>JAZHEH010000314.1:2952500-4334378 GCA_036589455.1 Ateles fusciceps | reverse complement strand
CATACAACCTTCATAAATGTGCCGTCTCACCCATAAGGTGTGAATTTTACTTTCCTTGTAGAGCTTTTGTGAAGAGCAAATTAGATAGCATCTGTAAAGCATCTCTGAGCGCCATACCTGGCACTTGGTGAATGTTCTGCAAGCAGAAGCTGTTGGTCACTGTCTCCCATCAATCCAAACCCCAGTCCATCTCTGGCTCATCTCCAGCTTATCTACTCCACCTGCCCTTTACATGTTGGTTTTTCCAGAGCTTTTTCCTTGATAGATGCTCTTCTGCTCTAGGCAGTGCCTCCCCTTAGGCTATGTGTATGTGGGGGAGAGGATGCGGGCACTTTATCTACTGCAGGGTAAGAAGAAAAGAAACTTTTCATCTGAGAAAAGCCAGCACCTCTAATTATCAGACCCAGAGAGGCACTGAAGCGTGACAGCAGTCACACCTCACTCCTGCCTTGAATCAAGTAATCACCTTTTGAAACCACTTGCTATATGGGCTCTAGATTGATGCCAAGCAGCCATAAAGTTAACCTCACAATGTCATAGGCTGGACACCATAACTCATACCCTATCGTTCAACATTTAAAGCTAACCAATGTTATTTCTGTAAGCCAATGAGAATTCCTGTCAAACAGCTTTGTATCCGCCCCCCCCCCCCCCCCCCCCGTTCCCTTTCGCCTTTCAAAACCTGACTGTAACAGAGGCTGAAAAGAACACTGCCCAAGGCAACTTGAAAGTGTTTCCCAGATAGCTGTCCTCACGTTGCCTCCATCAAACTCTTTAAAATTATATTTTATGCCTCAGCTTCTTCCCTTAGGTCAACAAGGGCTTTAACTGCCACTGTGTTCTGATGACTCTGTTGGGAGGAAAATTCTTCCTCTTCCAACTTTGGTCCAGCAGTTTGGGGCCTACAAATTCAACTGAGAAAGGACAGATTAACAAAAAATTTTTTCCCACTTACCTATGGGAGTTTCACAGAATCGCCCAAAGGAAAGGCTTATATTATCAACTTAACAAAAGAGAGAGGTTTTTAGGGCTTTGATGAGGGAGTGTGGAAGGTCCTAGTGGGCTTTTTGTGGCTAATAAATGGGCAATCTGTCTTCTTGGCAGCTAAATCTGCAGGAAACTCTGCCAGAGTGGGGTTAATGGGGGCTGTAATTTTGGGAGGCTCTGCTTTAGTCAGATAAGGGAAGTTCAGATAAGAGTTATTTCTGCATCTTTTGCAGGTCAAATATTTTCACCTTAAAATAACCTTTACAGCAACTCTGGAGGTCCAAAAGGGTTCCCCACAACTCCCAGAATGAATTCCTTAAGTCTCAGCCTCTAAAGGCAAACTGCCTAGCTCATGCCCCAGCTGTGTCCTTGAGAGCTGAAAGACCTGGTTAACACCCTTTATTAGTCAGGGTCCTCCCGAGAAACAGAACCAATGGAATATATATAGATATATAAGGGAAGATTTATTAAGGGAATTGGTTCACATGATTACGGAGGCCAAGAAGTCCCATGCTATGCCATTGGTACACTGGAGACCCAGGAAAGCCGGTGATGTAATTCAGTCTGAGGCTGAAGGCATGAGAACCGGGGGAGGCCACTGGTCTAAGGCCTGGAGTCTGAAAGCCCAAGAATCAGGAGCTCCAATGTCTGAGTGCAAGAGAAGATGGATGTCCCAGCTCAAGAAAAGAGAGAATTCTCTACCTTGTTCTATTCAGACCTTCAAAGGATTAGATTGATAAGGGTGGATCTTCTTGACACAGTCTACTGATTAAAATGCTAATTTCTTCCAGAAACACCCTCCCAGAAACACCCAGAAATGTTTTACCAGCTATCTAGCATCTCTTAGCCAAGTTAAATTGACACTTTTTTTTTTGAGACAGAGTCGCATTCTGTCACTCAGGCTGGAGGGTAGTGGTGCGGTCTAGGCTCACTGCAACCTCTGCCTCCCGGTTCAAGCAATTCTCCTGCCTCAGCCTCCCGAGTAGTAGCTGGAATTCCAGGCACATGCCACCACACCTGGCTACTTTTTGTATTTTTAGTAGAGACAAGGTTTGGCCCTCTTGGCCAGGCTGGTCTCAAACTCCGGACCTCAAGTGATCAGCTTCCCAAAGTGTTGGGATTACAGGAGTGAGCCACTGCACCCAGCCTTGACACATAAAATTAACCATCACACCCCTGTATCCCTCGTACTGCAATGGGGTTTTGTTGTAGGGGAGACAGTTTGGGCTTAGAACACAACAAAGAAGTGTGGGAACTTACAGCCAAGGAGCAAGTTGGGGGATCAGTGAATGGATTAAAACCGCCTGTGTTTTCATCTATAAAATGAGGCTAGTGTGATGGTGGGGATTAAATGAGCTCTATATGTATTGCATTTGGAACAACGCTTAGACAAGAAGAGAGATATAAGTGTTTGCAGTCATTTTTTATATTTTGTCCCATGGGCACCTCAAACTCAGCTCCTCTAAAACTCAACCTCTCATCTTCCCTCTAATCCTGCCCCTTCTTGCATCTTTTTTTCCTAGGTTGCCTTCTAACTGGTATTCATGCTTCTAGCTTTATCCCTGCCAACTCCATCCTCTAAACAGTTACCAGGGTACTCTATCTAATATGCAAATCTAAGTTGATCTGATTTACTCAGAACCCTCTGAAAATGACAGAAACCAAATTCAAACCACTGTAAACAAACGAAACAGAGTGAGTTTATTGGCTCATGTGAATCATCTAGGGGAAGAATCAGCTTCTGGCATGGCTGGATCCAGTTGCCAAACAAGTTCATCAGGACGATGTCTCTCCTTCTCTCCACTCCGCTGCGCTCCGCTCTGTGGCTTCATTCTCAAACAGGCCCTCCCCAGTGGTTAAGAGTTTCCAGGGCTAAATCTTACAATTTTATTAATTCCAAAAAAAGGTGAAACTTCCTTTCCTAATTGCTTCAATTGCAAGTTAAAGAAGGCTGGCACAGTGGCTCACACCTGTAATCCCGGCACTTTGGGAGGCCAAGGCAGTGGGTTACCTGAGGTCAGGGGTTTGAGACCAGCCTGGCCAACATGGAGAAACCCCATATTTACTAAAAATGCGAAAATTAGCTGGGCATGGTGGTAGGCACCTGTAATTCAGCTACTTGGGATGCTGAGGCAGGAGAACAGCTTGAACCTGGGAGGCAGAGGTTGCAGTGAGCCAAGATGGCACCACTGTACTCCAGCCTGGGTGACAGAGTGAAACCCATCTCAAAAAGAAAAAAAAAAAGTTCAAAGAAGAGTCTCATTGGACTAGTTTGGGTTCATACACCACCCTTGAACCCATTTCTTTGACAGGGGCTATGCAGTGCTCAGCCTGAAGTCTGAGAATGGGATCAGCCCCACCCACTCTTGTAAACTGAGAGTAAGGAAAGGGTTCCCCAAGAGTAAAAGATAAGATTTGCTACCAAAAGACAGGATACTAAGCAGTCAAAAGCTACTGATGTCCTAGCATCATTCTGCAGAAAGACACCCCACTACACCCATGAGGATAAACTGTCAAGCTCTCAGAATAAAATACAAGGCTCTTCATGATTTGATCCTTTTTACTTGGGAAGCTTTACCTCCCTTTCACTGTGCCATGTGCACCTTCAGCTCCTACAACACTGGACATTGTGCCCCATGCAGTTCTTGTATCCAACTCTGGGTCATGCATTCCCTTCTGAAATACCTATCCTCTTTGTCTGGCTAATTCCAACTTACTCTTGAATGCTCTTGGGTCTCACCTAGACTGGAAAGCTCTCCCTGGACCACCCTGTTCCAGGCTGTCACACAGATGGCACTTTTTGAACATTTTATGAACACTAAGGAATTTGGCATAGAGTAGTTGCCCAGTAAACACTGAATTAATCAATGAATACAGGAATGAATGAATGAATGATGAGTGGTAGAGTAGAAACTCAACAAATATTTTTTGAATGAATCAATCGGCTGAAAGGAAAAAATGTATTGCCTTATGTAACTAAAAATCCAGGCTAAGAGCTGAATGTATGAATAAATGGATGGATGGATGGATAGATGGATGGATGATGGATGGATGGATGGATGGAAAGATGGAAGGACTGATAAACAGATGGGTGAATAGATGGGTGGATGGATGGAAGGGTGATGAATAATGGATGGAAAGATAGATGGATAGATGGAAGGAAAGATTGAAGGACTGATGAACAGATGGATGGATGGATGGATGGATAATGGATGGAAGGATGGATGGATAGATGGCTGGATGAAAGGAAGGAAGAAGGGATGGATGGAAAGATGGATGGATAGATAAGTTAATAAATAAACCCCTCCTCTTCCAGCAGTTTGGAAAGTTGGCCTTTGCAGGCCTGTTTTTCCAGTGGTTAAAGTTTTATTTGAGTAGACATAATCCTGACCACTTTTACCAGGCACTTAAGAAATTCTTGAACCTGAAAGGGAGACAGATGAATGATCCCAAGTCTCCAGTGGATAACTGGAATGTCCTTAAAAGGAAACTGGGTGCTTTTTTCTGTTACAGATTAACTTGCTAGTAAATTGCAGCATGCCTGCCCCAGCTGGAGGTGAATGAAGAATTCTGTTTAAAAGCCCTCAGAGAACCCGAATTTAATTAAATGAGCATTTTACTCCATTCCAAAAGGAAGCAAAACAAACCACCCTGTTTCTGAACTTCTAAGAACCTAAAGCTTCCTTCCTTTGATTTGGTAAAAAGCTGAGTGAGTTCTGCCCCTCAGGAGCTGGTGAAATAAGGGCAGCCCCACCTCCAAGCCCCACCACCAGCTGCGAACTCATTCCATAGAGTCCTGAGTGTGGACATTGGAAGCAGCTCTCACCCTGCACAGTCCTGTTTTGCAAGGTGAATTTCCATTGGGAGGGGGGAGGGAGAAAAACAGAGTTGTCTCAAAAAAAAAAAAAAAAATTGAAAGCAGTTCCCAGAGCTTGGCCTATCCCCCAGTAAGCTGTGCAAACAGGCCCAAACTTCCTGATCCCCAGCTGCAAGCCCAGGCCTGTTTCCTGGCCTGCAGCAAGCTTAGCACCCCTGGGACAGGGCAGGGCTTTGGGCCAGCTGACAGGGCCCCCATCCCTCCTGCTCCTCCAGGCTCTGCTGAAGCAAAGGGAAGCTCTGTAGTCAATTTCAGGCTGAACTGCTTTGCTTCTTGTGCCTCCATCCTTCTGTATTTCTTCCTCACCACAGTTGCCTTGTTGCTCAAGAGAATCTCATTCAGTTTCTCAGGTTTTTATGGCCAAAAAGAAGGGTGCTTTGCAGTAGCTTACTGCTTCTTCCTCCCTCTTTCCCTCCCTCATCCCTCATTCCTCCAACTCCTTCGATTACTTCCTTTCCTTCTCACCCACTCTCTCCCCTTCTTTCTCTTCCTCCATCTTCCCTACCCCTTTTCCCCCATGCTTCTCCTCTCCTGTCCTCCCTCTCCTTTCTCCCTCTCCCCCACTCTTTCATCTCCCTACCTCTTCCCTCTCTTTCTATCCATCTCCCTTTCTTCTCCTCCCTCTCTTCCTCTCTTCCCTCCTCCTTCTCTTTCTTACTTTCTCTCCTCCCTCCTCCCCTTCTCCCCTCCCTCCCTCCTCCTCCCTCTCCCTTACCTCTTCCCTCTTTCTCTCTCTCCCTCTCTTTCCCTCCTCTCTCTCTTCCTCCCTCCTTCCACCTCCCTCTCCTTCTGTCCCTCCCTTCTCCATCTCTTCCTCCCTCCTCCTCTCCCACCATCAGAGTAAAAATAAAAAGACCCTCATTGCATCACTCTACCTGCAGTGGGGCAACTCCAAGCTGACCAGTTACCTACTTCTCAATAGGCAGGTATGTCCCAGTGAATAAAGAGAAATGGTCTTCGCTATGCACAGGCAATAAAGGGACTCGTATTTCCGTTTAATCGTGAGAAACACTCTCCACTTTAAGCAACACTCTATATGCATTTCCCGAGCCACACTGCTGGGGCTCAACTGTGGGTTCTGCTCCTTCCTGGCTCCCCATACTCAGGCAAGTGACTTTATTTCCTCCATTTCCTCATCTGTAAAATGGGGGTGGCTGGGTGGCATTAAACCGTCTATGGAAAGTTCTCAGCATGGCGCCTGGTGCAAAGCAACAGCTCCCTCGCCTCTCTTCTCACTCCTGTTCCACAGAATTACACCCACCCTTCTCTGCTGATATCTAATCTCAGATCCCCAATTCTCTCTTTCAAATGTGTTGTGTCATCATTTATTTGCAAACATGTCTATTTGATTTCAGATGAAAACGCTTTTGAGTGGAATTGAAAACAAAACACATGCGGGGGGAGAAAAGAAAGCCTGACAGACATGTTAGTAAACAGCGAAATATTTTTGAAAGCTGGATGCAGATAGCTCAGATGCTAGAGGGCTGAAACGGACACTTTGGCTATGAAGAGAGAAATGCATGTTAGCAGAGGGACCTTTTTCCAGGGAATTAAGGAGCCAGGAACACAAATCTCTCTGCTTTCCTTCCCACCAGGGCTCTATGTCCCACTTACTGGAGGCCTTGTTACCTTCCCTTTATGGGATCCCAGTCAGATCCTGATATTTTCCATAGTTCCTTAACAACATTTCAAGTTAGATGTTAAATTATTCATAGAAACGGTGTGGAGTGAGCCAAGTGCAACACGTTGCCGTCAGGGGTGTGGGCTACTCCGTCAGCTGTTGCAAAAAGGAGAAAGAAACAGCAAACTGACATCCACACACCCCACACATTAAAACCAAGGTTGCTTCTGACTTCAGGAAAGCCAGGCAGGCAGGGATCACTCTCACAGCCTGGCAGCAGATATTCACTGGAGCCAGAACAATCTGCTCCGAGGCTTGTCTGCATCCAGAAGTTGCAGGAAAGTTCCACAATGTGTGAAGACTTCTTTGTCCTCTCTGTGGGAGAGCTGGGGAAATAGGATTCCTTATAGACTCATCCTCCCCACCCCTTTAATGAGCAAAGGCTGCTAAAAACGTCTGAAGCCTGAATCCCAAAGCTGGAGGCTTTCTCTTTCCTCCCAGTGATCGGAGCTTCTCAGGGTGGGGATTGTCTCAGGTTCACGGGCCAAAGGCAGTTCCCGGAAGGAGGTGAGGGTCCGACTCTGGACAGAGGCATCTCAGCTCTTTGGCTCAGGGGTTGCATCCTTCAGTGGGGCATCCTTGCAGTCTGCTGCCTGGGTGTTGGTTTCCAGACCCGGCTCTCCTCCCTCACGCTCTTCTCCAGGCTTCTGGGACTCAGCTGCCACCGTGGTGGTCTTGCTGGCGTGGCACCCCATCTCAGAGGGACACAGAGGATCCAGTGCCCTTGGACGTTCCGGAAGGAGGAAGGTCTGTGCGGCGGATCCTCAGGGGGCCAGCGTTAAATAACCGTCCTCGGACCTCTGTTGAAAAGAGCTGGTTCTGTTTCTATGGCCGCAAGGAGACACCCCCTGTGCATAAGGAGCCCCCTGTGTGGTGGGCAGGGCCTGGAGGGCTGCCCTTCCGGCTAACCTGGCGATTCCAGGCACTGTGCCTCATTCATTCCATCAGAAGAATTCCCTTTTGTTTAATCTATAACTTACAAATCACCCCACCACCACCTCCTAGTTACCTGTAAACACCAGCCCCTGTCTTCACATGCAAAGTAAGCCCTGTCACTATGCAACAGGCTGTGGCCTCCCTCCGTATCTCAGGGCCACATTCAGTTCCTGGGACTCACAGACCTCCCCACTTGGAGACCACCCTTTAAGCTAGAATGCCAACTCCACCCAGTATTGAGGAATAGAGAGTCTTAGGACTGTGGACTCCCGGGGTTATACAAACAGGTAAGTCATTAAAATAACTAGTTAATAGATGAATAGATGCTAGGTGCTACTCTGTGCCAATCACAGTTCACACCCATTATCTTGTTTACAACCCTAAGAAGTAGGTGTATTATTTGATCTTCATTTAACAATGGAAACACTGAGACACAGAGAGGTTGAGTAATTTATCTCAGGTAGTTTTATAAGCCAGGAAATAGCAGAGCTGGGATTTGAACCCAAGTCCTCTGCCTTCCAACATCTTTTTTTTTTGAGATGGAGTCTTGCTCTGTCACCCGACTGGAGTGCAGTGGCACGATCTCGGCTCACGGCAATCTCCGCCTCCTGGGTTCAAGCGATTCTCCTGCCTCAGCCTCCTGAGTAGCCGGGACTACAGGCACGTGCCACCACACCCAGCTAATTTTCATATTTTTAGTAGAGACAGGGTTTCACCATGTTGGCCAAGATGGTCTTGATCTCCTGACTTTGTGATCCACCTGCCTTGGCCTCCCAAAGTGCTGGGATTATGGGCGTGAGCCACCGCACCTGGCCCAACCTCTTATATTTTCCTTTTTATTTTCTTTTTATTTGTTTTACACAAGGTCTCACTCTGTTGCCCAGGCTGGAGTGCGGTGGTACAATTATGGCTCAGCATAGCTTCAATCTAGGCTTAAGTGATCCTCTCAGCTCAGCCTCCCCAAGTAGCAGGGACTACAGGTGTGTGCCACCATGCCCAGCTAAGTTTTGTGTGTGTGTGTGTTTTTATAGAGATCCCAGTGGTGTGGGAGGTGGCGGGGTTCTCACCTTGTTGCCCAGGCTGGTCTCAGACTCCTGGGTTCAAGCAATCTGCCCACTCAGCCTCCCAAAGTGTTGAGATTACAGGTGTAAGGCACCCACTCTCTATCACTATGTTAATCTTATCTATTTTAAAGACCCCGTCAGGCTATCTTCACATACCATGACAGATGTTATCCACTTTGTAGGCTGTTGCTGCGCTTTTAATCTGGGGCACGTGGGTAAAGGTTTTCACAGCTGTGAGTGATCTCTGATGTGAATACTTCCTGAGTGAGGCTTCGTGTTCTATGGAACTGGAGTTCGGAACTCCTGTGCTCTATGGTTGACCCTATGTTATTTTCCGATCACTTAGCATTCCTTTTCCTAACTCTAGTAGGGGACTGATAATCCTGACCCAGCTCCTAGGAATCTAGAAGGAGGGTCATGCAGGACTGTGAAGTGGCTTTTCAGAGAAGTACATTTACAATGATTCTTTGTGTATGCACACAGCAGTCAAAGGTGACATTGACTCGAATTTCACTTGTGGAGGGCAGATGCATACCGGCCTCGGACACTTTACACAGACCTTCTTGGTTACTCTGCATAATCACACAGTCCTACAAGGAAGTATTATTAATCCCACTTTAGAATTCAAATCACTGAGTCCAGAGTGGTTAAGGGTCGGTTACCCGGAGTCACAAACCTAGTAAGCAGCCAGCTCAGCATGCAAGCATAGGCCCCACTGCCTCCAGAGCCTGTGATTTCCCACTCCAAGCCCCTTTCTGCCCCTGCCCCCTGGTTAGTGCCATTCCTCCTCCCTAGGCCTGGGCACTCAGTGACCTGCAAGAAAGCCACGAAACTCCCGTTCAACTTTCTTTGAACAAGCTTCCTGCCAGCAGGGCCTGGCAGAGTGACAATTCAGAAGACATGATTGTTCCTATTTACCTCTCCCATATAAATGCCAAAGTACACTTTGGGGCTGTCAGGGTGGAGAGGGAGGTTTCATTTACCTTCCAATTAAGATACCCTATTTGAGGCAAATCCTCATTTGGATATTGGGATCCAGGGCCAACAAACCTCTTGTGAAGCCTCCAAATGAATCATGCTTAACCCAAGTCAGCCCAAGAGACAGGCAGCAGGAGCACCCAGGGGCCAGGTGAGAAACCCTAGGATTGTGCATGGACCAGTTTAGAGGGATGATCCATGGGATTACACAAGGGAGTCTTTACAAAATGAGCATGTAAGAAACCTTGGCTTGCAGCTGGGCATAGTGGCTCATGCCTGTAATCCAGCACTTTGAGAGGCCTTGTTGGGTGGATCACTTGAACCCAGGAGCTTGAGGCCAGCCTGACAACTTGGTAAAACTCTATCTCTACCAAAAAAAATGAAAAAATTAGATGAGCATGGTGGGGTGTGCCTATAGTCCCAGCCACTCGGGACTAACCAGTTTGCTTCTTGTGCCCAATCAGTTTGTTTCTTGAAACCAGGTCTCACTCTGTTGCCAGGATGGAGCGATCATGCATGGCTCACTGCAGCCTCGACCTTCTGGGCTCAAGCCATCCTCCTGCCTCAGCCTTCTCAGTGGCTAGGACTACAGGTATGTGCCACCATACCCAGCTATCGTGTGTGTGTGTGTGTGTGTGTGTGTGTGTGTGTGTGTGTGTGTATGTGTCTGTAGACAGGGATCTCATTATGTTGCCCAGGCTGGCCTCGAACTCCTAGCCTCAAGTGATCTGCCTGCCTCAGCCTCCCAAAGTGTTGAGAATACAGGCATGAACCACCACACCTGGAGGATCCTACTCTTGATTAAGGGGCATAGAATCTGCTGGAGGAGGCAGCATTCTTGCAGCTAATTATACTATTTAACAGCATACAAAAAGTGCTTTAATATGGAGGATGTCACAGTAGAAGTACGGGACAGGGGAGGGCTTCCTAGAGCAGGCCGCATTTGAGCTGGACCTAGAAGGATGCACAAAATATCTGGTAGTAAAAGCGGTCAAATGAGCAAATATAAAATCCCTTCCTAGGAGTACAATTTAATTCACCAGTCATTGATGGGAAGGCAGGTAGTGGCCATGGTTAAAAGCAGTTTCAGCGTGAGAGGAACCTGGGATTGAATACCAGCTCTACAGTGTACATGCTGTGTGCCCTTCAGCAAGTTCCTTAGCATTTTTGACTCAGTTTCCTTATCTGTAAGATGTAATTAATAATAACTGCTTCCTGGGGCCGGGCGCAGTGGTTCATGTCTATAATCCCAGGACTTTGGGAGGCCAAGGGGGGCAGATCACTTGAGGTCAGGAGTTTGAGACCAGCTGTCTCTTCTAAAAATACAAAAATTAGCTAGGCATGGTGGTAGGTGCCTGTAGTCCCAGCTACTTGGGAGGCTGAGGCAGAAGAATAGCTTGAATTGGGAGGCTGAGGTTGCAGTGAGCTGAGATGGCTCCACTTACCCAGCCTGGATGACAGAATGAGACTCCGTCTCAAAATAATAATAACGAGTACTTCCTGGGCTGTGCATGGTGGCTCACACCTGGAATCCCAGCACTTTGAGAGGCTAAGGCGGATGGATGGCTTGAGCTCCAAGTTTGAGACCAGCCTGAGCAGCATGGTGAGATCCTGTCTCTATCAAAAATACAAAAAAATTAGCCAGGCATGATGGCACACACCTGTGGTCCCAGCTACTTGGGAGGCTGAGTTGGGAGAATCACTTGAGCCTGGGAGGTGGAGGTTGCAGTGAGCCGAGATCACACCACCATACTCCAACCTGAGTGACAGAGTGAGACCCCATCTTTAAATAAAATAAAATAATTGCTTCCTGGGACTTTTGGAGTCAGTGAGACAGAATCAGTTCATCGGCTATTACACTTCATTACACCTGAGAGGGTTTGCAGGTATAACCCAGAACCAGAAAGTCGCCAGGCTTATTCTTACCAATCATAGACACACTGTAACCTCAAGAGTTAAGTTGCCAGTCAGTCCACAAGCCAGCCTCACAAGGTTCAATGTCCTTCCTAGGATGGGCACCTAGGCCCCTTCCCCTCGGTCTCTTTGGCATTTCTGCCTCTTTCCTTCTCTATGCCTCCTCCTGCTGGGCTTCTGACACCATCTTGCCCATGACTCCAGTGCCACCATTTTTAGCTCCGTCCACTTTAGACTACAGAGGATTCTCACCCTCTTTAATGGAGAATCACTCTAGAAGATAAATACGCCCTTTCTTACTAAAACATAGGTCACATCTCATATTTTATGAATTTATTTTAAAAAACAAAAGTAAACAAAATTATCCCTTTGAAGAAAAGGATGAACAGAACAAGAAAGCAAAAGGGATAAAAACGAGTACCTTACCTATCCTGTTCCATATATAAAGCACAGCGCCCAGCACATAGTAGATGCTTAGCGAACAATAGTGAGGCATTCAGGGCATGTCCTTTGAAATCAGATAATCCACATTCACGTTTGGAATCAGATAATCAGATTCATGTTCTGGGTACATTGCTTGCTAACTCCTCTACCTAGGGCAAGTTACTTAAACATTACAAGTCTCAGTTTCTTCACTGAGAAAGTGGGGAGAGTAATAGTGCCTACTTTGTAGGATTACTCTGAGGATTAAATTAAATTGTCAATCTGAAATCCTTAGTGCATGAGCCCGGTATGGTGGCTTGCGTCTACTTAGGAGGTTGGGGTGGGAGGAATGCTTGAGGCCAGGAGTTCTAGACCAGCCTGAGCAACATAAAAAAACAATAAACCCCATCTCTAAAAAAGACAAATAAAAATTTAAAAATTAGCCAGGCATGGTGGCGCATGCCTGTAGTCCCAGCTACTTGGGAGGCTGAGGTGGGAGGATCCCTTGAGCTCAAGAGTTTGTGGCTGCAGTGAACAATGATCACCTGGGTGACAGATCAAGACTCCATTTCTTAAAGAAAACTCTTAGTGTCTAACACATTCTAAATATTTTGTTATTATTATTTACATACTTCAGCCTATCAAAATTCCTGTTTTCCCTAGAGAAACAGACCTGTTGATAACTCTGCAGGTTCCAAAAACATTGTATTAGTAGAATGAGAAAAATGCCAGGAGAACTCAGAAGAGAGTCACTGGGAAGACTTTAATCTCATCAGGTGATGCCAGAATCCGGAGGCTGTAATCTAGGACTTTGCCCAGGCGTGCTTTGGGGCACAGCGTGGGGCAAGAGTGGTCTGGAAATGACTCAGACCCTTTAAAGTGAAAGAATGGGAAACTGCCTGCCAGCTGGTACTTGCTGTGGGCTGTCAGTACTCCTCTGAGTGATTCAGCTTCACCAGGGCACCTGCATGCGGTGAAGTAGCTGGGGCTGGTCCCTGTTACTGACACCCTCTGTGTGTCTTTAGGCTTTCCTCTTCCTCCTGCTCCTCCTCCTCCTGCTCTCCCCTCCTCCTCCTCCTGCTCCTCCTCCTCCTGCTCCTCCTCCTCCTGCTCCTCCTTCCTCCTGCTCCTCCTCCTCCTGCTCTTCCTCTTCCTCCTGCTTCTCCTGCTCCTGCTCCCCCTCTTCCTCCTGCTCCTCCTCCTCCTGCTCCTGCTCCTCCTCCTCCTGCTCCCTCCTCCTGTCTCCTCCTCCTCCTCCCCCTCCACCTTCTCCTCCTCCTCCACCTTCTCCTCCTCCTCCTCCTGCTCGTCTTCCTGCTCCCCCCTCCCCCTCCTCCACCTTCTTCCCCTACTGCTCCTCCTCCTCCTGCTCCTCCTCCTCCTTCTCCTTCTCCTCATCCTCCTCCTCCTCCTGCTCCCCTTCCCCCTCCTCCACCTGCTCCTCCTCCTCCCTCTCCTGTTCCTCCTCCTTTCCTCCTCTACCTGCTCCTCCTACTGTTCCTCCTCTTCCTCCTTCTCCTCCTCCTTCTCCTCATCCTCCCCCTCCTCCTGCTCTTCCTCCTCCTGCTCCCCCTTCCCCTCCTGCTCTTCCTCCTCCTCTTCCTCTTCCTGCTTCTCCTCCTCCTGCTCCTCCTTTTCCTCCTCTGCCCTTGATATTCACTTTGACCAGATTACACCAGGACAGAGAGTCCAAAGGTTAAGTAGGTACACACACACACACACACACACACACACATCACACACACTGGGCTAGAACAATTACAGATGGTCCTGGGGGAGCAGAGTGGGGGCTAGTGGGGGAGGGGGAGAGGAGGATTGCAGGCCTCACTTTCACAAATTGCCTAAAATTTCCACTGATGCATTATTCCCAAATGTTGCCACAGAATTAAACTGCCAGGATTAAAAGAAAATGTGAAGATGTCCCCCACAGAACTCTGCAACACTTGTATCCCTAAACATAGATTCTTTTTTGTGTGTGTGTGTGTCACTCGGGCTGGAGTGCATGGTGTGATCTCAGCTCACTGCAACCTCCACCTCCTGGGTGGAGGGATTCTCCCACCTCAGCCTTGGAGTAGTTGGGATTGCAGGCACCTGCCACCACACCCAGCTAATTTTTGTACTTTTTGTAGAGACAGGGTTTCGCCATGTTGGCCAGGCTGGTCTCAAACTCCTGACCTCAAGCGATCCTCTTGCCTCGACCTTCCAAAGTGCTGGGATTACAGGGTTGAGCTACGGTGCCCGGCTCTAAATATAGATATTTTTAATAAATCCTGTACTTATCAATTGCCTGTTGTGTGTGTTAAAGGTATTCATGTGTTACATTAAATGTGAATTCAACAAGAGCAGAGATTTTCGTGTTTTGTTCTTCATTGTATCCCTTGATTGTAGAAAAGTGGCATATAGTAGGTGCTCAGTTAATCGTTGTTAAATGAAGAAATAAATGAAATATAAACACATTAAATGGCCCACCATATTTATAAGCGTTTTGGCATGTCTTCATCGAAAAAATACTAGATGGCCGAGCACCATGGTTTACACCGGTAATCCCAGTGCTTTGGGAGGCTGGAAGTGGGAGTATCACTTGAGACCAAGAGTTCAAGAGCAGCCAGGGCAACATAGAGAGACCTTGTCTCCACAAAAAAAAAAAAAAAAAATCCCTTGAGCCGCCCTTTCCCCTTCCTGTGGCCTAATAAAACTTTATTTACAGGCCAGGTGCGGTGGCTCACACCTGTAATCCCAGCACTTTGGGAGGCCGGGGCAGGCGGATCACAAGGTCAGGAGTTCAAGACCAGCCTGACATCCCGTCTCTACTAAAAATACAAAAATTAGCTGGATGTGGTGGCGTGCACCTGTAATTTCAGCTACTCAGGAGGCTGAGGCAGGAGAATCACTTGAACCTGGGAGGCAGAGGTTGCAGTGAGCTAAGATCGCGCCACTGCACTCCACCCTGGGTACATGAGCGAGACTCCATCTCAAAAACAAAAAAAAACTTTATTTACAAAAACAGATGACAGATGAGGTGATAGAGTTTGGCACTGTGTCCCCACCCAAATCTCATCTGGAATTGTAATCTCCACATGTCGAGGGAGCGACCTGGTGGGAGGTGATTGGATCATGAGGGGCAATTTCCCCCCCCCACTGTTGCTCAGGGAAGCCCTTTCAGCAGAGCAGAGCAACGACAGAAATCGGTGGCACACACCCATCCTCCACCAGCCCCAGCCTCCAAAGGGCAAGCCAGTGGAGCAGGCTGTTTCTCTCATTCAGGCACGGTTTAGGGGGTGGCAGGAGAAAGGGTTGCTGATAGGCTAAGGGCCTCCCTGAGTTCGAGAGAATCCCAGCCCTTTGCATCCTCGGATGTTCCCAGCACATTTAAAAGAGAAGCAGTGCCAAAAGGGGAGCAATGAAAGCTGCTGGATGAAGGGAAAGATCCCTGAGCCCAGCCAGGAAAACCGGAGGATGGTTACCAGGCCGAGGGCCAGGGCCTGGCCGTCCCTGCGTGCCCCAAGAGAAAGTTCACCAAGTTCAGATCCCAGTGCCCCGCAGCGAGTGAAGGTGGTCCCTCCCCAGGCCGGATCTGGCCACAGGGCTGGCGGCGCGTAGGAAAACCGTCCGCGTGGGAAGCCCTGGCTGCATTTCCGCCCTGGACTGCGCTCCCGCCTCCCAGCGCGGTCCCTGCGCGGCCGCCCCGCGCCCACTAGGTGGCGCCTGCGCTCTAGTGGGCGCTTCACAGGCGCAGCGACAGCGGCAGCTCGAACCTGAGTCCCAGGATTCCGGGGACTGGAGGGCAGCGCCGGCAGCCAAGGTAGGATTCCTGAGCCCCGGGCGTCTTCCTGGAGCCTCTGAGGTTGGGGTGGGCAGCGGGGCGGCCGCTGGGCACTGCTTGCGGTCTGCAGAGATAACCGGAGGAGTCGGGGCGGCCGCACGTGTTGTCGCGCGGAGAGGGGACCCGGAGACCAGCAGTCTCCGAGCTGGGCCTAGAGCAGGGCAGAGCACCAGGTCGCTGGCAGGCTTGCATCCTCCCCAGCCCTCGCCTCCGAGAGCGTGCCCGAATCCCCAAGCCGCGCGTCTTCGAAGGGGAAAGCGGCCACTGTCGCCCAGAGCCACTCCAGGGCGGCAGCCGAGTGCTGATAAGGTCCAGAGCACCACTTCTTAAACTTGTCTGCATGTCGGCGTGGCTGGGGGAGCATTAAAAAGATACCGATGCCCGAGTTCCACTCACCCCCAACCCCCAGAGACTCAGATGTGATTGGTCTGGGTGGGGGCTGGACATCTGGGTATTAAAATGTTTGCAAGAGATTCCAGCTGGCAGCCAAATTTGAGAACCCTTGATCTAAGGAGTTAGAGAAAAACGGAGGACATTTGTTTGTTCTAACCCAGAATGCTGATGATTCCCTCCTCCTCCTTTTCCTCCAGTTCGTCGTCCTCCTCCTCCTTTCTCATGCGCCTTTTAAGCAGGAAATGCCTCTGCCTTTGTACTGTCAAACCCAAGATAACAAACTAACCCCCCCTCTTCCCAGTAGGGCTGGTTCTGAAAGGGTTGAATTCAAAAGTGGGCAGGGAACAGAATGACACCAGTGTGGAATATGAGAGAAGACTCTTGGGGTTTACCGGTAGAAGGGGGTTCCTCCCCCACCCTGATCCCAGAGATCAGGAGCCTGGCTGGAGCTGTCTTCATCATTTTAGCAAACCTAGCTGATTAGGCAGTAAGAGCCCTTGTAATGAGTAAGAGTCCTTATAACTAGTAAAAATAAGCCTTTATGTTTGTTTGTGTTATAGACATGAGGCCTCACTATATTGCCCAGGATGGTGTCAAACTCCTAGGCTCAAGCCATCCTCCCACCTTGGCCTCCCGAAGTGCTGGGATTACAGGCATGAGCCAGGGCACCCAGCCGACCCCTTATATTTTTACAACAGCAGAGTTACTAGCATGGGCATAGACTCCCCAGAGGCAGCCCTTCCTTCTGTGTGACCTTGGACACTCACTGAACCATCCTCAGCTTCAGTTTTTGTATCGGCTAAATGGTTATGATAGCTCTTAGGGTTGCTGTGGTAATTAACAATAAAAGCTACTGTTTACTAAGGGTTCACCCTGTGCTAGAAGCTTTCTTCACAGGGCCACGTTGACTCCTGACCATAACTTCCAAGGTAGTACTGTGAGTACTGCATTTGATAGCTGAGGAAACTGAGGCTCAGAGAGGCCAATGACCTTGCTCGAGGTTACATAATTAATTAATAAGAAGCAGGTCCCATATCTGAACCCAGGCTGTCTGCTCTTGAGCCCAGGTGCAAAAGAACCATACCCTGCTGTTTCCCTTGTTGACTGGGAAAGCGTGCACGGGGCAGGTATGTGGTGTGTCTTCCACAACACTAGCTATCACTGCTGTGAACTGAGCACTTCCACTGAATTCACTCATTCGCTCATTCAAAATACATTTATTATTGAGAGCTTACTGTGGGTCAGGCAGTTTTCCAGATGCTAGAGATAAAATGTGAGTAAGACAGAATTCAGCCAGGCCTGAATGAGAGAAACAGGAAGAAAGTGCAGTCGATTCTCATTATTCACAAGTTCTGAATTTGCAAATTCGTGCCCCGTAATCCTAGCATTTTGAGAGGCTGGGGCTGGAGGATCACTTGAGGCTAGGAGTTGGATATCAGCCCGGGCAACATAGCAAGGCCCTGTCTGTTTATTTAAAAATTATATACATTAAATAATTTTTTTTTAGAATTTGCTTGTGGCCAGGCGCAGTGGCTCATGCCTATAATCCCAGTACTTTGGGAGGCTGAGGCAGGAGGATTAGTTGAGGCTAGGAGTTTCAGATCAGCCTGGATCTGCCTTCTGGTTTTAGCTCTTGTGCTACAAACAAGTGTCCCTTTTGTGGTGTACTTAGTGCCACATTTTTTGCATGTTTGTGCATTTTTGTTTGCAATGTTGAGGTTTGAAATGGCCCCAAGCGTACTGCTGATATGCTGTCTCCTGTTCCTAAGCATGAGAATGCTGCGATGTGCCTTGCAGAGAAAACATGTCTGTTAGGTAACCTTCGTTCTGGCATGAGTTATAGTGCAGTTGGCTGAGTTCAATGTTAATGAAACAACAATATATATTGAATAAGCTATCTGTTTTTTTTTTTTTTTGAGATGGAGTCTCACTCTGTTGTTCAGGCTGGAGTGCAGTGGCGCCACCTCTGCTCACTGCAACCTCCACCTCTGGGGTTCAAGCTATTCTCCTGCCTCAGCCTCCCATGTAGCTGATACTACAGGCACATGCCACCACGCCCAGCTAATTTTTGTATTTTTAGTAGAGACAGGGGTTTCACCATGTTGGCCAGGCTGGTCTCAAACTCCTGACCTCAGGTGATCCACCCACTTTGGCCTCCCAAAGTGCTGGGATTACAGGCGTGAGCCACCGTGCCTGGCCTATAAGGTGTCTTTAAACAAAAACACACATAAACCAAGGTTATGTGTTGATCTGCCAGGTAGAAGGTGGGGTGAGGAAAAGATGTTTCTGGCAGAAAGGTCAGCATGTACAGAGATGGCCAAGAGCTTGTCAAGGCCAGGGGACTCAAGGAGAGCCAGTGGGCAGGGAGTATGGTGGTCAAAGGGAGCAGAGGTGCGATAATACAGCAGTGTGCTAGGGAGAGAGGCTGGGGCCAGGCGGCACAGTGTTTTGTGGGCAGCTCTCATTTCATCCGATTAGCACAGTAATCCTGGCAGGCTGGACAGGATCCTTTCCACCTTTGAGAGATGATGAAATTGATGTTCCACGATGTTAAATGACTTGCCTACAGTTGCACTGCTGGTAGGCAGCAACACTCCCCCACCCCACAACTTAATCTAATGTTGATCAGACGTTTGGGTTTTTTGTTTTGTTTTGCTGGTTTTTGGTTTCTTTTGTTGTTGTTTTTAGAGATAGGGTCTTGCTCTGTCACCCATGCTGGAGTGCAGTGGTATGATCGTAGTTACTGCAGCCTCAGCCTCCTGAGCTCAAGGGCTCCTCCCACCCAGCCAGGTAGCTGGGACTACAGATGCATGCTATCATGACCAGCTAATTTTTTAAACAGGGTCTTGCTATCTCAAACTCAAACTCCTAGACTCAAGTGTTCCTCCTGCCTTAGCCTCCCAAAGCACTGGGATTACAAGCACGATCTACCTTACCCGGCCGACATTTGGGTATTGATCTGAAATTTCAGGATGTGGTCTGGAAGTTTGGCTTGTTTGGGGGAGGAATCAGTAACTAAGTGATGGTGAAAGTGATCAAGCGTGGATGAAACCATGTGCGATAGTGGCAGGATGTGAAGAAGAAAATTTCTCATGTCCTTTAAAAAAGAAAACTATTCCTGGTGGCTAGGCACAGTGACATATGCCTATAATCCCAGCACTTTGGGAAACCGAAGTGGGAGGAATTCTTGAGGCCAAGAGTTCAAGACCAACCTGGGCAACGTAGTGAGATCCCACCTCTATCTTTAACAACAAGAAAAACGGGAAAAGATTTTTAATCAAAAAATATTCCTGGTATAAAGACATGAATGCCTCTGTGAAAGAGTCTTAGATACTTGCAGAGGGTGGGAGTGACGACCATGGTCGTAAAGCTGTGGCAAAAGGAAATGTGTAGTTCTGATTCAAACCGCCCCCAGATACTAGGTCTGGGGATCGCCCTCCCCATTCATGGGGCAGCTGGGCCTCAATCTGCCTCTTGTCTCTGCAGGATAATGACCTTGTACAGGCATCAGCAAACTTTTTCTGTAAAGGTCCAGAGAGTAAATATTTGGAGCTTTATGGGCCATATGGTTTTAGTTGCAACTGCAGTAAATTCTCAGTGTCATCGATAAGTTCTTAGAAACTGCAACTTTAAGCGAAATGACGTACAGTAAGTCCTCAAATAACATTGTTTCTTGTAATGTTGATTAGAAACTGCCACTGTAGAGTAAAAGCAGCCGTAGATGGTATGTAAACAAATGAGTGTATCTGGGTTCCAATAAAGCTTTATGGACACTGAAGTTTTGAATTTCACGTAATTTTTCTGTTCCCCAAATATTATTCTTTAAACATTTTTCCAACCATTTAAAAATGTACAAACTGGCCAGGCATGGTGGCTCATGTCTGTAATCCCAGGACTTTGGGAAGACTGAGGAGGGAGGCTTGCTTGGGGCCGGGAGTTCAAAACCAGCCTGGTTCAAAACCAATCCATCTCTACAAACCAACAATAAATAAATAATGTGGCCAGGCGCGGTGGCTCACGCCTGTAATCCCAGCACTTTGGGAGACTGAGGTGGGTGGATCACGAGATCAGGAGATTGAGACCATGCTGGCTAACATGGTGAAACCCCGTCTCTACTAAAAATACAAAAAAAATTAGCCAAGTGTGTTGGCACACTCCTGTAGTCCCTGCTACTCAGGAGGCTGAGGCAGGAGAATTGCTTGAACCCAGGAGGCAGAGGCTGTGGTGAGCTGAGATCTCACCATTGCACTCCAGCCTGGGCGACAGAGCCAGACTCAGTCTCAAAAAAAAAAAAATTTAAAGAAAGAAAGGGGGGTGGGGGAGGGAGAGAGAGAGAAAGAAAGAGAGAGAGGAAGAAAGGAAGGAGGAAGGAAGGAAGGACCATTCTTATCTCACAGGCTATACAAAAACAGGCAGTAGGCTAGATGTGGCCCATGGGCTGTAGTTTGCTGACTCTTGATCCAGAATAATGGGACCTGAGGATCAGAAGGACACTAAGAGGCTAGGTGAGGTGCACTGGCTCATGCCTGTAGTCCTAGCACTTTGGGAGGCTGAGGCAGAAGGATTGCTTGAGGCCAGGAGTTCAAGGCCAGCCTGGGCAACATAGTGAGACCTTGCCTCTATTTTTAAAATTTTAAAAATTAGCTAGGGCCTGAATTGGTGGCTCACACCTGTAATTCTAGAACTTTGGGCGGCTGAGGTGGATTACGTGAGTCCAGAAGTTCCAGACCAGCCTGGGCAGCGTAGCAAGACCCCCTCTCTACAAAAAAAGAAAAATTAGCCAGATGTGGTGGTGCACTTTTCATCTCAGCTGCTCGGGAGGCTGAGGCAAGAGAATAAATTGAGCCCAGGAGTTTGAGGTTGCAATGAGCCGTGATCATGCCAGTGTACTCCAGCTTGGAAAAACAAAAATTAGCTGGGCCTGGTGGCATGCACCTGCAGTCCCAGCTACTGGGGGGGGCTGAAAGGGGAGGATCACTTCAGACCAGGAGTCTGAGACTGTAGTAAGCCATGATTGCACCACTACACTTTAGCCCAAGTGACAGGGCAAGATGCTGTCTTTTTTTTTTTTTTTTTTTTTGAGATGGAATCTAGCTCTGTTGCCCAGGCTGGAATGCAGTGGCACAATCTCAGCTCACTGCAACCTCCATCTCCCAGGTTCAAGTGATTCTCCTGCCTCAGCCTCCTGAGTAGCTGGGATTATACGCATGCATCACCACGCCCAGCTAATTTTTGTATTTTTAGTAGAGATGGGGTTTCACTTTGTTGGTCAGGCTGGTCTTGAACTCCTGACCACAAGTGATGCACCTGCCTCTGCCTCCCAAAGTGCTGGGATTAAAGGCATGAGCCACCACGCCTGGGTTTTTTTGTTTTGTTTTGTTTTGTTTTGTTTTGCCGGGGGAGGGGACATGGAGTTTCACTCTTTTTCCCAGGCTGGAGTGAAGTGGCATAATCTCGGCTCACTGCAACCTCTGCTCCCCAGGTTCAGCGATCTTCCTGCCTCAGCTTCCTGGGTAGCTGGAATTATGGACACCTGCTGCCATGTCTGGCTAATTTTTGTATTTTTAGTAGAGACAGGGTTTTGCTATGTTGGCCAGGCTGGTCTCAAACTCCTGACCTCAGGTAATCCACTCACCTCGGCCTCCCAATGTGCTGGGATTACAGGTGTGACCCACCACGCCCAGCCAAGATGCTATTTCTTTAAAACAAATAGACAAAAAAGACAGATACACAAAAAGAATACTAAGTGTTCATCTAGTTTGAGTCCTTATCTGATGACCTAGGACTCTCCATGGAACATTCTCAGCCATTTCTTGAGTCCTCAGTAAAATGGAACTTCCCATCTCACTGGGCAACTCATTCCATTGACAGAAGTTTAAAGCTATGTCATAGTTGCAGTTTCCCCCAAAGCAGATTATGAGAAAAGGATTCAGGTGCCAGAAATTTATTTAGGAAATGATCCCAGGAAGCCCAGTGAGAGTGAAATGAACCAAGAAAGGGAGAAAAGCCAAGAAAAAAAGCACTGATGAGTGAGTTACCACTGGGCAATTGGGTCTCCATCCCCCAGGGACCCTTGGAGAGACTGTAGAAGATATTTCAGAAGTGTCCCACGAAGAGGCAGGGAGACTGGGATATTTCCTCCACTCGTTCCTGCTTATTGAGGGTTGTTTTGATAACTGTCTGCTGTGCATACCCTGAGGCCAGAAAATGACTTAGAGGCAGCCCAGGGCGTCTGGAAATGTCTGCAGGTAACCTCGGGTGAGCTGAGGAGTATGGGTGGGGCACCCCGCAGTGTCTCCAGTATGGTCTTTCTGACTTTGCTTTCTAAGATGTGCAACTCATACCACAGGGGACCTTGTGAGATGACTTGGTGTGGCACAGAGAGACACACTACCCAAGAGCACAAAGTCTCAGAATAGGAAAGGGATTTTTCGCTTTTGAGCCGTCTCTTTGATCCTGCTCTGCCTGCCTCTCACCCCTGGGGCTGCCCTGTCTCCCCAGAGCAGGTGCTCCACCCACACTGGCCTTTCACTTCCTCCAACTTGTGGGACTGAGACTCTTCCTTCTGACAGCAGTCAACAAGTCTGGGTGAAGTAGTAGAATGCTACTGTAACACTTTGGAAAGACAGCAGTCCTCCAGTTCAGGGCATTTAAGAGGCAACAGTAAGTGTGGCCATTTAATAACATTGTTAAAACTGTAACAATCTAGTAACATTGTTTGCTTTTATGTTTATCTTCACTGTTTCCACCTATACATGGCTTTTCATGTATAGTAGTAATATAATGTTTCCTTTAAAATAAATATGTATAAATCATGTGTTTATTTAAAGAAAAATATTAAATAAGAGGATCGATGGTATGAGGATAGAATATAATAGGCGATGGGTGGTGGCTTATGCCTGTAATCCTAATACTTTGGGAAGTAGAGGCAGGAAGATCACTTGAAGCCAGGAGTTGGACCCCAGCCTGGGCAACATAATGAGAATCCATGTCAACAAAATATTTAAAAAATTATCTGGGTGTAGTGATACATGCCTGTAATCCAGCTACTCAGGAGGCTGAGGTGGGAGGATGGTTTACAGGAGTTTGAGGTTACCGTGAGCTATGATTGTGCCACTGCACACCAGCCTGGGAAACAAAGCAAGACCCCAACGCTTTAAGAAAATTATTTATTAAAAAATATATATATAATAATACAAATAGTTCAGTTAATCCTCACCAATGTGGGTTAAGTACTGTTTCAAGTAGGAACTATTTGTCCCATTTCGCTGCTGAGCAAACAGGCATAGGGAAGTTAAATAACTTGCCCAAAGTTATATAGCTAGGAAGTGAATAAGCTGGAAAATAAACCCAGTTAGTCCTGCTCCAGATTTTTGCTTTGAATTGCAGGATTATGCTGCTTCTCATCAATTTCACACACACACACACACACACACACACACACACACACACACATACACACACACGATGTGAAGGTGATATGTGAATAACTGAAGTTAGGGGAAAACTGCCTTAAAATGTTCCCCCTTTTTATCTGTTTCCCTGTATCTACTGCCCTTTGGTTGCCATATTTTTTCTTTTTCTTTCTTATTTTTTTTTTTTAAGATAGATTCTCACTCTGTTGCCTAGGCTAGAGTCCAGGGGTATGATCACAGCTCACTACAGCTTAAACTGCTAGGCTCTGGCCTCACACCTCGGCCTCCAGAGTAGCTGGGGTACAGACATGAGCAACCAAACCCAGCTAATTTTTTTTTTTTTTTTTTTTTTGGTAGAGACAGGTCTGGCCATGTGGCCCAGGCTGGTCTCAAACTCCTGGCCTCAAATAATCCTCCTGCCTCAGCCTCCCAAAGTTCTGGAATTACAGGCATGAGCCACCACATGTGGCCGGGTTAGCATATTTTTTTGGAGCCTCAAAAGAAATCTATTCCCTTTTCCTCACTACAGTCCTTCAGATATTTGATGACAGAGAACAGGTTGACCTTCCCGGATCTTCCCTGCTCTAGATTAAACATCACCAGTTCCTTCTACTCTTTCTGTTGCATGTTCTTGGCGTCTCCCCTGAGCACGAGGCCCCTTCCTTATTCCTGTTTCTTCAACAGAACCTATATTTGTTGTCATAGCACTTTTTTTGCAGGTCTCCCACAGCTCATTCTGGGCTCAGGGTAGGGAGAGTGTGATTGGGGGAGACTGACAGGGCAAAGGGCGGCTTGAGAGTGACATCAAAGAGGGTGCCAGCTGTCAATCAGGGAAAACCGCCCTAGGGCCAGCAGTAGAGGGGACTGGAGGCTGGTGATCCTAGTTCTCTGCAGGCCAGAGATGAAGGTTCTTCAGTGTACTTGGAGCTAAGCAGGCCGAAAGGGGCAGACTAACCAAATTCACAGGAGCCTGGTGAGGAAGCCAGGCTGCAAATGTATTAAATCACAAGGGAGGCTGGGCATGGTGGCTCACATCTGTAATCCCAGCACTTTGGGAGGCTAAGGTGGGTGGATCACCTGAGGTCAGGAGTTTGAGACTAACCTGGCCAACATGGTGAAATCTCGTCTCTACTAAAAATACAACAATTAGCCAGGCATGATGGTGCATGCCTATAATCCCAGCTACTTGGGAAGCTGAGGCAGGAGAATTGCTTGAACCCAGGAGGCAGAGGTTGCAGTGAGCCAAGATTGTACCATTGCACTCCGGCCTGGGTGACAGAGCAAGATTCTGTCTCAAAAAAAAAGAATCACAAGGGGAGAAGCAACTGCAAAGCAGTCTGAAACCTCCATGCCAACTTCTCAGCACCCTCTTTCTCCTGTGGGAAAGTCAGAATCTAGTTAGGAGGTTGGTTTTCATGGAATCAAAGCAAGGTGAGCAAAATGAATGATTTTAATCACCAGGGGAGCCTAAGATATTTGTACCCTCTGAGGGATACAAGTGTCTAGAGTGGCAGTACTGCTAGTATAATTCCCCCTTCCTGTGCTTGTGGTGGAAATATCTGATCAATCACTGCATCTTTTCCTTCCTACTGCTTCCTGGACCAGCCCTAAGATTCTTAGCAGGAGAGTATTCTGGCCCTGTGCAGTGGCTCACGCCTGTAATCCCAACACTTTGGGAGACCAAGGCAGAAGGATTGCTTGAGCCCAGGAGTTCAAAACCAGCCAGGGCAATATAGTGAGACCCCATCTCTACAAAAAAAAATTTTTAAATGAGCTGAATGTGGGGGGAAGTGCCTGTAGTCCCAGTTGCTTGGGAGGCTGGGGTGGGAGGATTGTTTGAGCCTGGGAGTTTGAAGCTGCAGTGATCTCTGATCCCAACACTGCACTTCAGCCTGAGAAACAAAGCAAGACCCTGTCTTAAATTTAAAAAAAAAGAAAAAAAGGAAGACAGTGTTCAAGGAAGCTCTGGCCAGACCTCTGAGCTGCCTGTAATGCTCAAGGAGGTTTTCAGAGTTTCCACTACTCTGCGCGATGTGGAAGACAATGAATCTCAAAGACTTGCCCTTTGGTACTTGTTTTTCAGAGCTCCTCATGCATCACCATTTGTCTCTACCTATGATTCCTTCAGCTTATGTTAATGCAATTGGCTCGCTTTTTGTTTTGTCAAGTATTGATTTAATTTCCAGGCTTTGCTCTTCCAGCTTTGTCCAGAGACACATCCTGTCCTGTCCTTAAGGACTTCCTCAAATTAGTAATCACAGATGTCGTGTGCAGTTCTCTGCTATCTACTCTCCTCCCATTTTGGGGTGGCTTACTACATACCCCCAAGTAAGAACTTGCAGTCAAGAGGCAATTTGCTGGGGTGCTGGGGCTTGTTCTATTATAAAACAAACTGGGATTCCTAGCCCAGTTCCATCACTTACTGGCTGTGTGTGACCTTGGGTGAGTTGCTTAACCTCCTGAGCCTAGTTTTCTCTGCTGAAATACAGAATTGGCAGTATCACAATTTTAAATTGCTACTACTGTTATCCCTCAGTTACAACTGGGGCCTAGGGTACAAAGGAAAGCAGCAGTCAGCAGAGGAAATTTAGGCACTAAACCCAAGTCATCAAGTTTGCTGCTTTTTAACATTGGTTATGCTTAACTAAAGAGTTAGGCCAAGAGTTAGGCCACTCTTAACTAAAGAGTGAGGCGAGTTAGTTAGTGGTGGCTCTTGCCTGTAATCCCAGCACTTTGGGAGGCCAAGGCGGGCGGATCACCTGAGGTCAGTTGGAGACCAGCCTGGCCAACATGGTGAAACCCCATCTCTACTAAAAATACAAAAATTAGCCGGGCGTGGTGGCACATGCCTGTAATCCCATCTACTCGGGAGGCTGAGGCAGGAGAATCACTTGAACCCAGGAGGTGGAGTTTAGAGTGAGCCAAGATCAACCCATTGCATGAGCAAGACTTCATTTCAAAAAAGAAAAAAAAAAAGAGTTAGGAGTCTTATTATTTTGGAGCAAGCAGACCTTTTGCCAGTCTTCAAAAAAATGTATATTGTGTACAAAGTCTCTCTTTCTACCCATATAGAGAAATGGACTTACCTAAAAGAAAAATAAATGCATCCGGAGAATCGGTGGCACCTGGAGCTGAGAGAGATCTTGTGCTTCTCGAGGAGAGGTGGCCCCCTGCCCAATCTCACAGGGAAGACCAGGTTCTTGCCCCTAGGAAGACTGCTAGTCTAATGAGAGGCCCCATATTTAACCTCAGCAGCCTGATGGAGGAGAGCCATGCAGTCTTAGTGTGAGCGATAGCTTCTTCTCTGCAGGCATTGCTATGTCTGCTCCTTCTCTTTGGTCAATCAGTAGGCAGGGACAGAGAGGCTGTCATCATTCACAACTCCATTATACCTGTGTCAATGCATATTAGAAGATCAGTTTCTGAGGATGTGGCTCAGGAATTTGTTTTTTAAAGACTTCGTATATTTTTGGTACAGTTTAGATTTACAGAAAACATTGACACAATACTACAGAGTTCACACATATCCCACATCCAATTTCCCCTATTATTTTTATTATTTTAAATTTTGAGACAGGATCTCTCTCTATCACCCAGGCTGGAGTGCAGTGGTGGGATCTTGGCTCACTGCAACCTCTGTCTCCTGGGCTCAAGCCATCCTCCCACATCAGCCTCCTAAGTAGCTGGGACTACAGGCACATACCACCATGCCCAACTAATATTTTTATTTTTGGTAGATTTGGAGTCTTGCTGTGTTACCCAGGCTGGCCTTGAACTCCCAGGCTCATGCAATCTGCCTGCCTCAACTTCCCAGAGTGTTGGGATTACAGACATGAGCCACAGAGCCAGTTTCTCCTATTATTAACAGCTTATATTGCTATGGTACATTTGTTACAATTAATTGATATTGATATTTGATATGGTATATTTGTTACAACCTGATATTGATACATTATTATTATTTTTTTAAATTGCATTTTAGGTCTTGGGGTACATGTGAAGAACATGCAAAATTGTTGCATAGGTACACACATGGCAGTGTGATGTGCTGCCTTCCTCCCCATCACCTATATCTGGCAATTCTTCCCATGCTATATCTCTCCAACTCCCCACCCCCTGCTGTCCCTCCCCTATTTACCCTGACAGACCCCAGTGTGTGATACTCCCCTCCCTGTGTCCATGTGTTCTCATTGTTCAACACCCGCCTGTGAGTGAGAACTTGCAGTGTTTGATTTTCTGTTTTTGTGTCAGTTTGCTGAGAATGATCGTTTCCAGGTTCATCCGTGTCCCTACAAAGGACACGAACTCATCGTTTTTGATGGCTGCATAATATTCCATCGTGTGTATGTGCCACATTTTCCCTGTCCAGTCTATCATCGATGGGCATTTGGGTTGGTTCCTGGTCTTTGCTATTGTAAACTGTGCTGCAATGAACATTCGTGTGCATGTGTCCTTATAGTAGAACGATTTATAATCCTTTGGATATATATCCAGTAATGGGATTGCTGGGTCAAATGGAATTTCTATGTCTAAGTCCTTGAGGAATCGCCACACTGTCTTCCACAATGATTGAACTAATTTACGCTCCCACCAACAGCGTAAAAGTGTTCCTATTTCTCCACATCCTCTCCAGCATCTGTTGTCTCCAGATTTTTTAATGATCGCCATTCTAACTGGCGTGAGATGGTATTCTCAATGCAGTTTTGATTTGCATTTCTCTAATGACCAGTGATGATGAGCATTTTTTCATATGTTTGTTGGCCTTATGTATGTCTTCTTTTGTAAAGTGTCTGTTCGTATCCTTCGCCCACTTTTGAATGGGCTTGTTTGTTTTTTCTTGTAAATCTGTTTTAGTTCTTTGCAGATTCTGGATATCAGCCGTTTGTCAGATGGGTAGAGTGCAAAATTTTTTTCCCATTCTGTTGGTTGCCGATTCACTCTAATGACTGTTTCTTTTGCCATGCAGAGGCTGTGGAGTTTGATTAGGTCCCATTTGTCTATTTTGGCTTTTGTTGATGCTTTTGGTGTTTTGGTCATGAAGTCCTTGCCTACGCCTATGTCCTGAATGGTTTGGCCTAGATTTTCTTCTAGGGTTTTTATGGTGTTAGGTCTTATGTTTAAGTCTTTAATCCATCTGGAGTTAATTTTAGTGTAAGGTGTCAGGAAGGGGTCCAGTTGCTGCTTTCTGCACATGGCTAGCCAGTTTTCCCAACACCATTTATTAAACAGGGAATCCTTTCCCCATTGCTTGTTTTTGTCAGGTTTGTCAAAGATCGGATGGTTGTAGATGTGTTGTGTTGCCTCCGAGGCCTCTGTTCTGTTCCATTGGTCTATATCTCTGTTTTGGTACCAGTACCATGCTGTTTTGATTACTGTAGCCTTGCAGTATAGTTTGAAGTCCGGGAGTGTGATGCCTCCAGCTTTGTTCTTTTTGCTTAGAATTGACTTGGCTATGCGGGCTCTCTTTTGGTTCCATATGAAGTTTAAGGTGGTTTTTTCTAGTTCTGTGAAGAAGGTCATTGATAGCTTGATGGGGATAGTGTTGAATCTGTAAATTACTTTGGACAGTATGGCCCTTTTCACAATACTGATTCTTCCTAACCATGAACATGGAATGTTTCTCCATCTGTTTGTGTCCTCTTTTATTTCGTTGAGCAGTGGTTTGTAGTTCTCCTTAAAGAGGTCCTTTACGTTCCTTGTTAGTTGTAATCCTAGGTATTTTATTCTCTTTGTAGCAATTGTGAATGGCAGTTCGTTCTTGATTTGGCTCTCTTTAAGTCTGTTATTGGTGTATAGGAATGCTTGTGATTTTTGCACATTGATTTTGTATCCTGAGACTTTGCTGAAGTTGCTTATCAGTTTCAGGAGATTTTGGGCTGAGACGATGGGGTCTTCTAGATATACAATCATGTCATCTGCAAAGAGAGACAATTTGACTTCCTCCTTTCCTATTTGAATACACTTTATTTCTTTTTCTTGCCTGATTGCTCCGGCTAGAACTTCCAGTACTATATTGAATAGGAGTGGCGAGAGAGGGCATCCTTGTCTAGTGCCAGATTTCAAAGGGAATGCTTCCAGTTTTTGCCCATTCAGTATGATATTGGCTGTGGGTTTGTCATAAATAGCTTTCATTGTTTTGAGATACATTCCATCAATATCTAGTTTTTTGAGAGTTTTTAGCATAAATCACTGTTGAATTTTGTCAAAGGCCTTCTCTGCATCAATTGAGATAATCATGTGGTTTTTGTCTTTGGTTCTGTTTATGTGATGAATTATGTTTATAGACTTGCGTATATTGAACCAGCCTTGCATCCCTGGGATGAATCCTACTTGATCATGGTGGATAATCTTTTTGATGTGCTGTTGCAATTGGTTTGCCAGTATTTTATTGAAGATTTTTGCATTTATGTTCATAATGGATATTGGCCTGAAGTTTTCTTTTCTTGCTGAGTCTCTGCTGGGTTTTGGTATCAGGATGATGTTGGTCTCATAAAATTATTTGGGGAAGGATTCCCTCTTTTTGGATTGTTTGGAATAGTTTCAGAAGGAATGGTACCAGCTCCTCTTTGTATGTCTGGTAGAATTCAGCTGTGAACCCATCTGGACCTGGGCTTTTTTGGGGTGGCAGGCTCTTAATTGCTGCCTCAACTTCAGCCCTTGTTATTGGTCTATTCAGGGTTTCGACTTCTTCCTGGTTTAGGCTTGGGAGGATGCAAGTGTCCAGGAATTTATCCATTTCTTCCAGGTTTACTAGTTTATGTGCATAGAGTTGTTTGTAATAATCTCTGATGATGGTTTGAATTTCTGTGGGATCTGTGGTGATATCCCCTTTATCATTTTTTATTGCATCTATTTGATTATTCTGTCTTTTCTTTTTTATTAATCTGGCTAGTGGTCTATTTTGTTGATCTTTTCGAAAAACCAGCTCCTGGATTTATTGATTTTTTGAAGGGTTTTTTGTGTCTTTATGTCCTTCAGTTCTGCTCTGATCTTAGTTATTTCTTGTCTTCTGCTAGCTTTTGAGTTTTTTTTGATCTTGCTCCTCTAGCTCTTTCAATTTTGACGATAGGGTGTCAATTTTAGATCTCTCCTTGCTTCTCATGTGGGCATTTATTGCTATGTATTTTCCTCTAGAGACTGCTTTAAATGTGTCCCAGAGATTCTGGTATGTTGTGTCTTCGTTCTCATTGGTTTTGAAGAACATCTTTATTTCTGCCTTCATTTCATTGTTTATCCAGTCGACATTCAAGAGCCAGTTGTTCAGTTTCCATAAAGCTGTGCGGTTCTCAGTTAGTTTCTGAATTCTGAGTTCTAACTTGATTGCACTGTGGTCTGAGAGACTGTTTGTTATGATTTCCGTTCTTTTGCATTTGCTGATGAGTGATTTACTTCCGATTATGTGGTCAATTTTAGAGTAGGTGTGATGTGGTGCTGAGAAGAATGTATATTCTGTGGATTTGGGGTGGAGAGTTCTATAAATGTCTATTAGGTTTGCTTGGTCCAGGTCTGAGTTCAAGTCCTGGATATCCTTGTTAATTTTCTGTCTCGTTGATCTGTCTAATACTGACAATAGGGTGTTAAAGTCTCCCACTATTATTGTGTGGGAGTCTAAGTCTCTTTGTAAGTCATTTAGAACTTGCTTTATGTATCTGGGTGCTCCTGTATTCGGTGCGTATATATTTAGGATCGTTAGCTCTTCTTGTTGCATTGATCCTTTTACCATTATGTAATGTCCTTCTTTGTCTCTTTTGATCTTTGTTGGTTTAAAGTCTATTTTATCAGAGATGAGAATTGCAACTCCTGCTTTTTTTTTTTGCTCTTCATTTGCTTGGTAAATCTTCATCCATCCCTTTATTTTGAGCCTTTGTGTATCCTTGCATGTGAGATGGGTTTCCTGGATACAGCACACCGATGGGTTTTGGCTTTTTATCCAATTTGCCAGTCTGTATCTTTTGATTGGGGCATTTAGCCCATTAACACTTAGGGTTAATATTGTTATGTGTGAATTTGATCCTGCCATTTTGATGCTAGCTGGCTGTTTTGCCCATTAGTTGATGCAGTTTCTTCATTGTGTTGATGCTCTTTACCATTTGGTATGTTTTTGGAGTGGCTGGTACTGATTGTTCCTTTCTATGTTTAGTGCCTCTTTCAGGAGCTCTTGTAAAGCAGGCCTGGTGGTGATGAAATCTCTGAGTACTTGCTTGTTCGCAAAGGATTTTATTTTTCCTTCACTTATGAAGCTTGGTTTGGCTGGATATGAAATTCTGGGTTGAAAGTTCTTTTCTTTAAGGATGTTGAATATTGGCCCCCACTCTCTTCTGGCTTGTAGGGTTTCTGCTGAGAGATGTGCTGTGAGTCTGATGGACTTCCCTTTGTGGGTAACCCGACCTTTCTCTCTGGCTGACCTTAGCATTTTGTCCTTCATTTCAACCCTGGTGAATCTGACAATTATGTGCCTTGGGGGTTGCTCTTCTTGAGGAATATCTTTGTGGTGTTCTCTGCATTTCCTGGACTTGAATATTGGCCTGCCTTGCTAGGTTGGGGGAAGTTTTCCTGGATAATACCCTGAAGAGTATTTTCCAGCTTGGATTCATTCTCTCCGTCACATTCAGGTACACCTATCAAACGTAGATTAGGTCTTTTCAAATAGTCCCGTATTTCTTGGAGACTTTGTTCATTCCTTTTTACCCTTTTTTCTCTACTCTTGCCTTCTCGTTTTATTTCATTGACTTGATCTTCGACCTCGGATATCCTTTCTTCTGCTTGGTCAATTCGGCTTTGGAAACTTGTGTATGCTTTGCAAAGTTCTCATGTTGTGTTTTTCAACTCCATCAATTCACTTATATTCCTCTCTAAGTTGTTTATTCTCATTAGCATTTCGTCAAATCTTTTTTCAAGGTTCTTAGTTTCTTTGCGTTGGTTTAGAACATGTTCTTTTAGCTCACAGAAGTTTCTTATTACCCACCTTCTGAAGCCCGATTCTGTCAATTCATCACACTCATTCTCCATCCAGCCTTGTTCTCTTGCTGGTGAGGAGTTGTGATCCCTTGTAGGAGGAGAGGCATTCTGGTTTCGGGTGTTTTCATCCTTTTTGCGCTGGTTTCTTCCCATCTTTGTGGATTTATCCACCTGTCGTCTTTGTAGTTGTTGACTTTCAGATTGGGTCTCTGAGTGGATGTCCAGTTTGTTGATGATGAAGTCATTTCTTTCTGCTTCTTAGTTTTCCTTCTAACAGTCTGGCCCCTCTGCTGTAGGACTGCTGAGGTCCACTCCAGGCCCTGCTTGCCTGGGGATCACCTGCATCAGCCTCCACACTTTCACTGGGAGCTGCAATCCTGAGCTGCTCCTAATCAGCCATCTTGGATCCCTCCTCGGATACGTTATTATTAACTAAAGAACATAGTTTAAGATTCTCTTAGTGTTTATTTAATGTCCTTTTTCTGTCCCAGGGTCCTAACCAGAATACCAAATTACATTTATATCTCTCTTTTTTTTAATACCACCAAAAATGGACTTGAAACCACATTACATTTGTTTGTTGTGTGTCCTGAGTCTCCCATTGTCTGTGTCATTTTCTACAAATTTCCTTATTTTTGATGACCTTGAGAGTTTTGAGGAATACTGGTCAGATATATTGTGAAATACCCCTGTACTGGAATTTGTCTCATATTTTTCTCATGATTAGCCTTGTGGGTTTTGAAGAGGAGGACCACAGAAGTTTACTTTTGAAGTGCCATTTTTATCACATCATATCAAGCATCTGTAATATCAACATGACTTATCACTGTTGAAACTGACCTTCATCACCTGTATTGTTTGTCAGGTTTCTGCACTCTAAAGTTGCTCATTTTCCTCCTTTTCATGGTGTCTTCTAGGAAGGAAGTCACTGAGCAGCCCACACTGGAGCCCAGGAGTTTGGGACCAGCCTGGGCAACATAGTGAGACCCGATCTCTAAAAAACAAAATTAGCTGGGCATGGTGGCATGTGCCCATGGTGCCAGATACTTGGGGTGCTGAGGCAGGAGAATTGCTTGATCCCAGGAGGTCAAGACTGCAGTGAGCTGAGATCGTGCACTGTCTTCTAGCCTGGGCAACACAGCCAGACCCTGTCTCAAAAATAAATAAAAATACAGTTTGAAACCCATGTAGGCCTGGGTTCCTACCCTACCTCCATTATTTACTGGCTGTGTTTGACCTTGGATAAGTTGCTTAACCTGAGCCTCAGTTTTCTCAGCTGAAATATAGAGCTAATGTCACTACCTGCTGCTTAAGGTTAGTAAATAACAGGCACATGGTAAGTCCTCTATGAATAGACGTTGTTATTGTTAGTCTGCCATTCAAGTTCCTTCTGGATCTGACTCCAGATCCAGCCACCACTTTTCAAGGTAACAAGGCAGCAGGCTTGTGTGGCAGATGTTCCTGCACTGAGTCACCTTCTCACTGGTCACCTTCTCTCCCCTGCTCATCCAGCATTCTCTTCCATCTCTGCCTCTCAGTCACACAGTACTTCAGCTAAACACAGGGCTTGCTAAAGTGCCCTCCACCGATGCACACATCTGCACATCCTCATTCTCTCAAACCCACCTTAAGCACCACTTCCTCTGTGACACCGCCCAAGAGAGCCAAGCAAGAAGTCCCCTCTCCTCCTGGAAACTGCCCCAGCACCCACTCCACTGTGTTCCCTCATATTCTACACAGCCCTCATCACTTTCAACCTGGTGTCAATGCAAGGTACACTGTTCTTTCCCTGAACGATTCTCGGCTTTGTTCATCTTTCTCTCCCACCCCGCACACACTGGGCTCAGTGCAAGTTTGTGGTCTTGTTTGCACCTGCGGTAAGTTTTGACAAGACAAAGGAAGTAGGGGAAATGCCATATCCTGAGTGCTAACTGGGCCTAACTGGGCAGCCTGTGAGGGCTGAACTTCGCAGAGGTTGAGAAGCTGACCCTAGGTCACTTCTACTGCTTTATATATATCCACGTGTTTTATTGTGGCAAAATATATATGACATTGAAATATACCATTTTAACCATCTTAATGCATTTTTTTTTTTGAGACAGGTCTCCCTCTGTCACCAGGCTGTAGTGCAGTGGTGCCATCTTGGCTCACCGCAACCTCTGCCTCCCAGGTTCAAGCAATTCTTCCTGCCTTAGCCTCCAGAGTAGCTGGGATTACAGGCACATGTCACCACGCCCGGCTAATTTTTTGTATTTTTACTAGAGATGGAGTTTCACCATGTTGGCCAGGCTGGTCTCGAGCTTCTAACCTCAAGTGATCCACCTGCCTCAGCCTCCCAAAGTTCTGGGATTACAAGCATGAGCCACCGCACCTGGCCTGCATTTTCTTTACTTCAATGCATTAAGTGCATTCACATTGTTGCACAACCATCACTACCATCCATCTCCAGAACTCTTTTCATCTTCCCAAAATGAAACTCTATCCCCATTAAACAACTTCCCATGCCCTTTAACCCATCCCTGGCGACCACCATTCTACTTTCTGTCTTTATGAGTTTGACTACTCTGGGTACCTCATCTAGGTAGAATTACACAGTATTTATCCTTTAGTGACTGGCTTATTTCACTTAGCCTAATGTCTTCAAGGTTCATATTCCATTATAATAGACTATGGTATGTATCTGCCACATTGTGTTTATCCATTCATCTGTTGGTGGACACTTGGGTTGCTTCCACCTTTTGGCTATTGTGAATAACGCTGCTATGAACATGGGTGTGTAGATAGCTGTTTACGTCTCTACTTCCAGTTCTGTTGAATATATACCTGTAATGGAATGACTGGATCTTTTGGTAATTCTGTGTGTCATTTTTCAAGGAATCACCCTACAATTTTCAATAGCTACTGTTTTATATTCTCACCAGCAGTGCACCAAGGTTTCCATTTCTCCACATCCTTGTCAACACTTGTTATTTTCTGTTTGCTTGTGCGTGGTTTTTTTGATCATAGCTATCCTATCCTGGTGTGAAGTGGTGTCTCACTGTGGTTTTGATTTGCAGTTTTCTAATGATTAGTGAAGTTGAGCATCTTTTCATGTGCTTACTGGCCATTTGTATACCTTCCTTGGAAAAATATCTATTCAAGGCATTTGCTGATTTTTTAAATCAGGCTGGGTTGTTTGTTTCTTTGTTGTGGAGCTCTTTATGTTTTCTGGGTATGAGTCCTTTACCAGATAACAATTGCAAATATTTTCTCTGTGGATTGCCTTTTTACTCTGTTGATTATGTCCTTTGAAGGCACGGAAGTTTTTTAATTTTAATGTTCAATTTGTATTTTTTTGTGTGTGCTTTTGGTGTCATATTCAAGAAATCATTGCCAAATCAATGTCATAAAGTTCCCCCCCATGTTTTCTTCTAAGAGTTTTATGGTTTTAGCTCTTATATTTTAAGTCTTTCATCCATTTTGAGTTACTTTTTGTCTGTCATGTCAGGCTAAGGGTACAACTTTATTCTTTTGCATGTGAATAGTATGCCTTCCTGCCTCTCTCTCTCTCTTTCTTTCTTTCTTTCCTTCTTTCCTTCCTTCCTTCCTTCTTTCCTTCCTTCTTTCTTTCCTTCTTTCCTTCCTTTCCTTCTTTCCTTCTCTCTCTCTCTTTCCCCTCCCTCCCTCCCTTCTTTCCTTCTTTCCTTCCTTCTTTCTGTCTTTCTGTCTTTCTTGCCCTGTCACCCAGGCTGCAGTGTAGTGCCGTGATCTCAGCTCACTGCAACCTCCACCTCCCAGGTTCATGTGATTCTCCTGCCTCAGTTTCCCGAGTAGCTGAGACTACAGGTTTGCGCCACCACGCCCAGCTAATTTTTGCATTTTTAGTAGAGATAAGATTTCGCCATGTTGGCCAGGCTGGTCTTAAATTCCTGACCTCAAATGATCCGCCTGCCTTGGCCTCCCAAAGTGCTGGGATTACAGGTGTGAGCCACCACACTTGGCCGCATGTCTGTCTTTATGCAAATACTACATTGTTTTGATTACTGTAGCTTTGTAGTAAGTTTTGAAATCAGGATATGTGAGTCCTCCAAATTTGTTCTTTTCATGATTATTTTGTCTATTTGGGGTCCCTTGGGATTGCTTATGAATATTAGGGTGGATTTTTCTATTTCTGCAAAAAAAAATTAATTGAGATTTTGATAGAAATTACATTGACTCTGTAGATCACTTTGGGTAGTACTGACATCTCAATATTAGGTCTTCCAAGCCATCATGGGATGTCTTTCCATTTGCTTATGTCTTCTTTCGCTTCTTTCACCAATGTTTTGTAGTTTTTGGTGTAGAAGACATTCACCTCCTCCATTAAGTTTGTTCCTAAATATTATGCTCTTTTCAATACTCACTTTCATTTTTGAGACTGTTGATACATTTAGAAATGAAGAAACGCAAAATAGCATACTAATATGGTAGTTAATTTGAACTGTTTGGTCCCTTCAGTGTGTCTCAGAGACAATGTATATAGACAATGATAGTATTATAAAGAGTCAAAAGCCTAGGTTTAAGTCATTTCAAAAATGTGAGCCCCTATCCATTCATCCCACTGTGATTGTAGGAAAGGATTGGGGTCCTCTTCTGGGGGTAGGAATGGGAATAGCCTAATATTCCCTCAGGTGAGCCCTCCCCGGGGCCAGCAAAGACTTGTCATTACCATAGGCCTAATCAAGACATCTTCCCAGAAAGTGATTCTGAGAACATGCTTTCAGGTGTCTTTAAAGCCCTAGGCTAGAAGACCCCAGAGCCCCAGCATTATGGAGACTGAAGTAGAAACAGTCACTCAGAGCTACAGAAGAAAGAGAGCCATGAGCTCACCCATCCCCCACCATCCTGCTCACCCTGCGGGGATTTTGTCATCTGTATTTCTGGCCCACCTCAGTTTCTGTTTGAAGAACTGTACTGAGGACAAAGTGAGGGACACAGTGTGACCGCCAGCCGCTGCTCAGGCATTTCCCCTACTCCCCCAGAAAGCATTTAAATGGCAGGCCTTTCCTCTTCTGTCCCTCAACAGTTTGGGGGCTTCTTGCCCTCAGGATAGCTGGTGAAACTGTGTTCTTTTTCAGGCATTGAGTTGATTTGCATCTTGTTTTTCTGGCCTGTGGGGGATTCATGTGCAACACAGACACACATGCACGTACACCCACCTCTGTATCCAAGTGTCTGCAGAATTCATAGGTGCCACTGTCTAGCGACAGGCTCTGTCTCCTTTTCTCTCTTCTTCTACCTCCTACTCTCCCTGCTGAAGCCTGTTGTTGTCTTATCCCCAGCCGGAAGCCCCCCTTCTGTCACAGGGCCAACTTCCCGGCCACTTGTTCCCCTCCAGCTGCTGCTCCTACAGGCCCAGCCAACTCCTATTTCCATAGCAACTGAAACTCATTTTTCCATTTCTGCATTTCTACTTTGGAAGGAAACCCATAAGTCTTTTTTATTTTAAATTGGGATCCCTGCAATATTTTTTTCCAATTTAAAAAATACGTGTAAAATTTATCACCATAACTTTTTTTTGAGACAGGGTCTTGCTCTGTTCCTCAGGCTGGAGTACAGAGTGGTGTAATCATATAGCTCACTGCAGCCTCTACCTCCTGGGCTCAGGTGGCCACCCCCACCCCACCTCACCCCACCCCACCATGACCGGCTAACTTTTTAATTTTTCGTAGAAATGGGGTCTCAATATATTGCCGGTCTCAAACTCCTGGGCTCAAGCAATCCTCCTGCCTGGGCCTCCCAAAATGCTAGGATTATAGGTATGAGCCACCATGTCCAGCCTATAACCGTTTTTTTTTGAAACAGAGTCTAGTTCTATCACCTAGGCTAGAGTGCAGTGGCACAGTCTCAGCCTTACTGCAAACTCTGCCTCCCAGGTTCAAGTGATTCTCCTGCCTCAGCCTCCTGAGTAGCTCAGACTACAGGCACCTGCCACCATGCCCAGCTAATTTTTGTCTTTTTAGTAGAGACATGATTTCAACATGTTGGCCAGGCTGGTCTTGAACGCCTGACCTCAGGTGATCCGCCCACCTTGGTCTCCCAAAGTGCTGGAATTATAGGCTTGAGCCACCACGGCTGGCCATCCCTATAACCACTTTCAAGTGTATGGTTCGGTGATATTAAATGTATTCATAGTGGTGTGTAACCATCACCACTATCTATCTCCAGACTTCTTTTCATCTTGTAAAACCAGAACCCTGTACCCGTTAAACACTAACTTTCTATTTTCGCCTCCCCGTAGCCCTGGCAACAGCCAGTCTGCTGTGTGTCTCTATGAATTTGACTACTCCGAGTGCCTCATGCAAGTGGAATCATACAGTATTTGTTTTTGGTGACTGGCTAATTTTACTTAGCATAATGTCCTCAAGGTTCATCCATGTTGTAGCATATGTCAGCATTTCCTTCCTTTTAATGCTGAATACCATGCCATCGTATATGCTTATGTACCACAGTCTTATCCATTCGTCTGTGGATGTTCACTTGGATTGCTTCTACCTCTTGCCTATTGTGAACGATGCTGCTATGAATGTGAATGTACAAATATCTCTTTTTGAGACCCTGTTTTCAAGTTTTTTGAACACATATCCAGAAGTGGAACTGCTAGATCATATGGTGATGTGGTTTGGCTCTGTGTCCCTATCCAAATGTCATCTTGAATTGTATTCCCATAATTCTCACATGTGGTGGGGAGAGACCCAGTTGGAGAGAATTTGAGTCACGGGATGGTTTCCTCCATACTGTTCTCTTGCTAATGAATAAGTCTCATGAGATCTGATGTTTTATCAGGGGTTTCCACTTTTGCATCTTTCTCATTTTCTCTCCTGCCATGTAAGAAGTGCCTTTCATCTCCCACCATGATTCTGAGGCCTCCCCAGCCATGTGGAACTGTAAGTCCAATTAAACCTCTTTTTCTTCCCAATCTCAGGTATGTCTTTATCAGCATTGTAAAAATGGACTAATACAGTAAATTGGTACCAGTAGAGTGGGGCGTGGCTAAAAGACACCCAAAAATGTGGAAGCAACTTTGGAACTGGGTAACAGGCAGAGATTGGAAGAGTTTGGAGGGCTCAGAAGAAGACAGGAAAATGTGGGAACGTTTGGAACCTCCTAGAGACTTGTTGAATGACTTTGACAAAAATGCTGATAGTGATATGAACAATAAGGTCCAGGCTGAGGTGGTCTCAGATGGAGATGAGGAACTTGTAGGGAACTGGAGCAAAGGTGACTTGTGTTTAGCAAAGAAAGTGGCGGCATTTTGCCCCTGCCCTAGAGATTTGTGGAACTTTGAACCTGAGAGAGATGATTATGTAAGGATTAAATCAGGCTAATTGATGAATTCCATACCTCACACATTTATCTCTTTTGAGGTAAAACATTTGAAATCTACTTCTTTGGCAGTTTTGAAATATACAGTGTGGCCAGGTGCAGTGGCTCACCCCTGTAATCCTAACACTTTGAGAGGCTAAGTAGGGTGGATGACTTGAGGTCAGGAGTTCAAGATCACCCTGGCCAACATGGCAAAATTCTGTCTCTACTAAAAATACAAAAATTAGCCGGTTGTGGTGGTGCACATCTGTAGTCCCAGCTACTTGGGAGACTGAGGCAGGAGAATCTCTTGAACCCGGGAGGTGGCGGTTGCAGTGAGCTGAGATCGCACCACTGCACTACAGCCTGGGCTACAAAGCAAGACCCTGTCTCGAAAAAAGCAAAAGAAAAAAGAAATATACAGTGCATTTTTATTTATTATAGTCACCATTCTGTGCAATAGATCACTTAAGTTTATGTCTCCTATGTAACTGAAACTTTGTACTTGCTATGGTTTGAATGTTCCCTCCAAAAGTGGTGCTGAAATTTAATTGCCATTGTGACAGTATTACAAGGTGGGACCTTTAAGAGGTGACTAGGTCATAAGAGCAGAGGCTTTTTGAATTGATTAATGATGTTTTCACAGGAGGGGGTTAGTTACCTTGAGGGTAAGGAGGATGAAGTTTGGCCCTGTTTCCCTTTCTCTGTCTCTTGTACTCACTTGCCATTCCACCTTCCCCCATGGGATGACACAGCACAAAGTTCCTCTCAAGATGCTGGTGGTATGCCATTGGACTTCCCAGCCTCCAGAACTATGAGTCAAATAAATTTCTGTTCATTGTAAATTACTAGTCTGTAGTGTTCTGTTATAGCAACATAAAACAGACTAAGACAGTATTATTTGATCATGTCTATTTTTTTTCTTTTCTTGCCTGTGCCCATAATAATCTTTTAAAAGAAAATAAAATGAGCCCCATCTGGCATAGTCAACTTAGACTATGCAGAATTCCTAGCTCCCCAACAATCTTGGTCCCTTGAAGACCCTTACTGCTTCCCTCCCCCACCTCCATTCCCTTAACTCCTCATGGTTTCTAGCCGGGAAGCAGATTTGAAGAGAAGTCTGTGTGGATCCTTTCTCCCCTTAAATTAATCCAAGATAACATTGTGCTTTGCCAATTCAGAGATGAGCAAGAGGTCTGAGGCACTGTTACATTGTATCATGTGATGCTAACCAGCATCACCAGAGTTATCTGCTTATTTACCCTCCTCCTACCTGGACAGGTCAAAGGTTACCTGAATATGCCATTATGTCATCTTTCAAAGTGAAGCTCCCACTCTGCAGCTCTTGGGCAGCATGAATCCTAAATCAGTTGAGCAAGATTTGATGACTATACTTTCAGTATGGTTGTTTGGCTAGTATTATACGTACAGGAGCATTGGAGTATGAAGGAACCTGGGAAAGCTTTTCCCCTCTCCTACCCCTCAAAAGACTTTCCTTACTGACCTGGTCCATATTCAGTGGCAGATGTCTACCATTGGCTGATCATGCCATTGGGCTCCCAGATTGCTTTCTATTAAAACTGCAAAGTGCATGTTAAGCCTAGGTCAGCTTGGATACCTCCACCCCTAGAACTGTATCTTGCACACCTTAAGTGCTCACACAATGTTTGGTGGATGGAATTAATGACTTAGCATAAAATGGTTCAGCAGATGACTTTCTAATCTGACATCTGGCCAGAAACACTTCTACAACTGAGTTCTGTTTAGGCACTGTGGTATAATACAAAATTATGTTTGGTCTTTGTCTCTGGTTCCTGGCACACAGCTCTTAAATCTCTGGGAATTTTCTGAATGGTAGGAGTATCTTTTGTTATTCATAATAAGCCCCCTTTTTATTACACCTCAGTTTATGTTGGTGAGGTATCTTTTGATGGGAATCCTAGATAGCCTGAGGGTGTGGCTGGTCACCAAAAAGACCACACTGGAACTTTTAGCCCCACCTACTGACAAACCCCTAGAAAGGGACTTGGGGTGCGATGCCGGAGACTAAGCTCTATGAAAACTCTTGAACAATGAGATTTGAGGAGCATCTGGGGTGGTGAACACTTGGAGGAACTAGGAAGGTGGTGCTCCCAGAGAGAGCGTGGAAGCTCTGTCTACCCCCCAGCATACCCTACCTTCTGCATCTCTTCCATCTAGCTGTTCCTGACTTGTGTCCTTTATAGTAAACTAGTAAACATAAGGAAAGTGTTTCCCTGCATTCTGTGAGCCTTTCTAGAAAATTATTGAATGTGAGGAAGGGGTCATGCGGACCCCCTGAATTTATAGCTGGTTGGTCAGAAGTCCCAGAGGTCCGGGACTTTCAACTGGCATCTGAAGTGGGAGTAATCTGTGCAACTAAGCCCTTAACCTGTGGAATCTCCAGGTAGTTAGTGTCAGAGCTGAATTAAATTATAGGACACCAGCTGGTGTTGGAGAATTGGTTGGCATGGGGGAAAAAACCCCCACAATTGTTATCAGAAGTATTCTGTGGGCAGAAACAGATCTTAGGAGGCATATTTTGTCAAGAAGGGTTTCTTCTTTTTTTAATTAACCACTTTTTCTGATCATCCCTTCCCTGTACCTTACTGATACTCCCATCAACATGGATAACTGAGAGGCATATGCAAAGTTCAGGAATCAGTTTCTAGCACAGCAGTTTGTTATTACAGTTGCTCAGGAAATATGTGTTCTGGGAAAATAAGGAGTGTCACTCTACACCTCCAAGGGGGAGACAGTGTTTGTCTAAACACAGGTCTTTGTCTCTACAACATGTTACCCCACCCACCCCCTGCTGCCCAAGTGAGCTGGGCTTTTTGAGTCATTCGTGATGTGTTTTTGAACACAACGAGGGGGGAAGAGCTCCCACAGTCTGTTCAGTTCTTGCTACAAGAAATACAAGCTGCGTTTGACTGAATGACAAAAAGAAATCTGTTGAGCCAGGAAGCGTAGTAAATACCGTGACTCTCTGCAAATGTGCACAGCCCAAACAGCTTTTTCCAGTCTGGAAAAATGAAGAGATTTGTCTGTGCAAACACCAGCCAAGTCTCCACCCCCTCTCCCTTTCTACCACTCCACCCCCACCTCCTGGCAAGGCCTCCCACCCTGCCCCAGACATTCAGTCATCAGCTTTCATCCTCTGTGACTTGCATTGCCCCAGGAAATAACATTGCCCAGCTCTGGGGAGATACACCAGCCTCTTCTAAGCATCTTTTAGGGATGTCTGGCTGGCTGAGTTTTGCCAGTCATCTCTGACCTTGGCCAGTGCTGGCTCACAGCAAAGCTGTGCATTAGGCAAGGTGGGTCTCGTGTCATTCCTTGTTCATTCCCTACCTTCTCCTTCCCACTCCAGTCTTCCCCCTTTTGCTTTGAAAGAACCTTTGTCCTATCCCTACTTCCATCAGGCAGTGTTTAGAGAGAAGATTTACCAAAGATAAGATTTTAAAAGCATTTGCTCTCTGCTAGTACAGAGCATCGAGGTAGGATGGGAAACCTCCCAGGAACTCTCAAAGGCAACCAGTTCAGGACAATCATTGGTGGGTACAGAGTTTCTAGGTGGGAGGGACTTACAGGGAGAATCTGGTTCTGCATCTTGTCTTAAAGATACATGTGCAAAACAACTATGCTGTTTTGTCTTTGATGGTATGTTTTGGGAGGTGGTAGCTGACAAAGACTATGGGGCAATAAAGCACCCACCCAAGCCCCTGGAGCACTGGAGACAAACATAACACCTGCAGTTCATTGTATTAGGAAGGGCACTAGAATTGGAATCAGAATTTCCATGGGTTTGAACCCTGGATCTTATAAGTAGGCGTGTCTCATTCACCACTCTATCCTCAGTGCCCAGCATAATTCTGCCAACAGCAGGTCAGCAGGTGCTCTTTTGTCCCCTCAGGTTGGGGGTTTGCCCTGTTGCCCAGGCTACAGTGCAGTGGCATGATAATGGTTCACTGCAGTCTCAAATTCCTGGGCTCAAGCAATCCTCTTACCTCAGCCTCCTGAGTAGCTGGGACTACAGGTGCATGCCATCATGCTTGGCTAATTTTTTTTTTAATAAATTTTGTAGAGGTGGTGTTTCACTATGTTGCCCAGGCTGGTAAGTGCTCTGTTCATATTTGTCAAGTTTGTGAAGGAATGAATAAACCAATAACCTTGGATACTTTTCCTCTTTGGGCATCAGTTTCTTCCTCTATAAAAACAATATTTTTAAAAAATCTAACACCTACTCTGTCTACCTCACCAGGTTAGTGTGTGTGTGTGTGTGTGTGTGTGTGTGTGTGTGTGTGTGTGTGTATGAGAGAGGGGAGAGAGAGAAAGGATGAAATGTATAAATGTTCTTTGTGTCCTGAATACTGGAATTTAAAAGTCACTTTGCCTCAGGCTCTGTGCTTTAACCTTGGTGTTGATGTTACTTATCAGGAAGAAGGACTATTTTCCAGTGTCCAGTAAACACTTAGTTCTCCATTCTATATTCTAAATATCTTAAGGACAGGAGAACATTTTATGTATTCATTCATTCATTCATTCAGTCAGGATCTCACTCTTCATCCAGGCTGGAGTGCAGTGGAGCGATCTTGGCTCACTGCAGCCTTGACCTCCCCTGCTCAAGCAATCCTCCCACCTCAGCCTCCTGAGTAGCTGGGACTGCAGGCCTTTACCACCATGCCCAACTAATTTTTACATTTCTTTGGATAAAGACAGGGTTTCATCATGTTTCTCAGTCTGGTCTCAAACTCCTAGGCTCAAGCGATCTTCCCACTTCTGCCTCCTGAAGTGTTGGGATTACAGGCGCGAGCCGCCACACCCAGTCTATTTTAAATGCTTTTAACCAATCAATTTAAATTTGAGAACAAAGATTTTTAAGGTTCTCAGCCTCAGCTTATAGCCACTGCCCTGTTGGTCCCTTACATGGCTCCAGAACCCTGGAAACCTTCCCGGGACAGAATTTGCCTTAGCTCCAACAACAGATCATTATCAGATGCTGGGGGAATTCGACCTCCAGATCTTTGCCCATGCACTTGGCTCTACCTGAAGCATTCTCTTTGCTTTTTACCCATCCAATTCCAGCACATCATTCAGATCCCAGGTCGGACTCACTTCTTCCAGTATACATTCCCAGCTCCTCCTCTCTGCCCTCTTAGTTAAGCTTCCTCCTCCAGGCCCTCCCTCTTTGCATCCCCTATCTGAGAGCTCACCCTGATGAACTGTAGTTTCCCATCACTTGTCTGCCTCCCTTTTAAACTGTGGCCCCCTGAGGACTATGACTGTGTCTTTCTTGTTCATTGATGTAACCCCGGTACATATCACAGTGCCAGATACCAAGAGGATACTCCACAAATAGGCATTGATTAAGTGACTGGCAACAGTGTGTTGGGGGAGATGGAGAGAGGGAGACAAGTCACGAAGGTCCCCGAAGGAGGGTATTGTATTTCCTGAAATATGAACTTGCACCAAACTAAGGATGCAAACACACCTGCAGACATTACTGGACACACCCTACTGTAGGCAGTCATTTGTGCAACACACTTTCCCTTGCTCTGAAATACCTCTTTTTGCTATCTCTTTCCACTCATCTTTCTCATTTCCTATATATAGGGAATTGCAAGACTAAAATAATCTAACTGGCAGCAAAAAGGTAACGCCAAGAGAAACAGATTATATTGTCACACCTCTGCTTAAGGTTCCCCCCGCCCCACCCCCCTGCCCATTAGATTTCTGCACCATTCTGTTGTAAGGAAATTCCACTTATCTTTATTATGGGCAATTCCTGAAGACTCCTGAACTTTGAAAAATAGCTTAGTATGTGGTTCTGCCCACTCTATGGAGTCCTGCCAAAAGTGTCTTTTGGCAAATAGCCCCAACTCTGTGCCTCAGTTTCCCTCTTCTCTCTCACAGCGATGAGAAACAGATGTTGTCTTTGAAACTTTTTTTTTTTTTTTTTTTGGAGATAGTCTTGCTCTGTCACCCAGGCTGGAGTGCAATGGTGCAATCTCGGCTCAATGCAACCTCCGCCTCCTGGGTTCAAGCGATTCTCCTGCCTCAGCATCCTGAGTAGCTGGCGTGCCACCACACCTGACTAATTTTTATATCATTAGTAGAGATGGGGCTTCACCATGTTGGTCAGGCTGGTCTCGAACTCCTGACCTGGTGATCCGCCTGCCTCAGCCTCCCAAAGTGCTGGAATTATGTAAACCACCATGCCCTGCGAAACGTAATATGTTTTAAAACATTTTTTTTGAAAATAAGACCTCCTCCACCCCTGGCCTTTTTTTTATTTTTAGAGACAGGCTCTTACTCTGTCACCCAGGCTGGAGTGCAGTGGCATAATCATAGTTCACTATAGCCTCTAACTCATGGCCTCAAGCAATCCTCCCACCTCAGCTTCTCAAGTAGCTAGGACTACAAGTGTGCATCACTATGCCCAACTAATTTTTTTTTTAATTGAGACAGGGTCTCACTTTGTTGCCTAGCCTGGGGTCTCAAACTCCTGGGCTCAAATGATGCTCCTGCCTCAGCTTCTTAAAGTGCTGGGATTACAAGTGTGAGTCATCCACACCCAGCCTTGGCTAATTTTTGAACTTTTTTTGTAGACATGGGGTCTCACTATGTTGCCCAGGCTGGTCTTGACTCCTGGTTTCAAGCAATCCTCTTGCGTTGGGCTTCCAAAGCTCTGAGATTACAGGTGTGAGCCACTGCACCAGCAGAAGAGCTCCTTAAAGATGCAGTTACTTGCTGGTCATGACTGTGGAATGTGAAGGAGAGGAAGGTGTCACTTAATTCTTCCATGGGCAGGTGAATTTTAAGTTCTTAATCCCAGCACTTTGGGAAGCTGAGGCGGGTGGATCACCTGAGGTCAGGAGTTTGAGACCAGCCTGGCCAACACGATGAAACCCCATCCCTACTAAAAACACAAAAATTAGCTGAGCGTGGTGGCACGCGCCGGTAGTTTTAGCTACTCAGGAAGCTGAGGCAGAAGGATCGCTTGAACCCAGAAGGCAGAGGTTGCAGTGAGCTGAGATCGCACCACTGCATTCCAGCCTGGGTGACAGAGACTCCATTTCAAAAAAATACAAATAAATTTAAAAATAATAATAATAAGTTCTTAAGGTTGACCCAAATGTGGTCAGAGGCTCAAATGAAAACTTGCCTACCCAAAGAAAGAGTCCTGAACTGGCCTTGAAGAGGAGGAGGATTTCTGAAGAGGTTGAGAGGGTTGTTGGTAAAGACCCAACTGGCAGCAGATACAGCCTGATAAAATCACAGAAGCCTGAAAGTGTTTTGTGAGCCCCAGGAACAGCAGGCAATTCTACCCCGTTAGGATGCTGGTCGAGGCCTTTCATGGTGTGGCTTCATCTGACCTCCTCCTTCCTGGCTTCATTTCTCCACATCCTCTACCATAGTGCAGGCATATGGGACTCACTTCCTAGGTCAGGGTTGCAAACTGGGGGTGCTCAGGTTAACTTGGACTGCTAGACAGTTTTTGTTTGGCTCATAACACTGTATTTTGCAATACTTTTTACTTGAATCGATTCCCAAATTGGGAGACTTCACGTAAAATCCGGATCTTCACTTCTTTTGGAAAAAATGAAAGATCCGGCAACAGAGGACTCACATTCTCCTGTAACAGCAATCAGCTAGAGCCAGAAGTGAGTAGATGCTGCCCCTTTCAGAGAGGACTTGCTATCTCCAGTTCCTACCACTCTGGTCAGCTGCCTTTGATCGTCTTTTTTTTTTTGTAGAGATGGAGTCTTGCTATGTTGCCCAGGCTGGTCTCTTACCCCGGCCTCAAGCAATCCTCCCACCTTGCCACCCAAAGCACTGGGATTACCACCAGACCCAGCCTGCCTTTGATCATCTTACCCCCCAGGATATTTATGTTGCCTGCTGGTCCCCTAAAGGCACCTGAGTTTCCTGACATCTGCCTGAAGGAGGACCTTCTATCCCCTGGTCTCCTGGTACATCACACACTTTTCCTTCCTGCCCCCATTGATGCTGATTTATCTAGTATTCCGGAGCTGGGGGCTGGGCTCTTTCTGCTTTCAAGGGGATAATTCCCATTCCATAAAGACACACAAGGCCACAGGCTAAGGAACAGGCAGGGACCTGTTCTTTGCTTTCCAGATAACACACTCCCGCTTTAGCAATAACCTTCTGGGAATCATGCCCGTGACTTTTCTTTTTTCTATTCCATTAGTGATTTTTAAAGAGGAAGTTTCAGCCAGATAAAAGGAGCAGATGGCACCATATCAGGCCTCCTGCCGGATAAATATTTTGGAGGAGCCAGGGCTTTTCTGTGAGTTGCTCCTCGTGCCTGGTAAGCTTTGATCTCCCAGGTTATCGAGGTGTGTTCTCCTAAGGAAGGAATCAGGCCTTGCTTAACCTTGATAATTAAAATCACTGTTCTCCTTGCCCTTCTTTCATAAACAAGGAAATTGGAACAGAGCTAAGAGAAGCTTTTTCATGCACTTTAGGAAAGAATGAGCAATGGAAAAAGGAAATTGAGAGCTTTGGGGGAGTTTATAGCAGAGAAGCATTTGAGTTTGAAATAGGAGCTGAGAATCCATATGTTTGAGAGGAAAGGAAAGAAAAGAACAGCCACACGCACAGAGCTTCAAGGGACGATGCGGAAATAGTTACAGGAAAGGGGCAGGGAGGCCCACGTGGGTCTCCCTTTATCAGACCCAGATGTTCAGGCAACGAACAGTCCTCAAGATGCCCATGAAAAGGTCTAGAGCCTGCTGAGCTAGACTCACTGTTTTCTTAACTACCAAGAGGCACGTGAAATCAGTGGCTGGGAGCTTTCCACCGTGTGCTCAGTGGCTCCCTGAGGCCCTCTTGGGGTCTGTGCCATAGCAATTATACACAGACTGGGCTGCCTTAGGGCAGGACTTGGAAGTGCACAGGACAGACTGGCTCACTGGGTAACTGTCCCTGCCTGTCAGCCCCTGCCAAACAGGCTGCCAAACCTGCCTCTGTTGCCTCCTGCCCCAGACTAACCTTGGAATGCAGGAGGCATTGGAAGGTCCAGGTTCAACTATCAATTCCACCTGGCATAAATGACTTCGCCTCTCTGAGCCTCAGTATTGCTGTCTTTAAAATGAGGAAAAAATCATTTGTGAGGTGCATATAAGATACGTGTGAAAGGCTCTCCAAAGAAGAAAGCACAAAGTATTGTTTTTATTATTTATTATCCTTTTAAAAATTACCAACAAAAATTTCAAATATATCCTCAGGTGGACAGAATAAATGCTCATAACCCAGCTTCAAGAATTATCAACTCATGACCAATTTGATTGTGTCTATATCTCCACCCACTTTCTCCATACCTGTGTTATTTTGAAGCAAATACAAAATATTCTGTTGTATCTCACTATCAAATTTATACAGCCAACCTGCTTCCTCAACCAACTGCAACTTACCCAATCCTCAGTTGTCCCTTTCCGTACCCTTTTCCCCTCCCAGGGGGCCATACCTCCTATCCCCACCATGCACCGGGTGCCCTAAACCTTCTCAAATCTATTATTCCTACGAAACTGTCATGACTGATAGTAGCTGAGGTTGTAAGCCGTGGGAGGCCTGAGACGTATTTGCATTTCATCAGGCCCCAGTGTCTTTAAAAAGAAGAGAGATCTCTAACAAGTAAACACTGAAGCATCAGTCCCTGGAAGTAGCAGGAGGTGGTGAGCCATTAAGGGCCCTCCAAACCCTTGACACCAAGCATAAGCCTTATAGGAATTGACTGAGTTCCTCCTCCTGTTGGTGCTTTTCTTCCAGGGAGAGGGCACATGGAGCAGAGAACTCTAGTGAATTATGTCCTCTCAGCCTCTGGCTGTAGGGGAATCAGGGCTCTCCTCTCCTGGCAGATACTCTACTGCTGACTTGAAGTATGTGACTAAGCCATGAATATGAGACCCAAGTCTATTCCCAAGTCCCCATGCAGTGGATAGCATGTAAGCTCCAGAAGCCAGGAGACCTGATTCCAATCCTGCCTCCATTACTTATACCACATAGCTTCTCTGTGCCTCAGTTTCTCTTCCTCATCTGTAAAGCAGGGGTTACAATACTTACTTCACAGTTGTTGAAAGGATTGTATGAGATAATGTCATATCCCTTAGGATTCTTTTGGTAGCAGGTGACAGAAAATCCAAGTCAAGACCGGGCATGGGGGCTCATGCCTGTAATCCCGGTACTTTGGGATGCCAAAGCAGGAGAATCACTTGAGGTCAGGAATTCAAGACCAGCCTAGTCAACATGGTGAAACCTTGGCTCTACTAAAAATACAAAAATTAACCAGGCGTAATGGCAGGTTCCCATAATCCCAGCTACTCGGGAGGCTGAGGCAGGAGAGTCACTTGAACCCAGGAGGCTGAATTTGCAGTGAGCTGAGATCGTGCCATTGCACTCCAGCCCGGGTGACAGAGCAAGACTGTCTCAAAAAAAAAAAAAAAAGCAAATCCAATCCAAGATACTTCTGAGCAAAACAGCAGTTCAGGGGTTCATCTTAAGATGAAAATTCCATGGATGGACATGATAGATTTAGGGTTCAAATGTTAAAATTGAGACTTGGATTCTCCTCATGTCTTGACTCTATCTTCTGTCTCTTAACTCTAGTCTTGGATTAATGTTGTAACAAGCTCACAGCATCAGTTCTATCCCCTATGTCCTTTTAGGTTTGGGGTCAGAGAGATTCTTTCCTAAGAGTCCTAGCAAAAGTCTCATTGACCCTGATTGAGTCCCATGACCATCCTGAAACAATCACTGTAACCAAGGAAAATGAGATGCACTTATTAGGCTGCTATCACTGCATCTATATGGACTGAGAGGGCAGGAGGAGTGGCTCATTACAGGGCATTGCAGAGGGTATTGGGCATGATTACCCAGGGGAAGGTGAGGCCAGCCATAGTGGTTCACTCCTGTAATCCTAACACTTTGGGAGGCAAAGGCAGGAGGATCGCTTGAGGCCAGGATTTTGAGACCAGCCTGGGCAACATACAGTGAGATCCTGTCTTTACAATAAAAAATTAGCCAGGCATGGTGGCACACACCTGTAGTCCCAGCTACTTGAGAGGCTGAGGCAGGAGGATCACGTGAGCCTGGGAGGTGAAGACTACAGTGAGCTATGATGGTGCCACTGTACTCCAGGCTGGGTGACAGAGTGAATACCGTCTCAAAAAACAAAACCAAACAAAATAAAATGAAGATGAATAGATACTAATGGCAAAACTGAAGATGCGTGCTATAAATGCTTTGTAAGTCCTCAGGTGCATTATTGAAGATCATAAAACAATAATTCCCTTCTATCTCATGGGCATCTTTTATTCCTTTTCAAATAAGTTTCACATATTTAATCTCTTTGAGCTTCATAACAGTCCTATGAGACAAACAGGAGTACAGGTATTATCTTCTCATTTTTACAGATGGGAAATCAGAGCACAGAGCAGGTGAGGACTTTGCTCACAGTCAATATGGCAAGGTAGTGTGGGCTGTGCCTAGAGTCACATAGAGACACAACTGGCTCTGAATTCCCTGGCAGATCCACTGGGACTGGAAACTAGGACATTCAGGGTATGGGTTAATCAAGGCCTGCCCTGGGGTTTGGATCAGCCACCCAGGTTGGTTCCTGAGTAAACAGTCTGGACTGATGGCAGTTGGGTCTGTCAAGGACCCATTGTTGATGCCCTGGCAGGTGGCAAGGGAAAGAACTGGTACATAGGAAAGACACTGGCACCCCAGGAACACCCTCCAATGACTGATCCCCTTTACACCAGGCAGCTGGGTACAAGACTTGGTCTTCCTCATCCCAGAAAAAAATGCCAATCAAAAATAAAACAAAAAGAAGGGGAGGCCCCGCCGGTTACAGGGCTGGTTCCTGGACTTCTCTCAAGGGAACTTGATCCTGGAGCCAAGAGCATCCTTTGCCAGGATGTGGAGGGAGAGAAGAATCCCCCGGTCAAATGGGGATCATTTGGCCAGAGTCTCAGCATCCTCTTAAGTGTTGCTGACATCTCTAAAGTCTTCCAAAACCAGCGTCCCTCCTCTGCCTCCAGGTTCTGAACACATTGAGAAAGAAGACAAAGGAATGGCAGGGAGCCAACATACCACCTTAATTACCACTAAAGCTAGCATGGAGGATGCAGCTGAGTGTGAGAACAAAATGAGCCTCCTGACCGAGCCTGGAAGAGGGATGGGACTGAGCCGATCATTCCAGAGAGCCTTCCCAAGTCACCCACTCAGATCAGTCATTCCATTGCCGTGGACAGTAAGAGTGAAGATAAAAAGGGGTGTTTAGGGAAAACCCCTTCTTGTGAAAACCAAAACCAGGAAAACATGTGACCGTGGCAAGGTATTAATCTCTCTGCACATCATTCTCTCTTCTTCAGTATAATGGGGATAATGACAGTGAGGGTTCTGTGGGATCACGTATGTGATGGTCCTGGCATACAGTAATCACTCAGTAAGGGCTGTTTCTGTGTGCAGTCCAGGTTCGTGGCAGGTGGCCTTGCTTTCCTCCCCCGGCACGAAGCCCAGGGCCCCAGAGTCCTGCTGGGCTTGTGTATCGCTCTTCTCTCCAGCTGTAAAAACTCATGAGAATGTAAGTGTGCGGTGGCTTTCCAGTTTCTTGGCTTCTCCCCCAGGCTGTGTTCTCCCACTTGGGGGTGGCGGGGTGGCAGACATCCTTTTCGCAGTGGTGAGTGCCACCCCACCCCAACCCCCATGCCCTGTCCCAGCAGAGCCTGGCTCAAAGTTCAAAGCCGGGGGTGGCATTGTTGAGTAATTTGGTGACATTGCCTGCTTGCCCGCCCACCATGCAAGGGCAAGTCTCGCTCCCACACGCCCATTTGCTAGGCATCTGCTGCCCGGTGTTTTGTGGTGTGGAGGATGGGAACAGGCTCACCACCCGACTGACCGCGGTGAGGCTCAGCTTCCTTCCTCTCCCCCCTGCCCTCGGGCTCTCAGTCCCACACACAGCCCCACTCTGAGGTTTCAGATCTGCTCCCAGGCTGGCTGGCTCTGACTCCATCTGGATCCACACCAACCCCTTCCTCCTGGGGGTTCAGAGTGTTCTTGGAAGGAAGCCTGGGAAGGGAAAGGCCTTCTCCAGCATTCCCCATCCAGTGGTTGGCTGACAGCATAGAACTGAGCTGCCAAGAACGCTGGAGTCAGACAGACCTGAGTTCAAATCCCCGGGTGACCTTGGGCAAGCTGCTCTCTCTGCTTCAGTTTCCTCATCTGTAAAAAATGTGACAGTAACAGGATCTGCCTCCTGGGATGATTGTGAGGGTTCAGGGAGATACTAACTGTGATGCCCTCACTCCTACATCTGGCAGGTGGGAAGTACTTGAGAAATGGTGGCCCTGGAGTTAGGGACCCCTGCCTTCCCATGGGTGTACTCACAGGGAGGGGCGAACGCCGTCTCCTTTTGCTTATCCCACCTCCCAGATTCGACCCCTGCCGTAGTTACTCTGACATGACCAAACTGGTTTGGTTTTCTGCAAACTCCTTTTGCACAAGGACTCTGTCTCATTTGTCTTATAACTCCCCTGCCTGGTGTGGTCCTGGCACTCATACAGCACTAAATGTTTGGAATAAATAAGTGGAGGATAAAGGAGCAAATGAGTGCCTGGTGGGCAGCATCTGTTCAAGGACTGTTTTCTGAACTCTAGGCAGTTATTTCTGCCCCTTCCATTTCCCTCTCTCCTTCCTCCCTCCCTCCCTTCCTTCTCTCCTTCCTTCCTTTGACCTTCCTTCTTCAGACCTCTCTTTCTTCTTGCTAAATGGAAAGAGCTTCCTCCTTTCCTTTTCTTGTAATATCCAAGCTGAAAGAGCATCCCTTGAGAGCCCTTCACCCAGCCGAGAGCAGCGATTCCTCTTTCAAATTGAGTCTGTCCCCAGACTCATTCATTAAAATGCATAGGGCATGTGACCACACTGCATAATGAGTCTCTCATAAGGAAGGCTTGGAGGCAGGGAGATGCTGCCAACTGCAAAGGCAAATACTTCCCCCCCCAGCTGTGGATCAGGCTCATTGGCTGTCATGCCCCGGGATGGCTGGGGGCTGCCGTTCGTCTCCAGTAAATCAGCCAAGCCCTGGAGAGCTGCAGCCTGGCGCAGACTGTACAGTCTTGGAAGCTGTGTTGCTTTGGAGAATCCAACCCATGACCTTTTCTCAACCTTCTTCCACTCCCATTTCCAGTTTTTCATTTATTTAACTATACATTTAACTGCATAGGTATATGTGAATACAAGCTTATCATAAAATATGCAAACATAAAGGAAACCCCCTTTGATAATGTCTCTGTACTGCTACCTCTCTCGGAGACAAACAACTGTTGTCATACAGCTCTTTACCTTCCAGGGCCCTTGGACTGCTGGGTGACAGATGCCCTGTGAAGGTGATTTGGAAGCTCACATACCCTTTTACCCTCCTGAAGTCCTAGGCCAGTTCTCAAGGAAAACAGTCAACATTCACCTTGGGTGCCTTCTCAGCTCCCTCCCTAGCAAACTCTGTTTTGTGTTAGTCTGTTATGTGTAACCCTTACTCACCCTAAATCCCATCCCTGCAAAAGAATCCCAGTCTCCATACTTAGGAAGCAAACAGATAAACTAGATTATTTCCTGATTGGAAATTTAGATTTGACTGTTTTCCAGAGGGACTTTTTTTTTTTTTTTGGAGACAGGATCTCACTTTGTCACCCAGGCTGAAGTGCAGTGGTGTGACCAAGGCTCCCTGCAGCCTCAACCTCTCAAATTTAAGTGGTCCTCCCATTTCAGTCTCCCAAATAACTGGGACTACAGGCGTGCACCACCACACCCAGCTAAGTTTTGCATTCTTTGTAAAAACAGGATCTCACTATATTGCCAGGACTGGTCTCAAACTCATGAGCTGAAGCCATCCTCCTGCCTTTGCCTCCCCAAGTGTTGGGATTACCGGCATGAGCCGTTGTGCCCTGTGGCATCTGTACTTTAATATTAGATTCTTGAAGATTGAGAAAGATAGCAAAATTCAGTGACTCTCATCGTTGCCTCTCAGGCACTAGGGCCACGCTTGTGTTCCACTTTTAGGTGGTGAGCCTTCTCCGAATCTGCAGATTTATATCACTTGGGTAACAACCTATTCAGCTAGCTGTGTGGCCTTAGGAAAATCACTGACTCCTCTGAATCAGTTTACTCATCTGCAGAATGTGAATAACAATAGTGCCTCCTTTATTGTGTTGTTATGAGGTTTTGATGGGATTATCTGTTACCGCCCTAAGCACTATGCCTGGCCCATAGCCAAGATGCAATTAATGTTAGGAATTATCATCATCATCATTATTTTTAACCTGTCATAACCCAATTCTCTCATTCAAGAACTATTTATCTCGAGCACCTGCTATGTATCAGGCATTATCCTTGACCCTGAGAGTAGGGCAGTGAAGGAGTCGTACAAGGTTCCTGCCTTCTAGGGGCTTACATTCTAGTACAAATGTACAGCACGTTTCTGTTTGATAAGCACTTTCTTCCCCATTGTGTCATGTCATTCTCGATAATGCCTTTTAATCAGGCAAAGGCGGTATGGTTGTCCACATTGTACAGAAATGTAGAAAGCTGAGGCTTAGAGAATTAAGCTAATGGAGATAGCTAGAAAGTGGCCAGGTACAACTTGATCTGGGGTCCTCCTGGCTCCAGTTTCTGTGCTTTCTCCTGATAGACACTGATGATTGCTTTGGGGTATAGTAGTGAGGGGTGTGGAAGCAGCTTCCAGAGCTTTGAGAGCTCTGACCCACCAGCAGGAGCACAAAAGAGAGCCAGGGACTGACTTTGGTTTGACTGTGAGTGTCCCAGTTAGTTCTGTCCATGAAGTCTGTCAATGACTGGGCCTAACAACGTGTGCCTCTGCCTGGTGTCAGCCTTGGGGGCCTGGAGGAGACTTTGTCTTAAGTAAAAAGTACTTGCTTCAGCACGGGGCCAGTGGGGCCTGGCAATGACAGCAGGCAGCTCAGCTGTCTGAGAGCACTTCCCCTTGGGTTCCCCGCAGAGCAGGAGAGAGGGGTGTCTAGACCTATGGGCTTGGTGACCAAACTGTGTGGTGTCTGGGTTAGTGTGCCTGGAACTCCTGCTGTGCAAGATCTCTTATATACACCCAGCATCCACCTAGTCTGGGCTGGGAGAGGCAGGGCTGATCCTGTCTGAGAACACAGGAACTGGGAGTCTATACCAGGGCAGGTGGCAGGGACAGGCCTGGCAAAGACACCAAGGGGGAGAGGACACCAGGGGCCAGCCACCACAGAGAGAACAATGACTGAACTTGACTGAGACAGGGGTGTTTCCCAGCTCTGTCACAGTGAAAACTCACCCCTACTCCATGACCCCAGGTGACAATTCTGAATCTGAAACAGCAGTGCGTGACCAATAGTGTCACCTCTGCCTAATCCTCCTGGAAACACACACACACCCAGCTCTCCTTCAGTGTCCTTTACTTCCCATCTCAACACCCTTCCTATGGGTACTTCATACCAGTCCCAAGAGCAGGCTTTTGTTTTCCTCTCTCTCTCTTTCTTTCTTTTTCTTCTTCCTTCCTTCCTTTCTTTTTCTTTCTTTCTTTCTTTCTTTCATTTCTTTCTTTTTCTTTCTTTCTGTCTCTCTCTCTTTTCCTTCCTTCCTTCTTTCCTTCTCTTCTCTTCTCTTTGCTTTTTTCTTTTTTGTGATGGAGTCTGGCTCTGTCACCCAGGCTGGAGTGCAATGGCGAGATCTTGGTTCACAGCAACCTCTGCCTCCCGGGTTCAAGTGATTCTCCTGCCCCAGGCTCCCGAGTAGCTGGAATTACAGGCATGCGCCACCACACCCGGCTAATTTTGTATTTTTAGTAGAGACAGGATTTCTCCACATTGGTCAGGCTGGTCTCAAACTCCTGACCTCAGGTGACCCACATGCCTTGGCCTCCCAAAGTGCTGGGATTACAGGCATGAGCCACCGCATCTGGCCTTGTTTTCTTATTTACTGAATCTAGGTGCACAGTATTATTCACAATCTTTGACTCATGACATTCTTTCATCTTCAGTTAGACCTTGTGCAACCTGCATCTGGTAATTTGTTATTTATCTCTTTGTGTATTTCCTTATGATACAGTGACTCCACTGTATGTTCTTCCCTTGTGTTCCTCCCTTCCCATTACTTTGCCTTACCCGCCCTATTCTGAATCTTGAGTTCATGATTCCTTTGCTTCTCTAAAAAATAATGTTTTTTTCAAATATTTTTCTAAAAGCCATATTGTTTAGATTTGTTGTTTTTTCTTGATTAAAAGAATATCCTGGCTAGGCGCAGTGGCTCACACCTATAATCTCAGCACTTTGGGAGGGGGAGACAGGAGGATCCCTTGAGGCCAGGAGTTCAAGACCACTCTGGGCAACATAGCAAGACCCTGTCTCTACAAATTTTTTTTTTTTTTTTTGAGACGGAGGTCTCACTCTGTCACCCAGACTGGAGTGCAGTGGCATGATCTCAGCTCACTGCAACCTCCACCTCCCGGGTTCATGTGATTCTCCTGTCTCAGCCTCCCCAGTAGCTGGAACTACAGGCACGTGCTACCATGCCCAGGCTAATTTTTTTGTGTCTTTTTAGTAGGGATGGGGTTTCCCCGTGTTAGCCAGGATGGTCTCCATCTCTTGACCTCGTGATCTGCCCACCTCAGCCTCCCAAAGTGCTGGGATTACAGGTGTAAGACATCGTGCCTGGCTTCCTTTTTTTTTTTTTTAATTTAGCTGGGTGTGGTGGTGTGTGCCTGTAGTCCCAGCTACTTGGGAGGCAGAGGCAGGAGGATTGCTTGAGCCCAGGAGATTGAGGCTATAGTGAGCCGTGATAGTGCCACTGCACTCCAACTTAGGCAACAGAGCAAGACCCTGTCTCTAAAAAATAAATAAATAAATAAAATTAAAACAAAAAAGAATATCCTGCTATCTGCAGCCTTCTTGGGTATACTTTTTTCTCATAATATTATGTGGCTCAAACTCACCATAGCATAGCATTCAGCTATGGTCCATCTGTCCCTGCTCTACTGCAGTTCTCCCTAGTATGTTTCCTGGGAATTTACTAAATCTTCTGTTAGTGGACATTTGGGTTACCAGCTTTCCATGCCTTTGAACATTCTAAGCTAATCATTTTTGTCTGTGTCTCCAGGAAAACAGTGTGAATTTACCAATTTAAAATCCTAACAGCAACAAACATAAAGATCCAATTGATCTGTATTCTCTCCAACAACTTGGTATCATCAAGCTGCTTAATTTCTTCCAACTGAAAGTGTATTAAGTGATATCTCATTGTGATCGCTTCATGATTATTGTCTTTCCAATATGGTTTACAGTGGTTGGTTGGTGGAGCAGTGGGGGTCACCTTGCAAGAGGGCTGTGAAGATTTTATATATATATATATATTTAGAGATAGAGTCTTTAAAACTCAGGCTGGATGGACTTCAGTGGCATAATCAGGGGTCACTGCAGTGTCAACTTCCTGAGCTCAAGCAATCCACCCGCCTCAGCATCCCAAAGTGTTGAGATTACCAGCATGAGCCACTGTGCCCAGCCAAGACATGAGGATTTAATGAAGTACAGAATGCTTGCAAAGCCCTTCCCAATTAGGACCATGTCACTGTCTTATTCAACTCTGGGTCTCCAGTACCCGACACAATGCCAGGTACCTCATCATCATCATCGTCATCAGCATTGAAACAATAATATGATAATATTAGGTTGGTGCAAACATAATTCCATTTTTTCCATAACATTTATTGAGTGCTTATTAAGTACCAGGTGCTATGGTAACTGCCACCCTTACTTTTTTTTTTCGAGATGGAGTCTCGCTCTGTCGCCAGGCTGGAGTACAGTGGCGCGATCTCAGCTCACTGCAGCCTCCACCTCCCAGGTTCAAGCAATTCTCCTACCTCAGCCTCCCGAATAACTGGGACTACAGGCGCACGCTACCACTCCCAGCTAATTTTTGTATTTTTCAGTAGAGATGGGGTTTCACCATGTTGGCCAGGATGGTCTCAATCTCTTGACCTCGTGATCCGCCCACCTTGGCCTCCCAAAATGCTGGGATTACAGGTGTGAGCCACTGCGCCCAGCCCTGACACCTTTACTTTTATTGTTTCATTTAATTATTCCAGAAACTCTATAAGCTAGGTTCTATATTACTCCCAGGAAACTGAAACTAAGTATCTTTCTCAGAATCACACAAGCAGTAAATGATAGAGCCAGAATCTGAACCTTGGCATCTGACACCTAGGTCCTTAGCCACTATATTACAGGTGCCCAATAAATTCTTGAATGAAATAACTTTACTGTGTTATTCTCTTTTCTGTTGCTTATAACAGAATGCTTGAAACTGGATAATTGATAAAGAAAAGAAAATTCTTCATAGTTACAGAGGCTGAGAAGTCCCAGGTCGAGGAGTCCTATCTGGTGACAGTCTTCTTGCTTCAGAGGACTCTCTGAAGAGTACTGAGGTGGTCCAGGGTGTGGAATGGTGAGGGGGCTGAGTGTGCTAACATATCAGCTCAGGTCTTTCTTCTTTGTCGTCGTCTTTTTTGTCTTCAACGTTTCTAGCTGAAGTCTTTCTTCTTCTTATAAAGCCATCAGTCCCCACCCATGATAACCCATTAATCCATTAATCCATAAGTGGATTAACCCATTCATTAGAGCAGAACCCTCATGATCCAATCACCCTTTAAAGGCCCCATCTCTCAATATTGCCACTTTGGAGATTAAAGTTCAACATAAGTTTTAAAGGAGACAAATATTCAACCCATAGCACCTACCCATAACCAGAGATAGGGTCACATGCCGTGGTACTTTTACTTTTTATCTCTTATCAAGTATATTTGAAATGTACTTACATTTTGATTATAAACATGGCTTAAAGGATTTAACTCAATGTATGATTGGTTATAATTTCTCAACAATCAGGCAGACTTGAGAACTCTCTCACTGTGAGAGATATCTAACCCACAGATTGTTCTCAAATGCCAGTTTCTCCTTTATCAACAATTCTTCTAGTCCTGCTCTGTTGTCCATTTTTTCTTTCCTTCCTTTCTTCCTTCCTTCCTTTTCTTTCTTTTCTTTCTGACAGGGTCTTGCTCTGTGACCCAGGCTGGAGTGCAGTTGTGCAATCATAGCTCACTGCAACCTCAAACTCCTGGGCTTAAGCAATTGACCCACATCAGCCTCCCAAAGCACTAATATTACAGGTGTGAGCCACCATTTCTGGCCTGTTGTGTCTATTATTGACCCAGAGATACTTGTGTGCTTACTTTTGTCTGTATCTTTAATGAGCTTAGCACTTCATTTGTCCCTAGGACCTGTAACTGTGTGGGCACAAAGAGGTAACTCAACAAATATTCATTGAATGAATGAAATAAATGCATGCTTTCAGGAATGCATGAATCAATCAATGAATACTAAATTGAATAGTTAATGAAAATCGACTATATTATTTTGATTTTGTGGTTTTTAAAAATTTTGGAACCAACTATTTTTTCAGGTTTCAGACATTTCTGTAGGCCAGTAGGAAAGCTGGGAGGTGGCTAGGTGAGGTGGCTCACACCTGTAATCCCAGCACGTTGGGAGGGCCGAGGCAGGTAGATCACCTGAGGTCAGGAGTTTGAGACCAGCCTGGCCCACATGGTGAAATCCTGTCTCTACTACAAATACAAAAATTAGCCGAGTGTGGTGGTGGGTGCCTGTAATCCCAGCCACTCGGGAGGCTGAGGCATGAGAATCGCTCGAACCCGGGAGGCAGAGATTGCCGTGAGCCAAGATTGCACCACTGCACTCCAGCCTGGGCAACACAGCGAGACTCCGTCTCAAAAAAAAAAAAAAAAAAAAAACGAAGAAAGAAAAGCTGGGAGGCCTGAGATTTTGTGTCTATAATACCTAAGGGATGAAACAGTCCTGACCTGGAGACCCAAAACAATGTTTGGCGGCTGCCTTTTCCTTTGTCTCTTGTAAACCAACATCAACAATGAGCAGGCCACCTCAAGTGTGACTCAGGCAATGAGGCAGGAGGCATTACAAACAAAACAAAAAATTCCTGGCAGCTTTAATATAGTGGTTTTTCTAGCAATCTACATGAGTATCCAGGTCCAATGCACCCCATTACATATGCAAAACATCTGATGGCTGTGTAACAAGCCCTTAACCCCTGGCTGTTATTCTTATTTCCAAACTGGGGTTCATCATTAGATAAATGCAGAAATCGGGAACTGCCGCTCCTAGTCAAGCGTCTGTGGCTCAGTTCTCAGAGCCAGGCCAAAGGAGTAATTATAGCTTTCCTCTATAGTGTACAGGGCAGGAGGCTGATTTAATAAAGGAAGCCTGCTGTCTGTCTCCAGCCTGGCTCTGACTCATGGAACTAGGGAGTCCCAGAAGCACTACCCACAGAGGGTGGGTGGTGAGCAGCTGAGGGTGGGAGGTGAGGGTGGCCGGCTAGCAAGGCCTGGGCCCAGAGCCCTGAGAATGAGGAAACTCCCTGCTTGGCCAGGAGGACCCTGCAGCTGGAGCCAGAGGAAGTGAGGCTCAGACAGAGCAGCTGCTGTTCCAGCAGCAGCAGCAACTGCCGCACCCTTGAAAGGAGGCCCCTGCCGTGTGGACCCGTAAAATAAAATGGGTTAGTAATTTTCATATTCAGAATTGATTGGGGGAAACGATCGAATTGCCTCTAATAGGGATGGTCACCTTTGTGTGATATACCGAGGTCTTTGGTTCTTTTAGGGGCCTGGGTCGATGGAGTCTGGAGTGATGAGCATTCTGTTAATTTGGTTTCTCACTTTGGCAGCTAATTAGGTCTTCACCACCACAGAGACAGTTCTGAGCTAGGAGTGGTTTCACCTACACCGAGGGGGACAGCCGGCCCTGGAGTGGATTTGTGTTCCACCTTAGATAGGTCACCGGAGGTCATCTTATCCTTCCTTCTGCCTCAGCTGCTTTCTCCTTCCTCCCCTGACAATGAGCCAGACAGAAGCAACCTGACCACCTCCTCCTCCTCCTCCTCCTCCCCCCACTCCCCTCCTCCCGCTCCGCGGGCAGGTGATGGGCTCCGCCCCTTCCCTTCCCGCTGAGTCACACACCTCCCAGTCAGGTGATCCTCCCCAGGGCCCTTCCGAGAGCACCTTGACCTATATTCCATTCTCTCCAAGACAGCAGACTCTTAAGTGTCCTAAGAGAGGGCCCGCCCGGCCAGAGGGCGTGGTGCCCTGACAGCCCCGGACTGCAGACCAGGTGCCCCAGCCAGCGGGAGGGGGGAGCTCCCACCCCAGAAGCCTGGAAATGGAAAGTTAGGAGGCTGGTGGCTGCATGCAGGGCGGGGGAGGAGGAGGTGGGGGAGTTGAGTCAGCCGGGAAAGCTGACAGCCACTGGCAGCCGTGCTCCTCCCCTCCCTCTCTGGGCTCCTGAGCTCCCTGCCAGGCCCTGACCAAGCAGGCTGCAGGGGATGAGGCGGTGAAGGGCAGATGCCATTGTGGCTGGGTGATACTGCTGCCCACAGGGAGAGGTGAGGAATTGTGCAAATAATGGGATAAACCTACGTGACTCATCCGGAGAATGTGAGCCGAAGAAAACTCCCCGCCAAGGACCGAATTCCCATTCCCAAATTATCCACAAAATGGCCCCTACTTATTTTGTCTATGGGTTCTTTGTGCAGTTGCTGCCTGTACAGTCTTTGTGTCCTCTGAATGTGAGGATAATGGGGCTGCTATGGGAAAGGAAATTAAAAGAGAAGTGTTTAGAGTCAAACTTTAAGCTTCATCCTTGGTTATCATGCCTGTAAAAAGCAATATTAACTGAAAATCACGGTTCCTTTTGAATTAGAGAGCATTCTGAATTTAGACTCATTCTTCTTATTCTTTTTTATTTTATTTTATTTTTTCAAAAGACAGGGTCTTGCTCTGTTACCCAGACTGCTGGAGTAAAGTGGCTGATCATAGCTCAGTGAAGCCTGGGACTCCTGAGCTCAAGTGATCCTCCTGCCTCAGCCTCCCAGATAGCTGGGACTACAGGCATGCATCACCAAGCCCAACTAATTTTTTTAATTTTGTAGGGATGGGGTCTCACTATGTTGCCCAGGCTGGTCTTGAACTGGGCTCAAGCAATCCACCCACCTTGCTCTTGGCCTCCCAAAGTGCTGGGATTACAGACATGAGTTGCCATCCCCGCAGCTTGAGTAATTATTTAGAATCTAGTTTCACAAACACTTAGTAGTTCTGTGACCTTGGCAAGTCACTATAGGCTTCAGTCTCCAATCTGTAATATGGGGATTTTTTTTTTTTTTTTTGAAACAGAGTTTCGCACTGTTGCCCGGGCTGGGTGCAATGGTGTGATCTTGGCTCACTTCAACCTCTGCCTCCCAGGTTCAAGCGATTCTCCTGCTTCAGCCTCCCAAGTAGCTGGGATTACAGGTGCCCACCACCACACCCAGCTAATTTTTTGTATTTTTAGTAGAGACAGGGTTTCACTATTTTGGCCAGGCTGGTCTCGAACTCCTGACCTCGTGATCCACCCGCCTCAGGCTCCCAAAGTGCTGGGATTACAGGCATGAGCCACCGAGCCCGACAATATGGAGATTTTTAATAAAACCATCCTACCACTACATAAGATGGTGTGAACATGAAATCAGATGATGTGCATAAAACATATTATTATATGTAATTATGTGTAACTATATAACACGTTCGCTAGATGACTAAGTCACTGCCCCCTACCATCTGAAAGGGTTGTTTTATTTGTTCAATTTACTCATGATAGAAGAGCCTGCCTCTGGGTGTGTTCACAAGAGTAAATAGAAAATTGTAGCCTCTGGCGAAATTACGATTTACTGCATCTAACAAGCAGCCCCACATAGCTTGTTTACACATTACCAACAGATTAGGTATACATCATTTTATTCCTTTATATCAAGAAAGCACGTTTATCATAAGACAGATAAAAACCTGCCGACCGAAATAAATCTTTTTTACTCCAATCTCACATTTCTTTTCCTTTCTTTTCTTTCTCTTTCCTCTTCTTTTCTTTTCTTTTTTTTCTTTTTTTTTTTTTTTTTTGAGGCAGGGTCTCACTCTGTCACCCAAGCTAGAGTACATTGGTGCGGTCATGGCTCACTGCATCCTCAAACTCCCAGACTCAAGTGGTCCTCCTGCCTCAGCCTCCTGAGCAGCTGGGACCACGGGCATGTGCCACCACACCCAGCTAATTTTTAAATTTTTGGTACAGATGAGATCTCGCTAAGTTGCCCAGTCTGACAATTTTTTAATCAGGATGTAAACTTATGAAGTTACTGCCTGGTGCACAGTGGGTACTAGACAGTAGGGTAGGTGCAAGTTAGATCAATGGAAGGAAAGAAGAAAGGAAGAAAGAAAGAAATTAGGCAACTGTAGGAGCAGAGCTGTATTTACCAGGAAACCTCAGGGCCCTTCATTTGCAGGTGTCCCTTCCAAGGCCTTTTACCTAGTTTTTAATTCATAATAATGTATTCCTTTTCTAAAGAGAGTCCCGCAGTATTGTATATACTTTAGGCCACACCATACCTGGATCTGACCCTTTACAAGAGGTCTGTGAGAGACTGAACCCTTGTTCTTGTTTAAGATTTTTAAGCACAAGTGAAAATCAAGTGGTGTCAGGGAGTGTGGCATTTCCATGTGGTCTCCATCATGAACTCCAAATCTGAAATTTGTAACGAGATCATATATAGGTCAGCTAAGCATAACAGTGTAAGGAAGGGGTCGTAGGAAAAAGGTGGAGGTCAGGAATGTGCAGAATTATTGGGCTGCTTCCAGTTGATTTCTGTAATCTACTCTGATACTTCAGCGCTCTTAAGTTTCCAGAAGGTGTGAATCTGGGGTGATGCTGGTTGCATTGCACGCGTAAGTGGAGAAACAGTGGCTTGCAATCTGGAACTCTCTCGCTAGTCCTGGCTGTTCTTCATTAGGACTCACTCACTAACTAGTTGTGTGGCCTTGGTAGAAGTCACTTCACCTCTTTAGGACTACGTTTCTCTACATTTAGAATATTTGATAGGTGATTTCAGAGCCCCTTGTTTTAGCTTCATAAGAGCAGAGTTCAAAACTGCCTTGTTCACAACTTTATTCCCTTTGTTGAATACGGTGTCTAATAATTATTATTATTATATTAATCATAAGATTTTTTCATAGTGCTTGCAGATGAGGAAACTAAAATGGAGAGCTGTTAAATAAATGCCCTAGGTCACCCAGCTAGTAAGTGGCAGAACCTAATTCAAACCCAAACAGTCTCACTCCAGAGTCTCTCTTCTTAACTGTGACACTCTATATCCACAAAAAATATATTTTTTTAATTAATGGATTTAGGCCATGCATGGTGGCTCACACCTGTAATCCCAGCACTTTGGGAGGCCAGAGGTGGGAGGATCACTTGAGGCCAGGATTCAAGACCAGCCTGGATAACATAGGCAAGACCCCATTTCTACAAAAAAATAAACAAATAGGCATGGTGGTACGTGCCTGTAGTCCTAGCTACTCAAGAGGCTGAGGCAGAAGGATTGCTTGAGCCCAGGAGTTCGAGGCTACAGTAAGCTGTGATGGTGCCAATGAACTCCATCCTGGGTAACAGAGTGAGACTCTTATCTCTTTAAAAAAAAAAAATTGTGATTTTTATTTTATTTAGATTTTTTTTCTTTTTCTTTTTCTTTAAAAAAGAGATGGGTTTCATCAGGTTGCCCAGACTGGTCTCAAACTCCTGAGCTCAAGTGATCCTCCTGCCTTGGCCTCCCAAAGTGCTGGGATTACAGGTGTGAGCCGCCACGCCCAGCTTAGCTTTTATTTTTAGAACAGTTTTAGATTTGCAGAAAAAATTGAGCAGATAGCACAGAGAGTTCGATGAATGAGCAAATCAGTGAATGGAGTATTCATTGATGGAGACCCTGATTCATTACCCAAGGCAGGTTGAAAGGGAACTCATCTTTGTGTGAGTTCTCTATGTGCCCAGCACTTTGTATATGCTATTCACTTTATTTTTACAGCCAGCTTGTTAAATAGAGAGCATTAACCTCAATTTGCAGTGAGGAAGCTGAGGCTCAGAATGGCTAGGAGACTTGTCCTAAGTCATCCAGCAGATGAGGAGGTAGGGCTAGAAAGTTCTTATCTATCTCATCCTTTTTTTTTTTTTTTTAGAGATGGAGTTTCTCCATGTTGGTCAGGCTGATCTCGGACTCCTGACCTCAGGTGATCTGCCCACCTCAGCCTCCCAAAGTGCTGGGATTACAGGCGTGAGCCACCGTGCCCAGCCTCTATCTCATCCTAAAGATCACATTTGCTTGTTCCTCTGATTGAAAACTTCAAAATTGTCCTCAAAAGATATTTTGTGTTGTATATACTTAACATTGGTCTCTAGTGCCTTATAGTTTTTAAAATGCTTTTGTCTTTACCTTTTGGTCATCACAACAGCACAGGAAGGTGGGTAAGGCAGCTTTTATGATTGCATTTCATAGAGGCGACTACTTGGGCTTAAAACATTAAGTTCACATATGAAAAGTGCTGAGGTAGCACCAGGACTGGAACACAAATATATTGATTTCCTACTCCATGGCCTTCCCTTCTCACCGAAGAACTCCTCTGTTATAACCTACTTCATTGCACAGGATTCTTGCTGGGCCTGCACGGGAAATACACCCTGCTTTGTTCTGGTCGTGGAGCTGCTCTTCTTCCCTGGGGTTGGTCAGGGGAATTTTTCTAAAATCTAAGTTTTGACTGCATTTAACTCCTTTCCTAAATATTTAGAGGAAAAGGGTGAACTCTGACATTTTATTTTTTTTCCCCATGTATTTAACCAGCATAAGGAGTTGGCCATTTTCAGTTAAAGAATGTTGTTTCTGATTCTGATGGCATAGTTAGAAATTGCATTGCCAATGTTGGAAACCCATTTCATGATGGCAGCAAAGCGGAGATTTCCACTCTCCCCTTGGCTCTCAGGCCACTGTACGTATACCTCAGAAGCAAGCAAATTCTCCTGGATACTTCTCCTTCCTTGACAGCCCCTAGCTGAAAGCACTTAACTCATCACCCTGGAGGAGAGATTCTTATTTTTTAAATTATTATTTTATTTTGAAAAAAATTGGAACTTACAGAAATTGTATAAGAAAGTTACAATGGACTGGGTGCAGTGGTTCATGCCTGTAATTCCAGCACTTTGGGAGCCGAGGCAGGCAGATCACTTGAGGTCAGGAGTTCAAGATCACCCTGGCCAACATGGTGAAACCCCATCTCTACTAAAAATACAAAAAATTAGCTGGGCATGGTGGCGGGCACCTGTAACCCCAGTTACTCAGGAGACTGACGCAGGAGAATTGCTTGAACCTGGGAGGCGGAGGTTGCAGTGAGCTGAGATTGTGCCACTGCACTCCAGCCTGGATGACAAGAGTGAAACTCCATCTCAGAAAAAAACAGAAGAAAGTTACAATGAACTTCTTTCTCTATACCTCCCAGATGAAGGGCTTAATTTAAAAAAATCATTTAATGTAATTTTTCTACCTTGAGCCTTGAACTCCTGGGTCCAAGCCATCTTGCTGCCTCAGCCTCTCAAGTAGCTGAGACCATGACTGGCTAATTGAAAAAAATAAAACAAAACTGTAGAGATGGAGGTCTTGCCAATTGCCCAGCCTGGTCTTGAACTACTGTCCTCAAGCGATCCTCCTACCTTGGCCTCCCAAACTGCTGGGATTACAGGCATAAGCCACCATGTGCAGCCTCTTTAAAATACTAAGTTTATTTATTTCAGTAAGTATCATATTTGATTCAAAATTCCAAAGATTATATAGTGAGGTGTTTCCCCCAAACCCTGTCCCCCAGTATCCAATGCACTTTCTAGAAGAAGCTAATCATTTCAGTTTCTCATAGGCCTTTTCAGAGATATTTCATATGTATATGTATATAAATGTATATAAGCAAATATGGTTTTATGTGCGTATTTTTGTTTTGCCTTTTTTTGTGGTAGCATACTGTTGTTCTACAACTTGATTTTCTCATTTGAAATTATTAATGATTTATTTCGTAGTCTTCTCATTTTTTAAAATGATTTTACTGTATTCCATTGTATGGATATTCTATAATTTGGTCAACTAGTTCCCTAAGATGGTCACTTAGGTTGTTTCCAAACATTTGCTAATATTAACAATACTCCAGTGAATAGTCTTTTATGCATGTTATTCCGTAGGAGTAAAAGACTATTTTGCACCTTTTAAGGGAGCCTGGAATCAAAGTTATACTATGAGACTATGTCCAGAATTTCATAAATTCAGGTACTTTGGAGAAGAGTCATTCCTGTTCTCCACAGTCCTTTGATCTGGGAGTTGGTAACCTAATCTTCCATGCTGTGGATCTTGAATTTTGACTGTGATATCTGTCTGTGGTCACAAGAGTGATAAGAACTTTTTCTTTTTTTATTTTTATTTGTTTGAGATGGTGTTTAGTTCCTGTGGCCTAGGCTGGAGTGCAATGGCACAGTCTCAGCTAACTACAACCTCCACCTCCTGGGTTCAAGAGATTTTCCTGCCTCAGCCTCACAAGTAGCTGGGGTTACAGGTGCCCACCACCATGCCTGGCTAATTTTTGTTTGTTTGTTTGTTTTTGTTTTTTTTGTTTTTTTTGGGGGGGGGGGGTTTTGAGATGGTGTTTCCCTCTTATTTCTCAGGCTGGAGTGCAATGGCGCGAACTCGGCTCACTGCAACCTCCGCCTCCTGGGTTCAAGCAATTCTCCTGCCTCGGCCTCCCGAGTAGCTGGGACAACAGGCTGCGCCACCATGCCCAGCTAATTTTTTTTGTATTTTTGGTGGAGACGGGGTTTCACCATGTTGACCAGGATGGTCTCGATCTCTTGACCTCGTGATCCACCCGCCTCGACCTCCCAAAGTGCTGGGATTATAGGCATGAGCCACCGTGCCCTGCCCATTTTTTGTATTTTTAGTAAAGACGGGGTTTCACCATGTTGGCCAGGCTGGTCTTGAACTCCTGACTTCAAGTGATCTGCCCACCTCAGCTTCCCAAAGTGCTGAAATTACAGGCGTGAGCCATTGCGCCCAGCTCAGAACCTTTTAAAATAGATTATTTTCGCGTACTGAAATCGCCTGTTTCTCATTATTCTCCTTTGCATTGTCTCTGCTCAGCACGTTGATCAATTAGTTCAAAACAAATGACATATGTGTTGCCATTATGAATCTAAAATGGTCTGGGATCCATCCCTCAATGTGTGTTCTGAGCTTGAAGCCAAGTTAGAACACTTGAACCGGAAGTTCAGGCTTCAGAACGTTTGCATTTGAAAAGTGAACCAAAGTTTCCTAAGTGTGCTGTTTGGTGAACTCAGAGAAGCATAGTGAAAGGTATAAACACCACCAACAAAAAATGATAAATGGATATTTCCCGAAGGACAGCTAGAAGGCAGTGCTTAAAGTTAAGTAGGTAGGAACATCTGTTTCTTTTTCAAATTAGGTCATATTACATGTATTTACTAGGACACATTTCAGATAAAAAACTGAACCCCCTCATTGCTAGTGAGAGGAAAAGAAAAAGTGTTTATAATCTTGTTAAAGATACAACTGCTGCAGACACACACAGCACAATAGGCATATGGTATGGTTACAGTGCAGAATCTAGCATCCTGCTTCCCAAAATGGCCCACCCTACATCTATTCTAGATTTTAAAAAGAAGGAGGAGGAGGAAGAGGACTAGATCGTATCCTTGAAAACATTTAGGAAAGGAAATGCGTATGTTCATTGCAAAAGATACATACACAAAGGAAAGATGGCATGAAAACTTCTGAGCTCCAGGGGAACTGGTTGACCAAATTATGGAATACAGTAAAATCATTTTAAAAAATGAGAAGACTGTAAAATGAATTAGAATGACTTCAAATGAGAAAATCAAGTTGTAGAGTAAGAGTACACTACCACACACACAAAAAGGCATCTTTACAATATGTAGTCACCCTCATCATCTAGAAATTCTGTTTTGCATCTGTTTATTGAAATAATTTTCAACAGCCTGGGCAATATAGCGAGACCCTATCTCTACAAAAATAAATATAGGCCGGGTGTGGTGGCTCACGCCTGTAATCCCAGCACTTTGGGGCAGGTGGATTGCCTGAGGTCAGGAGTTCGAGACCAGTCTGACCAATATGGTGAAATCCCATCTCTACTAAAAATACAAAAATGAGCTGGGCGTGGTGGTGGGTGCCTGTAATCCCAGCTACTCAGGAGGCTGAGGCAGGAGAATTGCTTGAACCCAAGAGACAGAGGTTGCAGTGAGCCAAGATCGCACCACTGCACTCCAGCCTGGGTGACAGAGCAACACTCAATCTCAAAATAAATAAATAAATAAATGTAAAAAATTAGCCAGGCATGGTGCCACATGCCTATAGTTCCAGTTACTTGGGAAGCTGAGACAGGAGGATCATTTGAGCCCAGGAGGTGAGGCTGCAGTGAGCCATGATGGCACCGCTGCACTGCAGCCTGGGCGACCCAGTGAGACCCTATCTCAAAAAAACTAATAAAAATAAACGATTGTCACCTTGTTATCTGAACATGGGCATGACAAGTTCATTTATTTATCAAACCTTTATTGAGTGCCTACTGTAGGCCAGGTATGGTCATAGCAGTGAGGACGTCGCAATGAACAAACAGAAATTCTTATCCCATGAAGCTTATGTTCTAATGGAGAGAGATATAGTAAACAAAAAAATAAGTAAAACACAGTGTAGCATGTGGTGCTAAGTGATAGGGAGAGAAAAAAAGTAGGGGATACAATGTGGGGGGAGTGAAGGAAGAGGACTCAGTCAGGGAAGGGCATCATTGAGTAAGCAGCACTTGAACCAAGTCTTGAAGGAGTACAGGTTAAAAAGTTGGGCCCTTCAAATAAAGTAATAAACTTCCTTGTGGTATAATTTGAGGGTAAAACCTTTTTATCTTGAGAATGTTCTTTTACCCACTTAACCATGATCTCTAAAATTTTATTATTAGCAATACACATTTTTAGGTTAAAACGCTAAAATAATAATATGGAGATATCAGGCCAAGCACAGTGGCTCATGGCTGTAGTCCCAGCACATTGGGAGGTTGAGATAGGTGGATCACTTGAGCTCATGAGTTTGAGACAAGCCTTGGCAACACGTGAAACTCCATCTCTACAAAAAATACAAAAAAAATTTAGCCAGGTGTGGCGGTATGCACCTGCAGTCCCAGCTACTTGGGAGGCTGAGGCAAGAGGATCACTTGAGCCCAGGAGGTCGAGGCTGCAGCCTGGGTAACAGAGTGAGACCCTGTCTTGAAAAAGATAGATAGATAGATGATAAATAGATAAATAGATAGATAGATAGATAGATAGATAAAGCAGATATTAACTATTAAAACCTCTGTGTGGGGCCGGGTGCGGTGGCTCACACCTGTAATCCCAGCACTTTGGGAGGCCGAGGCGGGCAGATCACCTGAGATCGGGAGTTTGAGACCAGCCTGGCCAACATGGTGAAACCCCGTCTCTATTAAAAATACAAAAATTAGCTGGGCTTGGTGGTGGACGCCTGTAATCCCAGCTACTCAGGAGACTGAGGCAGGAGAATTGCTTAAACCCGGGAGGCAGAGGTTGCAGTTAGCTGAGAGAGTGCCACTGCACTTAAACCTGGGCAATAAGAGTGAAACTCTGTCAAAAAAAAAAAAAAAGAAAAAGAAAATAAATAATAAAACCTCTGTGTGAATATCTGATACTTTGGTAAGTTTTCATGAGGAAAGAGAGTAAGATGATTGAAGGAGCGGGGGTGTCTATGGGGGTAACTGATCTTGGGATGTGCAGGGAGGAAGAATGAGATGAGAATCTGGGTTGCCACTGCTGGAAAGCAGGGACCAAGCAGCTCCTTAAGAATGGTTTCTCGGCTCACGCCTGTAATCCCAGCACTTTGGGAGGCCGAGGCAGGTGGATCACAAGGTCAAGAGATCAAGACCATCCTGGCCAACATGGTGAAACCCCGTCTCTATTAAAAATACAAAAATTACCCGGCGTGGTGGCACTTGCCTGTGGTTCTAGCTACTCAGGAGGCTGAGGCGGAAGAATCGCTTGAACCCAGGAGGTGGAGGTTGCAGTGAGCCGAGATTGCCCCACAGCACTCCATCCTGGAGACAGAGCAAGATTCCGTCTCACATAAAAAAAAAAGAATGATTTCTCTCTCTCATGCCATGCCAGATTGCCCTGTCCTGGGGGATAAGCTGGAGGTTCTCACCAGTTTCTCCTAATCCCCGTGCTGAGTGAGGTGCCTGGGGGTGCAGGAAACAGGCTGCTGTGTGGTTTAGTGACGCATCTCCTGAGGGGCAGTTGTGCTACAGATAGTAGTATAAACAGGGACACCCAGAAATCGGTTCTGGGACTTGTAGTCTAGCTAGTTTATAGTTAAATTTAACAGCCCTCAGAAGAAGAAGCAATTCAGGAAAACAAAGTTTCCTTCTTAACTTCTCAATCAATGCAAGAAAGTAGCTTTTTTTTTTTTTTTTTTTTTTTGAGGTGGAGTTTTGCTCTTGTTGCGCAGGCTGGAGTGCGATCTCGGCTCACTGCAACCTCCGCCTCTTGGGTTCAAGCAATTCTCCCTCAGCTTCCGAGTAGCTGGCATTACAGGCATGCACCACCATGCTTGGCTAATTTTGTGTTTTTAGTAGAGACAGAGTTTCACTATGCTGATCAGGCTGGTCTCAAACTCAGGCTGTTCTCAAACTCCTGACCCCAGGTGATCCGCCCGCCTCTACCTCCCAAAGTGCTGGGATTACAGGCATGAGCTACAGTGCCCAGCCTAAAATCAGAATATTTTGCCTAAACATTTGGATTTCCAGTTTCTATTGAAAAATGAGAAATTCTAGCAACATTGAACTCTTACACCCAATAGATCATAATCCCAGGAGCTGAGTGGAGCTATGCACTCTCCAGTTTGTCACAGTCTCCAGCAGTCCCTATTACCTCATACCTAGCTTGTACCCATTACTGTCTGGTCCCTGTAAGCATTTGAGTTTGTGACTGGTGTTTAAAACTTATGTCTATAGAAGTATTTCTGGGAACTGAACTTACAGGAACAAAGATAAACCTAAAATAGAGAGGACAATCCAGTTTCAAAAGATGAAGTGAATGCCCTCAGAAATACTCTGCTTTCTTGACTGGGTGCAATGGCTCATGCTTGTAATGTAATCCCAGTGCTTTGGGAGGCTGAGGCCAGAGGATCGCTTGAGCCCAGGAGTTCAAGACCAGCCTGGGCAACATAGTGAGACTCTCTCTCTTATTAAAAGCTTTAAAAAATATATCTAAAAAATAAATGCTGCTTTCATGGGCCAGAACAGTAGCTCACACCTGTAATCCTAGCACTTTGGGAGACCAAGGCAGGTGGATCACCTGATGGCAGGATTTGGCAACTATAAAATTATATAATTTTATATTATTATTTATGATAATATAAAAAGAAAAGAGGAATAAACTAATATTTATTACACTTAGTGTGTGCTCAATGATACCCTAGGCATTTGATATATGATCTCATTTAACACTTATAACAATCAAATGTTATAGTAGTTCCAGCTACTCGGACGTTGAGGCAGGAGAATCACTTGAACCTGGGAGATGGAGGTTGCAGTGAGTCAAGATTGAGCCACTGCACTCCAGACTGGGTGATGGTAAGACTGCATCTCAAAAAATAATAATAATAATAATAATAATAAAATTTTTAAAACCCCAAATATTCTGATTTTTAGATGCTGGCAACTGATTCAAGATAGTTAAAGACATGGTGTGCGGGTCAGTGTATGATCTCTGACATAAACAGGTAATCTGGGTGCAGCATGGAACATGATAAGAAAATAAGCAAAAGAAGGACATCTGGTCAACCTGACAGTTTGAGAGGGTACATTTCTTAGAGAGTTGACCTTTACGAAGTTGACCCCTTTGCCAAAGTTCTCCCTCACCTATTTAACCAATAGATTATTTTGAAGTAATGTCTGAGTAGTCCTGGCAGAGTGGACGAAAATGCTGAAGCGAGACTCTTAGTCCTGGATTCTAGTCTAGGTTCTCCCACAAACTCACTGTGCAACCTTAGGTAAGTCCCTCAGCCCCTCCAGCTTTAATTTTCTCATCTGCAGAACAAAGGGGCTGGACTTACAGGTTTTCAGCATGTGCCCCACCAAGAGCAAGATGTCTTCAGAGATGCCTGGGAGAGGTGGGGAAGGGCGGGGAATCCCAGGGCTTGCAGGAGGGCAGCTGAGCCTTTGTTCTATTTTCTCTTTGGGGTTTCTGCCTTTCTATTTTACATCTCCAGCTTCTTCTGCCAAAAAAAAAAAAAAAATGTCTTTTTGAAGACAGAATTTCCTCACTTTAAAAATGTTTGAAAATCTTTGGATTAGTTGATTAGCTGTAGTGTAAGGTTATTAGCAGAGGTTTGCAAACTCTATGAGGCCTGCAGTTAATCTGAATGTTTAGTCTTTTCTCCATTTGCCTCATGTGCTTGGCTTGTCTGCTTACAATTACCACTAGCTCCAACCCCAGGCTGATGAAATGAACAAGTAGCCAACAAATACCGTGGGAAGATTCTGACTCATTTTCCAGTTCAGTAGCTTGTTTTGGGGGAATCTTCTTTTTTGTGTGTGAACATATATGTTCTTATTTCTGTTATTATATTGCTCACAGGCAATGTAGTCATATTTGCTACTAAAAAACTTTCATATGGTTTAATATCACATTTCAACATTTCACAGTGATCTGCAGCTTCCAGGTGCTCTGCCACTTGAAGAAGTCTGAAAATCACTCAACTGGCCTTAAAAAGATTACTTATAATTTGTCGACAACTTAATATTATGACTTTATATGTATCATCTCTAAGATTCAGATTATTAACCCTGCAGAGAAGATATTTTTGTCTGCGTCTTGCTAATAAATAAGGAAACTGAGTCTAGGTGAGATTAAAGACTTGCCTTGAACACATAGGATTCCAGCTTGTGCCAGTCCCAGCATATTGTCAACCAGACAACCTCTAAATTTGCTTCTGGATTTGAGAAATCAGGCAACAGCAGGTCTCCTGTTTTAAGCTGTCCTAAGATCACCTGCAAAACTGCTTTCAACTTTCAACTTTCCAGATCCTCTTATCTACTGAAGATGCCTTGAATGGAAGCTTTTTAACTCACAACTGTTCAAGTTTGTTGCCCTAATCTTAACTGATAAGAGGGCCCCTGAATTTAAATATTCCCTTCTGTGGCCTGGGTTGTTTCAGTGGAAATGAAAGAACTTATGGATCTGGGGGGTGAAAACAGACTTTGGGGGACGAGTAAGTGGACTTTTCAGTGTTATTCCTGAACTTGGCTGAGCTGAGCTTCTCTCCTGCTGCAAGGAAATGACTTTCCCCTGTTTGTTGATCTACCTGTTGCTCTAAGTCTAACAGGTTGAGTTTTTCTAGTGGTAGGTATATGCCAAGCACGTGTCACAAAGTAAGTATTATGGACCATTCTTTTTGTTTAGCACTTTGCTGGGCACATGGTATATCCTTAGTCAATATTTTTAATTCCTATAACTGGATTTTTTTTTCCTTAAAGTTCACTAACAAGACAAAAAAACAGTAGTTTTTTTTTTTTTTCCTTTGAGGCAGAGTCTTGCTCTGTCACCCAGGCTGGAGTGCAGTGGCACGATCTTGGCTCACTACAACCTCTGCCTCCTGGGTTCAAGCGATTCTCTTGCCTCAGCCTCGCCGAGTAGCTGGGACTACAGGCGGCTGCCACCACACCCAGCTAATTTTTGTATTTTTAGTAGAGACAGGATTTCACTGTGTTGGCCAGGCTGGTCTCGAACTCCTGACCTTGTGATCCACCCGCCTTGGCCTCCGAAAGTGCTGGGATTACAGGCATGAGCCACTGCGCCCGGCCACGACCAGTACTTTTTATTTGTACAATGTAGTATTTTCAGAGAATGCTTGCGAATATTACCTATAAGAAACAACAACAGGGCCAGGCATAGTGGCTTACATGTAATCCCAGCATTTTGGGAGGCCAAGGCAGGAAGGTCACTTGAGTACAGGAGTTCAAGACCAGCCTCAGCAACATGGTGAGCAACCCCCATCTCTACAAAAATAAAAATAAGCTGGGGCGGTGGCTCATGCCTGTAGTCCCAGGCTAAGGCAGGAGGATTGCCTGAGTCTAGGGGGTTAAGGCTGCAGTGAGCTATGATAACACCATTGCACTCCAACCTAGGTGACAGAGCGAGACCCTCTAAAAACAAGACAAAACAAATTAAAATTAAAAAAAAATATGTGGACTCAGTTGTATGTGACTAGTCTCAACTACATGGGAGGCTGAGGCATGAGGATCGCTTGAGCCTGGGAAGTTGAGGTTGCAGTGAGCCATGATTGCACCACTGCAGTCCAGCCTAGGTGACACAGCAAGACCTTGTCTCAGGAAAAAAAAAAAAAAAATAGAGCAAAAGAAACAAAAACAATGTGAGGCAAGCAACATAGATGTTATGATTCTTATTTCACAGGCAAGCAAAAATTGCTGATCATTCATTCAGTTAGTTAGTGGTAAGCCTGGACTGCAACTCAGATATTTCCACTTTTAATCCTGTGTTCTCTCTGTTTTACTATAGTCTTGGCATTTTTTAACTGAAGGAGGAGAGTAGGTTCTAACTGACTTCCAGGATGAGCCTAGTTTGTGTTTGTTTGTTTGTTTGTTTTTACAGAGACACGGTCTTACTCTGTCTTTCTAAAAAAAAAAAAAAAATGCTGGAGTGTAGTGGCACGATTATAGCTTACTGCAGCCTTGAGCTGAAGTCCTGGGTTTAAGCAATTCTCCCACTGCAGCCTCCTGAGTAGCTAGGACTACAGGCACTCACCACGACGCCTGGCTTTGTATGTATGTAGGTATGTTGTATGTATGTATTTAGAGATAGGAGTCTTGCTATGTTGCACAGACTGGTCTTGAACTCCTGGCCTCACCTCCTCAAATTCTGGGGTTATAGGTGTGAATCACCACACCCAACCTTTATTAACATATGATGATGATTTTGAGGAAAAAGGTTATTAATTACATCGCTTGAGAAAAATATCAATAACCATTGTTTTTTCTTAAAAATAAGGCCGTTGCCGGGCGTGGTGGCTCACGCCTGTAATCCCAGCACTTTGGGAGGCTGAGGTGGGCAGATCACCTGAGGTCAGGAGTTCGAGACCAGCCTGACCAATATGGTGAAACCCCATCTTTAAAAAAATTAAAAAAAGAAAAAAAAAAAATAAGGCCGTAAAGTTTAGAGTTTGCCATAACAAAAAAATATGAACAAGCATTTCTGAACCCACCACTATTTGGTCTCATTTCTTTCATGAATGGGATGGAAACTGGCCACCTTGCTGTTCTGTGAGCATTATTATTATTATTATTTTGACTGTCATTCTGTCACCCAGGCTGTAGTGTTGTGCCACAATCTTGGCTCACTGCAACCTCTGCCTCCCAGGTTCAAGTGATTTTCCTGCCTCTGCCTCCCGAGTAGCTGCGATTACAGGCCCATGCCACCACACCTGGCTAATTTTTGTATTTTTAGTAGAGAACAGTTTTCACAATATTGGCCAGGCTGGTCTCGAACTCCTGACCTCAGGTGATCCACCTGCCTCAGCCTCCCAAAGTGTTGGGATTACAGGCGTGAGCCACCACACCTGGCAAGCATTATTTTTTTATTTGCTTTGTAGCACAAGTACTTGATTGGTTGATTGATTACCTCTCACTTCTACAGTTAAATGAAGGGATTTATTGATGACTTTCTTCTAAGCAAGAAAACAGAAGTATGCTGCAGTTTTCTTTCCCCCTTTAATTTGAGGTTTTGGGGACAGGTGGTAACAGATGAACCTAAGTTACTTGAATGCCCCTTCTCTTTCCTGAGAGGTTGATTTTTCATCTGGTTTGTGCCTAAGGCTGCCCCTTTGTGATAATGAGGCAAGTGTTTATAGCAGCCTAGAAAGTGGTCCAAAGAACAGTTAGGGATGCTGTCAACCTAGATGACACAAGAAGGACTCAACCAGACAATAAGAATGTGGTAGCCAGGTGATTTATTCAGTTCTGTGTCACTCAGAGCAGTACTTTTCCATGTTGGTTGCACAAGTAAGAGCTTTTAAAAAATAAGGCTTCCATACTGACCCATCACCCCTAGGTCTGAGCAGGGTCTGAGCAAAGATAATTTTTAAGCTTCCTGGGAGATTCTATTAGTTTGGTGAATCTCCTAATTTTCTATTAGGAGATTCTATTAGGTTCTATTATTTTGCCAGTAATGGCCAAAATCGCAATTACTTTTGCACCCACCTAATAATATGGATTTAGGTTTCAGAATCTCTGACAGAGGCTTCCAGTGTCTTGTTCAAAACCAGGTCAGGAGACTCCAAATGGCAGCCGGTTTTTCAGCCAGAACAATATGGGTATGTTGAATGATAGGTTCATTCCGTGTAAGATTCATGTTTGTTCAGCATCTGTGTTCTAGGTGCTTTTTCAAGGAGCAAGACAGAACCTGCTTATGCCTTAAGATGCTTTCTTTTTTAGTGGATGGAGACAAAAAGTAAATACATAAACAGGACCGTGATAAGTGTTAGGAAGGAAATAAACTAGGTAATTAGGAGTCAAAGAAGGCCTCTAATATGAGGAATTATTCTTGCAAGACCTGAAGAGGAAGAAGGAGCAGCTGTAACTAGAGCAAGTGGTAAGGCAGAGGGAAGAGAAGGTGAAAAGGTTCCGAGACAAGGAGGGTGTATTTGAGGAACAGACTCCAGGTGCTTTCAGTTTTCTAGAAAAAGGAATGGCAGATCATAAACAAATGCCAGGCTGACATTTCCTTTTTCTTTTTTTTTTTTTTTCGCTTTTGAGACAGAGTCTTACTCTGTTGCCTGGGTTGGAATGCAGTAGTGCGATCTGGCTAATTTTTGTATTTTTAGTAGAGACAGGGTTTTACCATGTTGGCTAGGCTGGTCACACACTCCTGACTTCAAGTGATATGCCCACCTTGGCCTCCCAAAGTGCTGGGATTACAGGCATGAGCCACCATGCCTGGCCTGACATTTCTTATAGTTTGCACAAATCACTCAGTATGTTCTTGCCAAATAGTACACACTCTGCAAAGGAAACACAAAGAGAAGCATCCTCCAGGAGCCAGGATAAGGTGTGCTGAACAGAGTGTTCCGCTTTACTAGTCAGTAATTGTTGACTATGAGGAAAAAGTTAGGCAGTCCCATTCAGAACAGCTATTGTTAAAAAGACAAGAAACAACAGATGCTGGTGAGGCCGCGGAGAGATAGGAACGTTTTTACACTGTTGGTGGGAATGTAAATTAGTTCTACTGTTGTGGAAGAGGATGTGATGATTCCTCAAAGATGTAGAACCAGAAATACTATTTGATCCAGTAATCCCATTACTGAGTATATACCCAAAGGAATATAAATCATTCTATTATAAAGGTACATGCACATTTATGTTCATTGCAGCACTATTCACCATAGCAAAGACTTGAAATCGACTCAAATGCCCATCAATGATAGATTGGATAAAGAAAGTGTGGTACATATACCCTATGGAACACTATGCAGCCATAAAAAGGAACAAGATAGTGTCTTTTGCAGGGACATGAATTGAGCTGGACGCCATTATCCTTAGCAAACTAACTCAGGAACAGAAAACCAAATACTGCATGTTCTCACTTATAAGTGGGAGGTGAACAGTGAGAACACAGGGACACAGGGAGGGGAACGTCACACACTGGGGCCTATGGGGGAGGGGCAAGGTGAGGGAAGGAGAGCATCAGGAAAAATAGCTAATGCATGCTGGTATTCATACTTAGGTGATGGGTTGATAGGTGCAGCCAACCACCATGGCACACTTTTACCTATGTAGCAAACCTGCACATCCTGCACATGTACCTCAGAACTTCAAATTTAAAAAAAGAAAAAAAAGAGCTGAGATGAGGTGAGTCCTGTTCATTTCCCTGAGTGTGCTCAGCTTTAAGCAAAAAAAAAAAAGAAAAAGAAAAAAGAAAAAAATTTAGGCAGTCCTGTATGACAATGATAAACAATGAAAAGGAAAAAAGTCAATTATATATTTGATATTCAGAGGATTTGTGCTAATCTCTTAAGTCTTAGAATACACACTGTTCATGTGGCATTAGCCATAGACATTCAGTTCTCTGACATACTATTTTTTTTTTTTTTTAGGGGAGACAATCTTGCTCTGTTGCCCCAGCTGGAGTGCAATGGCATGATCTCGGCTCCCTGCAACCTCTGACTCCCAGGTTCAAGCAATTCTCCTGCCTCAGCCTTCCAAGTAGCTAGAATTACAGGCACCCACCACCACGCTCAGATACTTTTTTTTAATTTTTAGTAGAGACGGGGTTTCACCATGTTGGCCAGCTGGTCTCAAACTCCCAACCTCAGGTAATTCACCTGCCTCGGCCACCTAAAGTGCTGGGATTACAGATGTAAACCATTGCACCCAGCCTGACATCCTATTTTTGAGGTCTTTACCCAAACTTTCTGAAAGGTAGAATGTTTCTCAATTATCTGTAATGCTGGAGAAATCAAATATGTGCCTATATAAGACCTAAATATTTCTATGGATTTCATATTTTAAGAAATTTCCCCTTGGGAGGCGGAGACAGATGGATTACTTGAGGCCAGGAGTTTGAGACCAGCCTGGTCAACATGGCAAAACCCTGTCTCAACTAAAAATACAAAAATTAGCTGGGTATAGTGGTGCAAACCTGTAATCCCAGCCACTCGGGTGGCTGAGGCATGAGAATTGCTTTACCCTGGGAGGTGGAGGTTGTAGTGATCCAAGATTATGCCACTGCACTCCAGCCTGGGCAACAGAGCAAGACTCTGTCTCAAAAAATCTCCCTTCTTTTTCCACTTAAGACTTCTGCTTAAATTGTGCAAGGCTACTAACTGCTTAACATCTAATGGTAACCAGAGAAAAAGGCTAAACTGATTTATTTTCAGCAAAATGTTCTCTAAAATCCCACTGCTCTTAATTTTCTTTTTAATCATATAACCTAGAATTAATTTTCTTGGTTGGCATATTGTTACTCATCCTTTAAAACCGTGGGGTTTAGTGCAAATAAAACAACTATAATTAATATCCATCCTCAACCAAAATGTCCAAGAATTCCAAAAATCTCCAAATACTTTTACATAAGAAATCATAATGATGTTTTGATACAGCAGGAGTGCTTCAAAACATCTCAGTAAAAAAAGATAACTTTTTTTTTTTTTTTTTTTTTTAATGAGACAGAGTCTTGCTCTGTTGCCAAGGCTGGAGTGCAGTGGCGTGATCTTGGCTCCCTACAACTTCTACCCTCCTGGTTCAAGCAATTCTCCTGCCTCACCCTTCCAGGTAGTTGGGATTACAGGTGCCCATCACCATGCCTATTAATTTTTGTGGTTTTAGTAGAGATGGGGTTCTACCATGTTGGCCAGGCTGGTCTCAAACTTTTGACCTCAAGTGATCCACCCACCTCAGCCTCCCAGAGTGCTGCGATTACAGGTGTGAGCCACCACACCTGGCCTAACATAACCTTTCTTAAGAAGCTCCCCCAACCTGAAAAAAAGGGACACATGAAAACTTTTGGAGGTGATGAATATGTTTATTACCTGGATTATGGTAATGGTATCACCAAATGTATACATATGTCCAAACTCACGAAGTTGTAGGCACTAATTATATGCAGCTTTCTGCATAGCAATTATACCTAAATAAAGCTGGGGAGGGAAGAAGAAATATAATTTTAAAATTATTAAAGATTATAATTTTTTACATTAAATTTGCAAATCCACTTGTAAAGAAAACTCACTCTGTTATTTAAAAAAAATACAAGATTGTGATAATTGTTAAAGGATTTATTTTATTCCTAATAGTAATATATGAGTTTTATAAGCTCTTCCCAAGATCCAAGTAGCAGTGTGAAACCTAGCTGATGGAATTGCAGAACAATGGTGACAGAATCATAAGCATGGCTATTGAGTAAGGAAAAATGAGTCGTCTGGGCATGGTGGCTCACGCCTGTAATCCCAGCACTTTGGGAGGCCGAGGCAGGTAGATCATCTGAGGTCAGGAGTTCAAGACCAGCCTGGCCAACATGGTGAAACCCTGTCTCTATTAAATACAAAAAATTAGCTGAGTGTGGTGGTGCATGCCTGTAATCCCACCTATTTGGGAGGCTGAGGCAGGAGAATCGCTTGAACCTGGGAGGTGGAGGTTGCAGTGAGCTAACATTGCACCACTGCACTCCAGCCTGGGCGACAGAGGGAACTCCACATTAAAAAGCAAACAAACAAAAAAACCTACACACACACAAAAAGAAAAGTCAAGAAATGTCCAGGGAACTCCAATGCCATCTTCTCTTTTGTTGAACCTCATACAAGACAAAGTGGCTTAAAATTTTACCAGGAGGCTGGGTGGAGTGGCTCACACCTGTAATCCTAGTGCTTTGGGAGGCTGAAGCAGGAGGATCGATTAAGCCTAGGAGTTTGAGACCAGCTTGGGTAACATAGCAAAACCTCATCTCCACAAAAAAAAAAAATAAATTAAATTAAATTAAATTAAAAAATTAGCTGGGCATGGTGGCAATGTCTGTAGTCCCAGCTATTCAGTAGGCTGAGGCAGGAGAATTGCTTGAGCCCAGGACCTGGAGAATGCAACCAACTATGATTGCACCACTGCACTCTGGCCTGGGCAACAGAGCAAGACCCTGTCTCTAAAACAAAAAAATTTTTTTAAATTGCACTAGGATGGGTTTCTTCTGGAAATAGAATGCCCGTAATGCCTATAAAACTGGTTGGAAAAAAATACATGTTTACAGTTTCCATCAATTCTTAGGCTACGTGGTATAGGTCATACATGCTTTCTAAAGCACACCAGGACAGGTGAAGTGTCTCCCGCCTGTAATCCCAGCACATTGGGAGTACAAGGTGGGTGAATCCCTTGAGGCCAGGAATTTGAGAGCAGCCTGGCCAGCATGGTAAAATCCTGTCTCTACTAAAAACAAAAAAATTAGCTGGGCATGGTGGTGCACACCTGTAATCCCAGCTACTCAGGAAGCTGAGGCAGGAGAATCACTTGAACATCGGAGTTGCAGGCTACACTGAGCCAAGATCGTGCCACTGCACTCCAGCCTGGGTGACAGAGCCAGACTCTGTCTCAACATAAACAAACAAATAAACAAAAAACCCTATAAACATACCAATTATAGTACCTGTAAGTGGAGGTTAAGTGTTACCAAAAGTAATAAAAGTAATTAATTAGTATTTATTTGCGTTAGAAAATAATTCGTCATGAGACCAGGGGACCATATCTATCTTGTTCATTGTCGTATTCCCAGCCCCTAGCGTTGTGCCTGAGACATCACAGATCCCCTTTAAATACTTGTTGAGTGAATTCACTTTTTAAATAACAGCCACATTTCATCCTTTTAATCTCTCCAAACTTGATTTAGATGCAACTTCTCCAGAAGTTCTTATGTTACCCAAAGAGAAACAGATGCACAAAGAGAAGGAATGAGATGCTCGGGGATGTTTTATCAAGGAAACCAGCAAACCTTCTTTTTCCTGAAGACCTTTTAAGATTAGGACAAGCAGCTGTTTATAAAAGCAGAGCAGTGTTAAGATTTGAACTGTCAAGTAGGATCATGCTTTGAAGTATATTCCTGGCTAAAAGCAGGGGGATAAACTAGGTAAAACTTGGAGACTCTAAGACCTGTCCCTGATTAAATGGGCCTACGGGTGAGAATCTGAAGAACAGCTCTCTGGCTGAACATATCCTTTGGATGTTGTTATTACCAGCTGCCTCTAGATTTGAGAACAGTGCTAAGCATGCTTCTAAATGATCTTTGAGGTACTTTAAGCTACTTAGAGCTGAAAGCATACCTAGCCCTCATTTCTGTTTGCTCGAGCAAGAGCCTGAAAAAGAAGTCTAAAGAACTTTCTAGTGATATCCTTCACTCCTAAAAAGAACCTGTGTTCTTCACTGGGTTAAGGAAATTTCTCAACTCCCAGGAGCTAATGTGGAGTTCGTTTTCACTCACTGCTGAATCAACTGAAGTTCCTTTCAGATTCTTTTCCTAGAGTGGAGAAGTATCTGAGCTCTTCAAGCTACTATTCATGAGTGCTGAGAGATGAAAATCATGTAATGGGGCATAAAACATTTAAGTTATGAATCTGCGTAAAATGTGTAAAAGATGAAAAAAGCACACTTTTATGTTTATCAGTTTTTGTCATTGATCAGTGAAAGAACATTTTCATTGATGCCTCAGCCTGTGGATGGATGTCAATAAAGATGAGTGAGAAGGTATTTTATATACACACACTTGTTCAATATTTATTACATGTTTATTATTTATAATTTATTATTATTTATATGAAAATAATAATTTCTGTAGCCAACACAGCACCTACCCTAGCATACATACATGGTGTAAGGATTTAAATATGTGTAAATGAAGTAAAAGATAACAAAGTCACAAAACTGGTGAGCCCAATATAAAAAATAACAGTGCCACTACAACAGTCTTCAAACTTTAAAAGATTATTTACTGTATAACTAATTTTATGAATGTAATTAAAATATGTCTTTTTGTCTCAACATGTGTTCATATGTTAGCTTCATATATGTGGATTTAATGTGTACAATACTGTAACAAAGTTGGAAATTGCTGGCTGGGAATCACTTTGTTGTTGTTGTTGTTTGTTTTAAGACAGAGTCTCACTCTGTCACCCAGGCTGGAGAACAGTGGCATGCTCTTGGCTTACTGCAACCTCCGCCTCCCAGGTTCAAGCAATTCTCCTGCCTCAGCCTCTTGAGTAGCTTGGATTACAGGCATGCACCATCACACCCAGCTAATTTTTGTATTTTTAGTAGAGACAAGGATTCACCATGTTAGCCAGGCTGGTCTCGAACTCCCACCCTCAGGTGATCCATCTGCTTTGGCCTCCCAAAGTGCTGGGATTACAGGCATGAGCCAGTGTGACTGGCCTGGAATGAGTTTTTTTAAACCAGCTTTATTAAGATAGTATTTACTTGACAAAATTTATGCTTCAGTGGTTTCTAGTGTATTCAGATTTGTGCAACTATCTCCATAATCTAATTTTAAAACTATGTCATTGCCTCCAAAAACAAACCCTATACCTATTAGCAGTCACTCTTCATTCTTCATCACCTTTCTCCCAATCCAGCCCTAGGCAACCACTGATCCACTTTCTGTCTGTATAGATTTACTTATTCTGGACATTTCATATAAATATAATCAAACAGTCAAGCCTTTTGTATCTGGCTTTCATACTTTTAATTTGTTTTGTTTTGTTTTTTGAGACAGGTTTTTCAGCTCACTGCAACCTCTACCTCCCCGGTTCAAGCAGTTCTCTTGTCTCAGCCTTCTGAGTAGCTGAGATTACAGATGCACCCTACCATGTCTGGCTAATTTTTGTATTTTTAGTAGAGACAGGGTTTCACCATGTTGGCCAGGCTGGTCTCGAACTACTGACTTCAAGTGATCCACCCACCTTGGCCTCCCAAAGTGTTGGAATTACAGGCATGAGCCACCACCTCTGGCCTAATTTTTAAAAATTAAACATCTTTGTGTAATAATTCTGTCTTCTTAGTTGGCTTGCTAGGGAATGTATCTGGCTTTTATCACTTAGCATTATGTTTTCAAAGTTCATCTGTGTTGTACTGTAAGTACTTAATCTTTTTTTATGGCTGAATAACATTCCAGTTTGTATATATGCCATTTTTGTTTATCCAGTCATCAGCTGATAGACATTTGGGTTGTTTCCACTTTTGGGCTATTGTGAATAATGCTGCTGTGAACACTTGTGTGCAAGTTTTTGTGTGGACACATGATTTGATTTCTCTTGGATTGCTGGGTTATATGGTAACTATGTTTAACTTTTTGAAGAACTGTTTTCCAAAACAACCATCATTTTACATTCCCACCAGCAATGTACCAGGGTTGGAGGGTTCTAATTTCTCTGCATCTTCAATAACACTTTATATTAGTCTGTTCTCATGCTGCTAATAAGGACATACCTGAGTAGAGTAATTTATAAAGAAAAAGTGGTTTAATGGACTCACAGGGTTGGGGAGGCCTCACAATCATGGTAGAAGGCAAAGGAGGAGTAAAGCCACATCTTACATGGTGGCAGGCAAGAGAGAGAACATGTGCAGGGGAACCTTCCCTTTATAAAACCATTGGATCTGGAGACTTTTTTTTTTTTTGAGATGGCACCTCGCTCTGTCACCCAGGCTGAAGTACAGTTGCATGATCTTGGCTCACTGCAACCTCTGCCTCCTGGGTTCAAGCGATTCTTCTGCCTCACCTCCCAAGTAGCTGGGATTACAGGTGCTACCATCATGCCTGGCTAATTTTTTGTATTTTTAGTAGAGATGGGGGTTTCACCATGTTGGCCAGGCTGGTCTCAACTCCTGACCTCCAGTGATCTGCCCTCTTGTCCTCCCAAAGTGCTGAGATTATAGGCGACTCATGAGACTTATTCTCTGTCACAAGAACAGCACCGGAAAGACCCACTCTTATGATTTAATTACCTCCTACATGTGGGAATTATGAGAGCTACAATTCGAGATTTGGGTGGGGACATAGCCAAACCATATCACACTTACTATTGTTTGTCTTTTTTATTGTAGCCATCCTGATGAGAGTGAAGTGGTATCTCATTGTGATTTTGATTTGAATTTCTCTAACAACTAATGTGTTGAGCATCTTTTCATGTGCATATTGGCTATTTGTATATCTTCTTTGGAGAAATGTCTACTCAGATACTGTGACCACTTTTTAATTGGATTATTTATGTCTTTAGTGTTGAGTTGTAAGTGTTCTTTATATATTCTGCATACTAAACCCTTATCAGATACAGACTGTCTCTACCTTATGATTTTTTTTTTTTTTTTAAGATAGAGTCTCGCTCTGTCACTTAGGCTAGAGTGCAGTGGCACAATCTTGGCTCACTGCAACCTTCGCCTCCCGGGTTCAAGCAATTCTCCCACCTCAGCCTCCTGTGTGCCACCATGCCTGGCTAATTTTTTGTATTTTTAATAGAGATGAGGTTTCACCATGTTGGCCAAGCTGCTCTTGAACTCCTGACCTCAGATGATCCACCTGTTTTGGCCTTCCAAAGTGCTGGTATTATAGGCGTGAGCCACTGCACCCAGCTGACTTATGAATTTTTGACTTTGCAATGGTGTTAAGGTGATACACATATAGTAGAAATTGTAGAATTTTGAATTTTTATCTTTGTTCAGGCTAGTGATATATAGTAAATAATCTCTCATGATGGCTCAGCTTGCAGTTAGCCACATGATCACAAAGATATACAGCCCATACTGTATGGTGGACTGTGTTGCCAGATGATTTTGCCCAACTGTAGGCTCAAGTCAGTGTTCTGAGCACATAGCTAGACTAAGCTATGATGTTCAGTATGCTAAGTGTATTAACTGCATTTTCAACATAACAGTATTTTCAGCTTATAATGGGTTTATCTGGACAAAACGTAATTGTAAGTTGAGGCGCATCTGTATTTGATTTGCAAATATTTTCTTTCATTCTGTTTTGCCTTTTGCACTTTCTTAATGGTGTCCTTTGACACTGAAAAGGTTTTCTATTTTGATAAAGTTTAATGTATCTACTTTTTTGTGGTTTCTTGTATGAAAGTTTTTAATTTTGATGAAGTTCAGTTTATATTTTCTTTTATCACTTATAGTTTTGGTGTCATGTAAGAAATCATTGTTTAATCCAAGATCCTGAAGATTTACTCTATGTTTTTTTCTTAGAGTTTTATAGCTTTACCTCTTACATTTAGGTGTGTGGTCCCTTTTGGTTCATTGTTTTGCGTGATGTGAAGTAGAGGTCCAACTTCATTCTCTAGTATGTGTATATTTAGCAGTCCCAACATTGGTTTAAAGGACTACTCTTTCCCAATCTAAATGTCTCAGCACTCTTGTTGAAAATCAATTGACCATAAATATTAGAGTTTATTTCTGAATTCTATATTTTATTCCATTAATCCATATGCCTATCCTTATGCCAGTTCCACACTGTCTTGATTATTATAACTTCGTAGTAAGTTTTCAAATCAGGAGGTATGAGTTCTCCAACTTTCTTCTTTTGACTATTCCGTGGGTATCACTTTTGCAGGTCTTACTGAGGTAGGAGCCAAACTTTAGTTTTTGCAGTTTCAGGATTTTTTTTTTTTGGGGGGGGGGGGGGGGGGGATGGAGTCTCGCTCTGTTGCCCTGGCTGGAGTGCAGTGGTGCAATCTTGGCTCACTGCAACCTCCACCTCCAGGGTTCAAGCAATTCTCCTGCCTTAGCCTCCCAAGTAGCTGGGATTACAGGCATGTGCCACCATGCCTGGCTAATTTTTTGTATTTTTAGTAGAGACAGGTTTTCCCCATATTGGTCAGGCAGGTCTTGAACTCCTGACCTCAGGTGATCTACCCGCCTTGGCTTCCAAAAGTGGTGGGATTACAGCAGTGAGCCACCACACCAGGCTAGGTCTCATTCTTTCATCCAGAATGGAGTGCAGTGGCATGATCACAGCCCCACTGCAGCCTCAACTTTCTGGGCTCAAGTGATCCTCCCAGCACAGCCTCCCTAGTAGCTGGGACTACAGGCACATGCCACCATGCCCAGCTATTTTTTTTTCTATTTTTTCCAGAGATAAGGTTTTGCCATATTGCCCAGGCTGGCCTCAAGCTCCTGGGCTCAAGCAATCCACCTGCCTCAGCCTCCCAAAGTGCTGAGATTACAGGTGTGAGCCACCACACCCAGCTAGTTTCAGGATCTTGATTTTATAAGTTTTCTCCAGAAGTGTACAGGTACTAAAGCATTGGTTCATATTCCTCAAACTTGCCAGAAAACTCCACAAATTTACATTGTGGGATAGTTTTTTGGTGACCTAAACCAAAATGCTTATACAGGGAATTTTCCATTCCAAGATGCTGAATTAGTTACTAAAATAAACATGCTTGATAAACATGGAATTGGAAACTCAGGCTGAAGGGAAGAATATAGTATAATGGTTACACGTTACAGCCTTTGGGGCCAGACAGTTCTAAGTTTGAATATTTTTCTGTCACTCAATGACTGTGTAACCAGGGCAAGGTTTTAGACTATATTTTTCTGTAAAATTGGGGGAGGGGGGGAATCCCTTTCTCAATGGGCACGGTGGCTCACACCTGTAATCCCAGTACTTTGAGAGGCTGAGGTGGGTGGATCATTTGAAGTCAGGAGTTTGAGACCAGCCTGGCCAACATGGTAAAACCCTACCTCTACTAAAAATACAAAATTAGCTGGGTGTAGTGGTGCATGCCTGTAATCTGAGCTACTCAGGAGGCTGAGGCAGGAGAATTGCTTGAACCTGGGAGGTGGAGGTTGCAATACGGGAAGGTGGAGGTTACAGTGAGCTGAGATTGTGCCACTGCACTCCAGCCTGGCTGACAGAGTAAGACTCTGTCAAAAGAAAAAAAAAAAAAAAAGAAAATAATCCCTTTCTCATAGAGTAGTTGTGAAGATAAAATGAAATTGTATCATTTTAAATTTAAGTAAATGGCATCTATTGTAGGATGTTTCTTTCAAGGTGTGGAGAGGCCACTTCTGTCATACCACAGGCTTTCTGGATATCCAAATCCCTGTGTCGATAAGAGGGCCGTTTTTTTTTTTTTCAATTGCATTTTAGGTTTTGGGGTACATGTGAAGAACATGCAAGATTGTTGCATAGGTACACACATGGCAGTGTGATGTGCTTTCTTCCTCCCCATCACCTATATCTGGCATTTTTAATTAGAAAGACATTAGGTAGGAATGGAGACATTGTGTGTGTGTGTGTGTGTGTGTGTGTGTGTGTGTGTGTGTGTGTGTGTGATGGAGTTTTGCTCTTGTTGCCCAGGCTGGAGTGCAGTGATGCCATCTTGGCTCACCACAACCTCCACCTCCCAGGTTGAAGCAATTCTCCTGCCTCAGCCTCCTGAGTAGCTGGGATTACAGGCATGTGCCACCATGCCCAGCTAATTTTGTATTTTTAGTAGAGATGGGGGTTTCTCCATGTTGGTCAGGCTAGTCTCAAACTCCTGACCTCAGGTGATCCACCCACCTCAGCCTCCTAAAGTGCTGCGATTATAGGCATGAGCCACCGCACCTGGCCCGAATGGAGACATTCTTATTCTGGAGTGGGATTGAGGGACCTAGAGAGCATGGCCACCACTTGGCATTTTTATTCTTGCTAACTTCAATTGCAAGATGTAATGTTTACTAATCTGGCCCCTAAATTGTGAGATTTTTTTCCAGAGTCCCCCACATTCAGAAACCACAGTTACTGAGAATACCACCAAAATTTAAGACAAAAATGAAAACCATTCACTGAGCAGTGAAAATAAATGTCACAAGAATTCATGTACTTGACCGGGTGCAGTGGCTCATGCTTGTAATCCCCGCACTTTGCGAGGCCGAGGTGAGTGGATCACGAGGTCAGGAGTTCGAGACCAGCCTGGCCAAGGCAGTGAAACCCGGTCTCTACTAAAAATACAAAAATTAGCCAGGTGTGGTGGTATGCGCCTGTAATCTCATCTACTCAGGAGCCTGAGGCAGGAGAATCGCTTGAACCCGGGAGGCAGACATTGCAGTGATTTGAGATCCTGCCACTGTACTCCAGCCTGGGTGACAGAGCTAGACTCCATCTCAAAAAAAAAAAAAAAAAAAAAAAAAAAACTCATATACTTAACACAGGAGAACCCGGCAGAAAATCTTTCCTCAATACCTGAGAGTCTAAGCCAATAAAACATCAAAAAAAAAAGTTGGAAAGAAGGTTGTTAGGTAGAATAATTGAGAAGTGTCAACCCAGTAGTGAGGAAGGAGATAGCAAAAACAAGTTAAAAACAAAACAAAAACACAAAACCAGCATCCTAGAGGCCATTTATTATAGGGACAAATTTTGCATACTTTAGAGAACATTCACTGATTATAATGGCATACAATGATGTTGATAATTATAGCACTGCATAATTTCCAGAGGGCTGTATTCAAGAAAACATGAACGTTTTCCATCAGATGATGGGGAGGCAGCTCAAGTGTTTCATGTAAGCGGATGTCTTATTTGCTGTGATGTCAGTTAGACGAGATGTTACTGGCCTTAAATTTGACTCAACAAGTTGAATTTGCAAACTAAAGCACTATTCAAATAAGTAGTGTGGGGGCCCCAGAGATAAACTGTTTCTGTGCATTCTTAGTCTAATATGTGGTTGTTACAATATGTGTTCCTTCAGGGAATCAAAGTTGCAACTGTAACCACCCTTTCAGCAGGGTTTCCTCCCAGCCCTGTCAGTATCTCAGCTAAATAGCGTTATATTGATCTACTCTGGAGGGCCTTCATGGGGAATATAAAGAATGAAATTACTTGGCAACTACCACTGTGTATACCGCAACCATTCCATTCTGGCTAGGCATAAACGAGCACAGTGACGCTCCTTAGTGGAGACTGAAATTCAAGAGATTTCTGTCAACTGTGAACGTGAAATATCACCATGGTCAACAGTTTTGAACAAACAAAATAGGACAACCGAAGTTCAAACATTTAATTCTTTTTTTTTTTTGAGACGGAGTTTCGCTCTTGTTACCCAGGCTGGAGTGCAATGGTGCCATCTCGGCTCACCGCAACTTCCGCCTCCTGGGTTCAAGTAATTCTCCTGCCTCAGCCTCCCGAGTAGCTGGGACTACAGGCTGCGCCACCATGCCCAGCTAATTTTTGTATTTTTAGTAGAGACAGGGTTTCACCATGTTGACCAGGATGGTCTCGATCTCTTGACCTCATGATCCACCCGCCTCGGCCTCCCAAAGTGCTGGGATTATAGGCGTGAGCCACCGCGCCCGGCCCATTTAATTCATTTGTCTAGCTCACGTTTTCATATGGATTTTAAATTTTTAATTCGGTAGAAAGTCATCTAAGGGCCTGAAAGGAGACCCTTAGAATTTTAGAGCTGGAAGACTTTTAGAAAACTTTGTGCAGCCTCTTCCTTTTACAGAAGGCAAAACCAAGGCCCTGGGACACGCCAGGATTTGATGTAGGTCACTCAGTTAATTCGTGATGGATCGAGGGGGAACTCAGGTATCCCAACACCTTCGTAGGCCGGCTATCTTCCAGTACGCCCCCTGCTCCGAAACCAGTATCACCCTCCCCCAGGGCTCTCTCTCCTTTTTTTAATTCTTGCGTTTATTTTTCTCTCCCTTCCTAACTCTGCGATTGAGAACCGGAGTCTGAGCCTTGGGAAGACTGGGTTGCCGCCCCAGCCGAGGTACGCGCTCTCCTCTGGCTCGGGGCGTGGGGCTGGGTCTCCGCGGCGGGTGCCGGGCACCGCTGGTGCTTGCACCTGGGCTGAATCGCTGCATCATCGGGATACGCTCCGTGCTCCCGATTCCACAGCACGGGCGCGTGACGTCCGGGTCTCCGCGTGAAAGGAGAACGTGGGGCTAAATCCACGGCTCCTTAAGAAGGACGTCTCTGGAAACCCTCGCCCTTCCTCGGCGCACCCGGGCTGCCCTAGAGATGCCCTGCGTGTGAGTGACCTCGGCGTCGACCCCGCCACTGGTCAGCTCCCGACTGGGGCGTGCCCTGCCGGGGCCTGACGTGGCCGCGGGACCGCCAGGCGGGCGGCGCGAGGGGAGAGGCCGCCGCGAGGGCGCGGCCTGACGTGGCGGCCGCGGCGGGGCTGCCGGGGGAGCCCGGGGCACTGCACTGCCCCGCGCTCCGGCCAGAGGGCGCCCGGCCCCAAGCCTTCCCCGCCCCGAGGCCGCCCAGGGATCCAGGAGTAACCGCGCCGGCGATTGGGTCGGCGGTGCTGCGAGGCCATGTTGGAGCGGGGCAGCGACCCCGCCTCTCACTGCCCTCCGCCCTGGGTCTGGTCCCTCCGGGAGGGAAGGGGATCGGCGAGAGGAATCCTCCCTTTCGGGCAGCCTAACGCAGCTGGAACGGCGGCGGGAGCGGCGACGGTCACGGCCGCCCCTCCGCGTCCGGGCCAATCAGCGGCGCGGGCACAAATATGCAAATGGCGCGCCGGTGCTGCCGGAGTGCCGCTCGCAGGGCTGGTGGGGTCGCACTGGGGGAGTGAACTGGGCCAATCAGGCGGGTGCGTGGCGGCGCGGGGGAGGCGGTGCCCCTTCACTCCTCCCTCCGCTCCCTCCTGGCCCCGCGCTGACAGGGGGGCCTGGCCGCGCAGCCGGTAAGTGCCGCCGCCGCCCGCCGCTGCCACCCGCCGCTTCGGGCGTGGGGAGGAAGCCCGGGGGCACCGCGGGGCAGCGGTCGCTGCTCAACTGGTGGGGAGATGCGGGGGCGGGTCGTGTCAGCCGGGTGGTCGCCTGAGGCCGCCCCTGCCCCGCCAGCCGCGCGTGTCAGTCTCGGTCGAGGCGGGGGCGGCGGGGGCGCCTCAGTCATGGCGAAGCGCGAGAGTCAGCGAGCGGCGGTGAGTACGTGCAGCCGCCGCCGCCGCCGCCGCTCGGCCCAGGGTTGGGGGTCGGGGCAGGCCCGGCCGCGCCGCCGCCGCCGCCTGAGGTGAGGGGCCCGGGTCCGAGGCTGGGCGGACGGGCGCGCGGGGAGGGGTGCTGCCCGCACGTGCGGCCCAGCCCGCCGGCGGCCCGCCCCGCGCCTGTCATGGCTGCGGGCTGCTGCCCCCGCCCCCCGGTCCGCAGCCCTTGGGGTTGGGACCCGGCCGCCGCGCCTGTTGCGTCGGGTGGAGGTGAGGGCCGGGCGGGCAGGGCGTGGGGGGAGGCGGGCCCCCCTTCCCTGCCCCGCGCGAGGTCGGGGCCTCCCCCTGGGCTGGGTTCCCTCCCGAGGGTCGGGCTTCCCTCCATCCTGCAGCCTCTTCCCCGCCCGTGCTGTCTCGCCTTCGTGACTCATGACAGGGCGTCCCGCGCGGGCACCCGGTGTCCCGGAGCTCGGAACGCCTCCGGCGCTTTCCCAGGCCTTGCCTCTTGGTTCCGACCGCAGTGCCTTCCCTGCGATCCTTCACCCCGAGGGCCTCTCCTCGTCTGCAGCGTGGCCCAGACCCTACCAGCCCCGGTGTGTGCGGCCGCGGTCGCTTTCTGGGTGTCTAGGTGCGGAACGTGCGGGGTGGCTGCAGGGCTCTCTGCATGGACATCCAGCCCAAAACCAAGCACGACGCGGAAAGACCTGGTGTCTCACTGGCTGTCACAGCCGCCAGCTCAGACTGGTTTCTGTTTGTTCTTATTTTTGTTTTTTAATGGTGGTTGGGTTTGCTTTTTTTTTTTTTTTTTTAAGAAAAAACTTTTCAGAACAAAGTAGACGAGAATTTTTTATTTTTTATTGTGATATTAACAGTGCTACAGTTACTTTCCTGGAAGCCTGGGATTTGACGCTATTGTCACATTTATTTATGTGAAATATTCATACCTACCTCATAATTCCCCTGTATTAAATAAAGTTTATCTTCATTAATAAAATCACTATAACAATTTAGTTTCTCAATTTTGCATGCTACTTTTCACCTTTTCCTTTTCTCTAGTTCTTAAAGTCTCCAGTTCTGCTTAACTAGCCATGATCTTAAACGAAAAGGCTTACCTTGTGTAATGTTACTCGCTCCCTAGACTCAACTGTACAAGTAGTTTTAAAAGAACCACTAGGTCTGCAAACATTTGAAGGTACAAAGCTGAACTTAAGGGAGGATTCTACATTGCAAAGGGAGGAGTTTGTTGTTTTTTGCAATGCAAAAGAATGATCATAGTTTTCTTCTTTTGAGTTTACAGAACTGCGTTTTGTTAACATCAGGCCGCACAGAGCCTTAGTTCGATATTTAATAAGTATTTGTTAAATAAAAGACATCTATTGCTGGTAGCAAGATCAATCTGTATTGTGTATCTTCAAGACTTTCCATTTCTTCCCACTTTTTTTTTATTGAGACAGAATCTCGCTCTGTCGCCCCGACTGGAGTGCAGTGGCGTGATCTCGGCTCACTGCAAACTCCGCATCCCACGTTCAAGCAACTCTCCAGCCTCAACCTCCCCAGCAGCTGAGATTATAGGCGCACGCCACTATGCCTGGCCATTTCTTCTGTTGCTTTAAAAATTCACCTTACATAGTAATAGTTTACCACAAAGTATTGGCAGGTCTCTGCCTTTGGAGAGTTTCCTATAAATTACAGACCATATAATGTAGATGTAAAGTTTGTATTACAGACGTGAAGTGCATTGGGAAAAGTGATTGCCTCCCAGTTTTGGTTAAGGGTAACTTTGTCATGCCTGAACAGCTTCAGGTAAGTATGTACAGTGTTGTAGTTAAAAACAGCAACAACAGAAAACCCTTGTAATTGACCAGAAGATGATACCCTAATGGCATAAGAAATAACAAGATAAAAGCAATGCTAGTCAAAAATAGTACTAGTTAGGTGTGTGAGCAGGCTGCTTTAATGGGGGACTGCTGTAATAGGGAGGCTGAGACAGGTGGATCACTTGAGCCAGGAGTTCAAGTCCAGCCTGGGCAATGTGGTAAGACTGTATCCCGTCTCTATTAAGAAAAAAAAATTATGATTCGTTTGTAACCAGTGAAATTCTCTTGGAAAGAGTGCTGGCTAGACAGAATTGGGACTTTGTCACCTAACTGTGTAGATAATATTCAAGTTTCTTGACCTCTGTGAGCCTTAGTCTTCTCCTGTATAAAACTTCATTTCCTCCAGTTTTACTATTTTAGGATTCTAAGTACCCCATGAGGTCTATCCCCTGAAATAAAAAAACTGTTATTGGATGGGCAGATATGAATATAGATAGAAAATGATGTCCATTGAAAAAGCCTACAGAAAGGTAAGATTAAGGAAAACCGTAGAATTTTCAACTTGGAAGTATCTTTAGGAACTTTTAACTCCAAACTCCTTCTCTAATGCAACTGAATGCCTTCTACAAAGCACTGTGCTACACCTTCCTGATTTACCTCTGGAAACAGGATAGAGCTGAAGGAGGGGGCTCAATATATGAATTTAAGAGGCAAGAACTGAAGTAGGAATACAGATTTTAAATTAAAATCTGTTGAATCTGCTATCAATAGTAAAATATAAAGTTTTGGTACATGTGAAAAGTAGGTTTTCTAAAGATGTGTTTTTTTTACTGATGGAAATGTCATAGAAGAAAAAGCTTACCACCCGTATATAGCAGAGAAGAAAAATGAAATCCTAGAGGGTCTATAAAGAAAAACTATGAATTAATAGAGCTACTGGGGAAATTCCATCAGGTAATGAGTGAATAAAAAACATAGGTAAGAATATGAAACCTGAGGCAGTTGGTCAGAGTGAAAACTAATGGAAGCATGTTATAAGTGCTTGGAAAACTTTAGAAGCCAAAGATTGGGGTCAGAAGAGATATATTGATACTGATGAAATAGAGTTATTTTAACCTTTTAAATTCTTTGAAATTGTCAACGTGGGATATAGATTTCTTATAGAAGATTTAGCTTTTTTATACTTATTTACATTATAAATTTAAGTTGCCACATTCCAGTTTTATAACTTTTCTCTAGCACTTTGTGCCTCTGTTTACTTCCTTATTTGGGCTTCACTCCCTTGCTTTTCCACCTCTTGGAATTTTACCAGTCTGTGAATACTCAGGTCAAGTTCCACCTTGTGAATAAAACCATATCTTGTCCTTGTAGCCCTTAGGGATTTCTCCTTCCCATGAGATCTTAGCATTACTATTTGTTGCACTTATTTGACATACCATGTACACCTTCCTGAAATTTCCTCTACTATATTGTCTTCAAGCTTTCAGAAACACTTTTTGCTCCTTTCTTCTTTTAGAAACAGTTGCAAAGCTGATCAAGTGACAATGGGAGACAAAGAGAAGGGGGAAACCACTTTGAACTGTAATTTATTCTTTGTACTCAAAGTCATTCATATCCATTTATTCATTAAATATATCTTATGAAGTGCTCCCTTAATTTATGATCTGTGTATTAAGTGCATAAAAAACTGATCCCTACCTTCATGGAACCCTAACAGTGGAAACAGATAAAGAACAAGTAAATAAACAAATGTAAAATTACACTTATAGTCAATTCAGTGAGAGAAAAGAACAGAGTGCTATGGTGGATAAAGTGAGGAGAATGTATGTATGCTCAGAGAACGCCTCCCTCAGTTGGTGATACTAAGTGGAAACAAAGAATAAGAAGACAGACAGGTCAGGAGAGGAAAGAGTTTCCTGGAAGAGAAAAATATGTTTGAAGGCTATGACACAGTAAAGAACTTAATATTTAAAAGAAATGAAAAGTTCAGGGTAGCAGAAGCATATGGCAGAAAACCATATGAGCTGAAATGAGAGATAGAGATCAGATTATACAAGGCCTTGTAGGGCATATTAAAGACTTACGTGTTTTACTAAAGACATTGCAGTCATTGAAGATTTTGAAGTAGAAAAGTGATATGCTTTAATCTATGTTTTTAAAGTGCTACTTTCAGAATGGATTGGAGAAAGGCAAGAGTGAAAGTAAAGATATTGTAATATTATAGTGGTCCAGGAAAAACATGATGGTAGCTAGATTATACATATATTTTGGAGAGGAGTAAGTTGTGAAAGAGGAACAGCTGACAGATTCATGATGGATTGGATGTTAGAAGAAAAGTGTCAAAAATTATTTCCTGGCTCCTGGCTTGAGGAACTAGATAGATGGTGGTGTGTGATTTACTGAGATGAACAAGATGAGGGAAATGAAAGATCTGGCAAGAAATCAAGTTTCCAACACCATCCCTGGACAAGTGCTTCAGAAGAAGAACTCTGCCTTTATATGAATGATAAGCACCTTAGAATAAGTATAGCTGGAAGTGTGATACCTTACAATGACATATTCATAGTGTGTTATTTGAGAGGAAGAAACAAGCTTCATATTTATATTAGAAAAACTGGTGAAATGATATTTTTTAGCAATGCACTTCAGTTTTTGAAAGTTTATTTGAATACTTTTAGAATACAGATTATATTAAAGATGAAAGTTTGAGAGAAATATATTAAATGAGTATATAGTATTGGCTGATGGTGCAGAATACCAAAGTTTTATATTCTTGATATTCTCAGGAGAGTAGCATTCTTTTCTGTTATTTGCTTGTAAGGGAGCTTGATATTAAATTTATAATTTTTAATGAGGCTTCTCATTTAATGGTGCTTATAAGTAGAAGTTATAGTTCAGTCATTACTAGCTATTTATTAAATAGCTGTCAGATACTGATGTTCATGTTATAATTTGGCATTATGAAGTTAACCAAGCAAATATTAAGTTTGGTTTTTGTGTGGCTTTTACTATATTTCAAAACATTTTAAAACTAATAATTTTAAACATTATTATTGCTCTAGAGGGACATAGTTTGAAACCAGAAAAAAGATGACCTTTCTTGTCTAGTGGTCATTTCATATTAGTTTACCTACTAATCAGTAGCAGTATAAAGAATATTAAATTTTAATCTATTGGAAATCAATGACTATGATTCTGAAAGATAACTGCTAATATAGCTTGTTCTTTTGTCAGAGGAAGGAAAAGTTTTTTTTTGATTCTGTCTTTGCAATGTTAATCTTTAAAATGGCAAATAGTCACTAAAATTTTCTTCCATTTAAGGAACTGAGTACCTTTACCTAAAAAAAACAAAATCTAGGAATTTAAGATTACAGACTTGGTTTACTTAGTCTGTTTTACAGTTGAAGCAAGGGAGGTACAGAGAAACTGGATTGCCTGAGATTTCTAATATTAGGAAATGCTTTATTTCATGGGTTTCATAATTTTGTGAATTTACTACATATTCCAATATATGAACACATTTATTCTGCTTTGGTGAATGTTTCTTGAAATCAGTAGTATACAGAATTTACTAAAGTCATTTCAGATACCACTCTATATTTGTTTGCCAATTTTTTTTAGTGACATATAGTGTAAATGTTAATTTATAAATATTTACATATTTATTCTTTGTCTTGTTCCAGTTAGGTGTTTAAAAACTGTTTTGTTATAACAGATATGCAGAAAAGTATATACATTATGTATATATGTCTATGATTTATTGCAAAGTAAACACATCTATGAAACTACCATCTAGGTCAAAAAATAGAATATTATTGAAAGCTTTCTTTATATTCTTTCCTAGTTATCATTTTCTTTTTACCTTTCTGGGATGACCATTATCTTGATGTCTAAAACCATAGATTAGCTCTGCCTATTTTTGAACTTTATTAAATGGAATCATATAATATGTGTTCTTCCAGTAATGTTATTTTTGTGAGGCTAATCTGTGTGTGTGTGTGTGTGTGTGTGTGTGTGTGTGGTTTTTGATTTTTTTGTTTATTTGTTTTTGAGATGGAGTCTTGCTTTGTCGCTAGGCTGGATTGTAGTGGCGCAATCTTGGCTGCTCACTGCAACCTCTGCCTCCCAGGTTCAAGCGATTCTCCTGCCTCAGCCTCCTGAGTAGCTGGGATTACAGGCCCATGCCGCCACGCCCAGCTAATTTTTGTATTTTGGGTAGAGATAGGTTTCACCATATTGGCCAAGATGGTCTTGATCTCTTTACCTCATGATCCGCCTGCCTCAGCCTCCCAAAGTGCTGGGATTACAGGTGTGAGCCACCGCAGCTGGCCTAATTCTGTTTTTCTATATAGGAAGAGTTCATTCATTCTCACTGCTGTTGATTCTAATGTATGTTTTCAGTTTTCCTCTATTATGAATAATACTGATATGAACATTCCTACACCTGTCTTTCGGTGCACATGTTCACACATTTCTGTCAAGTATGTGTTTCTGGAAGAGGAAAAACTGGTCATAGAAATATGTATATTCAACTTTAGCAGTAATACCTTATGGTTTTTCAAATTTGTTTTTCCAATTTCTGCTCCTTTTAGCAGTGTATGAGAGTGCCAGTTACTTCACATTCAGTTATGTGGTTTGATTAAAATACAGCTATATTTGAAAAATTTTGTGCTCTTTTTTAATCTCCAAAGATGAGTATTTGATGATAAGTATTTCTGCCTAAATGAGATACAGTACAAAGGAATATGAGATGACAAATATAAACGTTTTTAGTTCAAAAATGAGTACCCTTGTTGTGCCTGTTGGATTACAGCAGATTCTAACAGAACACGGTATTATGTTCTTGAAGATAAATGGCAAGACGCATTGTCTTTTCTTGATTCTTAGAAAAGTTTAGTTTTTAAAATAGAATGCACAGTATACCACTTTAGGGAGTATGGTATGTGAAGAATGATAAAATACATATCTAAACCTTAAAGAAATCTTATTCAATGATATAGAATAAAAGAAAACTTTTATCAAAGTGAACTTGATAGCTATTAGGTGGAATGCACAAAATACTTTGAAATAAGTTCTTGGGGAAGGAGTGGGGAAAAGTATGAGAAAGATCTGTTATTATTTTTGAGATTCATAGAAAAGTTCCCTGGGCTGCTGACAGGGGATATACATCGTAAGTAGAGACTTAAGCTATTCCTTTTTTTTTTTCCCTAGAGTCGGGCTCTCGGTATGTTGCCCAGGCTGGGGTACAGTGGCTATTCACAGGCGCGATCCCGCCACTGATGAGCGCGGGAGTTTTGACATGCTCGGTTTCCCACCTGGACCGCTTCACCCCTCCTTAGGCAACCAGGTGTTCCTCCGCTCCCGGGAGGTCACCATATTGTTGCCGAACTTAGTGTGGACACCCGATCGGCATAGCGCACTACAGCCCAGAACTCCTGGGCCCAAGTGATCCTCCCACCTCAGCCTCCCGAGTAGCTGGGACTACAGGCACGCACCACCGCACCTGGCAGCTGTTACTTTTTTAGTATACCTTAGGTTGAAGACTTCAAGAAGGTCACTAAGAAGCTAAATGATCTTAAGGTAGTGGGAAATTGGGTTTTGTATCTTTATATCATTAGTGAGAAAAAAATTTCAAAGAAACAATTTATAGTATTCTAAGAAAAGCGGATTTGAATTTCTCAAAGATTTGAGTGAAATCACATTTGGAGGATATAGTAGTGAAGATGATGTGTCAAGTATGATTGAATTTGAAATGCTAAGTAAGTGGATTTGGTAGACATGAAATCACTGCATAGAAACTTACATCTAGTATTAAACTACTTTAAATGAATCAGGAAGGAAAGCCATAGGAAAGAAAATTCAAGGTATGATTTCATAGAAGCTAATTTCTAGGAGATGAGAGGTTAATTGAACTTTCAGAAGATTCTTAAAGCACTCAAAGCCTAAGTGGTATGTAATAAATGGGGACACATAGACAATTAGAAGCTTCATATAGAAGATAGCATTTGTGTTTAGCTTCTGTTGTCACTTTGGTTAGTGATAACTTTTTAGTGGTCAAAGATGGATTGAGAGAGCATTTTGATTTGTCTAGGAGGTTGTTACCTTTGAAAATACAGATTTGTGGGGGACAAACAGAGTACAAGAGGTTAACAGGTAAATAGGTATTTAGAAAATGGAGGCAATAGATCACTTATTTTCAATATTTGGCATTGAATGGAAGGATAGAAATAGGATGGTTTTGTTTTTACATTTTTGTTAAGGTAGGGAAGATTGGTCTGCTGATGCTCAAAGTTAGAAGAGAAGCAGGCAATTGCAAAGGGGCAGTTAAAGATCCTAGAGAGGTGGGATGTGGGTGGGTACAAGTCTTTTCGAAAGACTAGATGAAATGGTTTTTTGAGGTAAAGGATTTATCTTTGGAAGAGAGCCATGTTTTCTTCTCTAAGAATACCTAGAAGAAAAAAAAGATAGGGATAGTGCTTGCTTCTGAAAAGATGGTCATTTAGTGAATTTCAGCTGGAAAACCTCAGAGAACAAATTGTCCTTATGTAAGAATGGGGAAGTTAGGACTGACGGCTTGAGGAGAGAGTACAAAGTAACTGCAGTGAGATAGCCTAGTACCATAGAGGAATGTATTTTAAAATTTCTAAGGCAAAGGAAGGGCCACACTGAAGGTAAAGTGTATAAATTAATATTAACCTTATATTAATAAGGTGCTAGTAATACTACAAATATCAAATATAAGTATTCAGAAAATGTTAATTTAATTGAACTGAGGACTGGAGATAAAATTACAGTGGTGATGATAATGCAGTATGGTAGGTTGAATGAATGAATGAAAAAAGTCATAAGAGTATTGAAGGTAATAAGAGAACAGCATTGGAGATTATTTAAGGCAAAAGAATCTGAGGAGGTCAGGAGAAGCCTGTTGGTCATGGGAAAGTTTAAATGACGGTATGCTCTTGGGAAGGCAGAAAAGAGGTGCTGGAGGTAACTGGCATGAGAGGGAAAGCTACATTTAGTTAAGCACTTACTACTGTATTTTGAGCATAGTCTTTCAAAATCCTGTGACAACTCTGCAAAGTAGGTGGTAATGATAATCAACCTGAGTCTCAGTGTTCAACTTTTCTATTTAAAGCCTTTGAAAATGATGTATTGAGCTGATGTAGTGTCTCACACCTGTAATCCCAGCACTTTGGGAGGCTGAGGTGGGTGGATCACTTGACTCCAGGGGTTCCACACCAGCCTGGGCAACATGGCAAAACTACTGTTTTACAAAAAAAATACAAAAATTAGCCAGATGTGGTGGTGTGTACCTGTAGTTCTAGCTACTTGGGAGGCTGAGGTGGGAGGATCGCTTGAGCCCAGGAGGCGGAGGTTGCAGTGAACTGAGATTGACCACTGTACTCCAGCCTGGGCAACAGCAAGAAGCTGTCTCAAAAAAAAAAAAAAAGAAAAAGAAAAAAATTCTGCATTTAAGTCAATTTTCTACATTTAATATTAATTGAAATTTAGCATTAGAATAAATAATTAGGCTGGGTGTGGTGGCTCATGCCTATAATCCAGGCACTTTGGGAGGCCGAGGCAGGCTGATCACTTGAGGTCAGGAGTTCCAGACCAGCCTAGCCAGCATGGCAAAACCCCATCTCTACTAAAACTACAAAAAATTAGCCAGGTGTCATGGCACACACCTGTAATCCCAGCTACTTGGGTGGCTGAGGCAGGAGAATCACTGGAACCCACGAGGCGGAGGTTGCAGTGAGCTGAGATCATGCCACTGCACTCCAGCCTGGGTGACAGAGCACAACTCTGTCTCAAAAAAAAGAAAAAAGAAATATTTAGACTTGATTTTGTTTCGGTGTAATGTTCAGGACCACTTCAATTAAACAATTTGACCTGACCCAGTGGCAACTGGGAAATTTGTCATCTGTTTTTAGTATCAGCCTCAATCAGTTACCCTCAATCAATTTTTAGTTACCCTCAATTAGTTACCCTTAATCAGTTTTTATCATGATTAGAGATGAGATTCTATTTGTCTGAGACAGAGTCTCGCTTATTGCCTGTGCTGGAGCGCAGTAACACCAATCATAGCTCACTTCATCCTCAACCTCCTGAGCTCAAACGATCCTTTAACCTCAGCCTCCCAAGAACTGGGACCACAGGCACATGCCAATACCCCTTGCTAATATTTTTAAAATGTTTTGGAAAGACGGTCTTGCTGTGTTGCCCAGGCTGGTCTTGAACTCCTAGGCTGAAGTAATTCTCCAGCCTTGGAATCCCAAAGTGGAGATTGTGTTTTTAAGAGTTTTCCTTTCTGTGACATGCAAAGCAAGACTGAATTAAGTGGGAATGCCAACAAAGTAAATAATTGAATTTAGTAAATGGCTACCTGCAGAGGGAGATGAGTAAGCATTAGATGAGTGCCATTTAGCTTTGTCCTTTTCAGTTATTTTAAACCAAAGATTTGTTTGTTTTTTAAAAATCCTATATGAAAGCTCAGTTTGTAAAATAAAAGCAAAATATTCAGGATGAGATATTATTGGGAGGAAATGGGAAGGAAGGCCTAAGCCCTCTCTTCCTTTGGGTGGTTAAAGATTACCCAGTCCTCCAAGAAGCCCAATTTGAAAACACAGAGTGTTTACACAGTGCTTTATGTGTATTATTTTACAATAATTTTTCGAGATCAGTGCTGTTATAATCCCCATTTACAGAAGAAGAAACTGAGCTTCAAAATGATTCAAGTGTCTTGCCTAGGATTACATAGCTGGTAAGTGATGAAGCCAGGATTCCAGCCTTGCCATTCTTTTTCCAAAGTCTGTGGAAACAGAGGCTATATAGGATCCCTTGTAGAATTCCTTTTTGATGAAAGTAGGGTTCTTTCACTGAGGGATACGTGGGAATTAAAGTTTAAATTGGATTACTGAGGCTTTAAAAAAAATTGTAAAACTATCCATAACAAAGTTAATCATTTTAACTCTTTTTAAATGTACAGTTCAGTGGGGGCATTCTTAAAGTCATGAAAATGATATGTTGTTGCTTAAAAGAATGCTTTTGAATCTTAGCTTTTAGAATAATGTAAGGATTAAGGAGTTTAGTTATTTTTTTATGTCATGGCATTATTGAATTCCTGAAAGCATATAATTATAAACTGTGTGACAAGAATTAAATTAGTAGATATTAAGGATACAAAGATGAGTAAGAACCAACCTCTGCACTCATCTTGTTTATTAGGGAAAACAGACATGTAGACCAAGAATGATAAAATAGCATGTAAAATATGGAATACAAAAAAATGACTGTATAATAGCTTGAAGTGTTTGAGTATGTAAAGGCTTCCCAAAGATGGTACCTGAGTTTAATCATGAAGACATTACTTTGTTAAGAGGAAGGCTAGTGGAAGGGGTGATGTTGTAGGCATAGAGAACATATTAATGGAAGTGTGAGAAAGTTTCTTGAATTCCAGCAACATTTCAATGTAGCGGAAACATAGATTACCTATGAGAGTAGCAAATAAGAGTGGAAGAGCATTGATAACTTTAGGAAAGGAATAAAATAGCAAGTATATATTTAAATTTAAAGATAAAATTAGGTATCATAAAATATGATATTTGTTGATTAGTATAAAATTTTTTAAAATTTTTAAATGAAAATACATTCAATACAATTAGATATAACAGTCTTGGATCTTGATAATATTTCAGCAAGTCAACAATTGATCTATCTATGTTTTTAGTTCTAAAGGTCTATGAGAGGGAAATAAATAATTTTTGAATACTTACTGTTTTAGGACTTTGAATATATATAGTTTTTCCTTTTTGAGGTGGAGTTTCATCATGTCACCTGGGCTGATCTCAAACTTGTGGGGTCAAGAAATCTGCCTGCCTTGCCTTTCCAGAGTGCTGGGATTACAGGTGTGAGCCACTGCCTCTAGCCTGAATATTTTCTTTCTGAACTTTGCAACCTTTCTAAACCCTGTGACATAGATGGTCCAGTGAGGAAATAGACTGAGGTTTGTTTGGTTTTTGTAGAGATGGGACTGTGTTGTCCAGGCTGATCTCAAACTTCTGGCCTCAAGCAATTCTCCCACCTCAGCCTCTCAAAGAGCTGGGATTACAGGCATGAGCCACTGGGCCCAGCTTAGACTGAGAGGTTTTAAGAACCACTCAAGGTTACACAGCTTAGAACTAGCAGTTAGAATTTGAACTCTCACCTAAGCTCCTTTAGCTATGCCATGACTGGCTCATGTTTGCCAGATGTTTGTCTAATTGATTGGTGAATCTAATTTATTTTCTAATTAAACAGTCAGATACTGTCTTAGTACATTTTGTGTTGCTATAACGGAATACCACAGACTGGTTAATTTATAGAGAAGAGAAATTTATTACAGTTTTGGAGGCTGGGAAGTCCAAGGTCAAGAGGCGTACATCTGGTATAAGAACCTTACAGACATTCACAAGAAGGCCCTCTGATGCAAGGCAGAGGGGCAAGAGAGCAAGATGTGATTGAACTTGATTTTTTTTTTTTAACAAGCCCACTCTCTTGATAAACTAACCTATTCCTGAGATAACAACATTAATCCATTCATAAGGGCAGAGGCCTCATGACCTAATCACCTCTTAGGCCCCACCTCGAAACACTGTTTCTTTAAGGACTAAGTTTCTAACACCTGAACTTTGGGGGACATACTCAAACTATAGCAGATGTATAGATAATGCAGTTGTGTTATCAGAAACATGTTAAGGATACATAGAGCAGAGTTACAGATGGGGTTTAATAGAGTAGTATACACATGGAATACATGGCATTAGAACCCCTTATGTGGACTTTTATAGTGATTTTATATATTTTACATTAATAGAACACCTAGGGATTTGCTAATTAGCTACTGAAAATAGTTTAGAAGGATATACTTCTGGATAAATATTACAAGTTGGATTATTTTTCTTTTAGCTTCTAATTTTTGCTAGGACTCATGTTGTTATACGTAAAGGTCTTATCATCCTAAAAAATAAAAGAATGAGGGCAGTGATACTCCCACAATTAATGTAATGACCTTTTTCAGCATTTAAAAACATTTTTTAAAATTCTTGTTCATGATCCAAACTTTTTTTGTTTCTTTTTAAAAGAGATTTTAGGCATGGAACATTATGGATGATCTCCTGAAGTGGGAGAAAAAATATCATATCTTTTTAAAATTTAAATTTAAATTAAATCTCAGGTAAGTTTTTATTTTTAGATTTAGAGCTTTTGTTTTTATTTTAGAGCTTGCTGCTTCACAGCTTCTTTCATTTATTTTGTAGTCAGGATGAAGCTTCTTCCCAGTGAAGCTTGTATCTGTGTTTTGGTTAGTGTAGTGGTTGTGTTTTAACTATTTTCTTTAGAAGTCTATGAAGTTCTTTTTTAAAAAGAAAACAAAATAACCCAAAGTATAAAGTGTAAGAAACCTTTACAAGCATCCAGTTAAACTTGTCATTGATGAGGAAACTGAGGGCCAGAGTTGAATATGTTGTTACATATTCAGTTAGTACCAGAGATTAGAATTTGGTCCCTGATAAGAAAACAACAATTCTATTAAGTTTTAATTTATATTTTGGGGTAATAAAATTTATCTCTTGGAACATTTTGTCCTACTTTAAAAATGTCTGTTGTGTCCTGGGCAACAGAGTGAGACCTTGTCTACAGAATATATATATATATATGGAGTCTTACTCTGTTGCCCAGTCTGGAGTGCAGTGACATGATCTCAGCTCACCACAACCTCCACCTCCCAGGTTCAAGCGATTCTCCTGCCTTAGCCTCCCAAGTAGCTGGTACTACAGGTGTGCACCATCATGCCCGGCTAATTTTTATATTTTTAGTAGTGGAGACGGGTTTCACTATGTTGCCCAGGCTGGTCTTGAACTCCTGACCTCATGATCTGCCTGCCTCCACCTCCCAAAGTGCTGGGATTACAGGCATGAGCCACCACACCCAGCCTACAAAATATTTTTTAAAATTAGTCAGGCATGATGGCACACACCTGTAGTCGTAGCTACTGGGAGGTTCACTTGAGTTCAGGAAGTTGAGGCTGCAGTGAGCTGTGATCATGCCACTGTACTCCAGCCTGGGCAACAAAGCGAGATATTGTCTCAAAAAGTCTGTTTAGCCTTTTAAGTAATGATTAAGTCAGTTAAGCGAAGACACATTAGATGCCCATATAAAAGAATTACTTTCAGAATACTTTGGTTAGAAGTTTTCTAAGCAGGCCGGGCGCAGTGGCTCACACCTATAATCCCAGCACTTTAGGAGGCTGAGGCCATGGATCACTTGAGGTCAGGATTTCGAGACCAGCCTGGCCAACATGGCAAAACCCTGTCTCTACTAAAAATACAAAATTAGCTGAGCATGGTGGCGGGCACCTGTAATCCCAGCTACTTAGGAGGCTGAGTGAGACAGGAGAATCGCTTGAACCCAAGAGGCAGAGGTTGCATTAAGGCAAGATTGCACCATTGCACTCCAGCCTGGGCCACAAGAGTGAAACTCCATCTAAAAAAAAATTGGGTCACAGTTTGGGATTTGCTATTCAGACATCTTGTACTCTACCTCTTTTAAAATAGTTAAGTATACTACCAATGGCTAGAATCTATAGCAGAGCATGTTTCATCTTCATGAAAAAACAATCAAACATGGGCCGTAATATACATATAAAGAAGTATTAGCCTTAAAAAGCAAAGATGTTCTGACACATGCTACAACATGGAAGAACCTTGAGGACATTATGCTAAGTGAAATGGGCCAGTCACAAAAAGACAAATCCTGTATGATTGTACTCGTAAGAATTGTCTAGAGTTGTCATATTCATTGAAATGACAGTAGATGGTGATTGCCAGGAGGAAGCGTTAAGAGAAATGGTGAGTAATAGGTATAGAGTTAACATTTTATAAGATTAAAAAGTTCCAGAGATTGGTGAACAACAATGAGAATATACTTAACACAACTGAACTGTATTCTTAAAAATGGTTAGGATGGGCTGAGTGCAGTGGCTCATACCTGTAATCCCAGCACATCAGGAGGCCGAGGCAGGGGGATCACTTGAGGCCAGGAGAGACCAGCCTGGCCAGCATGGCGAAACCCCATCTCTACTAAAAATACAAAAATTAGTCAGATGTGCTGACACATGCCTGTAATCCCAGCTACTTGGGAGGCTGAGGCACGAGAATCTCTAAGCCTGGGAGGCAGAGGTTGCAGTGAGGTGAGATTGCACCACTGCACTCCAGCCTGGGGGAAAGTGAGACTGTCTCAAAAAAAAAAAAAAGGTTAGGATGGTCACTTTTGCTATGTGTATTTTACCACATTATAAAAGGTTTTTTAATGGGCCGTAAACTCAAATGTCCAAATAACTACTGTTGCTATTTTTTTTTCTTTTTTTTATTTATTTATTTATTTATTTATTTTCTCACATTGGACATTTGTACAATGCTATTTTTTTTTTAAGTTTTACAAAAAAATTTTTTAAACCCAGTTTCTGCCTTATATAGCATTCCCTCTCCCCCAAGAAAAAAAGTTTGTCATTTTCATGAATAAATATTTGATATTTGATATTATGTGCTACTATTTAGTAGATACTAAGGATACAGCCCATAAAAATTATTGACTTAAATTTTATGGGGAGTATAGGCTTTAAGATAGTATGTAAACTGTAGAATGCTAGCTAGTACTAAGTCAGAAAAATAAAGCAAGGAAGGGGGAGTGTGAAGCACTGGAGGGGAAATAATGACATTTTAGAAAGGGTGATCAGGAAAGGCCTCGCTAGGAAAGTCACTTTTGAGAAAAGAAATTATTGTAATGAAGGAATGGTGCATCCAGCTACGGAAACAGTAAATATGAAGTCTTTGAGGAAGGTACATTTCTGGCTTTTTTTTTGTTATTAAGATTTTTGTTTTTAATTATAAGATCCATATAACAAAATGTGCTACTGTAACTGTCAAGTGTACAGTGCAGTGGCATCAACTTCATAATGTTGTACAACCGTCATCACTACCCATTTCCATTTTTTTTAATCACCTCAAAGCTCTGTACCCATTACCAAATAACTTCTGTTCTCCCCTTCCGCTAGCCCCAATAACCACTAATCTAGTCTCTATATACCGTCTGTCTCTATGAATTTGCCTATCTTAGATACTTCCATGTAAGTGGAATCATATAATATTTGCTTTGTGTCTGCCTGCTAGTATCTCTGAACATAGTGTCCTCGGGGTTCATCCATGTTGTAGCATGTATCAAAATTTATTACTTTTTATGGTCGAGTAAGATTCTATTATAAATATCTGTTGATGGACACTTGGGTTGTTTCCAGCTTTTGTCTATTGTGAATAATGCTGCTGTGAGTGTTCATTTACAAGTTCTCTGAGTCCCTATTTTCAATTGCTTTTGATGAATAATATGTACCTAGGAGTGGAATTGCTGGGTCATAAGGTAATTCTCTGTTTAACTTTTTTAAAATTTTGCTTATTTAGGCAGCATACGGTGGCTCATACCTATAATCCCAGCACTTTGGGAGGCTGAGGCGGGTGGATCACCTGAGGTCAGGAGTTTGAGATCAGCCTGGCCAACATGGTGAAACCCTGTGTCTACTAAATATACAAAAGAATTAGCTGGGCATGGTGGTGGGCCCCTGTAATCCCAGCTGCTCAGGACACTGAGGCAGGAGAATCGCTTGAACCCAGGAGGCGGAGGTTGCAGTGAGCCAAGATTGCGCCATTACACTTCAGCCTTAGTGACAGAGCGAGACTCTGCCTCCAAAAATAAATATTTGCTTATTTAATTAGTTTTTTGTTTGTTTGTTTTTGGAGACAGGGTCTCACTCTGTCACCCAGGCAGAAGTGTAGTGGCGCAGTCATAGCTCACGGCAGCCTTGGCCTCCTGGGCTCAAGCAGCCCTCCTGCCTCTGCCTCTGCCTCTGCCTCTGCCTCTGCCTCCTGAGTAGCTGGGACTGCAGGCACAGATGTACATGTCTGGTGGTTTTAACTTTTTGAGGAACCAGTGACAGAATTATTCACAGTGGCTATACATTTACTTTCCTACCAGAAATATATGAGGGTTCCAATTTCTTCACATCTTCTCTAACACTTGTTTTTTATTTTTTATACCATTCCTAATAGGTGTGAAGTGATATCTCATTGTGATTTCTATTTGTATTTCCCTAATGACTGATGTTGAGTGTCTTCATGTCCTTCTTGGACATTCCTGTATCTTTTTTGGAGAAATATCTAATGAAATTCTTTTTCCATTTTTAAATTGGGTTGTTTTTCTTTCTGATACTGAGTTGTAGGAGTTCCTTAAAAATTCCAGATATTAAGCCCTTATCAGATATATGATTTTCAAATACTTTCTTGCATTCTGTCAGTTTCCTTTTTATTATCTTCTGCTACCTTTGGGTTTAGTTTGCTTTTCTTTTTCCTTAGGGGTACAGTTAGGTTATTAATTTAAGATACATCTTTAAAAAATCTAGTTGTTTACAGGTATAAATTTCCTTCAGAGTACTGCTTTCACTAGATCTGATAAGTTTTGCTATATTGTGTTTCCATTTTCACTTGCCTAAAGGTATTTTCTAATTTTTCTCATTATTTCTTCTTAGACCCATTGATTGTGTGCTGTTTAATTTTTACATATTTGTGAGTTTTCTAATTTGGCTTCTGTTACTGATATTTAGGTTTATTCCATTGGAGTCAGAGAGGACACTTTGTATACTAGTAATATTTTTAAATGTTTTAAGAATTGTTTTGTGGCCTACCATATGGCCAGTCTTGAAAAATGTTTCATCTGCACTCTGGAAGAATATATATTTTGCTATTGAGTGGAGTGTTCTTTATATGTGTGTTAGGTCTAATTGGTTTGTAGTGTTGTTCAAGTCCTATTTTCTTATTGATTTTCTGTCTGGTTATCTATCCATTATTGAAAATGAGATATTTAAGTCTCAAGCTATTGTAGAACTTTCTACAACTATTTTATTCAACTATGTTGTAGAATTATTTGTTTTTCCTTTCAATTCTATGTGTTTTTGCTTTATAAATTTTATGGGTCTGTCGTTAGGTGCATATATGTTTATAATTGTTATATCACATTGATGGATTGAGTCTCTTTCATCAGTGTGTAATGTCCTTCTTTGTCTCTTGTAACCTTTTTTTTCTCTCTGTCTCTCTTGCACCCAGCCATTTTTTTTTCAGGCTGAAGTGCAGTGGCACAATCATAGTTCACTGTAACCTTGAACTTCTGGGCTCAGGAGCTCCTCCAGCCTCAGCCTCCCAGTAGCTAGGACTACTGGTGTGCACCATCACACTAGCTAACTAAAAAAAATTTTTTTTGTAGAAATGGTGTCTTGCTGTATTTCCCAGGCAGGCCTTGAACTCCTGGCCTCAAGCAATACTGTTACCTCAGCCTTCTGAAGTGCTGGAATTGCAGCAGGCATGAGCCACTGTGCAAGGCCCTCTTGTAATTTTTTGACTTACAGTATTTTGTGTGTGTGAGAAAACCAGACCGTTTGATACTGTGATGTGCTAACTTTCGAAATAAGATTTCCCCCCTCCCTTACCATCTGCTGTTCTTGATTGTTGAAGGCTGGAGTCATTCATTTAGGCACTTTTTCAAACTGTTTTCTGTAGTGACTACATTTGTTGTTGTCTGAGGTCACTGAAGCCTCTGTTACTTAGGTTTGTGTTTAGCCAGTGGTTTTTTTTTTTTATTTTTAATTTTTTATGGAACGCTTCACGAATTTGCGTGTCATCCTTGCGCAGGGGCCATGCTAATCTTCTCTGTATCGTTCCAATTTTAGTATATGTGCTGCCGAAGCGAGCACTAGCCAGTGTTTTAATACAGATTTCCTTGAATGCCAGAAGTATTTTCTTTTACATTGCCTTTATCTTTTCAGCATTCTCTTGGTTGTTGTAAATATTTGGCTGTTTTTCAGAGTTCCGATAAAGTTGGTTCTGACACTTCCTGCTTGTTTTTGATGCTTTTGTGGAGACACAGGTGTTTGGAGCTGTCTACTCTGTGATTTTGCTGACATCACTCTCTCATGCTTGGCTTTTTAGTGACCTGAGAAGGCCATTGTGGCTGAAGCAAGGGGGTGAGCAAGAGAGAAATGCAGCCAGAGATGAGGGCAGAGAGCTGGTTCAGGTGGTAGTACAGGGCTGTGCTTACAAGTCATAGTAAGGATTTCAGTTTTTAATGTGAGTGAGATAAAGAGTCATTGGAGGGTTGTGAGCAGAGGAGTGGCCTGAAATAACTTGCATGTTAATGAGATCACTCTCACGGCTGTTTTTAAACAGGGCAAGGTAAATAGCAGGCTGTTAGTTTCCAATCAAGTGTCCAAGATGAGAAGTTAAGTAGTTTGTTAGGTATTTGGGTCTAGATTTAAGGTAGAGATATATAATTAATAGATATAGGTTTGGGAATTGCCAGTATAGAGATTTTATTTAAAGCCTTGAGATTGGATGAAATCACCTTGGAAGTGTGTATATTTAGAAAAAGAGATGAGGTTGGGGTCCTCCATTTGTATATTGAAATCTGTAAAAGAGAATGAAAATGAACACTCAGGAAAAGTAGGAGAGAAACCAAGTGAATATCATATATAACAATTAAATAAAGGTAAGTGTTTCAAGGAGGACTTCATGATAATTACACCAAATACTGCTGATAGGTAATGTTAGATAAGGAGTGAAAAATGATCCTTGGATTTAGTTATGTGAAGGTTCCATATGCCCTCCGATCAGTTTGGTGAGATGATGGGAATAAAACTGAATTTCAAGAGAAAATGGCAACAAATAAATTGAAGACAGTAAACCTAAACAGATTTCTCAAGTTTTGTTGTAAAGAGGAAGAAAGAAGGGGGAGGAAATTGTAAGGATAATAAATGGGATCAAGAGAGGAGATATTTGAAGAAGAGAGAAATAACAGTTTGTTTGTATACTGATGAGAATGGGACAAATTGATGACTCAGGAGAGAAAAGAAAGAATTACTGGAGCAATGCCTTTGAGTAGGTGAGTAGGTGGGAAAGGAAGGCAGAGGAAGGAGAGTTTTAATTTTTTATTGCTTATTACAAGAATGAAACATTTTTCAACTTTAAAACAGTGGAGAAACTTTTTAGAAGTAATGTCCTTTAATAATTTTCAAGGTTTTTTTTTTTTGTTCTGTTTTGTTTTTTGTTATGAGACAGGGCCTCTCTCTGTTACCCAGCCTAGAGTGTAGTGGCTCAATCACAGCTCACTGCAGCCTCAATCTCTCAGGCTCAAGTGATCCTCCCATCTCAGCCTCCCAAGTAGCTGGGACTACAGGAATGCACCATGCCTGGCTAATTTTTTAAATTTTTTATTTTTTGTATAGACAAGGGTCTCATTTTGTTACCCATGCTGGGCTTAAGAAATCCTCCTACTTCAACCTCCCAAAATGCTGGGATGACAGGTGTGAGCCACTACACCTTGCCAGTTTTCAGATATATTTGTGATGTGATTGAGGAAAGCTGATCAGAAATACTTCAGCTTGTAGGTAGGAGACACAGTTATCCTGGCATGTGAGTATCTGTATGCTAGCAGGTAAGGTTCTCAGGAGAGGGGGAGATCAGATCAAATAATGAATATACAACTGAATGGAAAGTGTACAAGTCCTTGCCTGCTTTAATACTGGATACAGAGTTAATCAGTTATTGCTACCTTCTAAAGGGCTAGCCCTAAATAATTAAGGGAGAACACTGAATTCATATTAATTTAATATGAACACCCTTTCAATTGATATTTATTACTCAAAAGTATCTGGGTTTCCTAATTTTTTTATATAAAGTAAGAATTCTAGATATCTTAAGTTTAAATTTTCAAATTTCACTAATATTTTACTAATATTTCCTGCGCTGTGACATTCTAAAACTGATTCTTCCTCAAACCAAACATCACTGACTATTCTTACTGATTATAAAAACAACATCTTACTTTTATGTGGAAAACATTTAATATGCATTGTATCACTTAATCATTGTATCAAGTGTGTAGGATAGGCAGAGGGTTTTTGGTTGATTCATTAGTTTTTATATTTCTTCAGGTTCCTAATAATAAGGAACTTTGTGGATGATACTGTGCTTCTTCTAGAGAAGCGGTCCTCAACCCTTTTGGCACCAGGGACCGGTTTCGTGGATGGGGGTAGAGAGGTTGGGGGATAGATTCGGGGAGATGATTTCAGGATGAAACTGTTCCACCTCAGGCATTAATTAGATTCTTATAAGGGAGCACAACCTAGATCACTTACATGTGCAGTTCACAATGGGGTTTGCGCTGCTTTGAGAATCTAATGCTGCTGCTGATGTGACAGGAGGCGGAGCTTGGGCAGTAATGCTGGCCAGCCTGCGGCTAACTTCCTGCAGTACAGCCTGGTTCTTAACAGGCCACGCACTCCGCAGCCTGGGGTTTTGGGACCCCTGTTGTAGAGTTATCATTTGTGACAGAGTCAGTAAAAATCATTTCAGTTGATTTTTGAAGTTTTAAATTTTCATTGATTAAAATGATCACAATAGCTTACTCTGGCTCAGGAAAAAAATTTTTTTTTTCTTGAGTAAAAATATGTCTATTCTAGAGTTATTTGTTTTAAAATTTTTTCAGAGCGTAGTTTTTACTTATATTACTAGCTTATTTTAACATTGTCCTAAGTTTCAAAGTTGTATTTTCTTTGAGAAGACACAGACTTCCACTGTAACTTAAATCATCCAAAATAACTTCATCTACTTAATTTTTTCAGAGAAAAATCTACCTTGCAAATACTTGTCAAGTAAAATTAGTTGATAATTAGGTTTAATAAAATCTTTTTTTTTTTTTTTTTTTTTAGACAGTGTCTCACTCTGTTGCCTAGATTGGAGTCCAGTGGCACAATTATGGCTCACTGCAGCCTCAACTTCTCAGGCTCAAGCAGTCCTCCCACCTCAGCCTCCCAGGTAGCTGAGACTACAGGTGCACACCACCACGGCCGGGTAGTTTTTAAAATTTTTTTTTGACATGGGTGTCACACTTGTTTCCCGGGCTGGTCTCAAACTCCTGGGTCCAAGCGATCCTCCTTATCTAAAAGATATAACAGAAAATTAGAAGTTTCAAAATAATTTTACTCATACAATTTTATTCTTAAAGTAGCTTTATTGAGATATAATTCAGATGCCATACAATTCATCCATCTAAAGTTATATTTAGTGGCTTTTAGCATATTCACAGTTGTTTGTCCATCACCATAACCAATTTTAGAACATTTTCATTACCCCCAAAGGAAATCCCATAACCTGTAACTAACACTTACCAATCACCAGTCCTTCTACCCACTCACTATGCCACCAGCTCTAGGTGACCACTTTTTTTCTCTATATATATATTCTTGCCTACTTTTGATATTTTATATAAATTGAATCATATAATACGTGGTTTTTTTGTGACTGACCTCTTTCTCTTAGCATAATGTTTTCAGAGTTCATCTATGTTGTAGCATACATGTATCAGTACTTAATTTCTTTTTATTGTTTTTCTTTTTTTTTTCCAGCATTCTGATGCTTCAGGACATGTCATTATTTAGAGCAGTAATGAATATTGACCTGTTTTGGATTAGTTGATGATCTTCAGAAATGATCCAATTATATCTACTATAGAGAAGCTGAATATACTCCATCTGGAGTGAACAGCCAGATTGTTACAGAATTTTCAAGATGACAGATCCAATGATGGACTTTTTTGATGATGCCAATCTTTTTGGTGAGACCTTAGAAGGTTTGTCAGATGATGCATTTGTACAACCAGGACCTGTTTCACTAGTTGATGAATTGAATTTGGGTGCAGAATTTGAACCGTTGCACATAGATTCACTGAATCATGTTCAAGGTACTCCAACACATCAGAAGATGACTGATTTTGAACCGTTAAATCAATTTGATTCAATGAAATTTCACCACGTTAATCAATCTTTTGGTAGCCCAGCTGAACATGTGTTATCTCCACATTCTCAGTTTAATTGTTCTCCAATCCACCCCCAAAACCAACCCAATGGTTTGTTTCCAGATGTATCAGATGGCAGTCCAATGTGGGGCCATCAGACAGCTACTGGCATTTCAAATCAAAATGGATCTCCTTTTCACCAACAAGGACATTCACACTCTATGCATCAAAGTAAAAGCTTTGTGGCACACCATGACTTTGCCTTATTTCAGGCCAATGAACAACAAACCCAGTGCACTTCACTACGCTCACAACAAAACAGAAATAATCTCAACCCAGGGCAGAATTCTCTTAGCCAGTCTAAAAATTTTATGAATGTTTCTGGTCCACATAGAGTCAACGTTAACCACCCACCACAAATGACTAATGCATCTAATTCACAACAGTCTCTTTCAATGCAGCAATTTTCTCAATCGTCGAATCCTTCAGTACACTTCCTCAAGTGTAGCAATCATCAAGAAGGAAATTTTAATGGACCTTCCCCAAATATGACTTCTTGTTCTGTCAGTAATTCACAGCAGTTTTCTTCACATTATTCCTTTTCCAGTAATCATATATCACCAAACAGTCTACTTCAGTCCTCTGCAGTTCTTGCACCTAATCATACAAATCAGACTTTATCTGATTTTACTGGAAGTAATTCCTTTTCACCTCATAGAGGAATCAAGCAAGAATCTACTCAGCATATCCTAAACCCCAATACATCATTGAATTCAAATAATTTCCAAATGTTGCATTCGTCACATCCTCAGGGTAATTATAGCAATTCAAAATTATCTCCTGTGCACATGAACTTCCCAGATCCTGTTGACTCAGGAACTCAAATGGGCCATTTCAGTGATCATGTAGAAACTAATGGCTTTTCATCTTTAGAAGAGAATTTACTTCATCAAGTGGAATCTCAAACTGAGCCATTTACAGGACTTGACCCCGAGGACCTCCTTCAGGAGGGTCTTCTTCCTCACTTTGATGAGTCAACATTTGGACAGGATAATTCAAGTCACATTTTAGATCATGACCTTGATCGGCAGTTTACTTCACATCTTGTAACACGGCCTTCTGATATGGCTCAGACTCAGTTGCAGAGTCAGGCTCGGAGTTGGCATTCATCGTTTTCTAATCATCAGCATTTACATGACAGAAATCGCCTATGTTTACAGCGACAGGTATGTAGCTCTTTGCCTTTATTTTGGAGCTTTGGGGGTAGGGTGGACTGTTAGTCATTGGGTTAATTTTATATGAGACATAGTCAAGATTTCTGAAGCTTAGTAATCATAGTAAGTGAACATATTTTGGTATGTTTACATTGTTTTAGAAGTCTTATTGAAAGTGATTCACTGATGTGCTCAAAGTAATAGATTAACTTCTATATTTAGAAAATTATAAGGCTTTAAGACTTCTTTTGTGATGTTTATGAATACCTTTAAGAGAAAGTTATTTTATCAAAAACAACTTAATCATAATTACAAGGGAAAAAACAGACTGGGAAATTTTTATTGCAAATACAATGGGCATTGAGTTCATATTCCTATAAAAAGCTTTATAAATTGAGTAGCAAATTTTTAAGATCTCAGTTGATAATTAAAGCATATAAGCTGAAATTCACAAAAAGGAAATTAAATTAGTAAACAAAACCCGAATAATATGCAGCTTTAATAATAAAAATTCAATTTAGAGTGTGATCTTATTTTTAAACTATTAGAAAAATATTTTAAATCTTAATGCTTACTGTTGGCAAATTTATGGTGAAATTGGTACTTACATGGCTTTGTTAATTGATACAAATATTTTGCAAACAATTTGATACTACATTAAAAAGTGTAAAAATTCTCCATTATGATAACCCAAACATAGCAGAATGATGTACCCAAAGATATTTATCTTAATATACGTACAAGGGACAACTGAAAAAAGCATAGCTCATTATTGTAATCATATTAAATAGACTATAGGCACTAAAAAGATTTTGAACACTGACATTGAGAATATGTTAATGATGGGGAAAGAGCAGAATTCAAAATTAAGATCACATAAAGAAAGGTTAAGAGTGTGGCCTCTGATACCAGACTACCTGGTTTAGAGTCGTGGGTCCAGTTACTTACTAGTTGGGTGACTTTGACTTAGATAATTTCTGTGCATCTTTTTTTCCTCATGTTTAAAATGTGAAATAATAGGATCCAGTTAACAGGACTTTGGAAAGGACTAATAGATTTATAATATGTAAACTTGCTTAGACCATGTCTAGCATATAGTAAGACATTAATATATTGTTTTTTGTTTTATTGAGACAGGGTCTCACTCTGTCACCCAGATTGGAGTGCAGTGGCACAATCAGGGCTCACTGCAGCCTCAACTTCTCTGGGCTCAGGTGATCCTCCTGCCTCAGCCTCCTGGGTAGTTGGGACTATAGGCACATGCCACCCTCATGCCCAGTTAATTTTTGTATTTTTTGTAGAGATGTGGTCTTGCCATGTTGCCCAGTCTAATCTCGAGCTCCTGGACTCAACCAATCCACTTGCCTTGGCCTCCCAAAGTACTGGGATTATAGGCATGAGACACTCTGCCCAGTCTGTTTTTATTAATTATACTTTTTTTCATAGTAGTATGAAAATACATATATGGGCTATGTTAGCTTATGCCTGTAATCCCAGCACTTTGGGAGGTTGAGGTGGGAGGACTGTTTGAGGTCAGGAATTCCAGACCAGCCTGGGCAGTATAATGATATTCTATCTCTACAATAAGTACATTTTTAAAAAAATTAGCCAGGTATAATGGCACATTCCTGTAGTCCCAGCTACTGAAGAGGCTGAGGTGAGCAGAGAGCTTGATCCCAAGAGTTCCAGGCTGAGGTAAGCCATAATCACACCACTGCGAGTCTAGGCATTAGAATTAGACCCTGTCTCTAAGAAAAAAGAAAATTTAGATATTAAGAAAAATACCAGAAGAAAATAGGTTAGGGTAGTGCAATTACACTTTTCTTTCTTTTCTACAATGTTGTCATGAACATATTACTTTTATAATAAAAAATTAATATAATATTTTATATTTTTGAAAATTCTCTCGTTAAATTGAGAATTCATAAAATATTTCAATATGTTGATTACCTGTGAGATTCAGTGGACAATGAAATATACCATGGTTCTTGAAATTAAATATTTGGGGGATCGAGTTTTTCGTTTTAAAGCCTTGAAGTATTTGAAAAAGATAAAATCTTTGTCTTTCCCATTGGATTGACTTTAGTTCTATTTCTTTTTTCCTTTTTTGAGAAGGAGTCTCACTCTGTCTCCCAGACACAATTTTGGCTCACTACAACCTCCGCCTCCCAGGTTCAAGCAGTTCTCCTGCCACAGCCTCTTGAATAGCTGGGATTATAGGCGTGTGCCACCACACCCAGCTAATTTTTGTATTTTTAGTAGAGATGGGATTTCAGCATGTTGGCCAGGCTGGTCTCTGATCTCACTCCTGAACTCAGGTGATCCACCCACCTTGGCCTCCCAGAGTGCTGGCATTACAAGCATGAGCCACTGCGCCCGGCCACTTTAGTTCTGTTTCAGAACAATATTTCAGCACAGTTTTTGAAATGTCTAGTGAGATGTAGAAATGTTTAAAAGACACTTACAAACCCTTCATCTCCCCTTCTTTTTGTGACGTGAGTTGAGTATTGTGATTTTGCTCCCTCTACTGGAGGAAGATCAAGCATCTCAGAAGGACCCTGGGAAAACTCTCCACTGATTCAACTTAGGTGCATCTATCTACTTTGTATATAGGTTTCTGACTAGTTTGTCCAATCATTTTGTCCAGTGTATACTTGAAATTATGAGAGCTTATTGATTTCTTTTTAAAAATTTATTTTTCTAGGGCATGTCATCATTTTGATTCACATTTTGTTGTTTTGTTTTGTAATTAATGCATTTCTAAACATGTTTCCCTTGCTTTAAAAAGTAGTAAGGACTCCTTTTTATAGATTCAGAATGAATGGACGGTAATTATAACTAACAAAGTAGTCTCTAATGCTAGCATATAGATAGAGAGTACTCCATCTGAGAGAAGTTATTTTCAGACCCACCTTGAGCAGTCTAACTTGTTCTTTTTTTTCACATGTCCAAAAACTGATAAAGGGCAGTTTGTTTGCAATACTTTTTTGACTTATTGAAAGTCTATTCTCGGTCAGGCATGGTGGCTCACGCCTATAATCCCAGCACTTTGGGAGGCTGAGTTGGGTAGATTACCTGAGGCCAGGAGTTTGAGACCAGCCTGGCCAACATGGTGAAACCCTGTCTCTACTTAAAATACAAAAATTAGCTGGGCGTGGTGGCACATGCCTGTAATCCCAGCTACTTAGGAGGCTGAAGTGGGAGAATCACTTGAACCTGGGAGGCAGAGGTTGCAGTGAGCTGAGATCCCACCATTGCACTCCAGCCTGGGCAACAGAGCAAGACTCCATCGCAAAAAAGAAAAAAGAAGAAGAAAGTCTGTTCTCAACCAGGCACCATGGTTTATGCCTGTAATCCCAAACTTTTGGGAGGGTGAGACAGGAGGATGACCTGAGCCCAGGATTTTGAGGGTACGGTGAGCTATGATTGTGTTGCTGCACTCACCAGCCTGTGTAATAGTGAGACCCTGTCTCAATAAAACAAAAAACCTCTGTTCTCAAGTTTCCTATTACTTCTTAGTTTAAAAAATGATATTTGGGATTTGTTGTTTGAAAGAGTAAAAAAGAGAGATAGAGTGGTAGAGAGGATTATTGTGATTATTATTGTATGTTACATATTAGCGTTACATGTATTGAATTACAGGTCACACATCCTAAATATGTGAAATGCAGATGACTTAATATGTGGAATTTATGACAAATTTTGACAGAGCATAGACTTTTTTTGCCTATATAATTTTTGTCATGTTCTCTATAGTTATGGTACTGCATAGCTGAAATGTTATAATAAGGAGTTCTTATTATGATGCCTATGGTTCTATGGAAAGAAATTTTTTTCTGGGTTCTTTATTGGGCTTCTTTAACTCTCTTAATTGTAGTAATTTCATTTCAGACTAAATTAACATCACTACATATGTATAGAAGTTAGCAGATTTAAAAAGAATGAAGTGGCATTTTTTTTTTAGTTTATGAAAAATTATTCTTTTTCATAGAGTCAAAACAAGATATTCTTTAATCTACTGTTTAAAAAACCATGGATGACACTCTATTTAGAATTCTAGAAAGCTTTAGTGAGAATGTTGAATATACAAAGAATATTTCTAAGCCTTGCTTTTTTTCTTTTTCTTTTTGAGATGGTCTCACTCTGTCACCCCAGCTAGAGTATAGTGGTAGAGCTCGGCTTCAGTCTCTGCCTCCTGGGCTTAAGCGATCTTCCTGCCTCAGCTTCCCAAGTACCTGGCACCACAGGCATGCGCCACCATGCCCCACTAGTTTTTGTGTTTTTTGTAGAGATGGGGTTTTGCCGTGTTGCCCAGGCTTGTCTCGAATTCCTGTGCTCAAGTGATCCTCCTGCTTCAGCCTTCTAAAATGCTGGGATTACAGGAGTGAGCCACTGTACCTGGACCAGCCTTTTTTTTTTTAATTCCTCAACTATAGAGGCGTGATTATAGATATCATTTCAAATATCTCAGAGTACCCTGAAGTCTGTGTCAATTGTTAACAACAGTGAATATTGCTGATTTGACTCTAGAAATTTTACTGTTTAGAAAGAGAGAGGAGCCAAGACACAGCGGGAAGAGGGGCCAGAGGGAGATGGAGAATAGGGGGGTTGTTGGAAGGAGGAAGAATAAAGAAAAAAATCGGGAAGCTACAGTAAGTGTTTCCAAATGAAAGTATATACAAGGCATAACATAGGGAAAATACTAGCTTATCATCTCTAATTTTTAGAACAAAGGAATTTTGAGAGGATAATACTCTGAACTTTTTATTGCTCTTGTGACAAATATTTTCTGCTGTCTTTATAACAGAATCTTTAGTTTTTGACTTATTTGTAAAGCGGAAACATATGGAGCACTATGTGATCTCTCAATGTCTATAAATTAAGTTTACTGTAAAAATTCTGTAGAAGCGAAACATGTTATGAGGGATGGCAGAACTGGCATTCAAAACAGGAACTAGAATTTTAAGATGTACTCATACATAATGTTTTATTGGCTTTTTTTTTTTTTTTTTTTTTTTTTTTGGTAGGGGATAGGGTTTCACTCTGTCACCCAGACTGGAGTACAGTGGGGCATGATCACAGCTCGTTGCAGCCTCCATCTCCTGGGGTCAAGCAGTCCTCCTGTCTTAGCCTCCCCTATAGTGCACCTGCAAGCCTGGCTAAATTTTTTTATTTTTTGTGGAGACAGGGTCTCACTGTATTACCCAGGCTGGACTCAAACTCCAGCAATCCTCCCCACTCAGTCCCCCAAGGTGCCTGATAAATTTAATAAATGGTCGTTATTAAAAAAAATTGGTCCACATCACAAACAATGTGAAGAATAAGTCATTTGTAATATTATTACCAAAAGATTATCACTGTTGATGTTTTGTTACATAAGTTGCCAGTGAGATCTCTTGTCTGTCCTTTTCCGTTTCCCATATACATATTTTTGAATTTTTTTTTTTTTTGGGGGGGGGGGGGGATCGGAGTATCGCTTCTGTTGCCCAGACTGGAGTGCAATGGCATGATCTTAGCTCACCACAACCTCCGCCTCCCAGGTTCAAGCGATTTTCCTGCCTCGGCCTCCCAAGTAGCTGGGATTACAGGCATGTGCCACCCTGCCCAGCTAATTTTGTATTTTTAATAGGGAAGGGGTTTCTCCATGTTGTTCAGACTGGTCTCGAACTCCTGACCTCAGGTGATCCGCCCGCCTCAGCCCCCCAAAGTGCTAAGATTACAGGCGTGAGCCACTGTGCCCAGCTGATACTTTTGAATTTTTAAGAAACAGAATTGAGATTATATGGTTTATACTTTCTGGCAATTTGCTTTTTAACCTTCCAATTAACATGTTGCATACATTTTTCATGGCATTATTTTTCTAAAAATGATTTTGAGTGGCTGAATAGTTTGTAATGGTTTAGCATCCATTGTAAGGTTGCTAAAGTACCGTATAAAAGTAAGGTTATGACTGAGATTTGGAAAAATCTGAATGAAGGTGATTAAAATATCTTCATATTTTTATTGCATATATTACCGTAATACGGCTGAGTGTGGTGGCTCACGCCTGTAATCCAAGCACTTTGGAGGCCAAGGCGGGCAGATCACCTAAGGTCGGGAGTTCAAGACCAGCCTGACCAACATGGTGAAATCCCGTCTTAAAAAAAAAGAAAAAGAAAAAAAAAGAAATATTACCGTAATAATTTAATTTAAAGTAGATGCATAGTAATAAAAAATTTAATGGGTAAGACATAGCATATACACTGTGCCAAGCACTGTTCTGCATACTTAACATTTGTTATCACATTGATCTATCACAACCATCCTTTTATTTGGGTATGATTTTTTTCCTTCAATTTACATGGTTGGAAACTGAGATACAGATAAGTTAAATAATAAACCCTAAGTCCCACAGCCAGTCAATGGCCATACTGGATTCAAACCCAATTTGACTCCGTTATTTCTGGTCTTAACAACTTTCACTTTACTTAAAAGTGTATTAATATGTTGTAATATTTAACAATAATGTACTAAATGATTTCTTCCCTCTTCTGCCATTCAAAAATTAATTTATTGAGGAAAAAGCTGGCTTTAGAATCTATAAGTGGCAAAGACCATGCCTCTCATGTTTTCTGGCTATATTCACAATAGTTTATCTATTAGCAGAGGAAAAGCCAATGCCAAAAGAAAACAAACAAAAAAACTCAACTAGGCTAGGCGTGGTGGCTCATGCCTGTAATCCCAGCACTTTGAGAGATGGAGGCAAGAGGATCACTTGAAGTCAGGAATTCAAGACCAGCCTGAGAAACCATAGCGAGATCCTGACTCTACACATTTTTTTTTTTTTTTTTTTTTTTTTTGAGATGGAGTCTTGCTCTGTCACCAGGCTGGAGTGCAGTGGCGCGATCTCGGCTCACTGCAACCTCCGCCTCCTGGGTTCAAGTGATTCTTCCACCTCAGCCTCCTGAGTAGCTGGGACCACAGGCACGTGCCACCATGCCCGGCTATTTTTTGTATTTTTAGTAGAGACGGGGTTTCACCATGTTGGCCAGGATGGTCTCGATCTCTTGACCTCGTGATCCACCTGCCTCAGCCTCCCAAAGTGCTGGGATTACAGGCGTGAGCCACCGCGTCCGGCCACAGATTTTTTTTTTTTTTAACTGAGAGTGCTGGCGTGCACCTGTAGTCCTACCTACTCAGGCAGGAGGATCACTTGCGCCCAGGAGGTTGAGGATGCAGTGAGGCATGATTGTGCCACTGAACTCTAGCCTGGGTGATAGAGCAAGACCCTGTCTCAAAATAAACAGACAAACAAAAAACTAAAATAGATATTGCTTCTAAAAGTGTGTGTGTGTGTGTGTGTGTGTGTGTGTGTGTTTGTTTTTGTTTTTAAGACATGTTGGAGGGCAGTGGCGCAATCTCAGCTCACTGCAACCTCCACCTCCCAGGTTCAAGCAATTCTTGTGACTCAGCCTCCCAGGTAGCTAGGATTACAGGCATGTACCACCACGCCCGGCTAATTTTTTGTAATTTTAGTAGAGACAGGGTGTCGCCATGGGCTGATCTTGAACTTCTGGCCTCAAGTGATCTGCCTGCCTCAGCCTCTCAAAGTGCTGGGATTACAGGGGGTGAACCACCATACCCAGCCGTGTTCTGACATATTTTGTAAGATGATAGCAACAAATGCCCTAAAGGTAAATCCAATAATTATCTTCAAATATTTTGAAGGACTTTGGAGGTCATTATTAGGCCTTATAAGTAGAAGTCACAGAAGAGCAGATTGTCATTTAATTTAAGGAAGAGGTTTGAAATAAAGCTCTTTACTGAAAGCAGAGATGGACTAGCTTAGATGTGTCACAGAAAGAATTTCTGTATCGGGTGGAAAACGGACTAAATTGGAAGGTTATTTCAACTCTTAAGATTCTATGGTTGTAATTTTAGGTTTCATTATAGGACATAACATTCATACTGCCTATTTAGCTTCCGAGTGGCAATTACAAAAGATGAAGAAAGATAAACACATATGATAGGTCCTCCACTATCCAATTATGTCAGGGGGATTATTTGTTACAGATAAGTACATTTTCCAGATAGTTAGAATACATTTTAGCAAGCCTTAAAAACTTTAATTACATGGATCTTTTCATTTTTCCCCCCAGCAGGTAATGGTGGTAGAATGCTCTGTTAGAACAAGATGAAAATAATTTTAAAGGGAGATCTCATATGTTTACATTTTTTAGTTATTCTTAATACCTTCAAGAATTACCCTAACTTAAGAAAGACTCTATTGAAACACATTAGATATTTGAAAATCATCTTAAGCAGAGTTAATTATATATATTTAGTTATTATAAAAGAGAGGAAAAAGGAAAACCTATATAAAACTAAAGCAAAGGATTTTCTGTAATTTGCTCGCACCTAAGCTCTTTGCTATTTTTTTTTCCTAAGGTGCTTTAGTTATAGCATGCTGTTTTTTAAAATAATACCTTTTCCTAAGTCAAAAAAGCATCAAATATATGCACAATTTAAAAATCTGTCACTCTACTTTTGCCCTAGGCAAAAAGAAGAAAAATGACTTATAAAATATTTAGATTGTCTCCTTGAATAATTACAATTTTTATAAGGTAACATCTCTCTATTTATCAGAGTTTGTTTAAATCTTTATGCAATTGGAATGGTATTACTTATAAAAGTTACAAAATTTCTAATTGTCTGGCTAAGCCAAAGCATAAAAAAGAAATTCTGCCTAGGAATTTCAGTTGCTTTTTCACTTAAAGTGAACTAGTTATTGGTTTTGTTATTTCTGTCAAATCTTCTATATTAAAATGTTCTATTTTAACTAGGAAATTATAGAATATTAGCTAGTTCTGAAACATCTTAATTATTAAACTATGTAGTATATTGTAGAAGAGTTAAGCTTTGTACTGCCTGCCAGGAATCAGAGTAACAGAAATTCCAGTTCTTAACATTAGCTTTAAGGCTATTGACCTCTAGCGTGCATACTTAAGGGTAAAAGGTGAATAGGAAGTAAATTCCAGGAGTGTGGAAAACCCAGCTGTTGGTGAGAAATTTGTGAATTAGTGCAGTATATGAAGAATGTGAGACTGGAGCCAAATTTCAAAGTAGGTCTCACAAAATTTTGTTGTATTTAGGAAGTACATTCCCAAATACCTTAGGACTACCCAGTCACTTACCATTATTGATATATTAAATTTAAAATAATTTGTTAGGACCTAAAGAGTCATCAAATTTATTCCTATTATTGTAACATTAATACAAAGGTATTTTGAAATACTTAAGTATGGATGACAAGGTTTCTCTATTTGGATAGTTGGACTGAAATGATTTTAAATTTAGGAAATGTTTTGTTTTGTTTTGTTTTTACCTGGGTGCAGGTGGGCTAAGGCCGAAAAGGGCATTAGCCAGGAAATGTTTTTTAATACAATATGGTGTGGATATACTCAGGAAGCATGGACTGCAGTTTCTTGTTAAATAAGATCTGGTCATTTGCTTTGGTCAACTATGCAAATAATATCTTGCACATTTACTATGCAAGGAATACCTTACAAATTATGGAAAGAGGATAATCTTTGAGAGATGTTTTTCCTACATAAATATGTGTTTGTATGCCTGAAAATAGTACAGGTTTACACTGACAATTTCATGGATTCATAGCATTTTTGACCTGGACATGATTTTACTCTTTCTCAAATACAAAGAGTAAATGGGGTTGGTTAGATCATGACTTGCTTGCTGTCACATAACTAGTTAGCATGTTCCTTTCATAGATTAAACAGTGACGTGTTTAAGGGTGATCAGAAATGACAGAAATGACAACAGTACCCACACTATGGACAGACACATGTTTAGTGGACCATATTATACAATACAATTATACCTGGTTGTCTTTGATTATTGAGAAATACTTTTTAGTTTTGTAGGTGTCAATTTTAATGTGTAAACTTTTTATCTCTGTCTTTAGTGTTTAAAAATGTAACTTTACTGTATCTTGTCAAATGTAGGTATAAATTGTATATACATGTGAATGACTGATTATAAATAACATCTGTGTTTTAGAAATGTTGCCTTTTCAGCACTTCTATTTGTTCAGTATTTACTAGATGTCTGCCATATGTAAGAAACTATGCCGGGCACTGAGGTTGCAGAGATGATTAAGAGAAAATTGTCCTACTTTCCCATTGTTCTATAGTATAATTTCAGAGATGTTCGTTTTTTATTTCTGATTCATATTCAGTTGACAGTGGTTTCTAGCACTTTCTCTTAGCCCTCTAGCTTAGTAATTTGTAATGAGTGATTTACAAACAAAAATTAATTTTCATTCTACTTAAAGAAGGTGTTCCTCTAAGCTTCTAGCTTAGCTCTTTGTTTCATGGCATTTGACAATCTGTAATTATTTGATTCTTCAAATACCTATTATATATATAATATAATGTGTATCATATATATGTATCATATATATCTAAGATCCAATTGCTTTTGTAAATGACAGTGCCAAGAAAGTGGACCCTTCTCTTTTTAGCTTCTAATCTACCTAAATGGAAATTATTGCAAACTCTTACAAAAATGTGCTATGGGATTCAACTTTTATGAGTTTTTTGTCAAAAAAAGGATTATTGGCCACTTAGACAGATATTCTTAGAAGATTATATTGTTAGATAAATTTCCTAGGATTTTTTTTCCTAAATACATTAAATGAAAGTAAGATTTTAGAAATAATTTTTAAAAATAATATGGGAAACATTGAGTATAATTAGAAATAGAAATAGTAATAACATTTGCATGAATTTATTTATTTATTTATTTATTTTGAGACAAGAGTCTTGCTCTGTCACCCAGGCTGGAGTGCAGTGGTATGATCTTGGCTCACTGGAACCTCTGCCTCCCGGGTTCAAGCAATTCTCCTGTCTCAGTCTCCCAAGTAGCTGGGACTACAGGTGCCTGCCACCACACCCAGCTAACTTTTGTATTTTTATTAGAGATGGGGTTTCACCTTGTTGGTCAGGCTGGTCTCGAACTCCTGACCTCAGGTGATCCACCTGCCTCAGCCTCCCAAAGTGTTGGGATTACAGACGTGAGCCACTGTACCCGGCCTGCATGATATTTTTAAAAGTGGTTTTACTCATATTATTTGAGTTTTTTAGTAGTACATTGGGATATATGTATATTAATATAAAAGTTGGTATTTCATGGAATTTACATATGAAGTATTTGAGATGTTGAGAGGAAAAGTGACCTATTAGGTAAGATAGCTACTAATTGTTTAGTAGAAACTTGACTCTAAGTTTATTATGTATTCTACAGTACCTAGCTGCCTTTTACTCACAGCAGCAAAAACAACAAACAGTCAAAGAGCACCTGTTATGTATTAGGTTGGTGCAAAAGTAATTCTGGTTTTTGCCATTACTTTCAATGGCATAAACCTCAATAACTTTTGCACCAACCTATCAGGTATTGGGCTAAGTACTAAAAGTACAAATATAAAGAGACTATATTGGGGAGATTGGGAAGGAGAAAGGGTCTGGCTCTGTCACCCAGGCTGGATTACAGTGGTGCAATCACAGCTCACTGTAGCCTTGAACTCCTGGGTTCAAGAGATCTTCCTACCTCAGTCTCCTGAGTAGCTAGAACTGCAGGCTTGGGCTACCATGCCCAGCTAATTTTAAAAATTTTAAATTATTCTCAGCACTTTGGGAGGCTAAGTGGACAGAATATTTGAGCTCAAGAATTTGAGACCAGACTGGGCCTCATGGTGAAACCCTGTTTCTACTAAAAGTACAAAAATTAGCTGGGCGTGGTGGTGCACACCTATAGTCCCAATTACTTGGGAGGCTGAGGTGGGAGGATCGCTTGAGCATAGTAGGTCAATGCCACAGTGACCTGATATCATGCCTTGCACTCCAGCCTGAGCAACAGATGAGACCCTGTCTCAAAAAATATAAATAAATAAAATAAAATTTTTTGTAGAGATGGATCTCACTATGTTGTCCAGGATGGTCTTGAACCCCTGGCCTCAAGCAGCTCTCCCACCTTGACCTCCCAAAGTGCTGGAATTGCAAATATGAGCCGTGGCTCCTGGCTAAAGAAACCTTTAAGGCTGTATTTCAACTGGTATTTTTGTTATTTTGCAAGAAAAAGGATAGCTCCAAGTCAGCTTAAACAGTATTTGAAATGTCAGTATTATGAATTTCTTTAAAATATCTGTATTGAAAGTCTCATTTTTTTTCCTAACCTTTTACTTTGAAAAAAATTCAACTTATGGGAAAGGTGAAATAGTACCCTTTATATAGATTCACTAATTGTTCATTATTTTGCCACATTTGCTTTCTCTCACTGTTTTTATTTCTAATTTTTCTTTGGCTGAACAGTTTGATGGTATGTTGCAGACATCATAGACACGTTGCCCCTAAATATTTTAACATGACTCTCCTTAGAACTGGTACATTCGCCTCCATGAATATAATGCTTTTACCACAACCAATAAATCTAACATAAAATAACATCATATACTATATAGTCCAAATTCAAAGTGTTTAACCTATCCCAATAATAGTCTTTAGATAAATATTTGGTTTAAATTCCAAGATCCAATCAAAAGTCAGGCATTGCATTTAGCTGTTATGTCTCTTTAATCTCCTTTAACTTAATACAAGTTACCCCTGGCCTTCTGTTGTTCCTTCCTAATGTGGCATTTTTTTTTTAAGTACAAGTACAAACCAATTGCCTGTATTTTTTGGTTATTTATAATTCAGGTTAAGCAATTTTTTTTGTGTGATAATGCTGTATAGATGCTATCTATCGGATCACATTAAGACACACAATGTTAGTTTGTCCCATTATTGGTGATGCTTAATTTTATCACTTAGTAAAGGTACCTTTTCACCTTTGTAATTAATCACAGGGATTTTTCTATAAAAGAGTTAGATTCATGGATTTGTAAAAAAAATCAGTTTTAAAAATCAGTGCATTAAAATCAATATGCTATAATATGTCATAAAAATGTGTTTGTAAAAATGTGTTATAAAAATTAATATGTTAAAAATCAATGATATAACCCATTGCCATCATTATTCTTTTTGAATATTTGGCCAGAGGAAGTCCAGTCAAGCCAACTCTGTGCTCTTTTAACATGTCCTAATTAATATGTAAGTAATTCTGGTGCAAGAACTTTGTAATTACCCTGCCTTAGACCTGGAAAGAGCCTTTTCTTCAAGGAGCTCATTTGCTTTTCGATTGACCTTGTAAAATGCCACAGCATCTTGGAGTACTATTATTTTGTAATTTCGTGTGTGTGTGTGTGTGTGTTCGTGTGTGTTTTGGAAGCTTGTGGTTATATGAACAAATTCCAGAAATTCTAATTGAATTTCACAAGTGCTTTGTTAACATCTCTGAATTTGTTTAGACCCTTACTTAGTATTTTATTTAAGTTAAACTCATACTGAACAAGGCGATTTAAGGTTTTTTTTTTTAAGTTGTATACAAATTTTTGAGAATGTCCTATGTGCTAAGCACTGATACTCTAAGACAGCTTTGTCAATAAGACATTAGTGATGAATTCAGAAAATTTTGGAACACTTATAAATAATTATAATAATGCAAAAAAGGCACTTGCTTTTTTGCAACTTATGAAGGAAGTAAGACCCATATAACAGATATGCATAATAAAAGGTAGTCCCAATGCATGAACCTCCAAAATAATGTGTATTAAGGCAGCAGTATAGACACAGACAATATATATATAATAATAATTTAAAATGTTGGTAGATACTAAAATATCAGTTGTACCTTGCTTTGTAAGATACTTTTGTGTTTCTCCCGTGAGGATTGGTAATATTTTAAATCTATTAATAAAAAATTTAGTTGAAGTTTCTATTGACTGCCTAGTGTATGAAAAAGAGATAGACATATGACAGTTGTAAAAGTAATACATGTCCACTGAAAGTATTCAGAAAACAGTTTAGAAAGCACAAAGGACCAGGTGCAGTGGCTCATGCCTATAATACTAGCACTTTGGGAGGCCAATGCAGGTGAATCACTTGAACTGAGGAGTTCGAGACCAGCCTGGGCAAAATGGCAAAACCCTATCTCTACAAAAACTACCAAAAAATTTACCTGGGTGTGGTGGTGGTACATACCTGTAGTCCCAGATGCTCAGGAGACTGAGTAGGGAGGATTGCTTGAGCCCAGGAGATGGAGGTTGCAGGTGACACAGGGAGACCCTGTCTCAGAACAAAACGAACAAACAAACACACACACACACAAAGAAGGAGAGTACCCTTCATCCTATCAACTAGAAATAATCACTTTTTATATTTTGGGGATATAATGCTTTTAGTTTTATATCCCAGAGCCATTTACCTATTTGTTTTCTATATCAAATTTTCAGCTTTATGGAGGTATAATTGACATATAATGAACAGAGCATATTTAAAGTATAGAATTTGGTAAATTTTGACATATGTATATACCAGTGAAATTAATATCAGTGAAAATACAGAACATACTCATTACCTTCAAAAGTTCGCTGTTGCCTCATTGTAATTCTTCTTTCCATTTCCTCCTCCCCACACCCAGACAACCACTGATCTGATTTCTTTCACTATATGTCCATTTTCTGGAATATATATATATAAATGAATTCATATAGAATGTGTAGTTTGTATGGCTTCTTTTACTTGACACAGTTATTTTGAGGTTCACTCAGTCATTGCAAGTAAAATAATTGATTCCCTTTTATTGTTAATATTCTGTTATATGGATCTACCATAATTTGTTCATTCACCTGATGATGGATATGATTTCCAGTTTGGGGTTATTTTGAATGAAGATACTATGAACACTTTTTTGTAGTCTTGTGAAGACATATATTTTATTTCCATTGGGTAAATACTTGGCAATGGCTGGGTTTTTAATGGTTTATATTTAACTTTTTACAAAACCAGGAAAATACTTTTCTGAAGTGATTGTACCATTTTACATTTCCTCTAACAATGTCTGCGAGTTGCATTCACTCCACACCTTTGTCAGCTCTTGATCTGATACGGTCAGTGTTTTTAATTTTAGCCATTCTGTTAGGTGGATGGTAGTATCTGATTATGGTTTTAATTTGTATTTCCTTAATGATTCATGATATTGAACACTTTTTTCATGTGCTTATTGCTATTCATATATATCCTTTGGTGAAGTTTCTGTTTAAATTTTTTGCCCACTTAAAAAATTGGGTTGTTTGACTTCTTGTTGTGTTGTAATATTCTAGTTGTCAGATATATATTTTGCAAATATATTTTATCCCAGTCTGTGGGTTTTTTTTTTTTTCATAACATGTGTTTTGAAGGGCAAAAGTTGTTAATTTTGATGCAGTCTAGTTCATTACTTCTTTTTAAAAATACAATAAATTGCATTTTGTTTAATATTTAAGAAATATATGCCTGCTCCAAGGTCAATGAAGATTTTCTCTTATGTTTTCATGTAGAAGTTCTGTGCTTTTCTTACATGTTTATACACTTCACCACTGACGCTATTCAGAAATTTTCTTGGTGGGAATATTTTTAATTACAAATTTAATTTCTTTAATAGGTTTAGGTCTCCTTAGGTTATCTTTTTGAGTGAGCTTTTGGTACTTTGTGCTTTTCAAGGTATTTTACTCATTTAAGTTGTTAAATTTATCAGTGTAATGTTTTTCATAACATTTCCAACCTTTCAGTATCTGAACAATTAGTTATGTACATTTCTGATAATGGTAATTAGTGTCTTCCTTTTTTCTAATAAATATGGCTACAGGTTTACCAGTTTTATGGAATTCCATTGATTTTTCTCATTTTTCTGCTTTATAGTTCACTGATGTCTGTTATCTTCATTGTTTCCTTCTTTTGGTTACTTTGGGTTTAATTTACTTAATTTGTTCTTTTTTAATGGGAAAGCTGACATCATTAAGGTCTTTCTTCCTATTCTGTTATAGGCATTTGATGCCATCCATTTCCCAATAAGGGTTGTTTTAACTGCATCCCACAGATTTGTATTATGTTTTATTTTTATTCAGTTATTCAAGATAGTTTTGAATTCCTACTTTAACTTTTGAATTGCCCCTTTAATTTCTTCTTTGACCCATGGATTATTTAGAAATGTGTTATTTAGCCTGGACAACATGGCAAAACCCAGTCTCTACAAAAATTAGCTGGGTTTGGTGGCATGCACCTGTAGTCCCAGCTCCTCAGGAGGCTGAGGTGGGAGGTTGCTTAAGCCCAGGATGTTGAGGCTGCAGTGAACTAAGATCATGTCATTACAGTCTGCAGTCCAGTCTGTTTAATGAAGTGAAACCCTGTCTCAAAAAAAAAAAGAAAAAAAGAAATGTATTATTTAATTTATATTTGTTTTCTAGATACCTTTCTTAATTCCATTGTAGTCAGAGTACATAATCTGTATGTTTTAAATTTGTTTACAGTTATTTAAACTTGTTTCTTTTGTATATTTTACATTTGTTTACCTTTATTTAGACTTGTTTCTATGGCTTCTATTTATGACTTTACATATATTCTTTGCTCTGTTACCTACTTTGTCTGATATTAATGTAGTCATTTCTGTTTTGTTTATATTAACATGGTATATATTTTTCTATACTTGTACATTTAACCTATTTATGTATTAATTAATTTATTTTCAAGACAAATTCTCACTTTGTCACCCAGGCTGGAGTGCGCGGTGGCTCGATCATGACTCACTGCAGCTTCAATGTCTGGGGCTCAAGCAATTCTCCCACCTCAACCTCCCAAGTAGTTGGCACCAGAGGCCCGTGCCACCATGCCCAGAAATTTTGTTTCATTTTTTGTAGAGATGCAGTCTTACTTTATTGCCCAGGATTGTTTTGAATTCATTTACATACCTGACAATATTTGAATAAATGCCAGATGTGAATTTCATCTTCTTGAGTAATGGGAAATTTTGCATTCCTCTAAATATTCTTGAGTTTTGTTCTGGGATGCAGTTAAGTACTTGGACATCATTTTGTTGTTTTAAAATACGCTTTTAAGCTTTTTTAGCCTGGAGCAGCACAATCTTTTGTATAGGGCTAATTTTACTCCCCCTACTGACACAATAGCCTTGTGAGTTCTCTCCCTAATGACAGTGAAAGTTTTTTACTGTGGCTAATGTGAGCATGTTGATTTTTTTCTGGGTTTTGAGTAATCTCTTCACAGACAAGTGCTGATCACTACTCACCTAGAACCTTTAAAGGGGGCCCTCTGAAGATCTCTGGAGGTCTTTGTCTGTGGAACTCTCTCCTCTCTCGAACTTTGCCTTATAAACCAGTTACCTTGGGTTCTTGGCTTCAAGTTCTGTCTCTAACTCAGGGAGCCTGCCAGATTTCACCTGGCTTCCTGTACCCTGTTCTGTTCTGTAGTTTGTAGTAAGCTGGGGCAATAGTAGGTCTTAGTTCTCTTGTCTCCTTTCTCTTAGGGATTACTGTCCTGGGCCGCCTGATGTACAATATCTAAAACTATTGTTTCATATATTTTGCCTTGTTTTTCAGTTGTTTCAACCGTAAGAATAAATCTGGTCCCTATTACTCCATCTTGGCCCTAATCATAAGACATAACATCATTTTAATGACTGTGTAATATTTCACAATGAGGAAGTGCCATAATTTAATTATTACTTTATTCTTCTTTGACAGTATGATTAACATCTTTATAGATACATTGTTGTAGATAACCATGATTAGATTCCTAGAAAATAAGGCAAATGTACATTTTCAAAGCTTTGATATGAACTGACAAGTTTTCCTTTGAAGATTTGTACAAAGCCATACTGCTTTTGAGGAATTATACTCAAGTTCATGGCTTTACATATATTTTCTCATTTAGTCTTCACAATAACTCTGTGAGTTAGATCTTATCTACTGTGTTTTGTTTTTTGTTTTTTTTGAGATGGAGTCTCCCTCTGTCACCCAGGCTGGAGTGGAGTGCAGTGGCGCAATCTCAGTTCACTGCAACCTCCGCCTCCTGGGTTCAAGTGATTCTCTTGCCTTAGCCTCCTGAGTAGCTGGGATTACAGTCATCTGCCACCATGCCCGACTAATTTTTGTACTTTTAGTAGAGATGGGGTTTCATTATGTTGGTCAAGCTGGTCTCAAACTCCTGACCTCAGGTGATCTGCCCACCTCAGCCTCCCAAAGTGCTGGGATTATAGGCGTGAGCCACCTCACCAGCCTTATCTTCTGTTTTTACAGATAGATAAGGACATGAAGCATAGGATGGTTAAATGGCTTGCTCAGAGTTAGAGATAGTGCCAAAGCAAGGATTCAAGGATAGGAAGCAGGTCTCTGGGGCCCATACTACCATCTGTCACCTTAGAATATGGGAATGTTGAAGCTGGAAGGAACCTACAACCATGTATCAGTTTTCTACTGCTATTATAATAAATTATCACAAACTTAGATGTCTTAGAACAACACATGCTTATTATCTTACAGTTCTGGAGATCAGAAGTCTAAACTGGATCTCACCAAGCTAAAATCAAGATGTCAGAAGGACTGCAGTTTTTTTCTAGAAGCTCTATGGGAGAATCCATTTTCTTTGTCAGTTTATAAAGGCTGCCTACACTCTGTGGCTTGTAGCACCATTCTGTCTTTAAATCCAGCAATGGCTGGTCAAGTCTTTTTCACGCTGTATCATCATAAATTTTTTTTTTTTTTGCCTCTTTCTTCCACTTATAAAGACCCTAGTGATTACATCAGGCCTACATGGATAATTTAGGATAATTTCCCAGCTCAGCTTGATTAACAACCTTAATTCAGTCTGCAACTTGAATTCCCCCTTTGCCATATTGCCTAAAATATTCACAGGTTCTGAGGATTAGGAGTTTGATACATTGAATAATCAGGCCATAATTCTGCCTACAACAAGCCATAAAGGTCAATTAGAAGATGCTCCTTTAACGAAAGAATGAATTAACAAGGGATTGATTTATGACTTTATGACCTCACATTATGAAAAGCCTATTTGAGCATCTTACTTTTCTGCTCAGTTTGTTCTCACGTCTTCTCATGCTGGGAATTATCTAGTGGTATAGAGTGAAATGATTTAGAATTGGGCTACTTGAAATTTATAGTTCCAGATTTCTCAATAATGCATATTTGAATGATTTAAATAACTGAGCAATTTTTGAAAAAGCAAAATTGTTATTCATTCAGCAGTTATTTAGTAAACCTCATCCTGGGGCTTTGTGCCAGGCATTGTGCTGAGTACTTTTTATGTGATCACATCCTCACAACAATCCAGTGATGTTAGTGGTAACATCTTTATTTATTATTATTTTATTTTATTTTTACTATATTTTTGAGACGGAGTCTCATTCTGTTGCCCAGGCTGGTGTGCAGTGGCGCCATCTTGGTTCACTGCAGCCTCTGCCTCCCGGGTCTATAGATTCTCCTCCCTCAGCCTCCCAGGTAGCTGGAATTACAGGCATGTGCCACCACGCCCAGCTAATTTTTGTATTTTTAGTAGAGATGAGATTTCACCATGTTGTTGGCCAGGCTGTTCTCTAACTCCTGACCTCAAGTGATGTGCCTGCCTCAACCTCCCAAAGTGCTGGGATTACAGGCATGAGCCACCACACGCAGCCCGACACCTTCATTTATAAATGAAGAAACAAGATTCTAGGTAGTATAGCTTCAGAGTCACAAACCTAAGGCTTGAACCCAGACTTAAGAAAAGTAGGTATTAAGAAAATATTTTAAAAGTCATGATTTGTTTGTAGGTCTGGATCTAAACGGGAAAAAAAAGAAAAAAAACATGATTTTGTAATATATGCTCCAGTATTTTTAAATGATTATTTACATAATGTTCATTACAAAATAATTTTATATGATTTTAAATTAAATCCATAGATAGATATTATAGTACTAGAATAAAAAATCAGATAATTTGTTGTGCCGTCAAATAGCAGATTATAGTCAATAACAGTTTAATTGTATATTTTAAAACAACTAAGCGTATAATTGGATTGTTTTTAACCCAAAGGATAAATGCTTGAGGGGATGGACACCCCATTCTCCATGATATGATTATTATGCATTGCATGCCTGTATTAAAATATCTCATGTACCCTGTAAATATATACACCTACTATGTACCCACAAAAATTAAAAATTATTTTTTTTAAAAATAATATAATCTGTTGTACAAAGTGATGTTGTATTTTATTTTGTAGAAATGTCACTGTTGACTCTGTTTCATTGTAACATGTGCTTTCAGTACTTTCTTGACATTACTCATGTGGCTGTCTCTTACTGTAGGAAGTGAGCCAAAATTATTAGAAAGTTGAATTCATGAATTTTTGTCATTAGACAAGCTATTTATGAAGGAAAGAAATAGATATTTTTCCTCTTTATTCTTGACATTACTTTCTCAATTCCAGTGTTAGACAGTAAATCTTTTGGAGATGGGTTTTCAGATGTGAATTTCTTTAATAAAGTGGGAAGGGCACAGGATTTGGAGTCAGAATAGCTGAATTCAAGTCCTGGCCTTGTCATCTACTATCATACTAGTCTTATACAAGTTACTTCTGCAGCTTTCTCGTCTGTAATACGTGAATATCTGTTTCTGGGAATTATTTTTCTTTTTTCCTTTTTCTTTTCTTTTTTTTTTCCTGAGACAAGGTCTTGCTATGTTGCCCAGGGTGGAGTACAGTGGTTATTCACAGGCACAATCATAGGCATTACAGCCTTGCACTCGGGCTCAAGTGATCCTTCCACCTCAGTCTCCTGAGTCGCTGGGACTTGAGGTGTGCACCATGATACCTGGCTTATTTCTGGGATTTCTGATTAATAAATGTGACAATGATTTTGAAAATGCTTTATAAATTGCAAAGTCAGTTTGTTGTTTAATAATGATGATTCCTTGCATTAAGGCTTTTAAATTTAAAACTAGAAGGAGACTTAATCATTTAATAATTTTTAATTTTTCAGTTGGAGAAACTGAGGCACAAATATAGAGTCTGTATAGCTTTGTAGTGGCGTAATCTAAAGAGGTTTCCTAATCCTATTTTCTTTTCTATTCCTCTTGTGATCACATAACTATTTCTTAATCCATTTTTTATGCAGTCTTATTCCCAATTTTTGTTGGTCTCAAGGAAAGACTACAAATGAAAGCTCTCATACTGTGTGCCTAAATATTTGGAAGTTCAAAATCAAGCCAGTAAACTGTAACTATATTCTTTCCTTCTTCCTTGGTAAATGGAAGCACTGGTTTGAATTTAGCATTCTTGGACTCTCTGGAGTTCTACATCCAGAATGTGGCAGAAGCAGGCTATTCTACTTGTCTTTCCAGTCCTGGTTCCATCTTATACCCCAAAAGGCCTCATGAATACACATGAACTTCTCAGACTATGTATCTAAGTTCCATCTCCTTCTCCCCATCTCTTTGGCCTACACATGCACATACTGTCAGTAAAGTTCATCCTTGAGAGAACACACGTAGGGAATAGGTTCAGGCAGGCCCTGCAAGTAGGTATGAGACTGTTGGGGCAGACAATTTCAGAGTGCCAGGGACCCAGAGCATGTTCTAGAAGATGGGAAGGTTGATATATCCTTTTGACCCCAGGAGGGATATGGCAAAAAAGCCAGACCCCCTCTAAAATGTGAAACCCAGGGAAGGAACACATCTTGTCAAATGTAAAAGCAGATGTTTTCTTCATTAACAGTGACAGATTTGTGAAGTTAGTTGGTGAGAGATGTGGATAGTTTGTCTATGACCGAAGAATGATTTTCTCTCTATGGAAATCAGCCTATACTTTGGGCTCCATATCTGTTAATTCAGGTATTTTTGGTTTATTAAATTTTTTTTTTTTTTTTTTTGAGACGGAGTTTCATTCTTGTTGCCAAGGCTGGAGTGCAATGGTGCGATCTCTGCTCACCACGACCTCTGCCTCAAGGTGTTCAAGCAATTCTCCTGCCTCAGCCTCCTGAGTTGCTGGGACTACAGGTGCGCACTACCACGCCCAGCTAATTTTTGTATTTTTAGTAGAGATGGGGTTTCACCATGTTGACCGGGATGGTCTCAATCTCCTGACCTCGTGATCAGCCTGCCTCGGCCTCCCAAAGTGCTGGGATTACAGGCGTGAGCCACCTTGCCCAACCTTTTTTTTTTTTTTGAGACAAGGTCTTGCTCTGTCACCCAGGCTGGAGTGCAGTTGTGTGAATGTGCCTCAGTGTACCCTCGACTTCTGGGCTAAAGTGATCTTCTGTGCTCAAGTGAGCTTCCTGCCTCAGCCTCCCATGTAGCTGGGATCTCCCAATTAGCTGGGCATGGTGGCATGCCTGGCTAATAATTTTTTTATTTGTTGTGGAGATGAGACTCTCACCATCTTGCCCAGGTTGTTCTTGAACTCCTGGGCTCAAGCAATCATCCTGCCTTAGCCTCCCAAAGTGCTGGGATTACAGACGTGAGCCACTTCACCTGGCCTTATTAAATATTTTTTAAAAAATTATGGATAACTATAGTTTTAAAGTTTTCCTCAAAGCAAAGCTATATATGTTCTTGAGATCTGGACTTTAAATTGAAATTTAAAGGCATACTGGCTTATGCCTCTAGTCCCAGTTACTTGAGAAGCTGAGTTTAGAGGATTGTTTGAGGCCAGTTTGAAGGCTGTAGTGTTCTGTAATCCTGCCTATGAATAACCACTGCATTCTAGCTTGGGCAACATAGCGAGACCTTGTTACTGAGAACAATAAAATTAAAACATGAAATTGTCCTAGGACTACATGCATGTGAATTACTTAGAGTCAGTAGTTAAGATTTGACCATATTTGCTTTATTTGTATCTATAGGATTTTGTTGTTTTTGGCTTGAAAGTAAATTGCAGTCATTATGAGACTTTACCTCTAAGTGTTTTATTAGACATCTCCCAAGAATGACATTCCACCATACAACTAATATCACACCTAAAGTAACTGCTAATTCTGTGTCATCTAAAATCTAATTCATATTCAAGTTTTCCCAGTTGTTAGGACCAGCAGTTAATTTTTTTTTCTTTTTATTATTTTCACTTAAAATATCAGCTCTCTGAAGTATTTTAACCCTCTAGTTTTGGTCATGATAGGAGAATTAAAAACACCATTTAAAATTGTTGGAGCCACATTTATTAATTGTTAACCTCCTGTTTTATACATATTTACATCCCTCTGCATCGTCTTAGAGTTAAGGGGGCTCAATAAGTGTCAAGTTACATTAAAATAAATTATTTGCAGTTTATTTATTACAAATAATGTTTCTTGTACCCAGTCATACTGTTTTGTCATTAAAAAGATTAGTAATTAAGCAGCCAGGCACAGTGGTTCAAGCCTGTAATCTCAGCACTTTGGGAGGCCACTGTGGGCGGATCACTTGAGGTCAGGAGTTCAAGACCAGCCTGGCCAACATGGCAAAACCCCATCTCTACTAAAAATACAAAACTTAGCTGGGCATGTGGCAGGCACCTTAGCTCCTTGGGAGGCTGAGGCAGGAGAATCTCTTGAACCCTGGAGGCAGAGGTTGCAGTAGCCGAGATGGCACCACTGATCTCCAGTCTGGGCAACAGAGTGATACTCCATCTCAAAAAAAAAGTAATTTAAGCGTGGTGTACAGATTTTTATATATTTTTTCACCAGCAGGGTGCCCTTTGAAGAGCAGTGGTCATTATGAGTTTCTCTAGGAAGTTCTTGAATTGTTACCTTACTGGTTTTTTTTTTTTTTTTTTTTTTTTGAGACAGAATCTTGCTCTGATGCTCAGGCTGGAGTGCAGTGGCGCCATCTTGGCTCACTTCAACCTCTGCCTCCCGGATTCAAGCGATTCTTCAGCCTCAGCCTCCCAGATAGCTGGGATTACAGGCACCCACCACCACACCTGGCTAATTTTAATTTTTGTAATTTTTTTTATTTCACCAACGACGTGGTAAAACCCCGTTTCTGCTAAGGGAGGCTGGTCTTGAACTGCCGACCTCAGGTGATCCTCCTTCCTCAGCCTCCCAAAGTACTGGGATTATAGGCATGAGCCATCATGCCCAGCCTTACCTTTGTTTTAATGTGCTTTCTCCATTTACTTTTTCCTTCTGGGAAAATGTTGGTTAAAACTGGGGTAAATTGAAAGGATTTGCATAATTTGAGGACAGCAAGTTAAATGCTAAGGATCTCCTTAAATTTATTTTATCTTGAGGGGAGAGAAGCATGACAGGGATTATAAATATTTTGAAAGTTTTAGTGATGTATTTAGGGGAATTATAGAGACAGTACTTTTGAAAGGGAGACTTCTTGAAATGTAGAGAAGGGATATATTTAATTTTCAGCACTGTGGATTTCTTAAGTGCATATCAGCACCATTTTGATATTTATTAATGATACGGTTATTGAAACAGCAATCTCTAATAAGTATGAGAGCCACTTTTTTTTTTTTTTTTTTTTTTTTGAGATGGAGTTTTGCTCTTTTTACCCAGGCCGGAGTGCAATCGCACGATCTTGGCTCACCGCAAACTCGGCCTCCCAGGTTCAAGTGATTCTCCTGCCTCAGCCTCCCGAGTAGCTGGGATTACAGGCATGCGCCACCACACCCGCCTAATTTTTGTATTTTAAGTAGAGACGGGGTTTCTCCACGTAAGTCAGACTGGTCTTGAACTCCCGACCTCAGGTGATCTGCCTGCCTCAGCCTCCCAAAGTGCTGGATTACAGGCGTAAGCCACCACTCCTGGCCAAGAGCCACAATTTTTTAAGTTTCTTTTTTAGAATTTTAACTTTTGATTGAAGGTGGGAATAAGTGAAACTTGTAAAGTTTTTTGAGGCAGTAATTATTGTGGTAAATTAATTTATATGATATACTTAGGCAAAAATTAGAGTGATTATATGAAACTTACATATAGGAATGAGCAGACCAGTTAGAAAAGGTTAAGACTAAAATAATTGTTTTTAGTTAGTTTCTGTGTAAACTGAATTTTTTTTTGGAGTAACTCGGATATACTTTTGAGAGCTTCATATAAACAAATCAAAATGCCTTTTTAACATGTTTCCTATATGTAACACAAGTTTAATGTCTCAACATGATATTGAATGAGTTAACATCTCAAGCACTATTTAATTTCTTTAGTTGACAATAATGATCCTCAAAAAGTTATTGAGGGATGAGTATCTCTGATTAAAAATAATAAAACAGGGCCAGGCTCGGTGACCCACACCTGTAATCCCAGCACTTTGGGAGACTGAGCTGGGCAGGTCACCTGAGGTCAGGAGTTTGAGACCAGCCTGGCCAACATGGTGAAACCCCAGCTCCACTAAAAATACAAAACTTAGCCGGGCGTGGTGATGCATGCCTGTAATCCCAGCTACTTGGGAGGCTGAGGCAGGAGACTCACTTGAATCCGGGAGACAGAGGTTACAGTGAGCTGAGATCTCGCCACTGCACTACAGCCTGGGCAACAAAGCAAAACTTCATTTCAAAAAAACATATAGTAAAACAAATATTTCTACTATGCACGATTAATTAAGCATGTACACACTCATGGCAATTTTCTGGTAGTTATGTCATAATATTTGCTTTTACTGCAGAAAAATTGGTGGATTTTTAAGACTATATTTATTTTTATTTTTATTTTTGAGACAGGGTCTTACTCTGTCACCCAGGCTGGAATGCAGTGGCTTAGTCATGGATCACTGCAGCCTTGACCTTCCAGGTTCGAGTGATCTCACCGCAACCTCCCCAAGTAACTGGGACCACGGGCGTATGCCACCACACCCAGCTAATTTTTTAAAAAAATTTGTGGAGATGGGGTCTCACTAATTTGCCCAGCCCAAGATGTATTTTTTACTTAATGATTTTATTCTTAGTTAGTCCAATTTATTTTACTTTCAGAGGATAGTCTTTTGGAGATACTTCATGGAAACTGAGATTATCTGGAAAAAGAGTCTTGATAAGGACTCTTGATCTGGGTCAATTGATACAAATTGATCTTGAATACAATTTTTGTTATTTCAATAGTGTGTTTGAGTTACAGGCTTGTGTTACAGGTGAGGCAATTTTTTTCCATATTTCTGAGTTTTAGAAAAATGCTTCACCAATCAGACTTCAATACCTAAATCTACATAGGAATTTGAGCTATAAGGAGGAAATCCAGCCTAATTAAAATAAAAGGTACTTTTAATTTTTATAATTATTTCAAATGAGATTTCATACATATTCTTAATTCTTTTAAGAAAGGAGTGAATGTTTTAGAGACTTACTTTTCATTGAAATTATTTTGTGGAATTTGAAATCTCCAATAAGATCAAGTGTTTTAAATTCATATATTATGAATGTGTGAATATACATATGCATATGAATATATGTGAGACTATGTATTAGCTAACTTTTTGTTTTAGGATACATGTCCTTTCAACAATTACAATCAACAACGATTCACCTTCATAATACTTTCTAAAACCTGTTAAAATCAAAATGATATAGTCATTTTAAAATATCAGTTTCTATACTAACCCTTCGGTCAACATTAGACCTCCTTCTATAATCTACTGCTGGATCTTCCACCTCCTACTCCAGCTCTCCTTCCCTGTTCCAAACACAAGACTCCTGAAAGCAGACAAGTGAAGAAATAGCATCCAGAAGTCTAGGAATAGGCACTATTTAGAGACTTAAATAAGAGTCACAGGACAGGACTTCAAGGGCAGCTACTGGGATTAAGGGAAAGAAATAAATATCAAGTTATTAACCTAGATTTAGAAGTCTAGTGGTATTAGCTTCTTAGTATGAGAATAGAAGCCTAAAGAACATTAATTTTTTTAGACAGATTTATTGAAAAATAATTTACATCCAGTAACATTCTTTTTGTATCATAAATAATTCTGTGAGTTTTGAAAAATGTGCACAGTTCTATAACCTTACCATAATCAAGATATGGATTATTGACATCTTCCCTACAAAATTCCCTCATCCCTCTTTGCAGTCAGTCTTTCCCCTAACTCTAGATCCTGGCAACCAATGATTACTTTTTTTCTTTACAGTTTTGCATTTTTTGAGAATGTTGAATGGATGGGATCATGCAGTATGTTATGTTACTAGTCTGACTTCTGTTTGGCATAAAACATTTTTTGTTGCCTATATCAATAGTTTTTTCCTTCATGTTACTGAGTTATATTCCATTATATTAATGTACCACAAATTGTTTATGTATTCACAAGTTAAAGGGTATTTGGGTTGTTTCCAGGTTTTTGTAATTATGAATAAAGCCTCTGTAACATGTATGCACAGCTTTTTGTTGTTGTTGTTACCATATGTTTTGACTCTCTTGGGTAAATATATGAGTAAAATTGCTGAGGGTCATATGTTAAGCATATGTTGAACTTTATAAAACAATACCAAACTGTTTTCCAAAATGGTTGCACCATTTTGCATTCCCATCAGCAGTATATAGGAGTTCCTGTTGCTCCATATCCTCTCTAGCACTAAATACTTATTTTTAAAATGTTTTAACCATCCAAATAGTTGTAGATTGATATCTTATTGTGGTTTGAATTTGTCTTTCCCTAATGTCTAATAATCTGAGCACCTTTTCTATTGTTTATTCTCAATCCATCTTCTTTGGTAAAGTGTCCATTCAAATCGTTGACCCATTTTTAAAATTGGAATCTTTGTTTCATCTTTATTGGGTTTTGAGACTTACCTGTATAGGGAACATTAATCTTAATCACAATAATGAACGCTAACATTTACCAAGTATCTACATGTCAGATACTGTTCTAAAATCCTTTACTTGAATGATCTCATTTAAATTCACAGCAACTCTGTTAGGTTAGTTACTGTGAGTATCCTCATTATACAGATGTTGAACCTGTGCTAACCATTGGCTAGGTTTTAGAGATACAAATTGAATGTGACCTCAGCTTATAAATAACCACAATATACTATAGTAATATTACTGTTTTAAAACAAATATTACTGTTGTAAAATTACATATAATAAAAAGAAAGTGGTATCTAAAAGTGAATTTTTGAATAGATATTTACTAGGCTACCATTTGGAGAAAGGGCACTCTTGACAACTAGAATAGTAAATTCAAAGTTTTAGGTAAAAATGTCTAAGAAAGCTGGGCACAGTGGCTTCTGCCGTAACCCACCCTTGCTGTGGGAGGATCACTTGAGCCCAGGAGTTCAAGGTCCAGTGAGATGAGCTATGATCATGCCACTGCACTTCAGCCTGGGCAACAGAGCAAGACCCTGTCTCTTAAAAAAAAAATAAAAGTCTAAAAAACTGAACTTAGTTCAGCATCACTAGAATATAAAGCAAAATAAGAGGCTGGGCACAGTGGCTCATGCCTGTAATCCCAGTACTTTGGGAGACCAAGACAGGAGGATTGCTTGAGCCCAGGAGTTTCAGATCAGCCTGGGCACCATCACAAAACCCTGTCTCTATAAAAATACAAAATTATCCAGGCATGGTGACACACGCCTGTAGTCCCAGCTGCTCAAAAGGCTGAGACAGAAAGATCACTTGAGCCTGGGAGGCGGAGGCTGCAATGAGCCGAGATCGTGCCACTGCACTCCAACCTGGGTTACAGAGTGAGACCCTGTTTCAAAAGATAAAATTTTGAAAATAAAGTAAAGCAAGTATTTGAAAATTGAAGATATAACTAGAGATAGGGATGATGGTGTTATTCAGAAACGTGAGTATAGATTTAAACATTGTATTTCAGTTTTCTTCACATTTTGGTTGTGGGTTTTAACATTTTTTCTTTTTTCCTGCTGCTCCCTATCCCCATCATTAATAACATTGGTTAAGGTAACTCTTAGGCCTCTTTCAGCATTTCATAGATTTCTCCTGGCATTAGAGGAAATAGGCAATATTATATTTCTCTGTTACTGTTTTCTTAATGAAATACATCTGAAATGTCACGCTAATATATATAAATCAAGAAAATAATTTGTTTTTAGTGTCAAGACATTATTGCATTAACAGTTGGTCTTTTCCTTAAATACCTCTAAGAATTATTGCTTACTCAGATTAATGATAATAAGATTATAAAATGTTCTTTAGTTTGAGTTATAATCTTTTAATGTAAATTTTCTTAAAGTATAATGTACGTACAGAAAATACACAAATTATAAGTGAACAATTTGATCAATTTTCAGATATTAAACATCATCTATATAACCAGTATCCAGACCAGGACATAAGATACTAGCACAATTCTAGAAGTGTGCTGTCGCCTCCTACTGGTCACTATCCTTAGTCACCAAGGGTGACCACCATTCTGACTTACAACCTTATAGGTTAGTTTTGCATGTTATTGAACTTTAATTGTGTTGGACATGTACCCAAGATTGGAATTGTTCAATCATTGGGTATATGAATATATTTCTAATAGTAACAAATTACCACATATTTAGTCTGGCTTAAACAGCACTCATTTATTAGCTCATGGCTTCCTTGGGTCAGGTGTCTGGGCACAGCTTATATGGGTTCTTTTCTCAGGTTCTCACAAAACTGCAACCAAGATGTCAGCTTGGGCTGTAGTATCTCATCTGAGGCTCAGGGTCTAGGCTTATGAGATTATTGACAAAACACATTTCCTTGTAGCTGTAGAACTCATAACAGTTTGTTTCTTCAAGGCCAGCAGGAGAGTATCTCTGAGCTCAGAGAATGTCTAAGCTCTCTCTTTTTTTAAATAAGTTTGATTTTGAGGTAATTGCAGATTAGCCTGCAGTTGTAAGAAATAATACAGAGAGATTCAATGTATGCTTTTTTTTTTTTTTTTTTTTTTTTTTGAGACAGGGTCTCACTCTGTCATCTAGGCCGGAGTGGAGTGGCATGATCTCAGCTCACTGCAATCTCTGCCTTCCAGGTTCAAGGAGTTCTCATGCCTCAGTCTCCCAAGTAGCTGCGATCATAGGCATGCATCACCACACCTGGCTAATTTTTATATTTTTAGTAGAGATGGGTTTTCGCCATGTTGGCCAGGCTGGTCTTGAACACTTGGCTTCAGGTGATTCACCTCAGCCTCCCAAAGTGCTGGGATTACAGGCATGGCCCACTGCGCCCAGCCTCAGTATATCCTTTATTCAGTTCCCCCACAAAAGTACAATCTTGCAAAACTATAGTACAGTATCAGAGCCAAGAAACTGAGTTGATACAATCTACCAATCTTTATTTAGATTTCTTCAGTTTACCATGCTCTCATTTGCTTGTGTTTGTGTGTTTATTTAAATGAAATTTTATCACGTGTAGGTTCATGAAACCACCACCAAAGACAAGATACAGAATAGTTCCATCGCCACAAGAATGTTGCTTTTTTGTAACCAAACCTACCTCTCTCTTACCCTACTCTCCAATCCCTAGCCCTTGGTAACCACTAAGTAGACTGATACAGGCCTTAATTATATCTGTAAAATTCCTTCACTTTTGCCACATAGCCTGTGGTATTCCAACATTTTTACAGGTTCAGCCAACAATCAAAGGGGAGGATTTTACAAGAGCATGGTTCATTGGGGATTCATCTTAGAATTCTGCTTATCACAATAAATGATCAGGCTTGGTAGATACTAGAACAACTCATTTTTGAAAGCAGAATATTTGACATAATCATAAGAGCCCTTAATATAAGTAGGTGACAAAGAAAGTAATGTGAAGTGTTAGGAACAGTATGTATTAAGTGTTCAACAAGTATTTGTTAAATGAATATTAAATGAGTGAACCAGTCTTCTGAGTTTTAAAGACAATGATCAGATCCAATCTGGGATTGCAGTGTTCTGTAAATTGTAGGGCAATTCTTTCTTTTCTCTTCTTTTCTTCGAGACAAGAGTCTGGCTTTGTTGCCCTGGCTGAAGTGCAGTGGCGCAGTCTCGGCTCACTGCAACCTACGCCTCCCAGGTTCAAGCGATTCTCCTGCCTCAGCCTCCTGCATAGCTGGGACTACAGGCATGTATCACCATACCTGGCTAATTTTTTGTATTTTTAGTAGAGATGGGGTTTCACCATGTTAGCGAGGATGGTCTCGATCTCCTGACCTCGTGATCCACCCATCTTGGCCTCCCAAAGTGCTGGGATTAGAGGCATGAGCCACTGTGCCCAGTCCAGTTTTAGAACTTTCTAAGCTAAAGTTTTATGTGAATCATCTCCAGTGAAATTAAGTTTTTTCTCATATACCTTTATTTTTACCTTCAATTTTCTTGGGTTTAAAGTTTATATGTTAATGAATAACATACTTCTTTAGAAGAAAAGTATAGAAGTGATTGTCAAAGGTAGGTAGGTAGGCAGGAAAGATGCTTCTCTCCTCAGAATTTCAAAGAGAATTTACTTATCTGTGCCATTCCACTCCCTTCACTCCCAACTAAGTGTTGAGAGGTGTTACTGTGGTAAATGTGTTAATTGTATGAAAAATAAGGGAGTAGAGAGAGAAGAGGCTGAGTAAGATACACTGGTAGACTAGTATAAAGGAAAGGTTATGGAATTTGGCTAAGACTCCTTCATTTTAAAATAGGAATAACGAGTACCACTTCTTCCACTATAGCCATTTCTTAGGAGTTTGGAAGAATTAAATAAGATAACATTTAACAGATTAAAGTCCTCTGTAAACTATCAAACATTGCATGCATGTTAGTTTTCATCTCTAACCCTGTGTCCTGTTTTTAATTACAGTAGGATTTGAGTAACATTTTTTACTCAACAATCCACAAAAAAATTGATGTTTGAGTGGTCTACCTGGTCTTTATTCATTGAGGTTACAGTAGAAAATCAGATTTGCAGTATACCTCAGGCTACTTTATATAAGTAGGAAAGTATTTCATATCAGGACTCTGTTACGCTGTTATAGAAGATAAACTATTTGCATGTTCTTGATTATTTTAAATATCAACGCTTTTTTGTAGAATCTTAAAATCCCAGAATTGAATGAGACTAAGCAGGCTGTCCAGTTCAACTCATTCTGCTGTATCAATATTCTCCCTAGCTTTTTTTTTTTTTTTTTTTTTTTTTGAGTTGAAATCTTGCTGTGTCGCTCAGACTGTAGTGCAGTGGTGCGACCTCAGCACTGCAACCTCTGTCAGCCTCCTGGGTAGCTAGGAATACAGGCATGTACCACCACGCCCAGCTAATTTTTGTATTTTTAGTAGAGACAGTGTTTCACCGTGTTGGCCAGGCTGGTCTTGAACTCCTGACCTCAGGTGATCTGCCCACCTCGGCCTCCCAAAGTGCTAGGATTACAGATGTGAGCTACCATGCCCAGCCTCTAGCATTTCTTTGTTTGAACTCTTTCTGTGATTAGAATTACAGAAACCCTCTCCCTCCCTATGTAGCCAATTATATTTTCTCAAGAATATCTATCTCCAACCATGGATTTATTCTATAGTACTCCATCCTGTTTTTCCATTTTTAGAGCTTTCCAAAAGCAATATGAACAGAGTGCTGGGGAGTGGGTGCTAAAGGAAGGGAGCATGCTGATGAAGAGTATTATTAACTATGATTCCCTCTGCATTTTACTCATTGGTGATAGTTTTGTACTACCAGGTTATAAATTTCCTTCTGAGAGACCACATGTCGATTGTTGTAACATCAAATAGTACCTGACTCATAATAGGCATTCAATGTTTGTTTGAAGAATGGAACTTCTTTCAAGCCTTAAAAAATAATGTCTTTTTCATGTGATATTTTAAGTGCCTGTCATGCAGTTCTTCTTCTTGTGTCCTTTTTCTCTTAAGTCAAACACGCTAAATTTTAAAAAATTTACATAGGAATATTGAATCTCATCACGTAGATATATTCTTCTGTACAGATGGAATGGGAATGCCTAAGATATTTAAGGAAGCAGTTTTCTTAGTTCAGATTTCCTATAGATAAGTCTTTGATAGCAATCCTAGTTTTCATTATTTTATAAGTCTTATAAAAATGTAAAAATCTTTTTAATTGGAATTTGCATTTGAAGATAGCAGATCAAGATCTCTTTATTTTCCCACCAAAGTTTTTTTTTCCCATTGAGAAGCATTACTCAGAGTTAGCCAGACTGCAAAGTTAGCACAGTCCTAAGACTGTCCTCACTTCTGACACCAACTGCAAGTTCTGGGGGGTCCCCAGAGTACCCTCAGTTTCAATAATTTGCTAACAGGACTCACCAAACCCACTGAAACTGTTATATTCATCATTATACTTTTATTACAGGAAATCTCCAAAATAGGACAGACCAATATAATTATTTGTATTGAATGGCATTAAATGAAATGGAAGCATTCATTGACCTCTTAGAATAGTGTTTTGAAAACTTCCTGACTAGATTCCAGTATATGTGTTTATTTATAAATGTTTCTAAATGTATATATGTAGGGGTGTGTGTGTGTGTTTAGGAAGATATAACCAATGTTTCATAAAACCTGATCTACTTCATTTATAAAGAATGTTGGTGGCTATCCACTGAATTGATGGCCCATGATGAGATTACAGCTCTTAGTTCATAAACACTGTCTTAGACAATCAGACCTTTGAGAATAATGATGATGGTGCATTAGTAGAAGAAATAAGCTTAAAGTTATAGGACCTGAACAGATAAGACCTGGAGAGAACTCGAGGTACAGTGTCCCATAACTTCTACAGATGGGACAGTTTCTAGATGACCAGACTAGAATGTATAGTTTGTACAAATGTTATAGGGAAACTTATTGTTAAGATATAAAACCAGTATATTGGTCATTTTGCTTTGTAGATAATTTCTCACACCTGCTTAAGAATTAATCTTTCCTCTGATCTTTACATGGCTAGTTCTTTCTTTTCATTCAGATTTCAGTATTTAATGGTACCTCCTCCATGAGACTTTCCCTGAACCTATTCTAAAATGATCACCCTATCACCTTTCATCACTGCATTCTGTTTTCATTCTCTGTATAACCTTTACCCTTGCCTGATGTTTTTCCTATTTGTTTACCTCCTTTTCTAAAATGTTAGCTGCATTAGAAAGAAACTTTTTCTTCATGGCTGGGCGCAGTGGTTCACACCTGTAATCTCAGCATTTGGGAGGCCAAGATGGGCAGATCACTTGAAGCCAGGAGTTCAAGACCAGCCTGGCCAACATGGCAAAACCCTGTCTCTACAAAAAATACAAAAATTAGCCGGGTTTGGGGATATGTGTCTGTAATCCGAGCTACTCGGGAGGCTGAGGCATGAGAATCACTTGAACCCGGGAGGCGGATGTTGCAGTGAGCTGAGGTCGTGCCGCTGCGCTCCAGCCTGGGTGACAGAGCAAAACTCTGTCTCAAAAAAAAACAACTTTTTTTCCTATTGTTTTATTCCCAGCACTTATAGCAATATCTGGTGAACAGTATGTATTTGTATAATATGTCTGAATGAGTAATCTAGTTCATGTTCCCCTTAAGACAAAAGAGAATACATTTCTCATGGGGAGACTAGAGTACAGCATAATTGCTACCTCCATTGTTCTATAGACCATATTTCTGTTTGCACGGTCTTAAGATTGCATTTGCTTTTTTGGGCCAGCTATTACACTATATACTCATTTTGTTTATAAGGCATGTACCATTTATTTTACATACTATTTATTTTATATAGTCATGTGCTGCATAACAATGTTTTGGTTAACAATGAACAGCATATACAATGGTGGTTTCATATATTTTTATTGTACCTTTTTGAGACGGAGTTTCACTCTTATTGCCCAGTCTTGGCTCACTGCAACCTCTGCCTCCCGAGTTCAAGCGATTCTCCTGCCTCAGCCTCCTCAGTAACTGGGATTACAGGCATGCGCCGCCACACCCAGCTAATTTTGTTTTTTTTTTTTTTAGTAGAGACGGGGTTTCTCCATATTGGTCAGGCTGGTCTCGAACTCCTGATCTCAGATGATTCGCCTACCTCGGCCTCCCAAAGTGATAGGATTACAGGCATGAGCCACCTTGCCCAGCCTGTGCAAGTATATCCTATGATGTTTATATAATGATGAAATTGCCTAATGACACATTTCTCAGAGTGTATCCCCATCATTAGGCAATGCATGGCTGTACTTATGTAGTTGTTTTCTGTGTACACGCATGCATACCCATGTATAGATTCAGCTTCCTAAGAAATTTAAAATTTAACTCTTTTTTAGAGATGGGATCTTGGTCTGTTGCCAAGGCTAGAGTGCAGTGACACAGTCATAGCTCACTGCAGCCTCAAACTCTTGGGCTCAAGGGATCCTCCTGCCTTAGCCTTCTATGCAGCCAGGACTATAGCACACACTGCAACACCCAATTTTTTTCTTTTTGTAGAGATAGGGTGTTGGTATATTGCCCAAGCTGGTCTCAAACTCCTGGCCTCAAGCAGTCCTTCTGCCTCAGCCTCCCAAAGTGCTGGGATTACAGGTATGAGGCACCATGCTTGGCCATGAGAGTTTTTTTTTTTTAATTAACATTTCTAAGTATGATCATTCAACTAAGAGGGGAACGTGTAATTAAGAACTAATGGTAGTGTACCCAAACAGATATTAAGCAGAAATAAAAAGTCAGTAGGAATGGAGGAGATGGTACCAGTTCACAAATTTAAACTGGAAATATTCAATTAGAGAGGTTTAGTGCAAGCTGAAGAAGAACCATTAGATGAATTTTGGAAGGGTTGGGATTTCTCTTCCTTTTTTTGGTGGCGGCGGAGGGGGGCAGGGGAGCCATGGTCTCTCTGTTGCCCAGGCTAGATTGCAGTGATGTGAACAAGACTCATAGTAGCCTTGACCTCTAAGGCTCACGCAATCCTCCCACCTCAGCCTCCTGAGTAGCTGGAATTACAAATGTGAGCCACCATGCTCAGCTGATTTTTTAATTTTTTTGTAGAGGTGGGATCTTGCTATGTTCCCCAGGCTGGTCTCGAACTCCTAGGTTCAAGCAGTCCTCAGCCTCCCCAAGTCCTGGGATTACAGATGAGAGCTACCATGCCTGTTCCCATAGATGGATTTTTATTGAAAGCACTTAACAACTCTTATATCTTAAAATCTGATCCTGTTACTATGCTATATGTAGTCATTTATTGATTCCTTAATTCATTCAGCACATATTCATATATATTCATATAGATAAACATGTATATATATTTTGAAAATTGAAAATTTCACCTTTTATTTTACTTAATAATTCAAAGTCATGTTTTTAATTATTTTTAGATTTTAAAAGTTTTATTTTTATAAATATAGAGGTATAAATACAGTTGAGATACATGGATTTTTCAATAGTGGTGAAGTTTGGGCATTTAGTGTCCTCATCATCTAAATAGTATACATCGTACCCAACTTGTAGTATTTCATCCCTGACTCTGCTCTTGCTCTCCCACCTTTTGGATCCAGTGTCTGTTGTTCTACTCTGTACGTCTGCGTATACTAATTGTTTAGCTCCCACAGATAGTTTCCATGCAGTTTCTATTCGCTTCTTAACCTACTGTTGTGTGGCTTACATCTCAGCCACTTCCATCTTGACCATTAAACTATTCTTACTGGAATATCTTTACAGTACCAGAAAATAAGGAAGTGCTTGAAATATGGTGGGGTTAAAAACACAGGAACCACCTTGAAGGAGCTGTAAATGACCAAAGTTAGGACAGTTTGAACAAGTAAATAATCATAGTGTCAGATTATAACCCATAGAAAGAAACATTGGCCAGGCACAGTGGCTCATGCCTGTAATCACAGCACTTTGGGAGTCCAAGGTGGGTGGATCATGAGGTCAAGAGTTCGAGACCAGACTGACCAACATGGTGAAACCCTATCTCTACTAAAAATACAAAAATTAGGTGGGCGTGGTGGCACGTGCCTATAGTCCCAGCTACTCGGGAGGCTGAGGGAAGAGGATCACTTGAACCTGGGAGGTGGAGGTTGCAGTGAGCCACGATCGTGCAACTGCAGTCCAGCCTGGGTGACAGAGCAAGACTCCATCTCAAAACAACAACAGCAACAACAATTAGCCAGGCATGATGGTGGGTGCCTATAATCCCAGCTACTCGGGAGGCTGAGAATTGTTTGAAACTGGAGGTGGAGCTGAGATCTGTGAGTCTATACTGGAACAAATGAATGAATAAATTAAATAAAAAGGGAGAAGAGACAGCTCTTGTTTATAATAGAATTCCAATTGAAAATGTGAAAGGAATTATGGAAATAGAAACTTTCCATTAGGCAAATACCACAATAATGATTGTTACAGGCAAGAATCAATGAATGCTAGAATTATTGGGCAAATGTATATGGGAAAGAGGATGCTTGCATAGTCTCAAAATATCTCCTGGAGATAAATAAATACATAATAAAATATGTATTAATTACAAAAAAGACATTTACATGGAGAATAAATTGCAGACACTACTTTAACCAAGTAACCAAGGGCAGCATCACCAGTAATAAGACACTGACATCATATACTCCCTGATATGATGTACTGAGAAGAACACAGTATCATGTCTCACCAATAACAATACCTAACATCTCTTAGTATTTGTATGCCTGACACATGCTAAAGCTCTCTATAAGCATTATCTATTAGGTCTCACAAGAGCCCTATTAGGTGAATACTATTATTATCTACATTTTACACCTGAGGAAGTTGAGGCCCAGGTAAATGATGGAACTGGAACCAGAATCCAAGGCTGTCTCAAAAACCCATGCTCTTAATCACAGTGTTATGCTGAGAATAGCTTTTAGTGTTGGGGATAATTTATGGACTGACAAATTCAGCATATTTAATGTTGTCAACAAGTAGTGAACTTGGTGAGGTTTTGTGATTTGATGTTTTAAAAATATACTTTTGACTTATTTGGAAGCAATAAGTTTGCTTGGAAAAGTACCACAAGCTAGTATAAAATAGGAGATTAAATACTACTTGTTTTTAGATCATGTATGACCTTTTCTAAACCCATAATATTTTATCAACTATTCTGGCATTTTTATCAAAACCATTTAGCCTCCCTGTGTCTTCAAGTGTGATCCTGTTACTTCTCTCTACATAATCATTTATTAATTCCCTAATTCCTTCAGCATGAAGTCTAGATATTTTAACACAACCTATAACACTGTTGATAATCTAGTCTGTTAATATTTTAGTACTTGTTGCTTATTATTCTCCCACACGCGTCTACTTTTCTTGTCATGCCAAACTACTTGTTATTCTGTTGCAGGAGCGGCTATGGGAAACAGATCTCTCTGACACCGAATATGGGAGGGAGGAGTTTAATTCGGCCGGGAGCAAGGTGGCATAGTTGCCTTAACAGCCAAGCTCCCCTAACAAAGGAAGATTCCTTCTTTATATAGGCTTATACTTACGTGGAAGAATCTTAGGTTTATACCTTAACATATGAAAAGGGTCTCAGTTTACAGTCTTAGGAATTACATGTGAAAAGGGTTTTAGTTTACAGTCTTAGGAATTACATATGAAAAGGGTTTCAGTTTACATTCTTAGGAATTACATATGAAAAGGGTCTTAGTTTACAGTCTTAGGAATTACATATGAAAAGGGCTACGGTTTACAGTCTTAGGAATGAAAAAATGGGGAAGTTGACCTGAGATGCCTGGGTCTCCCTCTTGAATTCCAGAATATAACCTTTTAAATTTCTTTATTATATAACATTTCAAGTGTACACAGAAGTAAAGTATCCATCTCCCAGCTGCCAACAGTCATCAATTTATCTGTCCACTGTTGCATCTGTATTACCCTCTAATGAACATGGCCGTCCCCTCCATGGATGTTTTTGAAGTACATCTCAGTCTTATCATTCATCTAAAAATACATGGATTTATACATCTAAAAGACAAAAATTTGATGGGGAGGAGTGGTTTGGAGTTTGTTTTTTTCTTCGAGACAGGGTTTTACTGTGTCACCCAACTTGACACAGGGGCTCGTAGAGTACATAGCTCACTGCAGCCTCAAGCTCCTGGGCTCAAGTAATCCTCCCACCTCAGCCTCTGAAGCAACTACGACTACAGATATGGCACCATCACACTTAGCTAAGTTTAAATTTTTTTTTTAAGAGATTGTGTCTCATTACATTGCCCACGCTGGCCTTGAACTCCGAGCTTCAAGCAATCCTCCTGCCTTGGTCTCCCAAAATTCTGAGATAAGAGGCATGAGCCACCAGGCCTGCCTTAGATTTTTGTCTTTAAAACACAACTGAAAAACCAGTTTCACACATAAAAAGATAACCGTAATTCTTATATAATCAAATATCTGGTCAGATTTTCTATTTCTTTAGTTGTTAAGTAAATTTATTTTTGTAGTGGACTTATTTAGGCCAATATCTAAACTTAGAAAACATATAAACCAAATGCAGTGCTCCACATGTTGCATTTTGTTGAGGTCTTTTAACTTTTTCTCTCTTTTTTTTCTGTTTTATCATTCCAATTAGTCTTAAGTCTCTTTTACTCTGTGGTTCCCCTTTTTTGTTTTGTTTCTTAACAATTTCTTTGTTGAAGAAACACAGTCCTTTGTCCTATGGAGTTGCCTACACTCTGGATTTTAGTGATTACATCCCCCATTTTGCTGATTACGTCTGGATTTTGTTGATTGCATTTAGCAAGTTCCTTTTTTCTCTGTGCTTCCTGTAAGTTAGACATACATTTTTACTTAAAAAAGAAACAAAACTTGTATGAACATCAACTATTTGCCTGAACTTTTATGTGGATGATTAAAATAAAGTCAATCCTTAAAAAGTATTACTGTATCAATGCAAATTATGACACTTAAAAAAACTCACGGTTATCTAAAAGTGGAAACCTGGGTACTACTGCAAGTCACAAGATGAAAGTAAACCTTTTAATTTGTGAACATGACAGTTCACAGATGTGAAGAAAGTGAAGTGAAATAATTGTTCCATTTCTGTGAAAAACTCTGAAAACAAATCTAAGGGTAAATTTCAGAAAAAGACTGACATTATAATTTGCTCTTGGATCAGTTTTTTCCCTTTTCTCTTTAAACACGTCTTTATTGATAGTTTGAAGAAAAATGTTGTATGCCTTAAATATCAAAAGAAGCCACCATATTAATGTTTGACACATATTACTAAAATTAACTACAAATCTATTGTTTTTAGGTTGATTTAACATGAATATTTAAGTAAACAATTATGCTTTTATTATTATTTTTTTAGACAGAGTCTTACTCTGTCACCCAGGCTGGAGTACAGTGGCGTAATCTCAGCTCTCTGCAACCTCTACCTCCTGGGTTCAAGTCGATTCTCCTGCCTCAGCCTCCTAAGTAGCTGGGACTACAGGGGTGTGCCACCATGCCCAGCTAATTTTTTTTTGTACTTTTAATAGAGATGGGGTTTCACCGTGTTAGATGGTCTCGATCTCCTGACCTCATGATCCACCCGCCTTGGCCTCCCAAAGTGCTAGGATTACAGGCGTGAGCCACCACACCCAGCCATGCTTCTATTTTTAAAATAAGAAGACTAAAACCAGCACACCACCTTACAATAAACAATTTAAGAGAAGTAAAATGCCTTACTAAATTATCTTTATAATACCAAATTATTTTAAAATCCTTACTCTCTTTTTGACTGCAGAGCTTTGAATTCTTTCCTTTCTTGGCTTCCATGAGTATCTCTTCTGATACTCATCTTACCATTCTTGCATTTTCTTCTTGTTTACCTTCAATAGCTCCTCTTCCTCTGCTAGCTCTTGAAACTTGGTGTTTTGGGGTTTCACCACTAGTTCTCTTCTGTTATTCTACGTTGTCTCTCTAGGCAGATAAACTCATTCTTGCTCAAGACTTGCTATCTTTCTTCTGTTTTATGTCCTCTTCCGTTGAAACTTCTATCCACCTAGTCCTCCAAGCCTAAAGCCTAAGGGTCTTCCTGTCTCTTGAGAAAGTTTGGGAGAATTTTAGCTACAATGCAGTTGTATCTCTGTTTACTGAAATTCATTGTTCTGTGTTTTATTTTTACTAAGGAATTACATCTGGGACCTTATATTTTTTTCATATTTAAAAAATATGTCAAGTAGAACATTTCTTTAGGGGGGTGGGGTGTGTGTGTGTGTGTGTGTGTGTGTGTGTGTGTGTGTGTTTTATGTATGTATGTAACCACCAGCACCCCAGCCAGCTAGTAGAGGAACTTATTCTCTGTAGCTGAATGTAAAGTAGCCATGTGATCATTTTCCCCTTCTCTTTTTGAAAATTTACAATTTCTGCTTATGTCCACATACAAAATTGATTCAGTAATTTTATTAATACAACTAAAATATTGGAAATGGAGGAACTCCCCAATATGGGGGTTGGGTATATGTGAAATTACTTTACCAGAGGAGAAAGGACCTAAGTCCCCATTCAGATTTTAAAACCTCTGACTTCTTGCCCAAGTCTCTTTGCTTCTTTTCCTCATGAAGGAAAAGGTGAATAACAGGTAGTGTGAAAATTTCTAATTTTATTAGCAGCATGAAGTTCATCCATAAGGGACTGACACTATCCTCCTCTACTCTATTTTTTGTTGTTGTTGTTTGTTTTTTTGTAGTGGGGACAAACACCATCTTCTTTTTGTAGTGGGGATTGACACCATCCTCTTCTACTCTATTTGTGGTGGTTTTTTTTTTTTTTTTTTGGTCTGGACCCTTTAAATGTATGTCATGACTTGCTATTAGGTCATGACCTGTCTTTGACAAACACTTATACTATAAATCTTTTTTTTTTTTTTTTTTTTTTTTTTTTTGAGACGGAGTTTTGTTCTGTCGCGAGGCGGCAGGCTGGAGTGCAGTGGCGCAATCTCGGCTCACTGCAATCTCCGCCTCCCAGGCTTCAAGCAATTCTCCTGCCTCAGCCTCCCGAGTAGCTGGGACTACAGGCGCGTGCCATCACACCCAGCTAATTTTTTTTTTTTGTATTTTTTAGTAGAGACGGGGTTTCACCATGTTGGCCAGTATTGTCTCCATCTCTTGACCTCATGATCTACCCGCCTCGGCCTCCCAAAGTGCTGGGATTACAGGCGTGAGCCACCGCGCCTGGCCTATACTATAAATCTTTGAGTTTCCCCAATGCTGAAATACGATATCTAGGGTCTTCCATATATTCCTCCCAGGTGCTATCAAAATAATATATCACATATCATCTGTTTTATTATGTTTTCTTTTTTAATGAATATTTGGATATGATATTAATGTATGTACCTTTTATGTATTTTTTGTTTATATGTTTGTTTGTTTGTTTTGAGACAGTCTTGCTCTGTTGCCCAGGCTATAGTACAGTGGCACAATCTCAGCTGACTGCAACCTTTGCCTCCTGAGTTCAAGCCATTCTTCTGCCTCAGCCTCCTGAGTAACTGGGATTACAGGCAGGTGCCACCATGCCCAGCTAATTTTTGTATTTTTAATAGAGACAGAGTTTCACCATGTTGGCCAGGCTGATCTAGAACTCCTGACCTCAAGTGATCCCGTCCACCTCAGCCTCCCACAGTGTTGGGATTACAGACGTGAGCCACTGCACCAGGCCTATTATTTTAATCACACAAGCTTGTGGGGGAGCAAGGCCTGTGTGTTTATTTTAAATTTTTAAATACTTTGTATTTTGAAACTATCACACTTGCAGAAAAATTGTGAGCATAGTACAAAGAAATTATTTTGCTCCATTTGAATAGGGGGCAGACCTAGTAATCTGTCATCTCCAAAGACTTTGATATATATTTTCTACAGATAAGAACATTTCCTACATAACCACAATATAACAAGTAGAAAATTAATAAAGCAGGAGCTCTGGGGACTAAGGAAAAAAATCCAAAATACAATTAAGTAGATTTGACAGAATTTGGTGACTGCTTAGATGGGGGGAAGGGCAGAAAAATCATAACATTGTACGTTTGTGTGTGTGAATTGGGAAATGACCAATGTTAAAAATGTTCAGTTTCTTAACACCTCAGTTGATATTCTATGGGAATATGGCTTTAAAATAATTGTATTTTAGTAGCAGAAGAAATATTTGATCATAGATTCTCTGCTGATTGCTATTAAGATTTATTGGTAAACAGTTGAGATTCTGAGTCAGGTAATAGAATCTATTGAAAAATTGTGTAAGAGAAGTGAGTTATTTTGGAAATCCTCCTAGGTTCTGTGAATAGTGAGTGTCAGTGAATTGAGGGTAATGTAAAAGAACAGCAGGAGAATCCACATCTTACATTCCAGCTGACTTCTCTCTCTGAGGATCCAGTCCCAAATTTCCAATTGCTAGAGCTCTCCATTTCAAACTCAGTATTAAAATAATTAAACTTATTATGCACACATACACGTTCTTTCTCCACTAGGTTTCCTATTTCTTTTACCTTTTTTTCCTTTGGTCTTTTTTTTTTTGAGATGGAATTTCGCTCTTGTCACCCAGGCTGGAGTGCAATGGCGCAATCTCAGCTCACCGCATCCTCTGCCTTCCCTGTTCAAGAAATTTTCCTGCCTCAGCCTCCTGAGTAGTTGGGATTACAGGCATGCACCACCATGCCCAGCTAATTTTGTATTTTTAGTAGAGACGGGGTTTCTCCATGTTGGTCTGGCTGGTCTTGAACTCCTGACCTCAGGTGATCCTCCCTCCTCAGCCTCCCAAAGTACTGGGATTACAGGCATGAGCCACCGTACACAGGCTTCTTTTACTTTTTCTTGGTCAAGAAACCAAGTACTGGCTCTTCCGAGCCTCAGCCATGCCCCACCTGTGTCTAGTTGATTTCTACACTTTTGAAAGGCTACTGAAAAAAAAAAATTCATCCTAGCTTATTATTGGTATCTCTGAAGTTTTAAGAATGTTGCTACTTTCCTTTGTCCTCAAATTAATCTCCGTAAATCATGGTAGTTGAACCAAACATGATTAAAATATAGTGGTTAAAAGCGTGGTCTCCCTAACGAGACCCCTTGTCTTTTTTCTCTCTCTCTCTCTCTCTCTTTTTTTATACCCAATTCCTGCAGAGACCCGGTGTCTTTTAATCCCTGCTCCACTATTCATCTGTTTTATTATGATGTGATCTTGGGCAAGTCACTTCTCTATGCCCCAGTATCCTCATATACAAAATGGGAATAACAGTAGTACTTATCTCACAGGGTTGTTTTGAAGATTAATTGAGTCAATATACAGGAAATGTTAGGAATAGTGCCTGGCACATAGTAAACACTACATTTTAGCTCTTCTTATCATAATGATTTTTATAATTGTTTGTTCTCTGTTTCATTCTGTTACTTTGTAATGCTACTGTCAGAATATCTCTCTCATTGGCCAGTCCCTTATCTCCATTATCATTGTTATTACCCTATTATTAATCAGGATTAAATTAATCATTACATGTAAAATACTTAGAATAATGCCTGGCACTTAGTAAGTAGTCAGTGTTATCTCATTATTGTTATTATTTTCACATTGATGACCTCTCAAGTCAGTCAGATCCTTTCCTTGTCCTTACTTGTCCTCTCCCTTTAATCTCTCCTGCTGTCCAGACGGGTCTTTCTAGAGCCCTGTTTAGATAGTGTTGTTTCTCTGTTTTGAGGCCCTTGGTTCCTAAAAGGGGCAGAGGGAGGAACCCAGTGTTGTCTTATAGTGCTGTCAAATGACTAACCAGGACCAACTGAAAAAATGGCATTGATGAAAGGTAAATTTGAATTTTAAAGCAGTGAAATTTTGTTTTAGTGACTTAAAGGCATTGCTTACTAAAATATAATCAATTTTTTTTAAATTGAGACAGAGTCTCGCTCCGTCACCAGGCGTGAGTGCAGTGGCGCCAATCTCGGCTCACTGCAACCTCCGCTTCCCAGTTTCAAGCAATTCTCCTGCCTCAGCCTCCCGAGTAGCTGGGACTATAGGCGCGTGCCACCATGCCCAGCTAATTTTTGTATTTTTAGTAGAAATGGGGTTTCACCATATTGGCCAGGATGGTCTCTTGACCTCGTGATCCTCCTGCCTCGGCCTCCCAAAGTGCTGGGATTACAGGTGTGAGCCACCGCGCCCTGCCAGAATCAATTTTTATAGAAAGAAAAGTTGTACTGATGTTCAAATTCAATTCAACTTGCTACTTATTTATTTTCAGCAAGGAACTAAACCTACAGTTTTACCTGAAAAATTCATCAGTTCAGTTAAAATAGAAGGTGAGGAGAAAAGATCAGGAAGGTTTTGAGTTTTTTATGTTAAGAAAATGTATTCATCTATGTTAAGATGATGAAAAAATTTTAACATTGTTAGTAATTCTTCATAGTTCTCAGTTGTTTATTTCAAAATTTTAAGCCTCTTTTTATAATTCAAATGAAAATAGCTTCATTTCTCTATTTTCAAAATAACATTGTCAGCTTTTTGTTAGAAAAATTATTAGAAACCTTATCTAGTATCTTAAAGAGAAGTCACTTGTTATGGGTTCATTTGCATGACCTGCACTTTAACCCTTTGCTAATCTTCAGCTATTTTCATATTTTAAATATTTTAGAGTATCTTGGAGAAAAGTATTTTTCTCCAGTAAAAATTGCATTGGATTTTGTTTTTTTAAATATTGATAGCCACATAATGCCATTTCACCACAGTTTTAGTTCTCAGGTGATTTTTTAAAATCAGATTTTTATGTATATTTTAAAAACTTTACTGCAGGAAATGGCAGAGTGAGAGTTAATGTGTTACATGGAGGGAAGAACAGTCCATTGGGGGTTAAATTGCAGAGTCTAATGGAATAATAACTGGTAGCACCATCTGCTGGCCTACTTCCGCAGAAGGAGTCAGTATTTTTAACGACATCTCTAATATTCATGCTGATGCATTTTGATGCTTTGTGCATTCATTTCTTTCTGTGCTTTGTTGGAGTCTGGCTATCTGCTTACAGCTATTGAGGAAACTCAGCTTTTTAGGAGTGTTTACAGCCTTTTTCATATCTAAATAGAATGAACAGTAGATATAAACTTGCCAAGGCAGAAATGTGTTGATAAATCAAAATGTGTATTTGTGGAGGGTTGTGCATCTCTTGGTTGCAGCTTGCTAAATAGGCCATTTAGGAATCTTCTTTCAATGCTTTTTTCTTGAGCACTGCCTGGGGTGGTGAAAAGCAGAGGGCAAGCCTTTGTCTGACGCCAAAAATGTCTTCAGTGAAGAGGCCAAGAGGAAGGGTAAGTGAAAGCCTGAATGAGTGGGAGGAGGAGGGGTTCTTTGGGCTAAAAGGCTAATGGGATTGAATAACCTTCCTTATTACTGGCTGCTGCTACGGGAGTCGTACTGCATCGCCATCTTGAGCTTGTTGCTGTTTTCTGGAGTCTTGGTTATTTGTTATAGCCTGTAGGCCTTAAGGTGGCATTTTAGTGAGCAATTCTAAACCCTCCTTCCTTTCCCAGTGCTGCAGCACTGCTATGAAACCTTTGATGAGGCAGGTATAGAAAAAATATCCAGTGAAGCACACTGGAATCAGCATGAAAATGTGTTTGGAAATTCCTGATGGTTTTTTCCTTTGCTATAGTCAGAGGCATGTTTACGGGTAAGAACATAACAAAACTGTGATCTAAGTATATGTGGATGAATGTGTGTTTGAAGAGGAAATTCTTTTTAAAATGCTCTTGATCTGCTTCCTGTGATATTGCTAAAATATTAATAATTTTAATGTAAAACTATAAAACTTGTTTCTTTCCCGAAATGCTTGAGCAAAATAATTATGATATAGAAAAAGAAAAAAAAATTCACATTTAACTCTTTCATGGGAAAACTAAAACTTTCTCTAATTTTAAGTATGAGAATGTCTGTTTACTAACTAGCTATGTTGCTGCATTTAAATATTAAATGATTTCAGGTTCTTAAAGCAGAGGCTTTATTTTTCTAAAAAGCATAATAAACTGTAAGGAGTAATTCTAAATTAAAACTATTTAAAAATGTATTAATAATGTTCAGAATTTGAGAGGGAAGAGGAAAGAAAATACTTTTATTCCAAATGCACAGAATATTTATGGGATAAAATTTGAATCAACTATCTTTACAGGACAAAACTTGAATTGACTAACCAAGAATGCCATGAAAATATCAATGAATCTATAGTATCCTTCTTTAACCTTCATTTTTAAAAGTAGCAATTTGAGCTGTTTATATCTGTACTAATTTCTAGATAAGCAAAATGTTTTAATTTAAATTTATTTGTAGCACTCACATGTTTGCTCATGTAATTTTACCTCTCTAAGCTTAATTTAAGATTTTAAGATATTTGTGACAATTGTTTCAGATGTACTTTGGTATATTCTATAAAAAATATTTTTATTTCTCTAGCCTCCATCTTCCAAGAGAGTGATGGTTCTGGGACATATACTAAGTTGCAGAATACCCAGGTGAGGGTCATGTCTGAGAAGAAGCAGAGAAAAAAGGTGGAATCAGAAAGCAAGCAAGAAAAGGCTAATCGTATAATATCAGAGGCCATAGCAAAAGCAAAGGAGCGTGGGGAACGCAATATTCCACGAGTAATGAGCCCTGAAAACTTTCCTAGTGCTTCAGTTGAAGGAAAAGAGGAAAGGAAAGGTAGAAGGATGAAATCCAAGCCAAAGGACAAAGACAGCAAAAAAACAAAAACTTGTTCTAAGTTAAAAGAGAAGACAAAAATTGGGTAAGTTGGTTAAGAATTAAATTTAATTCATTTCAATGTTTTGTTAAAGTTCAACCTGCCTTACCATCTACTTTTGATTCGAGTACATTTACTCCATATTTAAGTTTTAAATTGCTGGCTACCATGCGTGCTTTATTTCCTTGTTGAATGAATTAGATAATATTCTAGGATCTCCCAAATTTTTTGGTTGTATGAATGCAGCTTTTTGTATGTTAATATTATTAAAAGGGATTTAAAGTAGTAAAATATTTCAGTATATGAATCAGGAAAAGGATAAAAACAAGCAAAATGAAATCCATATTGCTGTGCCAGTTTCATACTCACTTTCTTTACAGAGCATGCATTGAAATTCTTTTTAAGATTCTTTATCTCTTGGTTGTACTTGTGTCTCGCTGAGCACCTCACAGTTTGGAAACATGAAATGTAATATTTTCTTATAAAACCACAACTTTGGACTGAAGGAAATGGCAAAAAAAAAAAAAAACAAAAAAAAAACCAACAACTAATACCATATAAATCAACAATAAGTAGCTGCTCTTACTGATTTACTTCCATACAGTCTGATTTACTTTATGTAATAAAGAGGTCAGGTGAGGATTAATGCTCCAAGAGAATTATAAGGACAAAGAATTGCTCTAGGAGGATACATTAATCCTATGTATTTTTTGCTACTTACCTAAAACATTTTCAAAAAATAAAATACAGTAAATGCTATAATTTGCTTTATAGGTATATTTGCTTAGCAAGCAAGGGTGAACATAACTAAGACAACATAGTTTAGAATTGTTTTTGCAGGACTGGTTATTTTTGAGGACTTTATGTGGAATTTTACATAAAATGGTTAATCAAACTTTTCTCTTTTTCACAAGTCCACAACAAAGAATGTCTTTATTATGAAAATCTTCATTTGCTCAGAAATTGTTGATGTTATACAGATATTTAGAACTAATACAACTGTATAAATCAAATGAATTCTTAGCATTTTAAATGCAAACACCAGATTATTTTGTTCGGTCCTGATGCCACTCAGGCCCAAACTATTAAATAATATGGGCTCTCTTGTTAAATAGATAGTAATAATATTGATTTTGCATTTTTTTGCAGACAGCTAAAATGAAATTTGAAAGTTTTCTACTCCCTTATTTTTTTAGAGGTTTTAGGTATGAAAGTAATTTATTCTTCCAAAACTCTGCCCAGTTTTAATTCAGGAAATCCCATATTTTGTTTTTTGCTGCATCAAAAGTTAATATAATTAAGATTTCCAGTTTTAACTTGTTCAGAGATCAAGACAGAGTAGAATATTTATTTGGAAGAGTAATTTTTTGAAACACAATGCATAAAACGAAATTGATTGATAAACTTCAAAAGTTACACTAACTGCTATTTGCTTCAAACTTGGGAGGGGAACAGCTAAAGGCAAAAGATACCAGAAGTAAATCTGGTTTAAGAAAAAACATTGTATATAAGAGAAAACTAGAAATAATTAAATTAGAGAGAAACACTGATTTTTAGAAAAGTGAATTGATATGTTAAGGGAAATAGTAACACTGGAGTACTGACTTGTTTTGTGATATCTGTATTTTTGTTAAGAGTAGGTAAATTATTCATTCACAGTAAATTATTTTAATATTGTATAACATTAATCAATTACTTTTTCTAGAGGTAGCAAGCTCTAGAAAACAAAATAAGACTTGTACTAGAAATGATATTTTTTCTGTTTTGGCTAAATACGTGGTAAAATACTGAGTAGTTGCTAGAAAAGAAAAATTGTTGAAAATATCGGCCTTTTTGATAGAAGAATTTATAAGTTGAACGCAGATAAGTAGAACTTGAAGTTTGTTTATTATTAAGCTGTTGGAGTAAAAGAGTAGTATCTTATTTATATTAGTCAAAGACAAAAATTATTATCATGTTGGAGGAAAAGGCATAGTTGGAATAAATGAAATTCATATACAATCCAGAATTCTGGTATTAACCAATTGAAATACTTCATTACTGTGCCTTCCAATAAGCCACTATACTTTGTAATTTTTGAATTTGGTGATTTAATTTTTGGATGAAGAATCATTTAAATAATGTTCAGTTGCATCATTTCAACTAGCACCATTTTATGATATATTAAACATTTCACTTAAAATTATTTTTCTATTAATTTTAGAAAAATTGGGCTGTTGCTAATAACAAATTATTGATGTGAGTTAGTTTGGAAAGCAGTACAACTTAACCAACAGCAGTGTAAAATATAAATTTAAAAAGACTAAATTTGTAAACAGTAATTTATAGTTGATGTCATTTATTTAACCCATATATGTGATTTGATATAATCAAGGAAAACTAATCTGAAGAAAAGCAGTACTGCCCCTGTTTGCTAATGTGCTTGAAACCTTTTCGTTGTCACTTTTATAGATTAACTTTTTTTTTTTTCCAATGTCCTTTTCAGAACACTTTCTTAGAGTCTCATTTAATTTTTACAATCTGTGAGTTAGATTGGGTATACAATGTGATAATGGGGTTAAATTGTTTGGCTCTGGAGCCAGTTGCGTTTGTTCAGATCCCAGGTTTATCACTTTCAAGCTGGGTAACCCTGTACAAATAGTTAACCGCCTCACGCTTTAGGTTTCTCCTCTGTAAAATGGGGATAGGATAGTACTCACCTCATAGTATTATTTTGAGGACTAAATCAGGTAATAACATATAAAATAGTACCTGGAGTATGTTTAGTGCTCAGTAAATGTTAGTCATTGTTTTCTGAAAACATAAATAACATAGCTATTTAAGGAAGAGGCCAAGGCCAGGAGCCACACCCTTTCTTTCAAGCCCACACTCATTCAGCTACCTCAGTTCTCTTTCCATTAAGGCTCTGTTCCTAAATATGATCAGCTTAAAAATTAAGCAGAAAAAAACAGTGGCTACTTGTTAAGAGGGAATAACAGATTAACTTATTAATGGCTATTTTGACATGACCATGCTTCTGTTGATCAGGTTAGCCAAAGTAGCATTTAGGATAGATAAATTTAATTTGAAATGTGCCTGGAGTTTGAGGGAGTTGCTCGTGGTTATGTGGAAGGGTATGAGTTGAAATGGAAATGGCAAGTGCAAAATGAAGGGTGAGATAGGCCTGGAAAACTTCTATCTGCTTTGGTGTTTTTTATGATCTTGGCAGTCAGGTTCTAAAAGCTGCCTTACATACAAAATAGTATTCCTTCAGTAATCGTAGGTACATAATAGATGCTCCATGAATGGAATGGGATGAATTTTATGTAATCGATGGATGGATGGATGGATGGTTAAATTTTAAATTATACCAAAGGGCTGAACTTGTTAAATTGAAAACAGAAATGGAAGCTAATCCATTCATAAAACCACAGGGATATAACTAATAGTTTAGTAATAGTAGAGAATTAGGATGAATTTTACTAATTTATTTTAGAAGCTAAGATATCCACTAGAATTTTCTTATGGCCCTGTTTGGTTTTAGATTATGGAATGGGGTTTCACATGATTCGATAGAAGTATTTTTAAATCTATGATTTATTACTTTGACATTTAAATATGTTTCTGTGTTGTCAGTTGGAATTTACTTGTGTTATAGATTATCTGGCTGACATAAGTAGAAAGCTTTTGGTTACTTAAAAATTTTCTCATAGCCCTATAAATTCAATCAGTTATTATCCTTTATGATTAAACTCTTTTCCTTTTTGTATTAACCATAATTATCCTTTGTATGTGTTACAGGAATAGTAGTTGTCAGGTACTACAAGTAGCTTTTAGTTAAAACAGAACATGTCTAAATTTGGAGATGTTTATCAAACTCTAGTAGAAATTAAGTATAAGTCATGTTATGAAGAACAATAATAAAACATTAATTTAGATCTCAAAATGATATTGTGCCTGTGTTTGCTGTAGTCTTGAACCTCCAAGAAGGAAGGAGGAAAATAACATTTATTAATTACATGCTATCATATATATACATATATGTATAGGTGTGTATTTTTAACAAAACTAGCGTGTATGTCCACAAGTATGTTTTTAGAGAGATTCTCATCTATATAATAAAATCTAGAGGAAAAATAAGATGAACAAAATCTGAGAGAAAAATAAGATACATCACTAGAAATTGTCACTTCATGGTTCCTGTTAATAAAGTGACATATGAGGCCCTGCTTGCAGAGTTTTCAAAACAGTAGGAATTTTGAAATAATATATGCTTGAATTAAATATAAATATGTTAATTAATTATTTATTGGTATATGATAAATGAAAGAGCAGTTGTCAAAATGCATGGTATACATTTATTATAAATTTTTGATTGTTAGACATACCATTCATTAGTAGTCTTCATGTAAGTTCTAGGATTTTTAAAACCAAGCAGATAAAATGTTTTACTGATTTTACTGCTTGCATGTAAATTACAAAACTTAGTAAAAATCTGAAACATCTTCATCCTCAGAAACAGTTGATATGTATGCAACTTATTGTAACTAATTTCAAATAAGATTAACAGTTCTAGGCCGGGCGCAATGGCTCATGCCTGTAATTCCAGCACTCTGGGAGGCCGAGGCAGGCGGATCACCTGAGAGGTTGGGAGTTAGAGACCAGCCTGACCAACATGGAGAAACCCCGTCTCTACTAAAAATACAAAATTAGCTGGGCATGGTGGTGCATGCCTGTAATCCTAGCTGCTCGGGGAGGCTGAGGCTGGAGAATCACTTGAACCCGGGAGGCGGAGGTTGCGGTGAGCCAAGATAGAGCCATTGTGCTCTAGCCTGGGCAACAGGAGTGAAACTCTGTCTCAAAAAAAAAAAGGATTAACAGTTCTGTTTTTAAGAGTGGTACCTTTATATGAATCATGCTAGTAAGATTTATCATTGGCAAACATATGTACCATATTTTATTGAGTCTAAGGTGTCATTGATTATAAGACAGACACACCATTAATTTTATGTGTCAGTAAAAGACAAAAAAAATATTGCCAGTTAACACTATGGCATGTCATTGATAATTAAAATGATTCCTGATTGCAGAGATGTTAATATGTAAAAAACAATACATATCTTTTAAGAATTCAACTGTACTAATAAATGTATTGACTGATTAATACTTAGCTAATAACTTGGATTCTTAGTTCTTTTTTACATGAAATACGTCAGTAAATTCAGCCTTTCTGAAAAAAAAAGATGTCCAACTTTAAACAGGAAGTAATAGTGCAAGTTCCCAAAAGCTTATATAATACAACGTAACTTTCACATATTTAAGGATTAGAGTTTTAACTCCCTTTTTAAAACTAGCTTGTTTTTCCAAGATGAATTTAAGCTGTAGTCTTGAGTTGAACTTTAAATGGGCATCATTTCACTGAGTTAAAGGTGTGTGTGTGTGTTTTTTTAAGTTTGTATTTGAGGACTTAAAAATAGCCTCAATACCTTTCACTGGACTTGCAGAGAAAAAATAATGTGACATTGTATTTTTGCTTGTTTTCTTCTCTTATGATGAATTGGGTGTATTAATTACAACAAATTGACTAATTGGATAAGATTCATTGTTTGTTCAATTATTGCAATGAGAGAATCAACAGGGGGGCAATTACAGATTGATGCAGTGTAGAATGCAGCTTGTTGCACAACAAGTACTACTAATACGTGGGCAGGATTGAAATAAGTGCATAAATTACATCTGAAAATCAAATATAGACACATCAAGTATAAACATTGTGGTTTTCTACTGCCTATACTTACCAAATGAATTAACATTTCAAATTCATACTTTAGTTTGAAATTGCCCTTTGCTGTCAGAAACAACCCATGTTTTGATATTTAGGTTTTTTCCTTGCCTGAGTATCTGTTTGCCGGATTTTGCTAACATTGATAACAGATCCTTTAATGTTTTTAAGAACAAAATTTGCATAAAGCTTTTTATTATTAATATATTCTGCATCACTTTGTTGCTTTTCTTTGGGGATATTTCTCCTTAGAATAGCAAACTATCAGTTTATTTGAAGCATATATTTATAATGAAATTGTATTCTAGTATATAATATAGTAAACTCTTTGTAATTCGTGATGGAAGAATGGAGTGCTCTATAGCAAAAAAGTGCTTACCTGATTTTATTTTTTCTACTTCTTAAACATCCGATTTCCTTCAGATAATATTTATGGCTATCTGTTGTCATTGTATAGATAATAGAGATTTCTGGTTTTATGAGAGTCAGGTAAATTTTAATCTTTGAAATTTACTAAAAGATAATATGGTTCATATTTATCTTTAGTTGTTATGTTTACTGATATTAAATATCTGTTGACTGGTTGAAGTATATGTGTCATTTTAAAATCAATAAGATATGTTGGAAATCATAATCTAGGAATAAAGGGATCATGTTTTGGAGCTGAACACTGCCTGTCTGTGTGGTGAGACCAATACCTACCTGCCTTGCCTATCTCAGAGTTTTTCTCAGAATCAACTGAGGTATTGTAGGCAAAAGCACTTTAAAATTTATAGAACACTTTATAAAGTATAGAACACTTTCAAAGGTGTTCTATAAATATAAAAGAGTTGTATTATCCTGAATATTTGTTCCTGGAGTTTTCTATACTAATTTTACTCTCTGAGCCAGTGGTTCCCAAACGTGGTAGAGCACCAGAACTCTTGTGGAATATTTTTAAATTCATATTGGAGTCCTAGTTTCTAGATCAGAATCCTGGGTTTGGGACCCACAAATCTGGTTGGGTTATTTTTTTCTTTTTATTTTAAAGTAATGTTGGAAGTACAAAAATGGGTCAGAGTTCCCTTAGGCTCTTCACTCACCTTCCTCAAATGTTAACATCTTATGAACCATGGCACCATTATCAAAACCAGGAAATAAACATTTTAATAATTCTATTAACTAATCTGCAGACCTCATGCAAGTTTTGTCAGTTCCCTTTTGTTGGCCAGGATCCAATTCAGGATCCCACATTTCATTTTGTTGTCATATCTCCTTAGTCTCCTTCTGTTTAGGATAACACCTCAGACTTTTTTCTTTTATGATGTTTTCGTTTTTGTAACATACTGGCTGGTTATTTTGTAGAATGTATGTCAGTTTGAGTTTGTTTGACGTTTTCTCATAAATAATCTGTATTTTATTTTATTTTATTTTTGAGACAGAGTATTGCCATGTCACCCAGACTGGAGTGCAGTGGCACAATCTCGGTTTACAGCAACCTCTGCCTCCCAGGTTCAAGCAATTCTCCTGCCTCAACCTCCCAAGTAGCTGGGATCACAGGCATGTGCCACCATGCCTGGCTAATTTTTGTATTTTTAATAGAGACCGGGTTTTGCCAGGTTGGCTAGGCTGGTCTTGAACTCCTGACCTCAGGTGATCCTTTCTTCTTGGCCTCCCAAAATGTTGGAATTACAGGTGTGAGCCACCATGCCTGGCCAGAATCTGTATTTTAAATAGCTTTCATGAAGCCTTCCTTAAACATGTAGGCACTACTGATCTGATAACAACCTAATTAATTGTGCCTCTTTGTAATATTACCTAGATACCATTTTAGAACCTATAGTAAATTGATAAGATTTACAGTTTTCAAGGTTCAATGTAAATAACCCTATTTTTAATATCTCTCTCTCTCTCTAGATAAATAGATATATCATTTAATTTTTTTTTTTTTTTTTTTTTTTTGAGACGGCCTCTTGCTCTCTTGCCCAGGCTGGAGTTCAGGTGGCATGATCTCGGCTTACTGCAACGTCAGCCTCCTGGGTTCAAGCGATTCTTTTGCCTCAGCCTCCTGAGTAGCTGGGATTACAGGTGCACTCCACCCCGCCCGGCTAATCTTGTATTTTTAGTAGAGATGGGGTTTCACCATGTTGGTCAGGCTGGTCTTGAACTCCTGACTTCATGATCCCCCGGGCCTCCCAAAGTGCTGGGATTACAGGCATGAGCCACCACGCCTGGCCTCATTTTATTTAAAAAAATGTATAATATTTTAGAAATAGGATTTCACTTTGTTGCCCAGTCAGGCCTCAAACTTCTAGGCTCAAGTCATCCTCCCACCTCAGTCTACCTAGTAGGTAGTACTACAGGTACACACCACTGTGCCTGACTTATACTCCTTCCTTTCCTCCATTCTTCCTTCCTTCTTTCCTTCCTTCCTTCAGTCTCTCCCTCCTTCTCTCCCTCCCCTCCTTCCTTCCTTTGTTCTTTCCTTCCTTCCTTCAGTCCCTCCCTCCCTCCTCCCTCCCTCCCTTCCTCTTTCCTTCCTTCCTTCCTCAGAATAACTGTTTTTTTAAAAATCTAATTTTAAAATGCCACCAGAATTATATCAGTCAAAATGATTTCAGAATTGACTTTTTTCCTATCATGGAAATGTACCCTTTTTAAATCGAAAAGGCATGTGTAACATTTTGGACTTAGAAGGTTTAGTAGGAAAATACTATATATCTGAAATATCTCTTACAAAGTTAGAATCTGAAAAAGACTTGCAGGGGTTGTTAAAAATGACTAATGAGTTTGTGAAATAAGATGCCATTCCAGACATGTAGAACAATGTTAGAAGAATAATACAGAATATGTGGAAAATAAAGTGAAAGTTGCTTTTTTTGTTTTTAAGTAAAATTTTCAAATAATTAGTATAACAAAAGGTTTATCTAAGGTGTGACAGGAAATGTTTTTATCTAACCTATCCCTACCACTCCAAAGGGCAAGTGTTTAAGATTTACTTGGTAGTTAGTATTTATTTATTAGTATTTATTTTCTAGAGATTTAGATAAAATTTATCTATAAAGATAATGTTTAAGCACCTTAGTCCTTTGTCCATAGAGAATCTTCATTAAATCCTCTTATGCTACTGTAAAGGAATAGCAGAACCAGTTCATAGTCATTTATACATTTTAAAAAATATTTGACTATCTGCTTCTCATTTCATTCAAGTTTTTATTCATTGGGATTTGAGTCTTTAAGCCGCCACATAAGATATTGCATCCAAATGTGCATTCACGTAATTCATTTAGCTTACCGAACATTCAGAAGATAGCTTTTTAAGCAATATATGAAGGATATTAATTAATAGGCAATGATTTCCATTTCGTAGGAGATTGTTATTTAAACAACTACATTCTCTGTGTGTTGTTCTCTTCTACAAACTAGTTGAAAATACACATTTAGGTTGGAGATTGATAGCAAGTAGGATAAAGTATCAAATATGTATTTTTACTACCCAGTTTTATTTAGTATTTTCCCTGACTTTGCCTTTAAAAATCATCTGCACCAGTGCAGATGTAGCAATATTTACAAGGATGTAGCAAATATTTACAAGCAGAGTAATGGATTCCGTTAGGAGGAGGTTCTTACTGGGAGAGGCATGAGAGGGCGTTTCTGGGAAACTAATAATGTCTTGTTTCTTGATCTGGGAGCTGGCTACACAAGTATTTTCAGTTTGAAAAAATTGAGCAGTACTCTTATGTGTGCACTTTTCTGACTTTACATTACACTTTAATATTAGTAGATTTGCACTGATAGGGTTATGGAAAATGAGAGATTGGATTGGGGGGCATTTTGAGGTTGTGATACCTATGAGATACCCATATGGATATGTCTAATAAGTGATTAGTTATTGAATGTGAAGCTTAGGGGAAAGATCTGAACTAGAGATAAGAGATGTGAGGATCTTTAACTTCTAGGTGGTAGTTAAGAATAGATTAAGTGAAATCTCTCAGGGACAGTATATAGAGAAGGAAGATGGCTCAAAACAGAACTTTGAGAAAAACCAAAGTTTAAGAGGCTGGCAGAGAAGAGTTGTCAATGACTGAATCCTATGGAAAACTAACATTCAAAGAGTAGATGCGGGAATAAGAGCCAAAATTTAGTAAAAGCAAGTTTAGTGAGAACCAGAAGAGTCTTGTGTCAGGGAGCCAAGAAGGATGCCACAAGGAAACAGTTACCTGTTACACGTTAAGACTTTTTAAAGTTCTGTTGGATAAAGGTCTTTTGAGTCCTCAGGCATGAGGAGTTCAGGTTTTGGAGTGAAGCATATTTAGTTTCTGTCTCTATTCTTACTACCTGTGTGACTTTGAACAAGTTATTTAACTTCTCTAACCCTCAATTTCCTCTTATAAAATAATAGTACTTGCCTTTCAGAGTTGTATGAACATCAAGTGAGAGAATGCATATAAAGTCAGCACAGAGGCTGACTCATAGTAAACACTGAATAAATGGAAGCTGTACATATTAAAAGTAGTTTTTAAGAGTTGAGATTTTAGTGGGTTGAGGAATGAAACGGAAATGACTCTTGAGAACTGTGGATACAAAGGAGGAAGAACAAGATCATATGGTATCTAACAGTAAATATAGCCTCAAGGCAGATTTTTATTTTTAGGAAAGAAACTAGAGAAGGAAAGGGGACTAGAACAGAGAGGAAGTAAACAGTGAAAGTGGCGAGAGGGAATGAAGTGTAACTATGGTTGGTTCCTTAATGTTGCTTCGGAATATCTTTGTGTTTCCTCTGATTTCCTGTTTCCAACACAAGCTGTGTTTCTTAATGTTATTTGCTTTCTTCACATATTCAGAACAGTGCAGGTGAGACACCAAGTAAGAATTTCCATTATTCTGTTGAATGTGGTAATCATACCAATACAAGAATAATATAGGGAAAAATTATTCTATAACTTTCTCTCGCCTCAAGTCTAGTCATCCAGTCAATAACTGAGTCCTGTTGGTTCTGCTTTCACAATAAAAAGTTGTATCTTTCTTTACCTCTTCATCCACATTCCCACAGCTCCAGATTACACTCTCTCCTCTGAATCGTCATTTACCTTATCATTGGTTTCCCTGCCTTGCATTTCACTTCTTTGTCATCACATTACCCCCTTGCTTACAGTGCTTATATCTTGCAAATGCTTTATTTTTTCGATTTATTCAAAATAACTCACTACATATTCATTGGACATTTGTTGCCAGTGATGAACAAGACAGATTCCTTTTAAATTCCTGCTCTCAAGAGCTTAAAAGTTGGCCTTAAAATGTGAACTATTTGTGTGTCTGTGATCTTCACCCTTTCTGGTTGTCCGCCTGTCTGCTGCCTCCTTCTGGGAACTCTTTGTGTTCTTGTCATATTGCCACTGAATATTCTCCTTACTCTTCTATGGTATTCATTCCCCTGCCTGGAATGTACTCTACCACTTCTTTCACTACCTGTTAAAATTCCTTTCATCATATCAGATGTTATCTTTTCTGTAAAGCCCCCTTTACCTTTTTTTTTTTTTTTTTTTTTGAGATGGAGTCTTGCTCTGTTGCCAGGCTGGAGTGCAGTGGCGCAATCTCAGCTCACTGCAACCTCTGCCTTCTGGGTTCAAGCGATTCTCCTGCCTCAGCCTCCTGAGTAGCTGGGACTACAGGTGTGTGCCACCACACCCAGCTAATTTTTGTGTTTTTGGTAGAGATGTGGTTTCACCATGTTGGCCAGGATGGTCTCAATCTCAATCTCTTGACCTTGTGATCTGCCCGCCTTGACCTCTCAAAGTGCTGGGATTACAGACATGAGCCACTGTACCCGGCCCCCCTTTACTCTTTAATAAGCGTGGACACTTCTTTCTTTGTATTTGCATTGCATCCTGTGCTAACCACCACTTTGGCATTTTAGCTATGATCATAGTCTAACTATGATACTTTAAGGTTAGGAAATGTGTCACTATATTTTCAAATCCTAGAGCCTAGGAAAATGCTTGGCATATAATAATTAGAAGTTGTTAGCATTAGTTGAGAAATTATTATGTATCAAGACTGTGCTAGGAGCTAATATACATTGTCTCACTTAATTCTCAGCAACAGTAGTTACTATGATATCCCTATTTTCCAGGCAAGGAAACTAAGGCTAAAAGACATCAAGTAATTTGCCCAATGTCTCACAGATAGGTACACAGTGGAGTCAGTGTTTAAATCTTTGACCCTGTGATTTCAAAGTACATGCTCTTAACCTCCAAATTCTCCTACATTAATAAATAGTTGTTGAAAGAATTCTGATATCTTTTTGATAAATCATATCTGAAAGTATTTGGGAGATTTTCAGTTTTTATAATACAGATATTTAAAATAGTCTATTGCTGATTAATAATTACTGTGGTTTAAGATCATGCCCCTGCATCTGTTGAAGCAGATAAGAAATGTGAGAGTTACGTATTTATACCTGTCATCAAGACCAAAAAAAACACTATTTTAGATAGCTCCATCTGGTGTGTATGTATGTAAATATCAATATATATAAACATACATATATAAAGATATACTGACACATACATGCTATAGGAATATAAAAAATAATAGTTCTTATCCTTAGGATATAGAGTACAGCTAAGATAAGCCTTAACATAAATGAAAGAATTAAAGAACAACTAATTGTTAAAGTGTCTTAAGTAATTGTCTTTCTACTGTAGAGTAGAAAGAAGTACAGGCTTTTAACGAATAGGGGGGATTCAAGGATAATAAGTGGAATTTGAATTTAATAAGAGAAAAAAATCTGTCATTCCAAATCTGCAAGATAAAATAAATACAGTTATGTCACCTCACATTTTTCCTATGAAAAGTAATCTTGAGCCTAAAAAACAAGTGATAAGACCTGACTGCCGTTTTTTTTTAACCCACTAAATGTATTTATTTACTTGTTTGTTGAGATGGAGTTTCACTCTTGTTGCCCAGGCTGGAAGCAATGACATGGTCTTGGCTCACTGCAACCTCTGCCTCCTGGTTTCAAGCAGTTCTCCTGCCTCAGCCTCCCAAGTAGCTGGAATTACAGATGCCTGCCACCATACCTGGCTAATTTTTGTATTTTTAGTAGAGACAGTGTTTCACCATGTTGGCCAGGCTGGTCTCGAACTCCTGACCTCAGGTGATCCGCCCACCTTGGCCTCCCAAAGCGCTGGGATTGCAGGTGTGAGCCACTGCACCTGCCCTACTTGACTGCCTTTCTGTGTTTAGAAGTACATTAATTGTACTTCCAAACATAGAATTGGATGGTGTTTGTTCCATTAAAATAGAGTTTATGTTTTGAAAATGTCAACATGGATTTCAGGATAGTTATCATCCTTGGTTGGACATGCAAGTGATATAAAGTGGAAGAAAGTTTGTCATGACAATCTTAATTAAATTTAGGAAAATTCAAAGAATTCTTACTTTTTATTCTTTTCCTCTTGAAACAGCAAACTCATTATTACATTGGGTAAGAAACAAAAAAGAAAGAATGAGTCTTCAGATGAAATATCTGATGCAGAACAAATGCCACAGCATACATTAAAAGATCAAGACTCTCAAGTGAGTATTACAATTTTTTTCTAGAAATAAAACACTATTAGAATTATTTAGTTAGCATAATATTGCCTTGTAGATATTTACACTTTAGTTTAGAAGTAAAAATACATTTTGTAGTATGGTAGAAATTGTAAGGTAGCATTATTACAATATGCTCCTGGTAGTATTACCATAGAATATTAGATGTGGGAGGAAACTAACATATCCTCTCCAGCCCCTCATTGTTCAGATAATGAAACTGAAGCCCAGATAGATTAAGTAACAATACAAAGTCCTTGATGGCTTTTAGCATAGAGGAGTATTTAATACGATTATCCTGTGCTTATAGAGTACTTTTGAATGAACTTGATGGACATAGTAATTTTTTTAATCACATACAAACAACAGAGCAATGGATTGAATCATTCCTAGAAATAATTCCTTTGATCTGCTTCTGTGAAGATAACTGATTATATTAAAAATTCCCTGACATAGACAGAAGAAATACTGTTGCATTTTGCCTTTTTTTTTTTTTTTTTTGAATAGGTGGATATTCAAAATAACCCTGTGAAGTTAAAATTATATATAGTGAAGGTCATAATAATTCAGGCCACCCTCTGCTCTCTAATAATTAAAGTATGACTGTAGGCCGTAGGGGTGGTGGCAGTTGTGAATTATGGGGCCAGAAAGCCCCTGAATGGCCTTTCTTCTTCCTTATGCAGCTTCTTATCCAATGGGAGAGTAGTGGCTCAAGGCTCCTGGGCTGCTGCAAGAGTTGAGGTAAGGGCAGTGACTGAAGCTCCTTAATATTACATGGCCTGGCTTTTTCATCATATGTTATCCTTAACTTAGGCAAACTTACATTTGATTTATACCATATGATTAAATTTAGTTAAATTTTTTGCTGGAATAATGCTGGCCATTTTTCCATTATGTAATTACCAAACAATGAAATGATAGGCTAGGTCAACATGAACATTTCTTCCATGTTTTTCACTGTAGTATTAGGTTGTTTTGACAAGTGTGCTGCTTTAACACACACAAAAAAATGGTGAAGGTAAAAATATTTTCTAATAGTTATAAATCTATATTATTGATATATTTGATTGTGTCATTATATAAATGTTGGAAAGGTCTATGTAGCTTTCAACCACTTTGGAAACTAATTAAGGTTTGGAATCAGATAGAAATCTAAAAATGTGATTTGGTATTTAATTTTGTTACCTTTAATCTTAATAGAGAATATTCCAGCAGTCCACCTATATTTAGAGATCTAAATTAAAAAGAAAAATGCTCCTGTAACAGATTATACTATTAGGATTATTATAGGAAACAAGTTCAATGTTAAAATAGTGAAGTAATATATTAGTCATTTAAAACATGTTCTGACCTCCTGTGTAAAGTGCTATGGGCTGTTCTGTTGAAGCCATTAAGACTTAAGAAGCTAAAAATAAGAATTTAGAAGGGACAATTTATCGAGATTTTTTTTTTTTTTTTTTTTTTTTTTGAGACGGAGTCTTGCTCTGTCGCCAGGCTGGAGTGCAGTGGCACAGTCTCGGCTCACTGCAACCTCCGCCTCCCGGGTTCAAGCGATTCTTCCGCCTCAGCCTCCCGAGTAGCTGGGACCACAGGCACATGCCACCATGCCCGGCTATTTTTTGTATTTTTTAGTAGAGACGGGGTTTCACCATGTTGGCCAGGATGGTCTCGATCTCTTGACCTCGTGATCCACCCGCCTCGGCCTCCCAAAGTGCTGGGATTACGGGCGTGAGCCACTGCGCCCGGCCAATTTATCAAGATTTTAAGTTGTGCTGTAAAAAACATCATGGTGAAAGAAAGCCAGAAAAAGCACATGCCAAAAATGTGGACATCAGATTCTTTTTTATGTTTTTAAACTAGTAGTGACGTATGGCAGAGAAAGGTAACTGGTGAGATGATACATTATTTGGCTTTACCTAACTAATGTGTAACTATGTACTCTAGTGGAATATAATTTATGGCAAAATCTATAATCTCATAATTCATAAACTTTTAAATTAATCTGTTAGAGTCTTTGCAGGATGAGGGAACAGTTTACAGTAAGTAGCCTTCATTCTATCTGAATACACGTTTGTGAGCTTAAAAGATTCTTTGAGGTCACTCATTTACTATTTACTAAAAACTAAGTGAGTTATTTCTAAGTATAATAGATGTCTAAGTGACCACAAAGGAAACTAATGCTGAAAACATCTAACAGAATTTTTAAAAAAATGTACTGAACTATTCTCACATTTCATTATTTAAAAGTCATGCCTAATGAGACATTGACAATATGTGTTATTGTTAAAATAATAAATGTCATATTTATTAATTAAAACTATTCTTGAACATTAAGATCTATATGGTGCCCATAACAGAATTCTAAATATTCTTTTAGCCTAGTGTTAGAAATCCATAGAATTCCCCCCTCCTAGGGAATAATAAGTAATTCATATCCTTTTGAAAATAGGATGAAGGAAAATTGGGTTTCTAGTAGCCCTTTAATTAGAATTTTTTATATGCCACCAGGCTGTGTTACTTTGAGGTTTGAAACGTCAGTGTCTTCATGGCCAAGAGACATTGACCCATCCTACATGAGGCATGGTGTTATCTAGTACATTTGGCTGACCATATGAGTGCTTTTCTTTCTCTCAGTATTTTACTATTCACAAGAGAAAGAGGCAGAGGCATGACTGCATGTATTTCATTTGTCACCACACTGAAGCAGTGACTCAGCCATTTTTGTCATGGCTATGAAGGTAAATTAAAGACTTGCCAAATAGAAGTCAGGCAGAAACCAAAAGAACTTGTGGTTTATTTTGCTGGTTCCATTTTTTGGAAGTGTCATGAAGTTACTAAATATATAGAAGAAATTTGACTAGAAAAAGAGAGAGAGATTTGCCAAATATTGAGCAATAGAACAGTTGGTTGAGATGCCACTACCCCTATGAAATGTCTCTACCCTATCAGATTATAAGGGAAATTTAAAAAATAAACCTAAGCCCTTTGGAGTTTCAAACGAACCTGAGTTTTTATCTTTACTGTGGAAACACCAAAGAGATGTAACTTTGTTTTTGTTTTTCAAGTTTTCCATGAAATATAAAACTTTTGAAACAAATATTAGATATTTAGGGAGGTAAGTAAAACCATATATATTTGATTCCAGATTTAAAATTACTTAGATTATTTAAAAATTATCTTACTACATATAATGCTTTGTAAAAGGCTTAATTTTGTTTGATAATAGTGATGTTCTTTATATTTAAGGAGAGCTACTAAAGTTAGTAAAACGGTTTCTTCATTCAAATTTAATTATTTGGTAGATTGAATGCCTTCTTATTTTGTGCATTTCTTTTTAAATATTTTTTTTTCTGCTTTAAACACAATTTCACGTGCTTTGGCAAATACTATTTAATTTATTCTTCTGGATTTATACCCCCAATTAATTATTTACCCAATATTTATCTGATACACTTTTTAGGTTTGGGACTAAAACTGTGAAATTATTAATAGTTTAAATATTTATTGCCCAAACTATGAAATAGTTAAATGAAACAAACACCTTTTTATTCTTAACAATAGTTCCTAAAGAAAAGTAATGCAGTAATAAAGGTATTACTAATATATTTTGCCCAACCTGTGAAATAATTTTTTTACAAAAGAGAGATCTCTTTATTTTTAATGATTTCCAAATTAACATAATAAAAGTATTACTAACCTTGTTGTTTGAGATTGTAGGAAGTAAAACTGTAGAAGATTGTAAGCCTGTGGCAAACAGCAAATTATAATCTTCCTCTAAATAAAAACAAAAGAGGAAAAAATGAGCATTGAGTGTCATGTTGAAAATGTTATATACAAAATTGCCAGCTCTAGGGGTAATTATTTTAAAAATCTTTTCTTCAAAATAAATTACATAAATATGATCCTTGTGGTTCATTACAGAAAAGAAGATCAAATCGACAAATTAAAAGAAAAAAATATGCAGAAGATGCAGAAGGGAAGCAATCTGAAGAAGAGGTGAAAGGCTCTATGAAAATTAAAAAGAATTCAGCTCCTTTACCTAGTGAACAGCCTTTACAATTGTTTGTGGTAAGCATATTTGGGATTATGACTGCAAAACATTTTAAACCAACATAAATTCTATAAAATACTTGGATTATTTTTCTTCCTAAAAATTGCTCCAACTTATCCTTCTGGATTACATATTATTAGTTAATATAGTCACTCAAATCAGAAACCTAGGGATTCATCCTCTCCTCATTTTCCTTTGCATCTTCATCCAGGTTGTCACTACACTTTCTGCCTCCTACATGTATGTTCTTGAAATTTTTCAAACTATCTATTCTGCAGAATATTTCTAAATTACAAGTCTAATCACATTATTTTTCTACTGAAAACTCCTCTAATAGTTTCCTAAATCTTACAGAAATAACGTTGCTTTTTTAGCACAGTGTGTAAACCCCTTTGTGTGGATTCTCTGGCTTCATCTCCTGCTACTTCTCCATAAGCACTCAGTCCTCTGTTTTATGAACACATTTGCCAGAATGCCACATGTACTTCTCTCTTCTTTAATTTTTTAATTATAAATCCCCCTTATCTGTATTACCAGCCAACCACTCAGCCACTAGCTGAGTACCTTGGGCAAGTATTTATTTATGCCTAAATTTCCTAATCTGTAAAACGGAAATGATAATAATGAAGACAATAAATTAATATATGCAAAATGCTTAGAATAATGACTAGTACATCAAAAAGCACAATATGTTTGCTACAAAGATTATGCAGATGATGATGACGACAATAACAATGACGTATTTTTTCCATTTTTGTGTTTCTAACATGTAACAAAGAGTCTGGCACATATGCTATATAAATGTTTGTTGAACTGTAGTATGTTCATAAACATACAAAGTGGCAACTAAAAGATCTTTCAGAATATGTTCTGTCATTATTTCTTTCCTCCCTCCCATAGGAGAATCCAAGTGAAGAAGATGCTGCAATTGTAGACAAAATTCTATCTTCTAGAATTGTAAAAAAGGAAGTAAGTAGTAGTACCTTACATTTTACACTTCATATTTCTGTGACCTGTTTAAAAGAGTCACCATTACTGATTTTCTTTTCTTAGATATCACCTGGAGTGATGATTGATACAGAAGAATTTTTTGTAAAATACAAGAATTAGTAAGTATCTGAGTTAGAAAAATAAAGATGTTATTTACATATAAATTAATATATTTAATAAACTAAGTAAAATTATGATTTTCATTTTATCCATATTTTATGATTATTATTTATACTTGCATAACTTAAGAATCATTAAAAATTAAAAAGGGTCCATTTGAAAACCTTTCATGTTAAAATTGAATGTTTTTTTTCAGCATATGTTAATTAGTAACATCAATATGCAGGAATCTTTATAAAATATGCTTTTATAATTTATAGACAGCAGTCATTGTATTGTTGAACTTTTCAGATTTCATTATTCTTATAAAAGACATTTCTAATCTACCTATACTCTGAGCTATTCTGAAGGTTGATAGAAGAGGATCTCTTGAGCCTAGGAGTTTGAGGCCAGCCTGGGTAACATAGTGAGACTCTATCTCTTTAAAAAAGAAAAAAAAAATTTTTGCCTCATCTTTACATTTTTATGTCAGATGTATACAGTGTGATGATCTGACCTTAAAAGTTTTTAATTTTAATTTTGGATATAGGTCAGTTAACCTATAAGAGTCTCTAACTGGGGAAAAATCATTTACTCTTCTTTTTGTGTATTTTCCAACTTTTCTTTATACCTCCATGAAAGCATTTTAAATCACATTTGTTTCAAAACAAGTTAGCTTTCTGATCATGACAGAACTGTTATAGGGAAAAAAACAATAGAAAAATCACACCTTGCTGTTACATTTTTGATCATTTTACTATTCTGTTTCTATATGGCAAATTGTATACCTTTAGACTATGAACTCCTTAGCATGTAGTGATCACAATTACTTTATTTTAGAAATGATATGAATTCTTTAAAGTTAAATGATGAACTACCTATTTGTAAAGTTGAAGATAATATTTTATATTGGATGTTATGATTTAAAATACGTCTTAAAATGGTTATCTGTATCATTCTAATATATGGCTTTTATAAAAATTTTAGCTCCTATCTTCACTGTGAGTGGGCCACAGAAGAGCAGCTTTTGAAAGATAAAAGGATCCAGCAGAAAATCAAACGATTCAAATTGAGACAAGCACAAAGAGCACATTTTTTTGCAGACGTAAGAAAAAAATAAGACTATTGTGTGTTGGTCTCTGAACACATGTAGTATTATTTATCAAAAATTATACATTATTTTAATTCTTAGACTTCCAGTGTTGTTATTTGAAAACAAATACTACCTACATATAGTATTTTTCTCTTCTCAAAATTAGCTTGGAAACTAGCTGAGACAGGAACACTGATAATGGTAGATCATGCTTGTATTTTTAAACTAGCATGTATTTCAATACTTAGAGTTGAATATGGGTATGGTAATATTACCAAGAATATATCAGCAAAGTTATTCAAGTAGAGGAAGTGATAATCTAGCAAGTTAATAGAAAATACAATTTTTCAGTACATGAAATATATTGCATATTTTCTATACCAGCTTCATGTATGTGAACAGAACCTCACTGAAAAAATTTATTTACCTCTTTAGGCCTCACTAAATGGTCTGAGGTTCTTTCCAGCTCCAAGTTTTTCTAATAGATTCCTTTTAGAGCGGTTTTAAGTTCATCTAAATGTTTTTAGTTTGAACTTTTTCTTTTAAACAAAATAGTCACAAAAATAGTACAGTGAATTCCCACATTTATTTTAACTAGATTTGCCAAATGTTAACATTTTACTATGTTTGCTTTATCATTTGTATTCATTCTCTCTGCCTCTCTCTGTGTCCCTGTCACACACAGACATCTTTTTCTAAACCATTTTAATGTTGCACTTTAGTATATATTTTCTAAAAACAACTATATTCTCTTTCATAAAAATAGAACTAAAATTGATGTAGTACTATTATCTCATCCACAGACCTTATACATATTTCACTAATTGTTTCACTAGTGTTTTTATAACAGAGAGAGAGAGTGTGTGTGTGTGTATGTGTGTTTGTATTTATCTGGTCCAGAGTCTAATCCAGCAGCACATGTTACATTTAGTTGTAATATCTCTTTTAGTCAGTCTCTATTTTTCATTTCTTGGACATTTTTAAAGCATACAGCTCATTAATTTTGTAGAATGTTCCTCAATTTGGTGTTGTATGGTGTTTCCTCATGATCTAGGTTAGGCATTTTTAAAAAGAACACCATAGAATTGATGCTTTATTCTTCTAGTGAATGACATAAGGTGTACATGATACCTATCTACCCCAGTACTGGTGGTTAATCACTAGATTAAGGTGGTATCTGCCAGATATTTTTACTACATAATTACTATTATTCCATTTATAATTATTAAATTCACCTCAAAAATGTGGGCTTGGTATGGAGGCTAATGCCTGTAATCTAAACACTTTGGGAGGTCCAGGTGGGAGGATCACTTGAGCCCGGGAGTTTGAGACTAGCCTGGCCAACATGTGAGACTCCCATCTCTATTTGAAAAAAAAGGATGATCCTAATGACCTGTCAGTTTACGAATGCTGGGAGATCCTCCCATCACCTTAAATAGTCTGTCATCTGTTCAGTATGATCTAGAAGTTCCTAACAAGCTGAAGATTTTAGAATTACTTAATAAATAATCATTAAATTTTACTAAGGCTAATTTTTCTCACCTAATTCAGGTACAAAACATTAAATAATAGCTATGAAAAAAAGTTTTAAATCAGTTTCTTTTTGTTTTGTTTTTTAATTTTTTTTATTTCCATAGATTATTGGTGAGCAGGTGTTGGTTAGTTACATGAGTAAGTTCTTTGGTGGTGACTTATAAGATTTTGGTGGACTCATCTGGTTTTTTTAATTGAGGTATGTTTGACAACAGTTGCATATATGTAGGGAACACAATTTGATGGGTTTGATATACATGTGTATTGTGAAATAATCACCTCAAACTAATGAACATATCTGTCACCTCAGATACCACTTTCTCTTCTTCTTTGTTTTAATCTTAAAGTGTTATATCACTATTCTGGTGTTGGGCAGTGTTCTTTGTTTCTAGGTATGTCCTATACAAAAACAATGGAAATGAAAATATCACTCAGAAGAGATTTAAGATAGCAAAGAGAACTAAAGGCAGAGCCATGGAGTACTACAACATTAACAGGTTAAACAAAGGAGGAGAGGCAGCAGAGAAAGCTGAGATGGCTGTTGGAAGTAAGACTTTCAGAGAGGAGTAGAAATTGGCCAAGCAGACAAGAGAAGGGCAGAATCTAAGTCAGAAGAGAGAAGAATGAGGGTAAACACATAGAGGTGCGACAGAAGATGGAGTTTGGAAAAAAACATGTTTTTATACTTTTGAAGCATGGAATCTGGGTTAAAGTTGTGGCAAGATGTTAGAGTTGTAGGAGATGAGACCGAAGGAAAAGATACGGTCTCATTTATTCCACAAAAACTAATATGGACCTACCTGATCCCCCAAATAGGGGAGAGTCAGTGAAGAATTTTAAGTAAGGGAGCAATATGTAAGATTTATATTTGAGAAAGATTACTCTGGGGACAACGTGAAAAACAGATTGAAGGGAGGTGAGACAGTAGTTAGGATTATTTGTAAAGGTTTAAATAAGAAGTGAGGATGAGGAAGGAGGAACCAATCTCAGAATTAAAAGTAGAATCTGTACAAATTGGTGACCAGTTAGAGTTAAAAGTAGAATCTGTACAAATTGGTGACTTACTAGATGTAGAGGGTAAAGAAAAAGAAGGAATCTAAAATGGCTTCTCCATTTCTGACTTGTGTCACTGAGTGTGGGCTATGGAGAGGGAGCTGTGTTACCATTAACCAGTTAGAAAATGCAGGAGAAGTTATGGATTGAAGAGTAAATAAATGCAAATGAGTTTAAGGTACCTCAGTAGAGTTTGCAGTCAGTGCAATAAGAGGGTCTTGAGCACAAGAACCATCAGGTAAAGAAGATAAAGGATGTGTGAGACAACTGAGAAATGACAACATGCAGTGGGATGTGCGGTCTTCAACTCTTGCAGCCTGAGGAAAGGAGTAAAGGAAAGGTATAGAGGCTGCTTTCAGGATTTTTTTAAAGCACGTATCTTCTGGACTACCTTATTTTTTAGTGCTATTTGATTGGTTTTATTATTGATAACATTATTCATAATATCCTAGATATCATTTGGAAATGAAAATGGAAGAATTCCATTTATTGGACATTTAATTGAAATCAGACTTATAAGTTCTATAGTGAAATGCTAGTAAATTTGTCCTTACTTTTATCATTCCTCTTCTTTGTCAGATATCAATTAAGTTACCTTTTAATTTTAGATGGAAGAAGAACCATTTAACCCAGACTACGTTGAAGTAGACAGAGTATTAGAAGTCTCTTTTTGTGAAGATAAGGATACTGGTGAGGTAAATATTTGGTAAAAATGTTTTGTAAGTAAGAAAAATCTAAAACTCTACAAGTATTGAAACCTTGTACTTTGTTCTCTGTTTAAACTATTTATTAGTCTCTTTTTCAAAATAGTAAAATGAAAACAATTTTTTTACAGCCTGTTATTTACTACTTAGTAAAATGGTGCTCATTACCATATGAAGATAGTACTTGGGAACTAAAAGAAGATGTAGATCTTGCAAAAATAGAAGAGTTTGAACAACTGCAAGCTTCAAGGCCTGATACAAGACGTTTGGTAAGAACCTGTTTTAGACAGCTTTATAAAATCTTAGCACTTGTTTATGTAAGTTATGATATTGCTAATAATTATGTAATGTTTTACTTTCATTTCTTTCAAACAGGCTTGTTACTATGTGAGTCTAGTTTTGAGAGCCAAAGCTAAAGAGGGAGTTTATATGTGAAAAGACAGGAGCAGATTCCTTTTTGATTAGCACCAGAGTGAGGAAGGCTGCCCTGATAAACATGGAGATGTGAAGTAAGAGAAGGAAATGAATTAAGTATTCCATAGAAGAGATCATATTGTTTTATAATAACTATTTTCTGGTCTTCCTAATATTATTTTCTGGTCTTCTTACTTTATTTTCCAGTAATGCCCATAAGGTGTTAACAAAAGCATATCAGTTTACCCCCATTCCTTTTATCTTATAAATGCTATTCCTTGAACCAGGAAACAGAAGTGTCAATTAAGAGAGGAGTGAATCAAAGAATGTTGTAAAGGAGAAAGATTTTCTTTTGGGATGGGGACTATGCCTTAGTGGTAACATTAAGCTTTATTGAATAAGCTATGTCTTTAGATCAGTGATTCTCAGTCAGAGGTGCATAAAATCTCTTTTGGAACTTCTCAAAAATTAGAGATGCCTTAGGTATATGATATAGTCTTTGGTAAAGGAGCCTCAGCCAATAGAATTAATCCCCTTAATTAATGTAAAATTGATGACAACAAGGCTAGTCTATCATGGTTGAATAATGTAGGAGGTGGGTTTGGGGTTTTTTGTTTGTTTGTTTTGACCAGTATTTTGCTGTTAAATAAAATAGCATATAAGTCATGTAAAGTATTTTGAGATTCTGTAAATGAAATTTTTCCCTGACCCAAACTAATGAAACATTAATAGTGATTGGATTGCTGAAAGAAGCTATACAGAATATGATCTAATGCAGAAATTATTTTAAGCAGCAATTAAAATATATGTTAATTATTTTAATGTTAATTGGCTACCACTTAAAAAATGTTTTCTTTAGCAAACATTATCTATATAAAGTAGCAGCAGAGCTTCAATAACAGTCTTGTTCTCAGCATACTGATAGCCTGTTTATTTTTTATTTACAATTACCATATACTTACCTAATGGTTAAAAAAAAAAAACTCCCTTGAACTGTGTTTTTCCTCTGCTCTCAGGGTAACAGAACAGCCAACACAAAATACTTCTGTGACCCCAAAATATGTGGGAAATTCTTATGACCAGCAAGCAGTCACTTCTGCAGTGGACACCAGCTGGCTGTCCTCTAACTCAGTCCTACCCAGCTCTAATTCATCATCTACCCAGATAGTATCAAATTCTACATCTTGAGGGTTCAGTTGCACAAGACTGTCCCCCTCATTCCTACCAGTCACAAGTCCAGAGGCCTGCAGAACTTCTGACTGACTGGCTTCAAGTTAGGGTTCCTATTACCCACCACTTTGGGTTTGATTAATTTGCTAGAGCAGCTCACAGAACTCAGGGGGACATTTATGTTTACTGGTTTATTCCTAAGGATATTTTAAAGGATACAAACAAACAGCAAGAGGAAGACAGACATAGGGCAAGGTCTGAGCGCAGAAGCTTCTGTACCTGTAGAGTTGGGGTTTGCACTCTCCTGGCATGTGGATGAGTTCTTGTTCACCTTCCTGGAAGTTTACTAAACCCTGTCCTCTTGGGTTTTTATGGAGGGTTCATTATGTAGGCATGATTGATTCAATCATCCAGTGGCCATTGGACATCAACTTGACCTTCTCCCCTTCCTTCCTCCTATTCTCCCCTCCTCCTCTCCTCCCCCTCCTTCCTCCTTTCCGCCCTTCCCCCTTCCTACCATTCTCCTCTCTAATCTTGCCTTTGTCCTTCTGGTGACCAGGTCTACCTGAATCTATAAGTCAGCAGTATTGGCACACAAAAAGCAGCACTTTGGAAAACCCAAGGATATCAGGAGTTGTATGTCATGAAATGGGAATGAAGACCAAATATGTATTTCACAGTATCACACCTGATTATCTATAATTCTTAGAACTGTAATTTTGTTGATTAGTAACATAATTTTAAAGCAAAAGACAATAGGAAACCTTTTGCTTGTCTCTCAGAAACTTATTTTTCTTACTGAGACCCTACTAATTGGAGGCCAGGATAATGTTATTTGAATTCCCATTAGGAATCTTCAGAAAATTTATGTCTTATATATCTGTATGTATAAGTGAATAAAAATTTTTTACATATAATGTTTCACTTCTATGCTTCTAGATTTCTTTCGAAAGAAATGTTTTGTACCTTGAATACCAAAAGTTTATTTTGGATGCCATTATAAAACAGTTACTGTTTTTTAAAAATATATTCATGATTGTTGCCACAATGTAGAATACAATTGACTTTTGCACATTGATCTTGTATTATGCAGCCTCGCAAAAATTGCTACTTAGTTTAACTTTTTTGGTAGATTCCACAGGGTTTTCTGCATAGACAAATCATGTCTTCTATAATAGAAATACAGGTTGTTATTCCTTTTCAATCTTGATGACTTTTATCCTTTTCCTGTTTGATTACACTTGTTAGTGCCTGCAGTACAATGTTGAATAGAAGTTGTCACAGAGGAGATCCTTGCCTTATTCCTGATCTTAGGGGGAAAGCAGTCAGTCTTTCACCTTTAAATGTAATGTTAGTTTTGCCTTTTTTTAAGTTGTACCATAATGGGTTAAGGAAGTTCCTTTCTATTCAAAATTTCATGAGTTTTAATTAGGAATGGATGTTGAATTTCTCAAATATTTTTTCTGCATCTACTGAGATTATCATATTATTTTTGGTTTTAATTTTTTATGTTTTTTAAATAGAGACTGTATCTCCTTGTGTTGCCCAGGCTGGTCTTGAACTCCTAGTCTTAAGCGATCCTCCCACCTTGGCCTCCAAAAGTGTGGGATGAGCCACCACACCTGGTCAATTTTCATTTTTTAATCTGTTGCAACACTGATTAATGTTCTACTTTAAACCCACTTTCCATTCCTGGTTAAAAAAAAAAACACCTACTTTGTCACGATGGATTGCCCTTATGTTGTTAAATTCCATTTGGTAAAATTTTGTTCAGAATATTTGCATCTTTGTTCATTAGGGACATTGGTCTATAGTTTTCTTGTAATGTCTTTGTATCAGGGCTTCATAGAATGAGTTGGGAAATATACCTTCTTCAATTTTCTGGAAGAGTTGTATAGAATTAATTTGATCTTTAAATGTTAGGGAGAAGTTAATCATAACACTGTATACTGTTATACCTCTTAGGGTTATTTTTAAAGCAATTCTTTTTGCCATGAATATGATATATGGAAGATTTAAACACCATTCATTCTTTATTTTTCCACAAAGGACCGTCCTCCTTCTAATATTTGGAAGAAAATAGATCAATCCAGGGACTATAAAAATGGCAATCAACTCAGGGAATATCAACTGGAAGGACTCAACTGGCTCTTGTTCAATTGGTACAATAGGTATGTAGTATATCATAACAAAAAAATTTATTTTTTTTAATGTGTGCCAAAATGTGTCAAGTAAAATAGATACTGATGTTGCTATATTATTATTGTTACAAAGTCTTCATTATTTAAAGTGAGGTTACCTCAGGAAAATATGTAAATTACAATTTAGGATTCAACTATAGTTGCTTTCTTTAAATGTATACCAATCATAATAGAAAAGAGTTGGTATGTTGATTAATAATTAAATTTGAAATACCTTTCCAAGAGTCCTAAGACACCTTCTGTGTTATATAATGCTTTTCACCTTATCAACCCATACTACTGTCTGCCAACAATCGGTTTGAGTTAGTGAGTTACAAGCAAGGTATACTCATAGGAATTAAAGCTCCATCATTTAATGTAAATCATCAAAGAAGTAGGTTGTCAGCAATTGATAAGGAATGGAGTATAAAATATGGGAACCTAGTAATTAATTACCCCATTTTTATTAATTACTTGCTTTCTAAGCTTTTCAAAATGCCTTATAGAACATCTTACATTCTTTATTGAGATGAAAAGATAGTTGCAAAAGAAGTAAAAAAAGGTACTGCAATTGAGAAAGCATAGTAGTTGCATATGCGAAAAAGCAAATAAAGGCAATACTATTAGTAAGAATAGCAAATTTTGATGGTGCTTTTATTCAGAATCATTTTTAATCATTTCTACTTTTCACATGATTCTTCTGAGTTGTTTTGCTTAGTGCTGGTGAGTCATGGACTCAGTCGATGGAAAGAGCCTGTTATCCCCACAGTGCTCTTTTCCCTAATTTATGTTTTCTAAGTATTAATCATCATTTTTTCCAAGAGAACCATGTAGGAAAAATAGTTAACAAAACATTTTTTTAATTTGTCTTCCCTCATCAATACTCTTTCCCATCTCCTAAATTGCCTATTTTAAACTTTCACCACTTTCTTGAAGCCCTTTATCACAAATCTGCCCCCTTCACTCTCTGTATATGACTGCTTCATAGTGAAACCCAGGATGGTAGGTAAATTCATTCAAGTTTTTGCTTGTGCTCATATCCAAGCCTACAGATGTATTAATATCTTCATCCATAGTTATTTTTACCACTGTCCTCATGTATCGGACATGCCATCTCATCTAGTCTCCTTAGAACCTTAGAGCCTTACTTTTACTTCAGTCACTTATCCTTCTCTTTTATATCTCCAGGCCACCCTTGAAGACTGTTGCCATCCCTTCAGTCTATAAACAAATTTGGGTTTAAAATAAACCTCTTGGCTCTGCTTTTCTCTTTCTCTCTCTATGACTCTCTCTCTCCCTCCTTCCTCCTTCCCTCTCACCACCAGTGCTCCCACGCTGACTCCCCAGAATTCTCTGAAACTTTCAACTTTCCAAGTCCATGGGATATTTTTCAGCTCCAATTTGCTCTTTGCTGCATTGGTTAGTAGTTGCTACTCCCTTCTTCAAACATCCCCCTGACTCAGAACCCCAACAGCTTCCATAGTGTGACTCTCTCCTAGCTCTGCAGTACCTGTGACTATTCCTGGTTCTTCTTCTTCTGCTTGCCCTGTAGATGTTATGTTTGCCTGCCCTGGGTTCTGTCTTCTCTTTTTTCATATTACATGTTTGTTCTTCCTAAGGCATATTATATACTCCCCCTGCCTTCATGTACCAATAATATTCTAATGGCCCCATACTTTTATCTCTAAGGTCTTGAACTCTGGGCCTGTATTTCCATTTGCCTCTTGCTACCTGAGTGTCTATCTCAATGATTCTTTAAACACAACAGATTAAAAATTAATCTTACTATTTCCTGTTTCTTCCCCATCAAAATTGTTTTTCCTCTGTATTTTCCATCTTGATTAATAATGTCACAATTCATTTAGTCACCCAGACTGAAATCTGGCCTCACCCTGTACCCCATACTTTGGTAACTAGGTCCAGTTCATTCTAACCCATAATTCAGTCTGAAAAGTTCTCTCAGTTTCTCCTCTCTTAGACCAGGTACCCACACTTTCTTCCCTGCACTTAATGGTACTTTCCCAGTTACTCTCTCAACTTCTAGTCACCTCAACCTCTAATATCCACAATAGAACCAAAGTAAACTTTAAAATACAAACCTAATCTCATTGGATTTGTTTGAAGAGTTTCAGTAATTCCCATTGCATAATAGAATGGCAGATGTCTTCTATTTATGACCCTACTTACCTCAATAATCTCTCCTCCTTTTACCTTTTCCTCCAAACCATAGTAAACAACTTTTGGTCCCTCAGTTCATCATGTTCTTTACACTTCTGCTCATTCACTGTGCTCTCTGGCAAAATCGTACTCATTACTGACCTCCTTCTGAAGGAGGTCTTCTCACATCTCTTCTCAGAGTTGAGGCTTACTCTTTTGAGCCTCCGTAATAAACCATACTGATGATTCTTAACTGGCCACATATCATAATCATCTGTGGGGCTTATTTTTGAAATTATAGCTGATTTTATCCTATTCCATACACATTGAATCAGAATGTATAGGGGAGGGGCCTGAGTATCTTTTTTTTTTCAAGCTTTGTAAGCTTTTCTGATGCACAGCCACAGTTGAAGGTGCTTTATCTGTGCTTCTGTGATAGCACATTCCATTACTATTTACTTATTTATTTGCATGTCAGCTTCTGTAATAGATACACACCCCTGGAAAGCAGAGAACATGTTTTATTTCTTTTGTATCCCATCTTCTCATACTGTTCTAAAATATAGAAGGTGTTTAATAAGTGATTCCTGAATAAATAATATATTTAGTTGGCCTTGCTCTTCCCTTTCCACTCTTTAAAAAAAATTAAACATCTAACAGGTGGTATCCTTATTTTGGAGCTACAGAAATCTTTAGTTGTCCCTTTACAGGTTTATAATAACATTGTAATCTTAAATCTACTCTGTACTTCAGCAACTTTTACATTTTTATAAATGCAACTATTTTATTTTATCTTTGATTATTTTTGTATATTTATCTTTAAAAACATTGTGGTATGGGGGGAAAAAAAACCAATGCATGCATGGATAATATATTTGTTTATTTCAGACGAAACTGCATTTTAGCAGATGAAATGGGTCTTGGCAAAACTATTCAGTCAATTACATTCCTCTATGAAATCCTTCTGACTGGTATAAGAGGACCTTTCCTGATTATTGCTCCACTTTCTACTATTGCAAACTGGGAGAGAGAATTTCGTACATGGACTGATATTAACGTTGTGGTTTATCATGGGAGCCTGATTAGCAGACAGATGATACAGCAATACGAGATGTACTTCAGGGATTCACAGGTGTGTTATTGATGATTTTGTTTGTTGTTTGAAAGGTCAGGGCTAAACAAGATAATCATTACATACCAATTATGTTTGAATTTAGGATACATTTTAATTGCCTACCTAGATCTTAGTTTAAGCTCTTTTATTCATCATTTTTATTTTACAGTAAATTTGAGTAGCTGAAGAGAACAATGAAAAAAGTCAGTTTAATGCTGTAGTTCACTATAATGAAATATGCAGATTTAAACAATGTCTCATTTAATTCTTAATTTTTTTTAGGATAATTTTACTAATTGTTTTTGAATACGTATTAGATTTCTTTTTAGAGTAATAACCGTCTCTGATCATTGTCCAGCTTTTCTCCCAACATTTTAAAAATTTAAATCTTCACTAATACCACAGGCTTAAATGCCTGTTGGTGAGATCATAGGTTCTCTTTCATGTTCAGTGGATTTTTTTTTTCTCTTTTATGGCTCTTCAGGTGGAATTTCAGTGGATTTTTATTTTAGACATTTTTAAAAATGTGCTTTGTTTTGCTTACCAAAACAGTTATACCTCCATCTTTTTCTCCTTTGGATTGGTTATGTCAGTACTCTAGTGGTTTGATGATGTTCTTCTCTCCCTGTATTTGTAAGAGGAGGATTTTCTATCTTGCTTTGGCCACTTACTCTTTAAGAAGGGATTTCCTATCCCTCCTAAATACACAGATCATAAAATAAAGAGATAACAACTTAAGAATATTCTAGCAGAACGTTAAGACGAGAAACAGGCCAGGCATAGTGGCTCACACTTGTAATCTTACACTTTGGGAGGCAGAGATGAGAGGATTGCTTGAGGCCAGGAGTTCCAGACCAGCCTGGGTAACATAGCAAGACCCAATCTCTACCAAAAAATTAAAATATTTTTTGGCTAGGCGCGGTGGCTCATGCCTGTAATCCCAGCACTTTGGGAGGCCGAGGCGGGCGGATCACTAGGTCAGGAGTTTGAGACCAGCCTGGCCAACATGGTGAAACCCCATCTCTACTAAAAATACACAAAAAAATTAGCTGGCATGGTGGCACATGCCTGTAGTTCCAACTACTTGGGAAGCTGAGGCAGGAGAATCGCTTGAACCTGGGGAGCAGAGAGTGCAGTGAGTCAAGATCGTGCCACTGCACTCCAACCTGGTGACAGAGCAAGACTCCATCTCAAAAAAAAAAAAAAAAAAATTAAAGTATTTAAAAAAAAAAAAACCATGAAATGCCAAGTCATGATCTTGAATGTTCATATGAATTATTTCATTAAAATCTTTATTAAGAAATAATAAAATCAATTAACACAATTCACAAAAAAGTGTACTTTTTAAATAGAAAAGGTTTATTGCCTGGCACTCTACCTTAAAAGCACCTTAGTATTTTATTTTTCTTTCACTCGTTCTATTGTTCTAAAAGGATTATAACACATGGCCAGGTTATGTGATATGATAGAGGTTCAGGTAAGGTAATGTGCGTAGCCTTCTACTTTTGCTTCCCAATGATAGCTGATTGTCTACCTGTTTGAGCCCAAGAGTTTGAGGCTGCAGTGAGCTGTGATCACATCACTGCACTGAAGCCTGGGTGACAAAAGACCCTGTCCCTAAAAAATAATAATAATAATAAAACTGCAGAACAGAATCAAACTATAATCTAATTAAGATACCATGGATTCCAAAAGTGCAAAGGTGATCATTTTCAACTGAAGAATAATTCAAGAATTATATAGTTGCTTTAATTTCATATAAATGTAATTGTTTCAACATTGGAAGTAGGAAGCAAAATGAGGTGACAAAATCAGTTGATTTATCCATTTTCAAATTCTTGGGCTTAAGTGATCCTCCAAGTAGCTGAGACAACAGGAGTGTATCTCCACACCTGGCTAATTATTTTATTTGTTATAAAATGGGGTCTCACTTTGTTGCCCAGGCTGGTCTCGAACTCAAGTAATCCTCCCACCCCAGCCTCCCAAAGTGCTGAGATTACAGGCAGGAGCTACCACACCTGACCTAGTGTTTCATTATTCTTAATCATACATTTGTAGAATTTTAGAGCTGTATGTTGTCATAAAAATTATTTGAGATTCTCACTTTTTACAGAAAGCACAACTAATATCTTGAGACTTAAAAAGACTTTTAACAGAGTTACAATTTTAATATTCGTGTCACATGAGTTTGGCATAAATGTGATAACCAGAAACCTGGAAGATTCTTGATGTGTAATAAACTGAATTGTATATATTAAATACTGTATTTTTATGATAAATGTTGCAAATTCTAGATAAATATTATCTAAAGAGGTTTTACATTTCAAAAGATAAAGATGTCTCCTGTAATGAAATAAATAGATCTGTACTTCAAATATAGGAATAACTTTTAGAGTTAACTCTTTCAAATATATTTTTATATAAATTAAGTGAATATTTAACTTCTTTTTTTAATGTTATCAAATAGCTTGAAATAACAGTAGTACTAAAATTATGCTAAAATTTTTCTAAATTGCCCTTGGAAAAGTTAACAGAAATGATAAACTAATAACCACAAACATTTATTATTTACCATGTGCCAGGCATTTTATGCTAAACAGTTTACATGTATTATTTCACTTAATCTTTGTAATATCAACATTGTAAAATAGTATTGTCTCCATTTTAAACATGAGAAAACTGAGGCTAAAGAAGTTGCATGAATTGCCCAAAATCACAATGCAAAACCAGAATTAATAAACTCAAGTCAGTCAGATTCAAGAGCCCCTGTTATTAAACACTGTGATATCAATTTAACTGAATATATTATATCCCAGGTTTTTAGAGCTGTATAAATGCCATAGATTTATAATTTATACTTATTTTAATAATATTCTACTGGAGCTATTATTCAACTTAATGGCCAGTATACATAATTAATATTAACTAATCTAAAATTAATTAGGTTAATATGAATTAAAATTTAAGTCAGAATACCCAACTGTTTTTATCCCTTCTTTTCACTTAATACCCAACAGCTTATGTTTTGAACCCTGTTTAAACACTCTCTTCACTTAGATTCCAGGACATCATCCTGTCCTACATCACCACTTATTCTTTCTCAAGCACCCTTTTTTGATTCCTTCTTATCTTCCCTATATCTAAACTTTGGGATAACTCAAGGCTTAGTCTGCAAATATACTCATTATCTCACAGATTTTATACATACACGTAACTTTCAATACCATCTGTACTGCTGAAATTCCTAACTCTGTATCACCAACTCTAAACTCTTTCGTAAATTCCCGAGTTATATCCAAATGCCTAACTAACTCCACATGGCTATGTCTAATAGATGTCTCAAAATTAACATACAAAATCAAAATTTGAAACTACTTCTTTTTAGTAAATAACAACATGAATTTCCAGTTGTTTCAGCTAAAATTTTTAGAGGTAAATTTGAGGCCCTTCCCTGTCTTACTCCATGCTATCCACTGGGAAATCTTGTTGGCTCTGTTTTCCTTTTTTTTTTATTGAGATGGAGTCTTGCTCTGTTGCCCAGGCTGGAGTGCAGTGACGCGATCTTGGCTCACTGCAACCTCTGCCTCCCAGGTTCAGGCAATTCTCCTGCCTTAGCTTCCTGAGTAGCTGGGATTGCAGGTGCTCGCCACCACGCCCAGCTAATTTTTGTATTTTTAGTAGAGATGGGGTTTCAGCATGTTGGTCTCGAACTCCTGACCCTGTTAGATGGGGTTTCATCCTGCTGGTCTCGAACTCCTGACCTCGTGATCCGCTCGCCTCAGCCTCCCAAAGTGGTGGGATTACAGGCATGAGCCACCATGCCTGGCTGGCTCTACTTTCAAAATGTATCTAGAACTGAGCACACTTCTCATGACCTCCAATGAAGATTTCTTGCTTGCATTAGTATAGCAGCTTTTTGTATATTTATGTATATATGTATGTATTTAGAGAAGAAGTCTTGCTCCATTGCCCAAACTGGAGTGCAGTGGCACGATCTTCGGCTCATTGCAACCTCTGCCTCACGGGTTTAGGCAATTCTCCTGGATGGCAGCTTTTAAACTGGTCTCCATGATCCTGTCTTTGGCCTCTTCAGACAGGTTTCACCACAACTACCAAAAGGACTTTTAAAAATATATATGTCAAATCAGGACACTTCTTACAAACCCCTTCAATAGTGTGTTAGTCAGAGTCAAAGCTTGTATCACAGTTTGTCCTGCAGTCTGCCTCATCCCCTCCTCAAGTCACTGGATTTCAAACACTCTGGCTTGCTTGCTGTTATCTGAATGCTGCCAAAGACACTTCTACCTTAGGGCCTTCCTACTTGCTCCTTCTTTTACCAAGAATGCTTTCTTTTACAGATCTGTAGATATCAATATGACTTCCTCCCTCATCTTTACATTTTTTCTCAAATGTCACATCACACTAATGGTCTCCCAACCACTCTATATAAACCTGCAGTGTTCACCTTCAACCTTTTTTAAAATATATATATATATTTTATTGCATTTTATGTTTTGGGGTACATGTGAAGAACATGCAAGATTGTTGCATAGGTACATACATGGCAATGTGGTTTGCTGCCTTCCTCCCCATCGCTTATATCTGGCATTTCTCCCCCATGTTATCCCTCCCCAACTCACCTTCAACCTTAAACTTATCATCCCACATTCTTGTTTTATTTTATTCCACAACCCTTATCTCTTTCTAATTTACTTTTGTAAAAATTATTTTCTTAATAACTATGTCCTGCATTAGATTCATTATAATGTAAGTTTTAATTGGATAATTATTTTTATCTGTTTTTTTTTACTGCTATATCTCCAGTAACTAGAACAGGTTCTGGCACATCAGTACTCAGTATCTTCTGAATAAATTATTTGGATGGCTAATTATTCACTATTTATTTGCTATTATATTTGTGAACTCAGTGCTGTAAGTAATAAGAACTAATACTGAAATCTCATTGGCCAGATTTTATAATGATTATTTCTTGCCCAAAATTATTATAATTATTAAAAATTATTATAAAACATTTTACCAAGAAATATTTATTTGGATACAATTATAAATAATATAATTATGTTGGCATAATTTTTAACAACATTATTGAACACATATAATACAGTTTTAATGCTAAAACTTTTTATTGTAAGGGAGTGTCTGCTTATGTAAAAATTTCATTGGAAATGTTTTATAACAGATGTTATCAGATGCCATTTGGCAGGAATAAAAAATATGCAATTAAAATAATGAGCAAATTACATTTGATCATTTCTAGGGGCGTATCATTCGAGGAGCTTATAGATTCCAAGCCATCATCACCACTTTTGAAATGATTCTTGGAGGCTGTGGAGAGCTTAATGCAATTGAATGGCGATGTGTAATTATTGATGAAGCACATAGGTTAAAAAATAAAAATTGTAAACTCTTAGAAGGCCTCAAACTCATGAATCTGGTAAGTAACTTAATATCATCATTATGACAATTCAGTTTATTAGCTGTATAGTAAAAGGTCTTAAAGTTAATGCTAAAAATTTTGTTTTATAATTTTGGAATATCGGTACGTCTGAATTCTATCTGTGATAATTGAGATTTTTTTTTTTTGCTTTAATTCATAAGAAAAAAAATTCTACTTTCTACAGCTTCAAATTTTTTAGTTCTTTCCTCCAAAAAGTATTAGTAATTAATTTTTTTTATTTATTTATTTTTTTTTCTTTTCCACATTGGACATTTGTACAAAGTAATTAATTTTTAAAATAAGAAACATCAACAGAGTATGTACTATTTAAAAGAAAATAAGACCATAAGTTTTAAGCCATGAATTCCTTAATAAAAAGCCCCTTTACCAAAGTTATATTATTCAGATTATTTATGATAAAAGGTCCTACACAATTCTACATGTTTAACATATACTGGTTATAATTAATAATGGGATTTCTTATAGTCATCTTTTTTTTTTAGTGTGTTTGCTTCTTACAAATGAAAGCGTTTTTTAAACATTTTGATTTTTAATTAAGATTACATAATTACTACATGAGCACTTGAACAAACAGTTCAAATATAAGGAACCATATTCTGTAAAAACTTAAAGTGTTCCTTTTTACTCTCTCTCCATCTATGCCGCACCCAGTTCAATACCTTATTCCCATATGATTTCCTGTTTATCTTTCCAGGCCATTTGCTACCATATACATAATATACAGATTCACAGATGCATATACAAATATTTAATTTGGGAATTTAGAGGTTTTGTCAAATAAATTTTTAAATAATTTGTACTACCATTAAAAATATTCTATGTTTATTTTCTTCTTTTACTATTATGTTTAATTTTTAAGGAATTCTAGTTTCAAAGCATATTATTCCTTTACATTCTTGGATTGTAACCTCAGTGATTTGATAATTTGTTCATGTTTGAAGAGTTAAATGATGATCATCCAAATTATAAATAATAAGTACTCTTTGGTATACAAATTATCATACTAAGAATGGTTGAGTACCAAAGAAAAAAATGCCCTCTTTTTTTTTTAGAATGTTTATTTCTTTGCTTCTAAAATTATTTAGAATTTTTAAAGGCATGAATAGCATACAAAGTGAGGTATTTCAGGAATGATACAGAGTTTTTAAAAAGTGATTGGGAAAGTATATTCCTGAAGATTTGTGGGTAGAGATGTATTTTAACTCTTGAAAATTAAGAGTTTGGGTATGGTGGCTCACACCTGTAATCCCAGCACTTTGAGATTGCTTGAGGCCTGGAGCTCAAGACCAGCTGGGTAATATAGTAAGACTTCATCTCTACAAAAAAAATTTTAAAAATTAGCCAGGTGTTGTGCGTACCTGTAGTGCTAGCTACTCGGGAGCCTGAGGCAGGAAGATTTCTTAAGCCCAGGAGTTCAAGGTTACAGTGGCACTACTGTAATTTATTCTAATCGTTGTAATTATGTTGTATGAGTAATGCTGAACTATGATGGCACCATTACACTCCAGCCTGGGTGTCACAGCAAGACCTTGTCTATAAAAAAATATATATATCTATATATATATAGAGAGAGAGATATAAATGTATTTATATAGAGAGATATATAAATATAGATATATATCTATATATATATATGGTCAGAAAAAGATTTGCATATTGAACATTTGATAACCTAAGTCAGCTTTCGTATAATTTTAGTACTATGATGTTTGATGTGAATTGTTCTCACTTTATGTAGGAACACAAGGTGCTTTTGACTGGCACACCTCTCCAAAATACAGTTGAAGAACTGTTTAGTCTTCTTCACTTTCTTGAACCTTTAAGGTTTCCTTCTGAGTCAACATTTATGCAAGAATTTGGGGATCTGAAAACAGAGGAACAGGTATCCTATTGCTCTTTGTAAATATATTCATCACATTTCTAATCATTGTAATTATTTTATATGTGTAATTAAATGCTCACTTATGTTATATATCTTTTTATCATTTTTAATTCAGGTACAGAAACTTCAGGCTATCCTGAAACCAATGATGTTGAGACGATTAAAAGAAGATGTGGAAAAGAAGTTGGCACCTAAAGAAGAAACCATCATTGAAGTAGAACTTACTAACATTCAAAAGAAATATTATCGGGCTATCTTGGAAAAGAACTTTTCTTTTTTATCCAAAGGAGCAGGACAAACTAATGTACCTAACTTGGTCAATACCATGATGGAGCTCAGGAAATGCTGTAATCATCCATATCTTATCAAAGGTAGTTAAAAAAGATTATAACAAATACTTTTTTCTTGCAGTAAAAATGAATAAATAAACAGAAAACATTACAGCTGTATCAGCTGTTATGACTCTACGGTGATACTCTGAGGAATTACAAGTATTACAGAATCAGAGGCGATGTGAACTACTTTGTTACAGTGACTGATGTTAGCACATGGGGTTACAACAGCAGGAGTTTGTTCTGTATAATTTGGACTAGAATTTGTCCTCTTGTTTAATCCTATTCGTGGACAAGACAGCAAAGCCGATTTTTGGGGCTTCTGGGTTTACAATTTTTTCCTGGCTTCCTTCCAGTCTATATACATCAGTTAGTGTTTGGATTTTGTGCTGTAATAATGTTACTTTTTAAGATCTTACCAGGCTCTTTCCTAGTGTATGTTTGGGTTTTTCACTTATGCCTGGGAATATGTACCTCTGTACTTACTTTATTCAAGACAACTGAAGTCTCTCTTGCAGTTTTATAGTACTCTCTTATGGCTAGACAGGTTGAGGAAAGGAATACAGAGAGACTCTTTAATTCTGATATGGATTATCTAAAGGAAGTATGCATCAAGGACCTATAACGTGACTTTCATTTTAGTTTATTCTCTTCTTTCTTTTTCTTCTTTTTTTTTTTGGTTTTTTTGTTTTTTGGTTTTGAGACAGTGTCACTGTGTCATCCAGGCTGGAGTCCAGTAGTGTGTTCATAGCTCACAGTAGCCTCAAGCTGGAAACTGATCCTTCCACCTCAGCCTCCTTAGTAACTAGAAGTAGACATGTGCACCACCATACACAGCTAATTTCTTTCTTTCTTTGTTTTTTTTTGTTTGTTTGTTTTTTGGTAGAGATGGGGTCTTGCTATATTGCCCAGGCTGGTCTCAAACTCCTGGCCTCAAGAAATCCTTCTGCCTTAGCCTCCCAGAGTGTTGAAATTACAGGTGTGAGCCACTGTATCTAGCCTTAATTTTTTCTTGTTTCCTTGTTTTGGTGGCTAACAAGATCCCCATAGACACATCCAAATCAATTATGATCAACCATCAGTGATGACAACTGTTATGATTGGTGTTTAAGTATTAGATGTTTGTTTAAAAATGTTTGTGTTTACTCAACTGAATTAGTTTTAAACATCTAATATTTAAACACCAAATATATGATTGGTGCTTAAATGTTAGATTTAAAAATATATATATATGTGTTTACTCAACAGTTTTATTTTTTCCCTAATAGCATTCATTAAACATTTAGCAAACATAAATTTATACAAGGCATTATGCCAGGTATCCGAGGAGATAAAAAGATGTTTAAGACGTTGTCCATGTCCTCAATGAAATTACAGTCTGGTATTGGTGGAGGTTCAACAACAAGCAAGAATAATTCTAATAAAAGCAATGTACATGCCATTAGAAAATTATGTTGCAGAAGCACACAGGAGCACTAATTTTGATTAAAAAGAAAGCAATTGGGAATTTCCTGCATTTCACATTGCTTCTATCATCTCCTATTTCTTTGACAGGTGCTGAGGAGAAAATACTTGGAGAATTTAGAGATACATATAATCCAGCTGCTTCTGATTTTCATCTTCAAGCAATGATCCAATCTGCTGGTAAATTGGTCCTTATTGATAAATTGCTTCCCAAAATGAAAGCTGGAGGTCATAAAGTGCTCATCTTCTCTCAGATGGTTCGCTGCCTTGACATTCTGGAGGACTATCTCATACATAAAAGGTAAAGCATACTGTAATCCACTGAATTATACAATGAATTATGTTAAGTATATGCTATTAAGATTTGTGCAGCACTGTACTATAAATGAACTTTACTCATATCTTTCTCTTTACCTAGATTAGAATAAAGCATTCAAATTTATAAGTAAAGATTGTTTAGGATTGATTATGTGTTATATTTTCCTAACCTGCAAATGTTGGAATATTAGATGTGCCTGAGAAGTCCAATTTAGAAGAGTTTGCAAATAAATACTATGTGACAGAAATGGGTTTAATAATGTACATTTTACTTGATTTATAAACCTTGTAGTAATGAAACTTTAAATAGACTTACATTTACAGTAGTCATCTTCAAAATTGAAAAAACTGATTCAAGAACCTTTGGATCTATTTCATTGTTATAATTAGAACCTTAAGTTGTGGTACTTTTATTCTTATATACTATATAAAATTTGTTCATGCTTTAATATTTTCCTATTTGTTTCAGTGTGGGTTTTTTGTTTTGTTTTATTTATTGGTAAATCATGGTAAGATAGTGTTAAATATTGTCTAATCAGTATTTAGGCTATTTCAGCTGTAGATTTTTTTTTTTTTTTTTTTTTTTTTTTGAGACAGTGTCTCACTCCATTGCCCAGAGTAGCGTGCAGTGGTATGTTCATAGCTCATTGTAGCCTCAAACTCCTGAGCTCAAGCAATCCTCCCACCTCAGCCTTCCAGGAAGCTGGGACTACAAGCATACACTACCATACCCAGCTAATTTGTTTATTTTTGGTAGACAGAGGGTCTCACTATTTTGCCCAAGCTGGTCTCAAACTCCTGGATTGAAGCAATTCTACCTCAGCCTCCCAAAGTGCTGGGAGTATAGGCATGAGCCACCATACCTGGCTTGCAGATTTTAATTCAATAGATTTTAACCCATATAGATAAGTAAAGGTCTATACTGATTTATATTATTAGGGATTATGTAGTTCATTTTTATTTTCATTTTTATTTCTAGTTTCATTGTTATTGTCAGTGTCCTACTCTTTTGCCTCATTCTAAAATGTATATTATTCTCAATTTTATGTCATGTAAGTGATAAAAACATTAAATTGCAGTGTTCTCAAAAATAGCCATTCTTATATTTTTTGGATCTCCTTATGTGAAGAACTTTTTACAGATAAAACTGTACTTACAAATTTCTATTGTAATTTCATGGAAAATTCAGAGTTTTTTTATTGTCATAAGAAACATTATTAGAAGTCTTACCTCCATTTCGCAGGTACAAGAGATAACCATGGAGCAACTGCTACAACTAGTAAATCATATGTAGAAGTGTGGCAAATGTCATATGTATATCACTTAGAGTCCTAGCGCCTACATTTTTATGTATTTCATTTTTATTTGATGTCTTGCAGTTTTTTAGTTTTGTATATGTTAAACGGGGAAGGATAAATTAAGATAATTACTTTGTAGTAATGACTATAAAGAATTCAACAGCATTCCAGTGTGTTCTTAATAGATTGAAATGTAGAGGCAAGTATGTCAGTCGAGAGCAACATGGATTAAGTACAAAAGAAACACTTGTAGCCTTCTGTATAAAGTTTTGTGAAAGTCTTCTTGAAAAAATAATTATGATGATGAGATCAGCAAAGTAGTTTTTATAGACTGTCTTTTTTTATTCTAACTTCTGAAATAAAATTCATTGTGGTAGTGTTCTTTTACCTATACATCCAGGAATTCAGAGGTTTTGTATCTTTATATTAGTTTTTGTTTTCTCCTTAACACGAACATCAAAAAGTATAAAGCCACAGAAACTAGTTGAGATGATATTGCTTCTTAATTTTAGAGAAAACATAATGCTGTAGGGAAACTGACTTTATATTTGATAGAATATGTCTTCAATTTTATTATATTTATTTATGTAAATTTATTCCATTTCATTCCATAGATATTTGTATGAGCGAATTGATGGCAGAGTCAGAGGAAATCTTCGACAAGCTGCTATAGATAGATTTAGTAAACCTGATTCAGATAGATTTGTTTTTCTCCTGTGTACCCGAGCTGGTGGGTTGGGCATCAACTTAACTGCAGCTGATACATGTATAATTTTTGATTCTGATTGGAATCCTCAAAATGATCTTCAGGTAAGTAATTTACTTGGCTAACAAGAAATGCATTTTTTAAAAAAAGTAAAATTGTGTAACTGTTTTTGGTAATCCACATCTTTTATTTTTATCTGGACAAACTAACATGTGTTTCTCTATGAAATATTTGTGCCAAATAAAATAGCTGAAATTATTTTAATTTTTAGGTTAAAAACTATAATGACAAAAATTTTTTACTTTTTTATATGTCTTACTCACTTATAAAATATGTCTTACTAGCTTATAAAAAGTTATACTTATTTGAGTACAGTAATTTTGTTTGTTTAGATATGAGGTCTCACTATGTTGCCCAGACTGGTCTTGAACCCCAGGACTCAAGCATTCCTCCCATCTCGGCCTCCAAAAGTACTGGGTTTATAGGCATTCGTCATCATGCCTGGCCCACTATTTTTATAGTTTAAAGAATATTATGTAAATTTGAGAGAGACCTTAAGCTCTAAGAATAATTTATTTGTAATAAAATTAAAATTTCAGAATTTAATCCTTAAAAATAAATACTCGCTTATTCTAATTTTATCTTGTAATCATAATATATTATGCCTTTTTATAAAATATTTTAGAACATGAAGGCACACATATAAGTAATGACTATACTTGGACTACATAGAAATAGGAATATTAATTACAGTGATAGAAGAGGGTCTAAATTTGCAGAAGGATATGAAAGGAGAACAAAACATAAGAGAAATTATTTTATTCTTCAGTCTTAATTGCATTGCAATTAATATTGGTACTTTTTTTATAAGACTAGTCAAGTGTAATCATGAAAAGGGGAAAAGTAGAGTTCAATCTCTGTGAATCAGACCAGCCGTATTATTTTTTTAAATAAGTATAAAAGCAAATATAATAAATGGTTATTGAGAATATACCTAGCCTAAAACATATTTTAAATTGCTCATTTATGTAACTATATGTGATCTACTTTAAAATATCCAAAGATCCAAAATTAACACAATAATCCAGAGACCAACTCTTTCTGTAGAAGGCTCAATTAGTAAATATTTCAAGCTTTGTGTGCAACATAAGATCTTTATCACACATTCTTGTTTGTTTGTCACAATCCTTTAAAAGGTAAAAAAGCCTGTGTTAGTTGGCAGACCAGATTTGATCCACAGGCTGTAGTTTCCCAATTCCTACATTAAACCCAAATAATAATTGTTTGCCTTTGAAATGCATGTTTATACGTATAACTGCCCATAGTGGATGCTCTAAAAGTTAATTTAAAATAATAAAGTCACTTTATAGAACCTGAAGAGAAAGTGGAGAAACTATCCTGAATCTCCCAACTTCTCCCTCTCACTTGGTTTTCCTATTTAACTGCTAATGTAGATCCAGTCTTTGCAGACTAAGATAATTTTGGCTTACTGTTCTTACCCTACACCTAGAGCAAAGTTGCCTATTTACAGTCCTGGGTTCCAAATGGCACAAATTGGATGTGGATAGAATAAAAATGTCAATGAAGGGCATAACATCAGCGCCCCCTATAAATTTTAAGACCACATTTTATGATTTAATTTGTCTGAAGATAATGGGAAGGTGATTAGTAATTTGGGAGAAAAACTAGGTTTTATAGAATATTTGGAGTCAAGATTTATCATACAAAGTTTGTTTAGTAGGAACTCAAGATAAAATATGCAGCCCTTATGTGATCTCTGATGTCTCCACTTCTAACATGTGTACATATTAGATAATTAGTTTGTCCTTCATTTAAATAAAATTTAGATCTCTACAGTTACTTACCTTGCATGGTTTTTTTCCCCCAAAAAATTACCCAGCTTAGAAAGAAATCATAGATGACACAAACAAATAGAAACACATCCCATGCTCATGGATGGGAAGAAGTAATATGAAAATGACCATACTGCCAAAAGCAATCTACAAATTCAATGCAATCCCCATCAAAATACCACCATCCTTCTTCACAGAATTAGAAAAAACGATTCTGAAATTCATATGGAATCAAAACAGAGCCGGCATCGCCAAAGCAGGACTAAGCAAAAAGAACAAATTTCAAGGCATCACAGTATCTTGATTTCAAACTATACTACAAGGCCATAGTCACCAAAACAGCATGGTACTGGTGTAAAAATAGACACATAGACCAGTGGAACAGCATAGAGAACCCAGAAATAAACTCGAATACTTACAGCCAGTTTATCTTTGACAAAGCAAACAAAAATATAAAGTGGGGAAAGAACACCCTATTCAACAATAGCTGAGACCTAATTAAACTAAAGAGATTTTGCCTGGCAAAAGGAAGTCAATAGAGTAAATAGACAACCCACAGAGTGGGAGAAAATCTTCACAATCTTATACATCTGAAAAAGAACTAATTTCCAGAATCTATAGCAAGTCAGAAAAAGAAAAACCATCCCATCAAAAAGTGAGCTAAGGACATGAATAGATAATTCTCAAAAGAAGATATACAAATGACCAACAAACATATGAAAAGATGCTCAACATCGCTAAAAATCAGGGAAATGCAAATCAAAACCACAATGCAATACTACCTTACCCTTGCAAGAATGGCCGTAATCAAAAAACAGTAGATCTTGGCATAGATTCAGTGAACAGGGGAACACTTCTACACTGCTGGTGGGAACGTAAACTAGTACAGCTGCTATGGAAAACAGTGTGGAGATTCCTTAAAGAACTAAAAGTAGAACTACCATTTTTGATCCAGGAATCTCACTACTGGGTATCTACCCAGAGAAAAAGATGTCATTATTCAAAAAAGATACTTGCACACACGTGTTGATAGCAGCACAGTTTACAATAGCAAAATCATGGAACCAACCCAAATGCCCATCAGTAAACAAGTGGATTAAGAAACTGTGGTGTGAATATATACACATACACACACACACACACACACACACACACACACACACACACACACATATATATAATGGAATACTGTGCAGCCATAAAAAAACAATGAATTAACAGCATTTTCAGTGACCTGGATGATCTTAGAGACTATTGTTCTAAGTGAAGTAATTCAGGAATGGAAAACCAAACATCATATGTTCTCACTCATAAGTAGAGCTAAGCTATGAGGACACAAAGGCACAAGATTGATACGATGGACTTTGAGGACGTGGGGGAGAAGAGTAGGAGGGGGCGAGGGATAAAAGAATACAACTATAGTGCAGTGTATACTGCTCAGGTGATGGTTGTACAAAATCTCACAAGTCACTACTAAAGAACTTACTCGTGTAACCAAATACCACCTTACCCCAATAACTTGTGGAAAAAAAATTACCCAGCTTAAATAAAATATATTGAAAAGATTGTTGATAATATAATTTTAAAAAATTTAGAAATTTAGATTAAACTTTAAAACTTGAGTTGCCACCTAGGTGTGGTAGCTCACACCTGTAATCCCAGTACTTTGAGAGGCCAAAGTGATAGGATCTCTTGAGCCCAGGAGTTCAGTTGGGCAACATAGCAAGTCCCCATGTCTAAAACAAACAAACCATCAAAAAATTTGAGTTACCATCAACTATAAATCTGTTTAAAAGTTTTGTGTCCCTGCCTAGAAGTATATTGACTACACTTCCATTAAAACATAATAAGGCCGGGTGTGTTGGCTCACGCCTGTAATTCCAACACTTAGGGAGGCCAAGACAGTTGGATCACTTGAGATCAGGAATTCAAGACCAGCCTGGCCAATATGGTGAAACCCTGTCAGTACTAAAAATACAAAAATTACCTGGGCATGGTGGCAGGCACCTGTAATCCCAGCTACTTGAGAGACTGAGGCAGGAAAATCACTTGAATCCAAGAGGCAGAGGTTGCAGTGAGCCAAGATGGTACCACTGTTCTCCAGCCAGGGTGACAGAGCGAGATTCCATCTCAAAAAAAAAAAAAAAAAATAGTCCTTTGTGAATTTATATTCTTTGATATTTAAGCTTATAAACCTAAATTTTAACTTATTCCTGATTGTGGGATTATTTCTTGTTGTGATAAGCTCTGCTTTAATTTCTAGAAAAAGATTATATTGAATTCAATTAAAATGGTCTAAGAATTCCTACATGTGTTTATATCCCATATATATAGTTTGCTATTAAATGCCTCTTGAGAAAATAATTAAATATGTAACTTTTCATTTTTATAGGCCCAAGCTCGTTGCCACAGAATTGGTCAGAACAAAGCAGTTAAAGTCTACAGACTGGTAACTCGTAACTCATATGAGAGAGAGATGTTTGACCGAGCCAGTTTGAAACTGGGCCTAGATAAGGCTGTATTACAGAGCATGAGTGGAAGAGAAACTAATGTTGGTGGTGTATGTATATTTTCTTTTTCACTTGAGATTTTTGTGTATTTTTGTATTTAATTTTACCTCCAATAGTGTATCATTTAGTTTTGGTCCATGCAGAACACTAAATACATTTGTTTTATGCAGGGGGGCATTTTCAGGACGGAGCTATGTTTAGTTAATACTTTTGAATCCTGTTCTGTCTGTATAGCTCCAGAACTTATGAATTCTAAATGTATTTTCAAGATAGAAATTCTTTGCTCTCTTTTTAGGACATTTGTATGATTGGCATAGCAGAATAGAATTTGTGTTTATATAAACAGTATTGAAATTTTTTATTTCAGTGTCAAACTACTAGCATTGGCTTTGTCTTGTTATAAATGATGATATTTTAGCTTTTTTTTTTTCCCCCCCTCAAGGTTCTTGCCTAATATCTATCAATAATAGGATCCTAGTTCTGGGCTAGGCACATGGCTCATACCTGTAATCTCAGCACTTTGGGAGGCTGAGGTAGGACGATTACTTGAGCCCAGGAGTTTGAGACAAGCCTGGGCAGCATGGCAAGACCCTGTCTCTATAAAAAACAAAAATTACCTGGGCATGATGGAGCATGCCTATGGTCCAAGCTACTTGGGAGGCTGAGGTGGGAGAATCACTTGAGCCCAGGAGGTCAAGGCTGTAGTGAGCTATGTTTGCACTACTGCACTCCAGCATGGATAACAGAACAAGACCCTGTTTCAAAAAAAAAAAAAAATGAAGAATCTAGTATTAAAAAGAACCTTGAAAACGGTTACCCGGCCCTTAGGCCTTATTTTAACCAAAGCCATTCTAGGCAGATGGGTAATTCTTATTTTAAAGAGATCAAAGAAGAGTCAACAACTTCAATATATTATTTCCATGAGTTCTCTCTTGTGTGCATCCCAAACCCAAATGCAGTTTAAGCATGCCTCTTCTGTTCTTTGACATCCTTCAGAGATACTTTCTCGTTTCACGAACTTTTACAAAAAACTATTTTTATGGAAGTTAATTTCTTCGTAGATTCAACAGCTTTCCAAAAAGGAAATAGAAGACCTGCTTCGAAGAGGTGCTTATGGTGCCATTATGGAGGAAGAAGATGAAGGCTCTAAATTCTGTGAAGAGGATATCGATCAGATTTTACTACGTCGTACAAAAACCATTACAATTGAATCAGAAGGACGTGGGTCAACATTTGCCAAGGTAACAGTGAGTGGTATTTTTAACATAGCAGTGATGTTCATATCCTAACTACTGAAAAAGTTTGTCTCTTACACTAAATGTTTAAACATACTGAATTAGCTGAAAAGCAATAATGTATTTTCCTTCATTTTTTTCTGATTTCCTGTGTTAATTTCACATGCACTCTTGTGATCCTTGTGAAATAGAATAAGTATAATAACTGGAAATAGTTCTAAATGTTAGTATAGAACATATGAAATCAAAGAAATTTAGAAACTAAACATCTATATATGCCAAAGGCAGAACAAAATGTAAGTAATGTAAGAGGTTAAATCATGTTACATCAACTTTCATAATTTAAAGAATCTAAAGGAGAGAAAGAATTTCCAATTTCATTTTAAATACTTACAGTTGGCTGGGGTGGGGTGGCTCACATCTGTAATCCCAGTACTTTGGGAGGCCAAGGCAGGTGGATCACCTGAGGTCAGGAGTTTGAGGTCAAAATGGTGAAACTCGGTCTCTACTAAAAATACAAAAATTAGTGTGAGCCACTGCACCCAGCCGTATTTCTTTCTTCTTTCTCTCTCTCCTTTTTTTCCCAACCAAGACATGCTAAACTTACCTTTTCCATTCATCTGAACAGTTTATTATTGCAGTGTTCTGTCTCATCTACATTAATTGCAGAAAACCACACACAAGTTTTCTCTTTTCCACTGAACTTCCTTTCTACATTTCCCTTCTTCCCAATTCCCCTTTCTGCTTTCAATCCAGAAATCTTTCTTTGTTTTTATGGGGAACACTGTGGTATAGCAAGAAGTATAGGTGCTGTACCAAAAGTAATGATACGAGCCTTCAAATGGAAACTCGCTTGCATTCATTTAGCAGACTAATAGGTATTTTGGTAAATGCCAGGAATACTAAAATGAAAGGATTATAGTTGCTGAAAAAAATTAAGTAGCAAATGATGAATTCTGTATGTTCTGAATAAAGAAAGCCTTTGCAAAGAAAATAACATTCAAGCTGAGTCTTGAGGGAATTTTGAATTTAATTGTTTTACAAAGAGAAAGAAAAAGCAAGCTAAATGAGTCGTATGTTGCTAAACTACAAGGAATATTTCAGGATTATAACAGGCATGTATGGATACAGGAGATGAATTACATGAAGATGAAATTGTGAAGGAGTTAGGGAAGTTGAACGCAAATTGTGAAGGGCTTTGTGTGCCATTTTGAGGAATTTGAACTTGATCCTAAGGCAGTTAAGCTTTTAAAGTCCTTCAGGCAGAAATTGGACATAATGCAGTCTGGTTTAGAAGTTTAACTCCAGCAGCAGCATGTAGAACAAGTTGGAAACGGGAAAGACTAGAAACAAGGAGATTATTTAATGGGCTTATGTAGGAAATAATGATGGGCGAACCAGGGTTTTGGAGACCTACTTGAATCAATAGGAGTTGATGACCGGTTAGAAATGTTTAGAAGGAAGAATCAGAAATGACTTGAAGATTTTTTGCTTAAGTAGCTAGTAGGGTCACGGTCATCTTTAAGATAGAGAAGGACATTCATATGGGGAAAATAAAATATTGGAGCTGTTGTATTTGTGACGTTTACAGGGCATCCAAATGGTGATGTCCAGGAGAGTTGCCTGGGACACAGATACAGATTTGGAAATTAGTAGAGAATAAATCAGAAGAAAGTCATTTCTTTTGTTTCCAAAATAAACATCGCAAAAGTAAAGTATAAGATTGAGAACTAAAACTAGTCATGATTGAGTAGATGTACACTGGCTCTAGTTTTTTTCCGGGGGAAATCTTATTTAGTTTTGATTCCTTGGTTCTGTACTCCACTACAGAGATATTTTTCCTCATATTGAAATCTAATTAATATCAAAAAGTATTGGTCATGGCTATTGTCCTTGTTGATTAGGCCAAACATAGAGATACTCTCCTTAAAGTTTTTGTTGTTTTGTTTTGTTTTTAATTAATGTAGGCATATGTAAAGCATTTAACGAGCACATGTGATTTTTGGCTTCCTCATTTAACATGTTAATGATAATGATCATAGAAAGTCAGAAAAACAGAGTTTGAATTCTAACTCATAAGCTCAGTAACCTTGAACAATTAACCTCTTTAAGTCTTGCTTTAAGAGGAGATCTTAATAATCATACTTGGCCTTTCCGACTTTACTATACAGTGCTATGTAACTATTATTTTACTTAGAGAACTCAAGTATACTCTAATGCTCTGAGAATTGAGATATGCCTAAGTATTTAAATCTCTACTTTAAATCCTCATACCAGGGAGTAACTATCACATTTGAAAGAGAGCTGACAAGGTACCACAACAGCTGAAGAGAATCGAGAGTTTGCTCTAGTTGTTTTATAATTTGTTTATTTCCCAAATAATTCGTTCATTCCTATAGTTGTATGGGAATGCTAGTAGGTACTGGACATTTGACAAAGTGGGATATGGTGTAAAGTTAGTAGTATTTTACACTTTTTTCCTGGGATCCAAAGACTTCAGATCTGCTCAACTATTTTCAGTGATTTGGAGAAATAAAATAATTCCATTCTGTGTTTGTTTGCATTATCAAATAGTATTTAATAAGGAGCTACATATATGGAACAGGGTCCTTATGATAATATCTAGACTTAGTACCTATTCATCAAATAGAACTCATTATTGGTAACTTGATTTTCAAGTGATGATATCCCTTAAACATTGTTTTGGGAGATTTTTTTTTTTTCCTGAAACTGAGTTTCGCTCTTGTTGCCCAGGCTGGAGTGCAGTGGCACAGTCTCTGCTCACCACAGCCTCCACCTCCCAGGTTCAAGCTATTCTCCTGCCTCAACCTCCCGAGTAGCTGGGATCACAGGCAAGCACCACCACGCCCAGCTAATTTTGTATTTTTAGTAGAAATGGGGTTTCTCCATGTTGGTCAGGCTGGTCTCGAACTTGTGACCTCAGTTTGGCCTCCCAAAGTGCTGGGATTACAGCCACTGAAACGTAAACGTTTATAGCTGGGTTGTTTTTTTTTTTGAGACAGAGTCTTGCACTGTCTCCCAGGCTGGAGTGCAGTGGTGCGATCGCGGCTCACTGCAGTCTCTGCCTCCCGGGTTCAAGTGATTCTCCTGCCTCAGACTCCCGAGTAGCTGGGATTACAGGCACTCGCCACCATGCCCAGCTAATTTTTTGTATTATTAGTAGGGACAGAGTTTCACCCTGTTGGCCAGGCTGGTCTCAAACTCCTGACCTCATGATTCGCCGATCTTGACCTCCCAAAGTGCTGGATTATAGGCATGAGCCACCATGCCCAGCCCTTCTAATCTGATTTTTAGAAAATTGATAGAGAATAAAATACTTTGAATTGATTAATTTACAAAGGAAAGAAAACCATCTAAATTGTGCTTCAGATGGATTGCTTATTTGTAAGGGCCTTTAATTGGCATCTTCTGCCTTTCTACCACTATTATAGAAAGATGAATTTTGCCATTTAAAAGTTTTCTCTTGCAAATAATATAAAGATTTAATGGTGGAAGGAATGCATTTTAAGAAGAAAAGTTTAGGGGGAACTAGGATATTAGGATTTGACATGTGGAAGGAGAAGGTAAACCTGTATTTGATGATGTCTTCTGCAACAGGCATCTTCTATAGGCAGAATCACTTGTTATAATCCTTGAGAATCATGTAAGTCATCTTGTAAATAGGTTATAGGTTGTATGTCAATTAGCAAAAGTCTCTTGAATTATTTAGAAATTTTAAATTGCTTTATTTATAAATTAATCATTTGTCTTATAATGAATGTAACAAAAGTTATTTAATTCTGAAATTTAGTTTCTTCCAGGCAAATTTTTAAAATTATCAGTAATTATATGATAGAAGAAATTATTATACACTGTAGCATAGAATTTTTTTTTAGGTAAACAACCAAAAAGTAACACACTTTAAAATCTGACTGTTTTCTTTCAATGACTTCATATTTAATCATGCCTCATGATTTTTGTTTTTGTAGCCCAAGCTGGAGTACATTTCCTGGGCTTAAGTGATCCTCATGCCTCAGCCTCCCATGTTGCTGGGACCACAGGCACATGCCACCATGCACAGTTAATTTTCTGACTTCTTATAGTGACAGGGTCTTGCTTTGTTGCCCAGGCTGGTCTCAAACTCCTGAGTTCAAGCAATCCTCCCATCTTAGCCTCCCAAAGTGTTAGGATTGCAGGCATCCTACTTTTCGTGTTCAATGTTCTCCAGTTCATATAGAGTAAATACTCATTTACCAGATTGGTTAAATCTCAAGAGGCATGTATCAGTGAAACTGTAGAACAGAATAAAACCGTATGAACTTCATTCAGTAAACTTTTCACTATTCCTGAAAATTGATATGTTTATATTAATGAAAATATTAAAGTATCATATATCCCCCAGTTGTAAGAAATTTATTCTGAAATAGTTAAGGAATTACTTGCATGTAGTTAGATGTCCATTTCTTATACTCATTTATACCAGTTTGATGAATTGTTATAACATACTTATTTATACAGATGATGATAGCTATGTTGTTTTGTTTTATCAAACTAGTTAGTCTTTGTTCTTTCAAGTTGGATATGAAGGTCAGGACTGGTGGTACATGCCTGTAATTCTAACACTTTGGGAGGATAAGGCAGGAAGATCACTTAAAGTTGGAAGTGGGAGACCAGCCTAGGCAACAAAGTGAAACTCCATCTCTATGAAAAATTTAAAAATCAGCCAGGCAAGGTGGTGTGTGCTTGTTGTCTAATCTACCTGGGATGCTGTGGCAGGAGGACTGCTTGAACCCAAGAGCTAGAGGCTGCAATGAGCCATGATCATACAGCTGCACTCCAGTCTGGGCAAGAGTGAGATCTTTTTTCTAAAAGAAAAAAAAATTTGGATATGAGGTTTTATAATATGTGGTTTCTCATTAAGAGTGTCTCATACTATTTCCTTTTGCCACTATAACAAATTATCACAAAGTTCGTGGCTTAAGACAACACAAACTTTTTCTCTTATATAGTTCTCAATATCAGAAATCTAACATGTCTTTTACAGGGCTAAAATCAAGGTGTCAGTAGGGCTGGTTCATTCTGGAAGCTTTAGGGGAAAATCTGTTTCTCATCTCTTCCACTTTCTAAGACTGCCGGCATTCCTTGGCTTGTGGCCACAGTACTCCTATCTCTGCTTCTGTCATGTCATATCCTTTTTCTTTTCTAGAGTCAAATCTCCTACTGCCTCACTCTTGTAAGAACATTTATAATTACGTTAGGGCCCACTTGAATAATACAAGCTCTCTCTCTATTTCAAGGTCCTTAACTTAATTATATCTGCAAAGTTCCTTTCCATATAAGACAAAACTCAAAAGGTTCCAGGGATTAGAATGAGGTATCTTTGGTGGCCATTATTCAGTTTATCACATGTATCAGTTCAAAGAATTCACTTTTCAGTAGTTTTATAATATTAAAGCTATAATTTAGAGCAAGCAAAAAAGAAATTTAAATTTATTTCATGAAAACGTTTGTTCCTGTCACTTCTGTTTCGTAAATATGTGAGCAAAATGCACATTTTTAAACACTTAGAGTATTTAACATTTGCTTTATTTTATATAAGCATCTTAAAAGCCAAACCTCAAAAGAATACTACATGGAATGAATGAGTACATTTATTACTTGGTAAGCAATAACATGAACAGAATCTGAAGTTCAGCAAGAGGCATTTAGCCTTTCAATTTTTGTGTTTTTTAGACGTTTTTTTTTTATTTGAGACAGACAGGTTCTTGTTTTCTGGCCAGACTGGAGTACAGTGGTGTAATCATGGCTCACTACAGCCTTGACTTCTCAACCCCCTGGGCTCAAGTGATCTACCCACCTCAGCCTCCCAAGTAGCTGGTACTACAGGCATGCACCATCACACCAGGCTAATTTTTAAAAAATTGTTACAGAGATGGGGTCTCACTATGTTGCCCAGGCTGGTCTTAAATCATGGGCTCAAGCACTCCTCCTGCCTTTGCCTCCCAAAGTGTTGGAATTTACAGGTGTGAGCCACCATGCCCGGCTTGGATGTTTTATAAAGTTTTAAACTACAAATACAGACAATATTCAACAGTTATCAGCTCATACTTAACTTGTCTCATCACACCTCCCACTTTTTCTTATTGTTTTGAAGCATATCCCAGATATCATATCATCACCTTTACATGTTTCCATATGTATCATTAAAAATAAAGACTTATAACTATAATACTCTTATCACATTTAAAAATAAAATAAAACATAATTCATTGGTATTAATTATCCAGTGCTTAAACTGACAGTTATCTTCAATGTCAAAATATGGCTTGCTTGCTTTTAACAGTTTTATTTTTTTAAAGTGGGATTTTTCTAGATTTTAAAAAATTCTATCAATATTTTTTTAAATTAAGATTTTTATCTTTTTATTATATCCCTGATAATTGGGCATTATCTTAAAACCATTTACCACTATTCTTTGAAAATCATTTTAAGTGATCATATTCTTCCATTTGTTTTTATAAAAATTGACATGCATTTTTCAGGCCCTTTTCTTAACACATTGTGTATCTTCAGTGCTTCTTTAATTTTTATAAAGCATTTTGATGACTTTTTGATGAGGCCTATTTACAGTGATTTAAGTTGTAAGTAATGGTTATTAGACCACAAGTTATAGAGTTGAAGTGTCATCTTTAAAATCTCTTCCAACTAAAAGATTTTATAATTTCCATGGCATTTGCAAAAATAAGTCACTTGTATTTTCTTCTTTTGCTCCTCAGTATTTTCTTACATTTGTACAATGGTTATGCAGTGTTTCTGTGGTAAGGAAGAGTTTTTCTTTTTTGTGTGTGTTTGGGAAAAAAGTTTTTTAAAATGACAATGATTCATTTTCCTTTATTTCCCATATCCTGTGTTATATTTCCTTTAGGAGATATATCTATCTGAAAATGTGGTGGAAATAAAATAGAAATATACCAGAAAATGAACTCTAGCACAGGCAGCTTTTGAAATTCTTGTTCTCTAACCTAATTTCTTAATGGTCTCATAGTGTTTTTAGAAACTATATCTCTGTTCTGTGTAGCCTTCACCCCAAAAAGATTTAATCCTTGCTTACCAAAAGTATAAGAGTTAACCAACAGCTATACCTTATTTAATTCTTCTCCTAACCTTCAGCCTGTGTTTGCATTAAGCCTTTCTCTAAAGCAGATGCAGTGCTATGTTTCAGACCACTGAATTTGAAACACTCTTTGATGTATGTGTATGCGGAATTCAAATTCTATCCATAGTAAACGTGAGGAGATAATGTTTTAAGTGTACTTTGATAGATTTTTCCTCTAAAACTGCCATTATGTATTTCAGGCAAGTTTTGTGGCATCTGGAAACCGGACAGATATTTCTTTAGATGATCCCAACTTCTGGCAAAAATGGGCTAAAAAGGCAGAAATAGATATAGAGGCCATCAGTGGCAGAGTAAGTATTTTTATCCCTTGAAAATAAACTTGCTTTGGGGATACTTTGGCAATAGTATTGTAATATTTTAAGGTGTTCAATTATGCAGTTACTAAAACAAACGCTTATATAAATTGAAGTAGGGTAGCCAAATGAGCTGAGTCAGGTACTCCTTCAATTTAATATGACTGATATCTCCCATGATGGGTTATCCTACAGGCATTTAACTTTTGGATATAATTTACATTCTTAAAATTATAAAACGTTTTTTAAATTTTTTTAATGTCTTCAAATCATGGGTTACATTTATTTTCTTTTTAATGTTGTTTTCTTAGTTGCAGAACCCATTAATGATGATCTAGTAAAATATAAATAAAAGGCAAAAAAAGGCAATCAAGAAAGTGGCATTTTTTAAACTGTTTCTCTTATGACTTCCCTTGAGCTAAGAAAAGGCCAAAGTGCTGAAATATACTTTATGGAACTGATAATAATAGCATAACTGCTTATTTACTAAGACACACTTGTCTAATAATTGTATCGGAATCAATGTTTTTGAGTCTTACCAATTATCAAAATAACAGCTAGATGTTTAAAGGAATTTTATATTAAGCACTGATGCATTGGATCTTTTTTTAATAGATAGGCTTTTACAATGTAAAGCTTTACTATTAGGAGTAACACCACTACCATCCATAATTATTACTGTTGAATGCATTTTGGAAATATATGTAATTCTGTGTGAAACAAATAAGTAAACTTGAAAAGTAATTATAAAAATATTATTGGCATATGGCATGTTCATATACCTAAACAAGTAGTGGGGTCTGCAAAACACTATAAACATTCATAAGTGAATTTAGTGAATTAACTGGATAGAAGATAAATATGCCATTGAGACTTCCTGAATATCAGTACTAACAGAAGTAGAAAAACATAATGCAATAGGATATCTACTTCATAGTAGGAAAAAAAAGTTATGGAACACTTAAGAATATACCTAAAGAAAGATGTGTTTGATTTCTGTAAAGCGAAATTTGGTTGGGAGATGTGTCCATTGGGAATATTTTAAACATTTTAACAGTTCATTTGTAAACATAGAAATTTTAACACATAGATGTGATGCAATGCAAATGAAAATGTGAAACAATTTTTGTTATAACTAGACAAAATAATTTTAAATTTTTGTTGGAAGAATGTTTGATGCACTCTTAGGAATCTGTCCTACAGCAATAAGCATACATGTACAATGATAATATAGTGCAATGATACTCGTTGCAGCATTTTTTGTTACAGCAAAAATTTAGAAACTAAATTTTCTATACAGGAGCAATGGTACATTCATACTATCTAATGCAACAATTAAAAAATAATCATGGACATTCTTATGTACCATCTACTGTGGACTAACAGAGCTCCAAGACAGAAAGAGAGAGATGCAGAATGATACTTACAATGTGATCTCTATTTATGATTTTTTAACAGTAAATATTTGTAATTACATTCTGGTGGGTAAGAAAGTAGTAAACAAATATATAAGATCATTTGGGAGTGAGGAAAATAAAGCAGTAAGATGGTAGAGAATGCTGGAGAAGTAGAATTAGACTAGGTAAAGTGATCAAGGGAGGTCACTGCAAAAGGATATCTGCAGTGAGACTTGAATGATGAGAAAGAGCCAGCACACTGTGATGTCAGGAAAAGCTTTGAGAAAGAAGGAATGGCATTGAGACACTGGTGGAAATAAGCTTAGTATATTCTAGAAGCAGGAATAGTTAGTGAGCATGGTGGTAATAGGTGAGGTCGGAGACTGAAGACATGGGCAAAATCAACAGGGCCTTGTAGATTATTTTAAGGAGTTAAGGATTTTGTAAATACACCTATATAAGCATATAGTCATTTAATACTAGTGCAGTAACATTTTTAAAAATATACTTTTGTAAAAAATTAAAGACTTTTCTGAAAATGTACAATAAAGACTGACATTACTGTATGTTAAAGTGTCTAAATATATTATAGTTGGGTACAGTGGCTCATTCCTGTATAATCCCAGCACATCAGGAGGCTGAGGCAGGAGGATTGCTTGAGGCTAGGAGTTTAAGACCAGCCTAGGCAACATAGCGAGACCCCGTCTCTACAAAAAAAAAAAAAAAAAAAAAAATTAAAATTAGCTTAGCTAGGCATGGTTGTGTGTAATTGTAATCCTAGGAACAAATGAGGCTGAGGCGTGAGGATGGCTTGAGCCCAAGAGTTCAAGGCTACAGTGAGCTTTGATTGTGCCATTGCATTCCAGCCTGAGTGACAGCAAGAACCTATCTCTAAAAAAGAAAAAATAAATTTAAAACATATATATTAATATAAAACAACAATAGTTTAAAAAGTATGGTACTGACAGAAAGATACAAAGCAAAGAATAGGATAAGAACAGAAAAAGATCAAAGTATAAGTTTATTAAATATACAAATAGTACTAAAGAAAGATGATTTAATAAATGGTGATTAGGATATTGGGTTAGCATTGGGGAGGAGTGTTATAATCCTATGCTCTATACCAAGTAAACCAATTTGTGGTAAAAAATTTTTAAGTGTTTTTTAATTAAAACATGAAAAATAGAAGAAATCAGATTTCTTTTCACAAATATTTGTGTGGGAAAACATTCTAAATTAGATATTACAAAGGAAGTGATTGGCGTATTTAACTATACAAGACAGAATTATGTAATGGAAAAATGAAAGCGCAGTCAAACTGGTGACACTATTTGTAGCAGACATGTATATGAAAGTTAATGTTTCTCGTATTTAAAAGCTAATTAAGTTGATCCGAAATTTATCAGATCTCAAAAGATTTGGGGGCAAAAGACATTTGAAAATTTACTTAAGAAAAAAATACAATTAGTTTTTTTTTTTCTTAAGGAAACTGGGAAGGGGAAAGAGGAAAAGGGACAACTCTTTCTTACAAAAGAATTCCATTTAATAAATGTAGAAGGAATGAAGGAAATAAAAAATCACCATGAATCAACTATAGTAATAATTGTAGCATAAAAGATCCATCAGTAAATTCTAAAACTAGTGGGTAAAAGTTTAAGGAGACACAAGATATTTATGTGTCTTCAAAGTGTATCTTCCAAAATATTTATTAATTCCAAAGGAAAACTAGGAACTTCACAGTGGAGAAGCTTGGAAAACGTTAACATCACCTGTCATAGGGCATCACGTGCCCCCTTAAATATAATGCACTCCATACATACTATGGCCTACTAGGACCTTTATGGTCTGGTCCCTGCTTTCTCTCCTACCATTTGTCCTCTTCTGCTCTAGGACATAAGTATTTCCTGAACATCTGATGCCATTTCAGGTCCCTTGCTCTTTCCTTTATTTGTAATGCTGTCTCCTCCCTGACTACCTGGCAAACTACTTTTAATTCTTTAAAAAGTCTTTCTATTATCACTACTTTGTGACATTTTCTCTGACTATGATACCTGTTGTATCATAAAATATTTCATCCTGAATAGCATTCATTTAGTTAAACATTTGTCTGTGTAACTAAAACTTTGGATTCCTTACAAGTAGAAGCTGCCTTATTCATCATTACATCCACAGCCCATTACATAGGGCCTAGCTTAGAGAAGTTTCTCAATAAAAAAAGTATGTTAACTTGTTTTGAATGAATTAAACAGAATTGAACGTAGTGAGGTTGATGCAATTACTGCTTTGCTTTTTGTATATTATTTAAGTCTTTTGGAAAGCACTGTAAAATATTTATCAGCTTTGACCAGTATTTCCATTTCTGGATACTTTCCTTCTTTTGAATTTATCTTTAGAATAAACTTAAGCCACAAAGATTTACTTTAGTATTATTTATTTTAAAAGTGAAGAACAATCTAAATTGTGAACTAGGTAAAGAAAATTACAAGGCGCAAATTCAGTTTAAAATATTTTATGATGATAATTTTATATTAACAATATAAAATATCAAATTATTTTTATCCTATGACTATAATGTCATACAGTTTTATATGTGTGATACTAAGAATTCTAAAGGAATATAAGAAATTCTAAGTTGACTAGATAGATTGGTGAAATTGTTAGTAATTTCTTTTTATCTGTGTTTCTGTAATTGTACAGTTTTGAAGGTAAAAATGTAGAACACTGTTAAAAGCAAAATTATAAAAGATCCTTTAAGTAATAGCTGTTCTGTTTTACAGAACAGCTTGGTTATTGACACTCCACGAATTAGGAAGCAAACAAGACCTTTTAGTGCCACGAAAGATGAATTGGCTGAATTATCTGAAGCTGAAAGTGAAGGAGATGAAAAGCCCAAACTCCGGAGACCCTGTGACCGTTCCAATGGCTATGGAAGAACTGAATGCTTTAGAGTTGAGAAAAACCTGCTAGTTTATGGGTAAAACATTGTTTTTAATGTTTGCTATAAGTAGTCTGGTATGTAATGTTACAGAAAATATATACTGGGTTTTGAGTATATTTTTTATCTTCTTCGAATCATTAAAATTTACTTTTAAAGTACTCTATGTTTAGCATATATTTAAGAGCAGAATGATGAGATTATCATTATGTATTTAAATTGTAAAAGTATCACTAAAGTCAAACTTGTTCTTAAATTTGCATATTCAGTAATACAAATTAGATGTTATCCATTATTGAATAAAATATATTAGAAATTACTATACCATTCCTCTACATTTTATGCATGGACATGGAAGACTTAATTAGCAAAAATGACCTTTTTTTTTTTTTTAGTTTTTCATGTCTTTTATCTATGAGTTATATTTTTCTTTAGAACTTGACTCAACATTAATTAACTATACCCTTTTTAACCAGGTGGGGCCGATGGAGAGAGATTCTATCTCATGGCCGTTTTAAAAGGCAGTTAAATGAACACGATGTAGAGATAATTTGCCGAGCCCTCTTAGCATATTGCCTTATTCACTATCGAGGAGATGAGAAGATTAAAGGTTTCATATGGGATCTCATTACTCCAACTGAAGATGGGCAGACACGAGAGCTACAGAATCATCTAGGTAAGAACGTTGTTTTGTTTGCTTTTAAAATTTACTTTTTGTTACATAAGTAATATTTAACATATTCTCCTATAAAATAGAAAAGCATTACAAATAATATTAAGGAAACTTAATCTTCATTCCCAATTCAAGTTCCAGCTTCAGAAAATCCCAATGTTATCAGTTTGGTGGATTTTACATGTTGTTATCAAATACGTAGCTGTTTGGAATTGATGACCCAACAATATGTCTTAGAGGTCTTTCCATCTATGTTCATATAGATCTATCTAATTTTTTAAGTTCTGTTTAGTATTCCGTAGTATGGATATCCCATAATTTGTTTAGCATCTCCTTTAATGATGGTATTTAGGTAGTTTCAATTTTAGACAATTAAAAAACAAGTTTCAGAGAAGGTCCATGTACCTTCCTTCTTGTGCATGCAAATAAATCTTTCACTAAAGTAGATATCAAAAATGGAATTATTAAGGTATAGCTTATATACATCTTTGTTACCTAAAATGTGGTCTCTGTGTCAGTAGCATCAGGATCTTCTGGAAGCTTCTTAGAAATGCACAATCTTAGGCCTCAGATTTACTGAATCATAATCTGCATTTTAACAAGATTCATAGGAATTAGTGTACATATTAAAGTTTGAGAAACATTGATATGCATTTTAAATTTTCATAATACTTTATTTTAGACAGGGTTTTGCTCTGTCACCCAGGCTAGAGTACAGTGACGCAAACAGGGCTCACTGCAGCCTCAACCTCCTGGGCTTAAGCCGTCCTTCTGCCTCAACCTTCTGAGTAGCTGGGACCACAGGCATGTAGCACCACGCCCGGCTTTTTAAAATTTTTTTAGATTGTAGAGTAAGGGTCTTACCATGTTGCCCAGGCTGGTCTTGAAATACTGGGCTCAAGCAGTCCTTCCACCTCAGGCACCCAAAGTGCTGGGATTATAGACATGAGCCACCATGCCTGGCCTAAATTTTCATTATACTTTAATTTGCTGTCCAAAATGGTTATGCCAATTTACAATCCTATCAGAGGTATATGCTAGTACTTTTTTCTCCTCAGTCTTGCTAACAGAACATTCTTTTCTGCATAAAATAATTCTTTTATAGCATAAAATAATTGAATTTTCAGTAAAAATAAAAAAAAAATTACTAAGTCCTTAAGTTTGTTAAAATTTTATTCCATTTAATCAAAAAATATCTATTGAATGCCTGGTGTGTGCTTCTTGTGCAAGGTATTGAAAAGGAGTCAAATAATTGTGAAAAATTATAAGCAAAACAGCTCCAATATCATGGAAGACTAATAAATATGAGGTGGTATAGTCATACAATAAATTATTATACAGAAATTAAAATAGACGAAATAGAGCCTCATGAGTCAACCAGGATAAATCTTTTAAAAATTCAGAGTAATAAATAAGTTATAGGCTTCCATTTATAATATATCTGAAAACTTAATTACTAAATACTTACCCAACATAGGTAATAATGGTATAAACATGCATGGAATGGAAAAACAAATTCAGGGTAGTAGTAATCTCTAGGAAGGAATGAGTGAATTTGATAGGAGAAGACTACCTAAGGACTTCAAGTATGTAGGTATTATTTCCTTTAATAAAAAACTAAGCATTCGTGACAAGCCTAGCCAACATGGTGAAACCCTGTCTCTACTGAAAATACAAACGTTAGCTGGGTGTGGTGGTGCATGCCTGTAATCCCAGCTACTCAGGAGGCTGAGGCAGGAGAATCACTTGAACCCAGGAGGCAGAGTTTGTAGTAAGCCGAAATTGCATCACTGCACTCCAGTCTGAGCAATAGAACGAGACTCCATCTCAAAAAAAAAAAAAACTAAGTAAATATGGAATATGTGAGCATGAAGAATGGCAATACTTTTTTCTAGTTTTTAAATATTTCATAACAAATAACTCAAAAAACTAAAATGAATTTAGCTATCTTGAACAGGAAGGCTAACCTAATCTATCTAAATCAATTTTGAAAAGCAAGAGTAGAGGGCAAAACATATCTTTTTCTAGGAAAGCAAAAGTAAAGCAGAGGGCATAGGTTTGATATTTTAGTTTTTACATTTGTAAAAAAGTCTGTTTTGGAACGAAAGGAAATCAGAATGATTAATATGAGGCACAGAATTGTTAGCTATTTTGGGGAAATATGTTTTAATATGTATAAAACCATCATCTTGATTTGTGATTGGGTCAGTATTATTATCATTAATATTTTAAAGATCTCTGAACAGACCTCAGAAAGTCTCCAGAAATTTCTTGCATTAAAATAGTCTTTCAAATTGCAAATTTTTATACAAATTATTCCTGATTTTACGTGTCCTCCTTATTTTAACAGGTCTATCAGCTCCTGTACCCAGGGGTCGAAAGGGAAGAAAGTAAAAACTCAAACAAGCTCATTTGATATACAAAAAGCAGAATGGCTTCGAAAATATAATCCCGAGCAGCTACTTCAAGATGAAGGCTACAAAAAACATATAAAACACCACTGTAACAAGTAGGTAGTAGGGTATTTTAAATACAACTCTTTAAATGTTTACTGTTGTGAATTTATTAATAAACTTTAAGCCTGCTGATTTTGAGTACAGAGACAGTATGGTCTAAGGCCAGTCCTGATCTTAATTTTACAAGGTATCCTTCAGCAAATCATGATACCTCTTGTGTCATTGTTCTCACCAACAGATAAATAAAACTGGCCTCCAAATGAGCTCATTATTATCTTACTTGGATATGAAATAATGATGATTGTGAAGATTTTGGAGAAGCTCTTTATATATATGGTAGTAATAAGATTCATTTAATCAGAAGTAATTATTATTTCATCATTTAAAAATCTGTACACAAATTCCTTTCTAATTTTAACCCCATGGCTGAATATTTTAAACAATTAATATCTTTATGCCTTTTGATTTATTTTCCCTTGTTTTTAGGGTTTTGCTTCGTGTGAGAATGCTGTATTATCTAAAGCAAGAAGTTATTGGAAATGAGTGTCAGAAAGTATTTGATGGAGTTGATGCAAGGTAAGTTAAACATCTTTTTGTTTGTTTGTTGTCTTGCCCAGGCAGCTTCAAGCTCCTGGGTTCAAGCGATCCTCCCACCTCAGCTTCCTGAGTAGCTGGCACTATAGGCACACCACCACACCTGGCTTAAATGATAGATTTGTTTGTATTTTTCAATAACATGATGAAGCAAACATTATATGACCAGAATATTGTATATTAAGTGGCTCCTTAGTCTGTGAAATTTACAAAATGGAAAAATCCATCAAACTTAGGGAATTAACCCTTGCCAATTTGTTACTTTTCTTTTATTGCTCTCATCTTGGCTATCACTAGATGTCACAACATAACAATAGTAGTAATATTAAGAATGGTATCTAACCGAGATGCCATTAAAGCAGACACAGATTTTTTTTTTTTTTTTTTTTTAAGACAGAGTTTCGCTCTGTCACCTAGTCTGGAGTGCAGTGGCACGATCTCAGTTCACTGCAACCTCCACCTCCCTGGCACAAGTGATTCTCAGGCCTCAGCCCCCTCAGTAGCTGGGATTACAAGTGTGTGCCACCATACCTGGCTAATTTTTGTATTTTTAGTAGAGACGAGGTTTCACCTTGTTGGCCAAGCTGGTCTCGAACTACAAACCTCAGGTGATCTGCCCACCTCAGCCTCCCAAAGTGCTGGGATTACAGGCGTGAGCCACCACACCAAGCCCCAGACACAGATTTAGTAACCAATTCATTCATTCCTATAGAACTATTTTTTGAGTACTCACTAAGCAGCAGGCACTGTGAAGCACTAGGAATACAAAGACAAAACACAGTCTTCATCCCTAAGGAGTTTATGGTCTCAGTGAGGAGGAAATAGATAAAACTATACTGCAGTGTAATAAGTGCTTTTGTGTACGTATAGGATATTAAGAAGGTGCCACTAGAATTTTCTATTTCTAGTTTCATCTTGCCCTTTAATACTACAAGTAACCTTTCCCAATTTTCTTCTCCATTCTCTATAAGCATCTGTTTTATATGGCTCACTGTGCATAAACCTACTACTCAACCCCATTCTCAGCAAATGATACTCCTCCAGCTTTGTAGAGAAATGTAAGCAAGCCATAAAAACAGAAATGCCCTCAGCTTCCTGCCACCAAATCTAAGATTTAATTTTTCTGTACTCAGCCTTTTCTTACTCCCTCTTATTATAATTAAAGAAGTTTTATGGTGACTGACTTCTATATCCACATATGATCCATTCAACACCCTGGTCTCTCATTTCCTTGACCTTTATCTATAGTTACCTCTTTTTTTTCTCCCCCACTACAGCCACATAATCACCCAGTCATACACTTGATACTGCTGTTACCATGAGTAACAACACTTATTTAATCGGAATTTTGACTATGACATCCTTCCTTCTAACTCACTTAACTTGGGTAGTTCTCATTATAATTCTCTAATCTCATCACGATGTCCCTACATCTTACCTCTTACACACTAGCCATCACCACTTTCATGTCCCCTCTTTCCTCATTATTCAACATAGATTCTATAGTCTAGCACTCTACTTGCTAACTAAAATCCTTATCTGTGTCCTTGCTTGCCTTTCCTTCTGTTCTAGATATCTGTTACAACCTCAACTCGGGTCAAACCCAGCTAGCCATTTACTTCTTGCCTGCACCTAAGTAGTTGAACATTTGTGGAGAAAATCAAGCAAGCCGTGCTGAATGACTAACTTCAAATTTAGATCTCAAAAGAGATTAAACATCTACTGTTTAACTATTGTGGCTAGTTAATTCATTTTCCTACTCTTTAAGAGGACCATTTTGTACCTCTCTTCTCAAACCATCTTTCCACCCTACAACCACCACCCTCCAATAATGACCTTGCTACATATTTCATGGAAAAAGTAGACACAATCAGATAAGAGCTACCTTCAGTTTTATTTGCATATAGGTCCACCTTAACAAAGGTGGACCTATATGCAAATATGTCCTTCCTTCAAGATACAGTAGAAATGTCCCTCCTCCTAAGGCAAACCTTGTGCAGCATGGAACTCGTCTCTTCTTACCTTTTGAGGACTTTTCTCTTACCTTTCTGGGACTTTACTTTCCTTCTTGGATCTTTTTTTCTCTCTCGTTTTACTACATTATTCTTCTGGCATACATGTATGCCTTAGTATCAGTCACTTAACAAAGAAAGGAAAAAACCTCTCTCATTATACTTCTAAGTCTCTCTTTCCCTGATCATCTTTATAACAAACTCCTTTAAAAAGTTGCCTATATTCATTAGCAAGATTAACCAAGAAAAGAAGAGAGATAATCCGAATCAGCTCAATTAGAAACGAAACAGGAGATATTACAACTGACACCATGGAAATGCAAAAGGTCATTCATGGCTACTATGAAAACCTTTCACACATAGACTAGAAAACCTAGAGGAGTTAGATAAATGTCTGGAAAGATACAGCCCTCCTAGCTTAAATCAGGAAGAATTAGATACCCTGAACAGATCAAAAACAAGCAGTGAGATTGAAATGGTAACAAAAAAATTACCAACAAAATAAAAAGTCCGGGACCAGGTGGATTAACAGCTGAGTTCTGCCAGACATTCAAAGAAGAATTGGTACCAATCCTTTTGACCCTATTCCACAAGATAGAGAAAGAGAGAATCCTCCCTAATCATTCTGTGAAGTATTACCCTAATACCAAAACCAGGAAAGGACATAACCAAAAAAGGAAACTACAGATCTATATTCTTGGTGAACATAGATACAAAAATCCTTAACAGAATACTAACTAACTGAATCCAGCAACATACCAAAAAGATAATCCACCATGATCAAATGGGTTACATACCAGGGATGGTTTAACATATGCATCAATAAATGTGGTACACCACATAAACAGAAAAACAAAAATCACATGATAATTTCAGTAGGCACAAAGCATTTGACAAAATCCAGCATCCCTTTATGATTAAAACTCAGCAAAATCAGAATACAAGCCACATTCCTCAATGTAATAAAAGCAATCTATAACAGACACTCAACCAGCGTAATACTGAATGGGGAAAAGTTGAAAACATTCCCTCTGAGAACTGGAACTAGACAAGGATGCCCACTATCACCACTTCTGATCAACATAGTACTGGAAGTCCTAGCCAGAGCAATCAGACAAGAGAAAGAAAGCATCCAAGTTAGTAAAAAGGAAGTCAGACTGTTGCTGTTTGCTGATGATATGATTGTATACCTAGAAAACCCTAAAGACTCCTCCGAAAAGCTCCTAAAACTGATAAAAGAATTCAGCAAAGTTTCAGGATACAAAACTAATGTACGCAAATCAGTAGCTCTCCAGTACACCAACAGTGACCAAGCTGAGAATTAAATCAAGAATTCAACTCCTTTTACAAATAGCTGCCAAAAAAAAAAAATACCTAGGAATATACTTAGCCAAGGACATGAAAGCTCTCTACAAGGAAAGCTACAAAATACTGCTGAAAGAAATCATAGATGACACAAATAAATGGAAACACATTCCATGCTCATGGATGGGTAGAATCAATATTGTGAAAATTGCCATACTGACAGAAGCAATCTATAAATTCAATGCAATTCCCATCAAAATACCACCATCTTTCTTAACAGAACTAGAAAAAAAAAGTCCTAAAATTCATATGGGATGAAAAGCAAGACTAAGCAAAAAGAACAAATCTGGAGGCATCACGTTACCTGATTTCAAACTATGCTATGAGGCCATAGTCACCAAAACAGCATGGTAATGGTATAAAAATAGGCACATAGACCAATGGAACAGAATAGAGAACCAAGAAATAAAGCGCAATACTTAACGGCCAACTGATCTTTGGCAAAGCAAACAAAAACATAAAGTGGGGAAAAGACATCCTATTCAACAAATGGTACTGGGATAATTGACAAGCCACATGTAAGAAAATGAAACTGGATCCTTGTTTCTCACCTTACACAAAAATCAACTCAAGATGGATCAAGGATTTAAATCTAAGACTTGAAACTATAAAAATTCTAGAAGATAACATCAGAAAAATTCTTCTAGACATTGGTGTAGGCAAGGATTTCATGACCAAGAACCCAAAAGCAATTGCAATAAAAACAAAGATAAATAGCTGGGACTTAATTAAACTAAAGAGCTTTTGCATGGCAAAAGGAACAGTCAGCAGAGTAAACAGACAACCCACAGAGTGGAGAAAATCTTCACAATCTATACAGCTGACAAAGGACTAATATCCAGAATCTACAATGAATTCAAACAAATTAGCAGGAAAAAAAAAACCATCAAAAAGTGGGCTAAGGACATCAATAGACAATTCTTAAAGATATACAAATGGCCAAAAAACATAAGAAAAAATGCTCAATATCACTAATGATCAGGGAAATGCAAATTAAAACCACAATGTGATACTGCCTTACTCCTGCAGGAAGGACCATAATCAAAAAAATAATAGATGTTGGCGTGGATGTAGTGAGCAGAGAACACTTCTACCCGGCTGATGGGAATATAAACTAATACAACCACTATGGAAAACAGTGTGGAGATTCCTTAAAGAAATGAAAGTAGAACTACCATTTGATCCAGCAATCCCACTATGGGGTATTTACCCAGAGAAAAAGAAGTCATTATATGGAAAACATACTTGCTCACACATGTTTATAGCATCACAGTTTGCAATTGCAAAAAATGTGGAACCAACCCAAATGCCTATCAATCAACGAATGGATAAACTGGTATATATGTATATGATGGAATACTACTTCGCCATAAAAAGGAATGGATTAACAGCATCTGCAGCAACCTGGATGGGATTGGAGACTATTATTCTAAGTGAAGTAACTCAGGAATGGAAAACCAAGCATCATATGTTGTCACTTATAAGTGAGAGCTAAGCTATGAGGATGCAAAGACACCAATAACAAAATGCACTTTGGGAACTTGTGCGGAAAAGGTAGATAGGGAGTGCGAGATAAAAGACTACAAATTGGGTTCACTGTATACTGTTTCGGAGATGGGTGCACCAAAATCTCACAGATCACCGCTAAAGAATGTACTCATGTAACCAAATACCACCTGTTCCCCAAAACCCTATGGAAATATAAAATTTTTATTAAAAAAGAAATTTGTCTAAGGTTACGCAGATAAAAATGGCAGAGCAAAGATTCAAACAAACAAAAAAAAAAGTTGCCTGTATTTACTATCTCTAATTCTTTATCTTGCATTTTTCTCTTTACCCCATTCCAATGGATTTTTCTTCACTGTCTCACTGAAGTTGTTCTTAACACGGCCCCTAATGACTTACAGTGTGATCAGTTCTCTAAATTTACTCTCCCTTGCCCTCCATAAGATGCTGTCTTCTGTAGGCATCCATGCTAACTATACCCATCCAGTTGTCCTTTTTCTCACTGCTCTTTCCTTTTCATTCCCTCTTACTAGCTCTTATTTCTCTAACAGATCTCCAAATACTGGATTACCAAGAGCTCTGTCCTCAGCTCTCTTACCTTTTTCCTTAGGTGAACTCATGCAGCCTCATCATACCAAATATGATCTATAAACAGGTAAATCTGAAATTTACATATTTCTCACAGACCTCTTTCTGAGTTTTAAGCCATAAGTCTACTGCCTCCTAACATTTTCACTTAAACAACTAATTAACATCTTACTTCCCCTGGCTTTTCCAAATCTACTGTCTCCAGTCCTTTCCCTTTCCCTTCCTATGTACAAGCCTTCTCCATCCTAGTACATTTACTAGTACATCATTGTTCTGATGTTATTCTTGATTCCCTCTGCCTGTTAGCTTGACAAAATACATGCCAAATCTGAGCACCTTTCTATCTCCTCTGTCAGATACCTAGTCCAAGCCACCGTGATCTCACAGTTAGACTTTTGCAGTGGCCTTGTAATTGGGTCTGTTTGCCTCCACTTTTGCCTCTCTAGGCCTGTCCTTCACACAGCAGCCAAAGTGATATTTCTAAAGCAAAAATCAGGTCTTGGCACTCCTTAAACCCTCCAGATGTTTCTAATTTCTCTTAGAATGAAATTCAAATTCTATATGGCCTACAGGGCCCTCCATAACTCTGTACCCTCTTTCTTCACTGTGTCCCTCACCCACCATGCTCCAGCCACAGCGGTGGTTGTGCTTTGCCAACATGTCAAGCTCATTCTATGCTGTTCTTCCTGTTCCAAATATTTTTCCCTAGGTCTTCCACAGAACTGCCCCTTCAAGTTATTTAGATCTCAACTCAAGTATTTCCTTTTCAGATAGGCCTTCCCTGCCAGCTTAAGTAGCCCACCAGTCATTCACTACTGTTTAACCTTCTTTTATCTCATTTAAAATGCCTACTACTACTTTAAAATTATGTTAATTTATTTGTATGTCTTCTTTCTCCTTTTATTACAATTTAAGCTGCTTAAAGGTAAGTATGCCATCTGCCTTACTGATCACTATATTCCCATTTCCTGGAATCTGGGACATCTTAAACACTCAGTAAATTTTTGTTGACTAATTGGCTGCTTTCCCTTGGCCTGACTGGATCTGATCCACTTGTAATTTTCCCAGGGACTGCTCTCTATGGATTGTACCTTCTTTTTCCTCTTTCATTAGTTTCCCCCTCTTCCTTCTCATTTGAATTTTAACCTGTTTGCATCTCCCTCACCTTAACATACACATACATATGTGCATGCAGACACAAATACTTAATGCTTTTGGACCCAAAATATCCTCAAACTACCTTATTATTACCCTCCTTGATTTCACAGCCAAACTTACTTTAGGAAGTATCTGTAGGGCATGCACGGTGGCCACTCTTGTAATCCCAACACTTAAGAAGGCCATGGCGAGTGGATCACTTGAGTCTGGGAGTTTGAGACGAGGCTCAGCAACATGGGGAAATCCTGTCTCTACAAAAAGTAGAAAAATTAGCTGGGTGTGGTGGTATATGCCTGTAGTCCTAACTACTCTGGAGGCGGAGGTGGAGGTGGGAGGATCACATAAGCCCAGAGAAGTCAAGGCTGCAGTGAGCTGTGATCACACCAGCCTGAGTGACAGAATGGGACACTGTCTCGGGAAAAAAAGAAGCATCTGTGTTTGTTGTCTTCTTTTCCTTCCCTCTCATTCACTATGCAAGCTACCACAATGCAGCTTCTATCTCCTCACTCCAGATGTTCACTGATACTCTTGCTGCCAAATTTGATGGATATACCGCAGTGCTTACCTTACTTTACCTTGTTGACCACTTTCTTCTCTTTAAAATGCTTCTTTGATACCATCCTCCTATGGTTTTTCTTTTAACTTTTCTGCTTGCTGCTTTTCAGACTCCTTTTCTGTCTGTCTCTTAGAGGTCAAAGAATCTTCACATAGGCCTTCTCTTCTTGTCACTTACTCTTCTTGGGTGTTCTCATCTTTGTGGCTTCAGTTTTTGTCTCTGCTTATGTCTTCCAAATCCCCATCTGTAGCCCACATTTCTCTTCTGAACTTCAGATCCACGTTTTTCCAATGTGCCATGATTAACTTCTCTTATCTCTAGGCCTCTGCATTCTGTTAGAACATTCTCTTTCCTCCTTTTTCCGTCCTCTCCCTCCTCCTGCTCAGCCAACATTGACTCAGCCCTTCATGACCTCTCAGATCTGGGTTAGGCACATAACCAGAGTACCCTGCCACGTACTCATCAGACAATATTGCATATCCCTCTTTACAAGGGCATGTGCATGACTGTTTGAATTTATTATTGCCATTATTGGCATATAGTGAATACTGTCTAAATATATTTTCAATGAATGATCTACCCTGGGGAAGTTAAAGAAGGCTTTATGCAGGAGATGGCACAAGTTAGTCTTTAAAAACAGAAATCAACAACACCTACTGTGCATGCGGCACTTATATTTGAACCGTGAGTTAGATACTGACTGCCTTTTCCTCTTTACAAGCGGGAAAACCTCCCACCTCAGATGGTAATCACAATATTTTGAGCTTAGAGTGCCACCTGATGGTTGGCAAAGGGAGCTATCTGACCCACTTTTTTTTCTCCTCTGAGATTCTATCTCCAGTGTTCTTTCCTCTTTCCTTTATATTTCAGGGCTAATGCTTTGTTTAATCCTATTTAGTAACTCATTCAAAAATAAATATCTTTTAACTACATTTCTCATTTCTTTTTTAACTTTTTCCATATCACAAGAAAATCATTCTTCCTTTCTCTATTTTTCTGAACTGAGCTAAAAAATGTCAGTTGTGACCCTTTTGTTTTAAAGAAAAATTAGATATTGTAAGGTGTTCATTTAGAATGCTGACAAAATTCCTTTAAGAATCTAGAGAAAGATCTCTCTTCATCAACTTCCTTATATTCCTTGAGTTTAAAATTCTAGTAAAACATTTGTGAAAAATAAAAAATAAATTTGCCTCCATTTTAATTTATTTACTTATAAAATTTATAAGTATTTCCTTTTCACTGCCAGTGTCTTCTGTCTCACCTATATTTTGATTACATATTGGGTTCTTGTCCTAGTCTAGGAACATTTTGATCATTTGTTCGTTTATTTTTATACGAAAATTTATTTTGAGTTTCCAAAGACAGCCAACTTACAAACTATCTTTTCACATAGAACCTAATTGTCAATAGGAAATTCCTCATTTCTTATAGGTCTTTGTTACCTAATTTGTGAAATTATGATGCCAAGACAGATGAAATTCTACTTTGTATAATTTATATTGTTTTATTATATATCTGGTTATTTGAAAATTGGTAATTTATGAATACCAAATAGAGACATTCTCAACTACTCAACTTTTTGTGGTAATTTATCCTGTTTAATCTCTATCCATTGTCAAATATGAGAAAATGTGTGTGTGTATATATAAAAATATATTTGTGTGTGTATATATTTAATGATACTTGCTAATCATTGTCAGACATTAACTGAATTCTGTGCTGAAGAAAACAGTGACTTAAAGCACTATGGTAAAGAAGTGAACGTTTCAGTCCTATACATGACATGTTTTTATATATGTAATTTGCAGAAGCTTTCTGGGAAAATAATAATTTCAAGTGATGAGCCAAGAATAAGAAAATTATAGTTGCAAAATTGCCAGTGCTGTAGTTCTTTGTTACTCATAAAAACAGCCAATCTGGCCTGGCATAGTGGCTCACACCTGTAATCCCAGCACTTTGGGAGGCCGAGGCGGGTGGATCACCTGAGGTCAGGAGTTCCAGGCCAGCTTGGTCAATGTGGTGAAACCCTGTCTCTACTAAATATACAAAAATTAGCCAGACATGGTGGCGGGCCCCTGTCATCTCAGCTACTCGGGAGGCTGAGGCAGGAGAATCGCTTGAACCTAGGAGGGGGAGGTTGCAGTGAGCCGAGATCACACCATTGCCCTCCAGCCTGGGTGACAGAGTGAAACTCCATCTAAAAAAAAAAGAAAAAAAAAAAAGACTAATCTACCAAACATTACAGGTTTATTATTTTACTTTTTTTTTTTTTTTGGAGACAGAGTCTTGCCCTGTCGCCCAGACTGGAGTGCAGTGGTGCGATCTTGGCTCACTGCAACCTCCACCTCCTGGGTTCAAGCAATTCTCCTGTCTCCACCTCCTGAGTAGCTGGAATTACAGGCATGTACCACCATGCCTGGCTAATTTTTTGGTAGTCTGTTATACTGTGATTTTATGGTATTGTATTATTTATTTACAACATCAAAACAGCATTTGAGTGTTTTTTGTTTTTTTGAGACAAGGTCTCATTCTCATGGCCCAGGTTGGAGTGCAGCAACACAGTCTCCGTTCACTGTCGCCCCAAATTCCCAGGCTCAGGAGATTTTCCCACATCAGCCTCCCAAGTAGCTGGGACTACAGACGTCAGCCACCAGGCCTAGCTAATTTTTTGTATTTTTAGTGGAGATGGGGTTTTGCCATGTTGCCTAGGCTGGTCTTGAACTCCTGGGTCCAAGTCATCTACCTGCCTCTGCCTCCTAAAGTGTTGAGATTACAGACAAAAGTTGCTGTGCTTGGCCTATACTTGAGTGTTTCAATCAAATTATGAATCAAAAATTTGCTGTTTCAGGACATTTTCAGTGTGGTTTTCTTAGCAGTAGTGGTCTAGAGGAGGCATGACTTGTTCTGTAGCCTAAAACAATTCATTTTACCCTTTTTGGGGCCTTTGTTTTCTCATGTGCAAAATAAAATAATTAAACCAGATGATTATTGCCAAGTCGTTGGCTGACATAGTCTCTACTTCCAGCAGAACCCTTTGTCTCTAAATAAAAATCAGTGAAAGAATATGATTCTTTAAGAGAATTGTATCATAAGCATTGTTGAAATAGTTCTTCTCTTGAGCTTAACAATATTCATTTATTTTATGGTATCTTTGTCGTTATTGCACAATTTTGTAATTTTAATTGGTGGTAATTATGAAGGATTAAAAAAATAATACAATGAAGTCCTAAGCTCTCTCTTGAAAGCCACAATGCTGTAAAAGCTACGTAAATTTTTGCCTCCTTTTTGACTCATTTATAATAATTCATAATGCCATATTATGATTTTTTTAAAGTGACATTGATGTTTGGGTACCAGAACCAGACCACTCAGAAGTTCCTGCTGAGTGGTGGGATTTTGATGCTGATAAGTCACTCCTTATTGGAGTTTTTAAACACGGTAAGTAAGAAGTAACATAGGTGGGATCCCCTTCTATGTATAAGACAATTCTGTCAGTTCTCAGTTCATTAATTTCCACTTACAGCTTTATTCCAGTAACACCTACATTATATATACAAAATTAAAAGCATACACTACCAAACTATGTCTGTCAGTCACCACATTTCCTCATGGGAGGGTAGCATGTGTAACTTACCCTTCCTGGATGTAAATATAAGACAACTTCCTCTCTTAGGAAGAGTTCTTATGTGAGATATGTTTGTGTGTGTATGATCAGTTTATCCTATTTTTCCTATTAACTGATAAATGTAATTGAAATTTTAATTTAGTAGATACGTATTACCAGAACATTTAATGTTTGCGATAATTTCTAGGAAATATACATAACTATATCATTTTAATATATTGTTCTTTTAGTCCAGAAATATCCACTGTAAATATGAGGAATGCTTATATTTATACACCTTTCTTCCTTTTATCTTTTTTACTTTTGTAATTGGTGATGTTTTCAGGATATGAAAAATATAACACTATTCGAGCAGACCCAGCATTATGCTTCTTGGAAAGAGTGGGAAAACCTGATGACAAAGCAGTTGCTGCCGAACAGAGAGCAAATGATTATATGGATGGGTATGTGTGTTTCAGAGTCATGAATTTTCTATATATCACTCTTCTATTCAACATCAGCATATTTTATGTCAGTGATATTTATCTTTAAATGATGCAGCCATAAGGGAATTGGAGTTTACAATCTGAAAGAGCTAAAGATACACTAATAAGTTATCACTTATGCAACAGAATGTGATCAAGGAAGAGGTTGGACCTACCCCACACCCATTCTTTTGATGAGTTTTTCTTTTTTTTTTCATTTTTAACAGATATATCATGGCCACTGAGTTCATAAACTTCTAGGGGCATAGAGAGGAGAAAAGGCAAGACTGTTATAGTTGATGAGAGACATGATGATGTTTATTACAGTCAGTCCTCGATGTCCATGGGGGATTTTGGTATCCAGGACACCCTGCAGATACCAAAATCCAAGGATGTCTAGTCCTGTATATAAAACTGCATAGGATTTGCATTTAACCTATGCACCTTCTCTTGTGCGCTTTAAACTATGTAAATAGTTGTTATATTACATTGTTGAGGGAATATTGACAGAAGTCTGTACATGTTCAGTCCAGATGCCATATTTTTTTTTTGAGAAAGAGTCTCGCTGTGTCGCCAGGCGCCAGGCTGGAGTGCAGTTGCACGATCTCGGCTCACTGCAACCTCTGCCTCCCAGGTTCAAGCAATTCTCCTGCCTTAGCCTCCCAAGTAGCTGGGACTGCAGGCACGTGCCACCACACCCAGCTAATTTTTGTATTTTTTAGTAGAGATGGGGTTTCACCATGGTCTCGATCTCTTGACCTTGTGATCCGCCCACCTCGGCCTCCCAAAGCAGATGCCTTTTTTTTCTTTAGGCAGGGTCTTGCTCTTGTCATCCAGGCTAGAATGCAGTGGCACAGTCACATCCTGCTGAAGCCTTGACCTCCTGAGCTCTAGTGATTCTCCCACTTAGTCTCCTGAGTATCTGGGACCACAGGCACATGCCCCCATGCTCAGCTAACTATCTTCTATTTTTTGTAGAGATGAGGTCTCCCTATGTTGCCCATGCTGGTCTTGAACTCCTGGGCTCAAATGATCTCCCAACTTAGCCTTGGCCTCCCAAAGTGCTGAGATTATAGGTGTGAGCATCAAGACCAGCTTTATTCACATATTTTCAACCTGCAACTGGTTGAATTTGTAGATATGAAACCCACACATACAAATGGCCAACTGTACCTGTTTTAAGTCCTTATGTAATCTATCTTTTCTTACCCAAAGAGAAAAGTAAGACACATGTTGAGGTTAATAATAACACATTTAAAAGCGAAGCTGCAGCCAGGCGCCCTCACTCACACCTGTAATCCCAGTGCTTTGGGAGGCCGAGGCAGGTAGATCACTTGAGGTCAGGAGTTTGAGACCAACCTGGCCAACATGGTGAAACCCCGTCTCTACTAAAGATATAAAATTGGCCAGTTGTGGTGGCACACACCTGTTGTCCCAGCTACTTGGGAGGCTGAGGCATGAGAATCACTTGAACCCAGGAGGCAGAGGTTGCAGTAAGCTGAGATTGTGCCACTGCACTCCAGCCTGGGTGACAAGAGTGAAACTCCATCTCAAAAAAAATAAAAATAAAAGTGAACTTGCGAGTAAGGGTACATTAGAACTAGCTTTCTCCCTGTTTGCTATTTAACAGCCTTCCTGCTATGTCTTGGGCTCTTCTGGCTAGAGAATAGACTTCAATCTGACGTTTAAAACAAACTAAAACCCTCCAACAAGACTTTGTCCTAGCAAGTGAAATCTTAATCCATTACAGTAACTATCACATTTGTTTGTATTTTAACAGGGATGTGGAAGATCCAGAATACAAACCTGCACCAGCCATCTTTAAAGATGATATAGAGGTATGCATTGGATCATATTTTTAAATTCTCAATTTTAGGTATTCTTTGGTTTCTTTTGTTTGCTTTTTTATTTTGCATCATTTTTTGTTTTCATTATACATAATTCTTCTGTTCCTCAGATTAGCTAAGTCAGTGATCAACTTGGGTTGACAAACATCCCAAATAATCACTCAGAATTCACTTGATCTCCCCTTTTAGACAAGATGGGGGCTGGCTTGGACATGTGGATGGAATGGGGCTTTCCCACCTGCTCTACTTCTTAGAGCTAAGAAACTGTGTCCAGGGGCAAAATCCCAAAGCAGAGTGAGAACTAGATACTAAAAATATACTGCAGGAAGTAGATAGCTACATGAAGAGGTTTGAGAAAAGGGTAGAACATCAAGGAATTCTAAGTTGCCAAAGCTTAGTTCCCAGTGCTCTGTTTGTAGAATGTCAAAAGGAAGAAGAGTTGGATGAAAGTACAGAAAATAATCTGTAGAGTGTGAAAAGGATGTTAAAAGAGATGAGGAATGTCTAATAGTTACGAGAGTGTGGTAAAGGCTAAATGATGCTAAAACTGTCAGGTAGGATTTGGTGGACTTGATAGCTTAAGGGGCTGATGCCTTGTTGAGGGCATGAGACAAGGCTTGCTCCAGTGTGTGGGCAATGAGAACCGAAATCCTGTGTAAGGTCAGGAGTCTTAAAGGCCAGTACTTACTGACAAATAGCACAGAGAAATAACAAGGAAATTTATCTCATCATAGGCTTTGAGTAAGAAAATTATTGTTTCCTTTGAGAATTTGTAACCATAGACCCGCCTTCTCTTGAGTTCATGGTTTGTCTTTTATTTTATCTGTGTGGTCCAAGAGCCCTCAGTGTAATATTAAAAGGATCAGTCCTTGACTGGTAATGTATCTCGGGTGCCTGGTAAAAACAAAAAGCACCTGGTGGAAGAAGCAGTTTAACCCAGACGATGCATGAGTCCTGAAGATGAAACCCTCCATAAAATGAAGTAAAAATCCAAAATTTAGAAATATATGAGAAACCATTTACCATGAGTGAACGTTAGCATACAATAAAGAACAAGATTAGACGCCTGAGAACTTCTGATATATGTATCAAAATTTAAAAATTCCTATTGACATTTTTTAAGTAAATTTTTAAATGATTAAAGACACTAAAGAAAGAACCAGGAACAAAAGACAAGACATGATTTTAAAATACTAGGAAGATGTGAGAAAAGATAATATTTAACTTAAAAGTGGGAAAAGGCTGAGTGCAGTGGGGCTCACGCCTGTAATTCCAGCACTTTGGGAGGGTGAGGTGGGAGGATCGCTTGAGTCCAGGAGTTCAAGATCAACCTGAACAATATAATGAGATCCCATCTCTAAAAAAGAGAGAGAAAGAAAAACATGGAAAATACATTTATTGATATGTAAAACTCAAAAAACAGGTTAAACATTCTCCTGGAAAAGCAGATTAGATACAGTTCATGAAGGAAGAAATGATTTGGAAAATAGATGTGAGGAAATTATTCAGTATAGCATAATGGATTAGTCTGGACCAATCAGGAGAGATAACCCAAATAGTAATTTGAACAGGGAAAGTAAATGTAAAGAATTATTAATTATAATATAGTAATAAATTAGTAAAAAGTAAAGAGAACACCAAAGAATGTAGGAACAGCATATAAAAGCAGCATCTACCACTCCAAGAGCTCAGATAAAGTGCCCAAGGAAGAGTCCCATCCCTACCAGGCCGAGATCCAGACTTTGGTAGGAGGATATAACCATGTCTCACTGGACGGCAGAAAAGTTGCCAAAAATCTACCCTTTGAAACTGGCTGTAAATCTGCCCTGTAAGGTTGCCAAGGAAGATTTTCCTGGGAAAGTATCTCACTGGAAACACTCCACTCACAAAACTGCCCAAGAGGAGAGGTTGCTGGGAAAACTGCTGACCAAAGGTGCTAAAGAAACTGCTCAAATTGACCGGGTGTGGTGGCTCACTCCTGTAATCCCAGCACTTTGGGAAGCCAAGGTGGGTGGATCATTTGAAGTCAGGAGTTTGAGACCAGCCTGGCCAACATGGTGAAACCCTGTCTCTACTAAAAATACAAAAATTAGCCAGGTGTGGTGGCGGGCACCAGTAATCCTAGCTACTCGGGAGGCTGAGGCAGGAGAATCACTTGAACCCAAGAGGCAGAGATTGCAGTGAGCCAAGATTGCCCCACTGCACTCCTGAGCAACAGAGTGAGACCCATCTCAAAGAAAATAGAAACTGCTCAAACTATGGGAGCTGGGCACTAGGGAAATGGCCTTGCTCTGGGAACTAAGCAATGGAGGTGCTCACCACAACTAAGAAGTAGAACCCTTTTCCTCCTACAATGTCTCTCCAGTTTGCTCTACTAACAAAGCTTTATATCATGCTGACTGACAGGAAAAACTAAAGAGCTATTTAACTATTTTCTTAGAGCAGGCAAAAAGTACGAGAGGGGCTGGATGCAGTGGCTCACACCTGTAATCTAGCACTTTGGGAGGCCAAGTAACAAAGATTGCTTGAGCCCAGGAGTTCAAGGCCAGCCTGGGCAACATAGTGAGACTGCATCTCTACAAAAAATTATTAAAAAGTTAGCTTGATGACATGTGCCTGTAGTCCCAGCTACTCAGGAGGCTGAGGCAGGAAGATCACTTGAGCCCAAAAGGTTGAGGCTGCAGTGAGCTGTGTTCACACCACTGCACTCCAGCCTGGACAACAGAGTGGGACCCTGTCTCAAATTTAAAAAAAAAAAAAAAGAAAAAGAAAAATATGAAAGGCAATAAATTTGGAGCAAAGAGACTGAAATCAATAACCAACACAGTGGAATATGTATTTTAAAAATTTAGAAACCAGGAGGACAGCATGATAACATCTGGCATGTATCCAATAGATATTCCAGAAGGAGAGATTAGAGAGAATAAGAAAGAAGCACTATGAAGAGGTAGCAGCTGATAATTTTTCAGATATTATGAATACATGAATCCTCAGTTTCAAGAAATAAAGTAAGTCTTGGCAGGATAAATAAAACCAAGTCATCTCCAAGAAACAGCATGGTGAAATTGACGATACACCAAACAAAGAAATTAGAAGCAACCAGAGAAAAAGAGTTACCTACAAAGGAATTACAATTCTAACTTCAGGCTTTTCTAAAACAACAATTGAAACTAGTAGTTGTTGATGTAAAATTCCTAAAGTGATGAATATAAGGTATTGGAATACCTAATTAAAGATGTTCTGTTGACAAAAACTGGATCTACAGCATAAGCAAACTGCTCCAGGCTGAAAAGGAAAAGATTTGTAGGTTGCCTAGATATGAAAATGAATAAGTTATCTAAGAGTTGATATAAGAAAGGGGAAAAAACACAGTTGGTTAGCAATAAAACCTAGGGCATACTCATAGTTAGAGGAAGGTTGGAGGAAAAGAAACTAGCTTAACAGTAATCATAAAAAAGAAAATACTTTTAGTAAATAATGACTGGTCTAATTATCAAAAGCAGTAGAGAAGTATGAAAGGATGAGAATTGAGAATAAGCAGTTAAAAGTTTTATTCTTGCTAAATTAATTATTTAAAATTTCATTGGAAGAAAAGCTCTCTATTATAAAGAAGTTTGATTCTCTTTTCTTTTTCTATATATCTCTTGACCCAATTACCCTGTGACAAGTTTCTATTTTCTTTTAAAAGGATGATGTTTCCTCACCAGGAGATCTTGTTATAGCAGATGGAGGTAAATTGCACTTACTTCTGTACTTAGTATTATTATAAATTCACATGCTAATCCTATTATGAGATCAATAAACGATTATACTTTTATAATGTTTCAAATATGTAAAAATTAACTGCAGTTTTAATCATTATAGGACATACTAGTTGACTGGAAATTTAACAGTACTTTTAGTTGTTACAGAGCTTTAGGCAGTGACTCACTGAGCTTTTATAGAATATATGTTTTGATGATGTTATGACTTGATTATTAAACTTGTGAGATATCATTAAAGTGTTGATCCAATAATATATTCAACTTCTTTGTCATTCTGTGTGTACATTAGGAGCCATTCTTTATCACCTAGTTTCTACAAAGCTCTTCTGTGTCAAGTCTTGCTTCTACTTCCTTCTGATATCAAGATAGAAACACACTGTCACAGGAGTACACTCACTCCCACCGGCATCCCAGAGGAACAATGCCTCACCCTGCCATAGTTCAACTAGGAATGAAAAAGTAGTTTTTGCTTAGTATGAATGATTACAGATTGATTATGGTATAGATAATTATAGTATTACACCTTGGAAATAGAGCATTAGATACTACACTTAGTAGATGTATAAAACTTGTAAGTCACATCATTGTCATCTTAAATTTTAAAAGTGTTTTTTCCCAATGACTTTTAAAATATTTTAATTCTAATTAAACTGAGATAAACTTACTACAGGAGGCTTCAATTAGAAGAGGTTACAATATTCAACATCTCATGGATTCAGTTTGGCTTTTAATTTATTTAAGTTAAAGCCTTAAGTATTTGCCAGCCAGTATGATACATACCTAAATATGCAAGAGTTGTATTTGCTGTGCAAGTCTTTATTCCACTGTATTCTACCTACTTTGAACTGCTCTTAAAGTGTGTTGTAATGTTTTCTATAGCTATTATTAAAAGAAAGCTTTTATGATGAGAAATTTGGTTGCTTTCCCCCCCCCCCACATAATCAGATTGAATTAAAAAATTTTAAAGTTGCCACTTTTGTGAGCTTCATACAGTATTTGTTTAGTTATTATTACTATTGACATTTTTATTTAACTATAGATGGTCAGTTGATGGAGGGTGATAAAGTATATTGGCCTACTCAATCAGCTTTAACCACACGTTTGCGGCGTCTCATCACTGCATACCAGCGTACTAATAAAAACAGACAAATTCAACAGATACAACCAACTTTCTTGGTGCCTACCAGTGTAATGCAGCCTATTTATGAGGAAGCCACTCTTAATCCTAAAATGGCAGCCAAGATAGAAAGACAGCAAAGGTAAGACAATAACACTAAATTTTTAATATGTTGTATCTGAATTTAGCTGTTCATTCTAAAGCCTGTCTGTGTTGCGTACGATTATCACGCTTTGTGGAAAACGTACATAGAATGTTAATCAAAGCAAACCACATTGTGCACATACACACATATACTCACACATTTATATAAGTATGGTAAAACTTATAAAAGTTATTGTGTCTTATAGTTACTAACCATACTTTAATCATTTTTTGTCATGTTTAGGAACACTAAGGTATTTAAAAAATAATAATAATAGCTGGGCACAGTGGTTAATGCCTATAATCCCAGCACTTTAGGAGGCCAAGGTGGGAAGATTGCTTGAGCTCAGTAGTTCAAGACCAGCCCCGGCAACAAAGCGAGACCCCCATCTCTACAGAAAATGCAAAAGTTAGCCAGGTGTGATGGTGCATGCCTGTGGTCCCAGCCACTCAAGAGACTAAAGTGGGAGTATCCTTTGAGCCCAGAAAGTGTGTGGTGCAGTGAGGCGTGGTTGTGCCACTGCATTGCAGCCTAAGTGACACAGCAAGACTGTCTCAGAAAACAGAAACACAAAAGTGAAGTCTTAGAGCAAAGTCATGAATTGAATCCTTGGCCGGGCACCATGGCTCACACCTGTAATCCCAGCACTTTGGGAGGCCAAAACGGGTGAATTACTTGAGGCCAGGAGATCAAGACCAGCCTGGCTAACATGGCAAAACCCGTCTCTACAAAAAATATAAAATTTAGTCGGGTGTAGTGATGCACACCTTTAATCCCAGCTACTTGGGAGGCTGAGGCATGAGAATCGCTTGAACCCAGAGTTTGCAGTGAGCTGATACCATACCACTGAACTCCAGCCTGAGTTGACAGTGAGACCATCTCAAAAAAAAAAAGAAAAGAAGTATCAATGGAACAAAAGTTTATGTTCATTAAATTCCATTCTATTGTATTTTACATTTTACATCTAGACTTTTATGAAACGTAAAAATGTATGGAAAGCATACATTCCTTTATTCAGAAGACAAACCCTTGGAACTACTGAAGTCAAAGGGAATAAATCGCAAGCAACCTTGCTAAAAAGACAGGCAAACTTCTCTCATTCCACAAGCTTTAACTTCTTAAAAGGAATAGAGTACATGGGAAAGAATAGCTATATTTGGGATAAACTGACCTCCTTGTTACCTGGGTCCTTGGATGTTCTCTGGAAGATATATGGTTCTTTTGTTGTTTCATTTGCGGCACATTGATCGTACTTAAAATTTAGTCTGACAGTTAAGATTTTAGCTATCTTAGTCATAATTTTCAAATACTACTGCCTCTGTAAATACAGTTTTTGTTATTTATTGTTGCATAACAAACTACTCCAAAGCACAAGGCTTTAAAACAGCATTAATTTTTTATTTCTCCCAGTTGTGTGAGTTAACCCAGGTGCTTCTTATGCTTTGTATGCTGTTGGCTGTGTTTCTGAGATACCTAGAAGAGCCACAGTAGCCTCACTTATGTGGCTGACAGTTGGTGCTGGCTGCCAGCTGGGAGCTCAGATCCCAGGAGGGATCATTCCAAGTAGAAAGGCAGAAGCTGCAGATTTCTTATGACTCAGTCTGAGTCGTAACAAAATGTCATTTTTGCCACCCTCTGTTGGTCAGAAAAAGCCACAGGGCCTGTTGAGATTTAGGGGAAAGGGAAATACCACTTAATAGGAAGAGTGACAAAGCATTTGTGACCGTCTTTTTCCCCTCAGTTTGTTGATTCTGGATTAATCTTCCTAAAATATTGCTTTTATGATGACATTCAAGGGCTCCTTATTTAGTATAGATAAAAAGTGTTAAGTTCTTAAGCCTAAGTTTGAAGGTCTCTTCATTTTAGGTTTTAGCATGCATTTCTAATTTTATCCACTTCTTTTCCCTCAGCCAGAGTGCCCTGCTTATTCTTGACTTCGTACCCTACCATGTATTGTCTCTATCACCTGGAACACCCTTGCTACCTGTTTATTTCACACATAGCCCATCCTTCAGAGCTCAGCATATGGCCCATTTCCTCTATTGATTTTTTTTTTTTCTTGAGATGGAGTCTCCCTCTATCACCCAGGCTGGAGTGCAGTGGTGCAAGCTTGGCTCACTGCAGCCTCTTCCTCCAGGGTTCAAGCAATTCTCCTGCCTTAGCCTCCTCAGTGGCTGGGACTACAGGTGTGCGTTCACCATGCCTTGCTAATTTTTGTATATTTAGTAGAGACAGCGTTTCACCATGTTGGCCAGGCTTGTCTTGAACTTCTAACCTCAAGTAGTCTGTCTGCCTTAGCCTCCCAAAGTGCTGGGATTACAGGCATGAGCCACTGCACCTGGCCTCTTCTATTAATTTTTTTAACCAGTCTAGCTCACAGTATTCTCTCTATTATCTGTACTCACATAGCAACTCATCTAAGTAAACTACTCATTTGTCACAATAAGATATTGTAATGACATTCGTCTTTTCCTTTCTATGTCTTTCTAAATTGTATATTCTTTGAGGGTGGGCACTCTGTCATATTTTTTGTGTCCTGGGTAGTCTTTCAATTAATCGTTTTTCCCGTTTGTATCCTTATCACCCAGATTTAATGACTTGACTGGTTCCCAATTTACACAACAATCCTGTGAGTTAAGCAAGGAAAAGGTTCTACACATGCACTGAGGTTTGCAAATCTACGGTGCATTATGGTAATATTACAATCTCAAAGTATCAGGAGCTTTCAACTGAAAGAGTTTACTTTTACCCAAGCATTTAGAGCATTTCATAATCTGACCCAAACCCTATCTGGCTTTGTCCCCAACATAAGCCATATCCTTGTCAATCTGGAATCCTCATCCTTCCCCTACAATGTGGAGCGCTTCCTTTTTGCTTACTCTGTGCTTTCTTCCTAGCTTTCCCTAACCTTAGCCTTGTCCAATCTGAAAGGCTACTTACCCTGTGATACCTTTCTTGATTGTCAAGTCTGAACTGATCCTTCTGTCTTCTGTGCTCTCCTAAAACTTTTGGTTTATTTAACTCACACAAATATAAGATATTACCTGATACTATAAATGTGTTTGAAAATATTTTCCTGAAGGGTAGGATAATCTTACATGATTTTGTATCCTGTGCTTATTTTCGCACATAGTAAAAGTGCAAAACGCCATTATTGTCTGAAGGAATAGTGTATATTTTAAAAAGTATGTTTGGGGCCACACATCATCAGAACCTCCTGAGGCTATGTCACAGGCACATGTCCTTAACTATTAAAAGTAAATTTTAAAAAAAATATATGGTTGGATAAATGAGTTAACTAGCATTTTAAAATGTTTTCTAAGGCAGCAAACTTGTATTTAATTCTATAATGTTGGGTACTTGAAATGTTTTAAGTTTGTATTCTATTCATTATGTTTAGTAATATTAATTTTAGTGACAGTGTGGTTTTTTCTTTGATCTGACTCAAAATAGATGGACAAGAAGAGAAGAAGCTGACTTTTATAGGGTTGTATCTACATTTGGAGTCGTTTTTGACCCTGACAGAGGCCAATTTGATTGGACAAAATTTAGAGCTATGGCTAGGCTACATAAGAAAACTGATGACAGTTTGGAGAAATATTTGTACTCATTCATGTCCATGTGTCGGAGGGTTTGTCGTCTTCCTTCCAAAGAAGGTATGTATAAAATTTCTATTTTTCCTTGTTTCGGTCAAAGAAGCAAAAATCACTAAAACTCAGAAATTTCCAGTTTTGTCTCTTCGTGTGAAATTTCAATACTATCTAATTCAACTTGTCAGTAATTTTTTAGAATTGTAAATAAACTGTGCTTAGAGATCCCCTATTCTTTAATCCTTCTATTAAAATGAGATCTAAAGAGAATAAAGGTATACACTGAGTTTTAAGAAAATAGCTAGAGTTTACTGATAGATATATGAGTAGGAGGTGGTGGAAGATAAAGGATTGCTTTTGTTAAACAGAACTAACCTATATTTTCAGTCCACCTTGTGGAAATTGTGCTAAAGGGATTATTACCTGAATAATTTTGCAAGGAATGAAGCCCCAACTCATAAGACATTTTGAAGAATTTTCTAGAAAAGATCTCCACAAAAGACAACTAAACAGAGGTGCTGATGCAACTCAACTAAGACATTGTTCTGGGATGCATTTCATTGTCTTCAAAGCCCAGAGAAATACCTCATCCTGTCAGCAGTTGAGCAGTTGTCTCCATTCTTTGTTGTATATGATTTCTGACTGCTAAACCCAATGGCCTGCTGTTCTTGTTTTATAGTAAAAAGATTTCCTTACTTGTTTTAATTTTATTTCCTAACAGATTTTTTTGTTAGTTCACTGTAAATAGAGTAGCCAATCACTTGATTACCAGGTAATTCAGAGTAGGTTTCCATCTGTTTTCAGGTCTACTGGAAAACCATAAATGAGTTTTAAATGGCAGATAAAGCAAAATATTGTGTCATTTATAGTTGCCAAGAGGCCCTCATTTTTAAAATTTTCTTAATTCCCATCAATAATATAGTGATATGAATATATTCATCAGTTTTTATTCTAGTTTTCAAAGAGAAAGGACAAATTACTAAATAATCATTTAAAATGCAGGGCTTCCTCAGAAATATGAGTAAGGATATTTGAGGCGGGGGCATGAGGTGCTGGTGGCCAGGCTCAGGCCAGGACCCAGCTGCTTCCAGTGGAACCATGGAGAAGGTCGTGGGCAACTCGAAGCAAGCACTGCCCTGCATAACTAAGTCATGGACAGTCCACATGGAGTGCATCAGCACAGAGGCAACACTGCAAAAAAAAAAAGACTTAAAGCTGAATGTTAGAAAGATACTCACCAGGCTGGGCACAATGGCTCGTGCCTGTAATCCCAGCACTTTGAGAGGCCAAGGTAGGAGGATCACTTGAACCCAGGAGTTTAAGACTAGCCTGGGCAACATAGGGAGACCCCATCTCTACAAAAAAAAAAAAATATATATATATATATATATATATATAGCTGCGTGTGATGGTGCATGGCTGTAGTCCCAGCTATTTGAGAGGGTAAGGCAGGAGGATCACTTGGGCCCAGGAGGTCAAGGCTGCAGTGACCCATGATCATGCCACTGTACTTCATCTTGAGCAACAGAGCAAGACCCTGTCCCTAAAATAAACAAACAGAAAGCTACTCACCAAACGTAATACTGTGTTTGGTGATTATACATGGATTGAGTTTGATGACTCTTTCTGACCAGGAATATGCTGGTCTCTATTGTTGACACAGAATTAAAGGTTAAAGACTCATAGTTCATTGATTTGAGTGCGTGCACTATTGCACTTCACATCTTCCAGCAGAGTGAAGATGGCCCTAGCAGTGAAAAGTTGGAGGAAGAGACAGAAGATAAAATTGTGGCAAATCACTGGGTTCTGCCTGCAGCCAAATTCCATGGGCTTTGGAACAGCCTAGTGTCTGATGTGGAAGTCAAATCACACCTTGATTATGTGATTACAACCTTACCATTTTCAGACAAGAATGTCAGCAGTAGCCTCAGCACCTGGAACCAGGTGGTGCTGCTACATGGTCCTTTAAGAACTGGAAAAACATTCCTATGTAAAGCATTAGCCCAGAAATTGACTATTAAACTTTCAAGCAGGTATTGGTATGGCCAATTAATTGAAATAGCCATAGGCTCTTTTCTAAGCGGTTTTCTGAAAGTGAAAAGCTAGTAACTAAGACATTCCAGAAGATTCAGGATTTGATTGATTATAAAGATGCTTTGGCATTTTCACTGATTGATGAGATGGAAAGTCTCACAGCCACCCATAATGAAAGCCATCCGGTGCCATTGGCATGGTCAATGCTGTCTTGACCCAAATTAATCAGATTAAAAGGCATTTTAATGTAGTGATTCTGACTACTTCCAACATCATTGCGAAGATTGACATGGCCTTTATGGACAGGTCTGATATCAAGCAGTATATCGGTCTGTCCTCTGCAGCAGCCATCTTCAAAATTTACCTTTCTTTGGAAGAACTGGTCAAGTGCCAAGTCATATATCCTCCTCAGCAGCTATTAATCCTTCAAAAGCTGGAGATGATTGGCTTCATTGAAAACAATGTGTCAAAATTGAGCTTTCTTTTGAGTGACATTTCAAAGAAGATTGAGGGCCTCCATGGCCAGTTCCTGAGAAACTCCTCTTTCTGGCTCATACACTGTATATCCAGGCTACACCAGGCCTTCTCTCTGGCCATGGACAAGCAGTTTGAAGAGAGAAGAAGCTTTCAGCTTACATTTGATCCTGGGCTTCACATTCCATAGCTTTCTAGTGGAGAGCACACAACTAGTAAGTAACATCGCTTTGCCTCACAACACCCCCCACTCTGGAAATCCCCTCTATAAAAATTTGCTTAGATCTGTCTACAAGCCAGAAAGCTACAACACCAACCTTTGTTACAAGTATTATATTTACATTAGTTTAAAATGCATATTAGAAAACAAACAGCTTGTCATTTTCACTGTTTTTAAAAGATAATTCAAATTGTTGGTCTCTTTGTTAAGAATTGTCTAATTGTGTTTATTTCCATCCTGCTTCCAATTGATGGACACAAAATGCTACACAAGTTTGGTTTTTTAAAAAAAGGAAGATTAATGTAGGTATTATAGAAGCAGGAGAACTATATCCCACTAAATAAGCATGTAATCGTAGCATTCAAAAATATGCATATCGCTCTAGCTAGAAAGTGGCAATGGCTTTATGGTGTCAGCTTGTTTAATGCAAAAATGGCTTGGAGACTTTTTAATGGAAGAAAAACCTGTTTCTATGTTAATAGAAATTGAGAGAAAATTCTAGGTAAGCATAGTCCCATTTGTAGGAAGAGTGTTCAAAAGATATATGTTCAGACCCATGTTCAAAAAATATATGCTGTATGTCACTCATAAACCAGTGCAGCACACATGCAGTGCTTGGATATTTCTTCCATTTTTTTGTTTGTTCAATAACATTATTCACATCTCGGGCCAGGCACAGTGGCTCACGCCTATAATCCCAACATTTTGGGAGGCCAAGGTGGGTGGGGCAACATGGTGAAACCCTGTCTATACTAAAAATGCAAAAATTAGCCAGGCATGGTGGCAGGTGCCTGTAATCCCAGCTTCTTGAGAGGCTGAGGCCCAAGAATCGCTTGAGCCCAGGAGGCAGAGGTTGCAGTGAGCCAAGATCACTGCCATTGCACTCCAGCATGGGCACAGAGCAAGACTCCATTTCAAAAAAAGTAAAAGAAACAAAACATTATTCACATCTCAAATGATGATTCACATTAATAAAATGTAAAATAAGTGGGTCAGTAATTGGTGTATTTTAAAGAATATTATATTTTGCTTTTATGTCATGTTAAAATAAATTTCAATTGCTTCTCTTAGTTTTTTGGCTAAGATCAAGTATAAAATAAAATGTATATTAATACTTTGTTTAAAAAAATGTGAGTGAGGCTGAGGTGAACGTGTAACTCAGGCAGTTTCCCAAATTTCCTCAGTTACAGTGCCCTTAATGTCTCAGTAATTTTTTTCACAACACTCAAGGCCAAAAGAATTACCTAACCATTCTGTCTAATGAATAATTAGATCTAACAACTCAATAAGTATTTATGTTCTCACAATCTAATAGTTGTTTAAAAACATAATGACATACGGAAAGAAAATATTTCTATTTCTTTCTTAATCAGATGTGTGCACTGGTTGGGCACTGTATAACTTCAAATCTTAGAAGTAAACTGTTCCCACCTTGTTTCCTGTTCCATATTGATTTTTGCATGGTCCTTGATTTTTTTTCAACTTTTTTATTTTGAACTACTTTTAAAATTATAGAAGATCAAAAAATGTATAAGGAGTTTCCATCTGTCTTCTGACCCTTCCTCTCTTAATGTTAACATTTTACCAGAGTAATTATAATACAATTATCAAAACAAGAAATTAACATTACTATAATATTATTAACTAAATGACCTATTTTAATTTTACCAGTTTTTTAACTAATGTCCTTTTTTGTTCTAAGATCCTGCAATGTATTTGGTTTTTCCTTTTCCTTAGCTTTCTGTAGTCTGCAACAGGTTCTCCTTACCTTTAATGACTTTGAAACCTGTTGATCAGTTATATAGCCATATATACCTCAATTTGAGCTTGTCTTATGTTTTTACGTGACTAGATTGAAGTCATGAATTTTTGGCAAGAGTGCCACAGAAATGATGTGTTCTCAGGATGTCATATCAAGGGGTTGGTGATGGCAGTATGTCTTATTACTGATGATGTTGACTTTAATTGTGTGGTTAAGGTAGTTTATGCTGCATTTGGCCAGTGTGAAATTACTATAATTAACAAATATCTTAAGCTTCACAAATCTTGTTTCTTCTCAGACTTTCACCCATTGATTTTTAGTATCTGCCAATACTAAATCTTGTCTACAGCAGTTTTTCTGTGGATTTCTCCACACGAGAGAGAAGAAGAAGGTTTTCCTCTCTCTCCGTCTGTTAATCAGTTATTTATTCATATCAGTATGGATTCATGGATACTTATTCTATAGGTTACAATCCAATATTGTCTTTATTTGTTGCTCAGATTATTCCATATTTGGCATTAGGAGCTGCTTATGTTGGTCCCTGCATTATTTCAGCAAGCCCATACTTCTTGAGCACTTCCCAAGTGTCAGTAACCCACTTTTGCAAAGGCATAACCTTATCAAAGGGGATGTAGCATGAGCTTATGTTGAAACTGACCTATCTCAAGCTAGTAATTTGTGCAGTTTGAAAGATGTGCCTGTGTTTCCCTAGAAACTTGAGAAAACCCTTGCTGCCTTTGTGAGTTGACTGCAATGTCATGTTACGTTTTGCAGTTTGTGATATGCCAGCTTACGTTTGTTTATGGAGTATTACTTAACACAAGCTTGTCCAACCTGTGGCCCAAGATGGCTGTGAATGCAGCTCAATACAAATTTGTAACTTTCTTAAAAATATGAGGTTTTTTTCCAATTTTTTTAAGCTCATCAGCTATTGTTAGTGTTAGTATATTTTATGTGCAGCCCAATACAATTATTCTTACATTGCAGCCCAGGGAAGCCAAAAGATTGGACAACCCTGAACAGTTCTGATTTATAAGTGAGTTTGAGCAATTGTTTGTGTCTTTAAGACAAATGTTATTAAATGCATAGCTCATGGGGAATTTCTTAAAATTCCCAGTTATAATAATGTACTTCCAAAATCATCTTATGTTTTACATTAACATCCAGTGTTTTATGTTACATAACTTTTAGTACTTATTTGTAAAACTTAAATTTCTCCTCACTGAAAAGAAATTCTGGAAACTATACAGTGATATTGCATGGAGGCACATTTTAGAAATAATATTGTTATAAGTATATAAATATTTATGATCATTTATTTATAAAGGCTTTTTGAGATTAATATTCTTGTCCTTGTTTCAATATGTAGAATTGGTGGATCCAAATATTTTTATCCAGCCCATCACAGAAGAACGTGCTTCTAGGACTTTGTATCGCATTGAACTTCTAAGGAAAGTACGGGAACAGGCCCTTCGACATCCACAGTTGTTTGAACGCTTGAAGCTTTGCCATCCAAATCCAGACTTACCAGTCTGGTGGGAATGTGGCCCTCATGACAGGGATTTGCTTATTGGTGCTGCCAAACACGGGGTGAGCCGAACAGACTATCACATTCTTCGTGATCCTGAACTCTCATTTATGGCAGCTCAGAGGAACTACAGTCAAAGTAAGATGGCTCATTCAAAGACTTCCACCCCACTTTTACAGCAATATCAAGTAGCACTTTCTGCTTCTCCTCTTACCTCTCTACCTAGGCTCCTAGATGCTAAAGGTATTTTCTAGAGGAGATGAAAGTTAAAAGTGAAAATCTTAAAGAGGAGCCTCAGTCTTCTGAAGAAGAATCTATGTCTTCTGTGGAAACCAGGACACTAATAAAATCTGAGCCTGTAAGTCCAAAGAATGGTGTTTTACCACAGGCTACTGGAGACCAGAAATCTAGTGGAAAAAGTGAAACAGACAGACGCATGGTTGCAGCCAGAACGGAACCACTAACTCCAAACCCAGCTTCTAAGAAACAGAGAGGCCACAAAGAGGATCAGAATCTAGTTCTGATTCTGACTCAGATTCTGAGAGATCATCCTGTTCTTCCAGATCATCTTCTTCCTCATCATCCTCCTCTTCTTGTTCCCACTCTCGATCAGGCTCTAGTTCTTCTTCTTCTTCATCTTGTTCTTCAGCATCTTCTTCATCCTCCTCTTCCTCTTCCTCATCCTCTTCCTCTTCATCTTCATCAGAAGAAAGCGACAGTGATGAAGAGGAAACCCAAAAACGAGGTATTATGCATAAAATAACTTTACATTTTTAAGACAACTTTTCAAATGAAAATGAAAAGAACTTGATTCAGGTAATTTAAGAATGTTTAAAATTGTTTGCTTAAGGTTTTTTTTTTATTTGAGCGGAGTCTCACTCTGTCACCCAGGCTGGAGTACAGTGGCATGATCTCAGCTCACTGCAACCTCCGCCTCCCGGGTTCAAGCAATACTACTGCCTCAGCCTCCCAAGTAGCTGGGATTACAGGCACCCACCACCATGCCCAGCTAATTTTTGTATTTTTGTAGAGATGTGGTTCCACCATGTTGGCCAAGGCTGGTCTTGAACTCCTTACCTCAGGTGATCTGCCCGCCTTGGTCTCCCCAAGTGCTGGGATTACAGGTGTGAGCCACCGTGCCCAGCCTGTTTACTTAAGTTTTATATATACAGATTTTCTGAGGAGAGCACTGTTGAGAAGAAAACTAGAGTTACTGATACAAATCCCCTATTCAGTATTTAAGGCATTACAAAGTAGATTAATCAGGCAGTTGAATTGGAAATTTTACACAACAGTTTTATTTCATTGTGATTGTCTTAAATTGAATATTATATTTTTCCCAGGAACAAGTTGATTAGTGAACAAATAAAAGATAATATTATATAGCAGTCACCAGGAGTCTTAAACAGACCAATAAGAGTATCACAGGCCATTTGTCAGCCATGACAAATGCTTATCAGTAGAACAGTGTTTGGTGATTCCCTTCTGCAGAAGCCCTTGCAGCAGTTCAACAGTTCAGGTGCAAGAAAATGAATCCAGTTAACATGAGCAGGAGCTAGGATCTCTTGTAACAACTCCACAGGCTTAACTTTCAGAATTGCTGCAAGGAACATGCTCAATTCTAAGAGTTACAAGAGTCACCTCATCAAGAGAATTATGGTACCCTCATCAGGTATTTATAGTTCTGCCAGTCCAGATGAAATCTACCAATCAGGATTCATTTTTAAAATAATGGGTAATAAAGTGAGGCGTGGTGCATACCTGTAATCCCAGCTACTTGTGAGGCTGAGGCAGAAGTACTGCTTGAGCCCAGGAGTTCCATCTAGGCTGTGTAACGCAGCAAGACCCTGTGTCTTAATAATAATGATAGGTACTTTGTTATATTCTAGGTGATTTTTTCCCTTTTTTATCATTTGTTTTTATTTCTAACATTTTCTTTTTCAGATGTTTCTGAATAATTATAAAAGATCTTTATATATAAAACTATTGTATGCAGTCTTTCTAAAAAAGGATTATAATTGTTCTTAGCAGAAAGTACCACTCACATGAAAGCCTATGATGAAGAAAGCGTCGCGTCACTGAGCACTACCCAGGATGAGACTCAGGATAGTTTTCAGATGAACAATGGGACCCCAGAGTCTGCTTACATCTTACAAGGTGGATATATGCTGGCGGCCTCATATTGGCCAAAGGTAAAGAAATAATTTCTTATTGGGATAGGTCATGTTTTAGTATTTTCCTATATTGTTTCAATGATAGATAATCTTACTATGAGGAAAATAGGTCAGCATAAAATGTAGGATGACATTTTGGTGTTAGCTTCAAAAGTATAAATTACTACTGTCAGGCAAATAGTTCTGCTTTAATGTGTATGCTTCTCAACATAACTTTAGAATGTTTAGAATAAAAGATAATGAATCCTTACTTTCAAGTTAACCTTAAAGTGCATCTTTATGACATAGGTGCTTTTGATTAAATCTCCTTGAAGAAATTTACTGTAGCCAGTTGTGAACTAGAAAGAAAAGTTTATTTAGATACATGTACATTCAATGGAGGAAGAATGTAAGTAGAAGATTAGATTATTACAATTTTTCTCCCCCCCCTTTTTTTTTTTTTAGTCTTGCTTTGTCGCCCAAGCTAGAGTACAGTGTCACAATCTTGGCTCACTGCAACCTCTACCTCCCAGGTTCATGCAAGTCTCCTGCCTCAGCCTCTCAAGTAACTGGGATTACAGGCACCCACCACCATGCCCAGCTAATTTTTGTGTTTTTAGTAGAGACAGGGTTTCACCATGTCAGCCAGGCTGGCCTCGAACACCTGACCTCAAGTGATCCAGCTGCCCCGGCCTCCGAAACTGCTGGGATTACGGGTGTAAGCCACCTTGCCCGACCAATTTTTCTTCTATTATGTGACTAGACTAGTGCAGCAATACTTACCTTTGAGAATGAGGTTGGGAAGTGGAAGAACGGAGGGTTGTCTTATCTTCTAATACACCTAAGTTGTTTGAACTTTTCATTAGGAATCTGTATTACTCTTTAATTATAAAAACAGAATATAAAACTATCTTTACAGTACAATTTTTTGTCTGTTTTTGAGACATGGTCTCACTCTATCACCCAGGCTAGAGTACAGTGGCACAATCATAGCTCACTGCAGCCTCAACCTCCTAGGCTCAAGCCATCCTCCTACCTCAGTCGGCTGAATAGGTGGGACTACAGGCATGGCATGCACCACTATGACCAGCTAATTTTTTAATTTTTTGCAGAGACAAGGTTTTGCTCTGTTGCCCAGGCGGGTCTCAAACTCCTGGCTTCAAGCAGTCCTCCCACCTTGGCCTCCCAAAGTGCTGGGACTATAGGTGTGAACCACCACACCTGCTTATGATATAATATTTTTGAACTTCACCAAAGGGAATTTGTACTCAAATAACTTGTTACAGAATTGTAATATATGTGAGAATGTGTATGCATAGCACATACACATATGTTGAATCACGGTTAAATCCATAAAGACTATTTAGCTATTTGATTTCCAAAGGTCTGAACTAATTATTAAAATTATACTTTGACCTTGCATACTTTTCTAGGATCGTGTGATGATCAATCGGTTGGACAGTATTTGTCAAACAGTTCTGAAAGGAAAGTGGCCTTCAGCTAGAAGAAGTTATGATGCTAACACAGTGGCTTCTTTCTATACCACAAAACTGCTGGACAGCCCTGGAGCAGCTACAGAATACAGCGAGCCAAGTGTACCCACTCCCCCGGGTGTCGGTGTTAAAGAAGAACATGATCAGTCAACACAGATGTCAAAGGTGAAGAAGCATGTACGAGAAAAGGAGTTTACAGTGAAAATCAAAGACGTATGTGTATTTTTATTGCCCTAGGGCCTGGTTGCGATTGCGGTGTGCAGCATGCTTTTCCTGCAAATGGCTGCCTGCTCTTACTCTTCCTTCCTTCACATACCTGTTTCTTGGTGTTTGGATTGTTTTCTTTCTGATATCCAGGTTATTAAGCTTGAATATTCTACTAGAGCGATCATCATTAAATATGTTTCTCTCCTTATGCTTCTGAAAATAGTTCTAATCAAGATGCTTTCTTAAACAGCGTGACAATTTCTAACTGTTTTGATTCTTTTATATAATATTTGAATGGTATGTCAGTGCACTTTCTGTCTAAACATTTAGCATGCCCTGTTATCAGTAGTGTTTCATGTTTTAATGATTTTTGAAGCTTAACTGATTACTTAGTGTCTAAAACATAGGTAATGTCCTGCAAAATGTCATATGAATAATATACATAGAGATGTATGTCTAAAGTTGAAAATGTTACAATGTACAAGTCACATATAAAACCTTATTTTGCTCAGAAAAGTGTGTAGAGTACCTGTATTTTTTTCATTCAAGATAGAAAATTTGATGGTATTATAGAAATTGATTTAAAATGTTTTTATTTGATTGATGTATGAATGAGAAATTGATTTATTTGATGTTTCAGGATTTTTACTTCATTTTTTTCTCAGTAAAAAGTTTCTCTTAATATCCTGCAATAAGATTTTTTTAAATAGTTTCTGTCTTAATAATGGTATTTGTTTAACAGGAAGGTGGTCTGAAGTTGACATTTCAGAAGCAAGGGCTTGCTCAGAAGAGATCATTTGATGGTGAAGATGGTGCTCTGGGGCAGCAGCAGTACCTCACTCGGCTTCAAGAGCTTCAAAGTGCATCAGAAACCAGCCTTGTCAATTTCCCAAAATCCATACCAGTATCAGGTGAATATGCAAGTAATAATTGTATTCTTATGAATATTTTTTATTTTCAAATCTTCTTTATAGATATGTGAAATAAAAATTTATTTTTCCTTTTTTGGAACCTCTTAAGCCTGTAAAGTAATCAGTATAATTTTAAATTTTAATAAATATTTTTTGGAACTTTTAACATGACATTTTGAAACATATAGGGCAGTTTTCATTTTGGGGCCTTGAGTAGTTGGGTGGAAACATCATTTTGTCAAATTGCTTCATACAGGTAAAAGTTCAAACTGCATTTCAGTATCACAAATTAACAGTGATTGGTAGAAGAAGTTAAAAAGAGAAGTTTTTAAAAGACTTTAGAGATTGTACAGTCCAGGCATCTGTAGGTTACAGGAGTTATTTATGACTAATCCCTAAAAGATAATCATTCATCCTCATGGAATACTTACAGAAACAAGGTCCCTTAAATAGCACTTTTTGTTATTGGGCAGCTCAAATTGTCAGAAAATTCTTCTATTTGGAAGTAAATTTTGCCTGCTATAGGATCTCCTTCATTATCGAAGTTCTGTCTAAAAGGCAATGCATAATTAACCTAATCCTGTGTCTACATGGTAAATCTTAGCATTTTGAAAGCAATTATGAGATATCCCCTCCATACTATCTGTATTTCTTCTAAACTTTTGGCAATATGAATCAACAGATATTTATTAAATACCTAATTGGTACCATGTGCTGTGTACTCTGTAGGCATTGAAGAATACATTAGACATTGGTTTTTGTTTTATTTTGTTTCTGTAGAGACAGGGTCTCATTAAGTTGCCTATGCTGATCCTAAACTCCTGACCTCAAACAATCCTCCCACCTTGGCCTCCCAAAGCTCTGAGATTACAGGCATGAGCCACCATGCCCAGTCTGTTTTTATTTTATCTTGGTACTTTAATTTATCTACATTCCTCTAAAAATATGATGTCAAGAATTCAGAATGAAATTAAAAAAAAAAAATGGGGAATGATACTCAAGATCATCTGAGTCTTAATGTGTGGACCACAACATACCTAAAGTGCTAGTTGTCAATTCAAGCAGATTAGTTTGAATTTCCTTTATACCTTCCTTGTGCATAAAGCTAAAGACTGTACTTCAGTATTCTACTAAGTCTAGTTGCCAAGCAATACCTGAAAACTTTTGAAAACTCCTACTATGCATGTGCACAGTGTGGAATTACTACAATTTGAAGAAACAATGCTGTATTATAAGTGTTGTCTTGAATTGATCACTGTTTCCAAATGCTGCTATTACCACTTCTTAAATTATTAGTTAATTTAGCTTCATCAGCATCAGTTTGTTCTCTTGTGGATTCATTAACCATTCAGTGTAAGTTGCCAATCACTAGACCTTTAGACTTGTATGAATTGCAGTTCAAATATGAATCAGCCATGCTTCTGTTACTGAAGAATAAAACCCCCAAATTATGCTTTACAATTACAGTTGCCCAAATTATGCCTTACAATTAACAATTTTGTTATTAAGGAGCTCTTTTTTTCACCAGAAAATGGTAACAAATGGGGAAGATAAACTGTGGGCTCTTTTGCCCAACCTAAGTGGAGCTTAATAATACCACTACTCTTACTATTTAAAACTACACTATAAAGTCAGATTGATATTTCTACTATCTGAACATTTTATTGCTATTGCAGCTAAAGATTGTGCAGCCTTTGCCTATAAATAATTCTTTGGTAAATAATACAGTTTTTAATAAACTGTTATTTACAGGCACACACCTGTAATCCCAGCATTTTGGGTGGCTGAGGTGGGTAGATCACCTTGAGGGCAGGAGTTCAAGACCAGCCTGACTAACATGGTGAAACCCCCATCTCTACTAATTACTAAAAAAAAAAAAATTAGCCAAGCATGGTGGCACATAGCTCTCAGCTACTCAGGAAGCTGAGGGAGGAGAATCACTTGAATCTAGGAGGCAGAGGTTGCAGTGAGCCAAGATCGGGCCATTGCACTCCAGCCTGGACAACAAGAGCAAAACTCTGTCTCAAAAAATGATAATAATAATATCAATAGTAATTGTGCCAAGCGTGGTGGCTCACACCTGTAATCCCAACACTTGAGGAGGCTCAGGCAGGAGGATTGCTTGAGTCCAGGAGTTCAATACCAATCCTGGCATCATAGCAAGATCTATCTCTTAAAAAAAATTTTTAGAAATTTGCTGGGTATGATGGTGTGCACCTGTAGTCCCAGCAACTTGGGAAGCTACAGTGAAAGGATCGTTTGATCCCAGGAAGATTACTTGAGCCATGGTTGTACCACTGCACTCCTAGGTGACAGAGCAAGACCCTGTCTCAAAAAGATAAAAAAAAAAAAAAAAGTAATTGTAACACAACTTTTGCAGCTATACAAAATATTTAAAATCTCAGGTATTCACACTAGAGTTAGTATCTAAGCATTTTATCTCATCCATCTTAATAATTGCAAATATGAAATCTGGATCTTTCTTCCTACGTGACTTTTGGGAAATCTGTTAACATTTTTGAGCCTTACTTTTCTTGTTTGTGAAATGAAGGGTATGGGGATTCCAGAGGTGACATTGTTAGATGGAGCATGTATAAAGTGGCCAGTAAAGAGTTTGGCACACAGTGGGATGACAAACAGTTGTTAAAATTAGGTACTCATAGATTTTAGAATTAGATGTTTAACACTTACAAATTCTTCATTTTCCAAAGGCCGTGCCTTTTGTATTCTTGTGTAATTACCCCCTAGAAAGCTTTGAGTAAAGATACCAGATGTAATGTAATTTCATTAATGAAGGAGAGTAAAATAGCATAGATTATAAAAAGAGAACAAAACTGAAGGCTCATTCCAGAAACTACCTGGAATAGTGAATAGAGGATGGCAGAGCCAAGCAACCTGAGGTTGAATTCTGTCATTTACTGGCTATTGTGACATTGAGCAAGTGGCTTAATTTTTCCATCTCATTTATAAAATGAGCTTAATAATGCCTCTGTGTTTCTGTTTTGTTTTTGATGATTTGAGGTAACATTTGTAAAGTTTAGTCCAGTATCTGGCACTTAGTAGGCATTCAATACAAAGAAGCTATTTTTAAAATATTGTTAATTATATCTAAAATAAAGACAACACAGAGACAGGGTCTCACTATGTTGCCTAGGCTGGTCCTGAACTCCTGACCTCAAAGTAAATCTTACCTTTGGATTCTAGCATAAATGAATTGCTATTGTTTATTAAAATCAGCCTCAGAAATAAGTCAGGGTAGTATATAATTAAAGTGAAGAGTTAGTCAAATAGAATATGTTTGTAAATGTACACTTTGGTCAAAACCAGATGTTATTTCATAGATACTTATATTAATTACATCTTTTTTAATATATAGCACAAGGGTAGCACTAAAGGTAAAATCAAAGAAATGTAGGACACTATCTCTTCCTTTTAGTTGCTTGGTAGACAGACCTGCACATTAAAATATTAGACAATACATTCAATATTTTGCTATACAGAACATTATAGTTAATAAATGTTGGAAAAGAGGAAAGTCGTTGCTGTCTGGAAACTTAGCCAGAGTCCTGTGGAAGACATGGGATTCAACAGGATTTGATAAGAGAGGACAACTAAATAATTGTCTTTCTAGAAAATAGGTTTCATAGAACAGACGGAAGAAGGGCAGGGAATAGCATGAAACAGATGCTAGATTCAGGAAAATGCTGTGATTTTGTGATAAGACTGACCTTGCTAGTGTGTAAATTCTTACTGGGACAGATGTGTAGATCAAATCTTGCTTAGGAAAGGTGAATCTAAGTTATAGAAAGCATCAAAAACAGATCTTGGGCAGGGATCAGAGGTTGGGAATCATGTTGATACAAGGCAGTTCATTTATATTAGAATAGAAAGCCATGAGAAGGTCTTATGAAACAGAATGGTACTTACCATATGAAGTAAGTACCTTGTTGAAACTGAGATGGGAGGAAGGTTGTGACTTCTGCAAGGTTACACAGCTTGCCAGAGGGCCACACCTTATTCAGGAATACACAGGGCTTGCTCAACAAATTATCCTTGAATTATTGAAAATGCATTTTTCATTATAAACATGTAAACTTTTTAAAATAAGCATCTCACCTTTAATAATATGTCCTTTTAGTAAGAGAATTCAAGATTATGTACTCTTTAAGGAAAAGTGTTTTATTCATCTTTGAACCATCATACTGCCTAGTACATAGCTACTTAATAAAATATCTATTAGAAAAAATGATGAATGCACGGAATTGTTTTATTCATACCTCTTACAAACATTTTTATTGAGTGCCTGCTGAAATGAGAGAGGTCAGTTTAATTTGGTGACTAAAGTTGCTGGTATGTTAAGGAAAATATCTTAAGTAGGTTGGAGCAGGAATGGACTATGGGAAATTGAGGAACTAGTTACTCATGAAAAAAGAAGCACAAGAGAGGTCAGTCTTTTAAAAGTTTTGAAGCTGGCTGGGCACAGTGGCGCACGCCTGTAATCCTAGCACTTTGGGAGGCCGAGGTGGGTGGATCACCTGAGGTCAGGAGTTCAAGACCAGCCTGGCCATCATGGTGAAACCCCATCTTATTTAAAAAAAAAAAAAAAAAAAAAAAAAAAAAAAAAAGTTTTGAAGTTATAAAAAGGACAAAAGTGTTTTGATTTGTTTTTTTTGAGATGGAGTCTCATTCTGTCTGTCACCCAGAAGTGCAGTGGCGTGATCTCGACTTAAAACAACCTCTGTCTCCCGGGTTCAAGCAATTCTTATGCCTCAGCCTCCCAAGTAAAAAAAAATTTAGAAATTAGCTGGGTGTGGGTATTATAGACACCGACCACCACGCCCAGCTAATTTTTGTATTTTTAGTAGAGACGGGGTTTTGCCATGTTGGCCAGGCTGTTCTCAAACTCTTGACCTCAGGTGATCCATCAGCCTCGGCCTTCCAAAGTGCTGGGATTACAGACGTGAGCCACCGTGCCCAGCCAAAAGATTAACATTTGTTTGTTTGAGTTAGACCATATTTTTAAGTTTAGAAAAATCTAATGTAGAAAAAGATATTTGGCACAAAAAAGCAGAGATAAATGATTTTTTTTTTTAAAGCTCTTTGAAAGTATAGGAACTAATGGGTTCAAAGAAAGGGAAAAGGTATATCTTAGGAAAAAGTCATGCTTCTTTCTCTAAGTAAGGAAGAGAAGTTTTGTGAATATCGGGGGAAAAAATATAGAAGACAGGTCAAAAATTGAAAGAGGCCTAGGTTGTAATTCAGGTTTTTAAATGATATGTTTGGCCAAAAGTTTCTGCATTAAAGATGTATAAAATAAGAACTAACACTTCCAAATATTTAGGAAAGGGATTGCTTTCAATTTGTTTAAAAACTAAATTTGTATCACCATTTTGCATTTTTAATTCAATTAGGTACTTCCATTCCTCCAACTCTTGGTGCCAATGGTGTGATATTAGACAACCAGCCTATTGTCAAAAAAAGGCGAGGAAGGAGGAAGAATGTAGAAGGTGTTGACATCCTCTTCTTTAACAGAAATAAACCACCTAATCATGTAAGTAAAGCAGTACTTAAAAACTGCTGATCCTTGAGTCCAAAATTCAATCCTAGTAAATATACATATTGTTGTTTTGTGAATGTTTTATAGACGATTAATAAGGAAATTAAAATTATGCCATATAGTTTTAGATGATACCTTAGTAGAATCTTAGCACTGTCCAAGAGTGATAAAAATTTTAAGTTTAAAAGATTTAGCAGAATTTTTAGCAACAACTTATTTTTTCTCTTCAAAAAGAATTGCTTTGTTGAACCAATATTAGAATGATGAAGCATGGAAATAAAGATTCCACTTGGTGTTCTTTTACAGGTTACTTTAGGCTTAACCTCCTCACAGATTTCCACAGGGATAAATACAGCACTATCCTATACTCAGCCTCAAGGAATTCCTAATACAGAAAGTCCAGTTCCAGTTATTAATCTTAAAGATGGAACAAGACTTGCAGGAGATGATGCACCGAAGAGAAAGGATTTGGAAAAATGGCTTAAGGAGCACCCAGGTTATGTGGAAGATTTGGGAGCTTTTATTCCTGTAGGTGATACCTTAAAAATCTTGTTATATTTTATTTCTATGAATTATCAGACCTATCATAATGAAGCATAAATTTTCATCCATTTATGCCAAATATGTGCTCTACTTAAGATCTAGGAAAATTAGCAGGAGGAAATAATTACCATCTTTCCATGATACAATACAATGTTATTTTCCATTTTTCCATTCTGCATTCAACAAGTATTTCATAATAAAAATCACTTCTGATATAGAGTGCTATGTTACACCCAGTGAACGTTGCTAAGGTATAAAACTTACAATCATGGCCGAGTGCGGTGGCTCACGCCTGTAATCCCAGCACTTTGGGAGGCCAAGGCGGGAGGATCACCCAAGATCAGGAGTTCAAGACCAGCCTGGCCAATATAGTGAAACCTCATCTTTATTTAAAAAAAAAAAAAAAAAAGAAAAGAAAAGAAATTAAAAAAAAAAAAACTTCCAATCACTTCTCACGCAGTTTTTTTTTTTTAATGTTTTTTTGTTTTTTGAGACAGAGACTCACTCTTTTGCCAGGGTAGAGTACAGTGGCGCAATCTCAGCTCAGTGCAACCTCTGCCTCCCAGTTTCAAGCAATTCTCCTGCCTCAGCCTCCCCAGTAGCCAGGACTACAGGCACACACCACCACGCATGGCTAATTTTTGTATTTTTAGTAGAGACAGGGTTTCACCATGTTGGCCAGGATAGTCTCGATCTCTTGACCTTGTCTTCCACCCGCCTTGGCCTCCCAAAGTGCTAGGATTACAAGCGTGAGCCACCGCACTCGGCCAAGCAGTTTATTTTAAAATAATAATGATTATAATAAACATGTATTGAAACTTAAATATGTGCCTGCAGTTATGCTGACATACTTATGTACCCAACGTGCATTACTTCATTTAACACAATACCTTTATTAGGATGTGTTGTTGTAATTGTTTTTTGTTTTTTTGATACAAAGTTTCACTTTGTCACCCAGGCTGCAGTGCAGTGACACAGTCTCAGCTCACTTCAACCTCTGCCTCCCGGGTTCAAGTGATTCTCCCACCTCAGTCTCCTAAGTAGCTGGGACTACAGGTGCACACCACCATGTCCAGCTAATTTTTGTATTTTTAGTAGAGACAGGGTTTCACCATGTTGGCCAGGCTGGTCTTGAACTCCTGGCCTCAAGCAATCTGCCTGCGAAGTGCTAGGATTACAGGCATGAGCCACCACGCCTGGCCTATAATTGTTTTATAAATGAAATTAAAACACTAATTTCATTTAAGTAAATAGTCCAAGACCACATAGCAAATAAACTCTTAAATCCAGAGTGCAAACTACTCCTCTTAAGCTCTTCTTCAAACTATGAGTATAGCTTCTATGTCTCTCCAGATGCACAATGAGTTTATATTAATCAAAGATGAGGCTGGGCACGGTGGCTCATGCCCATAATCCCAGCACTTTGGGAGGCCAAAGTGGGCAGATCATTTGGGTTCAGGAGTTCAAGTTCAGGTGGCCCCAGGCCACCACATCTAGCTAATTTTTTCAATTTTTATTTTAAAGAGACAGGGTCTCACTATCTTGCTCAGGCTGGTCTCAAACTCCTGGCTCAAGCAATCCTCCTGCCTCAGCCTCCAAAAATGTTGAGATTACAGGTGTGAGCCACCACACCTGGCTGAATATTCCAATTCTAAAAATAATGAGAATCCTGAGTTTAAACACTATAACTTCTTAACATGTTGAAGATAACATTCATTTATTCAGTTAACAAATTTTTACTGAGTGATTACTATGTGCTACTTATTTTTTTAAGAGACTGAGGATACAACAGTAAACAATATAAAGGTTTTGCCCTCATACCTTTACTCTAGACTCTGAAGGATTCTCATACCTTTCTCTTATCACTGCAAAAGGGTCTTTATTAACTTTTTAAATTTGTATATCCATTCATTATTTTACCTGCAAATAAATATTTTATCATAATGTTTTATATTACTTTATTGTAAAGATCTTAAAAACATGTTTTTAAGGGCAGCATTTGTTCCTCTAAAGAATATAAGATGTAATTTGTCTGCTTTCCCAAGGAAAAGCATTTTCCTATGTAAAAATCATTTTCCATTAATGACTTCTTGGATCTCACACTGTATTGTAGTATTTCTGTAGCTAAATAATTATAGTGGAGAGTATACTGTAATAAAGGTATGTTTAAAGTCTTATGGAAATGATGTAAGAAAAATTGACTTAAAATTAGAATAACTTTAAAAATAATTTTTATTTTTATAAAATAAAAATTGAAAAAGTTAACTTTGCCTAGGCAGTGTAAAGTTTCTCAGGAAAGATAAAGAAAATAGAGCTGACATTCGTCTGAGGGATGAAAAAAGAGTAAGTTGGCATTGACCTGGTTAACACAAGAAGAGGATGTCCTAGGCAACACAGAGTTATTAAGAAAATGGCCAGGTGCAGTGGCTCATGCCTGTAATCCTAGCATTTTGGGAGGCTGAGGCAGGCAGACACTTGAAGTCAGGAGTTCAAGACCAACCTGGCCAACATGGTGAAACCCCGTCTCTATTAAAAATACAAAAATTAGCTGGGTGTGGTGTCGGGTGCTTGTAGTCCCAGCTACTCAGAAGGCTGAGGCAGGAGAATTGCTTGAACCCAGGAGGCAAAGTGCCGTGAGCCAAGATCACGCCACTGCCCTCCAGACTGGATGACAGAGCAAGACTCCATCTCAAAAAAAAAGAAAAGAAGATATGACTGTAAGGCATATTTATAAAACAGTGACTAGTCTAATATTCCAGAGTATGTGGAGGAGTGAATGGGGTAATAGTAAGTGGACAATGAACAGAAGAGGTGAATTTAATAGGTTCAGGCCTTGATGGGACTGGTATGCTAAGCTGAAGAGTTTGAGTGTTGGTTTCCTGAAAATATTTTTAATTGGCTGGAAATACCTGCAGACATTAAGACCTGTTTTGTTAATTGTTGTATAAAGAAGTAGCATGATTTGATGAGATGAGTTTTTATTTTTATTGCTAGATGAGAGTTGGGTTTTTGTTTGTTTTGAGACAGAGCCTCACTTTGTTGCCCAGGCTGGAGTGCAGTAGCATGATCATGGCTCACTGCAGCCTCTACCTCCCAGGCCCAAGCAGTCCTCCTACCTCAGCCCCTACAAATACCTGGGACTACAGGCATATACCACCATGGCAAGCTAATTTTTTAATTTTTTGTAGAGATAGGGTCTCACCATGTTGCCCAGGCTTAACTTTTTTAACGTATAATTTGAAGAAAAGATCGATGTGATACTTTTTATTAAAATACTTAAAGTTTGGCCAGGCACGGTGGCTTACATCTGTAATCCCAGCACTTTGGGAGGCCAAGGAGGAAGGATAGCTTGAGCCCAGGAGTTCAAGATCAACCTAGGCAATGTGGCAAAACTTTCATCTCTACGAAAAATAAAAAATAAAAAAATTAGCCAGGCATGGTGGGCCCAGCTACTCAAGAGGCTGAGGTGGGAGGATCACCTGAGCCTGAGATGTCAAAGCTGCAGCAAACTGTGATCACACCACTGTTCTCCAGCCTGAGCAACAGAGAAAGACCCTGTTTCAAAAAAAATAAAGTAAAATTAAAGTTAGATATTTTTAAAATGTAAATAACCAAAAGGTAAATGCTGTTAAATTACTTGGATCAGCTCATTTTAATATCTTGAATTGTTTTGCACAAAGATTTTAAAGATATGTCTATATCTTTTAGAGAATGCAGCTTCATGAGGGAAGGCCCAAACAAAAAAGACATCGTTGCAGAAACCCCAATAAACTAGATGTGAATAGTCTCACTGGAGAAGAACGTGTTCAACTGATTAACAGAAGAAATGCTAGAAAGGTATTTTAATGTTTTTTTCTTAATCTTTTATATTGATTCAATATTTAAGAGGTCTCTAGAACACTATTTCATTATGCAGTAGTATTTTCTAACAGACCTGGAAATGAGTTGAATTTATCAGATTTCTGGGGAAAACATGGAGTATAATTTTATGCAGTGTAATTTCAAATCTCACTTCATAAGCTAAACTATTACATGAAATAAACAAGTCATTTAACACATCTGTGCCTAAGCAGTGCCATTGCATATAATTGTACACTTATACAAGGGCAATACATCAAAGACAGTCATTCTCATAAGGGGTAATTTCACCTCTCAAGGAATATTTGGCAGTGTCTGGAGACATCATCGGTAGCCACAGGAAGAGGAAACTACTGACATCTAGTGGGTAGAGGCCGGAGATGCTGCTAAACCTCCTACAGAACATAGGACAACCTCCACAATATCAAGTCACAATGTCTACACCGCAAAGGCTGAGAAACTCTGATCCAAGGGGGACAGCATTCACATTATAGCCATCAAAAATTTATGTATTTATCACTGAAGTTTTCTGTCAGATGACATTAAAATATCTTTTTCTATTAAAATCAGCATGTTACATAATTTCTGATTGATGAAATAGAATGTCTTAAACAAAAGTACCTTGTAAACTAATGCCACCTTTGTGGCTTATCTTTTACTGAGCGATGAATGATAGAGTGGAGGTTTTTCAGAAATAGACATATAGATTTCTTCTTTTATGTTTGGATTAATATGTTTTTCTTTTACCTCACAAACAAACAATAGAAACTTGTGACACTGTTTTGTGTATGTATAGCTTTGACACACTGTTTTTTATTCTGATGAGCAAGCCCACAAACTAAATAGGAAAGAAAAATAGCCTATTTTCAGGGTAAGAGCATCACATTTCTCATTGCGTTATTTTTCTCCCACACTAAATTACCTTACATAGGTCTGGTTCTGATTTGCTCTCTGTTAATTGCACTCACTGCTAGGATAAAAATACCTAAAAGCACTTGCATTTCTCATAAGAAATTTTGGAATTAGAAGAAAATTATTTTAGAATAACAGTTGTTTTAATATTGTTGGGTACACCAACTCTTTAATGTTAATTTTTCCCACAATTTTGTACAGATAGCTTATTCAGCTTTTGTTAGTAATTTAAAGTAATAGCATAGATGTCTTAAGGAAAGAACAATGTGACATTTCAGTAGCATTTTACTTAATTTTGTGCTTGTGTCGATTTTGTTACAAATCCTTCTACTTCATCTTATACCAGAAATTCACATTACTAAAATTATGAATGAATTTGTCTTAGTCCATTTTAAGGAAATGAAACAATTTGTTAGGTTTGATATTAAACATTCTAAATTTTATTTTTAATTGTTGTAACTTCATGAGAGGTTTGTTCATGTTCTTTAATTTGTAGAATTCCTAATTGTCTTGAGTCTCTTGGGTACAGGCTTAAGGATTGATGAGTTATTAAGGAAAAGAATCTACCTGCTAAATCCCCATAAACCCCCAAGAGGGCCTCCATTTTCAATAGAAGCTTAATGAAGGAAATAAAAGAGAAGACAACAGAATTACAGAGACTAAGTAAATATACTTATTTCCTTAAATATATTTATTTAAATATACTTCTTTAAATATATTATCTAAATAAATATAAGGAGCTGGGGATGTGGTGGTGCACGCCTGTAGTCCCAACTACTCAGGAAGCTCAGGAGGGATGATCGCTTGAGCCCAGGAGTTCAAGGCTGCAGTGAACTATGATCACAGCACTGCGTTCTAGCCTGGGCGACAGAGTGAGACCATTAAAAAAAATGAGTGAGTGAATCTCTTAAAAAAAAAAATACAAGAAATACCATATAAGAATACTTATGCTGGGTGCAGTGGCTCAGGCCTGTAATCCCAGCACTTTAGGAGGCCAAGGTGGGCAGATCACCTGAGGTCAGCAGTTCAATACCAGCCTGGTCCAACATCCTGAAACTCTATCTCTACTAAAAATACAAAAATTAGCCAGGCATGGTGGTGGGCACCTATAAACCCAGCTACTCAGGAGAATCACTTGAACTTGGGAGGTGGAGGTTGCAATGAACTGAGATCATACCACTGTACTCCAGCCTGGGCAACAGAGTGAGACTCTGTCTCAAAAAAAAAAAAGAATACTTATAGGTAATATTACTGATCATATTAAACCCTGTCTGTATCCTATCAAGATATACTATTTAATCATTTAATGAGGTATATAAGAAGATATTACTCAAGAAACAGCTTTAGTCTCCAAAGGGACATTAAACTGGTAGGTATAAATCATTTGTCCAAATGTAATGTTTTTCATTTAAATTTCAAAATGTTATCTTGTCTCAATGTCATATTATTACTTTTTTCCAAATTATTTACTTATGATTGGTTAATCATATCATACTTCACATATGAAAGATATGTATAATTTTATACTTTTAGGATGTCAGTATACATAATAGATAACAGTATTGGTTTTTGAGACCTAGGTTTGTATCCTGACTCTAACATGTACTAGCTAACTTTAGGCAAATTACATAAATTCTCTGAGGCTCAGTTCCTTCATTTGAAAAACAGAAATAATACTATCTCAAGAGGATGTAGTGAGAACTAAAATAAATTATACATTTAAAGTCCTTAGCACAATACTTAGCATATAATAACATATTTATTATGTGACAGGCATTATGCTAAGGCACTTGAATTGTCTCATTTTATCTTTATAAAACCCTATGAGGGAAGTATTATTGTTATCCCCCATTTTACAGATCAGAAAATTGAGGCTGAAAGAGATTTACTGATTTGCTCGAGCACGTAGCTGGTAAGTCTGACTCCAGAGGGTGTACTTTTAACTAGGTTATACTGCCTGTCCAGCATAGTAAGTGCACAGTAAATGGTAGTTACTCATTTTACTATTCTAGTTATTCTACTTAAAACATTTAAAATTTACATTATCACATTTTGTATGTTACATCATTAGTCCATGTGGGTCATCTTGGTCCTTTTTAATATAATTATAAACATTATCGAAGGTGGTTCAAAAAATATGTATTTTAAGGAAATAAACTATGTAGAGCATAAAATAAAAGCAAACAAGAGTTTTCTATGTAATAATGGTTTAGCATTTAAGAATCTGTTTCTCATTTACAGGTTGGAGGTGCATTTGCTCCCCCTTTGAAAGATTTATGTAGATTCCTAAAAGAAAATTCAGAATATGGAGTAGCTCCTGAATGGGGAGATGTTGTTAAGCAATCTGTAAGTATTTTACGAATACTAACTCATACATTATTTTCAAATTGGATGCCATTCAATTATATCTTAGATTAATTCTAATTAATAAGATATTCCATGAATTTGTGACAGCATTTTTTAGTTCACAATTTTTATTTTCCAGTACATATTACAAATTTCTCAGATGCTTGTCAGGTTAGAAGGGAGAATCAATAAATACTGATTTGTTTTTATATTAACTTCTAAGATACCATCTGAATGATGCCACAAAGAAAAATCAAATATATGAGCAAATACATAAATACATAAGGATATTCATCATGGTATACTAGTAAAAAAAAATGAGAAACTAATAGTTCATTAAGATATTGGAAAACCATGCAATTTTTTTTTTTTTTTTTTTTTGAGACAGGGTCTCTCTCTCTGTTGCCCAGGCTAGAGTGCAATGGTGCAACCTTGGCTCAGTGCAACCTTCACCTCCTGGGTTCAAGTGATTCTCATGCCTCAGCCTCCCGAGTAACTGGGACAACAGGTGCCACCAACACACCAGCTAATTTTTGTATTTTTAGTAGAGACGGTATTTCGCCATGTTGGCCAGGCTGGTCTTGAACTCCTGGCCTCAAGTGATCTGTCCACCTTAGCCTCCCAAAGTGCTAGGATTACAGGCCTGAGCCACCACTCCCAGCCTATGCGACTATTTTAAAAATTATATCTTAGGCCTAGCACGGTGGCTCACACCTGTAATCCTAGCACTTTGGGAGGCCGAGGCGAGTGGGTCACCTGAGGTAAGGAGTTCGAGACCAGCTGGCCAACACAGAGAAACCCCATCTGTACTAAAAATACAAAAATTAGCCAGACATGGTGGTGTGCATTTGTAGTCCCAGCTATTCAGGAGACTGAGGCAGGAGAATCACTTGGACCCAGGAGGGAAAGGTTGCAGTGAGCCAAGATCATACCACTGCATTCTAGCCTAGGGAACAGAGCAAGACTCCATCTCAAAAAATCATAATAATGTATACATTATTATTTTTATTCTTCTAAGATATATATATATATATATATATATATATAGAGATATGTATGTATATCTTAGAAGAACATCAAAAGGGAGAAAAAGTGCACAGTATATTAAAAGCAGTCATATTTAAGCTCTTGGTATAGTAAAGCCTACTCATGTGGTAATGGTGAGTAATTAATAGGTATTATTCTTACAGGTGTCCAAATGGAAAGGGCAGGCTATAATACTATGTTCTTGTGGGCCAGGCACAGTGGCTCTCATCTGTAATCCCAGCACTTTGGGAGGCCGAGGCAGGTAGATCACAAGGTCAAGAGATCGAGACCATCGTGGCCAACATGGTGAAACCCCGTCTCTACTAAAAATACAAAAATTAACTGGGTGTGGTGGTGCCCCACTGTAGTCCCAGCTACCCGGGAGGCTGAGACAGGAGAATCACACTTAAAACCAGGAGGCGAAAGTTGCAGTGAGCCAAGATCACGCCACTGCACTCCAGCCTGGCGAGAGAGCCAGACTGCCGTCACAAAAAAAAAAAAACACAACTAAGTTTGGTGTGATTTTATTTTTTTGTTTGTTTATTTCAGAAAGGGAGGTGGGAGGAATTTTAGAATGTGTACAATTGCACAAGGGAAAAAATAGAACACATACTGAAATGTTAGCAGTGGTTATCTCTGAATGATGAGATGAAGGATGATTTTGGTTTTTTTTTGTTTTTTTGTTGTGTTTTCTACAATGAACCCTGATGCCTTTGTAAAGAGAAAAAAAATAAGTTGATTCAATTCAAAACAAAGTTAAACAGTAGTCAAATGAGTCTTGTCTTAAACCACTATCTAGAACTGCACTGTCACAAAAAGTAGCCCCTCAGTAGCCACAAATAAGCACATGTGGCTGTTGAGCACTGGAAATGTGGCTAGTCTGAATTAATGTATTATCAAGTGTAAAATACACAGTAGTTTTGGATTTTGAAGACTTTTTTGGAAAAAAGGAATGTAAAATATCTCAATTTTTATAGATTACATATTGAAGTGACAATATTTTGATTATGTTTTATTAAATAGAATATGCTAAAATTAATGTCACCTATTTCTATTTTACCTATTTTAAATGTTGCTGCTAATAAAATTTTAAATGACATATGTGGCTTACATTATATTTCTATTAGACAGTACTGGTCCAGGGATTCTAAACTCCTAAAACTTCTAAGAGCTCTGGGACCCAGAAAATCATGGGAGAATCACGTGAAAGTAGCACAGATTGTTCTCCATTGTCCTGGGCTTTATAGTTCCCAATGTGCAAGTACTACTGCAGGCGATCTTACCCCACTTTGCCACTTTGAGTATCTTTTTGAGCATAGCTCTATCTCCTTTATTCCCAAAGTGACAGTAAAATTATTTATATGAAGCATCTTATTTTAACCTCAACCTTTCACTTCCTCTATTCTTTCTTCATTGTTCTTCCCAATTAGAAGGGAGCCATGGGCCAGATGTGGTGGCTCAGGCCGGTAATCCCAGCACTTTGGGAGGCCGAGGCAGGCAGATCATGAGGTCAAGAGATCGAGACCATCCTGGCCAACATGGTGAAACCCCCGTGTCTGCTAAAAATACAAAAATTAGCTGAGCATGGTGGTGTGTGCCAGTAGTCCCAGCTACTAGGGAGGCTGAGGCAGGAGAATCGCTTGAACCCAGGAGGTGGAGGTTGCAGTGAGCTGAGATTGTGCCACTGCACTCCAGCCTGGTGACTGAGCAAGACTTTGTCTCAAAAAAAGAAAAAGAAGGGTCTCACTTCTTTGGTCTTCTAAAACAAGTGATTATGTGAAACATGTAAGGGTTGTGGAAGTACTCATGAAAAAATATCTTTGGACCTTATGTTTTCTAGAATTATACTACAATCTTACGTTTCACAGTATCAAAGAAGGCTAAAGGCCTCTTCAGTCACTTATTCTGTGATAAAGTGAAAAGTGGAAGAGCTGTTTGAAGCTACCACTTATAATAAAATTAGGTTATCTCTATTGTAATTGATTAATATTAATACAGAATAAATTTACAAATAATTATTTTTCATAGGTTATTTGTATAAGATAATAGCTATTTATTTTCATGTAGGGATTATTAATGAATATATATTTCTTCCAGGGATTTCTTCCAGAAAGCATGTATGAACGTATTCTTACTGGTCCCGTAGTGAGAGAGGAAGTAAGCAGGCGGGGGAGACGGCCTAAAAGTGGAATTGCAAAGGCCACAGCAGCAGCAGCTGCTGCTGCATCTGCCACCAGTGTTTCAGGCAATCCTTTGTTAGCCAATGGATTACTTCCAGGTGTGGATCTCACAACTCTTCAGGCCTTACAACAAAACCTACAAAACTTGCAGTCACTGCAAGTAACTGCGGGGTTGATGGGAATGCCTACTGGCCTTTCTTCTGGAGGAGAAGCTAAAAACATGGCTGCTATGTTCCCCATGCTGCTGTCAGGAATGGCTGGATTACCAAATCTGTTGGGCATGGGAGGACTCCTGACAAAGCCTACGGAATCTGGACAGAAGACAAAAAGGGAAGTGACTCTAAGGAGCCAGGAAGGAAAAAAAGAAAGGACAGAGAGCCAAAGTTCAGAGAATGGTGGAGAAAACTCTGTGTCAAGTTCTCCTTCCACATCCTCTACTGCTGCATTAAATACAGCTGCAGCTGCCAACCCATTAGCTCTTAACCCACTGTTACTATCTAATATACTTTATCCAGGGATGCTTCTCACTCCAGGCCTTAATCTTCATATTCCAACTTTGTCCCAGTCCAATACTTTTGATGTACAAAACAAAAACAGTGATTTAGGGTCATCTAAGTCTGTAGAAGTTAAGAAAGAAGATTCCCAGAATTAAAGATCAGGAAGACAAAGGGGGAACTGAACCAAGTCCTCTCAATGAAAACAGCACAGATGAGGGTTCAGAGAAAGCTGATGCTTCATCTGGATCTGATAGTACATCATCGTCAGCTGAGGATTCAGATTCTAGTAATGAAGACTGATTCCCAGACTCTGCACTTAAAATATGAACTGATTTTGGATTTTTTCTTTAATAATTAATTGTAAATACCCCAGTGTTGAGTGCATCAATAACTTACTGACCGAACATTTCAGTTATTTGTTTAGAAGTGCAAACTGCTTTCAGAGACGTTTTGCATGTAATATTTCTTAAGATTCTTAAGTTTCTGAACTCGTATGTACTATCAGATACATAAAGGTGTAAAATTACAACAAAAGGCATTATAATTTTGTTGGGGGTTAATTTTGTGAAAATTATGCTCGATAAGAGTTGTATATTTAATATATTTGCAGTGAACACAGAATACTTTATGCATATTACTGATTTAATTTGAATATAGTTTTACAGCCTCCTTGACACCTATAATTTACAGATCAAAACTCAGCAATAATTTGGGCAGCTAATGAATGTCATGAAAGCTGTAGAATCTACATCACCATCCATTGCTTTAATTACATGAAAATGCTCTAGTGTTGTGATGCACTGCTGATGTTTCCAATTCAGGTACAAGTATGTTTTAAAGAAGAAATAAGTTTCCCAATCAGCCAACTTAACTGGCTACCTGTTACCTCAGCTGAGTTAGTTTAGGAAGTTTACATTCGTTTCTAATTCTATACTTGTTTTCAGGGGTTTTTTAAACACATCCTATATATCATGTTAATCTGGCAAGAAATATGACTTGCTTTTTGCTGAGCTTAACTCAGATATCAGTAAAGTCATAAAATAATCATGTGTCATGTGATTTTGGCACCCTATACGTAGTTTTAACTTTTCAAAGTTTGGCCTCCTATTAGAAATAATTATGTCTCAGATGAGTAATGTCTGTTTCCTGGGTTCAGAAAAGGCAAACTCCTGAAATGCCACTGAAAAAAACTTTCAACACAGCATACTTCATGTAAAAGAAATTGTTTGTTTGCTTTCTTTGCATAAATTTCTATTTGTGTTTTATGTCATGGAAATATTCCAGAATTAACAGATAATAGTGGTAAAGTAATACGCAGATAGCCTAAATTCATTTTGCGTTTCTAGGTGTAAGCAGACTAAATGTTGCCCAGAATCAGTGTTGGGTTGTCAGTTTATATTAAATATACTGAGTTGCCCGTTTTAAAAATGCACTTTGAATAATCTCAAAAAGATGTACAAGTTATACCTGTAAACCACAAAAGTGAAGCCCAAGGCTTCTGTTCAATTTCATAGAATCCTTTACCATGTAAAATTTGTCTGATATTTGATTTGTGATACAATTTCTGCTGCTAAAGCTGCTATTATTCTGACAAGGTAGAGGTCCAGGTTCACCTTCATATATATTTAAAACAATTAGTATTGAATTGGACTTTAAAATATTGACATTCTAAGGAGAGATATATGTTAGCATTTTTCTGGTACTCAAATAAGTTAGTGGTAAAGTCTGCAAGGGGATAAATTTAGAGGGAAAAAGTATTCCAGTTCTCTCCTACGGAAAAAATAACTTTCAGTATGTTTTGATAGAACTGTTGCTTTGTCATGAGTAAGCAATTGTATTAGGTTGTCCAAGACCTTTACCAGTAAATTATGTTTCTGTATGTAAAATAACTAACCCCTTATTAGAGAGACAGTGTTATATGTATTTACAAAATTATATAAGTTCCATTGGGATTGTATTGATTTTGTATTTTCCCAAAATAGTACTTTGAATTAATAGTCCTTTATGCAATGTCTTAGCAATAGTCTCTATAATGCCCATCCAGGAGAAGTGGGTAGTAATTCTTCATCATGAAAATTATATATTACATATTTAGTATCTTCCCTTTGCAGTATTGCACTTTTGTTTAACTAGAATACACCTATGAGATAGCCAAAGTTTTTCAAACAGTTAACTTAGTTTGCCGGTGGAGTATTTCAACACCATCCACATTTCCCTTCCTCCCTATAGTTCTACCCACATGATCTTTATTCCTTTCTTTCCCCAACTAAAAAAAAAAAAGAAAAAAAGAAAAAAAATCTCTAGATCTTGTCACTAAAGTCTAATTTATATCAAATTTATGAGAGAAAGTATTTTCCTAATTATGGTCAAATAAATTTGGTTAACATCCTAGTGATTCTCTTTCTATGTAATAAGGCAATTACAGTTTTCAAAGCATTAAGTCTAACATAACTTTAAACATTCTCTTAGGTTGCAAGATACTTCTGTTTAATATTGACTGGGGAAAAGTCCAGCTATCAGCTAAGAAAACACATGCAAATAAGGTTGTGTAAAGTTAAGGGTTATAAGGAAAAAATCAGTAGAATTACATAATACTAAAGTTGCAGTTGAAAGGATATCCAAGTTATGTGTTGGTAGTTACTAAAAGAATTATAGCTGTTATTGCCTTGTATTTATAGCCCTTGTTTCAGGTTTCATGATTCAAGTCTTAGTCCAATCTTTCTTTTGGACATTTGCAATATTTACCAGTTGTGTTTTGTGTAGTCTGAATTTGCTTTCTGTAGTTGAGCAAACGTCTTAAAAAGTCATTTGTAATTTATTAAATTACTTTCTATGATGTTCTATAGAGCAAATGGAAGTTTAATTATTTTTTATTAAACATATTCTTTGACTACCCATGATGTCAGCCTCCGTACATGAGAATACTTTTAAAATTGAATTTTATATAGAATTTACCTTATTCCAGTTATAAAAGACACCATATTTGTAAATCTTTAAAAGGAAAATATACCTTGGAAGAATTTTAGAAACAAAAACTGGCTATAATTTTATCTGCAGTATCATCTTAAATGCTGTCCATTTTTCATTTTGATTTAATTTTATTGTTAGTATTGTTCATTGTTGATAGTGGTGGTTGCAAAAAAAAAAAAAACACTTCTTGGGCATTCAAATTATTAAATCCCAATTTTGCAGCCCAATATCAACCTCATAGTGAACATTAAGTATTATTTTCTTATGTTTTTGGACTTCTAAAAACTTCAGAAATACTCAAAGATATATCTCACCTCTTGAAGAAGTACATTTGGAAATCAGTAATTTTTTCCCTTGGTCTTTTTTTTTTTTAATTAAAATACTGAGTTTTATTTCACATGTATATTTTTGTCTCCCCACCATTTCCATGTCTGACCACCACTACTACTATGTCCTATCATAACATTCCATGCATACTTAAAACCAAGCAAAGGGTGGAGTTCCATCTTTAGAAACTACAGGCATTTTGGACAACACATTCTTGGCAATGGAATCTGGACAACATTTATCAAACACGGTAGGGAAAATTCTCACTCTGCATTACAAAAAGGACAGCCAGATATCAACTGTTACAGAAATGAAATAAGACGGAAATTTTTTAACAAATTGTTTAAACTATTTTCTTAAGGAGACTTCCTCCCCTGTCAAAGATCTTGAATAGCCTCCTGGTCAGTCATCCGGAAGCAATTCTTCACGTAATTGATGAACTTGGCTTCCACTTTGGGAAGAGAACCACCTTTTTCTATACTTGCTTGCATTTTTGCTTTAATGTCTTCTACAGAACTAGGTCCTTTTGGTGTTTTAGGAGTTTTTCCTGTTTTTTGAAGGATTCTGCTTGTCCTTTGATCTTGGTGTTGATGATGGTTTTGAGTCTTTTCCATTCTGATTTGACTTGTGTGCATTTTTGGCTCGAGTATCATGTACAGATTTCTTCAATGGCACTTTTTCTTCAGTTTCCTCATCAAAATCATCATCTTCATCGTCATCATCTTCATCTTTATCATCATCTTCATCAGCAGCAAGTTTTACTTTTTTCTGTGGAACCTTGCTACCACCTCCAGGGGCAGACCGCTTTCCAGACATACTTTAAGAGTTTCACAGGCCAAGGCGGGCGGATCACCTGAGGTCGGGAGTTCAAAACCAGCCTGACCAACATGGTGAAACCACATCTTTAAAAAAAAAAAAAAAAAAAATTAAAAAAAATTAAAAGAGTTTCACATCCTCCTCCTCCTCATCTTCTGACTCTGCATCTTCCTCCACAGCTACTAGATGCTGTCCACTGATATGCACTGGCCCTGAACCACACTTCAGTCCTAAGACCACTGGTGGTGTTATTTCAAAGCCCCCAAGGGAAATCGTTGGCCGTACAGACGTTTTCAAAGTTGCCAGTGTTACTTTAATTGGACTGCCTTTGTAATTCATTGCCTTTGCTTCAACAATGTGCAGTTCATCCTTTGCACCAGCTCCTAAACTGACCGTTCTTAAAGATAACTGGTGCTCATTTTCATCATTATCCACCTTAAAGTGATAATCTTTGTCGGCCTTTAGTTCACAACCGAAAGATAGTTCTGGGGCCTCAGGGGGTTCATGTCCATGTCCATCGAATCTTCCATCGGGTGGTGACACGCACTTAGGTGGAAGAGAAGGCGGACAGAGATAAACGACCACTGCTCAAAAGAACAGCCTCAGAACGGACTTACACCAGGCTAAAACACCTTGTATAAAACTGCTAACCCAAATAGAACAAATTTTTTTTGTTCTATTTGGGTTAGCAGTTTATACAAGGAAATTTGGTTATTTCTGTGGCATACAATAACTTTACATAATAACCATCATTATGATTGATAGCATATACTCAGACATCCTAGAATTTTAGAAATTTCATATAATTTTGAATCATATATTAATATCATTTACTAAAATATAACTTGAAGATTAAACATTGTTTTTATTTTGACATTGCTTTCCATGTAACTTAACATGTTAAATAATTCTGTTTACCTCTCTTTTGGATGCTTCAGGGGCCCTCTGTAGCATTCCAAAGCTAAAGGTTAGAAAAGACCATTTTGAAGCTGAAACTTGATTTTGGAAAGTCTAAATATGATTAAGGTTTAAAATGCCAGGCGCGGTGGCGCCCGGCTGTAGTCCCAGCTACTCAGGAGGCTGAGGTGGGAGGATCGCTTGAGCCCAGAAGTTCTGGGTTGTAGTGCGCTATGCCGATCGGGTGTCCGCACTAAGTTTGGCATCAATATGGTGACTTCCCGGGAGTGGGGGAACACCACCTTGCCTAAGGAGGGGTGAACCGGCCCAGGTCAGAAACGGAGCCGGTCAAAACTCCCATGCTGATCAGTAGTGGGATCGTGCCTGTGAATAGCGACTGCACTCCAGCCTGGGCAACATAGTGAGACCCCGTCTCTTAAAAAAAAAAAGAGAAAAATTATGTTTAAAAAAAAAAAGTTAAAAAAAAAAGGTTTAAAACACTTGATATTATGAACAAGATTCCAGGTCACCGTAAGTCATTCATTTAGCCAAACTAATGACAAAAAAATTTTAAAGGCAAAAACCTTTACTCATTAATAAAGGGAAGGCTTAGCTTTCCAAACAATCTGTCTTTTGTCTTTTCCTTCTTTTTTCAGTAGCATTTTTAAAAGGCATACAAAAAAATTTAATTATCTTTTAATATTACATGAAAATCTTGTTCAAGATAGAAAGACAAATTTCACCTTTGCATTAGTGAACTATTGGTCACTAAATGGTCACTAAATGGACTAAAAATGGTCAACCCCAATTTTTAGTAAAATCACATAGACAAATCTATCCAATCTTAATGAGTTTGACCATAAGGCAAGATTTTCATAAATCTTTTATAACCCTTTGCAAATTTTTGTCAAAGAGCAGGTTAGTGCTTTAAGAAAACCCTGTTGTTCTTTTATTTCAATGTTGAATTTAGGGAAAAATTGAATAATACCACTTTAAATGTCAATATTTTAATGCATAATTTTCTTTATTTTTTTATTTTTTGAGACAGAGTTTCAGTCTTGTCACCCACGGTGGAATAGACTTCTGTGATCTCAGTTCACTGCAACCTCTGCCTCCTGGGTTGAAGTGATTCTCCTGCCTCAGCCCCCCAAGAAGCTGGGACTACAGGTGTGTACCACCACACCTGGCTATTTTTTGCATTTTTAGCAGAGACGGGGCTTCACCATGTTGGCAAGACTGTTCGTAAACTCCAGACTTCAGGTAATCCGCCCACCTTGGCCTCCCAAAGTTCTTGGATTACAGGCGTGAGCCACCACACCCAGCCAGAATTTTCTTTACAAGGTTAATTTTTACAAACCTTCCACAACTTGTTTAAGCCTATAACTTTAATTTATTTAAAGCAAACTTTAATGTTCTAAACTAGGCAAAAATTTACATTCCCATGCCTTTTTATAATCTCTTACCAAAAACACATTTTATTCTCCTCACATACCTTGCATGTAAACATATATATATATATATATATTTTTTTTTTTTGGCGGGGGGGGGCAAAGTCTTGCTCTTTGCCCAGGCTGGAGTGCAGTGGTACTATCTCAGCTCACTACAACCTCCACCTCCCATGTTAAAGTGATACTCCTGCCTCAGCCTCCTGAGTAGCTGGGCTTATAGGCGTCCACCACCACACCTGGCTAATTTTTGTATTTTTAGTAGCAATGGGGTTTCACTATGTTGGCCAGGCTGGTCTTGAACTCCTGATGTCAAGTGATCCTCCCACCTCAGCCTCCCAAAGTGCTGGGATTACAGGCATGAGCACCGCACCTGGCCAACCTATATTTTTAGTAGTCTTAATTATATATTATAATGGTAATCATTAGCAACGTTCACTTTTGGTATATAAATTTTCTTTTTTATGAATCTTTTCACAACTTAGACCACCTATGACATGGTTGGACTTTCTGACTTGACCTAAACATCCCCCTTTTTAAATAATCATTTTACTTTAGGACAAGAATTTATCATATCAGATCTTTTCTTGTATAAAATTTATTTTCTTTATAACCTTCTTTGCATAGCTAGGGGGCATGGCTAATTCCACATATCCCCAGGCTTTATTTAGAATTTAATATCTCCAGAACAAATTGAATGATTTTTAAAAGTTACAGTAGTTTATGACCTTAAAGCATTTAGGAAACCTAATATCTGACCTGCATAATTTAGGCTAATGTCCCTATTTTATTAATAATCTTTAAAGCTATTTTTATTTACTAAAGATTACTAAGGTTACATGAACTAAAAGGCATTAAGGTTTTTATTTTTCTTTTAAAACATTTTATTTAAGTGCTTATTTTTTGCTTAAGCCTATTAATTAGAACTATTTTATATAAATATTACACACATAACACATATATAACTATACAGACAGACAGAAGAAGATTACTACAATAGTTGTAAGATTTTTCATTTGCCAGTTTTTAAGTTTCTTAATTGGTTATTGGCTTTAGGGTGGAGTGGGTGGAGTCTTTGGAAGAATAGAGCCCAGAAAGGGTCTCTGATGACTTTTGTTTTTCCCAAGGAGTCCCAAGCTGTTATATCTTGAATATCCACTTTTAATTGAGCTGACTTTTAACCATAGCGCTATTTAATAAAATCCTTTTAAAATTTCTTATTACAGACTTTAGACAGGGAAAAATGGCCAATATTTCTGGCTTTTAAACTTTACCAAAAGTAACCTCATAGGTGCTCTGAGAAAGGAAATTTTTTTTTTTTGAGACGGAGTTTCTCTCTGTTGCCCAGGCTGGAGTGCAATGGCTCATTCGTGGCTCACTGCAACCTCCCTCTCCTGGGTTCAAGCAATTCTCCTGCCTTAGCCTCCCAAGTAGGTGAGATTACAGGCACCCGCCACCATGCCTGGCTAATTTTTTTTGTATATTTAGTAGAGACAGGGTTTCACCATGTTGACTAGACTGGTCTTGAACTCCTGACCTTAGGTGATCCACCCACCTCAGCCTCCCAAAGTGCTGGGATCACAGGTATGAGCCACCATGCCTGGCCCCTGAGAAAGGAAAATTCAAGACAGTTCATGGAAGGGAAGATAATTAAAAAATGGCAAAGGTCACCCAAATATAAATCAGAAAGGCTCATCCCCTAAGCTAGGGATTGAACAAGGCTGCCAATGTGAAAAGAGAAAGCACAGCCACATGGTTACAAGGTCCAGTTCCCAAGAACATATAAGACAAGAAAAACCTTATCCAATTTGCTGGGGCACCTTGAACAGTTGCCTTATGGGAGTCCTAGGCCCATATTCTATTCTAAGATACCCCTCTTTATGACAGAATAATACAGAAAAGACACAAATCACACTAGATTCACTACAGCTTAAGACCAGCCTCAGAATTCTTTTTTTGTATTAATTAAAACTTTTCAGAGGAGATAAGCAGTGATTTTTCACCATTCATTTAACCAGTTTGCACACAGAAAATGAGGAAGAAAAGCCAGATGTGTGACTGGTAAGAAATTCTTACCCTTTTGCCAGCATGCCAGGCTTCTGGGATTTTTGTCCCCTGAGTGTGGCCCTAGTGACCAAACTTACCACACCATTGCCCTGGGGGCCAAGCCACATCATGAGGAAAAATTTTTTTGTTATTCTGGCCAGAGCAAAATACATGTGATAAAACATAGACATTAGCCACTCTGCTTAGCACCCAACATAAGACTGGAAAGGCTTAAATTTGCCCTTAGATGAGCCCTGTTATCTTTAGTCCAACCTCTGACTAGAAGTTTCAACACGTGATCTCTGGGCAATAGAGACCTGAGTAATAGAAAGATAAGAAAGGGGCCAGGCGTGGTGGCTCATGCCTGTAATCCCAGCACTTTGGGAAGTTGAGGTGGTGGATCACCTGAGGTCAGGAGTTCGAGACCAGCCTGACCAACATGGAGAAACCCCATCTTTAAAAAAAAAAAAAAGAAAGATAAGGAAAAGAAAAGAGAGGAAAGCACTGCCTTTGGCAGGGTGGGGAAGGTGAAGAGCTTAAGAGGTCAAAGAAAGACCCATCCATTGCAGCAACACTGAAAAGTTCAGGCGGCTGCTTGTCAGTAGTGAAGGAATCTTTTTTAGCAGTCCCATTAGCTTTTCAGTATCTGCTTTGGGGAGAAAAAGCTCCCCATGTCCCATGGTTCTGTACATGCCTAATCCTGTTATTACCCAAAGCCATCAGTAAAAAGTATAAGGCAGATTAATCCAAATAGCAGTTAACATCCCATAGTGCCAATCCCAAAAGAGACTTTACTGAGAGCAGCCTTCGTTTTTAAATATACTTCAACGTGGTGTTGTTCATCCGAAATGTTCTCCTGTAAGTTATCTTTAGTAAGATTTTGCCATTTCTGGCTGGGCGCGGTGGCTCATGCCTGTAATCCCAGCACTTTGGGAGGCCGAGGTGGGCGGATCACAAGGTCATGAGATCGAGACCATCCTGGCCAACACAGTGAAACCCTGTCTCTACTAAAAATACAAAAAATTAGCTGGGCATGGTGGCACACACCTGTAGTCCCAGCTACTCGGGAGGCTGAGGCAGGAGAATTGCTTGAAACTGGGAGGCGGAGGTTTCGGTGAGCAGAGGTCGCGGTGCCACTGCACTCCAGCCTGGTGCCCGGCAATGCAACGAGACTCTGTCTCAAAAAAAAAAAATTTTTTTTAAATATTAAAAAAGATTTTGCCATTTCTGTAAGACTGTTACCCCTCACCAAAAACTCAGTTTTCCAGAAATTAAGGATCCCATTTTTACCTAAAATATTGGCTTTACTCTCAGGTTCTCTTGATTAACTTAGCCAGTGACCTTTTTCCTACCTAAGCACACAAGAAAAATGAAGGGGTGGAACACAAAAATCCCAATGAATTTTTAAAAGTCAAATTTTGTAGCCCCTGCAATATTACTGTTTACTACCAGTTCCTTTCTGACCCAGTCAGATGTAAGAGGCGTTTAACTGGATTCAAGCTAGTTAATTCCAGGATCAAATCTGTTTCTGGACCCTACCCAGTTTCTGCTGTGACTTCCGACCCCAGTTTGGATTAGAAATTTGCTCAAAGAAACTTGGAGAACTCAAAACAGAAATCCGTGGAGCTCCAAAATCTGAGAGAGAGAATATAACATGATCCCCAGCCATTCTGAGAGATCAATGGACACAAGTGGGTCCTGGAGACACCATGCTTGTTCATGCTCCTGGGGGATCCCTAGAAGCTCTACTTCAGATCCCACCTCTGACACCATCTGATGAAAGAAAAACTTCCGGGCCAGGCACGGTGGGTCACTTTGTAATTCCAGCACTTTGGGAGGCCGAGGTGGGTGGATCACCTGAGGTCAGGGGTTCAAGACCAGCCTGACCAACATGGAGAAACCCTGTCTCTACAAAAAAAAAAAAAAAGAAAAGAAAAACTTCTGCCAAATTAAATTTAAAGGAGTTTAATTCAGCAATGAATGATTCATGAATCGGGCAGCACCAAGACTCACAGCAGATTCAGAGACTCCAGCAAAGCCATGTGGTAGAAGAAGATATATAGGTTAAAAAAGGAAAATGATGCACGGAAATGTGAAATGAGGTACAGAACAGCTGGATTGGTTATAGCTCAGCGTTTGCCTTATTCAAACACAGTTTGAACACTCAGCAGTGTATGAATGGTTGAAGTACAGCTGCTGGGATTGGCCAAGACTCAGCTGTTGTTACAGGTGCATGCTGCTAAGTTAGGTTTTCAGTCTTGTCTGCCTATTAATCTAGGTTGCAGTTTGTCCACAAGGACTCAAATATGGAAGTACACAGTCCTTCTCAGGCCATATTTACTGCACTTTAACAAAACAAACTACAGTTTATGCTGGTAGCAACCCATCTTTTAAAAAATATATCTGTGGGAGACACATAAAAAAATCACAAACACAGTTGAAGGCATAGTTTTAATAGCCATCTGATAACTTAATATGAGGAGAGTAACACAGTTTCATGATCACAGGAAATGAATTTAAATTCCATGTTGAGTGGGAATGCCAAATGGTAGAGCCACTTTAGAAAAAAAGTTTGGGGCCAGGTGCGGTGGCTCACACCTGTAATCCCAGCACTTTGGGAGGCTGAGGTGAGCAGATCACTTGAGGTCAGGAGTTTAAGACCAGCCTGGTCAACATGGTGAAACCCCATCTCTACTAAAAATACAAAAAATTAGCCTAGTGTGGTGGCACACACTTGTAATCCCAGCTACATGGGAGGCTGAGGCATGAGAGTCGCTTGAACCTGGAAGGCGGAGGTTGCAATGAGCTGAGATTGTGCCATTGCACTCCACTCTGAACAACAGAGCGAGACTCTGTCTCAAAAAAAAGTGTGGCAGTTTTTAAAAAAACGTTTGACACACACTTACCATACAACATGGCAATACCACTCTGTTTTAGTCTTCTTGTCCTGCCACAACAAAATACCATAGACTGGATGGCTTAAAAAAAAGAAATTATGAGGCTGGGCACGGTGGCTCATGACTGTAATCCCAGCACTTTGGGAGGCTGAGATGGGTGGATCACCTGAGGTCAGAAGTTCAAGATCAGCCTGGCCAACATGGTGACACCCCATCTCTAAAAAAAAAAAAGAAATTATTTTTTCACAGATCTGGAGGCTGGAAAGTCCAAGAGGAAGGTGCCAGCCTGGTCTGGTTTCTAGGGAGGCCTCTCTTCTTGCCTGCTTGCTGTGTCCTCACACGGCCCTTCCTCTGCACACACGTATGGAGAGAGAGCAAGCGATCCTTCTGTTCTTCTTCTTAAAAAGCCACCAATCATATTGGATTAGGACCCCACCCTTATGATCTCATTCAACCTTAATTACTTCTGGGAAGTTCTATCTCAAAATACAATCATATTAGGGATTAGGGCTTCAACATAAATTTTGGAAAGACACATTCAGTCCATGACACACTCCTAGCTATTTACCGGAGTATTGAGAAACATATATGTAATGTGATAGCAGCTTTTCTCATAATTACCCACAACTGGAAACAACCAAGATGTCTCAAGAGTTGAATGCATAAATGATGTGCATTCATACAATGAAGTACTAATTATCAATAAGAAGGAACAGACCCACTGAGACATGAAATAACTTGGATGAATCTCAAAGGTATTATGCTAAATTGAAAGAAACTTGGCCAGGTGTGGTGGCTCACACCTGTAATCCCAGTACTTTGGGAGGCTGAGATGCGCAGGTCACTCGAGATCAGGAGTTCGAGACCAGCCTGGCCAACATGGTGAAACCTTGTCTGTGCTAAAAATATAAACAATTTTTATAATTTTTTTCCAAAGATTTTTGAACCCACAGATATGGAGGGCTGACTATATATATCACCTTAAAAAATATGGCAATCAGATTTGTGTATCAAGATAGCCATTCCTGCTTCTGGGAGGACAAGGAGGTAAGATAAGGAAAAGAAGTGTTGGGTAAGCATATTCTAGGACTCTCATTTTGAAACCATCTTGCAAAAATGATGATGGTGAGAAAATGATGATGGTGAAAGAGATCTGACCTAACCATCTCATCTTGTCTTTAACCCCAATCTGTCCTTGTACATTCCTGGGCACAGGCTGAACTAACTATAGGAGGAATTTAGTTTATAGTTTAATTTTGAAACAAAAATAATAACAGTGCTTTCCTGAAACAAACCCCCTCCTTGCCTGGAAACCAGACTGCCTTTGTAGAACTAACAAATTAGCCAAATGATTAGAAATTATGATTTAGGGGCCTTGCAGCCAGAGGCTACAAGATTCCTAACCTTCCCAGTTGCTCCTAGGGATAACATCACTATTGTAAAACCTAAGATTGGTGTTTGAGATATTTTTAGACCCTGCATTCTGGTGGAGCAGTTGTCATCACCCAGATTATCCGGCTCAACCAGTTCTGCAATCCCACGAAGGAACAGAAGACACCGGGAAGAACCCGCTTAGACTCCCTGTGATTTCATCCCCAACTCCACAAATCAGTGTTGCCCCCTCCCTAGACCTCTGCCCAGCAAATTATCCTTAAAAATTTCCAGTCTCCAAATTTTCAAGGAGACTGATTTGAGTCATAAAACTCTGGTCTCGGCCGGGCGTGGTGGCTCATGCCTGTAATCCAAGCACTTTGGAGGCCAAGGTGGGCGGATCACCTGAGGTCGGGAGTTCAAGACCAGCCGTGACCAACATGGTGAAACCCCGTCTTAAAAAAAAAAAAAAAAACAACTCTGGTCTCCTGTTATCTGGCTGTGCATATATTAAACTCTTTCTCTACTGCAATTCCCTTATCTTGATAAATCGGCTCTACCTGGGCAGCAGGCCAGAAAAACTCACTGGGCAGTTACAATTTCAACTCCTAGCATCTTGCTCAAAACCTAAGACCGAATCAGTTAAACCCCCATGATCAAAAATGGCTGTGACTTAAAATCTCTTTCTTTGAAGAAATGTTAATGTCAAAGATCATTTTTTTGTCCCACAGATTTCAACTGGGCAAGGCTCAGTGGGAAGATTCATCCTGGTTGTATACAACATCAGCTGGGACAGCTTGACTGAAGGCTGAAGGATCTGCTTCTGCTTCTAAACTGGCTCATTCAACCCAGCTGTGGGCCAGGGGCCTTGGGTCCTATCCATGTGGTGATAACTGCAGAATTCTTGGCACATAGAGGCTCCTTCCAAACCTTCACTTAAGAGATGTTCATCTCTCAAGAGCAAAAGAAAAGGAAGAAAGAGAGAGGCAGGGGACAGTGAGGATCAAGTTTTTGCGTTGCTTCTGGGAGATCAGTGTCAAGTCTCTGAATGATCCTGGGCCCTCTGCCCCCACTCTCCCATTGAAATCATCAGGAAGAATAGGGCTTCCATCTTCTAGTCCGTGTGGGGACAGAAGCCTGACTTTCATAGTTGCTGGCTAGGAGACACAACTAGCCTAATGACATTAACATTGATCCACCCTTTGTAATTTTTTACTAAAGCTCTGCTCTCTCCTTCCTTTCCTCCTCTACTCTTTCTTTAAAAGGCCCAGTCCCATTTATACAATTTGGAATGAAGCTCAGCTCTTTCCCCTGCTGTCTGTCAGTAGTTACTGGGTAAAATCTGTTTTTCACACTTTAACTAACATTCGGCTTTGTTTATCTTTGACAATAGGTGACCTGGTCTTTCCCACACATTATGTTGGCTGAGTTCAAAGAGTGAAAGAAGAAAGATTGAGAGAATGAGAGACAGAGATAGCACATGTGCCAGTCAGGTGAAAGACCTCTTGCGTTTTATGACTAAGCTTCATAAGTCAAATAACAACCTTGAGGAAATTTAACTTCCCTATATCAGAAGCATTCAAACCAGAGTGACTCCATCTTGAGTGAGGGATAGGAAAAATGGGGCTGGGGCTTGCTGGCTGCATTCCCAGAAAGTTAGGTGCTCCTAGCCTCTAGATGTTTACAGTTAAGGGAACAGATTAATAATGGTTACTAAACAGACCCAGACTTGGGAGTGTCCTGATATCCGATATCTTGAGAACAGAAGGATTCCTAATTTTGCTTTAAAGATAATAATATCGATTCTTGCGAAATATAGTAATTAAGAAGATTAATCCTTTATCACAAACCCTTGCAACACAGCACATCTCACCATGAATCTTTTTTAATCTTATGTATAAACAAGTATTGTACCTAGGGTGGTTCATTCCTCCTACTTTCGGGCATGTCCTACTCTCTGTGGAGTAACTGTTCTTTCATCACATTACTTTCTTAATAAACCTGCTTTTGCTTTGCCCTGTGGACTCGCCCTGAATTCTTTCATGCATGAGATCCAAGAACCCTCTCTTGGGGTCTGGATCGGGACCCCTTTCTGGTAACACCCACACCTCCATCCCACCCTACCCCCACTCCAAAGGCTTTGAAGATAATGGTATTAACAAGCAAAAGATGGCCAGGTGCGGTGGCTCACGCCTGTAATCCCAGCAGTTTGGGAGGCCTGAGGCGGGCGGATCACAAGGTCAAGAGATCGAAACCATCCTGACCAACATGGTGAAACTCTGTCTCTACTAAAAAATACAAAAATTAGCCGGGAGGTGGAGGTTGCAGTGAGCTGAGATTGCACCACTGCACTCCAGCCTGGTGTCAGAGCGAGACTCCACCTCAAAAAAAAAAAAAAAAAAAGCAAAGGATATTTTAATAAAATACATATTTGATGGTTTATTGCCACCAATTTTACTTACATTGCAATACTTATTTAAATTACATTAACTTTTACTAAAAATAGTAAAGATAATTTCACATCAGTTGTTTCAGTTAAACAGTTTGAAGTTAAACTTTAATTGTTAAAACAATTTAAGTTTTTCTCTTAGTTGCTAAAAGAAAAATTTTGGACAAATAACAATTTATGTAAGCAAAGAACAATTCATGAATCAGACAGCACTTAAAACCAGAAGAGATTCAGAGAGCTTCACTCTGCAGGTGAGCAGTAAGCTTTAATAGAAAAATAGAGCAATTACTTGATTGGCTACAGCTGGATGTTTGCCTTATTTTGGTGTGAGGGCCGAGTGCAGCGGCTCACGCCTTTAATTCCAGCATTTTGGGATGCTAGGGTGGTTGAGGTCAGGAGTTGGAGACCAGCTTGGCCAACATGGTGAAACCCCATTGCTACTGAAACTACAAAAATTAGCTGGGTGTGGTAGCACATGCCTGTAATCCCAACTATTTGAGAGGCAGGAGAATCGCTTGAACCCAGGAGGCAGAGCTTGCAGTGAGCCAAGATCGCGTCATTGCCCTCCAGCCCAGGCAACAAGGCAAGACTCTGTCTCAAAAAAAAAAAAAAGAAAGAAAGAAAGTCTCTAATTAAAGGTTAGTTGGCTGTTTCTGATTGATTAAGCTAAAGTTGTGTTTTACCATTTACATTGAGTTCTGGTTTGCTTACACATGAGCTCCAGCTACAGAGACCGATGATATCAGGCTCCTGGCCTCTTTGTTTGCTTTGACATACTAAAGTGTTGATAATGATTTTCAAAGGAAGCATATCATTATTTTAAAATCAATATCCCCAGTGTATATACAGGTAAAGTACTAAGATTTTAATACATTTATATTTATTTATTTATTTATTGAGATGGAGTCGCTCTCTCGCCCAGGCTGGAGTGCAGTGGTGTGATCTCGGCTCACTGCAGCCTTTGCCTCCTGGGTTCCGGCAATTCTGCCTCAGCCTCCTGAGTAGCTGGGATTACAGGCGCCAGCCACCACTCCTGGCTAATTTTTTGTATTTTTAGTAGAAACAGGGTTTCACCACGTTTGCCAGGCTGGTCTTGAACTCCTAACCTTAAGTGATCTGTCCATCTTGGCCTCCCAAAGTGTAGGGATTACAGGCACGAGCCACTGTGCCTTGCCAAATTATTATTTATTATTATTTTTTGAGACAGCATCTCACTCTATTGCCCAGGCTGGAGTGGCATGGTCACAGCTCACTGCAGCCTCCCCAGTCTTAGGCAATCCTCCTACCTCAGTCTCCCAAGTAACTAGGACTACAGGCATGTACCACCACACTGGGCTAATTTTTCTATTTTTTGTAGAGACAGGGTTTCACCATGTCGCCCAGGCTGGTCTCAAACTCCTGTACTCACGCAATCCTCCCAACTTGGCCTCCCAAAGTGCTGGGATTACAGGTGTGAGCCACAGCGCCCAGCCTATTCACTTATTTCAAGATACTTCTAAACTATTTGTGTTCAGCTTCTATTCTTGCCCCCCATAGACATCTTGAGACTCATCACTTAGCCAACTCTGAAAGCATTGCTGATTGCTGTGAATTTTTCTGTTTTCTCAAGAGAGTTTCACTGTCTCAAAATTGTTCCGGAAATATCCTGTTACCTGTCACTGATTTTCTCCTATCTTCAGGGTGCCATTTCCTGTCCTCCCCCATCATTATATGGTCCAGAAGCCCCTGCTTTTGTCCCAGAACTTTCCCCTCTGTCATACGTACCCCACCAAGCAAAATAAAAATAGCAAAACAGTAATGCCTTTACAGCTCCTGAATCTGGAAAATGTTTTATATCAAACCCATTTATAAATCAAGGATTGGCAATTTTAAAAATTAAAATAAAGAAAGGAGAATTGAAATAAAATGAACTGGCCAGGCACAGTGGCTCATGCCTGTAATCCCAGCACTTTTAGATGCCAAGGCGGGCAGATCACTTGAGGTCAGGAGTTTGAGACCAGCCTGGCCAACTTGGTGAAACCTGGTCTCTACTGAAAATACAAAAATTAGCCAGGCATGGTGGTGCGCTCCTGTAATCTCAGCTACTCAGGAGGCTGATGCAGAAGAATCGCTTGAACCCAGGAGGTGGAGATTGCAGTGAGCTGAGATCTTGCCACTGCACTCCAGACTGGGTGACAGAGCCAGACTCCCTCTCCAAAAAAAGAAAGAAAAAGGAAATAAAATGAATTGAGTCTACTAGAGCTATAAAAAAAGCAAGCGAGATAAAAATTTAAAAAGCAATAAAGTTAAACTAGGTGGTACAAACATGTCACACCGGATGTAAATTTGTCCTACTGAAAAAATAATTACTGCATTTAAAAAATCCAATAATTGTGCAGGATCTGGATTTAAAAAAGAAGAACTCATGTGTTAAGAATATTAAGTGTAAATTTTTTATTTAATAAAAGGTAACAAATTCCAGTGATTACTTGGAAGCCTCATGTAACATTGAAACATAGGAAAGAACTAGACTTTGGAAGATTTGAAGGTAACCGCCCAAGGGATTCTACTTGCTCACTGCCCAGAGTCGATTTATCAAGACAGTGGAATTGCAATAAAGAAAAAGTTGAGTTCACACACAGCCAGCTGAACCACAGACAGGAGTTTGATTATTCAAATCAGTCTACCAGAAAATTCGGAGACTGGGTTTTTAAAATAATAACTTGGTGGGTAGGGGGCCAGGGAGTGAAGAATGCTTATTTGTCAGGTGGGAGATGAAATCATAGAGGGTTGAAGTGGGCTCTTGCTGTCTTCTGTTCCTGGATGGGATAGCAGAAATGGTTGCGCCAAATTGCGGTCTGAGCGGCCCCCAGCTCGTGCATCAGAATGCGAGGTCTGAAAAATATCTCCAGCACCAATCTTAGGTTTTACAATAGTGATGTTATCCCTAAGAGCAATTGGGAAGGTTAGGAATCTTGTAGCCTCTGGCTGCAAGACTCCTAAATCGTAATTTCTAATCTTGTGGCTAATTTGTTAGTTTTACAGAGGCAGACTGATCCCCAGGCAAGAAGAGGGTTTGTATTGGGAAAGGACTGTTAACATCTTTGCTTCAAAGTGAAACTACAAATTAAATTTCTCTTGTAGTTAGTTTGGTCTGCCCCCAGAAATGAACAAGGATAGCTCCGAGGTGAGAAACATGGAGTCATTTAGGTCAGATCCCTTTCACTGTCGTAACTTTCTCACTGTTAGGATATTTTGCAAAGTCGGTTTCGTGAACTTACACAGACAAGCCCTTGCTATTATACTTATTTTTTAGATAAGGATATCCAGATGACGAGGAAGTTTTACTTCTGAGAACAGCCTGGATACGAAACCTTTATACGTCAGTGTCTGTTGGACATTTTCTCGTCTGTACAGCCCTGTTTAATGTTCTCACGATGGGGAGGTCAATGTGCTTAAAATGTGGGGAAGGTGCTTTTATTTCACCCCTGGTGAAACTGGGCGAACTAATTTTTTTAAACACGATTTTTGGCCCCCTTAAACTGCCGGCCTGGACTACATTTCCCAGCAGGCCGTGCTCAAAGACTACGGGTGACTGCGGGAGGTCAGCGACGTCGGCGGCGGCACAGGCGCGGTGCAGGCGACGCCGGGCGGTAGCTTCGCGGTTTGAATGGCTGCGGGCCCGGGCCCTCACCTCACTTGAGGACCGGCTGCCTAGGGGTGCGCTATGCCGTCGGGAGGTGACCAGTCGCCGCCGCCCCCGCCTCCTCCTCCGGCGGCGGCAGCCTCGGATGAGGAGGAGGACGACGACGGTGAGGCGGCGGACGCCGCGCCGCCTGTGGAGTCGCCCACCCCTCAGATCCAGCAGCGGTTCGACGAGCTGTGCAGCCGCCTCAACATGGACGAGGCGGCGCGGGCCGAGGCCTGGGACAGCTACCGCAGCATGAGCGAGAGCTACACGCTGGAGGTGCGCTCGCGGGTGGAGGGGCGCTTCCGCCCTAGTCGGCGTGAACCGGGTGCCTTCCGAGCTGCGTCGCGCGCCGCGAGGGACTCTCGGGTGGGCTGCAGAGTCCCAGCCCGGACGGGGGTGGGGATCCCCCTCAGCGCTATTCCGAGGCTCTTAGCCGCTCCTTGGGCGAACCGGGTCTCGCCGCGCTTCCCTGCGGCTTCCCTTTGGGGAACGCCTCTTGCCCTAAAGTAGCACATCGAGGCTGAGATCGCGCTGGGGTCCCGAGGAGGAAAATGGGTGTGTGTGGCCCATCTGACCCCCCACCCGCCTTGTTAGTAGGATGAACTGGTGTTGCTGTCAAGACCGCACGGAGGGTACTTGTCCTTATTTGCACTGCGATTAACCGGGTTGTGGCGCCTGGGTCTCCAGGCTTCTCCGTCTGTTCGCATCCCGCTGTTAACCAAAAATTGCCTTTGCCCAGGCGTTGGAGGCGTTTGAGTCTACGCGCTGATGGGTTTTGGGCTGTGTTTACGTCTGTGTAAACAGATTAAGACTCATTTCCTCCCAGGCCAGATGAAATGAGCCCTCCGCCGACCCGGATACGGATACATGCCCCCATTTGTCACTAGGATCAGGACTGTGGCTACCTCGAGGGCCTTTTGGTCACCCTGGGCATTGCACAGGACTCCTGTTGTCACGATCCGGGTGTGTTAGGTCGCAGCCTTCGGACAGGGCTTGCAGATGAGAAAAATGGTCATTTTAGCCAGTGACTGTCAGCTCTGTAGGCACCTCCCCTTCATGGGCCAATGGGAAGTGACACGGAAGTCCGGATTGTTTATCAGCTCTTTGCCTGTGTGTATGTGGCATTTAAACCTGAGGCCATTTGATTTCTGAAGTGGTTTTAAATATAGTTTGTAGAAAGAGTGGGGCAAATAGGCCCAGATGCAAAGGCCTAATCAAGGTATTATTTATAATATGTTTTTGCCTTTGTTTCCTGATGAGTGGTTATTTTTAAATTTGTATTTGCGTTAATAGATTTTAATTCAAGTACTAGTTCCCTCTTTGAATTGTTGTATCTGCGGAAGAAAGACAGTGTATGGTGCCTTTAGAACCCGACAGACCTAGGTGACTTTGAACAATTTACTTAGCCACTGGAAAGTTTAGTTTTGTGATCTCTGAACTGGAGATATTTGTGTTTACCTCACAGAGCCGTTCTAAAGGTTAAATAAGGTAATAATGTATTTTCTGGCACATAAAGCACCCATATGGAAAGTGCTTTCATGTTTACTGAGCTCTTTGTATATTTACATGATCTGGCTGAGTAAGCTCATCTCTCCGTGACTTTCTGTAGTCTGGCAAAGAGAAGGACTGGTTGGCTTTTTTTTTTTTTTTTTAAAGGGCCTTAAAGGCTTCTAAACAAGTTCTTAATTTTACCCTCAGGATAATCCTGTAAATTAGGTAGAACAAGCATTACCACCATTTAGTTGAGGTATTTCAACTCATAGCAGTTAAGTTGTATGAAGTCTAGTGGTATATCAGCAAGTGTCCCATAATAGGTGGTTAGTAAATTATTTTTGAAAACACATGTTTGATTACTCATTTCTTTTGATTACTGAGTCTTTAGGTTCAGCTTCTTAGCCCAGTTTACTCAGTAATTGAATGAATATTAATTCATTAAATATTTCTTGAACACAAATATTACTTGCTACACACTGTTCTAGGTGCTGGAAATAGAGCAGTAAACAAAGCCTAAAAATACGTGCTCTTGTGGGGCTTACAGTCAGGTATGCTGTGAGATAATGTGGGATGTCATTCTCATGGCAGTGGAAGGGAAAATAAAGCTCATAGGATATTTAATACAGAATACGGGCTATGGAATTTTAACTCGATTTCTTGTATATCCTGTGCATTTTTAATTTGTAACTCATTCTCACAGTCCTCAGCCAAGAAAATGCAGCTTGAGACTGTTAAGTAATTTCCCCACTGTGTTAGAGCTACAGTGTGGCAGAGCCAGGATTGGAAACCAGATCTATTTGATCCTGTAAGATATGGCCATGAGATGTTAATTTTGAGGATAACTATTTTTTAGTATTATGCAATTTTTTAACAAATTTTTTTAGGACTAAAGATAAACTAGGCATAGAGTCTACCCTTTGCATAGATTATTTAAAAGAGCTTACCGCTCCATTTTGTCATCTAAGCCTGTAAAATTCTCACAAGACTAATTCTTTTCTTCTTTTTAGGAATGATATAGTTGTGAACTTTCTTTTTTTTTTGTTCTCCCTCCACCTTCCAAGTAGTTGTGAATTCTCTAGAACCAGAATGGACCATTATAGATTATCTTTTAAACCTTTTATTAAAGCACAGGATAATGCTCTGACTTTATACTTTCTAAGAGATCTTGATATAGTAGAGAAATGCAGTAGTTATAAATCTAAATTTGCTTTTGCATTATAAATCAAGAATATTGTGAAACCATCTCCCAGAGATAAGTGTAATACACAAATGTTGGCTGTTTTTTTTGACAATATATCTGTGCTATTAGTACATATAAATGGATTTTTAAGATAGTCTATGTATAAATGTGAAAAATGAAGAATTTCCAGTTTTTCTCATTTTCCTTTAGACCAGTAATGGATACAGTGAAACTAGAGGACATCTTCCATCCTTCCTCTCTTTTATAGGAAGAGTAAAGTTGTATCACTTCTTGAATAAAAAAGAATTGTGAAGATGATCTTTCAGAAGCAATGCCTTAAAAATTATTATTGTTTAATGATAATATGGTAGTGATCTACAATAGTTTCATTTAGTTATAAAAACAAATTTCATGCATTCATGTATGTATTTTGATTAGGTATAAAATTAGTGGCTGAATGTCCATTCAAGCTTAATTTTGTATTTCTATAATTTTCTAGATTTTGAGCAAGATTAAAGATACAAACAACAATATTATGTCCATTCCTATGGCTATATAACAAATTACCTTAAAACTTAGGGGCAGAAAACAATTTGTTTTCTCACAGGTTCTGTGAGTCAGGAATTCAGGCCACGGACAGTGTGGATATCAGGTGTCTGCATCAAAATGACTGGTACCTCACCTGGAAGACTTGAGCAAGTAGGGACTAACACAGCTGGAGCTCATTGGGCACCTCTATATGTCTGTTCCATGGTGGTCTCTCCAGCATGGTGATACAGGGTAACTGAATTCTTGGATGTTGTTTCAGGACTCCCAAGGCACATGTCGTAAGAGAGGGAACCAAGTGGAATCTATATTGCCTTGTATAATCTTCAGGATTACATAGTATCACTTCTACCTCTGCTATTGATAGAGACAGTTAATCAGTGTGAGGGAATGCAGACCCCTGCCCAGGTCCAAGGTGAGGGAACCTTTCCTGCCTCTCAGTAAAATAATGTCAATGTCACATTATGAGAAGAACATATGGGGCCGGGTGCAGTGGCTCACGCCTGTAATCCCAGCACTTTGGGAGGCCGAGGTGGACGGATCACTTGAGGTCAGTTCAAGACCAGCCTGGCAAACATGGTGAAACCCCGTTTCTACAAAAAGTTACAAAAATTAGCTGGGCCTGGTGGCACATAGTCCCAGCTACCTTGGATTCTGAGGCAGGAGAATTGCTTGAACCTGGGAGGAGGAGGTTGCAGTGAGCCAGGATCACACCACTGCACTCCTGGGTGACACAGCAAGACTCTATCTCCAAAAAAAAAAAAAAGAAGAGCATATGAGATGAGATAGGGTTCTTATTGAAAATAAATTTCCCACAAAAATATAAGCAACACTTTTTTTTTCCACCCTGACCCACCATATAAACAACACTTTCAATTTAAACATACTTTTAAAAAATATTGAAATATATATATAGCTTATTAACTGAAAATCAATTTTCTTTTCTTTTACAGGGAAATGATCTTCATTGGTTAGCATGTGCCTTATATGTGGCTTGCAGAAAATCTGTTCCAACTGTAAGCAAAGGGACAGTGGAAGGAAACTATGTATCTTTAACTAGAATCCTGAAATGTTCAGAGCAGAGGTAACTATGTTAGAGTTTGAGAAGTAGAGTATGGCTAATATGAGCTCATAAATCTTAGTGATAGTAACAATTCTGTTTATCATTTTCTGAGCATTTGTACCTGTGGACTGGTGAAATTAGATGCTAAAACTAGCATCTAATGATTTTCCTTTATTAAAGTTGGTATCCATTATATTTTATTTCTTTGGTGAAAATATTTAAATTTTAATGTATTAGGCACTTGTAAGGAAGAGTTTATTTTTATTTATTTTTATTTATTTATTTATTTTGAGATGGGGTCTTGCTCTGTTGCCCAGGCTGGAGTGCAATGGCGCGATCTTGGTTCACTGCAACCTCTGCCTTCCGGGTTCAAGTGATTCTCCTGCCTCAGCCTCCTGAGAACTGGGATTACAGGCGTGTGCCACCATGCCCAGCTAACTTTTGTATTTTTTGGTAAAAATGGGGTTTCGCCATGTTGGCCAGGCTGGTCTTGAACTCCTGACCTTGTGATCTGCCCACCTCTGCCTCCTAAAGTGCAGGGATTACAGGTGTGAGCCACTGTGCCTGGCATTGGAAGAGTTTATTTTTAAAGGTTATAACATTGTGTAATATTAGGAGAAATGAAGGATATTGAGAAGCTGTAGGAGATACTCAAGTTGAAAAGGTAAAATATTAATTATTTGCTATTATACTTAGAAATATGTGCACAGGACTTGTGGTCTTAATATAAATGGAACGTGTAAGTATTTCTCAGTTTCCCGTTTGGAAGAAAAATGACATGATTATAATCCATTTCAGAAAGGGTCAAATATGTTTAAAAGAAGAGGCAGAAATTGCTTTATCTGTTGTGTAATTAAATTGATTACATTCTTTTTTTGTGTCTTTTAGGTGAATTGTCTTATATGACTTAAAGACAAGTGGAAAAATGATGTCTAGTATTTTGGGGGAAATTATCACTGTCAAAATTTATGGATCCAATGGTTAAAAAATCACTAAATAAAAAAATTGACCAGGTGTGGTTGTGCATACCTGCAGGCCTGGCTACTTGGGAGGCTGAGATGGGAGGATCACTTGAGCCCAGAATGTTGAAGCAAGACCTTGTCCCCTACTCCCTGCCAAAAAAAAAAAAAAAAGCTTACTATTGAAATAATTAACAGGCCAGGTGCGGTGGCACACACCTGTAATTTCAGCACTTTGGGAGGTCAAGATGGGTGGATCACTTGAGGTCAGAAGTTCGAGACCAGCCTGGCCAACATGGCAAAAACCCATCTCAACTAAAAATACAAAAATTAGCTGGGTATGGTGGCATGTGCCTGTAATCTCAGCTACTCGGGAGCCTGAGGCAAGAAAATCACTTGAGCCCAGGAAGTGAAGATTGGAGATTGCAGTGAGCCGAGATTATGCCATTGCACTCCAGCCTGGGTGAGAGAGCAAGACTCCATCTCAAATGAAATAATTCACAATGTCATGTTTTAGCTGTAATCTTTTTTAATCTTTAACTCTATCCTGAGTTACACTGACCAAAGAATCAGTATACAGAATTATATTAAGAACTACTAACAGGGTTAATAAAATGAATAAAGAATATGACTTCACAAAGGTTATAACTCACATAGCTAATAGATACAGGAAAAGATATTCAGTCTCACTAAGAAAGATTTTCAAAGTAAAAAGATAACATTTTATTTATTTATTTATTTATTTATTTATTTTTTTTGAGATGGAGTCTCGCTCTTTTGCCCAGGTGTGATTTTGGCTCACTGCAACATCTGTCTCCTGGGTTCAAGTGATTCTCCCACCTTGGCCTCCCAAGTAGCTGGGATTACGGGCACAAACCACCACACCCGGCTAATTTTTTTTTCTTTAAGGAGGGCGAGGACCCAGCCTGAGCGGCAGGGCCCCCTCCCCCATTTTTTTGTATTTTTAGTAGAGACAGGGTTTTACCATGTTGGCCAGGTTGGTCCCGAATTCCTGAGCTCAGATGATCCACCCCCATTGACCTCCCAAAGTGCTGGGATTACAGACGTGAGCCACTGCCTGGCCAGCATTTCATTCTTATCATTGGGAAAATTTGAAATCTGGTAATACCACGTTTGGTCACTGTGCAGGGAAACAGGAACTCTATTTTTTTATTTTTTATTTTTTTTGAGATGGAGTCTCACTTTGCTGCCCAGACTGGAGTACAGTGGCTCGATTGCTACTCATTGCAACTTCTGCTTCCTAGGTTCAAGTGATTCTCATGCCTCAGCCTCCCAGAGTAGCTGGGACTACAGGTGCACGCCACTACACCTGGCTAATTTTTGTATTTTTTGTGGAGACTGGGTTTCACCATGTTAGCCAGGCTGGTCTGGAACTCTTGACCTCAATTGATCTACCTGCCTTGGCCTCCCAAAGTGCTGGGATTACAGGCATGAGCCACCATGCTTAGCCAGGAACTTTATATTGCTAGTGTACATTGGTGAGAGTAAAAATTGGCTTAACTACTTAACTAGGAAATTTGGTGGTATCTAGTAACATTGAAGGTACACATTCTCTGACTCCTCTTCTTGGAGTAATTTCTAAAGGAACTCCTGCACACACGTATAAGGATGATTTCATTACAACATTTTTTGTTATCATGGAAAATTAGAAACAACCTAAATTTCCATGGTTGGGGGAGTGAATGCAAAAAGTCATTGTATGTTCATATGAAAGAATGTTTTTAGCAATTAAAGGGAATATATCTTACGTATCAACATTAATGTCAGAAACATTATTGAGTGTGAAAAAGCAAGATGCAGAATACCACTGAAGTATACCATTTATATAAAATGTAAAAATGTGTAATAAGTAATAAGATATTTCTTATTGTTTATGCGTACATGTATATGTGTAGTAAGTGTGAAAACATGGGAAGCATTAAGACCAACTTTGGAATGGTGTTTATCTTTGGAAAAGAAAGGTAGGGATGGGATTGGGGAGGAGTATAAAATGGAAATTTAGGCTTTTTTTTTTCTTTTTTTCTTTTCTTTTTTTGAGAAGGAGTCTCGCACTGTCACCCGGGCTGGAGTGCAGTGGCGAGATCTTGGGTCACTGCAACCTCTGCCTCCCAGGTTCAAGCAGTTGTCCTGCCTCAGCCTCCCAAGTAATTGGGATTACAGGTGCCTGCCACCACACCCAGCTAATTTTTTGTATTTTTAGTAGAGACAGGGTTTCACCATGTTGGCCAGGCTGGTCTTGAACTCCTGACCTTGTGATTCCCCTGCCTCGGCCTCCCAAAGTGTTGGTATTACAGGCGTGAGCCACCATGCCTGGCCTTGGCTGTTTCTATAGTGTTTCTGGCTTTTAAAAAAAATCTGAAGTGGCCAGGGGAGGTGGCTCACACCTATAATCACAGTGTTCTGGGAAGTCAAGGTAGGAGGATCACACAAGCCCAGGTGTCTGCACTGAACTGTGATCTTGGCACTGAACTCCAACATGGGTGACAGAGTAAAACCCTATCTCTTAAGAAAAAAAAAAAACTGAAGCAAAAATGACAAAATTTATTTACCATGTTAACATTTAAAACATCTGGCAGTGAACCAACGTGAATGTTGGTTATGATACTCTTGTTAATTTTGGTTTGTATTTTCAAATTCATAATTAGCAAATACTTTAGGTAACCTAAAAAAGTGGATTAGGAGGATCAGAGGAATATACCAATCTGTAAGAAGTTAAGCTAGTCAGAAACATGAGTTGTGATTTTTTTTCACTGTCTAAAAGTAATATGCTTTAATGAAATAATATTGATTGACTTTTGAAAACTTGCTTTTATATACTTTATGTTAATTATGAAATGTCTTATTTTTTATCTTTAATACCAGCTTAATCGAATTTTTTAATAAGATGAAGAAGTGGGAAGACATGGCAAATCTACCCCCACATTTCAGAGAACGTACTGAGAGATTAGAAAGAAACTTCACTGTTTCTGCTGTAATTTTTAAGAAATATGAACCCATTTTTCAGGACATCTTTAAATACCCTCAAGAGGAGCAACCTCGTCAGCAGCGAGGAAGGAAGCAGCGGGTAGGTTTTCATGTTTGTTCATTGGGAATACACGTCGTCTGTGCTGCAGTTTTGATATTTTGCTAGTTTTTCGCTAGTTAAAAAAAAATACTATTTAAATGATCTTTTTCCCAATAGTTTTCTTTTAATAATGCTTTTTTGATTTTCATTGTGGGTTAGCCATTAAGAGTTTGGCTTTTTTCATATTGCTAAAAGTATAGGTGTCTTTGTTTTTATAAATTTTCCTTTTTCTTATTTTATTTTATAATTATTTTTTCCTCAGTGATCCTTGTGATCCTTGTTCTGAAACCTTCCTTTTTCATTTAAACAACAAAAAATGCAGACTGTGCAAGTCAGACTTCAGGGATCTTCACCATTTAGCTGCCCTGGAGATATCTGTATCTACATATATATTTTATTTATTGTGCAGGGGCCATGGGAATCTCTGTATCATTCCAGTTTTAGTATATGTGCTGCCAAAATGAACACTGCCCTAGATATAGATCACTGTATTGACCACTATATTTTCTTTTCTTTCTTTTTTCTTTTTTTTTTTTTTTTTTGAGACAGAGTCTCACTCTGTTGCCTAGGCTGGAGTGCAGTGGCACGATCTTGGCTCACTGCAACCTCCGCCTCCCGGGTTCAAGCAATTCCCTGCCTCAGCCTCCTGAGTAGCTGACATTACAGGTGCGCGCACCATGCCTGGCTAATTTTTGTATTTTTAGTAGAGACAGGATTTCACCATCTTGGCCAGGCTGGTCTTGAACTCCTGACCTTGTGATCCACTTGCCTTGGCCTCCCAAAGTGCTGGGATTACAGGTGTGAGCCACCGCATGTGGCCAACCATTATATTTTCTACTAGTGACTGTATAGACTATTTTACTTCTGTGTCAAAATGAGTAATAAATAATCCCCTTGAAATGACTTCTGTATTTTGATGTTTATAGTGAATCACTATAAGAATAGAGAGACTGGATTGGGAAAAGACAGGATAACTGAAACTATTATGAATGTGTGCTTTCTGATCAGTTTTGCAAAGTCTATAAGCATACTCTGGCTCAGTGTTTACTACTGTTACAGATAGATAAAGGCAGTTATGGGATACACATTTTCCTTCTTTATCATTGAAAGTTTTTTCATAAAGTTAGAAATGAAAGTTTTTTTCATAAAGTTGTTAGAAATGAAATTCTAACAACTAGAAAAGTGTTGACAAGAAGAGCAAGGGGAAAGGAGTTAAAATTACTTGGCTAGAATAATGTTTGCCTCTCTTTAAATATAAAAGTTTTCCCAGACTGTGAAGGATGTTTACAATAAATGTAACCTTTTAAAAATAAAATGGGGGAATGACAAAGCAGGTGGAAAAACGTAAAAAAAAAAAAAGCTAAAACTATTTACATTTTAATATAGTTGGCACTACTGATACAGAAGCATCTGTTCTAGTTCACTAACAATATTGGGGAAATGACTATTTAAAATGAAGTATTTTGAGCCAGGCGTGGTGGCTGTAATCCCAGCACTTTGAGAGGCTGAGGTGGGCAACTCACCTGAGGTCAGGAATTTGAGACCAGCCTGGCCAACATGGCAAAACCCCGTCTCTACTAAAAATACAAAAATTAGCTGGGTGTGGTGGTGTACACCTGTAATCCCAGCTACTTGGGAGGCTGAGGCAGGAGAATCCCTTGAATCAGGAGGCAGAGGTTGCAGTGAGCCAAGATCATGCCATTGCACTCCAGCTTTGGTGACAAGAATAAAACTCCATCTCATAAATAAATAAAAGGAAGTATTCTGGTCAGGTTTGGTGGCTCACGCCTGTAATCCCAGCACGGAGGCCGAGGCGGGTGGATCACTTGAGGTCAGGAGTTTAAGACCAGCCTGGCCAACGTGGTAAAACCCCTTCTCTACTAAAAATACAAAAATTAGTGGGATGTAGTGGCGGGTACCTGTAGTCTGAGCTACTTGGAAGGGTGAGGTGGAAGAATCGCTTGAACCTAGGAGACGGAGGTTGCAGTGAGCTGAGATCTTGCCACTGCACTCCAGCCTGGGCAATTGAGCAAGACTCCATTTTATTTATTTATTTATAAATAAATAAATAATTAAGTAAGTAAGTAAATAAAATGATGTATTCTCCCAGCACTTTGGGAGGCCAAGGCAGGTGGATCACTTGACGTCAGGAGTTCAAGACCAGCCTGGCCAACATGGTAAAACCCCATCTCTACTAAAAATGCAAAAATTAGTTGGTTGTGGTGGTGTGTGCCTGTAGTCCCAGCTACTTGAGAGATTGAGGCAGGTGAATCGCTTCAGCCCAGGAGGCGGACGTTGCAGTGAGCTGCGACACCCCACTGCACTCCAGTCTGGGTGACAGAGCAGGACTCCATCTCAAAATAAACAAACAAACAAATAAATAAATAAATATGCTTTACTATGACTGTATACAGCATCTCGGGCACACTATTTTGAAAATTTATTACTGTTTGGCACTAATCCACAGGAAATACTGTTAGGTATTATGTAGGACACAGGTATATTTTTTAAAACACCAAAGCCCATAGTCTGTCTTTTGAGAGCTTGCAGTATAGTCATTGAGATGAGGTAGGTATGAAGATTCCAGTGCATGCAATAAAATGTGTTCCAAAGTTTGGATAGAAGCTTTGTGTTGAGTCTGAGTGAGGCCAATGTGATCATTTATAGAAAGATAGCTGTTTTCTTTGGAGTATCTGGAAAATAATTTCAGATTGTACTTGTTTTGATATTTCTTAGTATGTATATACTACCTGATTCGAATTAAGAGAATTGTAAAAGGCCATTTGCAGTGGCTCACATCTGATCCCAGCACTTTGGGAGGCCGAAGTGGGCTGATCACTTGAGTCTAGGAGTTTGAGACCAGCCTGGGCAACATGGCGAAACTTCATCTCCACAAAAAATACGAAAGTCAGCTTGGAGTGGCGGCACACACCTGTGGTCCCAGCTACTGGGGAGGATGAGGTGGGAGGATCACTTAAACTTGGGAGGTTGAGGCTGCAGTGAGCTGTGATCATACCACAGCACTCCAGTTTGGGTGACAGAGCAGGACCTTGTCTCAGAAAAAAAAAGTAAATCACTTTATTAGAGATTTTACATTCTTATCACTTTGTATACTTTCTATTAGCTCTTTCTGCTAACTCTAGTCATAATGTATAGCACTTACTGAGCATTTATTATGGGGCAGGGACTCTTTTAAGACTTAAATAGGTATTACTTCAGTTAATCCCTCTGACAACCTTGTGATACTCATACTGTTTTTACAGATAGAGAAAATAAGCCACTGAGAGGTTAAAAAATTTGGCCAGGGTCACACAACTGATAAGTGTGGAGCTCTTACGGAAACTCTGACTACAGAACCCATGTGCTTTACTGTGACCGTATACTGCATCTCGCACACACTATTTGAAAATTTGTCACTATTTGTTTAGCACTTATCCACAGGAAATACTGTTAGGTATTACGTAGGACACAGGCATTTTTTAAAACACCAAAGCCCACAGTCTCTGTCTTTTGAGAGCTTACAGTATAATCAGCAAGATGAGGCAGGTATGAAGATTTCAGTGCATGCAATGCAATATGTTATAAAAGTCTCATGACTGCAACAGGGAATAGAGATGCAAAACTTAGGAGGAAAAGAAATCACTCTGAATAAGCCAGTCAGGTAAGTTTACATGGAATAAGTAGAAATGCGTCTTAAAAGATGGACAGGATTTTGATAGGTGAATTTGGAGATACAGATAGCACCTTCTGTGCAGAGGAAACAACAAGAAAAGACACAAAAGGAGTAAAGCAAGAGGAAATATGGGAGGTTAGTCAAATTTTCTTTTCTAGAATTCTCAAGTTGTAGAGCCAGAATTAAGAGTAGCTTAAGTGTTAAGCTAAAAAAATTGAATTTTATTTTGGTAGGCAACCAGAATTAGAAATAGTTTATCATGTGCCTGTGGTAGAGGGACTACTTTTAAAAGCAAGACACTACATTTATTCCTTGCCATGGACTGGTGAATTAAGTACAGTATTGTACCCAAGTAGAATAATCTTTTGACAGATGAAATGACTAAGGTCCTGGTGAGCAAGTGTACCCTAGCTAATGATAGTGCTGGGACTAAGTCTGATCTGATCGCCACAGAATTTTGTTCTTCTCGGCCTCTTGTTAGAATATGGCTGTTGGGATGTGGAGACCACAGATTTCTTGTCTAAACATTGTCAGAGGTTTTGGTAGAAAAGCCAAGCTTAAAGCAGTTCTGAAACTCCCTTTCGCAAACAACTTGGCAATATACAACTGGTACTCTTAATGGATGTAAGTATAAGGAATTATAGGAAGCTTATAATTTACATTAAGAAGGCCTTTTGTGATTTGATATAGTCTGGCATATCTTTGCAGGGGAGAGAGGGATACAGGTCATTAGCTATGATAAAGGAGAAAAAAATGACATATATGACTGTATACAGTGATCTTAAAGCAGCATAGCATTGCTGTGTCATCAAAAGAACTATTTTTATTCATGTTATTTTCCACCTTACCTATCTTGCCCTCAAAAAACTTTAAAAAATTCTTTAAGAATTTTCTTTTCTTTGAGATGGGCTCTTTCCCTGGATCCCAGCTATTTCCTACCAATATTTTGTTGAGGCAGAACTTCCACGTTTTCCATGTGAACCTGGATCTGGTATCTCTCCCTTTAACTATGGGTTTTATTTCACACCTAATTTATGGTCATTTGGGATGTCTTTTTTCTGATTCTTCTGTTGTCTCATGACTTTTTTTTTTTCTTCCCTCAAAGGCGACAGCCCTGTACTGTGTCTGAAATTTTCCATTTTTGTTGGGTGCTTTTTATATATGCAAAAGGTAAGAAAATAGTAATATTTATTTAGATATTAATACATTTATTTACATTTTTAGGTATTAATTTTGTCAACTTGTAATATGTATCAGGAAAAGATTTTTACTGAAACTTTTCTCAAGGGTTTTAATGCTAGATTCTTTTTTAAGTATTGCTTTTTCATCAAAGGGTCTATTGGATTTCTTTACAATATCCATATCTTCTCTTATTAAATGGAAAGTCCTTTAATTTTGTTGTATACAACATCTTTTCTACCCAAAGTTATTCTTCCAAAGTATGAGCTGAAAACACATTATTCTGTATATGCTTGTATTGTGAACTCTATTTTTCATGAGACGCATCTTACTTAGTTGAATGCAACTACTGATCAACCTCAGAACAGTTCAAATTTTTTTTTTTTTGCATCTTACTCAGATAAATATAATTAGTCAAATACCTTTATATAGTACTTATTTTCTTTCCCTTTTTTCTCATCTCCTTTAACCTACCCAAGGTCTGCATTCAGTGAAATACACGACTCTATTATTTTTTTGTCTTTTTTGTATTTCTTTGTTTTTTGAGATGGAATCTCACTCTGTCTCCTGGGGTGGAGTGCAGTGGTGCACTGCAGCCTCCTCCTCCCAGGTTCAAGTAATTCTCCTGCCTCACTCTCCTGAGTAGCTGTGATTACAAGTGCCCACCACCACGTTCAGCTAATTTTTATGTTTTCAGTAGAGATGGGATTTCACCATGCTGGCCAGGCTGGTCTCGATCTCCTGACCTTAGGTGATCTGCCCACCTTGGCCTCCCAAAATGCTGGGATTATAGGCATGAGCCACTGCACCCAGATCCTTTTTGTATATCTATGTAGAAATAATTCTTAGTAATCTAAAGTAGAGAGAAAAATACAGTTATATTATTACATAGCTTTCTTCTGTATGCTGTGTGTAATGCCTTTCTTTGCCACTAAGATAGCTCAATAAAATGCAAAGTTAAAAACAAAGAATCATAGAGCTGGAAGGAGTTTCATAAACATAAGAGAGATTCTCATTATTAGATTAACTAGCTTATTCACTTTATTTTTTATTTATTTTTGAGACAAGCTGTTGCCCAGGCTGGAGTACAGTGGCATGATCTCTGAACCTCCCAGGTTCAAGCGATTCTTGTGCCTCAGCCTCCCAAGTAGCTGGGATTGCAGGTGTGCGCCACCATACCTGGCTAATTTTTGTGCTTTTAGTAGAGATAGGGTTTTACCATGTTGGCCAGGCTGGTCTGGAACTCCTGACCATAAGTGATCCACCACCTCAGCCTCCCAAAGTATTAGAATTACAGGTGTGAGCCACCATGCCCAGCCAACTTACTCACTTTAAAGATTAGGCAGCTGAATGGCTTCTCGGCCTTTTGGCTAAGGTCAGCTGTAAAGATTATGCAGCTGAGCCCAGAAACTAGCTGCTAGGAACAGAGCTAGGATTTAAACTCAGATCTGGTTCCTGGTTCTTAGTTTCATGCTGGATGTGAAGGCCTCTGAAAAGAATGTATGATACCATTGGTCTCCAGGTTTGATTTGTCTAATTACAGCTGGTCCTCTCTAGCTAGTTAGGGAGAGAGCCACCATCCTTCCTTCCCTGAGCTGCATGTTTGATTCAAGGGAAAAATCTTTCTTCTGTCATATATGACACTGGCATATTTCTTTAGTGATGATAAGGTGACATGATCAGTGGCATGAAATAAAGGCTTCGGAGTATATAAACCATTTCTACAGTAGCTACAAATTTTAGAATGTGCGACTGCTATTATAAATGATAGTAATCTTTTCTTATGATTGTATTGAGCAAGTGTGTCTGACTTCTAGGATTTTTATCTGTTTCGTTTGTCTCTTATGGCATATGTAGACTTAGAAGTAAATATATTTGGTACTATATACAATATGTACAATGCAGTAAGAAAATTTTATTGTCTTTTGTTCTCACTGGACTGGTTGGAATGCCTTTTTTTTTTTTCCGTAATTAATTCAGTGTTTGAAGTTTATCTCATTAATTCAGTGTATAATAATTGCATCTTAAGAACCTTTGTGGGTTGTGCGTGGTGGTGGACATCTGCAATCTCAGCTATTTGGGAGGCTGAGGTGGGAGAATTGCTTGAACCTGTGAGGCAGAGGCTGCAGTGAGCTGAGATTGTGCCTCGAGTCTGGGCCACAAAGCAAGACCCTGTCCCCCCCCCCCCCCCAAAAAAAAAAGGAACCTTTGTCCTCTCACAGTCCACCACCGCGATATTTTATACTGAATCATTATCTTTTCTAATAGTCATTTAATTGCTTTAATTCAGCTCTTATTTTGGGGAAAGGTGTATTCTTTTATAGCCAGCTTTCTAATAACATTCTCTGAAGCGTATAGACATCTCACATTGTCTCGTTCTTGATAAATAGGTCAACTGTTGACTGCTATTTTTGTTGACTTCTCATGGCAGATACATACTAGTGACAAGTTCGAGCTTGTCACATGAAGGGCTTTGTGGCCAGAAGACTGATAGGTGCCATTTCCTGTTTTAGATGAAGTCCCAGACTTTCTCATTCCTGATACCAGCTCTGGAGATAAAGCATTTCTATTTACTTGTTATCTTTGTTGATTAATAGATAAAATTGTCTCACAAACTCAGATTTATTTATAAGGTCAGAATTTGAAATAGAAAGTATATCATGTTGAAAGAGTCCTAGAATTTAATTTAAATTAGATTCTGATCTTTAGGAGGCATTTCAGCTTTTCGTTAGACGTTACAGTGCTGCTGGGTTTTTTTTTTTTTTTTGCCTTCTATGGCAAGTGCACACCCGTAACAAGTTTAGGCTTGTCGGTGTGATGGATTTTGTAGCTTGAAACCAGTAGGTGCTACTTACTTCCTGTTTTACAATGAGGAACCAAGTATATTTTAAAATTAAACCTCTTTATAGTAGAACCAAGCAAGTTGTTTGGCTATATCAATCCACAGTTTAATGTGTTGATTATCATTTACCTTTTTGGCAACAGAAGAATGTTTTTTTCTTTAAGTTGATTTGTTGAATGTTTCCATCTGTACAAAAAAAGAATTGCTTTGTATATGCTGAGGTAAGTGGTAACTTTCTTTGACAGAATAGAAAGGGGAAACCTGAAACAAAGCTACGTGTGTGTGTGTGTGTGTGTGTGTGTGTGTGTGTGTGTGTGTGTGTGTACATACACAGTTGGGTAGGCATTAAGTATGAAAATGCTAAGGTTTGGAAATAATTCTTCAGATATATGTTAGCTATTTAAATTGAATTAATCCCATGAGACAAGAATGTAAAATCACCATAAAACAAACATGTGCAGTGTTTAACCAAAAAAGGGATAGGCTTGAAGTTATGAAATAACTAGAAATAATTCTTAATTTCTAGGAAATTAAGATAATAATAAAATGGTTTAACTACAAGTAAAAATGTGTTCAGTGTTAGAGTTCAGCCAGCACTACAGAAATGACATGTTTCTGTTAGTATAGGTTTTGATTTCTTATTTCTTTGTTACCAAGCATCAGCAATTATTCTTGGGATTAGTAGCTCTAGAATTGAAAGATATTTAATGATATTCCTGTTGCATTAATTTGTATGAGCTTATAATATAGAAAAGTATTAAAAATGTTACTGTTGGGAGTCTGATCAAAAGTTCTGGTCATTAAAAAATATGTATATACAAATAATGAATTAATTTTTCAGCTGTCTCCTAAGTATTTCTAATAATTTTCGTGACAAAAATGTTTTCATGCAAAACGAGTTCTTACAGTTTGAGATAATTTATAAAGTTTTTTGTGTTCAGGATTTTCAAAGACAAGACCAATGACAGAGTTTTAGTCAGCTACTAGATATTTAATAAACAGTGAATGAATGGATGGCATTTTTAGTAAAGCTACAGTTTTTACTAAGCTCTTAGAAATTTATTAAAGGCTGGGCTGCCGTTTATGCCTATAATCCTAGAACTTTGGGAGGCCAAGGCAGGAGAATCACTTGAGTCCAGGAGTTCAAGACCAGCCTAGGCAACATAGCAAGACTTCATCTGTAAAAAATTTTTTTTTAGTTAGCCATATGTGGTGGCGTGAGCCTGTAATTTCAGCTGCCCAGGATGCTGAGACAGGAAGATCCCTTGAGCACAAGAGGTTGAGGCTGCAGTGAGCCATGATCACACCACTGCACTGCAGCCTGGGTGACCCACCAAGACTCTGTCTCTTTAAAAAAAAAAAAAAAGAAATTTATTAAGATATAAGAGTAATATCTCAAAATATAAGTTTGCCAAAACACTTATTGTAATAGTCAACTTTGTACAGTGTTGTATGATGTTATATAATTAAAGGATGAAATTATTTTTAAAATGTTACAAAGTTGAAGCTAATTTAACTCTGTAACTGCTTATAATCCTGCAGGTAATTTCCCCATGATTAGCGATGATTTGGTCAATTCTTACCACCTGCTGCTGTGTGCTTTGGACTTAGTTTATGGAAATACCCTTCAGTGTTCTAATCGTAAAGAACTTGTGAACCCTAATTTTAAAGGTAGGTTTGTAAATCAAAGATTTTTGGGCAATCTTCATTTCTATGTTATGTTTACCCTCTGGAGTTGTGCAGGTTTCCTAGCATCACTATTTTGAAAAGCTCCCATCATTACAGTTATCCAGGGTACTTATAACTAAGAGTCAAGCTTCCTGTAAAAATATTTTTGGAAAAACAATTGCAGATACCACAAAGTTTAAAGTCTTAAATGACAACTTTAGAAGTTTCTGAAATATATACTCAATAAGCAGAAGGCATTTAGAAACTCAGAGTTGCAAAGATAACATTAAAACTGATAGTGTTTTTCTACATTGACCAACTGTGCCTGACCCATTGTAGGATATCTAAAAGAGTTTGCTGGAAGAATCTCATTTCAAATTTTGGTACAGAAGAACAGTTATGGTTCTAAAATAAGTAAAATGAACTTTCACCTTCTAAACTACAGATATATGGAAAGGTGATTTTGGCATTGCATTTAATAGAACTTATATATATAGTTTCTATGAATGATAAACAGTTATGAGCCCAAATTATGATTTACAAAGCAAATATTAAAAAGTATGTATAGAGCTAAAATAAATATTGCTCCTGCTATTTGAGTAATATTCTAATAAGATTCTGGGTGACTCTCAGTTTTGAGGTGATTCCAGTTAAAATTTCAGCTTGTCTGTCAAGGTAGGTTTATAAAATTAGTGGAGTTATATTTCAGTTGCTCCTGGTATGGTAAATTTAATGTTCCTCATATTCTTTTCTGTTCTTTCTCTCATTTCTGTCCTAACTCCCTTTTATATTCCCAAAAAGCTGCTTTCTTTTACTTTTACCTTTTTTTTTTTAATTAAAAAAATTTTTTTTTCTTTTTTCTTTTTTTTTTTTTTTGAGACAGGGTCTCACTCTGTCACCCAGGCTAGGGTGCAGTGGGGCAATCATGATTCACTGCAGCCTCAGCCTCCCGGGCTCAGATGATCCTCCCATTTCAGCCTCCCAGGTAGCTGGAACTACAAATGCACACCACCACACCAAGCTAATTTTTTGTATTTTTTAATAGAGATGGGGTTTGGCCATGTTTCCTGGGCCGATCTCAAACTCCTGGACTCAACGATGCACCCACCTTGGCCTCCCAAAGTGCTAGGATTACAGGCATGAAGCCACCATGTCCGACCTTTACCTCTTTATTTTTTATTTGATTTTTTTTTCTTTTGTGCTGAGTCTATGGGAAGAATAAATTGCAAGTTAGTATGAAATAGATCTAATACAGTCAAAGTATATAGTCTCTGAATAGTGTATTTTTTTTAAAGTGGTGTTTTTTGTTTGAATGTAAAATTTACTTGCAAAGTTATATTTTATTTTTGTGGTTTTTAGATCTTAGTATCCTATAATTTAATATCCTAAAATTTAATTTTTTAGTTTCCCCCTTAACCATCTCTACATAGATAACTGAATAACTGAAATCTTTTGATTAATGATACACTTTACTTCTATTTGCCATTTTTTTTTAAGTTCTGGGGTACATGTGCAGATCTTGCAGGATTGTTACATAGGTATACACATGCCATGGTGGTTTGCTGCCTCCTTCCCCTCTGTCACCACATTTGGTATTTCTCCCAATGTTATCCTTCCCCCAACCTCCCCACCCCCCTGCTATCCCTCCCCTAGACCCCCACCCCCCAACAGACCCCAGTGTGTGATGTTCTCCTCCTTGTGTCCACGTGTTCTCATTGTTCAACACCCACCTGTGAGTGAGAACATGCAGTTTTTGGTTTTCCGTTCTTGTGTCAGTTTGCTGAGAATGATGGTTTCCAGATTCATCCATGTCCCTGCAAATAGAGTCAAAATAGGCCAATATATACTGTTTCCTATACATTCATATGCTAACTGGTATACTGATTAGACTCTGTGTTTTACATTTTAGTTTATTACAAATTGGCTTATTGTGTGTAACTGATATATCTGTTTTGTGATTCTATACACCATAGGCCTATCTGAAGATTTTCATGCTAAGGATTCTAAACCTTCTTCTGACCCCCCTTGTATCATTGAGAAGCTGTGTTCCTTACATGATGGCCTAGTTTTGGAAGCAAAGGGGATAAAGGAACATTTCTGGAAACCCTATATTAGGAAACTTTATGAAAAAAAGGTTTGTAAGTAGCAAAGAAATAATGTCAAAATGTTTTCTGGAGAAAAACTTGATTTAACATGATGACTTAAGGATCTCTTCTTTCATCATAGCTCCTTAAGGGAAAAGAAGAAAATCTTACTGGGTTTCTGGAACCTGGGAACTTTGGAGAGAGTTTGTGAGTACTTCTGTTATAAAATGTTTGAATATTTTAAATTGTATACTTAGGAAACTTTGGAGGTTAGTGTTTTTATTGTTTGTGGTCTGTAACTTAGAATATGTTTTATGAGAGAATACAGGGAAGCAAAAATTCTGTCACCTAATATAAGCACCTGTTTTTAAATGTATTCAGAATTGTATTGCTGTTCTTTGAAGTTTTGTTAAGCTTCTGGATTATAAATTTTGAAATAAATTCTTCTGGAACTATATGGTGAAAATTGATGATGTCTAAGTGTGTAAGTCTTCAGGGGTGCCTAGAGCTGCTAGGCAGATAGTTAAGCTTCTCACCAGAAGCTGCACCTACCAGCAGCTGAAACACTTGTCAGCAAAATACATGTACTATGTGATGGATGAACATTGGATAGCAAGATTACATGTGATACTATCCAGTGTTTTTTGTTGTTGTTTTTTTGTTTTTTTGAGACGGAGTCTTGCTCTGTCGCCCAGGCTGGAGTGCAGTGGCATGATCTCAGCTCACTGCAACCTCTGCCCTCCAAGTTCAAGCAATTCTTCTGCCTCAGCCTACCTAGTAGCTGAGACTACAGGCACATGCCACCACACCTGGCTAATTTTTGTACTTTTAGTAGAGACAGGGTTTCACCATATTGGCCAGGATGGTCTCGAACTCCTGACCTCATGATCTGCCTGCCTTGGCCTCCCCAAAGTGCTGAGATTACAAGCATGAGCTACTGCACCCGGTGATACTATCCAGTTTTTATAACTGCCAGTGATCCCACCAAAGGTTAACTTTCAAAAAATTATTAGAACTTTTAGTAAATAAAATGAAATATTTAATTGAAATGGCAGTTTGGTGAAGTACGAGTACATTTTGTCTGTATTTTTTCCCCTATAGTAAAGCCATCAATAAGGCCTATGAGGAGTATGTTTTATCTGTTGGGAATTTAGATGAGCGGATATTTCTTGGAGAGGATGCTGAGGAGGAAATTGGGACTCTCTCAAGGTGTCTGAACACTGGTTCAGGAACAGAGACTGCTGAAAGGGTGCAGATGAAAAACATCTTACAGCAACATTTTGACAAGGTAAGTTTAGCCATGCCAGAGGAGTAGAAACACAGGAGCAGATAAGCCGGGGGTTCTTTTTTTATTTTGGCAATTTCATGTTTGTGTTTTACTTGCCTCCAGTATGAAAGAGAAAATTCTCATCATACTTCTCTTAATTGAAAAAGGTATCTCTATGATATTTGATTTACTTTTTGTTAATATCAGCTTTCATTCATTTTAGTTAAGTCTGGGAAAAAGAAATTAATATAAATTTAAACAAATGTGTCATGCTGATAATTGTTGGTTTTAAAAAGATGGGCCAGTAATATATAGTCTTACACATATAGAGTGGTGATCATTAAAAAATCTGGACTGGAGAAAAAAAAAATCTGGACTGGAGACAACAGATGCTGGAGAGGTTGTGGAGAAATATGTAGTGAACATAGTAGGCATTTAGAAGTGATAATTCACCTGAACTGGGGCCTTCATTCAGGGCCCCAGTTCAGGCCCAGTGGGGACCTAGAGTGTTTAAGAACACTGTTTTAAACTGAGTTTCAGAACCATGAGGTATTATTTCAAACATACTTAGGATAATGCAGTCTGAGAGTTTACCTTCTGTTCTGTGGTAGTAACAGAAAACACTAAACTTCTGGCAGGTGCTCCCAGAGACACTGGGTAATTCAAGGCCAATTTACCTGGAAGTGAGCTGCTTCAGACTTGAGACTGGTCTGCTTATTCATTCAACGAATATTCCTAAAGCATTTTATATGCCAGATTGTGTCCTGGACACTGGGGATATAGCAGTGAACAAAATAGCCACAAGAACCCTATTCTAAAGAAGCTTATATTCCAGTGTGGGGAGATGGACAGGAGATAAACAAAGAAGTAAATATATAGTATGTTGGGTGATGATAGATGAAGAAAATAAAATAGAGTAGGAATACCAAATATTGAGGGGAGGGGAGAATGGAATGGGTGGGCTATGGTAGTTAAGGTGGTTGGGAAAGGTGTCATACACCGCAAGTAAGTGAGGAAGCAAGCCATATGTATAGCTGGGAAATGTATTTGAAGCTGAGAGCATAACAAGTACAGAGCTGTGAGGTTGAAACAGCATTAACTTTTTGGAGAAACAGTGAGAATGCTAGTGTGGTACGAATACAATGAGGGAAAAAGTGGTAAGAAGTGAGGGGAGGTCAGGTGTGGTGGCTCATGCCTGAAATCCTAGCACACTGGGAGACTGAGGCAGAGGATTGCTTGAGCCCAGGAGTTCAAGAGCAGACTGGGCAACAAAACAAGACCGCGTCTCTACATAAATATTAATACAAAAAATTAGCTGGCCATGGTTGTACGTACCTGTGGTCCCACCTACTTGCGAGGCTGAGTCAGAAGTATCCCTTGAGCCTGGGAGTACCAGGCTGCAGTAAGCTGTGATTGTGTCTCTGCACTCCAGCCTGGGTGACAGAGCAAGACCCTGTCTTTTAAAAAAAATAAGAAGAAAAAGAAAGGCGGGAAGGAGGGAACAAGAGAGCCAGACAGATCCTATAGGCTTTGGAAGCCATTGTAAGGACTTTTGCTTTTGTTCTGATTGAGATGAAAGCCATTAAGAGGGTGTTATTAAGAAGAGTGTCTGATTTACATTTTTAAAGGTGTTGTGGGAGAGTGGAATGAGAGGCAAGGGTGGAAGTAGGGAGTTAAGAAGCTATTGGAATGATTCTGGCAATAGTTTATGGTGGCTTGCTTCAGAGAACGGTTTGTATCTGGGCCGTATTTTAGAGATGGCACCCACAGGATTTACTGATGGTTTGGATCTAGGGTTTGAGAGAAAGAGAATAGTGATGCCTCCAGTTGGGTGAATGATATAAAAGCTAAAATCCTGACAAGTACCTGTAAGGTCATAATTGATCTGGCCCTGGCTCTCTCTGAATTCATCTACTACTTTCCTCCATCCTTACCCATTTATTGCCACATTAACCTCCTTTTGGTTCATCAGATAAGCCAAGCATGCCTGCAATGCAAAGCCTTTGCCTTTGCAATGTCCTGCCTAAAACATATTGCTTTAAAATATTCATGTGGCTTCTTTCTCACTTCATTCTGGTCTCTGATAACCCAACTACTGTGTCAATAATAATCACAACATCCTCCCCAACCCTCAGGACTTCCTTTCCCCCTGAGTCTGCTTGCTAGTGTTTCTCTTAGTATTTATCACTGTCTACAGTTAAGTACGGAGGTAGGTAGAAAGAATCATTTATTACCTGTCTCCTTGCATTAGAATATAAGCTTCACGAAGGTTGTAACCAGGGTTGTATGCAGTGCTTGACTCATAGTAGACATTCCGAGAACATTTACTACTGAGGTTTATTAAGAGGGGAAGAGCGGCCAGGCGTGGTGGCTCACACCTATAATCCCAGCACTTTGGGAGGCCAAGGTGGGTGGATCACGAAGTCAAGAGATCGAGACCATCCTGGTCAACATGGTGAAACCCCGTCTCTACTAAAAAATACAAAAATTAGCTGGGCATGGTGGCGCACACCTGTACTCCCAGCTACTCGGGAGGCTGAGGCAGGAGAATTGCTTGAACCCAGGAGGCGGAGGTTGCGGTGAGCCGAGATAGTGCCATTGCACTCCAGTCTGGGTAACAAGAGGGAAACTCCGTCTCAAAAAAAAAAAAAAAAAAAAAAAAAAAAGGAGGGGGAAGAGCAAGTCTGGGAGAGGGGGGAATCAAGTTAGGGTTATTAGCATGTTAAATTTGAGGTGTCTTTTAAGCATCCTAGTAGAGAAGTTGAATAGACAGTTGAGGTATTCAAGACCGGAGTTCACGAGTTCACAGTAGAGGTTAGGGTTGTGTATGTCCTGGGGTCATCAGGATATAGATGGCTTTTAAAGCTATGAAATGAGGAGAGATTACTTAGAGGTATGAATTGAGAGAGAATAAAAGAGGGCTAAGGACAAAGCTCAAGAATCACTCCAAATTTTGTGTCTTCATTTGGGGAAGGAACATCCTTTTAAGATACTGACTTAATAATTTGCACCTAAGTTAAAGAAAGATTCCTCTTAATCAGAATGAACAGGAAGCTTTAAGCTAAGCACTTCAATTGTGCTACCAAGAAGCATCATGTTGACCTTGAGGACTCTGGGCAGGAAGCTGTTTGTGGTTGTCACACCTAGCTTCCTCTGTGAAACCACTGCTGCCCTAGGTGATGCGGTTATATGCTGCTGGCTGCTATTGATTCTCCTGTTTGTGTACAAGGTGTTTTTCCCCTCCCAAAGCCTCCCAGTGTAGGCATTGGTTCATGCACAGTGAGGTAGCTGGCTGTAAGAAACCTTGTAAGGCAGGGAGCAACCTTTTGAATGCAGTTAATCTACTCAAATCATTTTATTGATTTAATTATAGAATGAATTTCTTTGAAACAATATGAAAGTCTTTTGTATTGTGTATGTATTGTAAGACATAGAGAAAACATGTAGGTTTATTTCTGTATATAGTAAATTTCTGTCCTTTTCTGTATCTTATGAAGTTGAATAGTCCATTATGTTGCCAGGTGAAAATTTTGCTAGTTTTTTTTTTTTTTTTTAATTAGAATAAGTACATTTAATACACAGGGAAATTTGGTTTATCTTGAATATTAAAAGACACTATTAAGATATCTTAACCTTTCAGAGTTTATTTGAAAAATCAGAAAGATATTTTACTAGCTCCTTTGACACCAAGTCACATTTTTTCCATATTTATTGTCAAGAATGTCGACTTTAACTTATTTCTCTGAAGACTTGTTTATTTCAGGGGGAAAAACGGTGATAGATTCTGGTAACCAAAGGTATAGGAGGGGCAGGAAGACCAATGAAGGCTGTTCTGCATCAAGTTGCCTTTTTAGGGAATGTTCATTTTATTATCTGTCTCTGAAGCAAATTTGAATATCCAGATGGTGGGTGTATTAGTTCGTTTCGTGCTGCTCATAAAGACATACCCAAGACTGGGAAGAAAAAGAGATTTAATTGAACTTACAGTTCCACATGGCTGTGAAGGCCTCAGAATCATGGCGGGAGTCAAAAGGTACTTTTTACATGGCGGTGACAAGAGAAAAATGAGGAAGAAGCAAAATCGGAAACCCCTGATAAACCCACCAGATCTCATGAGACGTATTCACTATCACAAGAATAGCACGGGAAAGACTGGCCCCCATGATTTAATTACCTCCCCTTGGTTGCCTCCCACAACACATGGGAATTCTGGGAGATACAATTCAAGATGAGATTTCGATGCAGACACAGCCAAACCATATCAGTGGGCGTTTGTTAAATTATGGATTTTTTTTTTTTTTGAACCAAATTTAATTCACAGTTTTCTTTTATCTTTGAGTGTCTGCAAAATTAGCAGTAGGTGAGAACTGTGAAATTCTGTTTCTCAGAGCTGAGAATAATATTCTTAACTTTTTCAAGTGAGTAGAATGCTTATCTTTGCCTCTGAGCATAAGTTTTACAGGAGGGATTATAGGGAGCTCTACCTTATTTTAGAGGTTTAACTTTTAAGAGACAAACTTAGTTAGCTACAGTACAAATTATTCTTTCACACCTTCATCTTTACATGGATAGTGGTGGCTCTTAATGCTGTTATGTTTAAACTCCAAGAATGGTGACATTTGAGTCACTAAAATTTATCGATATTATAAAGATAGTCTTATTGGCTTGAAGTCCCATTTGTGAAGTGATTTAAAGTCTTTCTGGCCTAAAATAATGTTCTTTTAAAAATTTTTATTTAATCTATGTAATTTTTTTTTCTTTAGTCCAAAGCACTTAGAATTTCCACACCACTAACTAGTGTTAGGTACATTAAGGAGAACAGCCCTTGTGTGACCCCAGTTTCTACAGCTACGCATAGCTTGAGTCGTCTTCACACCATGCTGACAGGCCTCAGGAATGCACCAAGTGAGAAACTGGAACAGATTCTCAGGTTAGTTTGAGCCCTGTCTGCTTTCTATTTTTGGTTATTGACCATTTTCCAACTTGCTGTTTTTTTCATTAATGCCTTAATTCACCCATGAATAATTTTATATCAATTGTATACTCAGTCCTGTTGTGAGTCTATAGAGAACCTAGCAATAAGATGTATAAGTGGAAGATCTTCTTTCCTCAGATTCTTTAATATAATACAAGACATAGTAACTAATAACACCAGACAATGTAGAATAAAGCACCAAACTATCTTATTGCCAACTGTTCTATCAGGATGTCAGGGAGTGGTGGGGTTGGGGGAGGGAAGCTCAGTCAAGATGGGAATTATCAAAGGACTTCAGGAAGAGGGTTGAAGCTGAGGAAAGTTCTGAAGGGTGACTCAGATTTGAAAAGATTAATGGAGTTCCATACATTCATAGAGCAGGGCAAAAACCACTGTAACTTTTGTAAGCTTTATAAAACATCCTTATCCTGGAAAGGAAGTTCACTGTGTTTAGTTCCTTTGATCTGCCTGAGACTAGTAGGAATATTGCTGAGTTTTAGTTAAAAGCCCAGTAGGCTGAGTCTCATCATCTTGTGCATAATCTTTGGCAAGTTGATTTGAAAAGTTACATCCAAGGTTTTTCTAAGTCCTGAAACTTTATGATTTGATGACATAGACCCAATAGGACCCCATTTTATTTCTAGTGGTATATGTCAAGAAGACCCTAAGTGTACTTATAAGTAATTTCCCACTCATAGTTAGGCTTATTAAATGCCAACTACTTTTCCTTTATATTTTCATGAAGTCAACTTTATTCATAAATTCGATTGTGATTTTTACTCATCAAGTTATATCTTTGTAGCCTCTTCCTGAGTCATGTTTTTCAGATGGACCTTGTTTGCCTTGAATTTATAAGCATTTTGTAAATAGATTTCAGAAGGCTGTCTTAATCTCTGTATCTTCCATATCTCTTTACAGTTTCTAACCAGGCATAACATCATTTTAAATCTTAGCTACCATTAGTGGGGTTAAATATTACCAGTAAATACCAGGTAAAACCAGAGTCCCGTTTTTGTAGAAAGGTGTGTGTGTGTGGGTTCGCAGATAAAATTCTGCTTGTATATGTATTCAATAGTTATCTCTAGCAGGACTATAATTGAATTTTTATTCTCTTTATAATTTTTTAACTTGCTTCATTTTCACAGTGTATATATAATCATATATATATATATATATATATATATTTGTGATCAAGATAAAAACGGTTGTTACAAAAAGCTTACATGGTGATAATTTGTATAATGCTTCTGCATTGAACATATATTGCTTTATAATAATAAAAAGACTGAAATAAACCTCATTTGCGGGAAAAAAATGTAGAATGCCAGGAACAGTTTATGAGTCTGTAGTATGGGTTTTATACACCTTCATTCTGTTCTTCCAGGTGTTCTTAATGGGAGTTGTACTGCCCTCTAGGGAAATAGCTAAGGGCAAGTTTGGGATCATCAGTGACTGGGGTTGTGTAGGACAGTTAGGAGACAGTCACAGACATCAAATGGGCCCAGGCCAAGGTTGCTGAACTTTCTGCACTGAAAGGTATAGCCCTGGCCCGGTGCGGTGGCTAACTCCTATAATCCCAACACTTTGGGAGGCTGAGGTGGGTAGATCACTTGAGGCCAGGACCAGCCTGGCCAACATGGTGAAACCCATCTCTACTAAAAATACAAAAATTAGCTGGGCGTGGTGGCAGGTGCCTGTAGACTTAGCTACTCGGAGGCTGAGGCAGGAGGGAGGTGGAGGTTGCAGTGAGCCAAGATTGCACCACTGCACTCCAGCCTGGGTGACTGAATAAGACTCTGTCCCCCGCCGCCACAAAAAAATAAAAATAAAAAGTTGTAGCCCCATATAAGAAAAGTTTTTTTCACTCAAACTGGTAATACCACCACCTTGAGAAGGAAGTATGGGATCTCTTGGATAAATTTGGGAAATATATAGTTTCTGTTCAGAGTGTTTTATATTTACATGTTAGTGAAATTACAGAAACATTTTCTCTCTTTGTGACTTGGCAAGACCTTTAAATTAGATTATTTCTTTTAGGACATGTTCCAGAGATCCAAGCCAGGCTATTGCTAACAGACTGAAAGAAATGTTTGAAATATATTCTCAGCATTTCCAGCCAGATGAAGATTTCAGTAATTGTGCTAAAGGTAAGGTTTAATATTGTTATTCTGCTCTTATGTTTGAAGTTTAACTAAATGGAGTCATTTCTTATTAACTAAGTCAGAAAGATGAGGACAAGATTTATGACTTTAGACTGGATATGGCTGTCCAGTTTTTCTGGTCAACCAAGTGATTTTGGAGCCCTCCTCAGTAAGATAGAAATTTTAGAGTGGTATCTTTATTATATTGGACTTCTGATGCCTTTTCATCTGTAAATCTTTAGATTTTATTTGTAAACTGGAAATTAAATAGAAGTGTAGTGATTCTTCAACATACTGAGAATAAGGACAGAAGATATCACTGTTACAGGCCCAAACCTGGCCTAGAGTTGTTTGTTGTCAGGAATTGGAACTAAGTAGGTGTGGAATAGTAAGCCAATTACATACCTCTAAGCGTAGATCTGTTTTGTTCAAACATAGAGGAAAAAAGGGTGTAAATCCTAAATTATATTACAGTTCTTTGTGTGCAAATTTCATTTCGTAATTTTAGAAAAATGTGACTGTTACCTTGAAGAAAATTAAGGTATCTTAGGAATAATTAAAACACCAGTCATAAGAAATGTGTGTATCTGAAGTATTGGGTTGGTTTTAAATTTTATTTTGTGAGTAAAGAAGGAGGAATGGGTCTTTATTTCTGTGTGTGCCATTTTTGTGGTTTTTTTATTATTTCTACAGAAATTGCCAGCAAACATTTTCGTTTTGCAGAGATGCTTTATTATAAAGTATTAGAATCTGTTATTGAGCAGGAACAAAAAGACTGGGAGACATGGATTTATCTGTGAGTAAAATAACCAGTGTATTGATCAGCACAATAAAACATAATTTCCTTCCTGCCCCATTCTGTGAGTTGTTTTTTAACTTTACGTGTAGTCTCCTTTCATGCACAAAAGTTTTTAATTTTGATGAAATCCAAGTTTTTCCACTAATTGCCTGTGCTTTTGTTTTATTTATTTATTTAATATTTGAGGTGGAGTCTTGCTCTGTCGCCCAGACTAGGGTGCAGTGGTGCGATCTCGGCTTACTGCAACCTCTGCCTCCTGGGTTCAAGCGATTCTTGGACAGTGTTGGCCAGGCTGGTCTCAAACTCTTGCCTCAAGTGATGTGCCCACCTCAGCCTCCCAAAGTGCAAGGATTATAGGCATGATCCACCCACCTGGTCCCTTTCAGTTTTTTTTTTTCTTCTTTTTTCCTTTTCTTTTGTTTTGAAATGGAGTTTTGCTCTTGTTGCCCAGGCTGGAGTGCAGTGGCGCAACCTCTGCCTCCTGGGTTCAAGCAATTCTCCTGCCTCAGCCTCCAAGTAACTGGGACCACAGGCGTGCACCACCATGCCTGGCTAATTTTGTATTTTTAGTAGAGATGGGGTTTCTTTCACCTTGTTGGTCAGGCTGGTCTCGGCCTCCCGACCTCAGGTGATATTCCCGCCTCGGCCTCCCAGAGTGCTAGGATTATAGGTGTGAACCACCACGCCCAGCCCCGCTTTCTGTTTTTTATAGCACTTACTGTAAATACTGTTTTGAAACATTTTTTCCCTATCATTGTTCTTCTAAGCATCAGGGTGTGTGTATTTTGGTTAGAGATGTAATCTCTTTTAAGATATATTTTATAATATGGGTAAGGTTTTAAAAAGTCTTAATACAGTCCTTTAATATATTTTCTCTACTAAAAATGGGCTTTATTTATATAATTAAGAAAGGCTTTGTAAGAAAATAAGCACATACTTTTTACTCACTCAGAAATGAGACTTTCTTTGGTATTTTCAGTTAAGTTCACTGGGTATAAAATATCTTTTTCGACTAGACTGTTTCTAAATGCTAATAACTTTATTTTATAGGGTATTCTGGAACAAGATGCATTCCACAGATCTCTCTTGGCCTGCTGCCTTGAGGTCGTCACTTTTTCTTATAAGCCTCCTGGGAATTTTCCATTTATTACTGAAATATTTGATGTGCCTCTTTATCATTTTTATAAGGTATTTTTTAAAATATGACACTAAAGGGGATATTGTAGATGAGACCAACTTCCTGTTGTTAGTCATTTAGTTCAATTTAACATCTAAGTACATTTATTGTGTTTTTAATTACATAGTTAATCTCTGTTTGTGGAGCAGAAAAGAAACAGAATCTTAAGACCTATATAAATTCTTTTAATATTGTATGAAAGATCTATTTTGGGTAAAAGCTTTATTTGATTCCTCTCTTTATCTGATAAAAGTTTTTAGAATACTGTGATTTTTATGAGCTGAGAAGGCTTAAAAAAGCAGCACACATATCACTAGCTAATCTTGTATACTGAAAATGTCTTTCAGAAAAAAATAAAAGTTCTCTTTCATGTGTTACAGAGAGGCATAGAATTAAAGCACTGATTTGGTAGCTGTTTCTTGATACTGACTTAGCATATGAGTTTATCTTAACTCATAAGATAGTCAAAACTAATTTTTATCGGGGCATAGATTAAATGTTTAGAGATTTTGATATGAAATTTTAAGAGTAATGTTTTCCATCCTCAATATTACAAGACATGTATTTCGTTAGCAAATTTTGAAATACATCACAATGTAAACAATTTTATATAATTCATATGGTTTGAACTATAATTATTTACAAAGACAGTAAAGGAAGATCAGCTGTTTCAAAATAATATTTCAACTTGTAATTTTTGACTAATTTCTTGTCTAAATATTTTAAAATATTTAATAATTATTCAATGAACCAGGACACTTTTTATTTCAGGTAATAGAAGTATTCATTAGAGCAGAAGATGGCCTTTGTAGAGAGGTGGTAAAACACCTTAATCAGATTGAAGAACAAATCTTAGATCATTTGGCATGGAAACCAGAGTCTCCACTCTGGGAGAAAATTAGAGACAATGAAAACAGAGTTCCTACTTGTGAAGAGGTTTGTGAAAATAACAACTTTTTATAAGAAAAATACATCAATATCTAATCTATTAATAATCCTTTTGAGGATAGGAGGGTGGCAATTGGGTTTAATATGTTACAATTACACCTTGTTATGAGAAAAACTTGGTACTGTAACGTCCCTCTTTACCCCCCAAATTGGGAAGGTGCCAAGAGGCCAAAGAATGACCCAGACAAGTCCAGCTTGGCAAGTAGATACGTTTATTATGACTTACATACAGAGGAGGCAGAGGTGGTGGGGAAAAAAAAAGACTTACATACAGGGTACCGCTAGGTAGCAGCAAAACAGCTCTAGAGATCTGGACCACCTCTCATCACTAAGCAGCTTTTAAGCTAATTTTCTGACTCTTTGGCTACTATGTGTGTGCACGATGGGACTGTTTTCCTTGGTAGTTTCTGAGATCCTCGCTGAGATATTTGGGTTCTCAGGGACACCTGCTCCTTGGCTGGCCACCATGGCCTTGGCTCGCCACCCAACTTCAGGGGTTTAGGCAGCAGACATACACCCTTAAGTAAGGTAGGTGACCTGTCACACTTCACCCCATGTCAAAGAGGAAATGAGTCAGATAATTTGTGGTTGTCCTAAGATTTTGGTGACAGAGTAAAAATTCAGTGTTCTTTCTTGATTTCCTTATGAAGTTTCTCTCCCTTAGAGCAGCAGTCTCCAACCTTTTTGGCACCATTGACTAGTTTCATGGAAGACACTTTTTCCATGGACAGAGTTGGGGGTGGGGGGAGATTTTGGGATGATTCAAGTGCATTACCTTTATTGCGCACTTTATTTTACATGGTAATATATGATAAAATAATTGTGCAACTCACCATAACGTAGAGTCAGTGGGAGCCCTGAGCTTGTTTTCCTTCAACTAGATGGCCCCATCTCGGGGTGGTGGGAGACAGTGACAGATCATCAGGCATTAGATTCTTATAAGGAGCATGCAACCTAGATCATACACAGAACTTAAATGTGCAGTTCACAATAGGGTTCGCAATCCTATGAGAATCTAATGCCACCAATAATCTGACAGTAGGCCAGCCCAGGCAGCAGTGTGAGCGATGGGGAGTGGCTGTTCACTTACTTGCCTGCCGCTCACCTCCTCCGCTCACCTCCTGCTCACCTCCTGCTATGTGGCCAGGTTCCTAACAGGGTCTGTGGCCCAGGGTTTGAGGACCCTGCTTTAGAGTGATTGATATGCATACTCTCTAAATCAGTAATGAAAGTTGACTCATATTTAGTATCCCAATTACAGCTTTCGAAATTTGACTGCCAAAAGTTTTTCTTTTTTTTAACTTTATTGTGAAAATGGGAAAGACAGCTGATTTTCTTTCGATGGAATAATTGTTAAGATACTTTTTTTGCCTTAGATTACTATTGTATTTCTAATTAAAGTGCTTTTTTTGGATATTGGCATTCTGTGTAACCAATTCTTCATAGGTCATGCCACCTCAGAACCTGGAAAGAGCAGATGAAATTTGCATTGCTGGCTCCCCTTTGACTCCCAGAAGGGTGACTGAAGTTCGTGCTGATACTGGAGGACTTGGAAGGAGTAAGTTTAAATACTAGGGGAGTATTTTGGGGCCTACTATCTGGAAATTTAAATTTCATCTAATCCTACAAGTGAAGTTAATAGGCTATATATAGAAGAAAATATTCCGTGTATTTTTGTGCCACATGGATCACTTAAAAGAAGTGCCTTTAAAGATTAAGAATACAGGCATCTTTTAAAAAGGATAGACTGCTGTATTTATTTATTTTATTTTCTTTTTATTTTTTTAATTTTTTGAGACAGGGTCTCACTCTGTCGCCCAGGCTGGAGTGTAATAGCGCAGTCTCAGCTCACTGCAACCTCCACCTGCCGGGTTCAAGCGATTCTCGTGCCTCAGTCTCCCGAGTAGCTGGGACTACAGGCACATGCCAGCACGCCTGGCTAATTTTTATATATTTAGTAGAGAAGGGGTTTTGCCATGTTGGCCAGACTGGCCTCGAACTCCTCACCTCAAGTGATCTGCCTGCCTTGGCCTTCCAAAGTGCTAGGATTACAGATGTGAGTCACTATAGCCAGCCGACTGCTGTGTATGTATTTTTTAAAGTGTATGTTTATCTATGAACATACAAAATGGTGGAAATGGAAACACAAAACTGTTAAGATTACTGTTGGTTGATAGAATTCCTGGTGATTCTGTAACATTTTTACGGCAAATACGTATTACTTTTAAAATCAGGAGAAATAGAAATGCCTTCTTAAAGACAGAGCTACATGATCCAGTTAGGTATAGATAAACCAGTGAGTTAAGACTACTGGGTATGTTCCACTTGGTCTGTTGAGCTGTGCTACCCTAGTTAATGTGACACTAGTGCTGGTCCAAGAAATAGAGAAAAGGGCAGTTTTGCTGTGCATCTGGTTTATACTTTTTAGGCAGCTACTTGGAAGATCTGCAACATGAAAGGTTGAAGTTTACATATTTGAGATAGAACTGCCTTTTAAAGAGCAATTCAGTAAATCCAGAGACTTCTAAATCCTTGGATGCAATTAAAAGAATATTCTTATTTCTAGATCAGTTTTATAATGTAATTGATAAGAGCTGGCTGTAGAAGAAATACCAGTTTTAAAGTCAGGAATCAGCCAGGCGCAGTGGCTTATGCCTGTAATCCCAGCACTTTGAGAGGCCAAGGCAGGTGGATCACCTGAGGTCAGGAGTTTGAGACCAGCTTGGCCGACATGGTGAAACCTCATCTCTACTAAAAATACAAAAACAATTAGCCGGGCATGGTGGCGGGCACGTGTAATCCCAGCTACTTGGGAGGCTGAGACAGGAGAATAGCTTGAACCTGGGAGGTGGAGGTTGTGGTGAGCTGAGATCAGGCCACTGCACTCGAGCCTGGGTGACAGAGTGAGACTCTCTCTAACTAAATAAAGTCAGGAATCACTCTAGGGTGGTCATGGTAGCTCATGCCTGTAACCCGAGCACTGTGGGAGACCCAGTAGGGAGGATCACTTGAACCCAGGAGTTCAAGACCATCCTGGGCAACATATCAAGATGCTATCTGTACAAAAAAAAAATCACGCTAAGTCAGTGTATACTTAATACACATGGATGATCCATATGAAAAGTCCTCATTTTTGAAAGATCTGACAGCTGGTCTTTCTCAGTCTATTTTTGTAGAATTTTGCCTTCCCTAATCTACAGATTAAGAGGACTTAACTTTAAATTTCATTTTCTTTGTACTTATCACTTCTCAGTTTTCCTGAGATCTCTTGATATTTTATACAAAAATGATAATGTATTCTTTCTGATTCTGCAGCTTTGTACCAAATACAAATCTAGTAACTTAATTTACTTTTGTGTCATCTGGAAATAGAAATGTTAAGCCACAGTTTATTAGGATTTACTCCAATCAATACTTCTTACGAACTTCCTACATATATTTTAAAATTTAAAAGCAACTGATGCACAGCTTTTAGAGGTGGACACAGAAGAGGGAAGGAATGCTTCTCAAAAATTCAGACATTGGTGTGAATACTTAAAAACAGACTAAGCCATAATGGGCTATTCAGGTAATGAAGAAGTTTTACAAATAGTGGTGACTGTTGTGCTATATTGTAAATGTGATTGATACTACTGAATCGTACACTTAAAAATTGGTTGAAATTGTAAATTTTATATATATATTTTACCACAATTTAAAAAAACTAGCCTGTAATACTAGCACTTTGGGAGGCCAAGGTGGGCAGATCACCTGAGGTCAGGAGTTTGAGACCACCCTGGCCAACATGGTGAAACCCCATCTCTACTAAAAATGCAAAAATTAGCCATGCGTGGTGGCATACACCTGTAATCTCAGTCATTCAGGAGGCTGAGGCACACAAATCACTTGACCCCAGGAGGCAGAGGTTGTAGTGAGCCGAGATCACACCACTGCACTCTAGCCTGGGTGACAGAGTAAGACTCTGTCTCAAAAAATAAAAATAAAAATGATTTACCTCAAACCATTGAATTGTACAATTTAAGTGGATAAAATGTATGAGATATAAACTGTTTTAAAAAATAAACTATGCGTAATTGAATTCAAATCATGCATGTCCACCTTGTTTATAAAAAGCTGATTAAAAAATAAACTATGACTAATTGAATCCAAGTCATAAGTCATGCATGTCCACCTTGCTTAAGAATATTGAGTTTTAATAATATATTATATGTGGAAAAAGACAAAGATCAAAATTGATAAAACTGGTAGGGGAATGCTCCTAGATGACATACTACCAACCATGTCAAGTGGTGGCTCTGTAGTAAAGTCACATCTATTACAGAAAAATGTAATACAGAAAAATAGGGTAATGCCTTAAATTGCCCCTAAATCATGAAGGTTCTGTAGTAGTGGAAGACAGAGTCGAGTCTGATTAGGGAAAGAGGGAGTGGAGAAAGGAACACTGCAAGACAAAAAATTCCATTTAAAAATTTTGCTCTTGAAAATTCACTAATTTTCATTAGTGGAATGTAGGTAAGATATGACTTCTGTAATTCTTGTTTGCTTTTTGAATTATGAAGTATTTCAAACACTGTAGTAATTTTTCAACATAATAGCTTGGATGGAAGTCAGATCTGAGTCTCCTTGAGTTAAATGCTTTGTTTGATTTGTTTTGACCCTAGGCATAACATCTCCAACCACATTATACGATAGGTACAGCTCCCCCACCAGCCAGCACTACCAGAAGGCGGCTATTTGTTGAGAATGATAGCCCCTCTGATGGAGGGACACCTGGGCGCATACCCCCACAGCCGCTAGTCAATGCTGTCCCTGTGCAGAATATATCTGGGGAGACTGTTTCTGTCACACCAGTTCCTGGACAAACTTTGGTCACCATGGCAACCGCCACTGTCACAGCCAACAATGGGCAAACAGTAACCATTCCTGTGCAAGGTAAGGAAGGCAGAGTTGGACATTGAGTTCCTTCTCTGTGGCATGTATTGAAAAGTTACCCAAGGTTTGGCTAGAGTGACATAGGGGACAGAGGAGTGATGGGGAGGGGGGTTTGGGAGAGGAGAAATTGTAAACCTCTGCCTGGAGAACCCCTTATTAACATTTTCTTCAAGCTTTTTTCTGTCACAAACTAGGTATTGCCAATGAAAATGGAGGGATAACATTCTACCCAGTCCAAGTCAATGTTGGGGGGGCAGGCACAAGCTGTGACAGGCTCCATCCAGCCCCTCAGTGCTCAGGCCCTGGCTGGAAGTCTGAGCTCTCAACAGGTGACAGGAACAACTTTACAAGTCCCTGGTCAAGTGGCCATTCAACAGATTTCCCCAGGTGGCCAACAGCAGAAGCAAGGCCAGTCAGTAAGCAGCAGCAGTAATAGACCCAGGAAAACCAGCTCATTATCGCTTTTCTTTAGAAAGGTAATTTTTCACGTAACCTTACCAGAGCATGAGCTTAGGAAATATAAGTGTTAAAGTTTGAAATGTTTTTCTTTCTCTCCTAGGTATACCATTTAGCAGGTGTACGCCTTCGGGATCTCTGTGCCAAACTAGATATTTCAGATGAACTGAGGAAAAAAATCTGGACCTGCTTTGAATTCTCCATAATTCAGTGTCCTGAGCTTATGATGGACAGACATCTGGACCAGTTATTAATGTGTGCCATTTATGTGATGGCAAAGGTGAGTACCATTTGGAACTGCAAAGTTAGTTCATTACTGAGAACATTTTTTAACCACTTTATTGAGATACAATTTATATGCTATATAATTCATCTATTTAAAATGCACAGTGAAATGGGTCTTAGTATATTCACAGACGTGTAATACTCACAATTTTAGAGCATAATATTCCATTGTATAGTTATATGAAAGTATTTTTATCCATTTATTAGCTAATGTATGCTTTAGTTGTTTCTACTTTTGACTGTATGCATAATACTGCTATTAGCCTTTGTGTTTGGGTTTTTGTGTAGACATGTGTTTTCATTTTCATTTCATTCCTACCTAGGAATGGATTGCTGGGTCATACACTATGTTTTAACCATTTAGGGAATTGACAGACTGTTTTCCAAAGTACTGTACCATTTTACACTTACACAAGCAGTATAATAAATATTTGTTTTTTCACTTTCTCATTAACACTTATTATCTTACTTTGCTTAACTTATTGAGATAAAATTCACCTAATATAAAATTAACTTTTTTTGAGACGGTGTTTCACTATTGTCAGCCAGACTAGAGTGCAATGGTGCATCTCAGCTCACTGCGACCTCTGCCTCCCAAGTTCAAGCGATTCTCCTGTCTCAGCCTCCTGAGTAGCTGGGATTACAGGCACGCGCCACCACGCCTGGCTAATTTTTGTATTTTTAGTAGAGATGGGGTTTCACCATGTTGCCCAGGCTGGTCTTGAACTCCTGGCCTTAAGCAGTTCACTTGCATCAGCCTCCCAAAATGTTGGGATTATAGGTATAAGCCACCACACCCAGCCTGTTTCTATTTCTCTTATTCATTCCTGTGTATGTGAGTTGCCTTTTGGAGTAATTTCCTTTGCCCAATACGGCTTTGCTCCTGCCTACCTCCTTTGTACTGTTTTTGGCAAATATATTACATTTTTGTATGTTATAGGTATAATACATTATATATAATTTTACACAATTGCTTTAATCAGTTAAAGGAGAAGAAATATGCATTTATACTGTATTTACGATTACATAATTATCTTTACCAGTGCTCTTGGCTTTCTTCACGTATATTATTGTCCAGGGGCATTTGCTTTTGAAGAATTTTGTGTAGTATTTCTTGTAAGGGGTTTGCTAGCACCAAATTCTGTTTTTGTTTATCTGAGAGTATATTTATTTCACCTTCATTTCTGAAAGATAACTTGTAAAAATTTTGAATATTGATACTTCACAGATAAAAATCCTGATAACTTTTTAATACTGGATTCTTAGTTTAATTTTTTTCTTTCATCACTTAGAATGTTATCCCACTGCTTCTTGACCTCTATAGTTTCTGATTAGAAGTTAAATTTTATTTTATTAGGGTTGCCCTGTAAATGAAAAGTTGTTTTTCTCTTGATGCTTTCAACATTTTATCTTTCTTTGGCTTTGAGCATTTTTACTATGATATATCTAGGTATGGATGAGTTTATCCGACTTGGAAGTCATTGAATGTCCTGGATATATAATTTTTTATAAACAAATTTGGGAAGTTTTCAGTATTTCTTTGAACATTTTTTTCTGCTTCCCTCCTCTCCTGGTTCTCCCGTTAACATATGCTGATTTCCTTACTGGTGTACCACATTTCTCTGAGGCTGTTTATTTTTCTTCATTCTTTCTCTCTCGTTCCTCAGATCACATAATCTCTTTCTTTATGTTTGTTAATCTTTTTTTTTTTTTTTTGCTAGTTCAAATCTACTGTTTTCCCTAGCTTCTAGTGAATTTTTCATTTCAGTTACTGTACTTTTCTACTCCAAGTCTTTTTTTTGAGACAGAGTCTTGCTCTGTTGTCCAGGTTGGAGTGCAGTGGCTTGATCTCGGCTCACTGTAACCTCCGTCTCCCAGGTTCAAGTGATTCTCCTGCCTCAGCCTCCCGAGTAGCTGGGATTACAGGCACATGCCACCATGCTCAGCTAATTTTGTATTTTTAGCAGAGACTGGGTTTCACCATGATGGCCAGGTTGGTCTTGAACTCCTGACCTCAACTGATTCACCGGTCTCAGCCTCCCAAAGTTACTGGGATTTCAAGTATGAGCCACCATAACTGGCCTCTACTCCAAGTCTTGATTCACATACTACGGACTCCCAGTGTTATTGAATTTTAATAGATTTTCTTGAATCGATGTCACTTCATTTCCTATATGCCTTTAAGACCATTTCCAGAGACTTTAAATGGCTTTTATATAATTTTTCACCCCTTTCACTGGGCAGCAGGTTCACGGAGCTCCTCACACTGTTATCGTGGAAGTTGCTCTCTCAGACATTCTTATTCTTTGCCAGGTCACGAAGAAGATAAGTCCTTCCAGAATATTATGCGTTGCTATAGGACTCAGCCACAGGCCCGGAGCCAGGTAACTACATTTTTTCTAAGGGCTGAAAATAAAGCTTAAAGTCTGTGATGAAAACAAAAAATTAACCATAGTTGATTCTGTGGCCTTTTTCCAAGATAAACACCTGGGACTCTACTTAAGGGAAGTTTCTACTTTAATCGTCTTTATTGTTGATGTCACATGTTGATTAAGTTCTCTTTTCTCAAAAGGCAACAATGTTAAATTTGCTTGCCTTCTTAATTCAGAAAATCACAAGATATATAGGAATTAAGAAGTTATTTGGCTTCCATGTTACCTTTCATTCTGGTTTAGTAAACATACTGTAGGTTTAGCCAAGAGAATGTCACATGGAAATTTAAAACCCACTTTACGTTTAATACCATTCATCTCTGAGAGGCAGATCGGCCAGATCTGTTTATCTGACTTAGAGTGACTTGATTTTATGGTTGGGTGCTGTTACTGTGGTGTGGTAGTGCAGGCAGTACTTGGCGTGTGAAGCTAGACAGGCTCAGATTGAATCCTGGATCTATTTAACAGTTATGTTTCTCAACCTCTGCTGAGGACAACTATTGCTACACAGGTTATTGTGAGAATCTAGTAACATATGTCACGGTCCTATCACCGAGGGCGTGCTCAACAAATACTAGTTTCCGTCCCCTTCCCATTGTCTCTCTAAAGGTATATAGGAGTGTTTTGATAAAGGGAAAAGAAAAAGAAGAAATTCCGGTAGCAGTGATAGCAGAAGCCATCAGAATTCTCCAACAGAACTAAACAAAGATAGAAGTAAGTGGGATCTTCGTGAACTACAAGACAAAATTAGGAGTTTTTATTTTTTAGGGCTTGAAGAAGTAACTAAGCATTACCAAATGAAATAACTGTAGAAACAAAGTGTTTTATTGGCAAAGGGTTTAATGGAGCAGTAAACCAGATTCTAGGTGGCAAAACTGTCCATTCCATAGCTTTGGGGCACATATTGTATAACATTTTTTCTCCAGGAGAATTAGAGCTTTCAGGGAGGAATCTGCTTGCCTGAGTTCCAGAAAGGTCTGACATGTCAACTGGAGACATGCTATGGATATACTATCCCTAATTGTTGGTTTGCACCACTTAGTAAAGGGTGTAGGTCCTAGAAAACTTGGTGTAACTTACTGAGGGACACTACTCAGAAAGCCCTTGCTACGGTTATGGCATGGAGTTAAAGTTATTAATATCCTAGCCGATATTTGCTTCTTAGTGTGAAGAATAGAGTGCCTATTCACTGTCATTAGCAAGTAGTACAGGTAGCTGTTCACTGTTTTCCTACTTCTTTTTTTAAATTAAAACAATCTGTATTAGCAGCCTTTGTATTAACACCCTTTGTTTTCCTGGCTACAGCCAGTAGAGACTCAAGCCCAGTCATGAGGTCAAGCAGCACCTTGCCAGTTCCACAGCCCAGCAGTGCTCCTCCCACACCTACTCGCCTCACAGGTGCCAACAGTGACATGGAAGAAGAGGAGAGGGGGAGACCTCATTCAGTTCTACAACAACATCTACATCAAACAAATTAAAACATTTGCCTTGAAGTACTCACAGGCAAACGTAGTAAGTATGACAGGGATTACTTCCTACTTTTTTCACTCATGAGTGTTGAAGAATCATTTATATTTCACCTGGTCCATATAGTGTCTTATGCCTGTAATCCCAGCACTTTGGGAGGCCAAGGCAGGCAGATCACTTGAGGTCAGGAGTTTGAGACCAGTCTGGTCAACATAGTAAAACCTGGTCTCTACTAAAAATACAAAGATGAGCTGGGTGTAGTGGCACATACCTGTAATCCCGGCTACTATGGAGGTTGAGGCAGGAGAATCATTTGAACACAGGAGATGGAGGTTGCAATGAGCTGAGGTTGCGTGACTGCACTGCAGTCTGGGCGACAGAATGAGACTCTGTCTCATAGTTTTACAAATAATTCTGTTATTAGGTAAAACTGAAGAGGGCTATAATTTACCTGACCAACCTATGTTTTACTGTTGTTAAGCTTTAAACAAGAATAAGGTTGTATTTGGAGTCCCTACAAAGTATAGTAGTATGAGAGACAGGCTACATGGGTTCAAATTGTCCAGTACTTAGTGGTGGTAACCTTGCAAATCATTAAAATTTCTCCATACCTCTGTTTCCTCATATATAAAATGGGAATATTACTAGTTCCTAGCATATAGAGTTGTTGTATGGATGAAATGATATAATGTATAAAAATTGCTTAAAATAACTGACACAAACTAAGCACTTAAGGTTTGCTATTAGAATGTTTTTCTTTAGGTTTAATTATTGCTAATACATCACTATCATAAGACTACTGGTTTTGCACACCTCTTTAATTACTGTCAATACAAATACCTGATTATAATTTTTTTTCTTAGAATTACTGATTTTCTTTTAACAGATGGATGCTCCTCCACTCTCTCCCTATCCATTTATAAGAACAGGTTCCCCTCGCCGAGTACAGTTGTCTCAAAATCATCCTGTCTACATTTCCCCCACATAAAAATGAAGCAATGCTTTCTCCTCGAGAAAAGATTTTCTATTACTTCAGCAACAGTCCTTCAAAGGTGAGCCTAACGTCAATCTTGGCCTTTACTAAGCCCAAAATGTGTCAGATGCTAGAAACAGGGTTTGTGCTAAGCCTAGGCACTCATTATGTGATGAGAGCTGCCAGGGAACAGTGATCAGTCAGAATCCATGCAGCAAAACCCAGGGTTTATTTTAGTGTTTTGCTTTTTTTGAGGGGGAGGGAGTGGAATTTTAGGATTGGAAACAGGGATTTGAATTTTTTTATTCCCTCTCCTATTTGTACATTTTGAACATTCTGCTATAAACTTGGAAGTTGGTGTTTTTTTCATCCCATTTGTAACAAATTTGCTGGGGGAAAGAAATTTTGGATCCCTTACTGAAGGCCTGTTTCTGGGACAGGCAGTGTCCTCTGGACTCTGGCTAAGGGGAGAAGTTGACATTTTGGACACTGCAATGCAATAGTCATATTAGCACAGATGTATGTGGCAACAGCTGCCTCATTCGAAGAAGGGGAAGGAAGCTTGGAAGCTTGAGTCAGGCCTCAATGTTGAAAAGTCAGGGAGTTGCTGAGGTATTTAAGGGTATTATAGCAGGAAGCAGGTAAGGGGAAGAAAACAGTGTCCTTGAGGCAGACACAGTGATCCAAAGCTGATCACGGGGCATCATGAAATGTTAGTGAGTGGAACTGGATTGTGAAGGTCCTTACATAATGAGATGTGTATTGATAGAGACTGCTTAGAGGCCGGGCGTGGTGGCTCACGCCTGTAATCCCAGCACTTTGGGAGGCCAGAGGTGGGTGGATCACCTGAGGTCAGGAGTTCAAGACCTGCCTGGCGAACATGGTGAAACCCCGTCTCTACTAAAAATACAAAAATTAGCCGGGCTTGGTGGTGGGGACCTGTAATCCCAGCTACCCAGGAGGCTGAGGCAGGAGAACTACTTGAACCTGGGAGGTAGAGGTTGCAGTGAGCTGAGAATGCACCATTGCATTCCAGCCTGAGTGGCAAGAGCAAAACTCCGTATCTTAGAAATAAACACACATATATATGGCCTGGACTCTTCACAAAAAAGGTCAGTATCATGAAAAAAAGGTAGAGGATGGAGAAGGTACCATAAAGGAGACTAGGGAGACATGACATCCAAATGCAATGCATGATTTTGATCCTGCATAGAAAACACTGCTATAAAGGACATTCTGAGGAAAATTTGAATGTGGCCTTCAGTGTATTTTTTTTTTCTTTCTTTGGTGTTGATGATGCCTAGTAGATTATGTAGGAGACTGTGCTGAAAGTATTCAGAGGTAAAGTGTCTCAGTGTCTGCAGCTTACTTTCAAAAACAGGTCAGCTGCAATATATCTAGGTAGGAAGAGAGTGAGAGCAACTCTCAGACATTAATGATTGGTAAGTGGGTGCTCAATGTATTATTTTTTCAACTCTTTGTAGGCTTGAAATCTTAAACAGTCCGGGGTACAGTGGCTCATACCTGTCATCCCAACACTTTGGCAGGCTGGGGTGGGAGGATTGCTTGAGGCCAAGAGTTTGAGACCAGCTCTGCAACATAGCAAGACCCCATTCCTACAACGAATAAAAATTAGCTGAGCATGGTGCCAGGCATCTGTAGTCCTAGGTACTCAGGAGGCTGAGGCAGGCTACTCACACTTGAGCCCAAGAGTTCAAGGCTGTACTGAGCCATGGTCATGCCACCACACTCCAGCCTGGGCAACAAAGTGAGAAACCCTGTCTCTTTATAAAAAAAAAAAAATTGAGGAAAACAATAAGAACAACAAAAAATCTGTTAGAAAATGTAATAATGGGCTGGGCATGGTGGCTTACGCCTGTAATCCTAGCACTTCTTTGGGAGGCCGAGGCAGGTGGATCACCTCAGGAATTCGAAACTAGCCTGGCCAAAATGGTGAAACCCCATCTCTACTAAAAGAAGTACAAAAATTAGTTGGGCATGGTGGCAGACACCTGTAATCCCAGCCACTCTGGAGGCTGAGGTGGGAAAAATCGCAATCGCTTGAATCTGGGAGGCAGAGGTTGCAGTGAGCCGAGATCACGCCAATGCACTCCAGCCTGGGGGACAAGAGCGAGACTGTCTCAAAAAAAAGAAAATGTAATAATGGAGAAATTTTTCCTATCATATTAAAAAAAAAAAAAGGTCTAAAGGTGTCACATGCTTTGGAATGTTTGAAAACTGGAATAAGTGAAGATATACCAGTCTTTCTGAATGGGAAGACCTAATATTTAAAAGATATACTTTCTCTGTTACATAAGCTTACTCTAATTCTAGTGATATTCCTAGTAGGACTAGTTAAGAAACCTGGAAACATAAATTGGCAGTAACAGCCCCAAAAAGCAACTGGAGTTGGAGGAAATAATTCTGATGGCTAAAGTTAGACTCTCATCCTGTAACCTATAAATTCTAAATGGATTAAAGAGTTGTTAAATGGGAAAAAAGAATAAACGGATTAACATAATAGACAAAGCAGATGAATTGGAATCAAAATACTCAGAAGTCGTCTTAAAAAGGAGGAAAAAAGGGACATACAGGAAAGGAAATAGCATTTAAATTTAAACGGTCTAAATGTACCAATTAAAAGTTAGAATTTGTCCGACTGAACAAAAAAGCAAAACCAAACTATATGTTGTAAGTAAGTTATACACTTTAAATGTAAAAATGTATATCCCATAAGTGGAATATTACTTGGCAATAAAAAGGAATGAAGTACTCAATGGACTACAGTATGAATGGACATTGAAAACATTGTTAAGTGAAAGAAGCCAGTCACAAAAGACTACATATTTTTTTCCATTTATATGAGTTGTCCAGAATGGGCAAATATATAGAAGCAGACGGATTAGTGGTTGCCACGGGTTGTGGGGAATAGTTTCTGCTAATGGACAAGAATCTTTCTGAGGTAATAAAAGAATTCAAAAATAGAATGTGGTGATGGCTGCACAACTCTGGGAACATACTAAAAGTCATGGAGTTGTACACTTCAAATGGTTGAATAATACAGTATAAGAATTGTATCTCAATAAAGCTGGAAGGGTGGAAAAGGTTATTCCATGCTACCACTCAAATAAAGTTGCAGTGGCTGTATTAGTATCAGAGAAAGTAGATTTCAGAGCAAAAAATATCAGTGACAAAGATGGTTGTTTCCTATTGACATGTAATCCTAAATAGAAAAAAAATGATAGTCAAGAGATTTCAACTTAATTGGTAAAACAGAGAAAAATCAGTAAGGATACAGAAGATGCAGACATTATCGACCAGCTGACTGACATTTATAGAACACCCTCTAACAAATTGAGTGCGGAGAGAATATTTACCAAGATAGACTACATTCTGGACATAAAACAACTGTCAATACATGTTAAAGGGTTGAAATAATGTATTTTCACTGATCACAGTGGCATTAAATCAGAAATCAATGAAAGATACCTGGAAAGCCCACCAATTTTTGGAAACTGTGTATTTCTTTGATCAAAGAAAGCACAAGAGAAATTATTTTGAACTAAATGAAAATCCAAAATATTAAAATTTGTGGGATGTAGCTAAAACAGTGCTGAGAGAGAAATACATAGCACTAAACACCTATGTTTGTTAGAAAAGAAAAAAGGTCTCAAATTAGTGACCTACAGTTTCAACTTAAAGTAGAAAGAGTGTAGGACTTACTGAAATGGAAAACTGAAAAGTAGGGAAAAACCAAGCAAACAAAAGCTAGGTTTTTGGGGCTGGGCGCTGTGGCTCAGGCCTGTAATCTCAGCACTTTGGGAGGCTGAGTCGGGTGGATTGCCTGAGCTCAGGAGTTCGAGACCAGCCTGGGTAACATGGCAAGACCTTGTCTCTACTTAAAAAAAAAAAAAGGCATGGTGCTGCACACCTGTGGTCCCAGCTAATCCGGAGGATGAAGTAGAAGGGTGGCTTGAGCCCAGGTGGTTGAGGCTACAGTGAGCCATGCTCACATCACTGAACTCCAGCCTGAGTGACAGAATGAGACCATCTCAAAAAAAAAAAAAAAACTAGCTTTTTTTGGAGATTTTAAAAATTGTTACTTCTATATACAGACTAATCAGGAAAATGAAATGACACATTACCAATATACATTAAAAGTATAATGAAGAAGAAAAAGAACAACTTAATCCCAGCCAGGTGTGGTGGCTTATGCCTGTAATCCCAGCACTTTGGGAGACCAAGGCAGGAAGATCCTTGAGCCCAGGAGTTCAAGACTAGCCTGGGCAACATAGCAAGACTTTTTGTCTCTGCCAAAAAAAAAAGAAAAGCCAGATGTGGTGGGGTTGGTGGGGTTGGTGGGGTGGGATGTGCCTGTGGTCCCAGCTACTTGGAAGGCTGCGATAGGAGGGTCACTAGAGCCTGGGCAGAGAGGCTGCAGTGAGCTGTGATGGCACCCCTGCACTCCAGCCTGGGTAACAGAGTGAGACCCTGTTTCAAAAAGATGTTAAAGAACAACTTAATGCCAATAAATGTGATGATGCGCATGAAATGGACAAATTCTTGAAAGATATAAACTAATAAAACTCAAGTAGTAGTAGTCTCAATAGCCCCATATCTATTAAAGAAATTAATTTGTGGTTAAAAAACCTCCTGTCAGAGAAAACTGTAGGCCCAGATGGCTTCACTGGTAAATGCTACCAAACATTCGAGGAAGAAATAATGCCAATTCTATAGAAACTCTTCCAGAAAGAGAAGGTGATAAATCAGTATTTGAAGGAAAGCATCTGACAAAATCCAACATTCATTAATATAAAAACTCTCAAGGAACTTCTTCAGCTTGGTAAACATTTACCAAAAGCACCTACAGATATCATACTTAATAGTGAAAGATTGAATGCTTTGCCCCTCTGATCAGTAACAAAGCAACGATGTCCACTCTCACTACCCCTATTCACCATGTAACCGGAGAGCCTAGCATGTAAAATGAGACAAGAAAAAGAAGCCATACTGCCTGGATTGTCAACACAGAAATCACGAAGAATCCACAGAAAGTTACTGGAACTAGTAAGGGAGGTTACGTGATTAACATACAAAAAATCAAATGTATTTCTATATACTAGCAGTGAACAATCAGAAGTAAAATAAAAAATTGAAAACCATAAATAACACTTAAAAATTACTTAGGGTTAAGTATGATAAAAGCTATGTATAAAAGACATCTATCCTGAAAACTACAGAAGCTTGGTGAGAGAAAGTACAGCCTGAGAAAATAGAGAAACATGTTCATGATATTGATTGAAAATGGTATCTTATTTTCCAATTCATGGAAAATAAAACAGCAGTTTTCTCCTAATTGATCTATAATTTCAATCAAAATCCAAACATTTATATAAAAAACTGATTATAAAATTTATAATTTACAAGGCAGAGGAACTCGAATAGCTAAAATAATTCAAAGTTGAAGGATTCACACTAATTACAAGGCTACACAAAATATCTATATTATACCACCACAGTATCAAGACAGTAATGTTGGTGAAAGTATAGACACAGAGATCAATAGAACAGAACAGAGTCCAGAAATAAACCACATGTATATGGTAAACTGATTTTCAACAAAGGTCCAAAGGCAATTTGGTAAAGGATAGCCTTTTCAACAGATGATGCTGAACGACTGGATATGCATATACCAAAATAATAGTAAATTTGCACCCATACCTTGCACCATATACAAAAACTAAAAACCATAGACATAAATGTAAAATCTCAAACTACAAAACTTCTAGAAGACAACATAGAAAATCATGTTTTATGGGAAAATTTTATATACAACATCAAAAGCACAATCCATAAAATACTGTTAGAATGGATTTTATCAAAACAATTTCTGCTCTTTGAGACACTGTTAAGAGAATAAAAATACCACGCATAGACTACGAGAAAATCTGTATAAGTTCCATATCTGATGAAGCATTTGTATATCTATAGTATCTAAAGAATTCTCAAAATTCAGTGGGAAAACCACCACATGTAAAAAGTGGGCAAAATATTTGAACACACTTCACCTATTACATGCCTGTTAGTTTAGAATGGCTAAAATCTAAACAATGACAAATCAAAAGTTCTGGCAACAATGTGGAGCAATTTTATATATTGCTGGTGTGAATGCAAAATGGCATCACCACTGTGGAAAGCTGTCAGTTTCTTAAACATACCATTAGCATACAACCAGCAATCTCATTCTGAGGTATTTACCCAAATGAAATGGAAGCTCTTTAGACAAAACCATGTACATGACTGTTTATAGTGACTTTCTTCCTAATTGCCAAAAAGCGGGAAATAACCCAAACGTCCTTTGGCTGGTGAATGGATAAATAAGTCTGCGGTACATGCAGACAATGGACTGTTACTTTGCAATAAAAAGGAACTGATACATTCAATGCAGACAGATCTCAAATACATGAATGCTAAGTGAAAGACACTGGATTTAGTAGGCTACTTACTATAGGATTCCATTTCTGTGACATTCTGGAAAAGGCAAAACTATATGGACAGGAACATCAGTGGTGGTTTGGGGTAGGCTGACTACAAGGGAGTATGAGGGAATTTTTCAGAGGAAAGGAACTGTTTTATATGACTAGGTATTTCTAGCACGGAATCAGGACTCTGTCCAGTAAAATGATAGCAATTATTAGACTGTTGGTTGGAAAAAGATTTGTCATCTTGACTTAATAGGTGAGAGCTGAGACCTCGGGGGGAGAATATTACAAAGCAAGAAGTAGCTTATCTCTAGAACCAACCTATAATGTACTAACATTTATACTACTCTAGAAAAGAATCATCAAATACCATGCAAGATGGGTTAAGATGAAGACTGATCCTTAGTGATACTTGACAGAGCAATGTCAGTGTATCGGTGCAACTTGTTGAAAAATAAATTATGGTAGCATTGCTTATAGTAATAATAGGGGGATTAACCTATAATACAGATATACTAGAGAAGAATATACAGAAGTTGAAGAGATGTTACAGATCCATACATACTACAGAGGAAAGTGAAAGACAATGTTGACTGAAAAAATATTCCAAATGGTACACAAAGTATACCATTATTTACCAAAAAAAAAAACAAAAAAAACCCACTTAATATACTGTATTACATTTCTAATGACTACATTCCTAGAAAGAAGGATACATACCGGACTGGTTTGTTCAGTGGATTAATAGTAATAATAGCTGTGTCTCTGGGAATTGGGTGAAGATAAGGAGTCTAGGTGTATTCTATTTGAAATTGTTTTGGAATAAGAATTTATTCATGTTTAAACTATTGTGTATATATTATGATATATAAAACATCGTGTATACATAAATTTTATATACATAATAGAATTACCAATGCATATTGTGCTACATTATGGTATACAATTATACATTGTAAGTAATACAATGTATAGATTATACACAATTAACAGTGTATACAGTAAACAATGTAAGAAATATTCAAGCAAATGGGACACTGCAGAGACAGCAAATGCAGACCAGGCTCCTAGGAAGGCAGAAAGGGGGCTAGAAGAGAAAGGGTTGAAGGAAAGCTTAAGATTTTGTGGCCAAGTGCAGTGGCTCATGCCTGTTACCCCAGCACACTGGGAGGCTAAAGCAGGAGGATTGCTTTGAGCCCGAGTTCAAGACCAGCTTGGGCAACATTTCTATTGTTAATTCTTTTTTTTAATCAAACACTTGTGAAGGTACATCTGTTGATAATAAAGAACACTGATTTTCTTTAAAACCTCCAAAATGTTTACTAAAGTAAATAAAATAACAAGTGTCATGAATAAAATATGTCTGGGATTTGCCTTAAAATAGTCTGGGGGATGGAAGTGAATGACAGTATAAATCAAATAAGGCTGGCGAAACATCTGAAATAGAGGAATAGGCATGTGAGGATGCATTATGCTTTCTTCTCTACTTTTTATGTTTGCAATTTCCTGTAATAAATGTCTGTGAATTTGTTTAGTATGCTTTCTGTAAAGAAACATGGATGAAGCAGCACATGAAAAAGAATTTTAACCAACAAACAACCAGAAAATAATGTGACAGATGATTTTTAGGGGCTTTGAAGGAACTGAATGCTAACGGCACTGTTCAGACAGCCAGTCTTTCTGGCACTCTGGCAGTGTCTTTCTCAATTGCAGCTCCTCATCTGAGCCACTGCTCAGAAAATAATTTGAGTAACTTTCCTCAGATCTCCTAAAGATGATATATAGCTAACTAGTACCATTCTAGATTTTACTAATTTATTACCTACAATGGATATCTTAGGGAATTAAGGTCTACTTTTCCAGTGAAATCCCAGTTGAGAATGGCTGCTAAAAAATGAGTAACATTAGACTAAAAAAAGGGAATACTGTATAAAATTGTACTTTTTTTAAAAAGAGAAAAATGTATGTGTTTAAGTGACTATCACATAGCAATGTAATGCTACATAATTATTGTAAAAAAAAAAAAATCACAAATTTGTGAACTCACAAATGATAGAAATGTATAGGTCAAAAGCACCTGTGGAGGAGCTTGTTAAAAATAGAACTATTCAGCCCCTTCTCAGATAGCCATCAGCCTCGGCCAGCTGAAAAGTGAAGTTGGCAGGTTATGTAACTTAGTATTTCTTTTCTCTTTATTTTTTAAATTTTTTCTTTAAGTCAAATACCTGTTCTCACTTATAAATGGTGTGTTTGTGTGTAGATGTGTTCAAACTCTTCCAGGTAAACTATTTAACTCAGTTGAGAGTCTTCGACTTAATACTGAGCTATGTGCATTTGCATTTTAAAATTTTTGCATCTTTTTCCACCATAGAGACTGAGAGAAATTAATAGTATGATACGCACAGGAGAAACGCCAACTAAAAGAGAGGAATTCTTTTGGAAGATGGAAGTGAATCACCTGCAAAAAGAATTTGTCCAGAAAATCATTCTGCCTTATTACGCCGTCTCCAAGACGTAGCTAACGACCGTGGTTCCCATTGAGGTTAGTCTCTTGTATTGAAACTCTTCACAAAATCTGTTTAGCAGCAGCACCTTTAATGCATCTAGACTATGGAGCTTTTTTCCTTAATCCAGATGATCAATTACAGCCTGTTAGTAACATGAGGGGGACATTTTGGTGAGAAATGGGACTTAAGTCCTTCCACCAGTATCCTTAGGATATTTTAATTCATCCCAGCTGCCTTTTTTCCCCTACCATTCAGTGATTACTGTCAAGGCTGCTTAGAATCCTAACTTGGATTTTTGACTCTGACAAAGCTTTTCAAAGTACTGCAAGAGAACGACGGGTACTCAAATGTGAGCATAGGAGGCTTCTGTTGACATACTCCAACAGAAGAACTGTGTTTCAAGTTCACTCCTACCTGTTTTGTGGTCAGCTGTAGTCCTCATGAAAAGCAAAACAAAAATTAGATATTCTGTCCTAAAACACCTGGTAGGAGCGTGTGATTTTTGCATTCCTGAAATACAAGAAAGGAGAGCACACCCAGGTTGTTTCCCTTTGTGCACGTCTTCCCTCTCCCCATTCGGTGTGGTGCAGTGTGAAAAGTGCTTGATTGTTCAGGTGTGCAATGTCTGAGTGAACCTGTATAAGTGGCGGCACTTTAGGGCTGTAAAATGCATGATTTTGTAACCCAGATTTTGCTGTATATTTGTGATAGCACTTTCTACAATGTGAACTTAAGTACAAAACTTCCAGGCTAAACATCCAATATTTTCTTTAATGCTTTTGTACTTTTTTAAACTGTTAAAGCCCCTATAGCAACCTTTTTGGAAATATGTTTTAAATTCTCCAGTTTTTTGTTATATAGGGATCAACTGGCTAAGAAAAGACTTTAAATCAAGTTGAATTGAGGCAATTAATATGAAAAATTATGACCTCTGCCTTTTGGAGGGAGTTATCTAAAAGATATGTCTGTTAAGGTGATATATTTTAAAATATTTTTGGGTGTTCCTGGCAGTTTAAAAAAATTGGTTGGAGAATTTATGTTTTTATTAATACATAGTACCATTTATAAAAATTAGAAAATGTTATTTAACAGCTGTTGAATTATCTATACATACCTTTATTAATCACTATTGTTCCAGCAGTTTTCAAGTCAAATTAATAATCTTATTAGGGAGAAAATTCAATTGTAAATTGAATCAGTATAAACAAAGTTACTAGGTAACTTCATATTGCTCTGAGAAAAATATGGAACTTACACTGTTCAATTAGAATAGTGTTCTGCAAAAATATTTATAAAACCTCTCAAGATACTTACTGCTACTGTAATTTTATATGAAGATAAGTGTATTTTTCAATAAAGCATTTATAAATTAGCCTTTGTTTGGTTATAATGAGAAAAGGATAGTTTCTTGCATAAATGGCAAAGAACAATCATTTATTGGTTTATTTTGTCTCTACCAAACACATTAGTCATTCATCATTTAAATATCTGACTTCACTAGAAACCATTTTAACACTTTTTCTCCCTCCTGCCATAAAAATACAGTGCGTAATTTGCTTAAAAAACAACACAACACTAGGAACAAGTGTTCTGGTTTCTTCTCACTCAACTAAAGACATTTCTCAGTGATTTCAGTTTATAAATCAGTAAGACAGTGCAGGCTATAAATCAGTGCAGGCTGAAGACTTGAGATTCAAATGATCTTCCACTTAAAAGTGCTGAGCTATGGAACCTGCTCTTTCTATACCTCTCCATTTCCTAACATATATACAACTGAAACCACTGATTTACAAACTATTAAGTAGTGCTGAATTCTGTCTGCTCTATTAGTTTAAATGAATGCAACTTACCTTTAGCATTATATTCAGAAAAATACTTAAGCCTCAAGGTCCCCAATAATTTGGAGTACTGAACTAGATAACCACCCTAAGACACTTCTGACAGAAGTAATGCATTACTTAGAGAGAGGTTTCCAAAACCTGCTGTTAGAACCTATGCATACATGGAAAACACTGCCAGTCAGTCATTGTTCACACAGTTTTACTCTTCAGGCAGTCCTCTGCCATTGGTCAGCTTGAACTAGGCCAGAGTCCAGTAGGAAAGTGCACGGTGCACCAGATTCACCATCTCTTAAGTCGCCACTGTTTTCTCTTCTTTACTGAAAGGCTGTACTGAGCCAGGCTTTACCCATGACAGGCCAGCAACATGAACACTTTTATTGTGCTGTTCCTCAGGCTTCTTCTAGGCACAATCAAAACAGATATTAAAAAAACGACTGATGAGGAGATTTCAGCACTGTATAAACTTGTTTCCCAAAAAAGTTACTTGTATGTAATGAGCAGTCTCCAACAAAGACATTTTAGAAAAGAAACAATGAGTTAGCCATATCATAACTGGTGATCCACTTACTTTCTGAGTCAGCATCTTTTCTCTGGCTTCATCATGTACAGAAGGATTCCATGGAGAAAAGCTTAAGAAAGAGAAAAGTATTTAAAAACTATGTGTTGGGTCACTAAATTTTATAACATTCATTTTGCAGTAATTAAGCTTTAAGCCAATTCCCCAACTTAATAAAGAACAGTACTTTTTTTATTGTCAACATGTAAGTTTTAGATATTATCTAATTAATTTTCTCACATAACTATCCCTCATACATGGATGATCTCATTTAAGCCTCACACCAATCCCTAAAGTACTATTATTTAAAAGATTAAGAAAGGAAAGCAGGGTAAAATTAATTTCTCTGGGTTACCAGAGCTAAAAAGTATAAAAGCCAAACAGTCCATCTGCTGACTCCAGGCTCTTTTTATTTTTTTTGAGATAGAGTCTAGTTCTGTCACCCAGGCTGGAATACAGCGGTGTGATCTCGGCTCACTGCAACCTCTACCTCCTAGATTCAAGCCATTCCCCTGCTTCAGCCTCACTGGGACTACAGGCACGAGCCACCATGCCCAGCTAATTTTTTGTATTTTTAGTAGAGATGGGGTTTGGCCATGGTGTCAGGTTGGTCTCAAACTCCTGATCTCATGATCTGCCCACCTTGGCTTCCAAGTGCTGGGATTACAGGCATAAGCCACCATGCCTGGCCATGAGTCCAAGCTCTTAACAGCTATACTCCACTGCCTTCCCAAGCAGTACCAATGTTGCCAAAGAGCAAAATCAGCAATTCATCCATTCCCAATACTCCTCCAGACGCTGTTCCCTAAATCAAATGTCATAGTGCCATTCTCACGCTATTCAGTTTTCCTCCTTTTACCACATCTGAATATCTATGAGGGTGTGGCAGTTTGAGGGGCTCTAGCTAAAACTGTCAGCTGAAAAGAAGAGTCCTGACATGTGAATGAGTAAGGTGTATCAAGGATCTCTAGGAAACCAAAGTCACCAGAGAACATGCTGTCGGCACAGTCTGTCAGATGTAAAGCTTTCTGTTTAAGGGAAGAGCCTCAGAGGCATCAGAAATTGAGTTGGCAGGTTAACGGCTTATGCATTTGCCTTTTAAATATCCATTCCGAGACTACCTGAAGAAAGGAAGCAGTGTACTAGAAAGGACAGTGGACAGTTCATTTGGGGGCTGCACCACTTACCTAATTGCATAGGGGTCTTCTATTTTAGGCTGGTCAAACAAACGAGCAGTACACACCTTAACGCTGTCAACAACTTTACTTTTAAAAAGCTGAATATCTTTTTCATACCTGTGTTAAAAGTTTAAATCAGAAAGTTACCAACTTATTCTACTTAGCTGCATCTTCAAATTTATTTTAAATAACAAAGCAAATGTTACATACAGTACTGCAGCCTCTGGGTTCAGGGGGCTTGCTGTATCAATCTTGTAGAAAACTCTCCTTGCATACATTAATACCTGCCAAATATGATTATGGTTCCGCCTAAAGGGAAACATGGCGTGATTACTGAGGCTTCCTCTTGCTGTATTACATCACTCAAAGAAACACTTTATTTACTTACCTCCATTTTGCAAATGCTCTCTTCACATCCAGCTCACCTGAGGTGGGATCAACTAGCGGGTGAAAGACGGGATATCAAACACCAAGCGCTGTATTTAAATAGAGACATGTCCTTTAATGGAAGCAGTGGCGCTTATGAGACCCACTGAAATTGTGATAAAAGAGCTTCAGGACAAGGCAGTCACGTTATTTAAAGCTAAAGAGCTGCTTCAAAAGGGATACTTAACTACTTTTACCATGTTCCTGAAAAACTAAATTTTGCAATGAAGTGGAGAAAACTCCCTCTCCCTCCACTAGAGCCTGAGGATCGTCATTCACCTGGTAGGTGCTACAGGACAGCGGCCAACCTCCCTTGCACACCCTGAGCAGAGAAACAAAGCTCAAGGCAGAGGATGGCATGCCAGAAGCTGCTGCAAAGCACACAAGTCCCCTGAACGACTACTGGGTAGATAAATCGTAAAGGTACCAGGTCAGGAAAAGAACCAGGAAAGCTGTGAGCCCTTTTTGCCCTCCTCGCTGATCCACAAAAGAAGCCAAACTGCGTCTCCAACTTACGGGACAGTCACCATCTGGATAGTTATCAGGGATGTAAACTGTGAACTTAAATACGCCATCTTGGTAAAGTCCATGCCGTATGAATATTACTCCAAACCACACTGTAGGAAAAAATAAAACCATTAAGGCCTAAATTTGTGTGGGAGGAACTAAATGTGCTATAAATTAATAGTGAATCCTCATCTTACTTAATGCAGAGCGATAAGATGGCTGCACATAGACACCCGGTAGCTTCTGCTTCACAACCAAGGTACTACAACAAAAGCAGAATGATTAACTGATGTGGATCCAACTGACATATGCAGATCAAACCACCCCACATTCACTTCGAGACAATCAATGTCCCCTCAAGGGGCAACTGATGCCCAAACCCGGCAGGCCAAGTTCTCACAATCTCTCACCTGACAGACTCGGAGCCCTGGCCCTGCCTGACAGCTGCCCGCTACAGGCTTCACAGCAGCTGCTCACAGAGGAATGAGCAGGCCTGCAGGGGTCCCACAGTAAGAATTTAAGCCAAACAGGGATAAGTGAAGAATCAAGTTTTCCTCCCAGACATGTGCTCTTTCAAAACATCATTTTGGAAACCAGCCTATAGGCAATTCTGAATAATGCAACCTGAAGTAAGTTCTGTACATTTGAGGTCAACGAGAGTATTTGTAAAATGATGCTTTGGTGACCGTGGATGATCATTCAAAAACTTTTAAAATACAACTTTAGGTATATTACGATTTCTTGGAATTTGATTGCAAAGTTGTCATTTTACATTTTAATCACAAGATCCCACCGCAGAGAGCAGTGTTCAGCTCGCAGAGCTGCCTGGGGAGGGCAGGTATCCCTGTGCAGCTCTCACACGCTCTGCCCTCAAACTGACCCCAATGCAGACCCCTGAACTCTGTGGGCCTTGCCAGGGAATGGCAAACTGGGTGCTGAAAACAAGGAGCGACAGCTGTACTGACACAAAGGCTACACTGGTTCTTCTGGGACCTAGTTACCACTCACAACCATTCTGGTCTGTTCCTTGCAACTATGAGCTAAAGAGGTAAGGCTGAGACCATACCTTGAAAAGAACAAATTTTACCTAGGGTCTTACAACACATTAGCCTGCCAATCCTGGATTATCAAGAACTATTTTATCAGGCCTTAGTTTATCATTTTTATTACCTACTTGCCATTCACTTATTTTTAATCGTTTTTGAGTTATCATCTAGTCCATTTTTAAGTTGCTAAAATTCAGCATGTCAATAGCAACATGGCTGACAGATGTATCTACTTTGCCAGAAAAGGCAGTTCTGTGTTCTAATACAGATTTAATCACCAGTAGAAGCCTGTTCAACTCACTGCCCAGCCTCAAACACAACGCCTCCATTACAAAGCCAAAGGGGCCACTGCTACCAAATCACACCCAGCCAGTTACCCTGGGGCCTCAGACCCTCTGACCATTACAACATTAATACATTGAGGGAGGAGTCAAGGATGCTTTTTTTGTGGGTGGGGGCAACAACAACAAAAAAAGAGGCCTCGTAGGCTGAGCTCCGTGGCTCATGCCTGTAATCCCAGCACTTTGGGAAGCTGAGGCAGGAAGATCACTTGAGGTCAGGAGTTTGACACCAGCCTGGCCAACATGGCAAAAACCTGTCTCTACTAAAAGTACAAAAATTAGCTGGGCGTGGTGGCACACCACCTGTAGTCCCAGTTACTCCGGAGGCTGACGCAGGAGAAACGCTTGCACCCAGGAGGTGGAGGCTGCAGTGAGCTGAGGCTGCGCCACTGCACCCCAGCCTAGGCAACAAGGTGAGACTCCATCTCAAAAAAAAAGAAAAAATGATGAGGACTTGCTATATGGCCTAGGCTTATCTCACATTCTGGAGCTCAAGTGATCCTCCCACCTCAGCCTCCTGAGTAGCTGGGACTATAGGCCCACAGCTGGGAAATTTTTAATTTCTTTTAGAGACAGGGGGTCACTCTGTTGCCCAGCCTGGTCTTGAACTTTTGGGCTCCAGTGATCCTCCTGCCTCAGTCTCCCAAGTAGCTGGGATTATAAGCATGAGCCACTGTGCCTGGCTCAAGGATGCTTTTAAAGTAACTATATACACAGGAATTTTTAAACGATGGAAATTAAGAATTCTCCAAACTTTCTGTCCTTTTAACAAAGTCTCAAATGAAATGCCATCTGAGTCTGCAGTGCTGGAGCCCCCGTGTGTGCCAGCCACCGTGGGGTCGCTGTCAGCACTCTGCACCCTGTACAGCTCCTTGCACTCCACAACCAGGTGCAAGTGCAGCCCAGCTGCTGACCTCGGTGACCAGTCAGCATCATCCTTACATGGAGCCCACATTTTTGTCTCTTCCCTAGAATTGCTAAGCCCTGCCTTTGGGGGTCATACACAATAATTCAGATCCTTCCTTGTGACAGACCTTCAAATATATGAAGACAACTTTAATATGTGCTTAAGCTTTCTCTTCTCCAAGAAAACTTCTCCAGTTCCTTCAACTGTTAATCCCTAAGGTATGGCTTCCTGGTCCCTCCCTGCTAGGCCTTCTCCATCTGTCAGGAGGCCACCTACAAGGTGACAACCAATGGAGCACCATCCTCCAGATGGGTCTGACTCAAGAAGGCAGAGACGACCACTCTCCCACTGTCTAACTCTAGAAAAACCTCTTCAGGAGGCAAATTCCTCACTTCATATAAATGAAGACCAAATTTACTAAGTTTCTGGTCTACTGTAGGTTCTTAATAAACCTTAGTTTCTTCCTTTTCTTACTCTCCAAAACAGACATGGAAATTAAAGTACCCTCTGCCTTTAAATCTTATTCACCCAAGCTCTAAATGAGAATCTTTAAGAGAGGATATTTTTATAACTCTACTTAGGTCATGGTTAAGAAAGATTTTATCACCAGCAATAGCCTTCATATTTACTAAGGCTGATGTTGGAGAGGGACAGGTTTGAGCTTTGAGATTAAATGACAGCCCTTTACTGCGTCCATCGGAATAAACTTCATTCTTTACCTTAAAGGATCACTCCTAATTTAACCAAATAGTTTGTTAAGAACTTACAATTCTGCAAGAAGCGAGTATTCCAGGTAGAAGGGTCCATAGGACGCATGCGTGCCATTTGTTGACTGTGCTGCTGGGGCAGGAGATGTAGGCTTAGTTATAGGCAAAGCATTTTTGGGAATAGAAGGCAGCTGTTTCTTTGGTGCAGTTCGTGGAGGACTGGTTTTCACGTCCCCTGTTAATGTTTTCTCTTCACCTTCAGATCGCTATACAAGATGAAGTTGTAAGAATAACTGTTAGGATGATTCTTAAATCACAAGAGTACGTTATTAACTCCATGGCCTAAAAGCTGGAATTACTCCTTTACAAGGACATTCTAACACCATAACCAAGATGACTAGAAAGTCCTCTGGGCAGGCAGGTCTTATAAAGACAAAGCTGAAGCAAGACTAACACATTAGAGAAACTCTTTGTATAGGGAAACTCATCCTATAAGGATAATACAGTCACTGTGTACAGGATTAACTGAAACACAGAAATAAATGGTTTCTCCGAGTGGCCCCCAAAAGAGGGCAAGGGGTTACTGAGCAATTAGACAACTGCACAAGGCTAGAAAAGTCCCCTGCACTTAGATGCTATAGAACGTTAGGTGCTAGAAGCTCAAAGTAGTGTGGATGACTGAAATTAGTCACTGCCTGTTAGCACCTGGGTTAGAAACAAAGAATGAAGCTATTCTCTCACTTGCTTGGGTCTGATTTTGATCTGTACCTACTGGGTATGTTTTGACATTTCAAATATCACCAGCATAAACCGTCATCCTTAGTCAAAGACAAAGGTCAACATGAGTCAGAGACTAAACTACCATCTCATAGGTACTTCCTTGGTGCCAAGTACAACCAAAGGCTGTTTAATTAGCTATATAAAAAAATGTGCATCATATGCATTGCCCCAGTGATGGGTGCACTTAAAGGCCCTGACTTCAGCACAATGCAATATGCCAATGTAGCAAAACTGCACTTGTACCCCATTACTATCTATCTACAAGTGAGGAAGAGATGTACATCATATACGTACACAAAAGTAATAGTGGTGTTTGTTCTCTTAGAGATGAGATTATGGTTATTTTAATTTTCTTATTGTCTATTTTAACCTTTCCCAAAATGAAAAAATATATATATTTTTTGAGACAGAGTTTCGTTCTTGTTGCACAGGCTGGAGTGCAATGGCGTGATCTCGGCTCACTGCAACCTCTGCCTTCTGGGTTCAAGCCATTCTCCTGCTTCAGCCTCCCAAGTAGCTGGGATTATAGGCACCCGCGACCATGCCCAGCCAATTTTTGTATTTTTAGTAGAGATGGGGTTTCACCATGTTGGCCAGGCTGGTCTCGAACTTCTGACCTCGTGATCCTCCCGTCTCGGCCTCCCAAAGTGCTGGGATTACAGGCGTGAGCCACTGCGCCCAGCCAAAATGAAAATATATTTTTTTAAAAATCATTTTATTTAGAAAAATTAGTGCCCCTAAAGTCTGATTTAATGATATTAGACTAGCCTTTCCCAGAGCTGTTCTAACCATAGAACCTTGAAGTTTAGTAGAAAACTACAATGTCACAAATTTCATCATGTGTAAATGTAACCTAAATAATCTTAGAATTGTGATGACCAGAACGATTTGTATTTGAGATGCAATCGCAGTCTCAGAAACAGATTTAACCAATAAAATAATTATTTTTTAAGAGTAAACCCTTAACTAGAAAACCCAGGTAATTTTGTCAAGATTACAGGTGACCGTGACAGATTATTTTAGCCTTCATTCTGACCCTGTTTTCAGACACAGAAGCAAATAGGTTTCCTTACTGAATTTATCGACTGTACCTACTTTGCGTACAGAGCTTGTAGACATGCTCCAGAAAGGGTTCATAACGTGTATTCCAAACAAAGAAATTCAGTGGTGTATCATCAAAATCTTCTGTCTTCAGCATTCACTTTACCTTAAAACAAGACGGGAAAACATAGAAACATGCCGATACCAACAGTTAAGCCCTTTTTTTTTTTTTTTTTTTTAAAGATGGAGTCTTGCTCTGTCACCCAGGCTGGAGTGCAGTGGCGCGATCACTGGGCTCACTGCAACCTCCACTTCCTGGGTTCAAGTGATTCTCCTGCCTCAGCCTCCTGAGTAGCTGGGATTATAGGTGGCTGCCACCATGCCTGGCTAATTTTTGTATTTTTAGTAGAGACAGGGTTTCACCATGTTGGCCAGGCTGGTCTCCAACTCCTGACCTCAAGTGATCTGCCTGCCTCAGCCTCCCAAAGTGCTACAGGTGTGATCCACCATACCCAACCAACAGTTAAGACTTCTGAAATGATGAATAAGTAAATCTGATACCCTAGATATATACAATATAATGTTATATAACAAAGAGCTATAAAAACCTAGGAAAGAGTTTTCAGGCATCTTCCGAAACAGTTTCCTTCTATACCCTCTTCCTTTTCTAGCTCTAATTTATTTCACATCTTTAGATGTTTATAAGAATCTGTGCACCAGGTCCCCTGGCCAGGATTCAGATTACTCAGTGACACAGATGAGCTTTGGTGCCAGAAATTCAGACGATATGGACAACAGTTGCTACTAGCACATCTCGGCATTTAACAGGAAAACCAGATTCAGAATGCACTGTACCCACATACACAAAAGTTGTATCACTGTTCCCACGGCTATGGGAACAAACAATAAATATCTGAGGAGGCTGATTTAAAAGCTGCCTCAACTCACTTAAGTACAAAATGATTCCTCCAGCAAAGTGTTAGCCAAAGAAATAAGAGAAAACAGGGAAGGCAGAGCACTTGTATGTCACTAAGATGATAGAAGGGGTTACCTGAGTCCTGTCAGTACCATCCTCCAAGAAACTGCCTTTTACAACTTCGAAACATATAGAAACTGCAGGATCATGCACTTAAGGAACTGCCTAGCAATCCAGACAACGCAACAGAGGCACACAAGAGACAGTTCACAAGTACACATCTTCCAGCCGAAGCTTCAAGCCGTGAATAAGAAAGCGTGTCTTCAAAGGTCACAAAGTCAGTGGGTCATTTACTAAAAATACAAATAAGCAAAGGAAAAGCAGCCAAGCCCAGCTGTAAGAACAGCAACTTCTCTGCTCTTGTGATTTTCCCCCAGGCTCTGTTACCTTTAAAGCAGAGCTCCTTCTCTGAATTCCTACTTGCACTAATCAAAAGGCTGAAGGTGAAAAAAGAGTCAAAACTAAGTAAGGTTTTCCTAATTTCTTAAGCAGATCATGAGCAAACCATGTACTAAATGTCCCCCAATCAGCAATAATTTGCCTTCTGACGAACTTGTGACATCCAGGGACATACCCAACCCAGGTCATCCAAACCTTGCTAGTGCCTATGACTGTTTTTTTTTCCATGAGAAAATGCCACCCAGTAATTAAATCAGAGGAATGAAGATTCTGGTTCTTCCACTAACATGGAAAACATCCGATAAGTAACAACAGCTCTCTGCAAATATGCCTTTAAAAGTGAGTATGACACATTGAATACACTTAGGATATCAAAAATGTGCGGGGGCATGTTCCTGTTTGGCTCAAATGAAGACACTGATTTTCAGATCTAGCAGTAATGTGCAACACCCCAGTGTCCTCTAGGACACACCTGATTTAACACGGGACCCCCATCCCTTGGGACACAGTGGTGCACTCCACCATGTACATTTAATGGGTTGGTGCAAACCTGTAGTCTCTTCCAGGTCTAACACGTTAGGATTCTCTGACTTTGCCTTTAAGAATCCAATACAATTTGTCCCCAGTTTTGCCTATCTTTAAGCAGGAGATATTGTCTACTGCTGCCTCACTTTGTGATGGCTCTTTTAATCCAATGTTTCCAGCTGCAAGATAATCACGAGAAACTGCAGCACACTTTTCAGGGTCTAGTCTTGGACAAGCACAGCATGACATGTTCCGAGAGGAATGACATAGATGGAAGCAAGACATAGGTTACATCCTCGCCACTGGGAAACAATTTTAGAATTTCTGCTTATTTGGCCACGGCTGCATTTCTTTACATCACCCAGCTGAGAAGTCTGGGTTTTCAGTCTGCGCGAATGATAGTGCACGGCAGAGCTAAAACTAGGCTAAAACATGGGTGCTGCTATTACTCTATGTGCCACGGTGCACTCACGTCACCCGGAATCAGACTTTTAAATTCCACGTTAAGAGGCGACAGAATAGGGACCAGAAAAAAGACGAAAATGGCCCGGACTAGGCTCGCTGGGGACAGCCGGGACCCGCGGCGCCCTCGGACCGGGACCCTCGCCGCGGGCGGAACCAGTCTCTGAGCACGTAGGGAATCTGGACAAACCTGTCTCGAGGTGATGCAAGGCGGGGGCGCTGTCCTGGACTTGCAGCTACCTCGAAGCTAGCCCGGGAATCCCAGGCCCCTGCAGTGAGGGGCTCTGGGGCTCGGCGACACCCCCCTTAGCCAAGGCTCGGGTTCGGGACCCAGCCGGGGAGGGCGGGCACGTGCCGGGGCGAGCCAGCAGGGCCCGCCTCTCTCCCTCGGCCGGCTCGGCCCAGCTGGAGCTGCAGCCCCGAGCGGCAGTCCCGGGCTGTGAGGCGGCCAGCGCAGCAGGTGCCTGCAAACGCGCACAGGTGCCCGGCCCCGCCTCCATGTCCCAGCGCGGCCGCCGTCGGCGCCGAGCCGCAAGCGCTCAGTAGGACGGACAAATGCCAGGCCCGTGCAGGCTGGCGGCCAGATTTACGGATGCCTCAGCCCTCGCGTACCTACCACCGTACCGGGCAGTGCGTCTCACCCCGGTGCCTTCAATGCAAAGCTCTTGGCTGCCGAGCGCCGTCGCGGCCCGACAGCATCTCTGGCCGCAGCGCCAGCCCAGCCCCAGCTTGATCCCCGCCCCGCCCCACCCTGCCCTGCCCTCGGCGCCGGGCTCCGCCCCCTGCCGCACGCCCCTGGGCCCAATGCTTCCGCCTTGCCTCCTGGCACCAACTGGCTCTTACACCTGCCCGTCAAGGACGTTTTTCCGGGGGGGCGTTGGGAAGACAGCACTCCGTCCTGCCAATCAAATCACTCCGGTTTGGGTGGGGCTGCAATTGATCCTCCCCTTACGTAACAGCGCCCGGAACGGCCTGTCAGTCTTGGAAATATCCGTCCCCCGAGGAGGGATGGGGCGGAGATAAACAAGCGTCCGGACACAATTGGCCAGGGCGTCCGCCAGTCACCATGGAGACCCGCCCGGAGGTTTATGCGCTCAGGTCACCGCGCAACCGCCTTGCTTTGGGGCTGGGGCGCAGTGGGGGGCGTGCCCAGCCGCGCGACCGCCCTGTGGCTCCCGGCGCAGGGTCCTACTGCTTCGGGCAGTGCTGCGAGGCCCGAGGCCGCCACGTCGGGCGCACAGGGTCCCAGGGGTCAGAAGGACGCTTGGCGTGGCGTCAAGAAACGCTCGTTCTCTCCGTCGGTGCAGGAGCTGAAGGCTGGAGCTGAAGGGAGTTCAGCTCCAAGTCGGCCCCGGGCACTAGCGCAGCGCAAGGAGCTTTGTGAACCTGTGCGTGCCGGCCCGACCTGCAGCATCCACTCTACTTCCACACTCCCGCGCAAGCCGCTGCCCCTTCTTAGACACCAGAGGCACTGACCTGTCTCTGACACTACTTCAGTGTCTAAAACTCAGAAAAGAAGATGCATACTGTGGCCAGACTGTTTGGTCCATTTTTGGTTGCCTCTGAAATTCTAGTAAGTGACTTATTAAAGGGCAGGAAGCCAGATACTCCTGATGTTAATCCCAAGGGTTGGTTCAGAAATCCAGCTTCCTCCCCCCAGCTGAAAACACTTCTGAGCCACTTCCTTTGTCCACTTAGGGCACATTTAGGAATGTTATAATGCCTTTTAATATGAGTCGTAATACAGAAAGGCAGGCAATGAAGAAATTTCTTTCTTCAGGCCTCAGGTGGTCTCCTGTGGCACCTCTGTGGCCCAATTCCTCTCAATCTTCTTTGCAGCTTATTCTCCTCTTCCCAGCTTTTCTTCTGCTTTCATCCTTTCCCCCAACCTTCGGTTTTCACCAAGTACTCACATAGGTATTTCTCCAGCTCACATCTCTCCACTGAGCCTCCAGTGCATGTCAGCAACTGCCCACGTGGCACCGGATGCCTTAAACACACACCATATCAGACTGCACATTGGCAGAAAAGCCAACTCAAACCGGCTCACTTAGCAAGGGGATTTCTCTCCATGGCAGGGTGGGCTCCAGAGGTGGTGCCCTGGTCATCAGGCTCTACTTTCCTTGCAGCCCCTGGAATTGCACCTTCAGGCTGGTAGCAAGATGGGTGCCGCACTCCAAGCACACCCAGGATTTCACAAAATTAAAAGTATCCCTTCCTGCCAGTGGTCCCTTTTGAGGTACATGAATACCTTTCCCAGAAGCTCTGCAGAAGAAATGCCTACAGGTTTCAATGGCCAGAAGTAAGTCTCTGGGTCTCTGGCCACTATGAAACCAGTCAATGGCAAGTGGAATGAGTCCGCCATGATAGGCTTGGGCTGAGATTTTCCCTGGATCTCTGCCTGGGCTTTAGGCAGAGGAGAGCCATGATCAGACTTGTATTTTGAAAACCTCACCTTGTGCAGAAAACAGATTGTAGGGGCACAAGGGTCACGGGACAGTCCAGAAACCATGGCAGTAGTTCAGGCAACAGACAATTGCATGAATTTGATGGTAGAGATGGAGAATCGAATGAACTCCAGAGATGTTTAAGATGGGATGATATACTTTGGATATGGTTTATTTGACCCTTCCAAACCTCATGTTGAAATGTGACCCCCCCAGTGTTGAAAGTGGGGCCTGGTGGGAGGCGTTTAGGTCATGGGGGCTGATCCAGTATGAAAGGCTTGGTGCTGTCCTGGCAGTAATGAGTGAGTTCTGTTAGTTCCGGAGAGAACTGATTGTTAAAAGAGCCTGTCAACTTCTCCTCCCCCGACCCCTGCCTTCTTTCTTGCAGGATGATTCCTCCTGGCCTCTGCCTCTGCCAGGAGTGGAAGCGTCCTCAGGTCGTCACAGAAGATGCTGGTGCTTCTTACACTAACGTACTTCAGTTGCTTCTGTCTTTCATTTGACATGTATTATTGCATACCTATGACATCTAGGCTTTGGATGGTGGGGAGGCAGTGGAGAACAAAACAGACATGTTTCCTCCTTGTAGAGCTTACAGTGTGGGAAATAGCTGCCAATCAAGTCATCTCCCAAATCAATGGCTAATTGCCCCAAGGAACTGGGCAAGGAGCCAAATAAACCTCTTTTTAAAAATGAATCACCCAGTCTCAGGTATTCCTTTATAGCAACGTTGATGGACTCAGACAGGTGGGATGGACAGAGCTTGGCCATGGACTAGGTATGGGGGATGAAGAGAGAGATATGGTTGACACCCAGATTTTTAGCATGAACTACAGGATGGACAGTGAGGCCATTCACGGAGGTGAGAAACAGTGAACCACAAGCAGGTTTGGGAGAGTGGGAAATGGGAAAATCTGGGTTCTGTTTTGGGTATGGATGTTTGGAGTGTTATGTGTGTACCTGATACCCACTTTTGCCTTTTTCATTGCTGACAGAACCTCCATTTTTTTGAGGAGTTCAAGCCCTTCAATGGTTCCCCCATTGGGCAAAGACCAAACTCCTCACCATGGCTGTGGTCCAGCCCCAGGCGGCCACAGACTCCAGCCACTCTGGCATTCTTCCAGTTCCTCGGAGGGAGATGCTCCCCAACCTGCCCTACAACAGAAGGGGACTTTACAGTGACGTTCCCTTTGCCTAGTTCATTCTCTTCTCTCCCCGACACAGATCCCAGCTGTAACACCACTTCCTTGGGGCAATCTGCTGTTGATTTGGGAGATAATAGGTGTGTTTCCCACACTGTAACCTCCTCAGGAGGAACCATTTTTTTGCTTTCTATTGTCTCCCTAGCACCCAAAAAGCTAGATGTTGTAGACATGCAGTAAATATTTCCCAAATGAAGGACAGAAGCTACTGAAGTACATTTGAAACACCAACCTGCACGCCCACAGCTCTGCGCCAAAAAAGCAACTCATTATGAAAATCAGGATGATTTATTCAAAGGGAAATGAGGAGGTGGCCTCAAGGTACCGTTTCTTTAAGACTAAAACAAAGTGCTGAGAAAAACCTCAATGGACCCAAAACCTTACCTATGTAAAACATTTTCAATCGCTTCATATTATATTTGCTGTTCTAAGTTTTTGAAGCCTGTTTGATATATTTGCGTCAAAAGGTTCTTTTTGCATCCAGACTTAAAAAGATATGTGATCTCTGAGTATTCAGGACTTCTGCTCATGTTCTAATCAGCAAAATATTCACCAAATCATGCTTCTTTTGGTCTCTGGGAAAGTACTTGTACAAAGCAGTTTAGGTCACTGACTTACAACTCAAGGCCTTAACAGAAGGAAGGAAAGGATAAAATGACCAAGGTTAGTTAAAATGCATGTTTATACACAGGCACACATATAAGCCAATGTTTTTAGCTCAGTCCATTTGCCCCCCAAGTCCTTTTCTGAAAGGTAGATTCCTGTGTACGTCACTATCCAAAATAGGAGAGGATGATCTAGCTATGCATATTGGCTTAGAAAAAATATCATTAGCACATTAAAGCCATGACTTTACGGGTAATAATGTTTAGGATGAGACCAAAGGAGGCATTTTTTTTTTTTTAGTAAATGGATTTAAGGGAGAACATCGGATAATTGTCCTGTAGTTAATAATGATCCTCAGACATGACAGAAATCACAAATTTTTGAGAATTATTGAAGGTTTTAAAATATGGCTATAGATGGACGGGTGATGCGGTCTTTTTCCTTTCCATACCCTCGTCGATCAGTACAGTTCTTGCTTATAACATCATAGATGTGCTTCTGGGTTTTGGTTACATCATGTTTTCTTCCCTGCCCCATTACCCATAACCCCCTCCCTGAGTGAGTGAGTGAGTAGATGGAGGAATGAATTTTACAGACAGACTACAACATTTCCAAATGAAATCAGGGTAGCTAATGGACCACTGTGAATATTTATGTCTTAAGGAAAAGCAACCAGTATATGATATTGCTACTCATACAGGGCTGAAGAGAACTAATTTCCTTTTATAATCAAACAGCATTTTGAACATGGCCTGACACCACAAATAACCCTCACTTCCTCGGCACGCTGATGACTGTACCCACAGCCATAAGAGCAATGTTCTCCTTGACTGATGTTAATCTTTGGAAAACCACCTCTGTGGTTTCAAAGCATTTGGAATGATGATAAAGGCTTGAGTTAGTTTTGTCTAGAGTGGCACGCTCACAAAACCAAAGAGAGAGAAACAATGCTCATTGAGGGAAGGATACTATTCCAGGCAAAACACCTTTTCTTTCTCGCAATAGGTAAATAGTGATTCCATATAAGATGGGGAAGCTCAGTGACCTCGAGGAGTCGCCCACCCCAAAGCGAATGACATTGTGATCATCATTTATTCCACCATTTTACTGAAATTTTTTCAGTCATACTGAAAAGTAGACAACAAAAAACTCCCTTACGCTCATCATCTAGATTCAAGAATGGTTAATTTTTGCTGTACTTCATCTTTCTATTTTTCTTCCTGAGTCATTTAAAAATAAATTGCAGTCATCATGCCCTTCACTCCTTAGTGCTTCCCAGGGTGTTTCTCTTCAGAGCAAGGATATTCCCTTATGAAACTCCAATCCCACAGTCACTCCTAGGAAAATTAATTCCACATTCCTAGACGTGTGTGTGTGTGTGTGTGTGTGTGTGTGTGGTGTCACAGTCTTGTCAATCATGGCTCACTGCAACCTCAGCATACTGGGCTCAAGCAATCCTCCCACCTTAGCCTCCTGAATAACCGGGGCTACAGGTGCATACCACTTCAACCAGCTAATTTTTGTATTTTTTTGTAGAGATGGGGATGTGCCATGTTGACCAGGCTGGTCTCAAAATCTGCCCACTTCAGCCTCCCAAAGTGCTGGGATTACAGGCAGGAGCCACCGAATCTGACCTTCAGACCTATTAAAACTGCCCTAATTGTCACACACCGGGAAAAACACTTTTATAGTTAAGGACTGAATGTCCCTTCAAAATTTATATTTGAAAACCTAATAGCTCATGTAATGGTATTTGGAGGTGAAGCCTTTGGGAGATGATTGGGTCATGAGGGTGGAGCCCTCATGCATGGGATTTGTGACCTTATAGAAGGGACCCCAGAGAGCGACCTTCCTTCTTCCACCACGTGAGGACACAGTGAAAAGACACTATTCCTGAAGAAGCAAAAACTCACCAGACTCCTAAACTGCCAGCACCTTGCTCTCAAACTTCCCAGCCTCCAGGACTATGAGAAATTTCTGCTGTTTATAAACTGCCCAGGTTGTGGTATTTTGTTCTAGCAGTCTAAACAGACTAAAACAGTTGTCATTTTTCTAAACCAGGATTCAATCAAGACTCAGACATTGCATTTGGTTATCTCTTTAATCTCTATCCGAGAGCAGCCCTCCCACCTTTTTCTCCCCAATAATATTGACAATTTGAACGTATCAGAATATTCTGCATTTTGGATTTGGCTGGCCTGTTTTCTCGTGACGTTTAACTTGATCCTCTATCCTTGTATTTCTTATAAACTGTAAGGTGTGAAGGCTTAATTGGATTTGTCATTTTTGGCAGGAGTGCTTCATGGGTGAGAAGCTTAATGCAGCTCTTCGAGCTGTCTGTCTAATACAGGGTCTGCCTTTGTCCCCTAGGATAGAGTGCAGTGCTGTGGTCATAGCTCACTGCAATGTCAAACTCCTGGGCTCAAGCAATCCTCCTGCCTCAGCCTTCTGAGTAGCTGGGACCACAGGTGTGCACCACCACACCCAGCTTTTTTTGTTTTGTTTTTGTTTTTTTAGTAGAGATGGGGCTCTTGCCATGTTGCTCAGGTTGGTCTCAAACTCCAGGCATCAAGCGGTCTTCCTGTATTGACCTCCTAAAGTGCTGGGATTACAGGCGTGAGCCACCCTGCCTGGCTAGAGCCACTGATTTAGTAAGAATTGCAGCCTAATGGTTCTGCATGAACCAACCATTAAAAACAGAAATGTACTCTGCTAAGAAAAGTTACCTGAATATCTGGAACTGTACAATAATGAATAAATAATGAGGCTTCCTGGAGGGTATCAGGGTCATTCCTACTTCCCACTTTTAAGACTGACATCCTGTCAATAACTTTGTTATGATGAATGCTGAGTCCATAACTCAGACTTATGCTCATGGCCCTCGCTGCCTACTTCATGCTAGCCAAGTTGAATCTGGTTTTAAACTACGCGAAATGTGGTGCAGGAGACAGTAGGTGGAGAACTGCCGTTGCTGTGCTGCAGAACGTTATGAGGGAAGCCCTGGCCTGGGGGCGGTGGGAGCGGGTGGTGGGGGGTTACACATTCCACACTCCACACTCCACACTCAGGTATTGCTGCATCCAACCTCTGGCCAAGCCCACGCCTCCGGTCCCTGATAACAGGTATGCCCTAAACGCGCTCTGCAGAACGTTCACTTTTTTTTTTCTCTGATATGACAAGGTATAAAACATTCATTAATGTGCCTGAGAAGAGGAAATAAAGACTGTTGGAAAGAATACTAAAAGGCCAGGCACACAGCCTTTTCCTCTGGGAATGTGAGTAACACAGCAAAGGTGACCACAGAGACAGAGGCTGCACATCCTACTGGGCTCGCATGAGTGTCATTTGTATTTTTCCCAGTCACAGGCGGCAGCTTCTCTTGACAGTATTTAGATGGCCCTTTCAGGAGACACTGAGTGGGTCAACCTTCCCCTGTTCTAACTCTGCTCCAGCCTGGTAAGGTGCTGGGTGTGGCTGAGAAACCCACGGGTTAGGACCTCCGCCTGGAGGGTGCTTGAGTGCCCTCTGGTGGGCAATAGGAAGAATGCACGTAGCAAAGACGAAATTATCTTCCCAAATAAGTTGCTCATAGAGATTTTAAACAAACTCATTCCCTTAAAAGAAAAAAATCCTGACTCTACATTGGCATTCCTCAAAAGCATGCCTGAAAGTTTTATATTTTCCTCAACCAAAAGGTTGAATAGTCTCAGGCAGGTAGCATCTCCACCAAAAGTTCGAGTACATGGAGCTGAGGGGTAGATTCAAGGAAAACATTTTTACTGAGGGGTAGATTCAAGGAAAACATTTCCACCTAAGACGCCATTCCACAGGGCTGCCCCACCTGAGGAAATTCATGCCTTTAGCCCCCAGAATCTCCCCATCTACAACTACATCTCTCCCTCCAGATCAAAGGCAAACCTTGGAATCTTCATTCCCTAAATAGAAATGACTAATGAGTTTAACCCTTCCACATACATTAGGACTTAAAGCCCTACATTAAAGAGATGAATCACTAACAGGAGTTTCCAGTACTGGCCCAGAGCATAATGACAAGTTCTCTCCTCCATCCCAGATGGTCAGAGGAAATGAGGGGATGGTGAAGCAACTCGGGAGATGCTGGGGGCCGTGAGCAAGAAGCAGGGATCCCTGCACCCCTCCCCAAGGCTGCACCCTTACACCATGTAGGAGCGTGGTGACATGGCCTAGGTTGAAGGCCAGCCCCAGATCTGCCCACGCGATTAAGGGTGAGGTGTGTGAATGGGGACACAGTATCTCTGAGCAAGGTGTGTGTAGGTGGAAATCAGGGGTGGAGGTGTCACTGGGAGGTGCACCATTCCTAGTGATACAAGTCACTGAGGCGCCAAGCCATCACCCAAGGGTCATGCCACCCAGCTTCTGACAACAAATATTTATTTAGTCACGGGCCAAATAGGGCCTTATAGGTTGCACTGGGCTGTTGGTATTAGCAGATTCAGGCAGGAAAACAGATGAAGCCAGGTGTGAGCCCTCTGGGGCCAAGAGAGCATAGGAGAACTCCCTCAGGCCCAAAACACCACCTGTCCACATCCTCCTCATGGGCACCAGCACTTCCTGGGGTGCCTCTACCTTAAGTCACATGGCATGGGTGTGGTAGGTGACCCCATGTAGCCTCTGCCCATCTTCCCTTCTGGAACAGCCATAGCCACCTGTGCCAGAGGCTGCCCTTCCAGAAACGTGAGCTGATTAGAGGGTGTGAAATTGCTTCCTGGCCAGAAATATCGCTCTCCAGCAAAGTGCAAGGTCACACACGTTTGGAGGGAAGCAGAGGGGAGCAAGGGTTACCCCACAAAACAGGTAACCCCAAAGTCATTCCCAAACCTCCGCTGCTACTACCCTGGTTTGAGCCACCGTGCCCTCTGCCCCTTGGCCTGGGTGAGGGTGCCAGCCTCCTCACTGGGCTCTGCCTCCCCTCCATCCTTCTCCCCTGCCCTCAGCGTGGCTGGCAGAGTGACTGTGCTGAACCCCAGTCAGGTCAGGTCACTTTCTGCTCAGACCCCTCCAGAGGTTTCCCATCTCACATGACTAAAAGCTCATGAGGAGGCCACCTCACGCCTGTAATTTCAGTACTTTGGGAGGCCAAGATGGGAGGATCACTTGAGGCAAGGAGGTCAAGACCAGCCTGGGCAACACAGCGGGACTCTACAAAAATAAAAATAAAAATTAGCCAGGACTGGTGGTGTACGCCCGTAGTCCCAGTTGAGGTGCAGGATCTCCTGAGCCCTCGGAGGTTGAGGCTGCAGTGAGCTGTGAGTGTGCCGCTTGCATTCCAGCCTGGGTGACAGAGCGGGACCATCTCAAAAAAAAAAAAAAATGGTCTACAAGGTCCCAGGTAACCTGTCCCCAGCACCTGCTCACCTGTCCCCCAGCTCCCTCTCTGACAGCATTCCCTACCACATTTGCCCTCCTCACTCCACCCCACCCTCTGTGGGCTCTGCTTTCCCTGGAAAACTCCAGGCATACTTGTGCCTCAGGGCTCTTGTACTTACTGGTCCCATTCCCTAACATGCCCCTTTCCTAGATCCCAGCACATTCACTCTCTGCACCCCTTCAGTTTTCTGCTCGAATGCCCTCTCGTCAGGGAGGCCTTCCCTGGCTGCCTCTTTCAGCTTAGCAAGTCATTCCCGCCCTCCAGCGCCCGCTCTTTCCTCCACGGCATCCAGCACCATCAAACCTCTCAAATGGTCACGTTTGCTGTTGGTCTGTCCATCCCTATCCCTATCTCTGACCACCCAAACCCAGGGAAGGCAGGGATTTTTCATTTTGTCTACTTTGGTCACTTTTTAGCCCCTATACCTTCAAAAAAAAAAAAAAATGACATGATATTACAGGTTGAACTAGACATCCCCCTCCCCCAAATGTATATGTTAGAGCTCTAACCCCTGGGACTGTATCTGGTGAGGGGCCTTCAAAGAGGTAATTAAGGTCAAACGGGGTCCTATAGGTGGCCCTAATCCAATTTGACTGATGTCATTGTAAGAAGAGATCATTTGTGGCCAGGTGCAGTGGCTCACACCTGTAATCCTAGATCTTTTGGAGGCCAGGGCAGGAGGATCCCTTGAAGCCAGGAGTTGGAGGATACAGTGAGCTATGATCACATCCCTGTACTCCAGCCTGGGCGAGAGAGTGAGGGAGAGCAAGAGCGAGAGTGAAGAGAGAGAGAGAGAGACACACACACACACACACACACACACACACACATACAACCCCAGCACACTGGGAGGCCAAGGTGAGAAGATCAAGTGAAACCAGGAGTTTGAGACCAGCCTGGGCCACATGGGAAACCCTGTCTCTACAAAAAATATGAAAATTAGCCAGGTGTGGTGGTGCGTGCCTGTAGTCCCAGCTACTCAGGAAGCTGAGGTGGGAGGATCACTTGAGCCTCGTGTGCAGGGGTGCAACGAGCTGAGATTGTGCCAGTGCACTCTAGCCTGGGTGACAGAGTGAGACCCTGTCTCAAAAAAAAACAAAAACAAAAACAAAAACACCTCCTCAAAATAAAACCTGTATTAGTCTGTTTCCATGCTGCTGATAAAGACATCTGAAACTGGGAACAAAAAGATGTTTAATTGGACTTATAGTTCCACGTGGCAAGGGAGGCCTCAGAATCATGGTGGGAGGTGAAAGGCACTTCTTACATGGCGGCGGCAAGAGAAAAATGAGGAAGAAGCAAAAGTGGAAACCCCTGATAAACCCACCAGATCTCATGAGACATAGTCACTATCATGAGAACAGTATGGGAATCACGGTCCCCATGATTCAATTACTTCCCCCTGGGTCCCTCCCACAACACATGGGAATTCTGGGAGATATAATTCAAGTTGAGATTTCAGTGGGGACACAGACAAACCATATCATTCTGCCCCTGGCCCCTCCAAATCTCATGTCCTCACATTTCAAAACCATCATGCCTTCCCAAAGTCCCCCAAAGTCTTAACTCATTTCACCATTAACCCAAAAGTCCACAGTCCAAAGTCTCATCTGAGATGAGGCAAGTCTCTCTCACCTATGAGCCTGTAAAATCAAAACGAAGTTAGTTAATTCCTAAATACAATGGGCGTACAGTATTGGGTAAGTACAGCTGTTCTAAATGGAGAAAATTGGCCAGAACGAAGGGGTTACAGGACCCATGCAAGTCTTCCATCCAGTGGGGCAGTCAAATTTTAAAACTCCAAAATGATCTCTGACTCCACATCTCACATCCAGGTCATGCTGATACAAGACGTAGGTTCCCATGGCCTTGGGCAGCTCCACCCCAGTAGCTTTGCAGGGTACAGCCCCCTCACGACTGATTTCACGGGCTGGCATTTTGTGTCTATGGCTTTTCCAGGCACACAGTGCAAGCTGTTGATGGATCTACCATTCTGGGGTCTGGAAGATGATGGCCCTCTTCTCTCACAGCTCCACTAGGCAGTGCCCCAGTTGGGACTCTGTGTGGGGATCCAACCCCACATTTCCCTTCTGCACTGCCCTAGTAGAGGTTCTCCAGGAGGGTCCTGCCCCTGCAGTAAACTTTTGCCTGGGTATCCAGGCGTTTCCATACATCTGAAATCTAGCCAGAGATTCCCAAACCTCAGTTCCTGACTTCTCTGCACTCACAGGCTCAACACCATATTGAAGTTGCTAAGTCTTGGGGTTTTCACTCTCTGAAGCCCCATGCTGAACCGTACATTGGCCCCTTTCAGCTATGGCTAGAGTGGCTGGACACAGGGCACCAAGTCCCTAGGCTGCACACAGCATGGGGACCCTGGGCCCAGCTCATGAAACCACTTTTTCCTCCTTGGCCTCTGGGCCTGTGATGGGAAGAGCTTCAGGGAAGTTCTCTGACATGGTCTGGAGACATTTTCCCTGTAGAGATTAACATTAAGCTCCTTGCTACTTACGCAAATTTCTGCAGCTGACTTGAATTTCTCCCCCAGAAAATGGGTTTTTGTTTTCTATCGCATAGTAAGGCTGCAAATTTTCCAAACTTTTATGCTTTATTACCCTTTTAAAATGGAATGCTTTTAAAAGTACCCAAGTCACCTCTTGAATGCTTTCCTGCTTAGAAACTTCTGCCAGATACCCTAAATCATCTCTCTCAAGTTCAAAGTTCCACAGATCTCTAGGGCAGGGGCAAAATGCCGCCAGTCTCTTTGCTAAAACATAACAAGAGTTACCTTTGCTCCAGTTCCCAACAAGTTCCTCATCTCCATCTGAGACCACCTCAGCCTGGACCTTATCGTCCATATCACTTATCAGCATTTTTGTCAAAGCCATTCAACAAGCCTCTAGGAGGTTCCAAACTTTCCCACATTTTCCTGTCTTCTTCTGAGCCCACCAAAGTGTTCCAACCTCTGCCTGTTACCCAGTTCCAAAGTCACTTCCACATTTTCAGGTATCTTTTCAGCAGTGCCCCACTCTACTGGTACCAATTTACTGTGGTAGTCTGTTTTCACACTGCTGTTAAAGACATACCTAAAATTGGGAACAAAAAGAGGTAAAATTGGCCTTAAAGTTCTGCATGGCTGGGAGGGCCTCAGAATCATGGTGGGAGGTGAAAGGCACTTCTTACATGGCGGCGGCAAGAGAAAAGGAGGAAGCAAAAGCAGAAACCCCTGATAAACCCATCAGATCTCATGAAACTTATTCACTCTCATGAGAATAGAATGGTAAAAACCATCCCCCATGATTCATTTATCTCTCCCTGGTTCCCCCTCCCACAACACGTGGGCATTTTGAGAGATAGAATTCAAGTTAAGATTTGGGTGGGAACACAGCAAAACCATATCAAAACCTAAGAGGAAATTTAGACACACAAAGAGACACAAGAGACCTGCACTCAAAGAACGATGACCGCAGGAAGAGACTGTGAGGGGTTGGCCATCTCCAAGCCGGGGACAGAGGCCTTAGGGAGGAAACCAACCCTACCAGCACCTTGATCTTGGACTTCCAGCTGCCGGAACTGTGAGAAAATAAGTTTCTGTTGTGTGAGCCATCCAGTGGGTGGTACTTTGTTACCACAGCCCTAACAGACCAACATGACCCTGTAAGTATTTGTTGACCAGATGCTGTTGGAAAGCTTGAAATAACTACCTCCTCTGCAGCTGTGGATGAGCCTCACTGTTTTTCTTCTTTCTGTATTCAAATGAGCATCCACTGTGCTGTCCTCACTCCTAAGGAATCTGCTGACCCCAGGAAGACCCAACCTGTGATTAGGAGGTTTCCCCAGGGTCTATATCAAGGTGTAGATGGGACAAATCAGAGTCTCTCAGGGCATGAATGTACCAATGTATTTTTTGAGACAGATCTGGCTCTGTCACCCAGGCTGGAGTGCAGTAGCACGATCTCAGCTCACTGCAACCTCCGCCTCCATGGTTCAAATGATTCTCCTGCCTCAGCCTCCCAAGTAGCTGAGATTACAGGTGTGCACCACGACACCCCGCTAATTTTTGTATTTTTAGTAGAGATGAGGTTTCACCATGTTGGCCAGGCTGGTCTTGAACCCCTGACATCAAATGATTCACCTGCCTCGGACTCCCAAAGTGCTGAGATTACAGGCATGAGCCACCATGCCCAGCAAGAGGTGTTTTTTTGATTATGAAAGATACTCTCCCCAACGTTCCTCTTGGCATGGCCCACAAGCATCCGTGACCTGTCTCATTTATTCAGGAGAAGAACCACATTTTATTATTATTTAGCACTTTGCAAACCCATGGGCAAAGTGTCAGGGTAAGTATTTAAAACACAGCTTATAACAATGAGAAAACAACTAACTCAGGAATAAGAGGATCTGTCGACCAGCTGTGACCTTCTGAGCATCAATGGCCATTTCCATGCAGTTCTGCTACCTGAGCCTGATAGGAGGGGGCATCTCAGAGCTACATTGCAGGGAGTTATGGGAATATTGTGACGTGTTAGCAAAGGCTTTGTGGAGCCTGGGGAGGCCTTCGACTGCCATGCATGCCTCTGCTTGCGTGGGTCTCAGCTCTTAGCTCTGCTCACACGCAGGGCATCTGACTGCACGCTGTGAAAAAGGAGCTGGAGAAAGATGGGTTTCAGCACAAAACAGTCTGCAGAACAATAAGCCCCTCGTGACACCAGGTTTAGTTTGACATCCCTGGGACAATGTGAAGAGTCCTTGATTACAGCAAATACCTCTGCTTGTCTCTTCTGCAAACTATCCACTCAGGAAGCCCACCCAATAGTGGAGGAAAGGCAGAGACATGTCAAAAGAGCAGCCTCATCTCAAATAAGATCATGAGGCCAGGCATGGTAGTTCATCCCTGTAATCCCAGCACATTAGGAGGCTGAGATGGGAGGACTGCTTGAGCCCAGGAGTTTGAGACCAGCTTCGGCAACATAATGAGATCCTGTCTCTACAGAAAAAAAAAAAAAAAAATATCTAAGTATTAGCCGGGTGTGTTTCTGTAGTCCCAGTCATTTGGGAGGCTGGAGTGGGAGAATTGCTTGAGCCCAGGAGGTCAAGGCTGCAGTGAGATGTGATCATGCCACTGCACTCCAGCCTGGGTGAAAGAGAGAAACGCCGTCTCTAAAAAATAAAAATGAAATACAATCATGAAACAAGACACACATTTTGGCTCCAGGGAACCACAAGCTGAAGGATCATGAGCCATTTCTGCATGATTCGGGCTGGGCCAACAAGTCACGAACTTTGCAGCTGGGACTTGGAGAAGGGTGGGGACTCTAGGAACAGGTGTCTCCCTCTGAGTTGCAGACCTAAATTAACCTCACACTGCTGCTCCGCCATCCGTGTTTTCCCAGTGCCTGATCCGGATCCCAGCACACCCACACCTCTAGGAGCCCAGCAGAGCTGGAATCATGCTTCAGATTCTTTGATGGTTACACCTCTCATGAGAGCACACTTAGCTACCTGCATCCTTCATGTGTTATTTATATTATTTCCTTTTCTCTCTCTTTTTTTTTTTTTGAGACAGGGTCTCACTCTGTCATCTAGGTTAGAGTGCAGTGGTATGATCATGGCTCACTGTAGCCTCGACCTCCTGGGCTAAGCAATCCTCCCATCTCAGCCTCCCGAGTAGGTAGTACTACAGGTGCACACCACCACACCTGGCTAATTTTCATGAATTTGTAGAGATGGAGTCCCACTATATTGCCCAGGCTGGTCTCGAACTCCTGGCCTCAAGTGATCCTCCTGCCTTCGTCTCTCCAAAGTGCTAAAATTACAGTCATGAGCCATTGCCATGCCTGACCGGTTTGTATTATTTTTCAAGACATTTCAAGACTCCTTTATAGTCTGTCTACCCAACTCGCTGCTCCAGCAACAAGAGGAAGACACCTTCCAGCGTGGCCACTTGCTAGGGTGCCCCAGAGAAGGGCCTTTGATGCCTTAAAATCTTTCTGCTCTTGGGATAGAGAAAACCAACCCCGGGCTGCAGGGAAGAGAGGCATAGACAAGAAACACAGTCACAGTCCCTGTCCCACCATCATTGCTGCTATTAGCTGGGACTTGTCCAATCGCTGGCAGGAAGAGCCTTCTCTTCCAAAACTGAATGCTGGAGACCGAGCTCCCTCGTCTCTCCCAATTCTAAACTCTGATTCTGAAGATCTCAAGTTAGAAAGGACTTTAAAGACAAAATAAAATCTCCAATTTTGCAGAAGAAATGGAGGCCCAGGAAGATGAGAGGTTTTGAGAGTCTCACGGATAATTAGCTGTATTCGGGAGGTTGTGGGGCCTGTGTGTGCACTTGTGCATGTGGGGGGAGGGGGGAGAGAGGGTGCAGAGAGAATGTCTTTTTTTTTTTTGCAGATCCCCTTAGAGATTTTCTTGACTTTACAGGTGGAACTGAAGATAAATGGATTAGTGAGGTGAATAAACCTGTATTAAAAACATTCTGAAAAATCAATTTGAGAGAGAAGATTTGGGAAAATAAAAAATGATCAGCTGTGTCGGATGGCTTGAATAAATCAATGCCTGCTAGCCTGGTAAACAATTTCTGATCTACGGCTCCCACCGTCTCCTCGCTGGCGATAGGTCCCTCAGTAATTGGACCATGGGATGAGGTGAGGCCAGAATGAAAGGCATTGAAAATGTTTCTTCAAGTGAAAATTAATTTATTTGTTGACCAACAAAGACCAAAGTAATTTCAGAATTTTAAGGATGGTGAGACATCATAAAAGTGTTTACACTTTTTACCCCCTCTTTAGACATGGAAATGAAAAACAAATGGACCTCTCTGTCCCCACGCATGTTATGCCAAATGCAGAGGCAATCGACTAATAATAAGAGTGCAGTTTCCCGAGCGTCTGACAATTTCAGGAGCAAAAGCGAAGACAGGTGGGGCAGGACCCCAGGTCCCACTACAAGAACCAGTATCTCCACATATGGCAGGAGGGAAAGCAAAGCATGGTGAACAGCCGGAGGGGTTTCGTTCCCTGCTCTGCACTTTCTCCACACAACAGCAGGAGAAGTTGCTTTTGGCACTGGAATCCATCAGCCTTGAAAAAAGGTCAAGTTCATTGTTGAGATCAGACTAAGACCTAAGGCTGTGGTTGGCACCCTAGCAGGAAAGGAAGGCAGGATGTGGGAAGGGAACGGAAGGAAGTGACGCGGCTGGCCCCGTGGTGACGGTGGGTAGGCACCCTTGATTCGAAGGGCTCAAGATGTCCACACAGCAGCCAGATGGTCTTAACATGAATTGAAGCGCACTGTGCTCTGGCTCAGTCATCAGCTTGCAATGTTTTGTTTTATAAAATGCCCTTTCAGTGTATAAAGCAGAATACTTTCAATAAAACCAATCCGGAGAAGAAAGGAGCCATCATTCTCACCCACTGATGTCTGTGCACATCTCTTTTTAACCGAGTTCAGTGAACACTTTAGGAATTTGAAATGGGTCATGATGGGAATGTCTACACCATAGAAGTCGGCAAACACTCCTGATCAGACTCCACGTTCCCCACTCCACAGCTGGTTGAGCATTGACCAGCACTCCATTATTTAAACTCTTCCCCGAGCTTCAAACTGCAATGAAGGACAATCTGATTCTTCACTGTGGCCTCTGGGGCCACGTCTCCATGCTCAGTTGGAATTTCTCCCCCTTTCCCCTACCGTGCACCAACTCCCGAGCCTTACTTCCACTGCCTGGACGCCCTCCTGGACGCCCTCCTGGACGGCCTGGCCGCTCTGCCTGGATGTTGCTCCCCCCAGATCCTCGCCTGTCTTCTCCTTCTCTCTCACCCTTCAGCTAAAGCGTCACCTCCCCAAGAGGTCTTTTTATTTTGTCACTGTCACATCATCCTATTTTATTTTCTTCACAGCACTTCTTTCTCCTTATTTTATATATATGTATATATATTTATGTATAAATATATATGTTAAAAATATATATATATTCTTAAGATATGGGGCCTTGTTCTGTTGCCCAGGCTGGAGTGCAGTGGCACAATCATGGCTCGCTGCAGCCCTGAACTCCTGGGCTCAAGGATACTCCCACTTCAGCCACCTGAGTAGCTGGGACTACAGGCATGTGCCACCACACCTGGCTACTATTTCATTTTTTTTTTTTTTTTTTTTTTAAGAGACGGGGTCTTGCTACATGCCCAGGCTGGTCTGGAACTCCTAGCCTTAAGCAGTCCTCCACCTCAGGCTCCCAGAACACTGGAATTCAGGCATGAACCACAGCACCTGGCCTTTATCCCTCCTTAAAATCCTCATTTGTTTGCTTGACTGTTGTATGTTGTGGTAGAACACAAAACTTCCTTGAGCGTGGGCCTTCACTTTCTCATTTCCTCCAAGCTCACCAGTCCCTGATACACGCTAAGCTGTCTGTCAATAGTCGCTGAATTGAATGAATGAATGGTGCAGATCCCAAATACGACCATGGGCGAGTCAGCCTTCTGAGGTAAGCAGTACGCTTCCCTTTCTATCCTCTAAGTAATTTCAGAGACTATCCCACCTTTAGTGACTAAAACCCTCAAGGGAATACATTTCTTTACTTAGTTCCTCCTGGGTGAAAGGGGCCAGAACAGCCCCGGAAGAGGCTGAGCCAAGAAAAGGGACGTTGCCTGCAAACTGGGCCCCACAACTGCTCTGCTGAGTGACACTTCTGGGTGTCCTGTCAAAAATTACAGGCAGGCTGGGTGTGGTGGTTCACGCCCATAATCCCAGCACTTTGGGAGGCTGAGGCGGGTGGATCACCTGAGGTCAGTAGTTCAAGACCAGCCTGGCCAACATGGCAAAACCCCGTCTCTACTAAAAATACAAAAATTAGCTGGGTGAGGTGGCGCATGCCTGCAATCCCAGCTACTTGGGAGGCTGAGGCAGGAGAACTGCTTGAACCCGGGAGGCAGAGATTGCAGTGAGCTGAGATCGCACCACTGCACTTCAGCCTGGGCAACAGAGACTGTCTCAAAAAAGAAACGAACAAAACGAAGCAACTACAGGCAGCCTCACCAAGGGCAAGAGAAGTACAGACTGAAATTCCATTCTTTAAGACTCTCAGGTGGAAGAGAAAGAATTTGGTAACAGACTCTGCTGGAAAATGTGTCAAAACATGAACTCTTGTATGTGTCTTGTGGGAGCTGAAACTGTACCACCTTTAGCGATCTCTGTTAAAAATGCAAATACACATCCCCCTTGACCTAACAATTCCACTTCTAGGAATTTATACAACTGATTTATATTCACACAGGTACAAAATTACAGGCGAGCAAGGTAATTAATTGCAATGAAAGATGGGAAGTAATGTAAAAGACCCTTGGTAAGAGGCTGGTAAGCAACTTACAGCGTATGCACAATATGAAAAAGAGAAAAAAGAGAATGAGGAAGTTCTTTATGCAGGTATGTGCCACCATGCCTGGCTAATTTTTCTATTTTCTGTAGAGACAGGGTTTTGTCATGTTGCCCAGGCTGGTCTTGAACTTCTAGGTTCAAGGAATGGTACATGATCTTCAAGGAATGGTTTTCGAGATGTGTTAAATGAACAGCAGGTATATGACATCCTTAGTGAAAAGACGGGAAAAGGGAGAAATGTGTGCTCACACCCCCCACGCCCCCATGCTCACACTGGCATGCCTCCGAGATATTAAGGGGTTTAGATCTAGACCACTGAGATAAAGCAACTCACATGCATTTTTTGGCTCCCCAGTGAATATAAAAGTTATATTTACACTATACAACTGATTTGTATTGTCTTTTTTTTTTAAGATAGGGTCTCACTCTGTCTCCCAGACTAGAGTGCAGTGGCGCAATCAGCTCACTGCAACCTCCACCTCCCAGACTCAAGCGATCTTCCTACTTCAGCCTCCCTAGTAGCTGCGACTACAGGCACACACCACCACACCCAGCTAATTTCTGTGTTTTTTATAGAAACGGGGCTGGTCCCAAACTCCTGGACTCAAGCAATCCTCTCGCCTCAGCCTCCCAAAGTACTGGGATTACAGATATGAGCCACTGTGCCTGGACTTATACTGTAATCTTTTAAGTGCAATAGCACTGTGTTAAAAAAAATGTATGTTACACCAAGAACACCTCTGGAAGACTAAAAGAAACTGAGGACCTGGTTGACTCTGTGTAAGGAGTCAGAGGGCTGAGGAGCAAGGGTGAGGGAAGACTGCTGTGCTTTTTGAATATGAACCATGTGGTAAGTATTATCTCCCATCCAAAAATTATATTAAAACATTTTAAGCTAGGCCTGGCATGGTGGCTCACACCTGTAATCCCAGCAGTTTGGGAAGCTGAGGTGGGTGGATCACTTGAGGCCAGGAGTTCAAGACCAGCTTGGCCAACATGGTGAAACCCTGTCTCTACTAAAAATACAAAAATTAGCCAGGCGCAGTGGCGGGCACGTGTAATCCCAGCTACTCTGGAGGCTGAGGCAGGAGAATATCTTGAACCAGGGAGGCAGAGGTTGCAGTGAGCCAAGATTACACCACTGCACTCCAGCCTAGATGAAAGAGGGAGACTCTGTCTCAGAAAACAAAAACAACAATATATATTTTTTTAAGCTAAAGAGTTGATGCCAATCTAGGCTGCCAGAATCCCTTGGGAGACAGAAAATTTCTTATTTTAGTTTAGTTATATAAAGAAGTCAGCAAAACTTTTTTTTTTTTTTTTTTTTTTTGAGACAGGGTCTCACTCTGTTGCCCAGGCTGGAGTGCAGTGGCTGATCTCAGCTCACTGCAACCTCTGCCTCTGGGATTCAAGCGATCCTCCCACCTCAGCCTCCTGAGTAGCTGGAATTACAGGTGTGTACCACCATGTCTGGCTAATTTTTCTATTTTTTATAGAGATAGGGTTTTGTCATGTTGCCCAGGCTGGTCTCCAACTCCTGGGCTCAAGCAATCCTCCCGCCTTGGCCTCGCAAAGTGTTGGGATTATAGGCATGAACCACCTCGCCCAGCGCGTAGCAAAACTTTACCCACTTTCCTCACTATGGAAGATAAACTCGAGAGGGAACAACTTCTAACTGACACGCCACTCTCTTCACTGACCTGCTGCTAGTGTCTGCAGCTGTCCCTGGCTTCTGAATGTTTGTGAGAGCAGGGCTCAGCCTGACAGCTTGCCTACAGTCACCTGCTTGGTGACACATCCTGGGCTCTAGCCAGGACCACTCTCCTGATCCTCTGACTCCTGAACTCCAGGCTCCTGCAACCAGCTGCTGCCTCCTCATCTTCACTCTGATTCATCATGGTGAAGCCAACACGTCCCCCACGTCCCCCTGCCGCAGCATACCTCACCCCCACGGGCCCCCTGCTTTGTAAATGGCAAGGCTACTCTTCCAGTTGTTCAGGTCCACAACCCTGCGGTTGTCCTCTCATCTCATGCCCCACACATCACTTGCCAGCAGATGCGGGAGCCTCATTTCTGGAATCCAGTCACTTCCCACTGCCTTGCCTATGGCCACCCCTCCTCCCCACTCCCTGTGACTTAGCGCTTTTGGAATGACTTCTCCACATTCCCCCCACAAAACACAGCCACCACGATCCCATTACAGCCTAGCTCGGGCCCCTCTTCTGTTAAGCTCCCCCGAGCTTTCCCATCTCAGAGTAAAGTCCAGAGTCTTGCGATGGCCCATCAGGCCCTGTCCGAGTTTCTTCCTCCCCTCCCCACTATCTCCTGCCGCTCTTCTCCCGGGCTCCTGCGGTGGTGGCCACAGTCCCAGTCCCCTTCGGCTCTGCCTCTGGTACACTGAGCACAGGGCCTTTGCACCTGCCATTCTCTCTGCTTGAAATCTTTCAACCACATCGCTTGCCTCCCAGCTTCCTTCAGGCCTTTACTCAAACAGCACCTTCTCTGAGAGGTCTTCCTCGTCCCCTCTATCTACAGCTGCAAGCCCCTCACCCTCGGCCTCCTTCTCTCTCCCTACCTGATGCCTACACTCCCTCTCCCGCTGTTCCCTACCCCTTCTTGCCATGCAGCAAACCACATGCTTTACTTATTGTGTCTATTACCTGGAAAGGGCACTCCACGAGGGCAGGAATGCTCACAGCAGTCTCAGCATCTGGAACAGTGCACCTAGCGGGTGCTGAATGACTATTTGTGGAATGAGTGAGTTGGCTCAGCACCTGGACAGTGGCTGCCAGCCTCCCTGTGTTCATGCCTCCCTGTGGATGGGCCTCTGCTCAGCAGCTTCTCTGACAGGGGCACACTGCAGGCCTGGGCATCACAGCCATGCGTGGAGGCCAGATAAGGCACAGAAATGAGGGACCTGGGCCAGGAGGGAGAAGGTACAGGCTCAGCTCTGGCTACTGGGTACCAGGCATGGATGTGTTTTACAGTCATTTAAAGTCTGGTTTTTCCAGGGACTCTGGGAATCTGGATTTTTTAAAAAATGGGATGGCTAGGTGCCATGGCTCATGCCTGTAATCCCAACAGTTCAGGAGGCTAAGGCAAGAGAACCACTTGAGCCAGGAGTCTGAGGCTAGCCTGGACAGCATGCTGACACCCTGTTTCTACAGATAATTTAAAAAGTTATCCAAGTATGGTGGTGCATGCCAGCGGTACCAGCTCCTTAGGAGGCTGAGGTGGGAGGAACACTTCAGCCCAGGCTGTCGAGACTGCAGTGAGCTGTGATCATGCCACTGCACTCTAGCCTGGGTGACAGAGCTAGACTCCATCTCATAAATAAATAAATAGGCCAGGCATCGCTCACGCCTGTAATCCCAGCACTTTAAGAGGCTGAGACAGGCGGATCACTTGAGGTCAAGAGTTTGAGATCAGCCTAGCCAACACAGAAAAACCCCATCTCTACTAAAAATACAAAAATTAGCTGGGTAGGGTAGTACACACCTGTAATCCCAGCTACTCAAGAGACTGAGGCATGAGAATCGCTTGAACCCAGGAGACAGAAGTTGCAGTGAACTGAGATCGTGCTACTGCACTCTGGCCTAGGGGGACAGAGTGAAATGGTGTCTCAATAAATAAATAGATAATTAAATGGCTCCTAACTTTTAAAAGCAAAAGACTTAAACATTCTCAATATGAATATATATACCTACTATATATATTCCCAAAATTTTTTGTTAAATGAATATATCTACTATATATTTTGTTAAACATATATACCTACTATATATATATATATACACACACACACACACACATATATGTACCCCCCAAATTTTTTTTGTTAAATGAAGTTAGAAAAATTCTCAGCACTGAGGGTTTAATAAACAATGTACATCTTCAAGGTCTTTAGTTTGTGGCCTCTGACCTTGCAGAAAGCTGAACCCTTCTGACTGGGTGAAGAGGAGATACCCCTGTGACAGGCTCTATCTGCAGTGTACCTTGGTAGAAAAATCATATTTTATTATATTCCATAGTTTTCTTTTCTTTTTTTTCTTTGAGATGGAGTCTCACTGTCTCGCCCAGGCTGGAGTGAAATGGCATGGTCTCAGTTCACTGCAACCTCCACTTCCTGGGTTCAAGCTATTTTCCTGCCTCAGCCTCCCGAGTAGCTGGGACTACAGGTGCCCACCACCATGCCTGGCTAATTTTTGGATTTTTAGTAGAGATGGTTTCACCATGTTGGCCAGGCTGGTCCTGAACTCCTGACCTCAGGTAATCTACCTGCCTTGGCCTCCCAAAGTGCTGGGATTACAGGTGTGAGCCACTGTGCCCTGCCTCTCCCATAGTTTTCTAAAAAGGGTGGGTCCCGGGGAGAATCTTGTTCATGGAGTTCAGGATCACCCTCTTTGTGGTATTGCCTTCAGTGGCCTTTTCTCTGCTTGAAGAAAATGTGAATGAGTCCATGTAGGGAGGTAGGCTGGGAGGACCCAGACTGAGTTTTAGTGCTTTTGTGGGAAGGAGCAAAACTTAGGGAGAAGACTGGGAGGCAGGTGGACGATGGGTTAGGGATGCAGGAGGGAAGACAGACTGAGAATGAGGCAGGTGAAATGGAGATTTTTATTCAACAAGAACCCTCCCTTGCACTTCATACAAAATCTTCGGTAAAATATACACGGTTGACTCCATGTTTGTCCCAGTGGAACTCATTTTGGGGGGGGGGAATGTGAATGAGAAGGAAAGGCGACAACAGACATGAGCCATTGTGGGAAAAATCTATTTTAAATACTGATCAGAAGTTAGCAGCACTGACCCAACAATTTCACTCCTGGGCATACATCCAGAATTGATGACAGTTGTTCAAACAAAAACATGTACTGAATGTTCACAGTAGCCCTATTCACAATAGCCAAAGGTGGAAAGCACCTAAATGCCTGTGAACGAATGAATGGCTCAACGAAGTGTGATAGGCAGTCATGCCTTGGTATAAGTGAGGGCTTGGGTCCAGGACCCCCAAGTTGACCAATCCACACATACTCAAGTCCTACAGCTGGCCCTGAGGAACTCATAAGAAAAGTCAGGAGAGGGATCCAAGATGGCCAATTAGGAGCAGCTCTGGATTGCAGCTCCCAGCAAAAGTATGGAGGGTGAATGGACGCCGCATTTCCAGACGGATTTTTATTGCCCAGAGACCAGGAGATTCCTGGGCGGGGGAGCCCCACAGATCACCAGCACGGCTGTTTTGGCTGGCGCGGCATGTCTCCGCATAAAATGGTCACACGGGTCTGGGCACCGTTTCAGCTGGCAGCTGGAGCACCTGGGAGACAGAGTCACCCATTCGACTGATAAAAAGGGGACTGAAACAGGGAGCCAGACCAGGAGATTCCCAGGAGAAAAAGTGCCACGAATCTCCAGTATGGCTGTTTCAGCCACTGCAGTGGGTCGCCACATGGAAAATCACACAGATCTGGGCACCTTTTCAGCAGGCGACTGGAACACTGGGGGAGACAGACTCACCTGTTCAACTGATAAAAAGGGGACTGAAACAGGGAGCCAAGCCAGGAGATTCCTGGGTGGAAAAGCACCACAAGTCCCCAGTGCGGCTGTTTCAGCCGGCACAGTGTGTCTCCGCACAAAATCTCACACAAATCCGGGCACCTTTTCAACTGGCGACTGGAACACCTGGGAGACAGAGGCGCCTGTTCAACCGGAAAAAAAAAAGGGGGTCTGAGGCAGGGAGCCAGGTGATCGGGCTTGGCTGGTCCCATCCCCATAAAAACCAGCAATCTGAAACACTCTGGATTGAGAGTTTCACAGCAAGCACAGCTGAAGCCAGGACGGTCCAGCTCTGTGGGGGAGTGTCATCGCCGTACCGAGGCAGTCTCACCACTACCGAGGTAGTCCGCCACTGCCGAGGCAGTCTGCCATTACAGAGATAGTCCACCATTGCTGAGGCAGTTCTAACTATACCCTTACAACAGGACTGCAGGGAAGTTCACATGGCAGCTGAGCAGAGCCCACAGCAGCTCAGCAAAGCCTCTGCTGGCAGACTGTGACTAGGCATCAAATAGATGGAATAAAAAACAATAAAGGGGGATATCACCACAGATTCCACAGAAATACAAACTACCATCAGAGATTATTACAAACAACTCTATGCACATAAACTAGTAAACCTGGAAGAAATGGATAAATTCCTGGACACTTGCATCCTCCCAAGACTAAACCAGGAAGAAGTCGAAACCCTGAATAGACCAATAACAAGGGCTGAAGATGAGGCAGCAATTAATAGCCTACCAACCAAAAAAAGCCCAGGTCCAGATGGGTTCACAGCCGAATTCTACCAGACATACAAAGAAGAACTGGTACCACTCCTTCTGAAACTATTCCAAACAATCCAAAAAGAGGGAATCCTTCTCAAATCATTTTATGAGACCAATCTCATCCTGATACCAAAAGCCGGCAGAGACTCAGCCAAAAAAGAAAACTTCAGGCCAATATCCATGATGAACATATATGCAAAAATCTTCATTAAAATACTGGGCAAACTGATTGCAACAGCACATCAAAAAGTTTAACCATCATGATCAAGTAGGCTTCATCCTGGGGATGCAAGGCTGGTTCAACATATGCAAGTCTATAAACGTAATTCACCACATAAACAGAACCAAAGACAAAAACCACGATTATCTCAATAGATGCAGAGAAGGCCTTTGACAAAATTCAACAGCCCTTTATGCTAAAAACTCTCAATAAACTAGGTATTGATGGAACGTATCTCAAAATAATAAAAGCTATTTATGACAAACCCACAGCCAATATCTACTGAATGGGCAAAAACTGGAAGCATTCCCTTTGAAATCTGGCACTAGACAAGGATGCCCTCTCTCACCACTCCTATTCAATATAGTATTGGAAGTTCTAGCCAGAGCAATCAGGCAAGAAAAATAAAGGGTATTCAATTAGGAAAGGAGGAAGTCAAATTGTCTCTATTTGCAGACGACATGATTGTATATTTAGAAGACCCCATCATCTCCACCCAAAATCTCCTGAAACTGATAAGCAACTTCAGCAAAGTCTCAGGATACAAAATCAATGTGCAAAAATCACAAGCATTCCTGTACACCAATAACAGACTTAAAAAGAGTGAAATCAAGAATGAACTGCCATTCACAATTGCTACAAAGAGAATAAAATACCTAGGATTACAACTAACAAAGGATGTAAAGGACCTCTTCAAGGAGAACTGCAAACCACTGCTCAACGAAGAAGAGAGGACACAAACAGATGGAAAAACATTCCATACTCATGGTTAGGAAGAATATTGTAAAAATGGCCATAGTGCCCCAAAGTAATTTACAGATTCAATGCTATCGCCATCAAGCTACCAATGACCTTCTTCACAGAACTGGAAAAAGCCACCTTAAACTTCATATGGAACGAAAAAGAACCCGCATAGCCAAGCAGATTCTAAGCAAAAAGAAGAAAGCTGGAGGCATCACGCTACCTGACTTCAAACTATACTACAAGGGTACAGTAATCAAAAGAGCATGGTACTGGTACCAAAACAGAGAGTATAGACCAAGGGAACAGAACAGAGGCCTCAGAGGCAACGCCACACATCTACAGCCATCTGATCTTTGACAAATCTCACAAAAACAAGCAATGGGGAAAGGATTCCATGTTTAATAAATGGTGTTGGGAAAACTGGCTAGCAGTGTGCAGAAAGCAGAAACTGGATCCCTTTCCGACACTTTACTCTGAAATTAACTCCAGATGGATTAAAGACTTAAACATAAAACCTAACACCATAAAAACCCTAGAAGAAAATCTAGGCAAAACCATTCAGGACACAGGCATAGGCAAGGACTTCATGACTAAAACACCAAAAGCATTGGCAACAAAAGCCAAAATAGACAAATGGGATCTAATTAAACTCCAGAGCTTCTACACAGCAAAAGAAACAGTCATTAGAGTGAATTGGCAACCAACAGAATGGGAAAAACTCTTTGCAATCTACCCATCTGACAAAGGGCTAATATCCAGAATCTACAAAGAACTAAAACAGATTTACAAGAAAAAAACAAACAAGCTCATTCAAAAGTGGGTGAAGGATATGAACAGACACTGTCCAAAAGAAGACATATATGAGGCCAATAAGCATATGAAAAAATGCTCATCACCACTGGTCATTAGAGAAATGCAAATCAAAACCACATTGAGATACCACCTCATGCCAGTTAGAATGGCGATCATTAAAAAATCTGGAGACAACAGATGCTGGAGAGGACGTGGAGAAATAGGAACACTTTTACACTGTTGGTGGGAGTGTAAATTAGTTCAATCATTGTGGAAGACAGTGTGGCGATTCCTTGAGGACCTAGAAATAGATATTCCATTTGACCCAGCAATCCCATTACTGGGTATATATCCAAAGGATTATAAATCGTTCTATTATAAGGGCATATGCACATGAATGTTCACTGCAGCACAGTTTACAATAGCAAAGACTTGGAACCAACGCAAATGCCCATTGATGATAGACTGAACAGGGAAAATGTGGCACATATACACCATGGAATAGTATGAAGCCATAAAAAATGATGAGTTTGTGTCCTTTGTAGGGACATGGATGAACCTGGAAACCATCATTCTCAGCAAACTGACACAAGAACAGAAAATCAAACACCGCATGTTCTCACTCATAGGTGGGTGTTGAACAATGAGAACACATGGACACAGGGGAGGGGGGAGTATCACACACTGGGGTCTGTTGTCGGGGGAACTAGGGGAGGGACAGCATGGGGTGGGGAGTTGGGGAGCAATAACATGGGGGAGAAATGCCAGATATAGGTGATGGGGAGGAAGGCAGAAAATCACACTGCCATGTGTGTTCCTATGCAACAATCTTGCATGTTCTTCACATATACCCCAAAACTAAAATGCAATAAAATATATATCAAAAAAAAAGTCAGCCGTCCATATACACAGGTTTCACATCCCACAAATACTGTATTTTTGATCTACATTTGGTTGAAAAATATTTATATGTAAGTGGACCCTCACAGTTCAAACCCACATTGTTCAAGGGCCAAGTGTATTTCTACAATGGAAAATTATATAGCCATAGAAAGGAATGAGATTCTGATACATGCTACACGTGGATGAGCCCTGTAAATATCATGCTAAGTGCAAGAAGTCACAAAAGACTACCTACCATGATTCTATTTCTCTGAGATGTCCAGAGTGGTCATGTCTATAGAAACAGAGTCAGGTAGTGGTCTTTATGGCTGGGTGGGGGCCTATAGGACTAATGGCTAGCTACAGGTACGAGGTTTCTTTTTGAGGTCATGAAAATGTTCTAAAACGGATTGTGGTGATGGTTGCACTACTCTGTAAATATACAAAAATCCATGGCATTGTACACTGTAAATGGGAGAATTGGCCTGGCATGGTAGCTCATGCCTGTAATCCCAGGACTTTGGGAGGCTGAGGAGGGTGGGTCACTTGAAGTCAGAAGTTCGAGATCAACCTGGCCAACATGGCAAAACCCCGTCTCTACTAAAAATACAAAAATTAGCTGGGGATGGTGGCATACACCTGTAATCCCAGCTACTGGGGAGGCTGAGGCACAATTGCTTGAACCCAGGAGGCAAAGGTTGCAGTGAGCTGAGATAGTGCCACTGCACTCTACCCTACGTGACAGAAGGAGACTGCATCTCAAAACAACAAATTGTGTGGTGTGTGAATTATATCTCAATAAAGCTGTTTAAAAATAGCAAAGTTGATGGCACACCTGTGGATGATTGACAACACATCAGGTGCCATGGCATGCCCACTGGAAACCACAGCCCAAGACACACTCAGGTGCAGGGAGGGCCTGGACTAGAAGCTTTCAGAAAGGACTCTCTCCCCTGACCAGGATTCGGCTCCAACTCTGGGATTCCCCAATCCATGGATGGAACAACAGCCTCTTCGGCTATGCCAAAGCAAGGAAGGAACAGAAGAGCAGGGAAGGGACAGAAGAGCAGGGAAGTCCCCAACACCCTCTCCCAGCCAAACAGCCAAGAAAGCCTCACCTCAGCCTTCCACAGCCCCTGCGTGCATACTGTATTTTATAAACTCACGTCAGCACCCAAGACAACGTGTGCCTGCTTAGAATTAAGTCCTTTTTAATACTGGAGATGGTGGGGACAGAAATTAGCCAAGAGGAGGAAGAGGAGGGACTTGAGTGCTCCCTGTCTTGCCTTGTATGTGCCTTAAAGCCTGAGGGTCTGGCTAGGCACGGTGGCTCACGCCTATAATCCCAGCACTTTGGGAGGCTGAGGTGGGTGGATCATCTGAGGTTAGGAACTTGAAATCAGCCCGGGCAACATGGTGAAACTCCATCTCTACTAAAAATACAAAAATTAACTGGGTGTGGTAGTGCGCACCATTACTCCCAGGTACTCAGGAGGCTGAGGCAGGAGAATCACTTGGACCTGGGAGGTGGAGGCTGCAGTGAGCTGAGATCATGCTGCTGCAACTCCAGCTCAGGTGACAGAGTGAGAGTCTGTCTCAAAAACAAAACAAAAACAACAAACAAACCTGAGTGGCCACTGCAGCCATGGGTCTGGTCAGAAACAGCCCAGCTTGGTAAACTGATGGGGGTGAGGCACAGGACTCAGGGATCCTCTGTGTCGATTTCTGAGCACTGACACCTTTGAACAAAGTGCATAGGAAGCACTCTGGAGTCCCAAAATGCTACTGATGGGGGCGATGACACATGTTCTCTTGGGGATGGTCTGTCACTGGCTTCCTTGAACACTGGATCTCTTGGAAGGCAAAGCAAGCCTAGGTCCTCTGTGACAACCTGGTAACCTGACTGTGGTCCCCAAGCTGCTGTGGCCACTGCCTCGCCAAACTCTCAGGGCCTGCTCCTGGCCACACCCCTTCCCTGTGTCCCTTTATGGGCTCCACCCGCCCCTTCCGGGGCCGTCATCACCTCAGCCTCCTTAAATCTCAGCATGTTCCTTTTTTATCAGCAGGACAAGAATGACACGTATCTGTGACAGTTGTCTTTATGGACGTTTAATGAGCCGATTCACGGGAAGCACCAACCCCAGGGGCTTAGTAAGAAGCTGCGATAGGTGGAAAGTTTGTTCCCACCTGAATGTTACACTGGATGGGAGGATGGTACCCCGATGTAACCAGGCTCTAACTGAGCTGGCGAAACAAGGTCTTGGGTGTCGCTCCCTCCTTCTGATGTCCAGCTGTGCTCCATGAAGAGCCCTCCCTCTGTGAACACCAAAGCATAACCCTTAACACCTTTAAGGTTGACTGTGGCTTCTCCCCAGTCATGCCCTGGCATTGCCCTGCCTCCTGGCTGGTTACACAGAAACCCCGGGCCCCAGATCAAGCCACCCTACAGCTTCCAGCTGGCTGGCCCCTCCTGTCCCTGCAGGCTGGGATCCTGTCTGTAAGTTTGCCTTTGCATGCCGTGGGGCAGGCCACGTGGGTCCCCACCCTCGTGGCATGCAATTGACTCTTCCCAAGAAGCAGGACATGCTTCAGTGCAGATGCTGAGTGGGCTCTGGGCACACCCCTGGGCTCTGTGGCCACCTGTATGCCCCTCTCTCTGAACGCCAACCCGGGGTGTCCGGCCACCATCAAGGTGACGGAAGTACTAAGGCTGTGCGCTTTCCGTTCCACAAAAATCATCACTGGGAGCCCCTTTGATTTCCAGGGAAACTGGGGCTCCTTGCTGCACTTCCTGTCAGGCTGGCCCTTTGAACAAGCTCACTCCATAATTTCAAGTTTGAATCTCGTTTTAAATGGCAGTTAAAAATTGTATGTGGCAGTTCACAATGAAATTTAGCTTGACAGCTTGGACATAAAACTAAAAATAAATGACTTCACATCCAAATAATAAGTAATAACAATGTTAGCCTGCATAAGAATAGCAGGGCTGGATTCAAATACAATATTAATTTTAGGAATATGAGTGACTGGGGGAGAGACAGAGGCAAAGAAACAAATCCTTCATATAGCAATCGGCTCCTCTTATCCCCCAGGCAACTGGCTGCCTTTCACCTCCGCGGCACAGCAATTATGTGGTGTAATGGAGGCAGCGCAAATAAGCAGAAAGATTTTATTAAACCAAATGAGCAAATCATCTGCGTATTATTGCGATTTGATTGACACTGACAAGTGTCGAGCAGACGCGGATGTGAATATGATAAAGAAGCTTGCAGCAAAGCTCTTGATAATGTTACTCTTGATAAAGTTGCCTGGCCACCCTCTCTAAGTAAATAAAGGGGAGAGGAATATGACGCATATTAATTCACCCAGTTTGCAGCCTACTGGAGGACGAGAGGGGGAAAAAAAAGTTGCAATGGGTTCAGCGTGTGGCATTTTATATGAATACCAAAATTGCATTCATGATTCACATAGACTTTACGATAATATATTAATATTAAAACTAAAGGTCATTCCACATAACAGTTAAGCTGCCTGAGCTTCAACCTTTATACCAATAACAGACTCTAGAAAGTAAGGAAGAAATATTTGAATACTCTAAAAATTTTTTTTTTTAATTTGGGAGGATTGCTGGCTAACACTAGCTCAGGTGGCCCCTCACCCACCCGCCTTCTCCAGGGACAATTAAAGGGCTACCTCGAGGATGGCTGCATCTGAGACAGCTGGTGCTGCCAGTGAGGAAAGGTGATTAATTGCCACAGGCCTTCGGGCCCTAGTACGGGGCTGCGTCTCACTAATGATTCCCTTATGAGCTGGGGGAGCGCTTGCCATCGTAGGCGCTCCACAGAGTCAGCACAAAACTTTACTCAGCTGCTCAGGGCGCTCCGAGCAAATGGCCCAGCATGAGGAAGGCTCGGTCTAGGACGATTTAGGGGGGAGACCTGCCTGAAGGCAGGGGGCTGGCCACAATGACCTCTGGAGCTCCCTTCAGGGGGTGGTTTGCTCTGATTCTGTCAGTCCGGCTGGCTCACACAAAAGATTGTCCTGAGTGGGTGGACAGACCCTGAGAATTTTCCTGGAAGAAGGGCTTAAAGAAGAAAATGGGGACAAGGGCAGTCTGCTTGTCTGCACTGAGGTGCTGTTCACGCAAGCAGAGAGTCATTTCCATAGAATAAGTGAAACCAGTGTAGGTTGAAAGGAATGTTTATGCTGGAAAGTCAATCTGGGCCTCAGACTCATGGGTAGATTCAGAAGTCTTGCCTGCTGAGACTGGGTGGCCAGGGAGCCTCGTGGCTAGAGTCAGCTCGTCCAGGCTCAGAGCTCACTGTGCCTCAGTGTAAGATAACTCTGCATCCAGCAGCCTCTACAGTAGCTTGAAATTGGTGGGAGTAGTTACACCATGGAAATTGGCCATGGTGGGTGTATTTACACCAAGTGTAAATTGGCCATAGTGGGAGTATTTACGTCATGGAAATTGGCCATAGTCGGCGTATTTACACCATGAAAATTGGCCGTGATGGGAGTATTCACACTATGGAAATTAGCCATTGTGAGTATATTTACACCGTGTGTAAATTGGCCATAGTGGGAATATTTACACCATGGAAATTGGCAAACAAACACTATAAATTAGGACTCCTCCCCACCAGCTGGTTTTTAAACATTTTAACAGCATTCCACTGGCTGACTCAGGACATAGAAACATGGCTATTTTACCTAGAACTGAGTCTTTATGAATGCCAATTTGATGCAAAACATCAAATTGTCTGCTGGTTACTGCTGACCTTGCTGGCATCCTAAACAGATGAACTCAGGCTCTGGTCTCCCTTGGCCTGGTCACTCTCTGGGCCTGGCTAAGCCTTGCCCTCCCTCAGCCTTCTGGCCTTGTTAGGCATCTCTCATCTCTTGTGGAGTCTCCTGGCCCATCCTGGACACAGAAGTGCCTGGGTTGTGCCCACACCTCAAGGGAGGGGAAGGCAGCTCCGAAAGGCCATGCAGCAACTCTGCTGGACCACGACCACCCACCCTACTTTGCTAATCCAGGTGGATGGAGAGTGAGCAGGGGATCTATTTCCAGGTTCTCAAGGGGAGGGTAGCCTCCTCTTATTCCTTTATCTTATACCTTTCCTAGGCCAAGCAAGATGTGAAGGAGAGAGATCAGGACATGTCCAGTTTCATCTCTCGCCCATCTGTCTCTCCCGCCTTCCTCCTCCCGCATCTGCCAAGGTCAATGTTTTTCAATGTTTTCATGGCGCCAGTCATGACCCATTCCTGGGGGAGTGACGGAAGTAAGGGAGTTATGACCAGCATTAATACAAATTAACAAAGAATTTTTAAAATGAGAAAATATTACACATAACAAGGCTAAGAATTGTTTTCTAAAATTTGTTTTGTGTTCATGTCTGTGCACACACACGAATGTCTCGCTGTGGGTTATGGAAAAAATATGTGACAGTCACTCTTCTGTGTCATATTCTATCACAGAGCGACAGGCTGCATCTCCCAAGGGACATAGGGCTGTCTTCTCCACACGAGAGCTCTCAAAGCACTGAGGCTCCCAAGCCTAGCTCTTGACGTGTTAACTGAGGATATTTTTCTAAAAAATAAATGAGGAAATCTTCAAGACAAGTCTGGTTTGCCATGCAAATTCCAGTTATGAATGTCAAAACCTGAGCATAATTCTTTCTCTTGCATTTTCACTGTAGGCAAGCGTGACTTCCACTCCCGAAGATGACCAATGCCTGTGGCCAACTGGGGAGAGGCTCGCATTCGAAAAAGCCAAAGAAGAAAGGAATTAATGTATTTTTTAAACATCTCTCGTTCCATGCTAATGTTGTAAGAGGCTGTTGGGCTGACCCCCCCCATCTATGGCGCCCTGCTTGCTTTGCCAGCGGCACATGCGTAGTGATGGACACTGAGCTATATTTTCTCAAGGGGTACTCGGAGCTAAACTGATCTGCATCTGAGAAGCCTCCACTGTCCATCCTGTTGCCAATGCCATGAACCACACTTGGCTTCAATAAGCAATTCCATGTGCAATTGTGCAAAAGCCAAGTTAAGTGGCTCGGAGGTTCCTTCCACTGGGACTGGGCCAGGTTATTCTTGTGATCACTTTTTGCCACCTCCCCTTCCTTCTAGATCGTCAGTTTTAGGAGGGTAGAGACTGTGTCTGCTTAACCCATCCTCATCCTCAGTCCTAGCAGAGCATCCAAGGCATTTGGTAGGCATTCAATGAGGTTGTGTAGCATAAATGAATGTGGGCCGGGTGTAGTCACTCATGCCTGTAATCCCAGCATTTTGGAAGGCTGAGGCAGGTGGATCACCTGAGGTCAGGAGTTCGAGACCAGCCTGGCCAACATGGTGAAACCCTGTCTCTACTAAAAATACAAAAATTAGCTGGGCATAGTTATGTGTGCCTGTAATCCTGGCTACTCAGGAGGCTGAGGCAGGAGAATTGCTTGAACCCAGGAGGTGGAGGTTGAAATGAGCAGAGATTGTGCCATTGCACTCCAGCCTAGGTGACAAGAGTGAGACTCCGTCTCAAAAAAAAAAAAAAAAAATAAATAAATAAATGTGAACTTATGTAGGAGAAGTGGAAAATCTCCCATATTTCTTTAAAGTATTGTCTAATGCTGGGGTGTCCAATCTTCTGGTTTCTCTGGACCACATTGGAAGAATTGTCTTGGCCCACACATAAAAAATACACCAACACTATCGATAGCTGATGAGCTGAAGTTCAAAACTTCCCCCCAAATCTCCTAATGTTTTAAGAAAGTTTACAAATTTGTGTTGTGCCTCATTCAAAGCCGTCCCGGGCCAATGAGCCGTGGGCCACAGGTTGGACAAGCTTGCTGTAAGGGGTTCCAGGGAATATTGTTAAATGTGGTGTCTCAACCACGTCACAACAGTGAGGCCAAAACACTTCTTGTGTGCTCTTTTACAAATTTGCAAACAGGCAGAAACCTGAGAGATAAATTAGGTGATTTCTGGTGTGTCAATCTTTTAATGAAACACGATCACTTTTGTTTATTGTTGTTTCGGAAGAGTATTTTAAGAGCCCATCATTTAAAGTAAATGTGTGGTTCACTGTGCACCACAGCCGGGCATCGCGTATTCTGTCTTTAAACACTACCATTACTGCTAGTAAAAGTGAGATACACACCCATCCATATATTTTATGCCCTTCTGTTCAAGAATACATACAACGATAACATCATTCTCTATTTAATTTTGAATACTGGTCTGAGGGAAAAGTAAACAAGGCTATATATTTTTTGGAGTAATAGGTCTCTAAATTCTACAAAATTTCAAGGGATAAAAATCAGTCAGATATATCTTAAATGCTAACTGCCATTTCCCTGTGCTCTTAACAGGACTGAAAACCACAATCGTAAGACATTCAGTGTCTATAAGATATATGTATTCTAATCCTTGCTTTGTGGCCTACAATAACCCAAACTTTATTTTAAATGAACAGACAGTTTTCCCAAGGTACCATTTTCAACACTATTTTCCTATTTCCTACACACAGTGCAGACTTTGTAACCTGGCGCTGAAGACACGTATAAGCTGAACCTATGCTACTTCCGCAATCTTATCGACTCATTTGTATTAAGTTCCAGAATACATGTTAGGACTTTGGCAAGACAGACAAGACCTCTCCCCCTCCTGGAATTTCCATCCATCCAGAGAAAAAATATTCCAGATCATCGCTGGTGCTGTGAAGGAAATATACAAGGTAAAAAGGACAGCCTTTTGGATGAGAGAGAGTGGCTTTGGGGAGATGTCAGGGAGGCCCCCGGGAGTAGCAATGGGATCTGAGGGCCAGCTGTGGGAAGGGTCAGGTGGTCCCAAGGCCTTGGGAAGGGGAGCACTTGGTCTATTCAGAGTGAGTGAGTGGAGGGGGAAGGGTGTCCGAGAAGAGGTACAGGTGGTTAGATCTCAACACTTCATTTGTTTTTATTGTTTGAGACAGAATCTTATTCTATCACCCAGACTGGAGCACAGTGGCACCATCTCGGCTCACTGCAACCTCTGCCTCCCAGATTCAAGCAATTCTTATGCTTCAGCCTCCTGAGTAGTGTGTGGTCAGATCACACAAGGCCTCCAGAATCACAGTGAGATGTCAGTTTTACGTTAGAGAAATTTGAAGTTAAACATTACATAGTGGCTTTATTCATAATTGCCAAAAGATTGGAAAATACTCAAATGTTCCTCACCTAGGGGGATGGGTAGGCAAACTGCACATCCATTTAAAGGCATACTACTCAGTAATGAAAAGGGACAATGGGTACACGCAACAACATGGGTGAATTTCAGGTGCGTTATGCCAAGGGACAAAAGCCAGACTTTGTGGGAGTCATCTACTGCTGCCAACAAAATTATCCCCAAAGTTGGCAGGAGCAGGGAAGTACAATCCTACTCTGTATCTGGAAGGAAAACTTGAAGAGCAGCGTGACAGCCCGTTGTAGAAATCGTAACTGCCTACTTGGGAGGCTGAGGCAGGAGAATTGCTGGAACCTAGCAGGTGGAGGTTGCAGTGAGCGGAGATCACACCACCGCACTCCAGCCTGGGCAACAGAGTGAGATTCCCACTTCAAAAAAAGAAAAAAGTTACAACTGTGTCTCCATCTTACTTCTAAGGAGAGAGTCCTGCAATTCTTCACAAATGCACCTCCTCCTTGTGAGGGGGAAGAGACAGAAGCATGCTGTTCACAGTGTACTTGTTATTCACATTACTCATTATTCACATTACTGGAAGCAAAATGTACTACCGTATTGAGGCAGCTGGCGAAGAGAAGTGTCCTGTGACATAGACAAGCTGTGACAGGCAGTGAGATGGCAGAGACTGGGGTGACCCGTGCAGGGTTGCACAGCCACAGAGTCCCATGCTGGTTCTCCCGCTGACACCTGTGTGGCCCTGGACTCTCAACACTTTAAGTTTTCTGAGACAGAATCTTGCTCTATCGCCCAGGCTGGAGTGCAGTGGCACCATCTCGGCTCACTGCAACCTCTGCCTCCCGGGTTCAAGCAATTCTTGTGCCTCAGCCTTCCAAGTAGCTGAGATTACGGGTATGCACCAGCACACCCTGCTAATTTTTTGTATTTTTTTTTTTTAAATTAGAGATGGGGTTTCACTATGTTGATCAGGCTGGGCTTGAACTCATAACCTCAGATGATCCACCAGCCTTGGCCTCCCAAAGTGCTAGGATTACAGGTGTGAGCCACTGTATCCGGCCCCAGACCCTCAACACTTCAGAGTTTCAGTTTCCCTCACCTGCAAAAGTTATGCCAACCATCTCTAAGGTCCCTTCTATCTATACATTGTTAGTCATCATTCCGTGACTTAATGACGTACTGCTTCTTGTGCGACAAGTTGGGAGCTCCCTCAATCCCTGAAGCCCATTCTCACACCTCTTCCAGGGTCACTTGGATACCACCTGTGTGATTTATGCCACATCTGCCTGCCACCTGCTCTACTGGTCGCTTAACCTGTTCCTTCAAATGAACTCACTTTTTTTTTTTTTTTTCCCCCCCCCCCCCCCCCGCGGGCGGGGGGCCCCCCCCCCCCCGGGCCCCCCCCCCCCCGGGCCCCCGGCCCGCCGGGGGGGGGGGCGCCCCCCCCCCCCCCCGGGGGCGCCCCCGGCCCCCCGCCGGCCGGGGGCCGCCGGGCCCACTAATTTTTTTTGTTTTTTTTTTTGGGGCGGGGGCCCCCCCGTGCCCCGGGGGGGCCCCCCCCCCCGGCCCCGCGGCCCGGCGGGGGGGGGGCCCCAAACGCCGCGATTCCGCGCCCCCCCCCCCCCCCCCCCCCACTCACTTTTTAAAACAAATTTAAATGGGTTTATTTTAAAAGTAAACTTGTGGCAGGGCACAGTGACTGACGCCTATAATCCCAGCACTTTTGGAGGCCAAGGTGAGAGGATAACACGAGCCCAGGAGTTTAAGACCAGCCTGGCAACATAGTGAGATCCTGTCTCTACAAAAATATACGTATATACACATACAGACACACACACACACACAGATTAGCCAGGCATAGTGGTGCATGCCTGTAGTCCCAGCTTCTTGAGGGGGCCGAGATGAGAGGATTGCTTGAGGTTGGAAGGTTGAGGCTGCAGTGAGCTGTAACTGCACCACTGCACTCCAGCCGGGGCACAGAGAGGGATCTTTTCTCAAAAATAAACACATAAATAAATAATAGGAAGGTTTTTTGTTTGTTTGTTTTTGGAGACAGAGTCGCACTTTGTCACCCAGGCTGGAGTTCAGTGGTGTGATCTCAGCTCACTGAAATATCGGCCTCTTGGATTCAAGAGATTCTCTTCCCTCCACCTCCTGAGTAGCTGGGATTACAGGCATGCACCACCATGCCTGGCTAATTTTTTGTATTTTTAGTAGAGATGGGGTTTCACCAGGTTGGCCAGGCTTGTCTCGAAGTCCTGGCCTCAAGTGATCCACCTGCCTCAACCTCCCAAAGTGCAGGCATTACAGGTGTGAGTTACCACGCCTGGGCTAGAACTTTATATCACAATGGTAAATGGGGGGAAAATATCAGTGAGACTAGCCAATTAGAAGCCAACTAAAAAATAAATGCCATGAAAGCAAAGCAATGTTGCCAATTTCTGATTTGATACTATTACAGCTGAAAACTTGAGTCTGTGTGCTTGCCTTTTTTTTTCTTTTTAATAAAGATGGGGTTTCACCATGTTGGTCAGGCTGGTCTTGAACTCCCGACCTCAGGTGATCCACCCGCCTTGGCCTCCTAAGTGCTTGTATTACAGGTGTGAGCCACAGCACCCGGCCGCCTTTTTTTTAAAGGAGGTGATTAAAGAGAGGTGTTAAAGACCTGTTAGCTCCAAACTGAGGCTTTCTCCTTGCTTTCTCTGAAGGCTTAAAAGATAATTGAAAAGGGAACAACTTTGTCCTTTGGTTGACTCAGTGTTATTAATGCCCTATCTACCTCCTGTGTAATACCATTTCCCCTTACATACAGCTACATCTCCCACACTTTAAGAAATGCTGAATTTGGTGTGCCTCATAGTAATTTATATAGGAGCTGGTTCCCTTGCTGCCCCTGACTGAGCTCTCGGAGGCCAGGTGGGTTCCCGGTTTTTCCATCTCTGTAGCCCTGACAGATGTCCCTTCTGACCTCCTGGAAGAGGGTTTGGCAGCATCTGGAGCAGGTCAAGCCTTAAGGAGGTGTGACAAGAGCGAGCCAGGGAACGAAGCAGGAGCAGCCACCATCATCAGCAAGGGGGGAGTCTCAGTCCTGATTGCTGTTGCACTAAATCAGTGAGCTTTGTCTGAAGTTCTAAAGAGGGAGAAAGGGGCCCAGCAGAGGAGGAGTTGGGTCTGGGTTTCAGTGCTGTTTTCAGATGATTTTCAGAGATACTTGAGTCTCTCAGTGGGTATTAGTCTATGAAACAATAATTACGCAACTAATGCTTAAAAGTAATACACGTTTTGGAGATTTTTTTTTTAAATGAAAAAGCATGAGTTTTAGGGTCTCTCTCTTTTTCTTCATGAAAAATTAGAGCCGAGCCTCCCCCGCAATGGAACAAATGGAGGCCGTACCTGGGCAGTTCCTAGTAGATGCCCTGGGGGGTGCAGCTGGCCTTCATAGTTTAAAACCTGCCCAGGTGATTCTGACAGGCAGCCAAGGCTGAGAACACTGGATCAGAAAATGCAGAGGAAAACTTGGCCCAGATGAATGCGTTCGCTCATTACCACACTGGCCCTCTCTCTACCGGACAACTCCTTGTGCCCCCAAATACACATCTCATCTCCATTTGTAACCTTTGAAAATAAGTCAGCTATGCTCTCATCATTCATCATTAGGGAAATGCTAATTAAAACCGCAATGAGGTTCCACTTCACACTCAGCGGAATGACTATCATCAAAAACGAAAACAAGTGTTGGCAAAGATGTGAAGAACTTAGTGCACTGCTGGTGGGAACGTAGCTGTGATGAAAAACATGCTGGCTCTTCAAAAAGCTAAATGTATAATTAGCATACAACCCTGCAATTCCACACCTATGTATATCCAGAAGAATTGAAAACAGGGACCGAGGCAAGTACTTGTACACAGTAGCCAAGCGGTAGGAACAATTCAAGTGTCCACCAACAAATGAATGGATAAACGAACTGGGGTACACATACACAATTTTTCAGCCACAAAAAGGAAGGGAGCATTATTCAGCCATGAAAAGAAATGCAACTAATTCCGAGAAGCCTACAAATGAGCGAACTTTGAAAACATTATGCTAAGTGAAATAAGCCAGACCCAAAAGGACAAATATTGTACAATACCACTTACACGAGATATGTAGAATGGGCAAATTCAAAGAGGAAATTCATAGGTTACCAAGGGCTGGGAGAGGTTGGTGTTTAATGGGTCCAGAGTTTCAGTTTGGAATCATGAAAAAGTTCTGGAAATGGGTAGTGGTGATAGTTACATGAAATTGTAAATGTGCTTGTATGAGTCCACGCTTGCTTTGCTATAAAGAACTACCTGAGACCGGGTAATTTATAAAGAAGAGGTGACATGACCTTCTGAATATACGAAAACCAATTGAATGGTAGCACACTTTAAAATGGTGGATTTTACAGCACGTAAGTTACATGTTTTTTTCAAAGGCAGATTATACAGTCATGTAAAGTTTTCTGTAGTGTAGACACAGAATTGTGTGTAGGGTGTACATATTTGCTAAGCCTCAAAGTCACAGCCACCACACTCAAGGGTGATTTGCCAGCACAGCAGAGAAGGGCTTGTGGGCTGCTGATAGCTTGTAAAAGCTCCCCTGGGGGTGCTGGTGAGCAGCCTGGCTCAGACCCTGGGAGCCCCAGTCACGTCTGTTCTCTCAGAAAAACAAGAAGCCGCAGCATGGACCCATCATCTTGCAACACGTGTAATAACCTCTGAACCTCCAGGCCCAGCATGAAGGATGTCACTCCTGTTTAGCCACCTGTGGGGGAGGAGGTGGCAATACCTGCCACACATGCAATTGGCTGGGAAGGTGGCCAGCCTGAGTTTGAGGTCTCCCCCTGACCAGGCAGCAACATTAGCAGCCACAGCGGTGTCAACACCTGCCTGCCAGCAGGCACCATGCATGATAGGTGGCTTGTTTTCAAGGACAAACTCCAAAGACCAGGAACCAGTTATGTCCTGCTCTTGCCTGTTTTGACCACAGCCTTGGTGCGCTTTTGCTACCTACTGAAAGGGAGGAGTGGAATCAGACCCTCCGGTGGCAAAATCCAACAAAAACCCCTGGGGTGTGGGGGAATCCTGCTGAAATAGACTCAGGCTCATCAACATCCCAAATCCATAATCTCCCTGCCCTTCCCACCTTCACACACACCGCCTTCAGCTTTTGCCCCGCCTCATCCCTGGAATCCCTTCTTACCTTGGTTCCTAGGGTAAACCTGCAGAGCAAGACGGATGGAGGAGAGTCCACCACAAACCGGCAATCCCAGCCTCACTTCTAAGCAGGGTAACATCGGCCTTGAAAGACAGCTGGAGGGGATTGTGGGTTGATGCCAATCACCTTGGAGAGGGCTCAGCCTTCTTGAAGTAAATGCTCAGAAGGAGCACCTGCTTCATGGTGTTAACAAGAATGGGCACCACCTGCTTCGGCAGTGCCCCGGGGTCAGCATCCACGCGGGCCGTGCCCTCACCCAGCCCACCTGGCAGCTGCCGACACAGCACTGGGATGCATTTCCTGCCTGGGTGACTCAGAGCCGCTCAAGCCTGGGATCCAAGCTGGAGGGCTGGGTGTGGAGAGTATTTGGCAGGTGTCGTGGGAAGCAGGGAGGTGTGAGCAGGGAATGGATTCAAAGTTTTTTATAACCCAGAGACTCTGGAATTTTGTGAGTAAGTGGGACTATTTCCTTCTGGAGCGGGAGAGACAATTCCTGCTCATACTGTTTGTGTGATAAGGAGGAAATCTAGCAACGCCCAACCCAAATCCATCAAAAAGAGTTGGAAGACATGTGGGCTCTCAGGAGGAGGAAGAGAAAACAATAACCAACGTTTCAGTCTGGAGGATAATCTCCGAGGCTCAAATATACATATTCAGGGAAACTTTGCCCCACACATGAAAACTTCAATGCTACCATTATTATTATTATTATTTTTTATGGAGTCTTGCTCTGTCACCAGGCTGTAGTGAATGGCATAATCTCAGCTCACTGCAGCCTCCGCCTCCTGGGTTCAAGTAAATCTCCTGCCTCAGCCTCCCAAGTAGCTGGGACTACAGGTGCACGCCATTACACCCAGCTAATTTTAGTACTTTTAGTAGAGACGTGGTTTCGCCATGTTGGCCAGGATGGTCTCGATCTCTTGACCTTGTGATCTGCCCGCCTCAGCCTCCCAAAGTGATGGGACTACAGGTGTGAGCCACCGCGCCCGGCCGCTACTATGATTATTTAGGAAAGATGTCATGCTTAAATATTCACAGTGTATTGGCTGCTAATCATACCTCAATAAAGCACTTGAAATTTTAAAAGTTAGATATTATTAGCGACCTGCCCCTTGAAGTTTAGGTATCAGGGTTTGTTGACTTCTTGAACAAGGAGGAAGAGCAGGTGTGACCCACCTCGAGGCTCCTGGTGTTCAGGTGACTCATTGGAGATCAGACAGGCAGAGTGGTGGAGCTGGGCCTCTGCGAAGTTTCCACAAACATTTATGAGCTTGCTGTGGGCTGGATGGTGGGAAAAGTATCGGGGAAATATTACAGGGAGTGTTAAGAGAGGGTTCCTGTTCGGGAGTTGCCCCTGACTCGCTTTGTAACTAAGCAATTGATGTCTCTCTGGGCCTCAGTTTCCTCATCTGTAAAAGGGACTAAAAAAGGTCTCTGAGACTCTTTTTGCTCTGGGAAGCCAAAGGTGATCTGTGAATAGGTTTTCTAACTTCAAAAGCAATGTCCCGGGTGTAGTGGTTCATGCCTGTAATCCCAGCACTTTGGGAGGCCAAGGTGAGCAGCTCACTTGAGGTCAGGAGATCGTGACCAGCCTGCCCAACATGGCAAAATCCTGTCTCTACTAAAAATACAAAAAAATTTAGCCGGGCGTGGTGGCACACGCCTGTAATTCCAGCTATTCAGGAGGCGGAGGCAGGAGAATTGCTTGAAACTGCAGTGAACCAAGATCACACCACTGCACTCCAGCCTGGGCAACAGAGTGAGACTGCTTCAGAAAAACAAAAAACAAAACGAACAAACGAAAGCAATGTAACCTCTCCATCCCACCCAAATATTGGAATATTGAAAAGAAAGACCCACCTCCTTTCCCAAATTAAGCGGCACTTTTCTAATTATAACTTTGATTCTGCTCTAAAGTCGGCAAAGCAGAATCAGACTTTAGGATCTCTCACTCAAGATCCTAAAGTTATGAGTTATCTAATTCCAACGTCTTAGTCGTTAAAGTGCCAGCGAATTATGTTTATGTGAATCAAAGCATAATTTTGGCTTTAAGAATAAAGGGTTCGAATATCTGGTGTGTGTGTGTGTGTGTGTGTGTGTGTGTGTGTTTAAGAAAAACGACGATATCAGCCCTTAGAAAAATCAGCTTACTTTGAGACCTCCGTGCCATTATTGCCTCCTTTAATATTGCTGACAGTCTCTTGCAAATGTATCACAAGTTGGCATTTATTAGTGCGAGGCACAAGTAAGGGGCATGTTATTTGATTTGAATAATAGCTCGGAGCTACAATTTGAGTCCAGAAATATATTAGTCAGAAACAATCTCATTTAATAACACAGAAACTAATAAAAGAAAAGTATTCCAACTGATTCAGAATTGAATTTATGAATATTGCTTTAGCAGGATTAATGATCAAAACCCCAACCTGTTTGTCACGTTATAACTGACTTTTCCATTTAAATGCAAAACCAGAAGTCAATGAGTCCAAAAGATTGTATATTGCTTTGAAGAAAACCAGTTCATTTTACATGTAAGCTTCCAAACTGGCAATAAACTTTAATTACAGGGTCAGATAATCAAATTATAATCAAATAGCCTCACATAAAAATCTATGTTTGAAATTAATGGGACACAAGCCTGACTTGGTATCATTCCACCTCTGTAACTTACTAACAGACATTTCATTTTCATTTAAAAGTCACCTTAAGGACTTTCTCCTCAATTTCTACCGTGTAGCTTAATTTGATTTAGAAAACATTTCATTCTTAGACCATGCAGTCCTTCAAATTTTCATATTCAGCTCTACTGCCCTGCTCTCCTCTCCCCTGCCTCCTCTCACCTTGGGGAGGTCTGTTTTATAATTGATGATGGAATTTCCAAATTGGCCTGATTGTAACCCTTTCCAACTAAGAGGTGTCTGTACTGGGAAGAACCCTTGATCTGGTATCAGGTATCATCGGACAGAGGCAGCAACCACACCATGGAACTGAGTGGCCTAGAAAATTTTGCCAGAGGAAAATAATGTGTACAGCAAGCTTGTCCAACCTGTGGCTGAGGATGGCTTTGAATGTGGCCAAACAGAAATTTGTAAACTTCCTTACAACATTATGAGAGTTTTATTTTTTGTGATTTATTTATTTTTTTGCTAATCAACTATTGTTAGTGTATTTTATATATGGCCCAAGACAATTCTTCTTCCAATGTGGCCCAGGGAAGCCAAAGATTGGACACCCCTGATGTATAGCTTAGAAATACATAAGTTATTTTGAAATCAACACATACATGGGCAAATGAATGGCATGAACACATACCTGCTTCACTGTGTCATGAGATCTGAACAAGCAGAATGGGAAGTGATGCTTCAAAACCTCTCTTTTTATCTTTAAAAGTGGTTTCTGTGTCTTCTTCAGTAACAGTAGCATCTTTTGTCGGCAGGAGGAAGACCCAGCTGCCGGGCTTCCCGTTTCCTGGCAAGCAGGCGAGTTGTGGCCATGTGGGAAGAGTGAGAAGCCGAGCAGCCTGTGGAGGGGACTCTAAGATGAACACACTTCTGCCACTGGCACTTTCTTCCTCTAAGGATTAGACTTTTCTCCTAGCTCTCCCATAGAATAAAATAAATGGGGTGCAAAGCATCTCTGACAGGGTCACCAGATAAAAATAAATTTTTGTATATCTCAAATAATGCATGGGATATACTAAAAAAAAAAAAAAAGTCATTCCTTGTTTATCTGAAATACGAATTTAAGTGGAAATCCTATATTTTTATTAGCTAAATTGACAACCCTGGCCTGCAACAATAATGGCAATAAATGCTCCTTTGAGTGTTCAGAGCTTGGTATCTTCTGAAACATTAAAGGACTTCATGGTGATTAACTTAATGTTTCCCAAACTTGCCAATGATCACCCAATCATAAGAATCAGCTGGGAGCCTTATAAAACTACAATTACCTGGCCAGGTGTGGTGGCTCACACCTGTAATCCCAGCACTTTAGGAGGCTGAGGAGGGTGGATCACTTGAGGTCAGGAGTTTGAGACCAACCCGGCCAACATGATGAAACCCTGTTTCTACTAAAAATATAAAAAATTAGCCAGGCATGGTGGTGGGCACCTATAATCCCAGCTACTTGGGAGGCTGAGGCAAGAGAATCGTTTGAACCCAGGAGGCAGAAGTTGCAGCAAGCCAAGATCACACCACTGCACTCCAGCCTGGACAACAAGAGTAAAACTCCATCTCAAAAAAATAAAAATAAATAAATAAAACTACAAATACTCAGGCTCATCTTACAATTACTTATTCAGTAAGCCCAGGGTTTAGGCTGGAAGTTTGTCTTTGGACAAGTTTCCCAGGTGCTTCTTGGCATCAGAAAAGTTTGGAAAACACTGCAAATATCTCTTGTCTTGTCACTACGTCCCCGAGAAGCAAGTGGTGATGGGGTTTGAGAGGTGAGGCAAAATTATTAACCTTCACTTCCAGCTGGGGAAATCATGGCTTAGAAAAGTGCTCAGCTATATTTGTAATTTGGACAGATTGAAACACCAGCCTCAAAATATTTTATTTCATTGCCGCGAAAGTAAAAGATCATGTGGTTTAGAGATGGACAGGCAGGAGACATCTGACCCTGTAAGTTACTTCTATCGGCATAATTATGATCTTTGCCATTTTGTCTGACATGCTCAAGGGTCCCGCTGTGAGCTATTAAAGAATGAGGTATTGATCATCTCTGCCTTGGGTTTTTTATCTGGAGTAAGGAGAGCCTCCCTGCCTCAAGCTTTCTCCATGTTTTCACCCCTGGAACAAAAAAAACACAGTGCAATGGACCAAAAACCCATGAGAAGTTCCATCCATCAGAGTGTGGAGGATGTGTGGAAGGTGCTATGCAGGTGAGCGACTCTGTCCGCTGGCGGCCACTTTAGCCCTTGTCCCGTCCACGGGCCCCAGACACACATGTAAGGGGTGGACAAGTAGGAAAACACAGAACTCCCAAGATAGTCATTTGCACTCTCAGCATGACACATGTCCATTAAAGGGAAACTGCAAGGATGTCAGGGTGATGAGACTATTCAATATAAACAGAGAGCCCCCAGGGTTACATCTGCCCTCCCCTGCTCTGTGTAGTTACTGCCAAGGCGGGAAAACTGGGTTTCAAGTCAATAATTTGCCTCCTTCTCCTGAGAGGTGTTTGCCTGCAGAAAGATGAATCGGAGACAAGAATGAGGTCTGATTTCACCCTCCATGTTCCAAGTCACCCTGGCCAAACATGCAAGGGAACATATGATGGGAAATGGTTTCTTCCCAAGAGACCCCAGCCTATAGGAGGAGATTTGCTGTTGGTTCCCCTTATGCAGAGTGCCTTCTTGCTCTCCAACAAGAGAGGCAGTCACATTTTACTTCTGTGGTTAAGTCACTCTCTTTAAAAATGATCACTGAGCCTGTAGTCAGAAAGGCAGCCTACACTCATCTCTCACCATGACCATGACCTTGGGCAGCCCTTGTCTCTGCCTCAACTTCTACTCAGGCTAGTTACATTAGGTGCCAACTTTGTGGGATTCTCTGCTGACATTCTTCCTTTGTGTCATTGACGGGACATTGACATTGACTAGGCACGCACTAAAGTCAGTTTTTCTTTCTGAAATTAACCCAAAACTGACTTTTGCTGTAATCACACTCTTGTAAAATCTGCTTTTCATATCCCTTGAGTTGTTTCCACAACTCTATGTGAACTCAATGACTAAAGGGATAATATGGAAAATGTTGCAATTCCAAAGAAAAAAGCTCAAGTCTTCCCTAAGTCAGTGTATTGAGTTCTTAGACCACATCTCACATCTGAGAAGGGTCAGGGTTTCTTATTTAACACTCACTGAATGTAGTTACCACTGCTCTGTGACCTCAGAGGAACCCAACTTAACCTTATAAGACATGGAGGAGAGGACAGGGCAAATAATCTGTGGACAGAATGTGGGAAGAGGAAAAATAAGTCAGGGTGATATTAATCATGACAAGTGGTGGGGTTTGGATGATGTAGATTAAAATAAACCTAACTTTCTTAATTTCCTGAGCCCTTGGTAATGCTCTATTGACCAAATCCTTATGAGGTTAAAAACATGTCTTGCTTCCTGCTTTCCTGGAGGCACTCCAGTCTAAATCATCTACAAGGTAAATAATATACCAAAAACCATTCTGATAGCTCTGACTACCTCCAGCTAGGATGCCCTGCAAATCTCCCCAAACACCAAGGATCACCACTTACCATCACGCTCTTTCTGGAACAGTGAATGCTCTGGGCTCCTGAAGTTAGATTTTCGTTTCAGATGTGATGTTAAATTCTAGGACGTTGACCCTGGATGGCAACTTGATATATGTCCCAGAGACCTTGAAGGTGCACGCCCTCTTTCATCTAGAAGTACCATGGCTAAGAGTTTCTTAAGAAATGTCATCGGTACAAAGCTTATCATTGTGAAAAGTCAGTAATCATGTGTGGCATAAATAAATTATGGTATGCTCATATGAAAGAATACTCTGTAGCCATTCAAAATCACATAGAGGAATATGCAGTGACACAAAAGAAAGTTCCTCTCCTATGGGTTAATGAAAATTATAGTACCATGTACAGTTAACAGTGGTCATCTTTGATTGATAGGATTATGACTGATTGAGATTTCTTTCTTTCTTTCTTTTTTTGTGATGCACTTTCACTCTGTTGCCTAGGAGTGCAGTGGTGCAATCTTGGCTCACTGCAACCTCCAACTCCCGAGTTCAATCAATTCTCCTGCCTCAGCCTCCAGAGTAGCTGGGACTACAGGCACGCACCACCACACCCAGCTAATTTTTGTATTTTTATTTGAGACAGGGTTTCACCATGTTGGCCAGGATGGCCTCAATCTCTTGACCTTGTGATCCGCCCGCCTCGGCCTTCCAAAGTGCTGAGATTACAGGCATGCGCCACAGCGCCTGGCATGACTGAGATTTTTAAATTTCTTTTTGTCTTGTTTTCCAAGTTTTCTGCACAAAGCAAATATTACTTATTTATTTTCCCAGGCTGGAGTGCAGTGGTGTGATCATAGCTCACTACAACCCTGAACTCCTGGACTCAAGCAATCCTCGCGCCTCACTCTCCCAAATAGCTGGGACTACAGGTGTGCACCACCACACTCAGATATTTAATTTTTTTTTTTTTTTTTTTTTTGCTAGAGACAGGGTTTCACTATGTTGCCTGGGCTGATCTCAAACTCCTGGGCTCCAGGGATCCTCCCACTTGAACCCCCCAAACTGTTGGGATTACAGGCATGAACCACTGCACCCAGGCTGAAGTACAGTGGCATGACCTTGGCTCACTGCAGCCTCAACCTCCCAGGCTCAAGAGATCTGCCCACCTCAGCCTCCCAAGTGGTTGGGACTACAGGTGCGCCTTACCACACATGGCTAATTTTTGCATTTCTGTAGTGATGGTGGGCAGGGTCTCCTGACGTTGCCCAGGCTGGTCTTCAACTCCCAGGAGGAAGCAATCTGCCAGCCTCGATCTCCCAAAGTGCTGGGATTACTGGCATGAGCCACTGCACCTGGCCCTAGCTGGTATCTTTTTAAGTAGGTAAAAGCTAATTCTACTTCTGAGGAGGAAAAAAATAATAGAACAGGACAAAAATCTCACTGGCCTTTCTGGGACTGACTTCCAGCTTCCACTTTGTCATGAAAAGATTCTATGTTCCTTATGTTTCTAACTTGTCCCAAAGACTATATTCATGGGTTGTCCTGGTTCTTCTTCTCTCGCTATTCCTGTGGAAATGTTCCAGGCATAAAGGACAAGTAGCAAAAATACCCTCTGATGAGTAGATTATGGGATGCATTCAGATCTGACTTAATTATTGCTCTTAACACAGAACCAGACAAATAGTAGGTGCTAATTAACTGTTGAATGAATGAAAGAAAATGCAATCTTGGTATTTTAAGGGCTTTTATTTGTTCCATTGTTAAAATAGGGAAAATGTGTGTGTGTTCGTGTGTGTGTGTGTGTGTGTGTGTGTGTTTTTTTAAAACTCATTTTAAAAACCCATTTAAAATGTGTGTGTGTTTTTTTACAAATACCATTTAACTCAATTCATAACAAACAGTGGTTTAAAATAGAAATTCCAAACCAATTTTGGCTAAAAGGATGCTAGTGTATTCTGAACAGCTGCTGTTGTAGACACAGCCTGAAATAAATAACTTCCAGCGTGGTTCCAAGTCTGTGTTGAATAAACAGCACAGATACAGGAACGGGCTTTATTAGCGTTAATTGCAGTGAGCCTGTGCAGCTCAAGGCTGGATTCTTGCTCATGGAGAAATCTAGCAGTGATGATCCTTCCTCCAGCTGTAGATGGAGCCATAACATTACTAAATACTATCCCAGCACGTGTGTTGGGGGTTTTGTGCTATAAAAGCCAGATGTTTGGAACTTTTCTGGCTTTAGTTTCTGAGTGTGAACAACGAGAAAACTCAGACCTCTTTATTTTTCCCTGACGCTGACTGGGCTTGGAGAAGCCAAGAGGCTCGCTGGGGTGGCTTCGGCTTTCATTCTCCCAGCAATTATCACCTCCTCTCACCTTCTTCTCTGACAATTTCTCTGCTTGAGGGCATCCCGGGGCTGTCAGTACTGCCTTGGCTGGTGAATTCGTTTAGAAAATCAGACCTGAATCCAACTTTTCCTCACATTCTCTTGCCTTCTTTTCACAAGAGCCACTCACAGGCCAGGCACCTGGGGCTCCCCTGACTTCCTGGGCTAGAGAAGTTCAGGGCAGGTTTTCACACCGGCAAATGGGGGCCTCTGTGAGCTGGGCGGGCAGAACTCCACTGTCTCCCCCACATCTGTTCTTTCTCCCCCCCCCCCTTCTGGCTCCATCTCCCCCTCTTTCTGCACCACCCCCAACTCCCTCACTTCTTTCTTCCCCGTCTCCTCCCTCTTCTCTTCCCCCTCTCTCCACACACAGAGCCCTGTAGCCCGGAGTCTTGAGACAAAGGCCATTTTCACGCGTCTTTGCATGACTTCCCACTGGTCTGCAGTGTCTCCTCATGTCACTCGTTCCTTCAGAGTATTCCACAGCTTCCTCCCTGCTCTCATTCTGGGGAATTCCAACCTCCTCGGTTGAGGTTCTAGGGTATAGATCTCCCTTTTCCCTTCCCCGAATCCCAGGCATGGGAGATGGGGCCAACCCATGCTACCTGGATGCTTCGTGCCACGAGTCCCATTCCTCCTCTGCCAGCTGTTACTCATCCCCCGAGGCGAGGTCACATGCCCCCTCCTCCTCCAAGCAGCTCTCTTTGCTTGCCTTAGGTGGGAATTTCTGTTTCTCTCCTGTGGAAGGACTTTGTGATGGCACTTGATGGCATTCTAGATTCGCCTTGGATTCCGATTACTTGGGTGCATGTGTGGGTGATGAGATGACCATTTGAAGGTTTCCCGTATTTCCTTCTGAGCTGCGGTCTTTCTGTTCACTCAGTGAACTCTTCCTAGGCTCGCTGTTGCAAGAGAAGGGAGTGAGAAATTTATACCAGGGGACAAATGCTTCTCCTCCCTGGCACTGGAGCTGCCAAAGTGACTCTACGTAGCTTTAGGTGACTGTGTGCCTTGAAAGAGGATGTCAGGCCGGGAGCAGTGGCTCATGCCTGTAATCTCAGCACTTTGGGAGGTGGAGGCGGACGGATCACTTGAAGTCAGGAGTTTGAGACCAGCCTGGCCAACATGGTGAAACCCCATCTCTACTAAAAATACAAAAATTAGCTGGGCGTGGTGGCATGCACCTGTAATCCTAGCTATTTGGGAGACTGAGGCTCAAGAATCACTTGAACCTGGGAGATAGAGGCTGCAGTGAGCTGAGATCACACCACTGCACTCCAGCCTGGGCAGCAGATCGAGACCCTGTCCTCCCCAGCTAAAAAAAAAACGAGGCTGTCTTCACATCCTTGGGCTGGCTAGGAGTGGGGCAGAGGGAGAGTTTAAGAGGATGGGAATGCAGATGCTGCTGGGTCCTTGAGAAGGTGCCCTGTACATGCCCCATAGACCTAAACCTGGGGGGCAGTGGGTTGGGAAACCACTGATCCCCCAGACAGCTTTGTTGTATCTGAGTAGAGAGCTTTGGAGTCTTGCTTCGTGGGCAGGGCTTGGAGAGACGAACAGAGTCTAGAGGCAACCCAGCTACTGGATGGGTCGGGGTAGAAAAGGCCTTAGCTTTGCAGAGTTTCCATCTCCCATGGTGGCACAGAGGGACTCAGGGATACACAATCAGGCCTTGTAGCAGAGGCAGGAGGTCCCTCCAGCCCCCATGGCTCTGGAGCTGTGCCTTCTCCTTGCTGGCTGGCCTGACATCAGCTACCAGCACCCAGGTCTGTCTGCCAGAGAGGTTTCTCTAGTTGCCAGAGCCGGCCCTACCCAAGCATGTGGCAGGCCGAAGTGTTGGGAAATTGATGGCCCAGCAGCCCTAATCTCATGACCGGTGGGAGTTGGTGTATAAATACCCCAGCTCCCTCACTCTTCGTGTGGGATAACTCTGAGATTCATGCCTGCTCTGCACTGTTTTCTGGAGTTCCCCGAGATTGTGCTGAGTTGGCCCCAGGTAACTTGCTGGATAACACTCTCTCCATTGGCTCTGCCTTCCCTTCTCTGTCTCACACCCCTGCTGGTTTGGGGGAATCACGTCTATGTAAACAATCTCGTGCTCTGGTTCAAACTGATACAAACTCAACAGCGGCTCCTGGAAAGGAACCAAGAGTGCTGCCGTCAGAACCCATGGGGACTGATGACAGGGTCTGGGAGCGGAACTCTCTCAGCTGAGTTCGTCAAGACAGATAAGTGCTGGGACCAGCTATGCCCCCGTTCCCAGACCTCGCATCTGGTAAGCCCTCAAAAAATCTTCAGAACAACCAGGGAGGAAGGGAATGAGGGTGTGTGCTTTAAATTAAGTTGATCTGTGGAAAGAGGAAACTTGTGCTTTAAAAAATTGAAGTTTGCGGGTGCCTCCTCCATCCACGTCTTTCTTCATCTCGCTCTCTGGTTTAGCTGCTTGAAGGCAGGAATGGGCGTGGCTCAGTCTGTGTCCTCCCACGCACCAGGGTCTCCTATGGGAGTCGAGCCAAATTCAGCCCACCTGGCAATGTGACAAGGCAGGTGGATTGCCTTAAGGAGCTGAGAGTTGTCCCCGCCCAATTGGCCACGAGCAAGGAGACGGGGCCCCAGCCCTCCACTGGCAAGGAGCTGAAATCTGCCAGCAACCTGAGTGAGCACGGCGGCAGCTCTCCCCAGTCTCCAGTGAAGAACCCAGGCTGGCCAACACCTCGCTTTTGGCGTTGGGGGACCCTAAGCAGAGAGGCCAGGTGAGCCGGAACAGCATTCTGACCTACAAGACTGTGAGATCACAAATCTGGGCTCCTTTAAGCCACCAACTTTGGAGTAATTTGTTACCGCAGCAATAGGAAACTAATAAACAGGCGGTTAGGCCCAGCGAGGGCCACTGTTTGTGGCAACTTTGATTAAAACATTGAAATGCAAGCTGTAGAAATGCCCTTTCTATTTCTGTCCGTCCTAAAAGGCATGTAGGTGAGTTATGGAGAACTTCCTGTTAGGACAATTTATTAAGAGTCATGAACGAGGCCGGGCACAGAGGCTCACGCCTGTAACCCCAAGAGCGTTGAGAGACTGAGGCGGAGGCATCCCTTGAAGCCAGGAGTTGAAACCAGCTGAGGCAATATTGTAAGATCATCTCTACAAAATGTAATAATGTAAAATTTTAGCAGGGCATGGTGGTGCACGCCTGTAGTCTTAGCTATTCAGGAGGCTGAGGCAAGAGGATCGCTCGAGTGCTCTAAAGTTGGAAGGCTCAAGGGTTAGAGTTTGAGGCTGCAGCGAGCTATGATGGTGCCATTGCACTCCAGCGTGGGCAACAGAGTGAGCCCCTGTCTCTAAACAAACATAAAGAAGAATGATGAAAGTTGACTCCTTTTGAATCTTAAGGGGAGAGACATGGCTACACATCTAAGATGGTTTTAGGTAGGTTTGGTATGATCTGGAGATGAGGTGGGGATGAGGTGATCACTGGGCTGACTTTTACACTGCAGGGTTTGATGAATGCCACCATGACTGACCACCCAGTGGCTCTTGGCGCATGCGGGCCCTGGGATCTGCCAGGAAGCCTGGTTGTGTGCACACCAGCAGCCTCCCATGAGCATGTTTGACGGTGCCCTGTCCCGTTCCTGTCTCAGTCTGGGTGGTGTGATGGTGCCGAGGCGCAGTTTCAGACTTGATTACGCTCCTTTGCTCCTCTTCATCCACGCAAAGCATGCTTGGAACTCAGGGTTGGAATTTGCATCTCCTCCTCCATCAAACTTTTCTATTTCAACAGATTTCAAGCTAATGGTAGCTACAGCTGCCAACTGGAGCTGTTCATATGCGTCCTGGGGGTTGTGGTAGGGGCAGCAGTTCACACTTTGATCTTCGCAATGAGGATAAATAGCATTTTCCAGCCCCCAAAATGGGGGAAGTGGGAACTGGTTTCCTGCCCTAATCACAGAGCTTGGTGGAATCTACTTATCTGGGATGGGAAACCCTTGTGCTCAGGCCTGACTTTCATGTCTCTCACTGGTCAATACACAAAGATAGTGAACTGGGAATGTAACTAAATATTCTCCTTTCTGTTGTGGAAATGTCAACCCTACACAAAGACACAGCATGCAAATAATAACGCCCATGCATGGATTACTCAGCCCCAACAATGATCAGCTCATTGCCAGGCCCATTTCATCTGTATCCCCCACCTACTCACCTATCTTCTATGTTCTTTTAAAGTGAACCCAAAACATCACAGTTTTTCATCCACAAATATTCAGTAAAGCATATATTAGTTTTATAGTTAGAAATAAAATGAGTGACCTGACTCATCCTGAAACTGTGTACCCCACACTCTCCTGTAGAAGCACCAGAGCAGCCTGGAAATAAAATGTAGCTCTTCATCTTTGGGGGATTTGGAAGAAATGTGTTCTCTTCCTATGTCTGTTAACATGTTTAGGCCGGGTGTGGTGGCTCACGCCTGTAATCCCAGCACTTTGGGAGACTGAGCTGGGCAGATCAACTTGAGACCAGGAGTTCAAGACCAGCCTAGCCAATACAGTGAAACCCCATCTCTACTGAAAAGAAAAAATACAAAAAATTAGCAGGGTGTGGCGGCACACGCCTGTAGTCCCAGCTACTGGGGAGGCTGAGGCATGAGAATCACTTGAACCCAGGAGGCAGAGAACCCAGGGGGCAGAGTCTGCAGTAAGCCAAGATTGTGCCACTGCACTCCAGCCTGGGCGACGGAGCGAGACTCTGCCTCAAAAAAAAATCGAATCCAAAGGAAAGAATCTCTAACAGTGGAATTGCCAATGTCTATGAGATGGGCTGTATTTTGGAGCAGTGAAGAGGGGAATATGGTCAGCTACTCCACTGGGCAGTGCCTGTCCTGGTAGGAAAATTGCAATTCATTTTCTTCCCCCAAACCTTTTTGTACCTCAAATGCAAAATCCCTTAGTAAGTACTGAGAAAATTATTTTGAATGATCTCTCAGGAGATTACCAGCCTCTCTCCCTCATCAAACAGTGGGAAGGTTTGGCATTCCCATGAGTACAGCATGCCATCCCCCCTCAACAAATTGTGCTCAATGTCCACTGGACTCACAGCCCCACCTGTTGCCCACTGGGCTCTCTCTTTGACTTAACATAAGGCCTGAATTGTCCTCTTGCCTTGTCCATTTGGATTAGAAACCCCATGATGTTCAACTGGGCTTACATTTTCCTTTCCCTTTTTGAAACCATAAAAATGTTTTGGAGAGATTCTGGAGTGCATTAGAGAATCATTTTCAGTTTTCATGGGAGACATGTGGAAAGACTCACCTTCATTTCCAGCTCATCCCTGGAGATGGTCTGGCTCACATCTGATGGCTACCAAATGGAAAAGACCTTCCCGCCAGTCAGTGTTTAAGAACAGCTCCCACCCCCGTCCTGCATTGACCTCAGCACAGTTGGGATTCTCAGGAATGCAGGACTTCAGCTGAGAATCCAGGCCATGAAACCTTTCAGGCCTGGGGTGCCCCTCCTCACCAAGGCTGATGCTCACAAAACTCTACAAGATGAGATGGGGCTTGAATTTGGGAGGTGGGGGAGGAGCATAGGGATGGTGCAGGTGTTTCTTTTGGTAGGCAGAAAAAGACCACCAGGGTTTGTTGGATTTGGCTGTGGTACTTCCTTTTTGCCCACTTGAGTTAATGGAAAAAAGCCATTAAATGCTGTCTACCAGGCGCACTATATTTTCCTTGCAAATACAAATGTAAATTACTCTAGCACAGAGAGTTTTAATGGCTGAGTAAATGTTTGACCTTCAGTAAGATTTCAGAATTGAGGTGTCTGCATCGTTAGAAAACATATGCTTTGCACATTAACAAGTGACAGAGGTAAAGACAGGCTAGATCACTCACACAGGCGTGGAGTCACAGGGTGGGGAGCTGGAAAATTGGGTGCTGCTTTGAGGGGTTCCTGAGCCTTTTGTATGGGAATTAGGATTAGCTGCAGAAGGGCCTGAAGTAGAGAGATTTTAAAGGAATTTTCAGGTGGAAGGAATGAATGGAAGCAGACCCTGCTCTCTGACCAGCAGGTGGGGGTGGTTTAGGAGTGGGCATACAGCAGGTGTGTCCAATCTTTGGGCTTCGCTGGACCATATTGGAAGAATAAGAATTGTCCTGGGCCACACATAAAATACATGAACACTAATGATAGCTGATAAGTTTAAAAATAATCACAAACAAATCTCATTTTTTTTTTTTTTTGAGACAGAGTCTCAATCTGTTGCCTAGATTGGAGTGCAGAGGCGTGATCTCAGCTCACTGCAACCTCCTCCTCCTGGGTTCAAGCGATTTTCCTGCCTTAGCCTTTCGAGTAGCTAGGATTACAGGTATGCACCATCATGCCCAGCTAATTTTTGTATTTTTAGTAGAGATGGGGTTTTGCCATGTTGGCCAGGCTGGTCTCGAACTCCTGACCTCAAGTAACCCACCCACCTCGGCCTCCCAAAGTGCTGGGATTACAGGGGTGAGCCACCATGCCCGGCCAAATCTCATAATGTTTTAAGAAAGTTTATGAATTTATGTTGGGCTGCATTCAAAGCCATCCTGGGCTGCATGTAGTCTGTGGACCACAGGTCAGACATACTTGGTGTAGAGAGAAGAGAAAAAGAGACTTAAGGCTGTCTTGGAGTATGGGGACTCAGGGGAAGATCGTGATGGGATAAGAGAGACAGAAGAATGACTGTTAACACATTTTGCTGTGGAAAAGCCTGAACTCTTTGGGTGTCTCCCCCAGGGACTGCTGTTGAGAGGGGTCTTCTCCATTGCTCTCAGTTGCTATAGTAACACTGACTGACTGTGATGCTGATGAAAGCCTGAGGTGGTCTAGACATTTGGGTTACAATGATATACTGGCACGCCCTTCATGAAGAAGGGAGGAGAAAAGCAAAGTGCAGCCTTGGGAGGCTGGAATGGTTTTTACTAAGAGACAAAGTGTGGGGTCAGGCGTGGTGGCTCATGCCTGTAATCCCAGCACTTTGGGAGACAGAGGCAGGCAGATCACTTGAGCCCAGGAGTTCGAGACCAGCCTAGGCAACATGGCAAAACACTATCTCTACCAAAAAAAAAAAAAAAAAAAAAAAATTAGCCAGGCATGGTGGTGCATGCCTGTGGTCCCAGCTACTCAGGAGGCTGAGGTGGGAAAATCACAATCACCTGAGCCCAGGAGTTTGAGACCAACCTAAGCAACATGGCGAAAGCCTATCTCTAAAAAAAAAAAAAAAAAAAAATTAGCTGGGCATGGTGGTGTGTGCCTGTGGTCCCGGTCCCAGCTTCCTGGGAAGATCGCTTGAATCTGGGAGGTGGAGACTGCAGTGAACTGAAATTGTGCCACTGCACTCCAGCCTGGGTAATAGAGCCAGACCCTGTCTCCAAAAGAGGAAAGAAGAAAGAAATGAACTGTGGCCTTTGGTTGGAGGAGTAGAGCCCTCTTTCCTTTCTGATGAGGAATGGGTCACAGGCCCTCTCATCCAGCTCCTGGCACTGGCATCCAGGACCACCCAGCACATTCCAAGCAGCCTTTGGAGACCTGGCCCTGTAAGAAACCACTGGTCCTTTGGAGCTGGTTTGCCCAGACTAGTGCTGAGCATTGCGTGGATCCAGCCTGCTATGCTGGGACATGGTGTAGCCTGCAGGCTGGGAAGAGGAGGCAGAGAGCAGAGCAATGAAGGACAAAGGCACATGTCAGCAAGTCCTCCATCCCTTCAGTCCTGGGACTTGGCGGGCCAGCCAGAGTTTCCTGGCATTTGGTTCTGAAGTAGGTAAGGCCAGCTGGCTCTGGAGTTTTGTAGAGCTTACGTCAGACTGCGTCTTGGGGTCTTGTTTGCTGCCTGGGAGGTGATGGTGCTGCCTGGCTGAGTCCCAGCAGTTCCCTGTGGGGGCCCATATGGAGGCACTGGACTCTGATAGGCTCTTTCAAGCCAGTAAAGGAAGGGGGACAGGATGGTAGGGCTGGGGATGGAAAGTAGGGAGGATCTAACAGCCGGAGCTGGGCTTCAGGGTTTAAGCTAGTCATCGGCTGTTGCAAGAAGGAATTCTTACTGACCTGGAGGATAGACAGGGAGCATTGCTTCTTCCCTTCCTACTGTGAAGGAATCTGCCTGCACCTTAGACTCTTCCTTGGGAGGACAGGACTCTTCCCCATGGGTTTGATGCATGCTTTGAAAAGGCCATCATGACTCCAATACTCCCACAAAGCCTTCTTCCTGGAAATAAGAAAATGCACCAAAGCCCAAGTGTTATGCAAACCCTGAAGCAGACAGTCTTTCTGCCTCTTTATATTACTATCACTTCAACACACTCCACTCCAGGCCCGCCCTCAGGGGAGGGAGCTTGGGGTTTGCCTCTGAAGCCATGGATCTGTTTCCAGCGATGTTTTTGTACACTTGACTCCCATTGCTCAGGCCTTAAAGATCACTTGCATGTAGTTTCTCCTTCTTTGGACCAAAGAGATCTTTTCTCAGGGGCTTCCAATTCCTCTAATGCTATTGGGAATGAAAACACCCAAGGCAACCAAGAGTGAATCACAGAGTATCCTCAGCCCAGTGTCTCAGACACACGAAGACAATCTGCTGCTCTGTCTGCCTTCTCTACGCTGAAAGATAAACTCCCCACAGGCCACGAGGAAATGAGAGTGGCTGATGTCTACGGAAAGCTTGTCACCTCTTCTAAGTGCCCTGCATGTCATATCTCATTTAACCCTCACAACAGTAACCACTGGAGATAGTATTATGTATGATCCTATTCCAGAGAGGTAGAAACTGACGGCTGGAGAGAATGTATAACACAGGATTGTGCTGCAAGGGAGCAGGGATTTTTTCTTGTTTTCTTTTTCTTTTTTAAGAAACAGGGCCTCAGTCTGTTGCCAGGCTGGAGTGCAGGGGCACAGTTCTAACTCATTGCAGCCTCTAGTTCCTGGGCTCAAGCAATCTCCTTCCTCAGCCTCCTGAGTAGCTGAGATTACAAGTGCACACCACCATGTCCAGCTAATTTTTATTTATTTTTTTTGAGACAGAGTCTCGCTTCACCGAGTCTGGGGTGCAGTGGTGGGATCTCAGCTTACTGCAACCTCCACCTCACGGGTTCAAGCAATTCTTCTACCTCAGCCTCCCTGGTAGCTGGGATTATAGGTGCGTGCCACCACACCTGGCAAATTTTTGTATTTTTAGTAGAGATGGGGTTTCACCATGTTAGCCAGCCTGGTATTGAACTCCTGACCTCGTGATCCACCTGCCTCAGCCTCCCAAAGTGCTGGGATTACAGGAGTAGGCCACTGCTCCCGCCCCCTCTCCCCCGCCTTTATTTTGTATAGACAAGAGTCTCACTATGTTGCCGAGGCTGGAAAATCCTGACCTTAAGTGATCCTCCCACCTCAGTCTCCTAGAGTGCTTGGATTATAACCTTAAGTCACCAAACCTTGCCAGGGAGCAGGGATTTGTCAATAGAAAAATCAAATTCTGTAAAATATTTAAAGAGGTTTCTTCTGAGTCAGCATGAGTGACCATGGCCTGGGGAATAGTCTCAAGAAGTCCTGAGAAAGTGTGCCCCAGGCAGCTGGATTAGTTTGGTTTTATAATTTTAGGGAGACGAAGTTACAGGTAAAGACATAAATCAGTACATATAAAGTATACATTGGTTCCGCTGGAAAGGTGGGGTATCTTGAAAGTGAGGGGAGGTTAGTAGGGTAGAGGGTTGAGGGGATGGTGTTTACAGATCATAGGTGAATTCAAAGATTTTCTTTTCTTTTTTTTTTCAGGCAGAGTCTCCCTCTGTCGCCCAAGCTGGAGTGCAGTGGTGCAATCTTGGCTCACTGCAATCTCTGCCTCTCTGCTTCCTGGGTTCAAGTGATGATTCTCAGCCTCCCGAGTAGCTAGGATTACAGGTGTGTGCCACCATGCCCATGATTTAAAGATTTTCTGATTGGCAATTGGTTGAAAGAGTTAAGCTTTGTCTAAAGACTTGAAGTCAATGGAAAGAAATGCTTGAGTTAAAATAAGATGGGATGTGGAGACCGAGGTTCTTGTGATGTAGACGAAGCTTCCAGGTAGCAGTATTCAGAGAGAATAGAAGGAAAACGTCTCTTTTCAGGCCTTAAAAGGTGTCAGACTCAGGTCATCTCTTTTAGATCCAGGAAAGACCTGGAAAGGAAAGCCCTGGCTGCATTAATGGAGATTCGCTACAGATGCGAGTTTCCTCAACAGAAGATGGTGATGGCTTTGAGGGCCATTTCAAAAGATGTCAAAGGAACACATTTTGAGGCAAAATATTTTGATTTCCTTCAAGGTCTGCTATCTGTCATAGCAGGCAGAGTCAGACCAGAGTCAGACCAGAGTCAGACTGGAATTTGGTATCTTATTGCCACAAAGAGTCTGTTTTGTCAGTCTTAGGATGGATCTCTATTTTAATGTTAATGCTGGTCAGCTGTGCCTAACCTCCAAAAGGGTGGGGATATAGCAAACTGTGTCCCATCATGGCCAGGAATTCAGTTTGTTGGGTTTCTAGGGGGTCCTCTTGGCCCAGAGGGGGTCTGTTCAGTTGGTCGTGGTGCTTAGGATTTTATTTCTGGTTTGTAGATTCCAGGCTCTTCTCATTTCTCTCCCCCACCTCAGCAAACTCAGGGGCTCTGGTTTTGTGCTGTGGAATCAGGAGTATTTTCTGGGGAGGAGTCTCAGTGTGGTGTTTAATGGGGGGCCTGGGGCACCAGCATACTCAGGCAGGAGAGGGTAGAACTAGATTCTTCCTGGAAGGCCTTTGGAGCTCTGGAACCAAAAATCTTAGAATGAGCCACATCATAGCTGTGTGCCTGTCCATAATCTCCCTCTCCATTACTGTCCCCTGGGCCACTCCACGGACCCACCCCTGGCAATGATGTGGTGGCTTTGTCCACCTTCACCCAGCAATTGCCCTGTGCCAGGCCCAGCTCTCAGGACTGAGGATGAAGATCAAAAAGACACAGCCCTTACAACTGGTGGCCTCAGGACCTGTGCACAGGTGACTAAATTCTGTGCGTAATAGGGAGGGAGAAGAGGGTTTGCATTAAAGTTGCAGCAGTTGCTGACAGTTGGCCTTGTGGCAAAATTCCACAGAGAGAGAGTGTCTTCTATATTTGAAGAGAGACTTTTTTTTTGAGACAGGGTCTCACCACACACCCAGGCTGGAGTGTAGTGGTTCAGTCATGGCTCACTGTAACCTTGACCTCCTGGGCACAGGTGATCCTCTCACCTCAGGTATGTGCCTCCATGCCCAGGTATTTTTTCTTTCTTTTTTTTTTTTTCATAGAGACAGGGTTCGCCATGTTGCCCAAGCTGGTCTTGAACTCCTGAGCTCAAGGGATCGGCCTACCTTGGTCTCCCAAAGTGCTGGGATTATACACGTGACCCACCACACCCAGCCTGGAGAGACCTTTTCAATGGGCCTGCTTGACTAAGAGAGGCAAATGGCCCACGGACATTACCTAGAAGAAGAGGTTTAGATAAAGAGGAGTTCAATTATGCATTACAGAAAAGAGAAAGAACCTTTGGAATTATCTGCATAGACCTTGAGAAGGGGTTTGAGGTCCTGGAAAAAAAGATAGGAGTGAAGGGTTCCCATATATTGTCTTATATCATTAGGATGTTGATGAAAAGAGTCAAACTCTGTAAAACATTTAAAGGGATTTATCCTGAGCCAAGTATGAGTGACCAATGGCTAGTAACACAGCCCCAGGAGGTCCTGACAACATGTGCCCAAGGTGGTCAGGCTACAGCTTGGTTTTACACATTTTAGGGAGACACAAGTGGGGGTCACTTCCAGGTCATGGGTACATTAAAAGATTTTCTATTTATTTATATTTATTTTTGAGATGGAGTCTTGATCTGTTGCCCAGGCTGGAGTGCAGTGGTGCAATCTTGGCTCACTGCAACCTTTACCTCCTGCGCTCAAGCAATTCTCCTGCCTCAGCCCTGAGTAACTGGGATTACAGACACCCACCACCATGCCTGGCTAATTTTTGTATTTTTAGTAGAGACGGGGTTTCTCCATGTTGGCCAGGCTGGTCTTGAACTGACCTCAAATCTGTGATGAACTATCAAAATGTTAAATAAAGACAAGATTAGCATTAATGATTTTTCCTTTTACCTCAGGTTCCAGTATGGCTGAGCCATGTTATAAATCCTGTCTCTATTTGATATTCTGATAGTTTATTCATTACGGTGTTTTGTGTTAATTTTGACCTTTAAAATCTTGCAGTATAACATGATTTAGCTTGATTGCTGAGTTTGGGGCCACACTGCTAAATATCGTGTCTCACTTGTCTCATCATAGTTCTGGTCCTGCACTGGGACTCAAGACATTTTATTTGACTATAAAGAAAAAAGTAATCCAGGCCAGGTGCAGTGGCTCACGCCTGTAATCCTAGCACTTTGGGAGGCTGAGGAGGGCAGATGACTTGAGGGCAGATGACTTGATGTCAGAAGTTTGAGACGAGCCTGACCAACATGGTGAAACACCATCTCTACTAAAAATACAAAAATTAGCTGGGTGTGGTGGTGGGTGCCTATAATCCCAGCTACTGGGGAGGCTGAGGCAGGAGAATCACTGGTACCAGGGAGGCGGAGGCAGCAGTGAGCCTAGATTGCGCCACTGCACTCCAGCCTGGGCAACAGACAGAGAGAGACTCCGTCTCAAAAAAAAAAAAAAGGAAGAAAAAAAAAGAGAATTATTGAGGTTTGTGGGGGAGGGGCAGATACCTGGGTAAAGACACTTTCACAAAATACCTTCAGAGACCCTGTATCACCATTGACAAAATATGTCTCTCTTCCTGCCAGTGAGTGCCCCTGATTTGGGATACGCACTGTGTTCACACATCACTGCAGGCAGCAATGCTGGGGCCTCACTGGGGTTCTGGACCCAGATGGTGGGCACAGTGCCAAGGTACCCACTGGTCCAGGAGGGAAGTGTTTGGGGGTGGCAGGTTAATTTGATTTTGTCTCAATGGGAACTTTCTTTGGATCTCTTTCCCTGACTTCACTGTACATTTCAAAACAACATTCTTTCATGAACAAGCACCAGGACATCAAATGCTTCCACACCCTGTGCTAGAAGTGCTTCAGGCCATGTTGTTCTTTTTCTTTTAAAGGCATCCATGTAAAATCAGTTGTTAACTCTCTCTGAATAAACCTGAGTGGAAAGGCTTTTTTTTCCTTTATGAACACCAATGCCAATCAGAGCGGGTAGGAAGAATATTGCCCCCTACCAAACAATGTACAATAGTTTAGAAGGAAAACACTATGTTGTTACATATGTAACAAACAGTTCTTACTTATTGATGGTGAGAAAAATGAATAACAAAGCTTCAAGGGAAACTAGCCTGAAATATATTAGCAGGGAGAATGATTTATTTCTTCGAATGAGGCCTATTTCTTTTATAAATGAGTTTTGTTTTGCATCTTGGTCAACGCCAGCATCCCCTCTCTTTATATTTATTAAAACTTACCTTGGGTCCATCATGTATTGCAGTCAGCAAACCACAAAACAGGCAGAAGAACCAGCATGTGGGACTGAAATGATGTTCATGGACTCCCCGGAATCCTGAAATTATAGAATGTTGGGGCTGGATGGTGTCTTGGAAGTCGACTGGTCCAACGTTACAATTCCCACCTTGACCACATCTATATCCATCCCCATTTTGCTGTGAGGAAAATGAGACTCGAGGGAAAAGGATTAAAGCCAGGATCAAACAGTTGGCTGGTGGTGAAATGGATCATTTTTCAAAGAGATGCTTTGTAGGGGAGACTCGAGACCTAGAGTTCTGGTTTTTGTTCTCTCCTTTAATATTTTCCTCAACTACTGCATAAAAGATCAACTTCATTCATTGTTATTGATTATAGTATAGGTGGCTTACCCCAGAAGCACTCAAATCTTTGTCTCCCTCCAAAGATTACCTTATTCAAGTGAGTGTTCTATTGTATTTTTCTTTTCTTCTCTTGTTGAGATAAGGTTTCTACTCTGTCACCCAGGCTGGAGTGCAGTGGTGTGATCTTTCATTTTCAAACACTTGAAGTGCACACAGAGGATTTAAGAAGGAGCCTTGAGAAGAACTCTTTGGGAGGCTGAGGCGGGTGGATCACCTGAGGTTGGGAGTTCGAGACCAGCCTGATCAACATGGAGAAACACCGTCTCTACTAAAAATACAAAAATTAGCCAGGTGTGGTGGCACATGCCTGTAATCCCAGGTACTTGGGAGGCTGAGGCAGGAGAATTGCTTATACCTGGGTGGCACAGATTGGGTTGCGGTGAGCCAAGGTTGCACCATTGCACTCCAGCGTGGGCAAGAGAACAAGACTCTGTCTCAAAAAAAAAAAAAGAACAACAACAACTCTAATTATTGCCAATGGTGACCCAGGTAGATAATAAAATGCTGCATACTGGCTGGGAACAGTGGCTCCCAGCACTTTGGGAGGTAGGGGTGGGAGGATTGTGTGCTCATGAGTTATAGACCAACCTAAGCAAATAGTGAGACCTTGTCTCTACTAAAAGTAATTAAAAAAAAAAATTGGCCAGGTGTGGTGGCACGTGCCTGTTCTAGCTACTCAGGAGGCTGAGGTGGGAGGATCACTTGTGCCCAGGAGATGGAGGCTACAGTGTGCTATGATCCTCCACTGCCCTCCAGCCCAGGCAACAGAGCAAGATCCTATCTCAATTTTTAAAAATTGCTGCATACTGCTAAAAGGCAAGATAAAATAGAAAGACTATCTTTCTGTTTGCAGCCCTGGGCCTAACAGAGCTCAAAAATGTTTGTCTTAAATATTGTTGAGTCTTGAAAATTTCATGCTAAGCAACTGCTTCCTCTTGCAATAACACAAATTCTTCTCTAGTAAATACACAGAACCAGAGAAGGAAAAGTTCCTACCTGTATTCTTAGAATTCTCCCAAACTCTGAGGCGTGGCCTTCAGTGCTCACCAGGTGATTCAGCATATTATTTTCTGCCTTTTTCCTAGATAGTGTTCATTTTATTCTTGCGTTTCCAGACTTCTTCCCCTTCCTATCTTTTGTTGTTGGGCTTATTTGTTTTGTTTTGAAACTTTTATTTCACAAATAAGATGTATTCATTTTAGAATGACAAAACACAGATAAAGGAAGAAAAGAAATAGAAATCATCCATAATCCTAGAGTAGTCAGTCAACTTTGACATTTTGGAATATTATTTCTAGCCCTTTGGTATTAATTTGTATACACTCAAGGTTTATGTTCTCTTTCTTTTCTTTTTTTTTGAGATGGAGTTTCACTCTTGTCACCCAGGATGCAGTGCAATGGTGCAGTCTTGGCTCACTGCAACCTCCACCTCGTGGGTTCAAGTGATTCTCCTGCCTCAGCCTCGTAAGTAGCTGGAACTACAGGTGCACACCACCACATCCAGCCAATTTTTTTGTATTTTCAGTAGAGACGGGGTTTTGCCATGTTGGCCAGGCTGGTATGGAAGTCCTGACTTCAAGTGATCCATCCACCCACCTTGGCCTCCCAAAGTTCTAGGATTACAGGCATGAGCCAGCATGCCCAGCCTCTCCTCTCCCCTCGTCTTCTCTCCTCTCCTCTCCTTTTCTTCTTTTGTTTTCTTTCTTCAGTAGCTCTTGTCCTAATGCAGGGGTGTATCTTTTCAACAACAAAGGTGAGACTTTCCAGGGCCCACTGTTGCACTGACCTAACAGAGATTTCAGTTGCTGCCCACCACAGAGGAGATAGAGTTTGGAGTTTGACTTCACCCAAGTCAACTGCTCATAAAACAAACAAAAAAGTCAATAATCTTCAAAAAATATAATGAATCTAGAGTCTTGCCATGTATTATTCCTAATATCTAGGATATTATCCAAAATTACTAGACAGAAACACCCAGGAAAACAAGATCCATATACAAGAAAGAAGTCCACCAATAGAGACTAATCCCAGGATGACCTGGATGCTGGAATTGGTAGACAGGATTTTTAATACAGCTACTAATACAGCTATTAATGCTCAATGATGTAAACAAAATATGCTTGCAATGAATGAGCAAATAGGAAACCTCAGCAGAGAAACATAAACAATGAAAACAAACCAAGTGAAAAATTTAGAACCAAAAAATGACATGTTTGGAAGATGCATAAAGAGAAACTGTCTAACCTAAAGAGCACAGAGGAAAAAAAAGATTTTAAAAATAAACAGATCCTGAGCGACCTGGGGGAAAATACAACAAGGTCTGATATACACGTAATTGGAATTCTAAAAGAGGAGAGATATGATGGAGCAGGGAAAAAATATTTCAAGAAAGTAAAAAAGGATAAGAACAAAGTAAACCACAGTTAGCCATGTCCCAGTCAGCCTGCTGAAAACCAAAGATAAAGAGCAGCCAAAGGGAAATGCCACATCACATATAGGGAGCACTGCCACAAATGACTTCATCGTTAGAAACCATGGAGGCAGGGAGACACTGGAACCATATATTTTAAATTCTGAAAGGAAAAAAAAAAACCTGTCAGTGCATAATTCTATACCCAGAAAAAATACCCTTCAGGAGTGAGACAAAATGAAAAGACCCTTTATAAATAAAAGGTAAGAGAATTTGTCACTGCAAACCTGCATTAGAAAAAATGCTAAAGAAAGTTTTTCAGGCTGAAGGGAGAAACAACACTGGATAGAAACTCCATTAAACCTGACACTAATAAGGTAAAAGAGTTACCTTATTACAAACATTTTAATAAGGTAAAAGAGTTACCTTGTTAACGAATGAACATCACCATGGGCCCATTTCTTCTCCTATGCAGGTAGTAAAGTGTGAGGTGATCACTAGTGCTGTTCGCCAAATATTTCTGGTTTTCCTTCTTTCAGGCATATGGTAGAATTGCCACTCCACTTACTGGGGTGGGGCATGCATGGCCATGTGATTACTTTAGTAAATGAGGTGTGGCAGAAACTTTATCAGAGGGTGCAGTTTGTCTGATTGCCCCCCCCCCCCCCCACTTTTTTTCTGGCTTTAACAATCATTGTATTAGGGTTCTCCAGAAAAACAGAACCAATAGGAGATGTGGCATTTTGACCTGCTGACCTGAAGAAAAGTTCCCCAGGTCTCTCTGACCTTTGCCTACTCCTCTCTCAATTCTCTGTCTGTCCCAAAGCACAGGATGAAATGGTTCTCTGAAGTTCTCTTATCTGCCTAATGTCTGGACCTGCCAAGAAGAAAAGTTTCCTCTGGTCACTTTCCTGATCATTAACTAAATTCGTATTGCGGGAAGAAAGACTGTAGTCTGTCAGCACACCTGGATAGACTTGTCACAAATTATTGTCTGTTCTTTTGGCCCAGCAGACTTTGTCCTAGGCCACTGTATGCTCTTGAAGCCCACTGAATTCCCCTAAAAATCATGTACTAGCCCTCTAAAATCATCCATACTTCCCTATCTTTCTCTCCCCTAAGAAGAAGGATATATAACCATCTGCACCTCGTTGTGTGGCAGGGCAGTGATGCTGTGATTCTCCTGTGTACATGTCAATACATTTGTGGGCTTTTTCTCCTATTAATCGGTCTTTTGTCAGTTGATTCTCAGTGAATCTTTCAGAGGGCAAAGGTGAAGTTTTCTTCTATTTTACAAAAATCTTCTTCATGTATCTTTGGTTCTAACTGTGTCCCTTCAGAATATCCACACTGAATCATTCATTTGAGTCTTCCATACTGGGGAGAAATCCGGCCTTGAGAACCTCTCTGTGTGAATCACATGGATCTTCCATCAGCTCTGGACCCTTCCTCTGTTAGGACAGAGTACCACTAAGTTTGCTGCCTGAAGTCTCCTGATTCGGAACACATTTTTTTTTTTGCACAAGTCTCTGGGCCTGCAACAGCTTTCCTCCTATTTATTCAGTACAAGTCACTACCTGACTTCCCAAGTTATACTCCCTCTAGCATCATTAGGTCCACTGTAACAATAGTCTTGAAAATTTACCAGTTTATCACTATGGAAGTAAAAAATGAAAATAAAGGAATCACATTTCAAGGTGCTGCTGGTTCAGTATTCTCACATTCACACTGAGTGCAAGATCCAAGGAAGCTGGCCTAATTAGAGACATGCACTTAGTTAGCAGTGAACCTCAATCAGTGCATTCAGCTGTTTCAAACTCTTTTTATATGGTTTGAATTCACATGTTTCTACTGTCACTCAAGACTCTTATATGAAAGAGATTTAAAACATCCAAACAGCTTCAGGGCTTCAAAGAGGAGGCACGTGAGGACACATGTAAAGCTATTCTGTAGTGGTTTTTTTTTTTTTTTTTTTTTTTTGAGACAGAGTCTTGCTCTGTCACCAGGCTGGAGTGCAGTGGTGCAATCTCGGCTCACTGCAACCTCCGCCTCCTGGGTTCAAGATTCTTCCGCCTCAGCCTCCCCAGTAGCTGGGACCACAGGCACATGCCACCATACCTGGCTAATTTTTGTATTAGTAGAGATGGGGTTTCACCATGTTGGCCAGGATGGTCTCGATCTCTTGACCTCGTGATCCACCCACCTCGGCCTCCCAAAGTGCTGGGATTACAGGTGTGAGCCACCGCGCCCATCCCTTTTTTTTTTTTTTTTTAAATAGACTTTGTTTGTTATAGCAGTTTTAAGTTTGCAGCCAGGAGAGGTAGCTCATAGCTGTAATCCCAGTACTTTGGGAGGCAGAGGCAGGTGGATCACCTGAGGTCAGGAGTTGGAGACCAGCCTGGGCAACATGGTGAAACCCTGTCTTTACAAAAAATACAAAAATTGGCCAGGTGTGTTGTCACATGGCTGTAATGTCAGCTACTCAGGAGGCTGAGGTGGGAGGATGGCTTTAGCCTGGGAGGTCGAGGCTGTGGTGAGCCATGATTGCACCACTGCATTCCAGCCTAGGTGACAGAGCAAGACTCTGCTTCATAAAAAAAGAAAGTACAAAAGTACATAGAGTTCCCATAAACCTCCTGCCCCTACCCATGCACAACCTCCCCCACTATCAACATGCAACACTAAAGTAGTATATTTGTTACAATTGGTGAATCTACATTGACACACATCATTAGCACCGAGGGTCCATAATTTGCATTTGGGTTCACTCTTGGTGTATGCGTACCCACTACGATAGTATCATATGGAATAGTTTCACTGCCCTAAAATGCCTCCTTTCCCCCAACCCCTGGAAACCCCTATCTTCTAACTGTCTCCATAGTTTTGCCTTTTCCAGAATGTCACGGAGTTGGAATCATACAATATGTAGCCTTTTCAGATAGACTTCTTTCACCTGGTAATATGCATTTCAGGTTCCTCATGTCTTTCCATTACTGGATAGCTCTTCTCTTTGTTTGTTTATTTATTTATTTTGAGATGCAGTTTCACTTTGTCACCCAGGCTGGAGTGCAGTGACATGATCTTGGCTTGCTGCAACCTCCACCTCCCGGGTTCAAGTGATTCTCATACCTCAGCTTCCCGAGTAGCTGGGATTATAACCGCATACCACCACACCTGGCTAATTTTTGTATTTTTAATAGAGACAGGGTTTTGCCATGTTGGCCAGGCTGGTCTCAAACTCCTGGCCTCAAGTGATCTGCCCGCCTCAGTCTCACAAACTGCTGGGATTACAGGCATGCACTATCACGCCCACCTGCTCTTCTCTTTTAGTGCTGAATAATATGCCATCATCTGGGCATGCCACAGTTTATCCACTTACCCACTGAAGAACATCATGGTTGCTTCTAAGTAGTGACAATTATAGATAAAGCTGCTACAAACACTCATGTGCAGGTTTCTGTGTGGACATAATTTTTTACTTTCTTTGAGTAAATATTTAAAACCAAGGTGTATGATTGCTAGATCAGATAATAAGAGTATATTAATTTTGCAAACTGTCTTCTATAGTGGCTGTACCATTTTGTATTCCCACCAGCAATGAATGAGAGTTCCTACTGTTCCACATCCTCATCAGCATTTGGGGTTTTAGATTTTCTCCATTCTAATAGGGGTGTAGTAGTATCTCATTTTTATTTATTTTTATTTTTTGTAGAGATAGGGTTTCACCATGTTGCCTAGGCTGGTCTCAAACTCCTACGCTCAAGAGATCTGCTCACCTTCCTTAGCCTCCCGAAGTGCTGGGGTTATAAGCATGAGCCACCATGCTTGGCCTTGTTGTTTTGTTAATTTGCGTTTCCCTGATGACATATGTTTGTTGAGCATCTTTTCATATGTGAATTTGCCATCTTATATCTTCATTGGCAAGGTGTCTGTGCAGGTCTTTTGCCTATTTTCAGTCAGGTTGTTCATTTTCTTATTGTTGAGTTTTAAAAATGTTTTGTCTATTTTGGATAATAGTCCTTTATCAGATACCTCTTTTGCAAATGTTTTTTCTCTGTCTATGGCTCATCTTCTCATTCTCTTGACAGTGTCTTTTACAGAGCAGGAGCTTTTAATTTTAATGAAGTTCAGCTTATCAATTATTTCTTTCATAAATCCTGGCTTTGCTGTTGTATAGTTGGTTCTAATAACAAAAACAATAACAATAACAAGACTGACCCAAAGTGGGATGTTAACTGCCACAAAAGCAATCATTCGGTATCAACCTGAGAATGGTGGGAATGTTTTACTTGGCATGTAAAGATCTTTTTATGCAAATCATTTCCATGGATATATAATATAAAAACATAAATATTTCCAATAACTTTATCAGTGTAGCTATTCCAAATGATATGTCTGCAGTAGTGACAGACCAGACCGCATATGTCAGTCCTGACTGGGGACTACAGCCACTCCCCAAGCTGCCGCTTCTGACATCTTGCTTGACTCAAAGCCAGGAACGATCAACAAAGGCGTTTTTCCATTCCATGGGAGGCTGGTAATGGTGTTCCATAGAAGAAGCAGTGGAGACTACTGCTGCTAATGACTGTAGAGATGCTGAACGTTAGGGTTTGTAGCAGGAGTTGCCCTGCCATAGCAAGAAATGACAATGAGCGGAGCAAGACAGTCACACTCCAGGCAGGTGGACTCCAGTGAAACATACCTCAGGAGACGTTTGGGAAAGGGGGACTGACAGTCTTGTTTAAGAGACACCACTTCAGGCTGGGCACAGAGGCACATGTATGTAATCCCAGAACTTTGGGAGGCCAAGGCAGGTGGATCACCTGAGGTCAGGAGTTCGAGACCAGCCTGGCCAACATGGCAAAACCCTGTCTCTACTAAAAATACAAAAACAAAAAAAAATTAACCAGGCATGGTGACAAGTGCTTTTAATCCCAGCTACTTAGGAGGCAAGGCAGGAGAATCGCTTGAACCTGGGAGGCAGAGGTTGCAGTGAGCCAAGATCACCCCATTGCACTCCAGCCTAGGTGACAGAATAAGACTCTGTCTCAAAAAAAAACAAACAACAACAACAACAACAACAAAAAGAGATACTACTTCATCCTGTTGATCTGAGGCCTGTGTGTTTGTCAGCCAATATGCTCAGATGGGCAGGTAAATAAAAAGGCACTGAAAGGAAATGGGGGGGCTTCTTGAGGGCTATGCCAGGAACTGTCATAGCATCACTTCCACTGTATTCTCTTGGTCACAAAAGTCACATAGGACAGATTCAAGGGGGAGGAACATAGATCCCACCTCTCGTTGCATTGACAAATAATTTGTGGCCATGTGTAATCCACTGCCTGTGGAAATTCTTTTATTCTTTTCTCTTTTTTACCTATTGCTCCATTGGTGTGACGAGTCCAATGATCATGCACTCATTGTAACTTTGGTGGCTCTTAGGTGAAATGGCTCTCCTATCAGAGACTAGGACCTTGCAGAACCTACTGTTGTGGGGGATGGGGAGCATATATTCTGCAAGTAACTCACTGGGAGTGGTGGTAAAGGGGTATTCTTTTCAACTTTTGGTTTCCGGACCCATATATTTTAGCTACTAGGGACAAAGCACCTTACCAGCTATAGACTCAGCACAAAACTTGTGTCCTGGTGGCAACTGACCAGTGCTTCAACTTGCTCCGTGGTATTTGAGCAGGCATTTCAACTGAGCCTGTCTCATAGGCCATTCCACCCCTTTTTTTTTTTTTTTTTGAGACAGAGTCTCACTCTGTTGTCCAGGCTGGAGTGTAGTCGGCCTATCACAGCTCACTGCAGTCTTGACCTCCTGGGCTCAAGTGATCCTCCCACCTCAGCCTCCCAAATAGCATGTGCCATCATGCCAAGTTGATTTTAATTTTTTTGTAGCTCACTATTTTGCTGAGACTGGTCTTGAACTCCTGGGCTTAAGCAGTCCTCCTGCCTGGGCCTCCCAAAGTGTTGGGATGACAGGTATTAACCACCATGCCCAGCCCATTTCTTTTCTTTTTTGAGGGGGAGCCTTGCTTTGTCACCCAGGCTGGAGTGCAATGGTGTGATCTTGGCTCACTGCAGCCTCCACCTCCTGGGTTCAAGCGATTCTCCTGTCTCAGCCTCCTGAGTGGCTGGGACTACAGGCACACAACACCACACCCAGATAATTTTCTTATTATTTATTTATTTTTTTGAGATGGAGTCTCACTCTGTCTCCCAGGTGGGAGTGCAATGGTATGATCTCGACTCACCGCAACCTCTGCCTCCTGGGTTCAAGCAACTCTCCTGCCTCAGTCTCCTGAGTAGCTGGGACTACAGGTGTGCACCACCATGCTCAGCTACTTTTTCGTATTTTAGTAGAGACAAGATTTCACCATGTTGGTCAGGCTGGTCTAGAACTCCTGACCTCGTGATCTGCCTGCGTTTGACCTCCCAAAGTGCTGGGATTACAGGCGTGAGCCACTGTGCCTGGCCTAATTTTTGTATTTTTAGTAGAGACAGGGTCTCACCATGTTGACCAGGCTGGCCTCGAACTTCTGACCTCAAGTGATCTTCCCACCTCAGCCCCTCAAAGTGCTGGGATTACAGCCATGAGCCACCACCCCGCCAGATCCCATTTCATCATTCTATTAGGGTGGCTGCTTTGGGCATGGCATTATAGGGTAGAACCAATCACATGTCCTCTTTCATAACATGGGTCCAGTAACCTGAGGCAATGTTACATGGGATCTCATTGGGTAAATCAGGCCTCCATTATCCCTCTAATGGTGGTATTGGTAGAGGCATTGTGGACCAGGAAGACAAACACATATCCAGAGGAGGTATAAATTCCAGTAAGAACAAATTACTGCTTTCTCCAGAGCAGACGGAGTCCAGTGTAATTAACTTGGCATCAGATGGCTGGCTGATCTCCTTGAAGAATGGCACCATAACAAGCATGGACTCAGTGTTAGTTGAGTTAGGCCAGGCATTCAGCAGTTCAGTAGTGGGGACCAGCCTTGGTAGAGGGAGTCCATCATAATGGGCCATGAGTGTCTTCCAGCCCAGCTACCATGGACACTCCATTCATGGGCTTGTTGAGTTAGCACTAGAGTGACCAAGGAAAGAGACGAGTTAGACCAGTCATTCCAGTCATCCCATCTACTGGGTTGTTGAGGGCCTACTTTGTGGTAGATACTTTCTGGTGGGCATTGACACCAGACACAAAGATAGGTGTTCTTTGTGCCCCTTCCTGTGCTTCTTCTCCAGACCTGTTTCCAGTATGCCTATTTGTTTCCTATTCTGCCTCTTCCAGGTCCTTGACCAATCAGCCAGCCATCTGTCACTCTCTAGGAGTCTGTGTACCTCAGGCCACTTCTTCCTCCATCAAAGTGAATGACCAAGGGTGCTGGTCACAGATCTGCCCACTGGTCTCTGTTCCCGCCCATCACTGTCCTTTGGAGCCATCCTTGAGTAAGACTGTTGTGTGGTGCGATCCATGTTCAGCTTACACCAACAAATCAAGTCTACGGATCCACAAACCAAGCCTGAGGTTTCCTTCCTCTCGTGTTTGGTTGTGGGTAATATGTTTCCTGTTCCATGAGACCACAGGTGTGAGTTGGGAAAATGGCATTGGTATAACACAGGCAGGTGGCATGGCAGTGTGAGCCATTTGTTTCTGGATCTTACCAGTGCTCTCTGGATTTCTCTCTGGATTGGGCTGTTGGACCTGATCCTGAATGTTCCATTTCCATCACATAATAGCTTGCTGTGGCATGTGTATAGGTAAGCAAACTCCTACTGTTGTGCATAGCTTCAGAGAAGTCCCAGTGCAGAAAGCAAAGAACACAGTATGCACCTAAGGCAAGATGTCATTAGAGTGAAGTAAATGGACACTTTTGCAGAACTGGCCACCAAAGCCATAGCAGGAATCTGAGATGTGGCAGAGAGGATGAAGTAGGCCCCTAGCGGCATCTAATATATCCCCCATCTGCTTTGGTTCTATTGTTACAGGATCTTTGGGGTGTTGCTTTTCTGGCTGGAAACCTCTGTGGCTGGTGGCACCTTGGCCCAAGTTCTTGTCCTGCATCCAGGAAGAATGAGGTACACAGAGAAGTGGACGGTGAGCAAGATGAAGAGGAGATTTATGGAGGTTAGAACAGCTCAGAGGAGACCTGCAATGGGTGGCTCCTCTCTGTAGGCAGGTCGTCCTGTCAAATGTTCAGCTCTCAGCAGAGAGGAGGCCCTGGAGTGGGTGGTTCCTCTCTTCAGGCAGGTCATCTCCACGAGTGTTCAGCTCTCAGTAGAGAGGGTAGCTCCTCTCTGTAGCTCGCCATCCTGACATCTGCTGCTCTTATCAGAGAGGAGGCCCTGGAGAGGGTAGCTCCTCTCTGTAGCTCGCCATCCTCATGTCTGCTGCTCTTATCAGAGAGGAGGCCCTGGAGAGGGTAGCTCCTCTCTGCAGCTGGTCATCCCAATGTCTGCTCTGCTCTGGCTGAGTCCAGAATTACTGTGGTCTTCAGAGGAGGGAGGTGTGTGCTGCCATGGGTGGGCCAAGGAAAAAGCAACATAGTTCCCTCTTTGGTCTGCAGGAATGAATGGCAACCCGGCCCCCAGGCTTCAGGCCTTTCCCCTGAAGGTAGAGCTTCACTGGGGACCCACTCCCTTCTGTCTAGGAGCCTGTTTGGCTCCTGCTGCACTCCATGGTGCCTAGGCTGCTTGGACCAAGAGACAACTGCAGGCCAGTGCTGAGCTGCCTTCAGCACTCCCAACCCCCAGCTTCCCTCCCATTCTTGTTGGCTCCCAAAGTCCAGAGGGGGCTGAGGTGGTAGGGGGCTAGCATATCAGTGCTGCCCCAAGTGTGCATCCACCTGGTCAGGGCACAACAATACCTGGACTTAGCCCCAACCTTGCTCCACGATCACAGTGGGCTCTGCAAGCAGGGAGAGGCCAGGCAGAGGCAGCAGGCACTTCTGAGCCCATGGGGGTAGGGGGGCCTTCTAGGGCCCCCAAGAGCACCAAGATGCCCTGGTCCACAGGCGGGCTTAGGCAGCTGCAGCAGCACCCAGGGAGGGCGGGGCTCCTGCCTGCTCTGCTCTGTGGAGCGGGAGGCCTGGGCCACTCTGCCCCAGTGCAGCCAGCATCTTGGCAGCAGCTACTCTAGATGGGCTGCTGCTTCCATCACTATTAGCCAAAACTGATTTAGATTCTCTGCCCTCATTCTTTTCCAGGTTTTGGAGGAAACACAATGATCAGAGTGGGAAGCAGAGTGAGAGAACTTGGCAGATCTTTAGGACCACATGATACCCAGTATCTAGACCACACTCACTGTTGAAACACTCAGTATCAAGTTTTATTTTGCTGTTTGTGGCTCCCTGCTTTTAGGGCTATTCTTTCTATACATGTGCCCAGTATAAACCCTTCCCTATCCCTATAAAATGGTTTCAAAGCTTCAAATTGTACTTTTTAAAGTTCTTATTAATTTTTTAAAAATTGAGTAATCTGTTCCATTTACTGTATATCATTATTTTTATCAGTATATTATTATATATTATCCAATATAAGCCCATGAATATTCAGAGGGTCCCTGACATGACATCAATGTCCAACTCTCCAATTCCTCATTCTTTTTGTTTTGTTTTATTTTTTTTGAGACAAAGTTTTGCTCCATCACCGAGGCTGGAGTGTGCAGTGGCATGATGTTGGCTCACTGCAACCTCTGCCTCTGGGGTTCAAGCGATTCTCTTGCTTCAGTCTCCTGAGTAGCTGGGACTACAGGCATGCACCACCATGCCCAGCTAATTTTTGTATTTTCAGTAGAGATGGGGGTTTCACCATGTTTGCCAGGCTGGTCTTGAACTCCTGACCTCATGATCTGCCCACCTCAGCCTCCCAAAGTGCTGGGATTACAGGTGTTAGTCACCTCGCCTGGCCCAATTCCTCATGCTTAAGAAACTGATATCACTGCTGTTTAGTTGGTTGGCTAAAAAAGAAAAAGGCTGAGCATGGTGGCTCATGCCTGTAACTCCAGTACTCTGGGAGGCCGAGGATGGCAGATCACCTGAGGTCAGGAGTTCAAGACAAGCCTGGCCAACATGGTGAAACCCTGCTTCTACTAAAAATGGAAAAATTAGCCAGGCATGGTGGCAGGCACCTGTCATCCCAGCTACTCAGGAGGCTGAGGCTGGAGAATCATGTGAATCTGGGAGTCGGAGGTTGCAGTGAGTAGAGATTGTGGCACTGCACTCCATCCTGGGTGACAGACTGAGACTCTGTCTCAAAAAAAAAAAAAAGTAAAAACAAAGAAATTGATAAAACTCTAAACCTGTGTTACCAGGAGATTGGTTATGCATCTTCCTTTAGTGTTTCTCACATTGGCCTCAGTCTATTCAACGTATGCTAGAATGTGTCCCCATTTCACTGTTTAATTGCTGAGTCCTCGGTTGATGTTTTAATTAATGCATCACTTTTTAACTTCATCACCCTTACATGCCTTTGTCTGTTCCCTCCACCATTCCAAACCATTGTTAGTGCTCTTATATACATCCTTCTATACACTTCTCCATGCTCATACAACCATCTTTCATTTATATGTACGTGGTGTCAGGCAGTCTTCCATTCTTCTTTGCTAGTAGAATCCTATGCAGTGTGCTTAGCCCTGCCAATGGGTTATGACTGGTTCAAGTCAATAATGATAATTTGTACCTCATATTTCCTGGCCTATTCTCCAGCTAGTGGTAGCCAAGTTGAGGGAATGTATTCTCTTCCCGGGTCCACAAGGGGATGTAGTTTCAAGGGCAAGAATCTTCCCAGCATCATGCCCCACCCTATCCGGGGATTAAAGGTCTTTGTTTAAATGGAAGAATCAAAGATCAATCACTCCAACAGAACTTTAAGGGAACTCTTTTCACAGGCGAAGGGGTTTGGAGGAGGAGGGATTCCTCCCAGGTTAAAAGTCCCTGACCCTCATATCTGGCTGGATTCCGTATTTGGGTCCCCTTCCACAATCTTTGCGGAAGCTTTTTCTCTCTCTTTTCTCTCTCCTTTTTCTCTTTCTCTGCCTGAATAAATCACTTTCTGCAAAAACTCTTTGGGGTCTGATACTTACTTGCGAGCACCCAGTGCCCAGCGTGGCCCCTCTCCCATTCTTGGGTAAGTGAGAGACCAAGAGCCTGGAGCCCACCGGGGAGTGAGCTAAACCTCCCCCTGCACCCAGGGTCCCAGAACCTGGCAAACACTGTAACCTAGTTTTGGCCAATGAGATGTCAGTGGAAGTTGGCTGAGTGGACATTTTGACTGACTCATTTAGCAGGGTCTCTTACCCTTAGCTCTTCTTCCTGCCTAGAATGCATAGATGATGCCTAGTTGGTGCTGCAGGCAGTGTGTGATGGTGAAATGACGAGCCAATACATTAAAGATGGTGGAGTCAAAAATACAAAAAGAATCTGAGTCTTTCAGGGTCCTACTGAGCTGCTGAACCAGTAACAAAAACAGAAATCTTTAGGCTGCCAATCAGGAAGAAAACCCTGTTTGTTCTACCACTGTTAGTGTGGGTTTACTATTATCTTTTAGCCAAAACCACTTATAACTGATACAAAATGCAAATGAGTACACACAGAAGTTTTTTGGTGTTTAGTTTACGAAATACGGTCATATTACTCATTATATATATATATATATATATCTGTCTGTATAGTATCTTGCTTCAGATTATAATATATAATGGAAATTTCTCCAAGTCAATGAGTATAGCTCTAATTTATTATTTGAACAATGTTTTATTGATTGTCTTGAATAGATAACACTAGAACATGGTTTAAAATTCAAAATGTATTAATAGAAAGTGATGCAGCCACTTTGGAAAACTGTTTAGCAGCTCCTTAAAAACTCAGGGTTACCATATGATCCAGAAATTTCACTTGTATGTATACACCCAAGAGTAATGAAAATGCATTACTTATACACAAAAATCTGTATAAAATGTTTATCAGTTTCATTAATAATAGCCAAAAAGTAGAAAAACTTAAAATGTCTATCTACTGATGAATGGATAAACAGATGGTGGTGTATTCATATAATGCAATATTATTAAACAGTAAAAAAGAATGAAATACTGATGCATGCTACAGTATAAAGGAACATGAAAACATCATGCTAAAGTGTGATGGTTAACATTGAGTGTCAACTTGACTGGACTGAAGGATGCAGAACATTGTTTCTGGGTGTCTGTGAGAGTGCTGCCAAAGGAGATTAACATTTGAGCCAGTGGACTGGGAGAGGCAGACCCACCCTCAGTCTGGGTGGGCACCATCTAATCAGCTGCCAGCACAGCTAGGAGAAAAGCAGGGAGAGGAACGTGGAAGGACTAGACTGGCTGAGTCCTCTGGCCTCCATCTTTCTCCCATGCTGGATGCTTCCTGCCCTGGAACATCAGGCTCCAAGTTCTTCAGCTTTTGAACTCTTGGACATTCACCAGTGGTTTTCCAGGGGCTCTCAGGCCTCCCACCACAGACTGATGGCTGCACTGTTAGCTTCCCTGATTTTGAGGCTTTGGGACTCTGACTGGCTTCCTTGCTCCTGAGCTTGCAGACAGCCTGTTGTGGGACTTCACCTTGTGATCATGCAAGTCAATACTCCTTAGTAAACTCCCTTTCATATATACATCTGTCCTGTTAGTTCTGTCCCTCTAGAGAACCCCAACTAATACATGAAGTAAAAGAATTCAGTCACAAAAACCACATACTGTATAATTCTATTTATGTGAAATGTTCAGAATAGGCAAATCCATACAGACAGAAAGATTAGTGGCTACCTGGGGCTGGAGGTTGGGAGCTGAGAATGGAGAATGACTGCTGATGTGTTTGTGGTTTCTTTTGGATTGTTGAAAATGTTCTAAAATTAGATTTTGGTGATGGTTGCAAAAGTCTGCGAATACATTAAAACCACTAAACTGTACATTTTAAATGGCTGGATTTCATGGTATGTGAAATATATCTCAATAAAGCTGTAAAAAAGGTTTAAACGGAAATAGAGTAAAAAGTAAGTTTTCTTCTACCTCTTCCCCTACCTACTCAGTTCCCTTTTCCAGAGGCGATCACTTACCTACTTCTTGGTATGCTTCCAGAGATATTTTATTTATATTCACATACATGCTTATAGGTGTTTTTACATACTTTCTTACATATACCATATACTATTTTTTCCCTTACCTTTTTCACTTAAAAATGTATCTTGGAGACACACACAGACAGAGAGGAGAATGCCCTGTGAAGATGGAGGTGGACTGGAGTGATGGCTCTAAATCAAGGAGTGCAAAGGACTTACCAGCAGTCATCAGAGCTGGAAGAGAGGCCTGGAACAGATCCTCCCACGGCCTTCAGAGGGAATGGTTCTTTGACACCTTGCTTTTGTACTTCTCAGCCTCCAGAACTGTGAGAGATTAAATTTCTGTCATTTAAAGCCAAAAAACAAGCAGACAAAAATGTACCTTAAATATTATTCCATATCAGCACATTTAAGGTGGATACCTTCTAACAGCTGCATAGTATTAAATTTCATGACTATTACATAATTTATTTGATAAGGTTCCTATTGGATATTGGGGTGTTTCCAATGCTTGCCTTTTCAAACAGTGCTGAAATAATAACCTTGTCCATACATAATTTCTTACCTTTCCAAGTATACTTTAGGACAAACTCCTGGAGGTAGAATTGTTGAATTAAAAGATAATTATATTTCTAGGCCAGGTGTGGTGGCTCATGTCTATAATCCCAGCACTTTGGGAGGCTGAAGTGGGCAGGTCACTTGAGGTCAGGAGTTTGAGACCAGCCTGGCCAACATGGTGAAACCTCTTCTCTACTAAAAATGCAAAAATTAGCCGGGTATGGTGGTGCATGCCTGCAATTCTAGCTACTCAGGGGGCTGAGGCAGGGGAATTGCTTAAACTCAGGGAGACTGAGTGAGCTGAGGGTGTGCTACTGCACCCCAGCCTGGGCAACAGGGTAAGACACTGTCTCAAAAAAACAAACTCTCTCTCTCTATATATATAAAATTGTATTTCTTATTTTAATACAATTGCCAAATTAATCTCCATAGTGTTTGTAGGAAATTACCCTCCCACCAGCAATGTATGAGTGTTCCTGTTTCACGGCAGCTGTGCTAATACCATGTCTCATACAATTTTTGATCCTGTCAATCAGGTAGTTGAGAAATTCTATAACATTGCGGATTTAATTTGTATTTTTCTTATTAGGAGCATGTTAAGCATCTTTTATATCTTTCATATCATCAGTCAATATCACACTCAATAGTATTAATGTCACATTCACTTCATGAAGTCATTTGTATTCTCTTTTCTGAAATTTTTTTCATATCTTTTACCCATTTTTCTGTGGGTTGTTCTTTTTCTTATTGTTTTCTTTAGGAGCTCATTACATATTAAGAAAGTTAGCTTTTGTCCCAATTTTAGCAAATATTTTATCAAGTTTTTTTGTCTTTTGACTTTATAATTTTTTTTTTTGCCATAAAGAAACTTTTGTTTTTGCGTAGTCAAATTTAATACTATTTTCCTTTATTGCTTCTGAATTTTGTCTTATACTTAAGCCATCCTCACTTGAGATTGTAAAGAATTATGTTTATTTCTAGGGCTTTTATGGTTTCATTTTTTTAATGTGCAAATCTTTATAAAATTTATTTTGCTTTAAGTTATGGGGTAGAGATCTTTGTTTTTTTTTCTAGGTGTGTTTTTAATGGTTCCATCACCATTACTGAATAGTCTACCTCTCCCCACTAATTTGATATGCCACTTTTCCAATTTCCTGTATGCATTTGGGTCTGTTTCTAGACCTTCTGGGCTGTGCTGTTTGCATTCCTAAAATAAACACCTCTTAATCATGGTGTATTCTATTTTTAATGAGGTGTTCAATTCTATTTGCTAATGTTTTACTTAGGATTTCTGCTTCAATATTCACAAATGAGATTAATCTATAGATTTCTTGTGTGTATGTGTGTATAGTATTTATTGGGTTTTCAAATAAATGATATAATCATTTTATTAAAAGATTATAGAATCTAGCCTAGACAGCATAGTGGGACACCTGTCTCTTAAGAAAAATTTGTCTGTTGTTTAAAAGCCTGTTAGAATTCCCCTAAAAAACCATCTGGGCCTGGTGCTTTTTTGGGATTAGCTCATTAATATCTTTCTATCTCCCATGGAAATTGATCTTTTAGATTTTCTATCTATTTTAGGTTCAATTTTGGTAAACTGTATAGAACTGTATAACTTAGACATATAATATTTTAGAATGTCCTCTGATTCAATGGTTATTCTCCCATTATCAGGGTTTTTGTTTGTTTTGTGACAGAGTCCCACTCTGTCACCCAGGCTGGAGTGCAGTGGCATGATCTCGTCTCACTGCAAACTGTACCTCCTGGGCTCAAGTGATTCTCGTGCCTCAGCCTCCCAAGTAGTTGCGATTACAGGCACATGCCACCACACCCAGCCAATTTTTGTATTTTTTAGTAGAGACAGGGTTTCACCATGTTGGCCAGGCTTTTCTCAAACTACTAGCCTCAAGTGATCCACCCACCTTGGCCTCCTAAAGTTCTGGGATTACAGGCATGAGCCACTGTGCCTGGCCTGCAGTATCATGTTTTAATTTGTGTGTGTCCTCTCTTTATAATCATTAGATCTATTATGTTGATTGTAAGCCAATCTGAAAAATCGTTTTTCTTCTCATAAGTTAGTTAAGACCATTTACATTTATTGCTACAAATTAAATGCCTGGTCTTAGATATGTTCTATTGTTCTATGTTATATTTATTATGCATGTTATATTCACCATGTGTTTTTCACTCTGTAGTCTGGGTTTTTTTTTCTTTGCTTCTTTCAGTTGAAAAAATTTTTGGTGACTAGAATGATTTGTGTTTTTTTCTTAGTAATTTTCATTCCACCAACATTTATCTAATGGTCACACTTTTTTTACTTAGGCTTCTACTATATGGTTTGTCTGCATTAAATGAGACATTTGACTCCCAACTATGGTTTATGTGAAATCAGTGGATACATTCAATTTCCCATTTATTTTTTCTTTTTCCTTTCATTTAAAAAATTTGTGTTGTTTCTACTCTGTCAGAGTACATAACTACAATCTTTTCTTTCACCCTTACCCCCATCTTTGATTTGCTTAAAATCTATAGTTAAATATAGTCAATGTTCATTAGCAGAGCAGTCCTTTTAACGGGTTCCTCATTCATCTTTTAGTTGAAGTTCATCCTCTAGTGAATTTTTCAGGAAGGACTTATTAGAAAAATATACACTAAATGTTTTCACGTTTCAAATTAAAAAAAAAAAATTTTATGGCTAAGCACATAAGATACTCAACATCATTAGTCATTAGGGAAATACAAGTCAAAATCATAGGAGATACCACTTCACACTCACAAGAATGACTATTTTTTAAAAAACAGAAAATAAGTATTGCAATGATGTGTTGAAATTGGAACTCTCATATGTTGCTAGTGGGAATGTAAAATGGTTTAATTCCTATGGAAAACAGTTTGGTGGTTCCTCAAAAAGTTAAATATAGAACTGTCACATGACCCAGCAATTCTATTTCTAGATATATACCTCAAAGAACTGAAAACAGGTACTTAACCAAATCATTGTACTCAAATTTTCATAGCAGCACTATTCACAATAGCCTAAAGGCAGAAACAACCCAGATGTTCATTAATGTGTGAATAAACAAATTGTGGTATATCCATACAATGGAATATTATGTAGCCACAAAGAGGAATGAAGTGCTGTTTACATGCTACAATATGGATGAACTTTGAAAATGCTATGCTAAGTGAAAGAAACCAGAGGTCATATGTTGTATGATTCCATGTGTATGAAATATCTAGAACAGATAAATACAGTGAAACATCTAGCCTCAAGTGATCCAACCTTGGCTGGGTGTAGTGGCTCATGCTTATAGTCCCAGGCATGGTAATTGGTTGGTAATTACCAAGAGCTGAAGGGAGAGGTGAGGCAGTACATGCTTAGTTTATGGAGTTTCATTTTGAATTGATGAAAATGTTTTGGAGTTAGATACACGTGATGGTTGCACAACATTGTGAATGAAGTTGATACCACCAAATTGATTTTAAACACTGTTTTAAAACAATTTTATGTTCCCTGAATTTCACAACAAAAATTTTTTTTCTATACTCTCGATATTTGAAGGATAGTTGAGTTAGATAAAAAACCCTTGCTTCACACTGGTTTTTGACAAGATTGTTTCACTACTGTCTCGCTTTGTAAGTTACTCTTGAGGAATCTGATGCTCACCTGATTTTATTTTCTTTACAAATGTCTTGATCTTTTGTCTGAAGTAGCAGAGAATTATTTTTCCTTAAACTATAATGTCTAGTAGTAGTTTTAATAGGTTGTTTCAGAGTTGACTGCTTTGAAGCAATTTTCCTACATGATGGGCCTTTTAAACATATAGGTTCACGTTTTCTTTTATTTCAGGAAAACTTTTTTGAATTATACTTTTATATATTAGTTCTATTTCATTGTTTTTTTCTCTCTAAGCATCTCCAATTATATTGTTTGACTACTATATCTATCATTTTCTTACTGATTTTTTCTACCTCTTTAATTTCATTTTCTCAGCTTTTTTTCATTTCTATCCACTATTTTCCTTCTTCCTTAGTCTACTTTTGATCATACTTACTTTCTCTTAAGTATCTTATACTTTAATAATTTCAAATATTTATTTATTTATTTATTTTTGAAGCAGATTCTCACTCTGTCGCCCAGGCTGGAGTTCAACAGAGCAATCTCAGTTCATTGCAACCTACTCTTCTTGGGTTCAAGTGATTCTCCTGCCTCAGCCTCTCAAGTAGCTGGGAGGACAGGCACCCACGACCACATACATTTTTAGTAATGACGGGGTTTTACCATATTGGTCAGGCTTGTCTTGAACTCCTGACCTCAGGTGACCCACCTGCCTCCCAAAGTGCCTGGATTACAGGTGTGAGCCGCCGCCCCCACCCAAGGTTATTTATTACTTTTTCTTCAACTTCTTTCCTAAAATCAGTTTCCCACATTATAAGTTCTAGTTTGTTGATTTCTATTTTGAGTTTAAAAATCCCTGATGTGTTTTTCCCCCATGTGCAACTGTTTTATTTAGTTTATGTTTGGATATTGTGTTACATTTTTTTTTCTCATAAAGGCTGGTTTTATTTCTTCTGGAGTTTCTTATCTACTGAAAAGTTTATTTTTATTTTTTACAGTCAGGGTCTTGTTCTGTCACCCAGGCTGGATTGCAGTGGCATGATCATAGCTCACTGTAGACTCGAACTCCTGGGCTCAAGTGACCCACATCAGCCTCCTGAGTAGCTTGGACTACAGGCACATGCTGTCACGCCTGGATAATTTTATTTTCATTTTTGTAGAAATGGGGTCTCATTATGATGTCTAGGCTGGTCTTGAACTCCTGGCCTCAAAAATCCTCCTGCCTTAGTCTCCAAAAGTGCTGGGATTATAGGCATGAGCCACCACAACCTGCCAAGGTTTTTTAAACTTAAAAAAATTTAAAGTATAATAAATTCAGAAAAATAGCTGATAACCCAAAGCTTCACTTTCCCCCCTGAATTTATTATATCTTACCATTTGTTCATCTTCCACCATTAAGAATCTATCACATGACAAGGTTTAATCTCAACACCACTTACCATAAATAATGTCATTCTTTTTTTTTTTTTTTGGTCATCTGATTAGTGAGTGACCCAGTTTCAGGGTTCCATTTTGATGTCTACTTCCTAGGGCTATTCCTGATTATCTACTCTCTTAGCCTGGGCTTCCTGAAAGCAGGGCCTGAAATAAGGGCTTGCACACAGGTGGCTTATTTGGGAACTGATTCTAGAAAGAGTGAGGGACTGGGAAGAATAAACAGAATAGATGGAAAAGCCAACAGGAACTTGTATTACCAAGTTGATCATCTCTGTGAGTGACTGTGGCTTGATCCTGTGAGACCCTCTGAATAGCTGTATGGAATGCACCTCAATTGTCCATTAGAGGAATGGAAAGGAAGAGTACTTACCCACTGGCTCCTGGTCTCATGGGTGAAGAGGATCCCTGGGGTGTTTTTTCCACTGTGTTGGATAAAGATGGGGAAGGGGGGATGTGAGGCAGGGTCCAAGAGGTGTTTTTAATGGCTTCCACTGCCGCAGTTAAGAAGTCAACTCTTGGGCTGGGCACGGTGGCTCATGCCTGTAGTCCCAACACTTTGGGAGGCCAAGGTGGGTGGATCACCTGAGGTCAGGAGTTCGAGACCAGCCTGGCGTACATGGTGAAACCTATCTCTACTAAAAAATACAAAAATTGGTGGGCGTGGTGGCTCATGCCTGTAATCCCAGAACTTTGGGAGGCTGAGGTGGGCAGATCATGAGGTCAACAGATCGAGACCATCCTGGCCAAGATGGTGAAACCCCATCTCTACTAAAAGTACAAAAAATTAGCCAGGCGTGGTGGTGCGTTCCTGTAGTCCCAGCTACTCAGGAGGCTGAGGCAGGAGAATTGCTTGAAACTGGGAAAACGGAAGTTGCTATGAGCCGGGATCGGGCCACTGCACTCCAGCCTGGTGATAGAGCGAGACTCTGTCTCAAAAAAAAAAAAAAAAAAAAAAAAAAAAATAGCTGGGCATGGAGGCAGGTGCCTGTAATCCCAGTTACTCAGGAACTGAGGCACGAGAATTTCTTGAACCAGGGAGGCGTGGCAGTGAGCCGAGATTGTGCCACTGCACTCCAGCCTGGGCGACAGAGCAAGATTCCATCTCAAAAAAAAAAATATTTCTTTTCCACTTGGATCGTTGAAAAAATATGTCCAATTTGATGTCAAATTTCTCAAGATTGTCTTTGAACTCCATAAACATATCAAACATTATTTTGAAGTTCAAAGATGATGACTATTATCTGTATTATTATGTATATTTCACTTGTCTGTTATCTTAGTTTTCATTCATGTGATCTTGTCTCCCTATGTGCCTAGTTATTTTAAAATGTGTACCAAATATCATACATTAAAAAGGTATAGTGATAACTTGAAGGCCTGGATATCTTCTAGAGGCGATTTGCCTTTGCTTCTGACAGATAGCTAGGCTAGTGTTTCTAGCAATCTCAGATCACCTTAATCCATTCAGAGATTGAGAAGGTTCAGAACAGGGCTTCAGTACAAGTGAGTGCTAGTCTATTTCCTATTCACTATTATTCTCATGGTTTAGCCTTTCAAGTTACAACTGAAAGCCTAAGGGATTTACTGGGGTCTCTATCTTTGGTGTGCCTTAAATTCCAATCTTGTCCCTCAAAGTCCCATGAGTCTGTTGAAAGCTCCATTTAGCTTCTCTTGCCCTTGGTTTAGGATTGGCAGAGCCACTAAGGGAAAATCACCCTAAGCGTCTTGTTCACCCTCTGGGCTTTCTTTGTTCCAAGATCTTGTTCCTGCAATTTATTACTGACTTAAATAGCTGGTGGGCATTCAAACCCTTCTATATATAATGTGTATTCTGGTTTTTCTAGTTGCTTTCAACAGGAAAGCTGGTTCAAACCATCCAAACCATCACATTTACCATTACTAAGCTCCAAACTGCTGAAAAGGTTTTTCTTTCTTTTTAAAAAGAAACCTGGACTAATTTATTGTAAAAATTGTGAGACACTGGAAACAATGGTACATTTCAAAAGCATTGTTTAAAAAATTGAGTGAAAAAAGCAGTGTGGTGGCTCTTGCCTGTAATACTTTGGGAGCCCGAGGCAGGCGAATCACCTGAGATCAGAATTTTGAGACCAGCCTGGGCAAGATGGAAAAACCCTGTCTCTACTAAAAATACAAAAATTAGCTGGGCATGGTGGTGCATGCTTGTAGTCCCAGTTACTTGGGAAGCTGAGGCATGAGAAGCACTTGAACCTAGGTGGCGGAGATTGCAGTGAGCTGAGATTGTGCCACTGCACTCATACTCCAGCCTCGGCGACATAGTGAGACTCTGTCTCAAAAAAAGGTATGAAAAAAGCAAGTTGTGTAAGTAATGTCTGCAGCCTGACATGTAAATAAAAAACAGAACAATTCTATGCATATTCTGTGAGTACATGTATATACACAGAATGGTAAACTCTTGGTGGGGAGCAGATCTGGAATAAGGGTGGCATTATTCAAGGGCATTTTAACCATCTACATTAGTCTGATTTTTAGTGAAAATATGGCCATGTGTTACTTGCTATTTTCTTTGATTAAAAAAAGTTATTATTAGAGGCAGAGTCTCACTATGTTGCCCAGGGTGCAGTACAATGGCTAGTGACAGGTGTATTCATAGTGTGCCACAGCGTTGAACTTCTGGGCTCCAGTGATCTTCCTGCTTCAGCCTCCCAGTAGCTGGGAATACAGGTGTATGTGCCTAGCTACTTGCGTTATTTTCAAAATTGTTACTCATACATAAGAAAAAGACAGGAAGCAAGCATGCCAAATGTTAATGGCTAATTCTGGTTGGTGGCATTATGGGTGTCAATTTTTTTCTATTTTCTATTTTTAAGATGGAGTCTCAGTCTGTCGCCCAGGCTGGAGTGCAGTGGTGTGATCTTGGCTCTCTGTAACCTCCGTCTCCGGGATTCAAGTGATTCTCCTGTCTCAGCCTCCTGAGTAGCTAGGACTATAGGCATGTGCCATCATGCCTCACAAATTTTTGTATTTTTAGTAGAGGCAGGGTTTTACTATGTTGACCAGGTTAGTCTGAAACTCCTGACCTCAGGTGATCCACCTGGCCCAGCCTCCCAAAATGTTGAGATTATAGGTATGAGGCACTGCACCTAGCCAATTTTCTTACACAGCTTTATTGAAGTATAACTGACAACTGCTGAAAAGTTTTGATCTTCATTTTGTTTTCTTACAGAATATAGATGTAGGATTCTCTTTTTATTAAAACATTTATTTTGGATTTTTCTGGACCAAGTCAAATATTACATGGGTGATGGAGGTGTTTGGGTGGCTTACAAGTTTCTTAACTCAACACTGTCCTCTGCTGTTATTAGTAAAGGGCCATTTCCTTTAATAAAAAATTGTATTCATTTTATTATTTACTTCTTTTTCAATAGGTTTTTGGGGGAACAAGCAGTGTTTGGTTATTTGAATAAGTTCTTTAGTGGTGATTTCTGAGATTTTGGCACACCCATCACCCAAGCATTATACACTGTGCCCAGTGTGTAGTCTTTTATCCATCAGCCCTCCTCCCACCCTGATATGGTCTGGCTCTGTGTCCTTACCCAAATCTCATCTTTAATTTTAATCCGAACTGTAATCTCATGTGTTGAGGGAGGGACATCATGGGAGGTGATTAGAGCATGCAAACTGGTCCTCCATGCTGTTATCATGATAGTGAGGGAGACTCATGGAGTCTCATGGTTTTATAAGGGGCTTTCCCCCCTTCATTCTGCACTTCTCTCTCCTGCTGCCATGTGAAGAACATGTTTGCTTTCCCTTCCACCATGCTTGTAAGTTTCCTGAGGTTTCCCCGCCATGCAAAACTGTGAGTCAATTAAAACTCATTCCTTTATAAATTACCCAGTCCCAGGTATTTCTTCATAGTAGTGTGAAAACAAACTAATACACACCCTTTCTCCCAAGTCCTCAGAGTCCACTGTAGCATTCTTACGTCTTTGCATCCTCATAGCTAGCTCCCACTTATGAGTGAGAGCAACATTTGGTTTTCCATTCTTGAGTTACTTTAGTTAAAATAATGGTCTCTAATTCCATCCAGGTTGCTGTGAATGCCATTATTTCATTCCTCTTTATGGCTGAGTGGTATTCCATGGTATATATATACCACAATTTCTTTATCTATTCATTAATTGATGGGCATTTGGACTGGTTCCATATTTTCACACTTGTGAATTGTGCTGCTGTCTTGTAAATTGCGTGTGTGCAAGTATCTTTTTCCTATAATGGCTTCTTTTTCTTTGGTTGGATATCCAGTAGTGCAACTGCTGGATCAAATGGCAGTTCTATTTTTAGTTTTCAAGGATTTGCCACACTGTTTGCCATAGTGGTTGTATTAGTTTACATACCCACTTGCAGTGTAAAAGTGTGCCTTTTTCCACCGCGTCCACAGCAACAGCTATTATTTTTTTTATCATGGCCATTCTTGTAGGAGTAAGGTGGTATTGCATTGCGGTTTTGATTTGCATTTCCCTGATTATTGGTGATGTTGAGATTTTTTTCATATGTTTGTTGGCCATTTGTGTATCTTTTGAGAATTGTCTATTCATGTCCTTAGCCCACTTTTTGATGGGATTGGTTTTTTTGTTGTTGCTGATTTGCATTCCTTGTAGATTCTGGATATTAGTCCTTTGTCAGATGCATAGATTGTAAAGATTTTCTCCCGCTTTGGGGGTTGTCTGTTTATTCTGCTGACTGCTCCTTTTGCCATGCAAAAGCTCTTTAGCTGGGAGCAGATCCAAGATGGCCGAATAGGAACAGCTCTGGAGTGCAGTTCCCAGTGAGAACAACACAGAGGGTAAGTGATCACCGTATTTCCAAACGAGTTATTACTGCCCACAGACCAGGAGATCCCCAGGCTGAAAAGTGCCACAAGTTTCCAGCATGGCTGTTTCAGCTGGCGCAGCGGGTCTCTGCACAAATCTGCGCGGCCATTTCAACTGGTGCCTGGAACACCTGGGAGACAGAGCCACCCATTCAACTGAAAAAAGGGGGCTGAAACAGGGAGCCAGGTGATCTGGCTCAGCGGGTCCTACCCCCCACAAAATCAGCAATCTGAAATGCTCTGGACTGAGAGTTTCACAGCAAGTGTGGCTGGATCCAGGATGGTCCAGCTCTGTGGGGGGAAGGCAGTCTACCACTACCGAGGCAGTCCGCCATCACTGAGGCAGTCCGCCATTACCGAGGCAGACTGCCATTACTGAGGCAGTTCTAACTCTACCTCTATAAACAAAACTGCAGGAAGTTCACAAAGCAGCTGGGCAGAGCCCATGGCAGCTCAGCAATGCCTCTGCCGGCAGACTGTGACTAGGCTAGCTCCTAGCTAGTCTCTGGAAAAAGGCAGCAGCATGTCAGGAACTTAAAAACAAAGCCCCACCTTCCCAGGAAAAAATGTGGTTATGAGTGCCACTGCAGTAGACTTAAATGTATCTGCCCAGCAGCTCTGAACGAAACAACAGAGCTCACAGCTCAGCACTTGAGCTCCTATAAGGGACAGACTGTCTCCTCAAGCAGCTCCCTGACCCCTGTATATCCAAAGAGATATCTCATAAAGGAGAGCTCAGGCTGACATCTGGTGGGTATCCTTCTGGGACAAAGATAACAGAAGAAACTGGCAGTAACCCTTACTGTTCTGCAGCCGCCGCAGGTAATCCCCCAGGCAAGCAGGGTCGGGAGTGGACCTCCAGCAGTCCTACAGCAGAGGGGAGCTGTTAGAAGGAAAATCAAAAAAACAGAAAGAAATAACTTCATCACCAACAAAAAGGATGTCCACTCAGAGACCCCATCCAAAAGTCACCAACTACAAAGACCACAGGTAGATAAATCTACAAAGATGGGATGAAACCAGCGCAGAAAGGATGAAAACACCCAAAACCAGAATGCCTCTCCTCCTACAAGGGATCACAACTCCTCACCAGCAAGGGAACAAAGCTGGATGGAGAATGAGTCTGACGAATTGACAGAAACAGGCTTCCAAAGGTGGGTAATAACAAACTTTATCTGAGCTAAAACAACATGTTCTAACCCAATGCAAAGAAACTAAGAACCTTGAAAAAACTTTTGATGAAATGGTAACAAGAATAAACAGCTTAGAGAAGAATATAAATGATCTGATGGAGCTGAAAAACACAACACGAGAACTTTGCGAAGCATACGCAAGTTTCAACAGGTGAACTGACCAAGCAGAGGAAAGGATATCAGAGACTGAAGATCAACTCAATGAAATAAAATGAGAAGGCAAGATGAGAGAAAAAAGAGTGAAAAGAAATGAAAAAAACCTCCAAGAAATATGGGATTATGTGAATAGACCTAATCTACGTTTGATAAGTGTACCTGAATGTGATGGAGAGAAGGAATCCAAGGTGGAAAACACTTCAGGATATTATCCAGGAGAACTTCCCCAACCTAGCAAAGGCAGACCAATACCCAACTCCAGGTAATACAGAGAACACCACAAAGATATTCCTCAAGAAGAGCAACCCCAAGGCACATAATCGTCAGATTCACCAGGGTTGAAATGAAGGACAAAATGCTAAGGTCAGCCAGAGAGAAAGGTCGGGTTACCCACAAAGGGAAGCCCATCAGACTCACGGCAGATCTCTCAGCAGAAACCCTACAAGCCAGAAGAGAGTGGGGGCCAATATTCAACATCCTTAAAGAAAAGAACTTTCAAACCAGAATTTCATATCCAGCCAAACTAAGCTTCATAAGTGAAGAAAAAATAAAATCCTTTGCAAACAAGCAAGTACTCAGAGATTTCATCACCACCAGGCATGGCTTACAAGAGCTCCTGAAAGAAGCACTAAACATAGAAAGGAACAACCAGTACCAGCCACTCCAAAAATGTACCAAATAGTAAGGAATATGTAGACACAATGAAGAAACTTCATCAGCTAATGGGCAACACAACCAGCAAGCATCAAAATGGCAGGATCAAATTCACACATAAAAATATTAACCCTAAATGTAAATGGACTAAATGCCCCAATCAAAAGACACAGACTGGCAAATTGGATAAAAGTCAAAACCCATCGGTGTGCTGTGTTCAGGAAACCCATCTCACATGTAAAGACACATATAGGCTCAAAATAAAGGGATGGAGGAAAATTTACCAAGCAAATGGAGAGAAAAAAATACAAAAAGCAGGACTTGCAATCCTAGTCTCTGATAAAATAAGACTTTAAACCAACAAAGATCAAAAGAGACAAAGAAGGGCATTACATAATGGTAAAAGGATCAATGCAACATGAAGAGCTAACGATCCTAAATATATACACACCCAATACAGGAGCACCCAGATACATAAAGCAAGTTCTTAATGACTTACAAAGAGACTTAGACTCCTACGCAATAATAGTGGGTGACTTTAACATTCCACTGTCAATATTAGATCAATGAGATAGAAAATTAACAAGGATATCCAGGACTTGAACTCAGATCTGGACCCAGCAAATATAATAGACATCTGCAGAACTCTCCACACCAAATACACAGAATATACATTCTTCTCAGCACCACATCACACCTACTATAAAATTGACCACAGAATTGGAAGTAAATCACTCCTCAGCAAATGCAAAAGAACAGAAATCATAACAGTCTCTCAGACCACAGTGCAATCAAATTAGAATTCAGGATTCAGAAACTTGCTCAGAACCACACAACTTCATGGAAACTGAACAACTGGCTCTTGAATGTTGACTGGATAAACAATGAAATGAACACAGAAATAAACACATTCTTTGAAACCAACGAGAAAGAAGACACAAAGTACCAGAATCCCTGGTATACATTTAAAGCAGTGTCTAGAGGAAAATTTATAGCAATAAATGCCCACATGAAAAGCAAGGAAAGATCTAAAATTGACACCCTATCATCAAAATTGAAAGAGATAGAGGAGCAAAATAAAAAAAAAAAACCCTCAAAAGCTAGCAGAAGACAAGAAATAACTAAGATCGGAGCAGAACTGAAGGAGACAGAGACACAAAAAGCCCTTCAAAAAATCAACAAATCCAGGAGCTGGTTTTTTGAAAAGATCAACAAAATAGACTGCTAGCCAGATTAATAAAAAAGAAAAGACAGAAGAATCAAATAGATGCAATAAAAAACGATACAGGGAATATCACCACAGATTCCACAGAAATACAAACTATCATCAGAGATTACTACAAACAACTCTATGCACATAAAACAGTAAACCTGGAAGAAATGGATAAATTTCTGGACACTTGCACCCTCCCAAGCCTAAACCAGGAAGAAGTTGAAACCCCGAATACACCAATAACAAGGGCTGAAGTTGAGGCAGCAATTAATAGCCTACCAAAAAAAAAAAAAAGCCCAGGTCCAAATGAGTTCACAGACAAATTCTACCAGACATACAAAGAGGAGCTGGTACCACTCCTTCTGAAACTATTTCAAATAATCCAAAAGAGGGAATCCCTCCCAAATCATTTTATGAGACCAACATCATCCTGATACCAAAACCCGGCAGAGACTCAAAAAAACAAGAAAACTTCAGGCCAATATCCATGATGAAGATAGATGCAAAAATCTTCAATAAAATACTGGCAAAAGATTGCAACAGCACATCAAAAAGCTTACCCATCACGATCAAGTAGGCTTCATCCTGGGGGATGCAAGGCTGGTTCAACATACCCAAGTCTATAAACGTAATCCACCACAGAAACAGAACCAAAGCAAAAACCACTTGATTATCTCAATAGATGCAGAGAAGGCCTTTGACAAAATTCAACAGCCCTTTATGCTAAAAACTCTCAATAAACTAGGTATCGATGGAACATATCTCAAAATAATAAAAGCTATTTATGACAAACCCACAGCCAATATCTACTGAATGGGCAAAAACTGGAAGCATTCTCTTTGAAATCTGGCACTAGACAAGGATGCCCTCTCTCACCACTCCTATTCAATACAGTATTGGAAGTTCTAGCCAGAGCAATCAGGCAAGAAAAAGAAATAAAGTGCATTCAATTAGGAAAGGAGGAAGTCAAATTGTCTCTATTTGCAGACGACAGGATTGTATATTTAGAAGACCCCATTGTCTCAGCCCAAAATCTCCTGAAACTGATAAGCAACTTCAGCAAAGTCTCAGGATACAAACTCAATGTGCAGAAATCACAAGCATTCCTATACACCAATAACAGACTTAAAGAGAGCCAAATCAGAGAATGAACTGCCATTCACAATTGCTACAAAGAGAATACAATACCCAGGAATACAACTAGCAAAGGATGTAAAGGACCTCTTCAAGGAGAACTACAAACCACTGCTCAACGAAATAAGAGAGGACCCAAACAGATGGAAAAACATTCTATGCTCATGGTTAGGAAGAACCAATATTGTGAAAATGGCCATACTGTCCAATGTAATTTATAGATTCAATGCTATCCCCCCTCAAGCTACTAATGACCCTCTTCACAGAACTGGAAAAAACTACCTTAAACTTCATATGGAACCAAAAGAGAGCCTGCATAGCCAAGACAATTCTAAGCAAAAAGAAGAAAGCTGGAGGCATCATGCTACCTGATTTCAAACTATACTACAAGGGTACAGTAATCAAAATAGCATGGTACTGTTGCCAAAACAGAGATATAGACCAATGGAACAGAACAGAGGCCTCAGAGGCAACACCACACATCTACAGCCATCTGATCTTTGACAAACCTGACAAAAACAAGCAATGGGGAAAGGATTCCCTGTTTAATAAATGATGTTGGGAAAACTGGCTAGCAGTGTGCAGAAAGCAGAAACTGGACCCCTTCCTGACACCTTACACTAAAATTAACTCCAGATGGATTAAAGACTTAACCATAAGACCTAACACCATAAAAACCCTAGAAGAAAACCTAGGCAAAACCATTCAGGACATAGGCATAAGCAAGGACTTCATGACTAAAACACCAAAAGCATTGGCAACAAAAGCCAAAATAGACAAGTGGGATCTAATTAAACTCCAGAGCTTCTGTATAGCAAAAGAAACAATCAGAGTGAACCGGAAACCAACAGAATGGGAAAAACTTTTTGCAATCTACCCATCTGACAAACGGCTAATATCCAGAATCTACAAAGAACTAAAACAGATTTACAAGAAAAAAAAAACCCATTCAAAAGTGGGGGGAAGGATATGAACAGACACTTCAAAAGAAGACATAAATGATGCCAACAAACATATGAAAAAATGCTCATCATCACTGGTCATTAGAGAAATGCAAATCAAAACTACATTGAGATACCATCTCATGCCAGTTAGTATGGTGATCATTAAAAAATCTGGGCACAACAGATGCTGGAGAGGTGGTGGAGAAATAGGAACACTTTTACACTGTTGTTGGGAGTGTAAATTAGTTCAACCATTGTGGAAAACAGTGTGGCGATTCCTCAAGGACCTAGAAACAGAAATTCCATTTGACCCAGCCATCCCATTACTGGGTATATATCCAAAGGATTAGAAATCGTTCTATTATAAAGACACATGCACACGAATGTTCACTGCAGCACTGTTTACAATAGCAAAGAACTGGAACCAATCCAAATGCCCATTGATGATAGACTGGACGAGGAAAATGTGGCACATATGCACCATGGAATACTATGCAGCCATAAAAAATGATGAGTTTGTGTCCTTTGTAGGGACATGGATGAATCTGGAAACCATCATTCTCAGTAAACTGACAGATTGGCAGAAAATCAAACATTGCATGTTCTCACTCATAGGCAGGTGTTGAACAATGAGAACACATGGACACAGGGAGGGGAGCATCACACACTGGGGTCTGTTGGGGGCAAATAGAGGAGGGACAGCAGGTGGTGGGGAGCTGGGGAGGGATAACATGGGGAGAAATTTCAGATATAGGTGACGGGGGGGATGGAGGCAGCAAACCACATTGCCATGTAGGTATCTATGCAACAATCCTGCATGTTCTGCACATGTACCCCAGAATCTAAAGTGCAATTATATGTGTATATATATATATATATATATATATATATAATTCACATACCATAAAGTGCACAAATCAGCTTTACTGCTTGGTTGATTTTTATGTTTTTATACACGTATCTGTGTAAACACTCTTCAGTGGTAAGCAGTGCTCTGATTTCTATTATTGTAGATTAATTTTGCCTGAACTTAAGCTTCATATAAATGGAATTATACAGAAAAAAAAGCTCTATAGTTTAATTAAGTCTCACCTATTTATCTTTGTTTTTGTTGCATTTGCTTTTGGGTTCTTGGTCATGAAGTCTTTGTCTAAGCCAAGGTCTACAAGGGTTTTTCCAATGTTATCATTTTATAGAAGTTTATGGTCTTAAAGTCTTTGATCCATCTTGAGTTGATTTTTTGTATGAAGTGAAAGATGAGGATCCAGTTTAATTCTTCTACATTTGGTTTGCCAATTATCCTAGCACCATTTGTTGAATAGGGTGTCCTTTTCCAGCTTTCATGTTTTTGTTTGCTTTGTTGAAGGTCAGTTGGCTGTAAGTATTTGCTTCATGTCTGGTTCTCTATCCTGTTCCACTGGTCTATGTGCCTATTTTTATACAAGTACCATGCTGTTTTGGTGACTATGGCCTTATAGCATAGTTTGAAGTCAGGTAATGTGATGCCTCCATATTTGTTCTTTTTGCTTAGTCTTGCTTTGGCTACGTGGGCTCTTTTTTGATTCCATATGAATTTTAGGATTGTGTTTTTCTAGTTCTGTGAAGAATGACGGTAATATTTTGATGGGAATTGCACTGAATTTGTAGACTGTTTTTATCAGTATGGTCATTTTCACAATATTGATTCTATCCATCCTTGAGCATGGGATGTGTTCCGTTACTTTGTGTTGTCTGTGATTTCTTTCAGCCAGTGTTTTGTAGTTTTCCTTGAAGATGTCTTTCACTTCCTTGGTTAGATGTACTCCTGAGTATTTTATATTTTTTGCAGCTATTGTAAAAGGAACTGAGTTCTTGATTTGATTCTCAGTTTGGTTGCTGTTGGTGTGTAGCAGAGCTACTGATTTGTGTATGTTAATTTTGTATTCTCAAACTTTGCTGAATTCATTGATCAATTCTAGCTTTTTGGAGGAGTTTTTAGGGTTTTCTAAGCATACGATCATATCATCAACAAATAGTAACAGTTTGACTTCCTGCTGACCAATTTGGTTGCCCTTTATTCTGTCTCTTGTCTGATTGCTCTGGCTAGGGCAATTTTCTTAATAAATGGCCTTTTACTGATATTGATACCACTTAATAATATTATCTTGTTGCACTGGGTCCCACTGGGTGGTTCCTTCTTTCATTTCACTACCATGTCTCCAAGAGACACCTTCACCTTTTAAAATGCCCCCCTTCTCTTCCAGAAGTGCCTTTCCAAAGCTGCCAACTCTGGTCCTAATCTATCTTTCAAACCCCTTCCTTTTACTTTCCCAGTAGCTAATGCTTTGGTCCACCAGTCCTCAGATCAGTTCTCAGTATTTCACCACTCAGAGTGGCCCTTCTCCTTCTGTGGGAATCTTAGTTGATATTATTTGTGTTCTGCCATCACTAGAATTCTGCCACACTCTCCTCTTAAGCTCAATCCTTACCTTGCTCCCCCCATCTGGTGAGGGCTTCTGAGCTGATGTACATTTCTCCCACTTATACATAACTGTTGTAGAATTTTGTCACCTCATTATGTTGTAAGAGAGGGTTGTTTCTCATCCTATTAGGACCCAGAACAGTAATAATACATCCATAAATATATATAATTTTTGTCAACTAAAAATATAAAACACAAACATTTTTAAGTTTTAGGTAGGATTGTTTTAGCTATCCTTTTGCTTTGATTTCTAATTTTGTTGCATTTTGCTTAAATATATATATATATATATATATATATATATCTGTCTCTCTATATATATATTTCCAAAGAATTGAAATCTTTCTCTTTTTATATATATAAAGATAGATATCTATCTATTTATATATATATAAAGATAGATATCTATCTATCTTTATATATAAAATAGATATCTATATAGATAAAAGAGAAAGAGAGATCTATATATATATAAAGAGAGAGAGAGAAAGATTTCAATTCTTTGGAAATTGAGACTTCCTTTGTGGCTGAATACACAGTTGATTTTTTCTTTCGGTGTTCCATGTGTATTCCATAGTCGTTTTAACAATCATGTTAAGCAAATCTAGACTTTTTCCTACATTTTTTGATCTGCCACTGACAGTTAAAAGCTATTACTAAAGTGGATGTAGCCACAGTATTTTTCCATAGTTCTGTCAGTTGTTGCTTCATGTATTTTGAGGCTATATTGTTTGGTGTATATAAGTTTACATTAATGTATCTTTAACTTGTTCTTCCCTCTAACAGCATAAAATATCCTTCTTTGTCCTTTTTTTTGACCTTGAGCTCTACTTTGCCTGCTATTAAAATGGTCACCCTGTTTTAATGTTTACATAGTCAATATGTCTTTGCTTTATAGCTATCTTTCCTCCCTTTATTAGAAAAGTCTTCCCAATCTCTAGGTTGTATGTACAGTCTCGACATTTTCTTTTAAAATTTCTCTTTTTTCACTACCAACCTGATGAACAAAATTTAAAAATAAGTAAAAAATTTCTCTTTTCATTGTCATTAATGATGACATGCGTAACTATGACAAAACACCATTTGCACCAAATCAAGCTGGATTTTAATGACTTATTTTCTTAAATTTCTAAAAAACTTCCTTATGCTTCAGCTCCTTACCAGTGATTTCTGAGAGCTTTCTGAGTTCCAGCCTCTGTTACTTCACTGTAAAAAGGTAAAAGAAGCAAAGATACAAAAATTAGCTTGCTGTTTCCTCAGTTTCATACTGGCTGACTAAGAGTGCCCCTGTCATGTTAAATTAAGACAAATCTTAACACAAAGGAACGTTTTGGGAAGGCCACTGGAGCTGTCACAGATGCTGGTATCTCAAGAAGTGGCTGTCTCACCAAGAAAAGAAACAGTGAAGAGAAAGGAAAAAAATCAGCAAAGAGGAAGAAAAAAAATATGCTGTGACTAGCTAAAAATAAGTAGGAGAAAAGACAGATGGGATGAGATGTTCAGCTGAATATGGATTTCAATAAATTAGATAGTAGGAATATAAAAATCAAGATGTTAAATTTTATTTAAAAAGAAAACAAATGGTGCACAGTGAAGAGAGAGGTAATGCTGTTCTAGGGATGAAAAAGGTGAATCTCAATAGAGTGAGAAGAGGCAAAAAGCAGAAAAGTCAAATGGCATCTACTCAGAAAAGAGGTAATGATCAAAGTCTAAGAGTACCAGATTGCACTTCCAAAAGCCTGAAGGAAAAACATAGCTTGATATATTAACGAATGTCATATGAAAAATAAAAGAGTAAGAACAAAAGGTATTAACAATACCAGTAATATGGGCCCAATTTTCCAGACGGTCAAACTGGAAGGTGCAGTCCACTGGTGGCACTTTGAAATGGAAGTGAAAATTCTATCTTGTAAGATAAAAGAGATTCGGATGAGGAGATGTTTTCTAATTCCATATTTTTAGTTTTTCAAACACTTGTTTCGACATTTTCTAGCTTTCTGGTTGACCTGGAGGTTGTTTTTGTTCTGAACAAAGGGGATGTAAATCTGTGTTTGCTCCCATTCATGGATTTAATTAGGCATGTTGCCCGATCTCTAATCAATCACGGGTTTAGTTTTTCTTTGTTAAGGTAGTCAGAGGCCTTCAGGCATGAGTGACTTATTAAAATGTACTCTCATAGTTGGGGATAAATTATCATCCTGATATTGTCGATCATTCGATAATTTTTTATCCCCAAAGCTCTCCCCTGGTTGTTTTGTCCCACACAAAGATGACATTTTATTCTCATATTTGTTCACAGACATGATTCACATTTTTCTATCTAGTGCATAAGGAAATCATTCTTCATTCGGCAATAGTGCCAGTTTGGCTAAAAAAAATATTTTCCATATCCACAAAAATGTTAATCAGATTCTTGTTAGAACATGTGTAAGAACTGGTTTTCATTTTCACAGTTCTTGATGTCAGATTACTAAAATAATTTATGTTTTGTTGTGGGAACATGAGTGCACGCAAAACCTCTCAAATCACATGACCACTTCTCAGCCCACACTTCTTCATAACACATAGAAATTATTTGTGTTTTGTGGTAACGAATGAATGGCAGGAACAGCAGAATTTCAATGTGGCCTTTCTTTATTTGATTAAATATATTCTCTATTTATTCTTTAAAAAAAAACTAATTTAAGTTAAATCGCAGTAAACCATGATAATTTAGAAAACATGTTGAAACTGAGAGTGAAGAGAAATGTTCTTCACATAAACCACACTGGAAACCATAAAACTTATTTTTGTCAACCGCTTCTCATGACAGTGGCTGGGAATTTGACATTTCTACTACAGTAGGCAAAAAAACATGTAAAATACACTCTCCCACATACCACATCACATCTCTATTTATATTTCCAAACTAAAAGCATTACAGCCCAAAAAGTGCTGAGTGCACTGGTCCAGTCACACTAAGAGTTGTAAGTTCACACCAGAACACCTTACGCTGCTATCTGTGTGGCAAGGCCACTGCTGGTGGCCCCTGACGCCAAGCCCTTCTCAATGGATCCAGTTTGGCTCACCAAGAGAAAACCACTGCTCTTTAACCCAAAAGGTGGTAAGCTTTTCAGTGAACTCTAGTTACCACAAGATAAAACAAACAAAATCCTCGAACAGATTATGAAACCCAACTGAAGTATCCACATGACAGCATTCAATACTACCTCGTCATTTCACAATGTATCAACAGCAATTAGCTATGAAATCAGAGTTGTGAAAATTTGCAATAGTTTGAAACTGAATATTTTAAAACTAGAAATCTCTAATATTACAGTAAACAACGTGACAGAAACATGGCTCTTTCTCTAATCTTGTCTGAGCTATGCATTCCGTACAGGTGACTGGATCCTAGAAGTTTTCTAAGAAAAACTTTTCCTTTCCACTTAAAGATCCTAAGAAGTCAGTGGAATCTGGTTCTTCTCCCTGCAGAAGGGTTATTTAGTTTGGGATGTAACATTTTACAACAATAATACAAACCTTCTGGGAGAATACCACAATAAATGTCTCAAAAACCACTCAGTTAATCCCAGGGTATAATCTGGCTGTTTTAAATTACTGCAGGGAATATTATGGGCCTTAATGACACTGTAACTGCATAAAGCCAAAGAAAGCTAGAAAGAGGGGCCAAAAAAATGAGCTCAGAGCCAGCTGAAGTGACAACAAACATGTGGTTGTTTACTAGGATTGGAGAGGTTTAGTCTGCAGATGTTTGTGGTCTCTAGAAGGTTCCAGAGGAATGAGTTGTTATGAAGATTTGCAGAGTTTGATGAGAGCAAGATTCTTCTTGGAGATGGCAGGCCCCAGGACAGGGAGGCCCAGTGGTATAGACAGAATTTATAGATTTCTGTGGTCAGATCATACTCTACTGGTCCCACAATGTACATCAACAAATTAATATTGTACGGATGTCATTTCAAAGCCTCCTAAAGACGAGAGTCATTATTGAAGCCATTAGAGCACAGATGGTTCAAACTATATGCAGATATTCATACTTGCATTTTTGCATTATAGCTGCTTTTTTTTCTATGGAACTGTAATGAATTGTCTCATAATCTATTCCATCTTCTTGCCATTAGCAGGCTTTGAATGTTCACAAATAGGAGCAAAGAACTCATTTTCCAGAGCTTTAATCACACAAAGAGGGAATGCCTAATTCTCTAAATGAAATGGTCTGTGATCACTGAAGCAGAGATTTAATATATCACGGCAAATTAGGTAGATTTTAATAAATTACTTATCTCCCCTGAATACTTTACATATGCTTAAGAAGGAACATAGCCTGTTTGCAAACAGTGAAAACCCACAGCCTATAAAAATCCTTTGAAGAAAATGACAAATAAAAAAGTAAATTAAAAAATGAAATGCATTATATCCCAGACCTCTAGAGACAATTCCTTTGCAGCATTGATTCACAGCTCCATTAAAAATATCAATTAAATCCTTCAGTGAGATTGGGTAAAAGCTAGAAAATTAACTTTCGGAGCACCCCAGCACTGTACTGGCTTGATGTAAATTTAAAAAAATGATGAAAAGATACTCCTTTCAGGTCTAACTAAGCATATCAGAATTTGAGTTATACTTTTGATAATTTATTTCTATGTCATATGCTAAGTTTTCAACATGTAAATTTCACATCTATCCATATACCTATTTCCTTTTTATATATACACATCCCTGGATCCCATATCACCATTACAAATACATGCAAATAATACAAATACAACGACCTTGTAAGAAAGAAAAACAAAAAACTTGCAGTCATTGAATAAGTTGGTGCTAAGTCTCATTCTTTATATTTAATTGATAGAAACTGCATGCATCAAAGAAAATGCATACTGAGCTTTAATGTGCATAAAATGGATATTAGCATTTTAAAGAGGAAGATTAACACATTAATCCAAGTAATTTTCATATATTGCTTCTAATAAAATCTTCACAGTATAAAACTCTTAATGAGGCTAATCATAGGCATTCCGTTTAGTGGGACGATTAGGGATAACATAAAAGTATTTTCTTTTTCATAGGTTGTCTAAGATTTATGCTTTTGCTTATTAAAAATAAAAATGGGAATTGCATTTCGGTTCTCCCTAAGAAAATGTTGAAAATGCAAATAGACTTTCTCATGCTATCATGTAGGTATAAATTATTGAGAAGGTACTATCCATTATGGAGAACTTAAGTACTGAGGGGTGGCAGTCATGGGAAGGAGGGTATAGAAATAAACAAATGAAAAAGTATACAAAACTCGAACACTTCAAACCCAGGTCTCCCCTGCTCCCAGCTTCCCACGAATTATAGATTATATACACCAGAGTAATTACAAAAATCTCATGTAGGAGCTTTCATGTGAGCATTTACTCAGGATTAGGAGATGCCTCTGGAGCCGCTGCTTTCAAGTCTCAAAGTCATCTCTGTATTGCTCGTAGACAGACCGGAGGGCATGGAGAGCTTCGACTGTTACCCTGAGCTTGCCAATACCTTTACCATCTGCTTGTGCATCAAAAACTAGGGAGAAAAGAGCAGGAAAGTGTTAATGTTGCCCAACAGATTTTTCTTTGGAAAGGCTTGCAGACAGAAACAGTAGTTGAAAAGATGAAAATAGTTCTACAAAAGGCCAAAGTTCACTGGCATCTTGGGTATCTGAAGAATAAACCTTGTCACATGTGCATGGAGATGCACATTTGAGACGTACTGCATGGACCTGTACATATTGCTCGTGGAGCTAAGACTAATGAGCTAATCCTGAAGTTCACCTAGTGAAAGCCTCTAGGATAATGACCTTCACACACAATCTGAATTTTTAAGCTGGTAAGGAATAAGTCTAAAGGGAATTTATGACAATCTATGGTGTTTCAGAATGGAAACCACTGTACAGATGCTACATGATCATAGTTTGAATTATTTATTTTTCTGAGGAAAACATTCCATCTAAAATTGATTTTATGTGAAATTAGAAAAGAATAAAATGGCAGACCCAAGAATCTTAAGGTCTGTGGGTTTGAGTGTATGTGAGATTTTCTTGGAAGAGGGACCACTACTTTCAGTGGTATTCCAAAGGTAGACTCTTGAGATCAAGTGATCCTCCCACCGTGGTTTCCCAAAATGTTAGGATTAGACGCCTGAGCCACTTCACCCAGCCCCAAAGGTAGACGATTTGACTGCAGCCACGGGCACTCTCTGAGCTCAGTGGTGGAAGCCAGATGGGACGCCGATTCAATACCTGACTCGATCCCTCTGTGGATAATGATAATTACTAGTGACTCAAGGCCAGAAATCTGGACTTTGTAGGTTTGATAGCACTTATCACTTATGAGTCTTTATGTAGTTTCCTGGTTTTTTTTTTTTTTTTTTTTTTTTTTGAGACAGGGTCTGGCTCTGTTGCCCAGGCTGGAGTGCAATGGTGTGATCTTGGCTTACTGCAACCTCTCACTCCAAGGGTCAAGCCAACCACCCACCTCGGCCTCCTGAGCAGCTGGGACTACAGTTGGGTGCCATCATGCCTGGCTTTTATATTTTTTTGTAGAGTTGGGGTTTCGCCATGTTGCCCAGGTTGGTTTTAAACTCCTGAGTTCAAGCAGTCCACCTGCCTTTGTCTCCCAAAGTTCTGGGATTAGAAGTGTGAGCTACCGCACCTGGCCTAGTTTTCGGTTTATAATTCCTTGTGGTTTTCCTTGAACTTTAATATATGTATTTTTTTTTTAATTCCAAGAAAATTTGTTAGAAAGCCCTAAAACTTGATACACAAAGACTTAGGTGCAGAAACTGAGCATCAGGGAAATCAAAATGGCATGAGTGCTCCCCAGCTTATTCCCCTGGAGTTGTCATCTCTGCTTTGGGACTTCTCACTTCTATACTTGACACAAAACAAAGCATTAAAATCCCAGCCTCGCCTATGCCTAATCTTTTGGCTCTTTCCCAAAACATGGCCACAGTAACTGACCATGTCAGATCAGTGGGTCATATGCGGTCTCACAGAAGAAGCTGGGTTGCTAAACAATTGTCCAGAAAAATTATCAAGAATATAAAGCCGAGATAATTTGGTCATTATTTGTCAGAATTTCTTGGTTCTGGTAGTCTTTAATAGGGTTCAGGTTGATATTTTAATCCTCTCATCTTTTCCTCTGTGCCAAAGTTGTGACCAACTGCCATGTGGTTAGAAATGTATAGTTTATATTTCCTAGAAAAAGGTTCTACTTTGGTTATTTGGTCTAATTCTGACTTTTGAGCACTTGACACATACCTAGGACAAGCAGCTGGACAAGGAACCAGGGCTCAACTACAGCGTAAGCAGAATGCCTGGCACATAAGAGGAGATCACTTTAGTGTTTGCGGAATGCACGAGTGAATACGTAAACAAGCCATGCACATATTTCCAGAGATGGCTCTGCTAACTTAACAAATGAGACTAGGAATCAGCCTTATTCCTCTATTTAAAACACAAAGCCTAGGCCATCCCTGACTGTGATTTTTAAAAGTCTGATAAATAAAACAATTTAGCATGTTCTAACTATAGAATAGGGAGCAGAAATTAAGCATTGGTGGGAATCACAACTAGTGAGGTGAAAATCCAGGACAGCACATTTTGTCAGGAACAGATCAAATGTCATTACCCCTCACAAAATCCTGGTGGGAAATGAGGAATCAAAACCACTTCCTTACCGTGACTGTATCACTAGATTGCAACACTGAATTAAAGAGAAGCCTTGAGAAAGACACTATCAGGATCACACAGAGTAACATGCTTAAGGTTAAGAACCTTAGTGGAAATAAGGCTTCCATAAACATCAACAGAATAACATGCTTAATGTTAAGTCTTAGCTGAAACGTGGCTTCCATAAGCAACATTAGAAAACCCTCTGGCCAGGAATGGTGGCTCAGGCCTGTAGTCCTGGGATTTTGGGAGGCTGAGATGGGTGATCCCTTGAGCCCAGGAGTTCGAAAGCAGCCTGGGTAACATGGTGAAACCCTATCGCTACAAAAAATATCAAAAAAATAAGCCAGGTGTGGTGATGCATGCTTGTAGTCCCAGCTAGTTGGGAGGCTGCGGTGGGAGAATTGCTTGAGCCTAGGACGTTGAGGCTGCAGTGAGCTAAGATTGCCCTCCAACTTGGGTGACAGAGCAAAACTCTGTCTTAGCGAAAAAAAAAACAAACCAAAATCCAATGGCCAACTTTTTTCCCACCTTTACTCAATACTAAAAAGTGAACAATTCCTTGTGAAGCTAAATTAATTATTTTACCATTTCTGTTGATTCAATGGAAGGCAGCGGGGGAGGGCAGAAGAAGGATGTAGGAAGATGCTTTGGCTTCACCAAGGCATCAACTTGAGTTGTAAAGGGTTCAAGTAATGTGTGAATCAGCGCCCTTGCAGCCAGCAAAAAGAAGGTTTTAATAAAGAGTTTGGAGTTCAGCAATTGTTGGTTGCACAAACTGAGCAACACTTTCACCCATACCATCGATATTTTGCTCAATGAGGTCCCTCCCTTCCTGAAACATGTCGGCGAGATCGACGTGAGCCACGCCAATGTCCTCACACTCCAGGTCCTGCTCGTCCTCTGGAGGGTCACTGACCACAGTGAAGCGAATGCTGGGAAGGCAGAGATCAGAGAAAGTCGCCATGAAGTGAGAAGAAATCACCACAAAACAAAACTCCTAAATGGGGGTGTTATCACTAGGAATACCATTTTGAAGTTTCCAATTATCCCAATAAAAAGAAAGGTACATTAGGTTAGATAAGTTATCACATGAACTATTAGAATTGTTATAAAACACCCAACCTTCAAATGAACACTAATCCACTTTCTAAGCACTGATTACCATTTATCTCTACAATCTGAGAAAATTACTAGGCAGAGAAGGACCAGATGTTCACTCTGTTACATACTATCTGATTATATTTTGACACCTGTACTTTTAAGGCTAAAAGGGTGAAGTGAATAAAGACCATGGAGGTTAAATGGTCAGCATTTTCCACAGAAAAGTAACATTTTCTATAGAAACACACAACTCTGGAGTTGCCACTACTAAGGAATTTAACCAACTGTATGTGTTCTACAAAACGTAGAGATCGTGCTCCCAGGGTAACATTTTGAATCATGTTAGATAAATGTTGCAACTCTGCCCAACAGCTATATCAAATGTTTGCATTACTTCAGCAATCTTTAACTTACAATCATAGCATCCAAGTTTTATTTTACTTGTAGACATATAATTGTAGGGTTCTGATGGAACTGATTTGAATTAGTGGCTTGTGTGGAGGCCAAATGCGCTTGGACCGACCCAAGTGACAGGAATTTGCAGCTGAGTACTCTTTTGACATGTCTTGGCAGCATAGCTTAAACCACAGATGCTTGTAAACTTTACCATTTTAAACTTTTCAAAATGTATCCATCCCAAATCAGAAACAAAACAAGAAACATGAAAATCTATGTCTCTGAGAAATCATGCCTTGGAAAACACAAATAAAAGCCTTTCCAAACGTTTATAGGTAAACATGACAATATATTTAACCAACTTGCTGAAAGTAAGTATTTCACATTGAATTCCTTTACTAAGTCTGTTTTTAGCTAGCAATAGGGTTTTTTTTTTGTGTGTGTGTGTGTGTGTGTTGAGACAGAATCTTGCCCTGTTACCCAGGTTTGAGTGCAGTGGCACAAACTTGGCTCACTGCAACCTCTGCCTCCCAGGTTCAAGTGATTTTCCTGCCTCAGTCTCCTGAGTAGCTGGGATTACAGCCCAGCTAATTTTTGTATTTTTAGTAGTATAATTTTCACTATATTGGCCAGGCTGTTCTCCAAATCCTGACTTCAGGTGATTCGCCCACCTTGGCCTCCCAAAGTATTGGGATTACAGGTGTGAGTCACCGCGCCCAGCCTGCAATAAGTTTTTATTAGAAAACAGAATCCCTTAGGTCAAAATCAAAGTTAACACCTATTCAAAAATAATTATAAAGAGTACATAATTTGGCCTTCAAGATGGTATGAAGGACATTTTATAACATGTATAAGATAGAGGGATTAAGATGGAGTGGTTAAAGGCATCCATTCTGGGCTCAAATTCCTGCTTTCTTACTGTTTAGCTGTGTGACCTTAGACAAATTACTTAACCTCTCTCATATCAGTTTTCTTACAAGAGGAAGTGGGATAATTATACCTATCTTACAGGGCTCTTGTGAGGATCAGATGAGATGATACAAGTGAACAGTTGCCTGGAACGCAGTAAGCACTGAGTAAATGTTTGCTCTTTTTTTAATAGTTATTTTTAATATAGGTAGAGCTGCTTATGCTTCTACATTTCTAAGGGGGAGAGAAAAACTTGGCATGAGAAAAGCTTGTTTCAGTTGAAAACTTAGATTCCCAAATTATACACTGACTATATCATTCAATTAAGTAAGATGAATGATGATGAGAGAAATTTTCCTAAAATAAATTAGGAAAAGAGAAAGAATTAAAACTGCTTCGAAGAGGAGGAATTAAAAGTAATATGTAATACATATTTTATAACACAAGACTTACAGAAAAGACTGAGGCTCTGCAGACTGTAAGAATCATGTTAAGTGTTATCTTCATATAGTGTCTCATATCTGAGGATCATGTCTGTATCACTTTACAAATGCAGTCAATTACCTCCACTGAATATATGAGAATTCTGCGGCAAAAGAAAGCCTTCTAAATGCCAGAGAAATGACTAGAAATTTAAAAATGCAATATTTCTGGCTTTAAATTCTATATAGAGAAAAATGAGATGTCAAAAACAAAATTAAGAAACCAGAAAGTTAAGCTGAAAAGGGAGGAAGAGTACAACTAAAATCATTTAAGGATTAAAACTAATTTTTAAAAAATAATGAAAAGACACACAACACAAATCTTATATGTTACTTTCAACACTGCCAAAACAAAAAGGCGAAACTTTGTCCCATGCCTAGAAGAGGCTTCCAGTCTAGTCTGAGGCCCCAGCTCTACACGTGGGGCAGATGTCAAGCACTCAGGTGGAAGGAAAAACAGGAAGTGCCATCTGAGCCGCTCCTGCCTCCTCTGCCCACCTCTTTCTCCTGCCACTCTCCACTTCTTAGTGAGACCAGCCTTGCACCACCTCCACCTGGTCCTGGAACACACCTCTCAATACTCCTTCGTGCCTGGAGATCTCTCTGCCCGAAATGATTTTCTCTGAGCTTTTTGACTGGGCTGAGTCCTCTCAGCCTTCATGAACCAGCTTATGTGTCGCTTCCTCAGATTCACTGCTGAGGATTCACTGAATTTGATTCAGCTTTCACTGTTATTTTCTATTTTGGCATTTAATTTGTTTGCTTTTCTCTTAGTCTTATTGCAAATGTAATTAGTTTATCTGTCTATTTATTATTATAGTCTGTCTTCCTCAGGGGCGGATCTGATCAATAGAACACTGTTGATAAGAAAAAACTGAAACCAAAAAAGGACCTTAAGTCAGTGTTAAACTATGACTTCAAATAAATACTGTTTGAAGGGGCATTTCAGTATGTTATCTCCCTTTTAAAGAAGTGACATGTGTATATTTGCAAATACAGCATGGGGTAGCATGCAAAGGTACTAAATACAATTCATCATACGACGTCTATAACGTTAGACATTTTGGGGAAGATACGTCAAACTATTCTAACTGTTGCTTTGTAGGTTATCATCAATATTCAACAGGATTGCTGTCTGAGGAAATGAATTTTCATAAACGAGGAGCTCCTTTAAATAATGTGACTCTGAGTAGTTAAAAAAGTTGTTCACTGGAATGACAATTGGTTTTTGGCTGTGGAAAAACACACATGTAAGCTCTTCTTTCCCTTAGGAAAATGATACTGTTGAGGGAGAAGAGTCGATGGGGCCATCCTCTCCCATGGTGGTTCCAGGAGTGCAAAGCCAGCATTCAAACACTCATCCGCGGGAAGGCCTGAGTCAGTCACTTGGCACCTGCAATAGGTCTCTGTCTTCCTCAAAAATGACAAGAACATTTGTTTCTTTGGGGGGTGTTTGCAGAAACAACCATGGGAGGGTGGGAGTCACTACAGTTACTGCAGACTTTTCTCTTTTTTAGAGATAGGGTCTTGCTCTGTCACCCAGGCTGGAGTACAGTGGTGCGATCATTGCTCACTACAAGCTCGAACTCCTGGGCTCAAGTGATCCTTCCTCCTCAGCCTTCACAGTAGCTGGGACTACAGGTGCATGCCACCATGCCTGGCTAATTTTTTTTTTTTTTTAGTAGAGATGGGGGTCTCATTATGTTGTTCAGGCTGGTCTCTAACTCCTTGGCACAAGGGATCCTCCTGCCTTGGCCTCCCAAAGTGCTGGGATTACAGATATGAGTCACCGTACCTGGCCTTATTTATTTATTCTTTTCTTTTCTTTTTCTTTTTTCCCTACAAACTGAAGGCCGACACACCTGGCCTTTGTTTATTTCTTAAAAAGTGGGTCCTCTGAGGAAAGGCAGGTCTAATATGAAAGTAGAACTTGCTATGAAATTTTTTAATATGTTACAATATGATCTCACATTTCAGAAACAAAGTGAACCCAGAGGCAGACAAATAGGACTGAACAAGCTACTAGGAACTGAGCTCAGTCCTAGACAGCCATAGCGCAGCTTGCTGAGTGTAGGGAAGCAGAGGCCGTGGCCAGTGCCATTTATTCCCTGTCACTCATGACCTAGGATAACCCTGGGGGGACTGGTGGCTTTTAAGGGGGCCCTGAAAGAAGCTGAAGCAAGTAAAATCTGAGTGATCACCATCCTGGAAAAAGTAGAACCTCAGACTTAACAGGGTTTTACCACTCCCTCAGAAATAAAAACTGAGATCCAAAGGAGTGACATATTTCAGGAGCTAGTGAAAGACTAGTAACAAAGCTATATTATCAGATCCCAAGGGCTAAGAATTCCAGTTCTTTTCTTCAAACAGAAGATAAAATGCTAGTTTGGAAGCTCTTTTGAAAAATATATCTTTAACATTCACTTTATGGCCCTCTGGAAAGGAGAGAACTTGAGTCTCCTGAGGTTGCAGAGTAAGTGCTGTTTTTGAGGCAGTGATAGGCTGTGTCATCAGTGGGTCATCAGGCGAGGAGAAGTGGGCAATGGAGATGTAAACTGTGTGCTCAGGCCGAGGGGGGGCAGCCAGCCAGGGGCACTGGAGAAACCAGCTCACGGTTAACAAGCAGCACAGAGGCAACTCCTCAAACTCTGCAGCAGAAGCTCACACAGAAGCACTAACTTTTTAAGATCAGGTTTTTTTTTTCTTCTGAAAATGATATACGTGTATTTTCTCTACTGAACCAGAATTGCAAGGTATCCTATTTAAATTAGAAAAAAATGCATTCAAAAAATAATGAAATGATGGCTTATTAAACAGTGATAGTAAGATACAAATTAGTATGAAAGGCTGATGCGCCATTACAAACAATAATATTAACGTCATGGCCAGGTGTGCTCACACCTGTAATCTCAGAACTTTGGGAGGCCGACATAGGTGGATCACCTGAGGTCAGGAGTTCAAGACCAGCCTGACTAACATGGTGAAACCCTGTCTCTACTAAAAATACAAAAATTAGCCAGGCATGGTGGTGCGCACCTGTAATCTCAGCTACTCACAGAAGGCCGAGGCAGGAGAATCTCTTGAACCCAGGAGGCAGAGGCTGCAGTGAGCTGAGATCGTGCCACTGCACCCCAGCCTGGGTGACAGAGTGAGTCTCCGTCTCAAAAAAAAAAAAATATTAATGTCACTACTTACAATGATTGCAATTAACACTCACTGTGCACTATGTGTCAGGACTGTATTATCTGTGTTACACATATTAGCTCATTTAATCCTTACATCACCCCTCTATGGTGTTATTATCGCCATTTTAAAGTTGAAGAAAAAGAGGTTCAAAAAGGTTAGGTAACTTGTCTGAGGTCAGACTGCTAGTAAGCAATAAGACAAGAATTTATATCTAGGGCATGTGCTCCAGAGTATACCCACCTTTCAACCTGTTACAGTCTTTACAACTACACAAGTGGCAATAGGATACTGTATACACGTTGCACTGTCTTTGGTTTTCAAAGTCTTATAGGATCCTTACAATTACTTTGAATAGTATGCAGGGCCACTATATTTCTAGGAGGAAGGAGATCTACAGAGGTCCCGTACTCATTTGAGGACACAGAGTGAGTCAGAGAAGCCTGATGGTCTGCTTCCTCATCTTGTGCCTTTTATTTTAACCACATCCTGCTACAGAGATCTACTTTATGTAAACCATTAGATAATTTGGACTGCTGAAATGTACCTTCTATTAGGCATCTCTTGTTTCTGTAGTACAGCTTTTAAGATGTCTCTCTTTGCTTGGTTCTTTTCTTTATCCACGTAGATCACTATAGCAAAAGAAAAAAAAATCCGAAGAGGAAGTCACTTAGGAATAGGCTCCATTAGTATCATTCTGTATTTTTAAAAATATCTGTTTTTAAAGACATAAGTCATGCCACCTCACTTGTACGCCTGGGAAAAGAAAACAGCTCCAGAAACCAGAATCAAATCTGAATAGTCATGTGATCTAATGTCATGTCACTGGCAGGTTTATGCGCACACTGTCAGAAAAGATACAAGCAACATCTAAGAGTGCCACATCACTGTCACTGCCTGTTAATGGCACTGGCAGTCATGACAGTAAAAGCCAATGGTCTTTATTGCTTTGTATTTGAGGGATTTACTGCAGTTTCTTTCACCCAAGAAGCAAGCGATAATGATAATGTATGGCAGAATGCTTGTCCTCCCTGACAGCCTCAGTAATTTAATCCTTCTCTCCTGCCACAACACGCAATAAAAGAGGCGTCTAGTGTATTGGGTTAAGGAAATCCACAGGCCGACGCCTGCTGGGTAGGGGTATGGGAGAGAAACGTGTATGGAGAGAAAGGCTTTTTAGGGTGTGAGGTTTGTCTTTGGTTTTAAAGGCACATGCTGGCATCCAGGAATGTGGGCAGACTTCACTTGGCTGAAGCATGAGACTAGATAACTGACCTTAAGTCTCACCAGAAAGATGGTAAACACTTGACATTGTAAGTAAGCATCTGCACTCTGGGAAAATGGCATCTTAATGTGCAAACACTACAATTTTCATCCTGATTATTTTTTCTCAGTTCGGCAGACTTTCAGCCATGCATTAGCTTCTGAAGACATTTCTTTTCATACGCCATTTTGGATGTAAAGGCTCCCCCTGTGACCACATCTCAACTTAGAGATTATCCCTGGTCAAAAGCACACAAAGGGTGAAAGATATCATGATCATTCTAAAGCCAGCTCTCCTTAGGCTCTGCCAGGAACAAACATCTTTTATGCTGAAAATGTTTCCCTGAACAATTTTAGTTCAATTCTAAATTATGATGTTATCAATTCATTTGTTTGGCTCAGCTGAGCAAATATTAACTGAGGGCCAAAGGCACTGAGTAGGCACACAGAGTGAGAGACATAAAGGTATCAGTATAGGGGTGGGTTAGTGGTTTAAGAGAAGAATCATGGAAGACATAATAACCAAGTTAATAATCAACTCTGGATAACCAAAGTCAAACACCAGCTTCTAGCTTACTGCTCTTTGCATGATGTTATATTAGTAAATGTGGCTAGTTATATAGGTTATTGAAGTTTATAGAAATCAATACAGATTCAAAGGTTCAGAGTATTTTGTTTTATTTATCAATGCCAAAACGTCATGCTAACAGATCACTGGAAGATAGTACTTCATTTTTTAGAGGCTGCCAGTACACAATGCTAACGGGGAATTTTTTTCCAAGTGGATTTTTTTTCCTGTTAATTACAAGATGTGGTATACCATATTCTTTTTGACTTCAGAGTTCTATAGCTTTTATGTCATACTGGCTTACACTGTTTGAAGACAAGGGTAATCTCAGTGGTTTAAAAAAAACACTGAATTTTAAACACCAGCATCCAAATCAAGGGTCTTCCAATTAAACCTAAACCAGTTTTGATAAATATCAATCGCTTAAAACATTTTTTTATTGTGGTAGAATATGCACAACATAAAATTTACCATCTTAAATTAACAATTAACATTTAAGTATTCAGTTTAACGGCATTAAGTACCTACACACTGGTACAACCGTCACCACTATCCATTTCCAGAACTTCTTCATCTTCCCAGACTGAAACTCTCTATTCACTAATCAATAACTCTCCATTCCTCACTCCTCCCAGTCCCTGGTAACCACCATTCACTTTTTGTCTGTATGAATTTGACTACCTGAGGTATGTCATGTAAGTGGAATCATATGGTATTTGTCCTTTTGCGTCCGGTTTATTTCACTTAGCATTGGTGTTTTCAAGGTTCATAGAAGTTGTAGTGTACTTCAAATTTCATTCCTTAAGGCTGTATAATATTTCATCATATGTATAAACCACACGTTGTTTATCCACTTATCCTGTGACAGACATTTGGATTGTTTCCACCTTTGATTATTATGGATAATGCTGCTCTAAACATGGGCATACAAATATCTGAGTCCTTGATTTCAATTCTTTTTGGTATATACCCAGAAGTGAAATTGCTAGACCATATGGTCACTCTAAATGTACCTTTTTTTTTTTTTAAAGAGATGGGGGTCTTGCTCTGTTACCCAGGCTGGAATGCAGTGGTGTGATGACAGCTCACTGCAGTCTTGAACTCCCGGGCTCAAGCGATCCTCCCATCTTAGTCCTTAGCCTCACCCTGGTAGCTGGGACTACAGGTGTGCACCACCATGCCCACCTAATTTTTATTTTTTGCAGAGATGGAGTCTCACTATGTTGTCTAGGCTAATCTTGAACTCCTGGCCTCAAGTGATCCTATACTCTTGGCTTCCCAAAGTGCTGGAATTACAGGACTAAGACACCATGACTGGCCTAATCTTTTTTTTTTAACATCTTTACCATTGAAATTGGTTTTAAAAAATGGTGCCGCTGGGGATTCCCTGTGCTTTTGCTTTATCCAGTTGGCCAGCATGCTATAGTTCCTATTCTCTTAACAAAGATAAAAATTTTTGCCACTATTTACTGGGTAATATTTACATACCAGGTACTATACTCAATACTTTTACTGTAATCATGTAGGTTAAGAACCAAGCTGACCCACATTTTACAGACGATTACATGGATCCAGAGAAGGTTAGGAGTTTGCCCAAGACCACCTAGTTAGAAAGCAGCAGAGCCAGAATTTGAATCCAGTAATGTCAGCCTCAAGAGTCTGCTTCTTTCACATGAGGCCAAAGTTTTCCTGTTTAAGCTGTAGTCATTTTGTTAGCACAAGGCTGGAGTGTAAAAGAATGTTCCATAACAGTATCAAGGGAAGTCACTTCACTTTGTCTTGTTTCATAAAGGAATATTGCTTAAATATACCTAGTCTAGGTGTGTCAAATCATATCTGTTGGCATAAAACTTTTAAAATTTCTTTTTGAAAATACTCCAGCTACTTACCAATAGCTTAGTTCTCCAAAGGCATACCAAGTTGGAACTATGTAAGGCTCTCCTGCTTCTACAAACTAGGCCTAGTTTGGGCATCTTATCTAGCCCAGTGGTTCTCAGTCTTTATTGTATATCACAACCTCGTAAAGGGCTTATTAAAATGCAGATTACTGAGTTGTATTCCCAGAGTTTCTGGTTCAGTAGGTCTGGGTTACAGCCCGAGAATTTGCAATTCTAACGCGTTTCCAGCTGCTGTTGCTGCTGGTGGTGAGGGTTCTACACATTGAGAATCATTGTTTGGCCCAACATTCATTTGCCAAATTTTTAAATGGGATCAGGAGCTAGTGAACATTTTTGTGTTGAATTCTGTGGGAAACAGAAACACTTTGGCCGCCTCTGATTATGTCTTGATATCCTATGACTACCATGGTTCATTTGGTGTTCTAAAACTCTAGATGGTTAAAAAAACTTACGATTTCAAAACTTGAAAACCATCCTATAAAAAGTGACTCTGGTGATTATTAAAAGTATCATAACTTTCCAAAAGTTAAGGTATTTACCTTTCATTCCCCTTAGAAATCACATTTGTTTAGGACCTGTATTATTTTGACATAAACTTACTGAAAGCATATGTCTCAAAAGGATACAAACGAGTAGTCCAAATGCTTTAGTCGATCTTCAGTCATCTACCATTAAAAACATATCCTTTACTTCTGCAAGTTGGATAAATCCTTATATTCTGTATCAATATCATATGGCAGATGTCAGAAATGCATATGGCTTAATTATGTCGATAACCTTGAATCTCAGATAATGTTTGTATTAAAGAGTTATCATCCCTGTAATCCTTATCATTGCCAAATTTTTCCTCCTATTAGTCACAAAATCTGATGTTTTACATTGTCTTCATGAAAAGTTTGAATTAAACTTTAATTGTTCCAAAAGACAGACTGTTGCATTCCCAGAGGCTAAGGGTCCAGACCTGTATAAGTCTCATAAAAACTTTGGATGATTTCATTAATCTTTTTCTTCCAACTGTCAATTCCCTTGTAGGCTTTATTTGGCCCAGACAACATTCTTCAGACATACCATTAATCTTATTTTTTCCCAAACTATTTTCTTGCTTTCTCAGCATTCTCTGAGCAAAATTTTCGGGCTCAATAAAATACAAATGTTTTGTTCTTGCTACCACTGTCTAGCAAGTAAATTCAATTTTAGTTTTTCAGTGTTGGTATTCCTAAGGAATCTATATACATCTATATATATAGATATATATATCTTCTTTTGGTATGTATATATATATAAACATACCAGACTCAAAGAGATCCCCCCTGCAATGGAGATTATATATATATATATATTCTTCTTAGGAATATCAATATTGATATTATCTATCTATCTATCTATTTCTTGAGACGGAGTCTTACTCTGTCACCCAGGCTGGAGTGCAATGGCACGATCTCAGCTCACTGCAACCTCTGCCTCCCAGGTTCAAGCAATTCTCCTGCCTCAGTCTCCTGAGTAGCTGGGATTATAGGCACCTGACACCACGTCTGGCTAATTTTTGTATTTTTAGTACAGACAGGTTTCACCATGTTGGTCAGGCTGGTCTCCAACTCCTGATCTCTTGATCCACCTGCCTTGGCCTCCCAAAGTGCTGGGATTACAGGTGTGAGCCACCGCGCCTGGCCAGAAGATACATATATATTTTTTGTGTAGGTTACACTGGTTTACCTACCTACCTTTATTACCTCTTAATAAAGACTGAATTCAGTTATGAATAATCTAGGGGATCACTAGTCTACATCTCTCATTTTATGTACCTAATTTGGGCCTGAACATACAAATCTCTTTTGTACAGTTTCTAGTTACAATGTAGGGTAAAATCATTGCTAGGTTCAGCTAACCTCTCTATGGCATGGTGTTCAAACAGGAGATAGTATGTACTAATTGTCCTCTAAATTTTCCATTTGAAGTCAGTTTGGAAATAAAATTACTTTCATTAATATTTAATGAGATTTGGAAGATGTAAGGCTACATTATATTGACCTTCTGCATCAGGTAACAAGTGAATGGTAAATCATTACAATAATTACATGAGATAGTTACTTACTAACCAAAGACTCAAAGAGATCCCCCTGCAATGGAGATGCAAATATAATAATTTTAAAATAAATATTTTTATTATGTCACACTTAAATGAAAAATAAAATCTTCAACAAGGTTAATATTAATTATTTCTCAAATTTGCTGATGACCTAGGACCTCATTTTTTCAGATATGACAGATATAAAACAGCATTAGTTTGCTTCTAAGCACAGAGTACATTTCTTTCCCCTCTTTCCAGAAAAATCTCCTTAAAATTATTTAATCTTGAAAATTCTACACAGTCCAATCTCATTAGATAGGAAAAGAAGCTAAAAAAGGTATAGTAAACACTTCTACTGAATTCATTTCTAATAGATTGTTGGTTTTCTTGCTGCTATCAAATGATTAATTCATTAGAAACATAGGCAACTCTTAAAATACCAATTAAACAATAAAATACGCTGCAGTAAAGGGAAAAAACAAAACAAAATGCACAACCAGGCTGGGCATGGTTGCTCACACCTGTAATACCAGCACTTTGAGAGTCTGAGGCAGGCGGAACACTTGAGGTCAGAAGTTTGAGACCAGCCTTGGCAACATGGCAAAATCCTGTCACCATCAAAAATACAAAAATTAGCTGGGTATGGTTGCGCACCCCTGTAATCCCAGCTACTTGGTAGGCTGCCGTGAAAGGATCACTTAAATCCAGGAGGTGGAGGTTGCAGTGAGCCAAGATCGTGCCACTGCACTCCAGCCTGGGCAACATAGACAGATCCTGTCTCTCTCTCTCTTACTTATGCGCGCACACACACACACACACACACACGCCCAACTAATAAAAAAAATCCCAAACAGACCTAGAGGTAACCATGTGAGAATGTACAAATTTGGGCCATTTGCGCATATATCACAGTTTGATATAAAGAAAGACTTGAATTGCTCTTTAAGCAAATGGAAACATCTGTTCTTTGACATGGCCAAGTTTCTCAATGTACAATTAATCTCTAAAAAACAATTTTGTTGCCAGTCCAACCAAATATTCTATTGCTCACCTTTACAAGGAATAATACGAAAGCCAAAGAGTTTGCACTTTTCTTGGGGTATCTTTATGAAAATTAGTTGACTGAACAGTTATTTCATTATTAATAATATTTTGATACGGTTTTCTTTTCTGGTTCTCTGCAATTGAGGATCTCCAGGAAGCCTGAGAAAATCCTTTTGGAAATGTTTTCTTTATATCAAGTGCATGAAATGAAGGAAGAATCAGATTCTTGTCATGACCACACTACTTATTTCCCATGTGATTTCTTAACACACCTGTTATTGTAGAAGTTGAGCTGGAGTAGATCTTAGAAAGCACCTTACTTTTCAAATAAGAAAACAAGGAATCATGGAATCTAAACATCTTGCCTTGTTAACTTAATAGTAAAAACTGTGGATAAAGGGAGGGCTAGATCACTAGGCCAGGTCTCTGGATACTGAAGATTACAGTCTTCAGAAATGATCATATTTCTTTCTTTTTTTTTTTTTTAAGATGGTGTTTCACCATGATGGCCAGGCTGGTCTTGAACTCCTGACCTCAGGTGATCCACCCACCTTGGCCTCCCAAAGTGCTAGGATTACAGGCGTGAGCCACCGTGCCCGGCTGAGGAATGAACATATTTCTAAAAATGCCAGATGAAAAAAAAAGGTAACTATGAGGATTTGTAATCCTGCTGATACAACAGCATGATTATACATGTTGATTAAAATGCAATTTGTAAGATTAGTGAGAAAATAGTAGTAGTGATGAACTAGCATGACATGGCCTATTTTACTAAAGATGATACAACACTCCATTTTTATGGTTTGTTTTAATGTAGTGTTTTAGGAGAACTCACTAAGCTATTTTAACTTAGGGTCATGGTAGCCTGATATTCTTTTTTATTCCTCTCCAATTATATACTAACAATCTCACAATAAAGTTGATTTATCGAAGAATTTATAGGGTGTCTATTGGGTCTGCGCTGGTCCAGTCAATTTACATGTTAACTGGGTGCTAGATCAAGTCCTAAGAGAGAAAACCTGCTTGCTGCTATGAATGGATGTGTGTGCTACATGATGAAAGACACAGTAAGAACTTACGTTTCACTCAATTAAAATCCTGAACATCTAGACACTAAGAGAGACATATACATGTATTGTAAAAACATCCATGTGATGACATTGATCAGAAAGGTAGACCAAAAAATAGGCAATGGAAAGCTTTGAATCATATGATCAAAAAACTACTTCTTTGTTTGAAAGGTATTTCTTTGAAATATCATATTTTTAGTTAAATTCCTAATTATAGATCTAGCTGACATTTTTCTATTGAACTATTATATAGCAGGACCATCTTAGAAATATTTTTTCACGTTTTGTTTTCTCTTAACTTTGGTATTTCTTCAACTTTCTTTCTTTCTTTCTTTTTTTGAGACAGGGTCTCGCTTTGTCACTCAAATAAGAGTGCAGTGGCAAGATCATAGCTCACTGCAGGCTCACCCTCCCAGGCTCAAGCAATCCTCCTGCCTCAGCCTCCTGAGTAATTGGGACTACAGGCATGCAACACCTTGCTCGGCTAATTTTTGTTTTTTGTGTTTTTTTTTGGAGAGATGAGGTTTCGCCATGTAGCCCAGACTGGTCTGGAACTCCAGAGCTCAAGCGATCCATCTGCCTTGGTCTCCCAAAGTGCTAGGATTACAGGTGTGAGCCACTGTGCCTGGCCCAACTTTATTTTCTTAATCTTTATGCTACTGGTTTGACTTTTATTAATCAATTCTGATAAGACTTCCATGAGTTTATGTGAACATTAGAGAAATAAACTTTCTCTCTTTTCTTTCCAGTTCTTTCATAAATAAAAAAGACAAACATAAAAGTTTATATTACAAATAAATCATACATACCATTGCTATAGTTATAGTAGACCCACTGCCCACTCTTGGGTTTTGGAAGTGACACAGGTGTCTCTTCGGCAGGAAGATTGTAGAATCGGCACTCAATGAACAGCCGTTGAATAGTGTCATCCATGGTTACTTGAGAATCATTAAGGCTTAGAGCTATGATCTCAATCCGAATTTTTTCTGATGGCTGTTTAAAGAGCAAAGACAAAAAAAACCAACAAAAAATAAAATAATAGAACAAAAAGATCCACTATTATTTTCCACTATCAATTTTAAATAAAACACGAAGGCAAATGGGCTTCTTTTCTTGAATGCAATGTACACTACTATATGTTACACATGATAGATTATTCACGACAGAGAGACAGAGAATGAGATTCTAATGCCCCAGGGTTTGAAGTTAACAGTGTCATGGCAATAGTCTCCTGATTTACATTTGAGGCTATAAATACCCCACTAGTAGTCTACCAGGAGTGAAGATTATGAGATCTTCATCTCCAATTGCTTTCAGAATGACAAGTATCAGTTGGCCTTGTTTCACTATGTAATGAAGTACATGTTTATCACTGCTTTTACTTAATCTACAGTACCTGAGAAAGTTTCAGTTATTCAGAGATCAAAGCCTGTTGAATACCTCATAGGTATTATGCTAATATATGTAGCTATATGAATCAGTAGTAACTAGAGCAGAAACTACAGTTCATTCTCTCCTATTCTGCCATAATATATTTTGTTCAATAAATAATACATTTTCAAGCAAAAGAAACAGAATTTTATGTCTAATGTAACACACATTTTCTCATAATTTATTTTTAATTTATTTTTACAGAATTAACTAAAATGGTGTTTAATTTTCACTTCAATCTTTGCTTAATAGATTTTGGTGTCATAGATATTATCAGGGGAATTGTAAATGTTTCCTTGAGTAATGATTTCAAATAATTAATAGACTAGGATTTAAAAACTGTATCACACCAAGATAATCTGTTTTTTACAATTTAAAGTTTGTCCTTTAGTATCAAAATCCTTCTTTACTAAAATTCAGAGACATGCTATAAATTATATAACTTCAAGTAATAATTAGAAAAACCTGAAAACAAGTCCTGTTTATATGACCAGTTTTTAGGAATTCATTGTTAAATGTAAATCAGTGTGTAAATTCACCATAGTGGTTACTTAGATATTTCAAAGCACATAATATAATTAATCAAATTGAAAAGCATAAGTATCCTATTGTAAAAATATTCCCATAAAGAACAATTTCCATTGCTGTCAGACCCCCTCAATATTTGATGAAGTAATTTTACCCCCTTCTTTCAAAAGACATTTTCTTTTATTATGTATTCTAAGACACTTTAACTAAAAACCCAAATCTGAATATTTCAATAAGGTTATTTTATTATTCAGTAGATTCATGGAAATTTTACTAGGATGACAGAGAAAATTCCACACCATTCTGTCTCCACTAATACAGGTACAAGGCTGCAGCTGGCAATATTACTAGGATTAGCATAGTATGATGAAATATTTAAAGGAAAATTTTTTCTAAAACCTAATAAATCAAATGACTGCCAAATGTCATTAAAGTGATGGTCTTTGACTTGAATATGCTTTTCATATTCAAATTTGAAAAGAAAGAGATGAAAGCCTGGAAAGGTTACTCGGTTTCAACTAATAACCTCAAGCCCTCTCCGTTCACGTGCATAAAAAATGAAGTTCGCTCTATTGTCTAATCTCACTTCAGAAAACCCCTTCTCTCTGCTCACTGAAGACTACATGGTAAAGAAAATATTTTAAATGATATATTTTTTTCTTAAAATGTACTGCGGTTGTGAAAATACTATAATACATACATTTTATAATTCTGGTCCAAGTGTAGCATAATGTATAATTAAGTCTTCTACATAAGTTGGAATTTGACAAACTTAGAATTATTATAGCAATAACATCTGATAAAACATTTATGTTTCTGCACAAAAGGATTAAAGGAAAACAGCTATAAAAAGAAAAAAGTGGTATACATACTTATTTATACTCTGTGAAAATACAAATTTAAAATTGTTTATCACAGAACCTAATGAAGAAGTAAATGAACTTGTAAATAGCAGGGGAATCAAATTTATTTAAGTGGTTATTTTATTAATAATATATTAGCTATACAATCCCCATATGAACACTTGCATTATTGTAGGAACCAATTTAGACTGTCAAGTAAGACTACATGCAACTCTTTAAAGTTTAAAATGTAATCGCAGACAAAAGTAGTCACTTGGATCATAGCCAAAACACAAAAGCAAAATAACAAAACCCCAAACACCGAAAACAACAAAAAGAAAACTCCCTGTATTATCCAAAAATAAAATAACTTTGAAATTCTTTTTATGATGTCTATTTTATTTCTGGTCCATTATTTTTAGTTTTTATTTTCTGGGTATCTCTACACTACTGCCATTAGCTCTATCAAATCTCCTTTTTAATTCTCTGACCAATACACCTCGCACAAATGATCAGTTATTGCTCTTTATTTAATGTGACATGAATCAACTTGAAATAAATCCTAAAAGGGGTAAGTTTTAAGTAGCTTTTATCTAAGGAAGCAAGCTCTAAAGAAAGATGTTTCCCAACATAAATTTTGACTAATGATGCTAGACAATTGCTTGTGTTCAAGCCCCTCTGATTCAACTAGATTTTGTATAAAGATCTGAAGATTAAGAAGTACGTTAAATGCGTAATAGACAACTTCATGTCAACAGGTGAGAAATGAACTCATTCTCTCCTCCTCTCCCCAATCCCATTCCTCCTGTTATTTACTACCTCAGCTGATGACATCACCATCCACCTACTCCCCTACAATCAGGAGACCTAGCAGCATCCTTGCCTTTCCATTGTTTCCACATCCACCATATATCCTAAAGGCCAACCATTCTTACTCATTTTACTTCCTAAATATCTCAATGATTGGTCAGGTGCTGTGGCTCATGCTTGTAAATCCCAGCACTTTGGGAGGCCGAAGAGGCAGATTGTTTCAGCCCAGGAGCCCAGGAGTCGGAGACCTGCCTGAGCAACATGGTAAAAACACGTCTCTCATAAAAAAATAAAAATTAAAAAAAAAAATTAGCCAGGCCTAACGAGTGGCCTGTAGTCCCAGCTACCTGGGAGGCTGAGGTGGGAGGATCACTTGAGCCTGAGAGGTTGAGGCTGTAGTGAGTCATGATGTGCCACTACACTCTATGCACTCTAGCCTAGGTGATGCAGTGAGACCTTATCTCAAAAAAAAAATTCTCAATGATTCACTGAATTGTTGAAAGCATATGATATTTCAGATACTGTTTTAACTGTTGGGGATATAAAGAAAAATAAGATATTGTTTCTTTTCCATTTCTGGTCTCTGGAGAAACTACTAAGTTCTCATGGGGGTAACTAATACAATAGCTTCCCAGTTATTAGAAAGCAGAAATTTGACAGAACAAGAAGGGAGAAAATAGAAGGAACTGACATAAGAGATCTGTTAGTGAACTTGTAGCCGACTCATGAGCGTTATGAGACTGTAAGCTCAGTGATGGTAGGCACTATTAGAGTGCTCATTGCATTATGTAATACACAATAAATGAGTGGATCTACTCTCATGACAGAGGTGAGGCTCTAATCTCTTGTCTGTAGTCCCAGCCATTCTCCTTATTGTGGCAGAATTCTCTTCCTAACAACCAATCAAATATAATCTTTCCACCTGAAAATCATTCTATTGCCCTACACTCTAGCCATTCCTTTAAACTTGTGGTGTGCTGTTTCACATTGCTCAGTTTTTGCATCTGTTATTTATTGTCTGAAATCTTCTTTTCCATCAAAATGTCACTCCTGTGAGGCCCTGAACCACACACAGTCTCCTTTATGAGAGCACTACTGATCTACAAGAGCGAGTTGGTTGTTTCCTCTTCTGGGCCCTCACTGCACTTCTCCATCACATTGTACTACATGGAACTGTTCACATATTTGTCTCTCTCTATAGACTGTAAGCTTCAGGAGGGCAGGACCAATATCGTATTCATTTTTTGCTACTTCATATCCTCCCCAACATAGGCTCTCGATAAATATTTAATGAAATAGTGGAGACTGTATCTCTTTTATATATTCAGAATCTCTCTCAGGGTCTTGCTTTGTTGTCCGGGCTGAAGTGCAGTGGCACGAGGACGACTCACTGAAGCCTCAATTTCCCCGTCTCGAGTGATCCTCCCACCTCAGCCCCCTGAGTAGCTGGGACTAGAGGAGCATGCCACCATATGCAGATAATTTTTAAATGTTTTGTAGAGACAGGGTTTCACTATGTTGCCCAGACTGGTCTTGAAATCCTGGCCTCAAGCAATCCTCCCACCTTGACCTTGCAAGGTGCCAGGATCACAGGTGTGAGCCACAGTGCCCAGCCTAGAATATCTTTTATTTATTGTCAGAACTATGTGAAGCTGCAGATATTAGTGCCTTCTCATTTAAACAATATTTGTTAATGTGCTACTATGTTTTGGGGAGTGGTTATTATTCATTTTGGGGAGTTTTATATATTATACAAATATATAAAACTTGCTGTTCTAGATTTTAATGAAATAAGATTATCTCAAGACAGGTGAATATTGCTGAATCTAGATGGTAGGGTACTATTATTTCTACTTTTCTGCATGTTTGAAATTTGTCATCATAAGAAAATAGAAAGTTCAATCAGGTGAATTGGAATAGGTGCTAAATAATATACTGATTCAAATGACAGTAATTGAAGCAAAGTCTTTTAAAGAGATGAATAATAATATTTGTTCAGAATTACTGCAGCAACATGATAGGTCATTCCTCTGCAGGGTATCAGCATCCTTCAATACAGGAAACTGACCAGACAACATAGGCTTCAGACTTTTCCTGTTTTGTTTCCCCCTCTATGTGTATGAACTTTTGTTACTAGGTAAGATGCTTCTTCTCAGTTCTTTTTTCTTGTTCACCAATTATCCTATTAGCATCCTCAGTTAGCAAGATGTCAGTATCAGCATGGGCTGTGCGCAGTGACTCACGCCTGTAATCCCAGCACTTTGTGAGGCCGAGGCAAGAGGATCACTTGAGACCAAGAGTTTAAGACCAGCCTGGCCAACATGATGAAACCCTGTCCCTACTAAAAATACAAAAATTAGCCAGGTGTGGTGGTGTGTGCCTGTAATCCAGCTACTCACGAGGCTCAGGCATGAGATTGCTTGCACATGGGAGGCAGAGGTTTCATTAAGTCAAGATTGTGCTACTGCACTCCAGCCTGGGTGACAGAATGTGAGACCTTGTCTCCAAAAAAAAAATCTTTTTTTTATTGTGGTGAACAGAAGTAACAGAAGTCATTCAAATAAGAACTGCATGCAACCTATTTTTAGTTGTCTGTAGAGATGGACACTACATATTATGTGATTAAATGATCTAGAAATGTGATGACAGCTTGTATTACTCTAAAAAAATAAATGATAGCTTTTGTGATTTTGGCTCAATTCCACTATTGCTTCCCTACTGATGCTAATTCATATTTTGAATCATATTTTTCTATGTGATCTAAAGTGTTTACTTAGGCTTATTATTGGCATGTTTAAAATTTTCACGTCTTACTTCACAGGATTGTGCTGAATTCTTCCTCTGTTTCAGCCATCACAGCAGCCACAATGGAGTTGAATTGTTGGGCTTCTGAAATCTAATTCAACCTGACAACCGTTAAAAACAGTATTGCATAATTGAGAATGGCCTATGATAAAGGTCTTGCAACTTGTTTCAATCAGTTACATTTAAATCTAATTATGGTGAGATTACAGGTGAGTTTAATTTCATTCCAAGTTTCTACAATGAATAGGCATTTCTTTAATTTTTTATTATAAGACATTTCAAACATGAGAAAGTACAGAAAATAACTTGGCATATTCAAGTAGGCAGCCATCTCAAACAGGTGTTATCATTTTTCTATAACTGATTTAAGTCTTTTTATTGTTGTTGTTGAAGAAATAAAATATTTCAGATACAGGTAAAGCCACCAGCTGCCAAAACCTTTCCTCTCCCTTCCTCATTCCCCCATGGTTACCACTATCTTGAAGTCGGTTGTATCATTCCCAAACATGCCTTTATATTTTCTATTGCCTATGTGTATCTATAAATAACATATAGCATTGTTTTCTGTTTTTCAGTTTTATATTAGTGGTATCATACTCATTAATCATTCTGCAATTTGTTTTTATAGTCAATACTGTATTTCTGAGATTTATTCATTTTTCAAATGCAATTTATTCATATTAACTGTTGTATAGAATCCTATTTATATTGCATATGTAATCTATAGTATATTTACCTGCTGATGAATAATTAAGTTGTTTACAATTTTTTGCTATTACAAACAATGCTGCATTGAATATCCTTTTTTGTTTTCCTATATACATGCATGATTTCCTTAGGAGCAGAATTGCTGGGTAATAGGTAAAAGAATTTCAACTATAAGGGATTATCAAATTAATCTCCAAATAATTATAAATTGGTATTATTTTATCACCACAAAAATATTTTGTGTGTCTGTGTACATAGATGCAAATAAAACCTACCTATAGGAGCCACAGTATGCGGAGCTTGGTACTTTGTAACAAAACAACAGGGACAAAATGGAAATAGAAGAACAAGATCTATGTCAATGCTCTTGAAGAGTAAAATTTTAATTGGGGTGAGCTCTAAGACAAGCTCAAAGCAGTTGGTTAAAACAATCAGACTCAACCACTGGTACTAACAGAGCCATATGTAAGTAGGTAGGAGTGCATATTAATTAATGGTGATTCTTACAAGTTCCCTTCTTTAGGCTAAGCATGGGCAGAGACATCTCAAAGACTCAAAAAAGTCCCCTTGAGTCCCTCACACTAGGCTCCAAAGCTTCCTCTTACATTGTGCATCAAATCCACCCTTCATACAAGTTCTGATTAAAGCATTTTGATTGTTTAAAAGAATAACTCTTTAGGAGAAATAAGTACATAGACAGGTGATGTTTTGGCAGGGCACAGTGGCTCACACCTGTAATCCCAACACTTTGGGAGGCCGAGGCGGGTGGATCATGAGGTCAGGAGATCGAGATCATCCTGGTTAACACAGTGAAACCCTGTCTCTACTAAAAATACAAAAAATTAGCTGGGCGTGGTGGCACATGCCTGTAGTCTCAGATACTTGGGAGGCTGAGGCAGGAGAATTGCTTGAACCTGGGAGGCGGAGACTGCAGTGAACCAAGATCATGCCACTGCATTCCAGCCTGGTGACAAATCGAGACTCCATCTCAGAAAAAAAAGGCGATGTTTCCAGAATCTCAAACTGTCAAGGTAATAAGGTTTTTAACAAACAAAAGAAAACCACTGAGTTTTCATCAGTGGCAGTAATATATCTTTTCTAACATGTTCTGTTAAAATGTAGTATATTAAATAAATAATGTAAAGGTTGCAAACTTCAGTGATGGGAATCAAAACAGTGCTAGCTTTAAGAGTACTTATTTTTAGAACACTGTCATGGTGTCCTTATATACCCTATAAATTACTGTGTTCATGCAGTGATTTGGATTATTTTTTTCTGCCCTAATACCAAATTAATCTCCAAATAATTATGCCAAATAATTATAAATTGGCATTATTTTATCACTATAAAAATGTTATGTGTATGTGTATAAATAGATGCAAACCTGAGGGATATGACACATTTCCATCATTAACTGTGGTTTACTATGGCAGTAATGTGAAGCAAGGAGAATTTTTCTAAAAAAAAACAAAAAAACCCCTCAATTTCAGGTGATTTTGATATGCCATTTTCCTTTCACCATCATTGAGAACAGATGTTGTAGTACGGTGGTTCTTGATTTTGGCTGCACATTAGAATCACCAGGGGAGCTATAAACAAAAGTCTGACTTAATTTATTTGGGTGGAGCCTGGGCCCTGGCATTTAACAACGCTCCCTAGATGATTCTAATGTGCAGCCAAGGATGAAAAGGACTGCTTTTTTCTAAAGCTATGGTTCTTGCACTTTAGCATACCCCAGAATCATTTGATAAAACACAGATTGGTGGACTCCATAGAGCTTCTGATTCATTAGGTCTGAGGTGGGGCCAAGGCTTTGCATCTCTCACAAATTCTCAGGTGATGCTGATGCTGATGCTGAACTCTGGGGATCACACTTTGAGAAATATTGCTCTAAAGCAAAAAAGATTCATCTTCCATCTACAGAGACTTCCAACACTTTTATAGAAAGCCTTCCATAATATTCATGTTAAACTGTTCTTTAGCTATTATTCAACATTTCAGTACAGAATTAGCTAACTATTTCCCCTTTGAGTCAATCCATGCTCACCACTAAAAATAATATAACAATATAAATTACCAAATGACAAACATAAAAGCTTCTTGTTTCATTCTACCACCTAACTCAGGAGTTGGCAATTTTTTTTTCTGTTGAAGGATGAACAGCAAATGTATTTGGCATTGCAGGCTGTACGGTATTCAACTTTGCCTTTGTAGAGTGAAAGCAGCAATAGATAATATGTAAATGAATGGGTGGCTGGGTTCCAATAAGGGTAGAGGGCTGGATTTAGCACATGGGCCATTGTTTGCTGACTCTTGCCCTAGAGATATTCACTGCTAATGCTGTCAGATGTACTTTTTCCAGACATTTTCTTTGCTTACATAAACTTAAATGTTATGTCTGTATGCTCAAATAAAAATATATGTATAGACCTTTTTGTACTGCTTTTGTGTGTTTGTGCTTTTCAGTGACAGGTTCTCCTCTCTCATATAGGCTGGAGTACAGTGGTATGATAACAGCTCACTGTAGCCCCGAACTCCTGGGCTAAAGTGATCCTCCAACCTGAGCCTTCAGAGTTGCTAGGACTATAGACATCTGTCACCAGGCTTGGCTAATGTAAAAAAATTATTTTCCTAGAAATGGGGGTCTTGCTACATTGCCCAAGCTGGTCTTGAACTCCTGGACTAAAACAATCCTCTTGCCTTGGACTTCCCAATATGTTAGGATTACAGGTGTCAGCTACCACATCTAGCCCCATTTGTTTCTTTTTAAATGAAATCATCACTGAGGGATAATTTCTTATCCATTAATTTTTGCAAAGAGTGTGATAGGAGAAAACAGGAATTTTCAAACGTTGTTATATAAAACAATGTTCATTTTAAGCAGAAATACTTGTATTAGCAAAAAATGACAGAAACTTAAGGGTCCATCAAAAGGGGCTTATTTAAATAAATAAGGTATGGCCATATAATGGAATATTATGGGTATGTTAAAAAAATAGAATATACTGTTATGGGAAAATGTTTATGGTATATAAGTAAGAGTTAGTTAAATTGCAAAGTACAAAAATAGTTTAAAAGAAATTTCTGTCAGAAAAGTATGTCAACATTTCTGGCTTTACATAAAATCTATTTTTATTTATTTATTTATTTATTTTTCAGATGGAGTCTTGTTCTGTTGCCCAGGCTGGCGGGCAGCAGTGCAATCTCAGCTCACTGCAACCTCCGCCTTCCAGGCTCAAGGATTATCCTGCCTCAGCCTCCTGAGTAGCTGGAATTACAGGTGCCCACCATCATGCCCAGTGAATTTTTGTATTTTTAGTAGAGACGGGGTTTCACCACGTTGGTCAGGCTGGTCTTGAACTCCTGACCTCAGGTAATCTGCCCACCTCAGCCTCCCAAAGTGCTGGGATTACAGGCGTGAACTACTGTGCTTGGTCAAGTAAAATACATTTTAAAACCTAGTCTCTGTCTAGCTTAAGCTGCCACATGCAAAACATGGACAGCAGCTTATTTTATCCACTGAGAGGATACCATATTTGATTCCTAAGTGATTTAATAATTTTTCATATGTGAATTCTAAAGCTAGTAAATTGTTTTTTGCATTCTGCCTTTCAAAATTTTAGACATATTTTGCTGAACATCATTATTGTAATCACCTGGGAATGCCAGCTCATTGTTCAGAGAACCTAGTTTCCAGGTGGAACTGCAATTTAGTCCAATTGAATATGGCAGATTTTACAAAACTGCTATTAGTAGGAACAGAGAAAGAGAATGATGTAAATATGCAGGGCACAGAAGAGTCCATTGCTCCTTCAACCTGTAATTTCCTATTCTCACCTGTGGGCACATTTTAAGTCAGTTGTGAGTTCATGGCAATACATTTTGTTGTGAAAAATGAAAGCTGCACTATTGAATGATAAAATTAGAAATAATGCAAAGATGGACTGTTAAATTTTTTTAATGTCATGGCAGATGCAAATGTTCAGTTTTGATGTCTATTTTGAGGACCTAAAACAAGGCTTTTAATCAATGTATTATACATCAAATTTATACTGTTAACTTCTGATTATTCAAATCAATAAAATATTCATAGAGAAATGTCCAAAGTTTTACATTTCTCAGACTCTGCCCCCCTACCCTCACCATTAATTATCATGCCTAGAAGCTTTTTAGTAAAAGCAGCAGTTGTCAGACTGACGGAATCTGACAGGCCAGCAAGGCCCAATTACACTTGCGCTATGTGGCACTTTGATGTCCGGGAAACGAAGAGAGATAGGGGCAAATTGGGTGGCACATTATGTTAATGACTTGATTTAATCCAGCCACTAAACTTTATGTAGCCTGTTAAAAAAGATGCTAACACTAATTACGCCACTTTGGAAAGGAAAGGAGGGGACAAGCATTTCAGACTCACAAAGTGAAGCTCATAAATGTTGTAAATGAAATGAAACAAAATGAAGTAATCTATGATTAATTATACATCACAGACATGAAGAGAAAGAACCAAGTAATATGTAGAAGTCCTGGGAAATCTGTTAGATTCCTTTTAAGGATCAACATTTCTAAGAAATAACTATGAAGTGTCAGATTCTGTAACATGAAGAAAAGAAACTGAATGATCTTAAATTGTTTACACAGTATATCAGATACTTCAAATTCACAGTGTAACTGGCGTAAATGATATTTATCTAGTACACTACTTCTAGTCCTAATTTCGTGACATTATAAATAGAGGCAATTTTTTAAAAGTCTACAAAGTAGGGATAACTATAGAGTCGGGTTATCTAATTCCTTTTTAACTAGTCTGTGCCTCTATTCTAATCTATTTTTTACATTACTGACGGCATGATCTTTCAAAATGTGATCTAAACGTGCAAACTCCTCAAGAACAGGAGCTTAATTTTTTGTATTCATGGATCTATTCCCAGTCCCTAGAACAAGGCTAGGAACACAGCAAATGCTCACTACATACATATCTATTTAATAAATGAGTGATCTTGTATCCCCATTCCTTACAAATCTCAGAGGTCTCAATGCTCTGGATTATGCCTACCTTTTCAGCCTATTCTTCTTGGCTCCCTAAGCATACCATAACAGGCTTGGCCCATCCTAAAACCATTCTGAATTCTAGAACAAGCCATGCACTATGTTCTCTCAGACTCTCATGCTTTTCATTCCTATGGCCTATAATTTTCTCTCTCTTTCATGAACTCCCAATCATCTTCAACATTGGCTCCAGCTTTATTGACTCCAGGATGTCATCCTTGATGAAGGGAAGGCCCCTCATGCTGACTTAGGGACCCCTTCCGAATGCTCCCATAGCACCCCATGCATTCCATTCTCCTGGTGCAGATCACTATGCATTATAATTTGTGTTCCCCCCGGAGACTATGAATTCTTTGGGGGAAGGAATTGTTTCTTGTATGCCTGCCTGACACACAGCGTATGCTAATAAATGAAGAATTGTTGTGAGGAAATATTAACATAGGATGTACTTAGCACATAACAGGCATTCAGTAATACATTCCTCCCTATGAAAGCTATGTCTCACTATTCTGATACCAGAAGCAGTTCTTAAAGAGAAGACAAAAGAAAAAATGAATGAACCACAAGTAGTTTCAAGCTTACAAAAGAATTTATGAAACAACACTTCAACCAAAGTTAACACCACCAATAATTAGACAAAATGACATTTTGTGCCTCCTGATATGATGCAATGAAGAGGACATAGTATCACTTCTGTATTCCCACCAAAATGTATAACTGGAATCTGATCTGGAGGAAACACCAGACAAATCCAATGAAGAATATTTTACAAGAAAAATGGCCTGTATTAAAGAGTGTCAGTGTTCAAAAGACTGCAAGAAAGCCTGAAGAACCATTACAGATTAATGGAGACAAAGAGCCATGAAAACTAAATGCAATGTGTGATCTTGGATTGGATCTTGGACCATATGAATAAGATGCTATAAACGATACTACTAGGACAACTGGCAAAATTCTAATGAAAACTGTAAATTAGATAACAATATCATATAATTGTTATGAAGTGTTTAGGGTTAAACGGGCATGATTTCTGCAACACTTAAATGGTTTATAACAATTGTGTATGAAAGAATGTATGTTTATAAGTAAACACCTAAGTATGTGCACTATATGCATATGCAGGAGACTAGAAATGATAAAACAAATAGAGTAAAAAGTTAAAATCTGTGAATTCAGGTAAGGAATATATAGAAGTTCTTTGTACCACTTTGCAATCTTTAAAGAGAAAGGTTCTATTATTCATATTAAATGATTTGCTAAAGTAGTACACACAAAAACTGGTAAAATCAACAGAAAATCCTGTATTTCACTGTCTTAGTCCATTTGTGCTGCTACAATGAAATATCACAGACTGGGTAACTTATGAATAACAAAAATTTATTTCTCAGAGTTTTGGAGACTGGGAAGTCCAAGATCAAGGTGTCAGCAGGTTTGGTGTTTAGTGAGGGCTGCTCTCTGTTTCCAAGATTGTGCCTTGTTGCTGCATCCTCTGCAGAAGAGGAATGCTATGTTCTCATATGGCAGAAGAGCAAGACAACGTCTCTTCAATATCATGCCCTTTCATAAGGGTGCTAATCCCATTCATGAGAGCTCTGTCCTCATGATTTAATCATCTCCTGAAGGCCACATTTCTTAATATTGTTGCATTAGGGATTAAGTTTCAACATAAACTTTGGAGGGGGATACCATCATTCAAATACCATTAGCCATTACAATTTCTTGAGATTTGTTCCCAGGCTTTCAGATGATACCATTTTACTATATTTGGTATATAATTTACCAAAACTAAATTTCACCTGTTAACAATATGCTGTGGTTTGAATATTATTTGTTTGTCTCCACCAAAGTCATGTTAAAATTTAATCTGCAGTGTTGGGAAGTGGAGTCTAGTGGGAGGTGTTTGGGCTATGGGCGCAAATCCCACACGAATAGATTAATGCCCTCGCTCCGTTAGTTCCCTTCAGAGCTGATTGTTAAAAATACCCTGGCAACCCTTACTTCTCTTTTGCTTCCTGTCTTGGCATGTGATCTCCACACTCTCTGGCTCCCCTTAGCCTTCTGCCATGAGTGAAAGCAGCTTGAGGCCCTCACCAAACGCAAATGCCAGTGCTTCTTTTACAGCCTGCAGAACTGTGAGCCAAATAAACTACTTTTCTTTTTAAATTACCTAGCCTGAGGTACAGCTTTATAGTAACACAAAACAAACTAAGAAAACATAGGTGCTGGTCGGTGACTGCTGCTGAAAATAGAATTTTTAAAACCCATGGGAGGTGAAGCATGAAGAACTGCTTGCTTTAAATGATGTTCACATTTGAGATAGCATCTGAACCATTATAGGAAATCAAATTTTGGAATGGTAGTGAAGACTGTATCAGGCTGTAGCAAAGTAACACAAATTATTCTCCCTTAAGTAATGGGAAAAAATCCAGTTTATTACAAAGAAAAAATATGTATATGTACATTAAATTATTTGAATATTTTAGTGAAATAATTATTTTTGCTAAACTTCTTCATTAAAGTTTATTTTACCTTACTTAAGAGCAATGTACAACTTCACTGAGATGCTAGCAACGTTGCCAACATACACATGGTTCTATTGTAGGTCTACGTAGGAGTTTTCATAGATTAGATGAGATTATAATTAATAAATATATAAGAATAATGATAAAACTTTGGACAGATAAAATGTTCTATTTGTATTTATCAAGCACAAAAACAATGGATATCTCTATTTCATGGAGGAATCTGTGACAACAGAAATGTTCTGCTCTATTGTTTTTGTTTTATTTATTTGGGTAGAGACAGAATGTCACTGTTACCCAGACTGCAGTGCAGTGGTGCAGCCATAGCTCACTGCAGCCTTGAACTTCGGGGCTCATGTGATCCTCCCGCCTTGGGCTCCCAGAGTGTTGGGATTACAGGTGTGAAGCACTGTGCCTGGTCTGTGATTTTGTTTTAAAGAGAGATTAAGCTACGAATATGTGAAGAAAGAGTTAAAAGAAATATTCCAATTCTTATCAATAAAGTAAAAATTCTACAAAAAAAACAATCATTTAAGAAAAATTAATGTAGATGAACAGAAAAAGCTAGAGCTTTTTTCTCTACTTAAATTACTTTATAGAAACTTTTTCCCTCTTAAAATAAAAAATGCTCTGGTAAACAGTATACTTCCCATATATATTTTAAAAAATATAATTCTCTTCTCAAAATGTCAATTTGCATACTACTTTTCAGCCATGTGCTACAAGATTAGTGAAGTACACCTGCACAAGATTAATTGCTTTCTAAGAAGGCTTCATTTTTTTTGGCAGAAATGAAATAACTGTAACATATTATCAGTGGACATATCTAGGTAAGAGTAGTCTATGAATTCACATAGGCAAACTAAGAGTTTCAAAGGGCATCTCACATTTTGAGTTCTTTAAAGTTCAGATCTGCTTCAACACATCTTGGTATGCTAGTCTTGAAAAGGAGTCAAGGAAGTCAGCTAGTTTTAGCAAATAACTATTGGAGGTATTGATTAAAGGTACTCTTTGCAAAAAATAATACTTATATGTTATAGTCCATTATATAATGAAACCATAAATAAAAATTTCTTGTACTAGATGACTACTTGGTTAAGATTAAAATAAATATTAAAGTTTTTCCAGAAATAGTTTTCCTTAAGATTTTTATATATGAAGACTGTATATGTACTGTGAATGAAAGACAGCCTTATTTCAGAACACTTCTAGTCGGCATCAAATTACTGACCTGTTTGATATTCCTGGAGACAGAACCTGGAATAATACAGTCATCACTGTCAGAAGCTGATATATCCTCTTCAACTGTTAAAAAATAAGAGTAACATTTACACAAGTTAAACCAGTTCTACTTACACCTTGTGAAATAAAGAGAAAGAAGCACACACCATAAGATAACCTTAAGAAACACGGTAATTATGTCTAGATCTTTTTTAGTAGCAAATTCGTTTATAGACATATTACATTTTAGGGAAAAAAAAGACTAAAAATTTCAAGGTTAATTTTGCAGAAGCAAAGGAAATGCCAATTAAAAAAACACCTTATTGTAAAATCTAAGAAAAAATTTTTAAAAAGAGAAGCAGAGGGTAATAGATGTTTTTTTAACAGTGTGACCAATAATGTCATGGAAGTCAATGCTATTCTTACTATTCAAAAGTTGTAAAAATTTTATTGCTTTATTGATATAAAACTGACACACAAACTGCAAAATCTGACACACACACACACACACACACACACACACACACACGACACGCAGACACACACAAATATATTTTAATTATTTTTAGAGACAGGGTCTTGCTATGCTACCCAGGCTAATGTACGGTAGCTATTCACAGGCACCACATAGCACACTCCAGCCTCGAAGTCCTGGGCCCAAGTAATCTTTCCCTCACAGCCTCCAAAGTAGCTGGGACTACAGGCACGCAACACCATGCCTGGCTAAAATTAGATGTTTTGCCGTAAGTATAACTCTTAAACCAATACCACAGTTAAGATAGTGAACATATCCCATCACCTCCAAAAGTCTCCTTAGGTCCTTCTGTAATCTCTTCCCTTCTGCCCTTCCCTGTTCCTATCCTTACAAATTAGTTTGCTTTTACCAGATTTTAAAAAATACAGTAAGTGGTCATTTTGGCTGGATTTCAATTTTTAAATCAAGATCTCTACACTAATGCAGATGATAATACTGAACTCAAAGGGAATATAAAACTGTTTAAAACATAGATTGGGAACATGGTCAGCAACAACATTTGTATTCCATTGTGGAGCTCCAAGTTGAAATAAGCAGAGATACAACAATTCCACCTAACTACAGCTAAGCAGACAGAACTATATTCTATCATTTCTGTCAAGAAACAGGTATCGTGAAGTAGATCCTGCTATTAAATGAGCATGTTCTATGATGCATACACTAACAGACAAAACAAAGCACAGAGTTAAGTAAATAATGTTAGTTTAAAAAAGGAAGTCACCTTCTGGTTCCAAGTCCTCTGTTATTTCTGTTTCATCTTCAGAAGATGCCAAGCTTTGTTCTGCAAGCTGACCTTCAGATAGTAAAGACACATCATCTTTTCCTTGCTGCATTTTCTCAGTATTCTCTTTTACCTCATCTACACTGCTTTCTTGTGAAACCTGAAGAAATAAAAGCACACTGGTGTATTTATTATTGCTTAGATCACATTTTATAGCATTCTTGCAGGAACATTTGAATAATAAAGCACAGAAATTTGGGACTTAAATATGCAGATAAGTAAGATGTATGACACTCAGAAAACAACCACTTCAATTTGTACAGGCAAATGAAAATATATAGATAAATGGAAATCTGAATATGTACTAAGAATAAAAAATGTATTAATCTCAAAATGAATTTTACATTAAGACTTTAATTCACATATCCATATATTACCTGCCAATAGCAGTATAATTACAGCTGTTACACTTGTCATATTTTTGACTTTTTGTTCCAAGGAAGTCATACATAAAAATAGGATAAATGCCATGACTTCCTGAGTCATGTCAAAACTTATAAGACAAAGTCTTTAAGAACCAAATTAAACCTTCCAAAATAATTTTAACACAAATGCATACCTTGGGAACATGTGAAGCAGCCGGCACATTAATTTCTATTTCTGGTATATGCTCCACTTCTGGCGAAATTTCCTTCATATCTTCAGGAGGAGGAGAAGTCTCCTTATATTAATGTGAAAACATGCATGTATGTTATTTTTTATTTATTACTAAATCCCAAATCATTCTGACTATTCCATATATATTAATGAACTAATAAAAATCGGCAGCAAATATAATAGTAACTCACATGACGCTAAATTTACTTAGTATATTTCAATAAAATGGTATTGATATTCTTTAAAATATAAATATATATTTATAAACATATATATGTAATTGAAGAACTGCAAGTTTAGTTCATTGAAGCACTGTTTACAATAGCAAAAAAAAAAAAAAAATGAGAGCGATGCAAATGTCCAACAATAGGGAATTAAATAAAATATGCTGCATCCAAATAATGATACAGATCTGTGTTTATTAACATTACAGAGAATACATAACATGGTTCTGAGTAAAAAAGCTATTTACAGAACAATATATATAGTGGTATTATGTTTTGTTAAAATACAAACAAGGAATCCAACATATATCTGTGTGTATTTCCATGGGAAAAAGTATAAAAGGAAATTCATCAAAACAGTATCTCTGAGTTTTAGATTTGGGAACATTAAATTTTATTTTCACTGTTTTTTTTTTCTTCTTTGTATTTTCTAATATTTCTATGCTGATTATAAATTATTCATGTGATTTTAAAAATGCCATATGCTATCATAGGCATGTATTCCTTATGATCAATGTCATCTTTTTATTTCATCAAATATGAATTTATAGTTAGCTATTACTCCTGGGTTAATAAACTAACGTTTAGTTTTAAAATACAGCTTATGACTTTTACTATTTTTAAAAGTAAACATGGCCAATATAGGAAATGCGAAAGATAAATATAAAAGAAATCAATATAAATCTAGTACTCAATGGTAATATCTATCAAACTTCTTAGATTTCTATTTCTTTAAAACTAATTTTTGATGGAAATAAAAAATTTCAGTTACATAGTGATAACTGTATGATAAATATAATATATCCTGTTACATTAAAAAATTTAATATTATAAATATTTTCTCCTTACATGAAACTTGGAAAAACAATTTTAAATGACAAAAGAATATTATATTGATGGGTATACTATGGCTTAATGAACGATTTTAATACTGCTGGACATTTAGCTAGTTCACAATTTTTAGGTATTATGAATAACATTGCAACAAACACCTCTATGTTTATGTCTTTTTAATGTTAGTGGTCATTTACTTAGGAATCAGGCTACCTGTGTTCAAATCCCAGTTCTAATACTTTGGCCATGAGCAAGTTACTTAACCTCTCTAAATATCACTTTCCCCATCTTTAAATGGGAATAATTCTAGTATCAATGACATATGGTTGTTGTGAGGACTAAATGAGTCCAATGTACGTAAAGCACATAATAAGCACTCAATAAATACTAGCGATAAAACATCTACTGATTTATAACTATTGAATTCATTAATTATCACATATATATTAAATGCTCTGTATGCCAGGTATTATTTTAAGCTCTGGAGAGACAGAATATTTTGATATAGGTTGTAGTTACAAAGGTGTGTACATATTTAAAAATCCATTGAGCTCTGTGCTTAAGATTTACGTCCTTTACTATATAAGCTATATGTGAATTACAAAGAAGATATATTTTCTAAAAAGTGTATGTAAGAGAGAATGCTAACAATCTGAATACAGTGTATATTTAAAGTACAGTTTTGTGGATGACCTGGATGTAGGGTGAGACAAAGAGGAGACAAAGTGATGCCTCCAAAATTTCACGCCTGTGCAATCAAGTGAATGATTACGTCATTTACAGAGAATGGGAAACACTGAAAGAGGCAAAAATTTTGGGACACGGTTGGTATAATCAAGAGTTCGGTTTTTGACATGTTAAGTTTAAATTCCTATTAAACATTCATTGCATATTAAATAGGTAGTAAGAAAATGAATATCAAATTCAGCAGTGAGGTCTAGACTAAAGATTATAAATATGAAAGTGTCAGCATATAGATGCTTTTTAAAGCCATGGGACTGTACAAGATCTGTTAAGGTAGATATGGACTGAGAAGAGGTCTGAGGTTGACTGCAGAGGCACTTTGACATTCAGATATATGGTCAAGGAGTGTGAGAAGTATAATAGTAAAGTTGGAGGAAAGCTAGAAAGGTATGGTGTCCCAGAGGCCAAGAGAATAGAGGCCCATATTCCATTGTGTCAAATGCTCCTGGGATATTAAGAGAGGCACCGAGAATTGACGACTGCATATGGCAGAAAGTCACTGTGACCTTAGTAAGAACAGTTTTAGGAGGATAAAAGCTTAACTGAAGTGAGTTCAAGAACCAATGTGAAGTGAAGAAGACAGAATTTAGACAATTTTTTGAAGATTTTCTTTTTTTTTTTAATAAATAGGAGCAGAGGATTGGGGCAGAAGCTAGAGACAGATAAGGGCCCACAAAAGGATTTAGATAAAAAATGAGAACAGTTAACACTTACATATAGTGCCAAAACACAAAGCGATCATTTTAATGGGAAAAGACATACTTTATTCACCTGTTTCCATTTAAATCCGGTAGGGAATAGTATACCCGTATCATTTATTTCAAATATTTGTTATGAAAAAAATCAGTATTTTCAGTGTTTACTACTCACATCACTCTGATGTGGCGTGATATCCATGAAAGACACCTTCTTATCTGCTGGTGTTAAACGTTGTCTTGGTTTAGGTCTTGGTGCCTAAGACAAATCAACCAATACGTCAGACTGAGTATGATGACCATTAGATTTCAGATAAGACTTTAGCTATTTTTTTTTTCTTTTTTGGTGAGGGTGGCTTAGTTCAGTTTAGTTCTTAAGTTTTATACTCAAAATTTTACACTTGTAGAAAAATTAGAAGTCACTGTTACTCACTACGACTAGTGTGCTAACAGAGGATGCTGGAGGAAGTCTTGGAACAACTTCTGACTCGTCTCTGCGTATGAAGTTTCTTAAGTCTTCAGTTGTTATTGAGCCACTTGGTGGAAGGTAAGCAAATTTCCATTTCAATATAACATGGATGGTGCCAGCAGGATGCTTTTGATGGTCTGTTAACTCAAATATTCCTGTCAAATTACGACAATTTTAATTAATGCTAGGGTAAAGTTCTATTACCATAAGAATTAAAGAAGAACAAAGAACTACCCCCTACTTTAAGAGTCTCAAGCTCTACCGACTGAGCTACCAGGCGGTTGTACCCCCTACTTTACAAATAATTTTGGCTTTTACTCAGAATTCAGATGCCTTAGAGAGTAAAATAAAGACAAAATGATCTATGACAGGTTCATCTCTCAAGTAGACTTCCTCCAGAAGTTAAGGCCTCAAAGATAATGCTGATTCAAAGATGAGAAAATTAATGTATAAATATTTTAATTCACTGAAATTAAATTCAGAGATTTTTCAGAATTCTTAGCCTTCCTTCAAGAAGGCTTATGGCTCAAGTATCAACCTCCATTTTGACCTGAAAGTTTTTGTAAGGCTTGTCTTTCAAGAAAAATATATTAATACTTTAAAATTTCAAATAATTCACACATCTAAAGGAATATTTGTTACCATATAATTCTATTATAATTTTAAATATATTTTATTGGGATTTGTTAAATCACTCCAAATTAATAGTAGCACAAGAAAAAGTCCATAAAATAAAGGGACCATCTACAACAAATAGCAGTAACAAAAGAAATGTAAATCTGTTACATTGAGTCTCAAATGGTAATAGTTGCACAGATTTTTGGGTATGAAAAAAATCTCTGACTTAAAAACAAACAAACCTATATATCTTTTTTATTATTTTTTACAATAGTCAGGGTCTCATGACATTGCCCAGGCTGGAGTGCAGTGATTATTCACAGATGCAATCATAGCACACTGGCGGCCCTGAACTCCTGGCCTCAAGCCATCCACCTACTCAGCCTCTGGAGTAGCTGGGGACTACAGGTACCCAGCTTAAACCTAAATTTCAAGCATTAACTTTTGCTTAAGGGTATCCTTTACTTTGCTTTCAAGTGTTGATACTCCTTTTAATGGCTGGCTGGAAAAAAAAACAACTCCCAAACTCTAGACTTTAGGTAGGATAAAAGGACATAGGTAGAACATAAGGAGGTCATAAACCTCTATTACAGGCATAGTAAGACTTCCAGAATGGCTAAGTAAAAACCTCAGCAAATCTGCTCTTAAAAATGATGATAAAACTGGATAAAATGGTCAAAAATAACCATTTAAGGACTCTGGAAACTGATCAAAGATATTGGATAAATGGGAGAAGCATTTACTCAAGAAAATCTACTGCACCTCAGTAAGAACAGCAGGGGTCTATGGGACTACTCTCATCCTCCCTTTCTCCCCCAGGCCCATTTTGCAGAAGATATGCCAGACTAGGATAGACTAGGAGGACTGGCAGCCTCTGTTGTAGGGGGCCGACTATATGTGGAACAAAATATAGATAATTTCATGCCCAGAGGCATTGTTAAAAACAACAGCAACCTCAGTGGCAAACAATCAGAGGTCAATATCACAGACAGCCTGAGGTCTCAATACTGGTTGTGGCAAGCCAAAAGACCAGAAGGCCAGCCAACAATTTAAAAGGGAGATCCAAGGAATAAGATATCAAAAGTGGGTGTTGGCCAGGTGGGGTGGCTCACGCCTGTAATCCCAGGACTTTGGGAGGCCGACGGGGGTGGATCACTTGAGGTCAGGAGTTCGAGACCAGCTTGGCCAACATGGTGAAACTTGTCTCTACTAAAGATACAAAAATTAGCCAGGTGTGGTGGCGGGTGCCTGCAATCCCAGCTGCTTGTGAGGCTAGGGCAGGAGAACTGCTTGAACCTGGGAGGAGGAGAAGGTTGCAGTGAGCCCAGGTGGCGCCACTGCACTCCAGCCTGGGCTACAGAGCAAGACTCCATCTTAAAAAAAAAAGAAAAAGAAAAAGTGGGCCTCAACAAGGTCCTATTTATAGCTCATGTTGTGGAAGGCTATGGGCATACACAAACCTGTGTAAATGCTAGGAGAAATCAAAGAGGACCCTGGTAAGCTATCTGTCCCTGGCTGAATGAGAGGTCTAGTCAATTCAGAAAGTAAAAGTTGAGGCAGGCTTGTAGACTGAACTTTGATTTGAATGCACCCTCCATGCCACACACTGACCCATAGGCAAAGGGTAGAAACCTACTGGCTCAAGGTGTTTAAGCATACCTTTGAACAGTCACTGGCTAACCACTAAGCTATGCTGACCTATGGTTAAAATGGAAACAAAAGAAAAGAAACAAAACTTAGCAGAGACATCAGTGGCTATACACAGCAGGGGAAACAGATTCTACAGAATTAGTCCAGGCAAGTCACCAAACAAACAAAAATAGCAACAATGACCACCTAGGAAATGACGTTACAATATATTATCTAAAACGTCCATTTCCACTCACGAGACATGCCAAGAAATAGGAAAATGTACTGCATACTCAGAAAAAAAACCTAACAATAGACATTTTTTGAGAATGATCACGTTAGACTTGGCAAAGATCTCAAAGCAGCTATTATCCATATGTTCAAAGAACTAAAAGAAAGCATGTTTAAATAATTAAAAGGAAAAGTATAATGATAACGTTTTATCAAAATGAGAATATAATAAGAGGTTATAATGCTTGGGTGCAGTAGCACATGCCTGTAAGTTCTAGCTGCTCAGGAGGCTGAGGCAGGAGAATAAGTTTAGCCTAGGAGTTGAAGTCCAGCCTGGGCAACACAGCAAGACCCCTAATTATGGAGTCGAAAAGTATAATTATTGCAATGAAAAAATTCAATAGAGGGTTCAGTAGGAAATCTGAACTTATAGAATAAAGAACAAAAATGAACACAGCCTCAGAAGCCTGTGGGGGAAACCATCAAACATACCAACATAGGGTACGTGTGCTGGAAGTTCAAGAAGGAGATGAAAAGGGGGCAGAAAAGAGTAACTGAAAAAATAATGGCAGTAAACTCCCTAAATGTGGTACGTAACATTACACTACACATACAGGAAGCTCAACAAATTCCAAATAGGATAAATGCAAAGGGATCCACATCTAGACACATAAGTAAAACCGTTGAAAGCCAAAACAAATAGAAAGCTTGGAAAACAGCATCAAGTAAGAGAGAACCTCAATAAAATTAATAACTGATTTATTATTTGAAACAATGGATCCCAGAAGTAAGGGTCTGATGTACTCAAAGTGCAGAAGGTTAAAAAGTGAACTAAACTAAACTGCTGACCAAAAATATTATATATAGCAAGGCTATCCTTCAAAAAACAAAAGCAAAACAAAAATTCCCAGAAAACAGAATCCTCCTAGATTGAGAGAATTCACTGCCAGGAGACACCTAACTTACAAGACATATCACAGGAAGTACTTCAGGCTAAAGGAAAGAGACACCAAATGGTAACTCAAATCCACACAAAGGAATGGAGACTAATAAAGTTAATGACATAGGTAATTATAAAACATAGTATAAATACATATTTTCTCTGTTTTCTTCTTAAAGGATAATTGCATACAATAATAATTATAAAATTCTATTGTTGGGCTCATAACACAGCAAGCACCATGGTGATAGTACAAAGGAGGGGGAAGGAAATGGAGCTATATTGGAGTAAGAAACTGATACCAGACAGTAACAAATCTACAGGAAGAAATAAAGAGTACCAGAAATTACAAATATGTAGGTAAATAACAAAGTCTTTTACAATTACATATTTTCTCCCCTTCTCTTAACTTCTTTAAAGAATAGAAGATTTTATAAAGCAATAACTACAACATTGTTGGGTATATAAAATATAGAGAGGCATACTATATACATATATATGATAATAATGGCAAAAAGAAGATGAGAGTGAAATTATATTGCATTTTCTATATTTTAATTGAATTAAATATTTAATATAAATACCTTAAGTATTTAATTCCATTAAGTTAGTACTAATTTTAAGTAGACTGGGATAAAATGCACATTATGATCCTGAGAGCTACCAGTAAGAAAATAATTGTTAAATATAGTAATATAGCCCTAAAGTTTAAAGACTGAGAAGAGGTTAGGATGATTAGTTACAAACAAATCATATCTGTACACTAATTTGTAATGTTTTGTTTTACAATTTTATAGATTCAAGAACATAGACTTACCTGAGATACACCTGTCATGTGCCAATGAAATCAGAGGCACATCCACTTTTCCTATGTAAATATCCTCCTGGGTATCACTATCATCAAAAACATAAAAACTCAAAGACTCTGACTTAAGGTATCGATCCAAATCCATATTCATTGGCACTGGGAAATACATATGATCATCAAACTGTGGATCATTGCTACTGGGAATGATGGTTGTATCATGGTCTGCAAAATCAAAAAACTTGTACACAACATATGGGTGTGGCTGCAGGTGGCTTGCTCGGGACTGCAGGTGGTTGCAACATCTTATTGTAATGTGAAGTTCATTTAGGTTGCCATCTGTGGAATCTGTAGAACTGAGTTGAGTAGTTTTGGGTGCTTGCTGACTTAACTGGAAAAACATACATATTTATATAATAGAAATAATGCAGTTAAAAGATAAAACAGCAGCTGCCAACCCCCCAAATAAGATAATTTTGTCAATGACAAAAGCTGCATATTTTCACTTCATAATTTCTCAGTAAAATAATCTTTGATTCTTATTGAAAATCAATATTCCCTAGAACATGTATGAATACATGATCCTGTGTTATTAGCAAGAAACCTTGAGACTGAGCATACATGTAGAGATTAGTGCTAAAATCAAATAAAACCAAGAAAAATGTTAATCTGATGTTCTTTAATTCTGTTTGATAACTAAAGACTACAGTGAGCAATGGGTCCACAGACAAATGTCCTAACTAAAAGACATTCACCCGCCTGCCCAGAGTAATGATTCTGTTATATTTGGGTTGGCCCTCATCCTGAACTGTTGGGATTTGAGGAAGCAGATACCTGAGGCCAAATTAGCTAGTATAACAAAGTCCAACTGTTATAAGAAAAGAGAACAGAGTCAGAGATAAACCTTGAAGGGATAAGGAGCTAGGACTGGGAGGATACTTCAGGAGAGAGATGAACAAGGAGTTATTAGGTAGAACCGGAAACTACTCAATGGTTCCTTTGGAACTATTACTGAGATGGGTGGCACACAGGTATTTTAGAAAGCAATTGTGCTAACTGTTAAATCTTCCATGGCTGACGAGATCTGGAACAAAGAAAATGCTAGGGCTTCTGTGCTTTGGTTCAGTGCTGGAGAATTCTCCACTTATCTTAAGGCATCCCTCTGTGTTTCTGAATCTGGATTGAACATGTGGGACCCTGACTCCATGAGAAGTTTATTGGAGGAGGAAAAAATAAAGCTGTCATCATTACCTCCTTAGTGGAGAAATCTGATGTGTGGAGAGGAGAAACCTAAGAAGGGAATCACAATATTGCTTTCCCAGGGGTAGTTTGCTCTCAGCCATAGAAGGCTAAGTGAAATGACTGAAAAAGTACCTCCACTTCTCCCCCTTCAATCTATCCACCAGAGCTGAAATTCCACCAGGAAACAACTTATTCAAGTCAGAATCTGGGAGTCTAAAAAGCTTTAAATTACAAAACCAAACAATGTGGTCTCCTTAGTTCTAATTCCCATCTCCATAACAGCATTTCCCAAAGTACGTTGTAAGGAATACTGGCCAAAAAGATGGTCTCTGAAAGCAGTTGCACTCTTTTTAAGTTTGGGAATCAGTGTGTTATTAGTCATGCTTCTTTAAATGAAAGTCATAGAAATCAATTATACCTAGGAAAAACAACAAAAAAAGGACTTTAAAGTAACAGGAATATTTCATGGAATATATAGTAGAAATGTGGTTGGGCCTTTGGAAGGCAGTGGCCTAGAAAATTAGCAGAATGTCCTCTCCATCTGGTCTCCATTTTTTTCTGTATGTTTGTTCATTAGTCTCTTTCTTCAGACCCAACGTCTTACTTTTGCTGTTTAACATGGCAGACGATGGCTGCCCATAGCCTCCAGTTTTATGTGTTCTAGGTATGACTTGCTTTCTCTTGATCTCAGAGGGCAGAATCTGATTGGTTCAACTGAGGTCAAGTGGATATTCCCAAATCATTAGTTATAATTGGGTGGGGAGTGAAAGAAAATGGGATCTGCCAACATAAACCCAGCCACTGGGAGTCCAGCCCCACGGATTGGAGGTGAGGGAGCTCCCCAAAGAAAAAGAGGTAAGATAATTATGACTTGAGCAGACATACCAAATGTTTCTACTATATCCTATCCCTCTGTTACTCAATGTAAGTGCATATTTTACGTTGCCTATTAAGATTTGTGTTATATATGAGAACTCCTAAAGTCAAGAATCCTATTTAACCTTGCTCAACTCAGGGTTTTCTGCATTTATCAGATCATGGAATTAATTTGAAAATATTGTAATTAAGATTCCATGAAACATTGTTTGGGAAATGCTTCCCTGAGGAATTGCATTTAAATTCCCAGTTCCCAGAAAGAGAATATTAATTTTGTATTCTACTTTGCACTTCAGAAACCTAACATGAAGAAATAATTTGAAAGGACAATAACTGATAGTCCAAAAATAGCTGTTTATTTCCTTAACAATACAAATTATTAACAAAAGTCTCTTGATGTATGATATTAGTATTATGATTATTAATTTTTCAAAAGTGTCCTGAGTAGTACAAGGGAGTCTGTTTGTATTGATGGAAATGTTCTGTATTTTGGATGTGGTGGTAGTTATATGAATCTATATATGTGATAAAATTGCAAAGAATAACTACATACATGCATGCACACACACACACACTGCAAATGAGTGCATGTGCAACTGATGAAATCTGATTAATGTATGTAGCCTAGTTAATAGTACTGTACCAATATCAATTTCTCAATTTTGAAATTATACTATAGTTATGCAAGATGCTACAATTAGGAGAAATTGGGTGAAGGCTACAGGGCACCTCTTTGTACTATTTTCAACCACTTCCTGTGAGTCCATGATTACTTTAAAATAAAAAGTTAAAAAAAGCCACTTGATGGCTGGGAAAGAAAATGATTTCAGTTTAAAGCATGACATATAAATAAATATTATAAAATTTCTACGTAATAAAAGGGTCTTAAAGCCAAACAAGCTTACCGATTGCATATGCTCTGGCCCCTTAAAATTTGATGCTATATATCCCAAAGCCTTTGCCCCGTTCTCGATAAAGTCGAATTGCTTGATCCATGGGAACTCTTAATCGGAACCAGTATTCCACTGTGCCAAAATTTGGGATGTCTCCTTTAGTTCCTACAAATCAATACATAACCCAACATTAAAATAGTTTCACACATTAAAATATATACCAGTAAAAAGTACATCAATGGCATTATGCATTAAAACTATACATGTTAGGCTGAGTAAAATAACATGACTTGCACAAATAATGTGAGATTGGCAAATAACATGAAGAAAACAGTTACTTCTGAAGTATGAGTTTCACTGTATGTTAAATATTATTAAAGAACTACATCAAACTATGTTTGAGATATTCTAATTTATACTATTTCATTCCTTCTAAAATATTCCTTTTAAAAATCTAGGCTGAGCGCGGTGGCCCACACCTGTAATCCCAGCACTTTGGGAGGCCGAGGCAGGTGGATCATGAGGTCAGGAGATTGAGACCATCCTGGCCAACACAGTGAAACCCTGTCTCTACTAAAAATACAAAAATTATCTGGGTGTGGTGGCGCATGCCTGTAGTCCCAGCTACTCTGGAGGCGGAGGCAGGAGAATTGCTTGAACCTGGGAGGTGGAGGGTGCAGTGAGCTGAGATCGGGCCACTGCACTCTACAATGGTGACAGAGCAAGCTTCCATCTCAAAAAAACAAAAATCTAAACACTGAATCAAATATTCCACAGATTCTTTTGATGAGATAGTGTAACACTTTTTAAAAACAAGTTGCACTCAATGTTGTCCAACATTTACAATATGAAACCTCAAAATTATGACATTCCCACATTCTAATTCAAGTTTCAAGACATCTCTGGCACCTTCTCATTTCTATACTCTATCACAAGCATAGAAGAAAACATTATATTTATGCAAAATACATGCCTCATGCAGTATATCCTTGCATGATATTTGCCCTGCACACCCTCGGGACTCCTCTCAACTCAGGCAGCTCTTCATCTCGCTTCTGTGGGGAGGACTTCCTGTATGGCTCCCAGGAGAGTAGAGCCCTGTGCCTCCTTCACGGAGGTTGTATGTCCTTGTTAGGGCACTGACTGCTTTGGCCTGTTTGTTCACCAGTCTATTTTTCTAATATGCTGTAAGTTTCTTGACAGCAAGGGCCATAATTTCTACCAGTATACTCCTACCAGAGAAACTAGTATATAAAGGCTACTTAATATTTGTCATATAGAGATAGTCTTTTGACAAATAAACTTTCGTTTATTTTTTTGACATAAACTTTTCTGAACACGAGATTATTACAAATATTACCCCTACTCTCTCCCACTTTATCAATTTTTTCCCTGCTAATGGATCATTCTTATCAGCATACAAATGGAACTTAGTATCTGCCTGCTATAGTTTGAATGTTTGTACCCTCCAAGACTCAGGCTGAATTTAATTACCACTGTTAAAAAGTATTACAAGAAGGACCTTTAAGAGGTGATAAGGGCTGGGCGAAGGTAGTGAGTTATCTGAATAGATTGTTCACAGTCAGTTACAGATTGAACTCCTTGTTCTACTCCTCCCCACTTCTCACTACTGCACTTGACTAGTCTTTAAAAAAAAAAAAAAAAGAGGTGATGAGGCCACGAGGGATCCACCCTCATGGGTAGGATTGGCACCATTATAAAAGGCTGAGATTGGCCCCTTCTCGCTCGCTCCACCTGCTTACCTTCTGCCATGTTATTAGGTGGCAAGAAGGCCCTACTAGATGTGAACACCTTGATATTGGACTTCCCAGATTCCAGAACTGTGGATAATACATTTCTGTTAATTATATTAATAGATTACCCAGTCTCAGATGTTCTGTTACAGTAGCACAAGACACACTAAGACAGAAGTCATCATTTTAAAATAAATCCTAAAAGAATAATATTAATGTAATATATATTTGCTTGTATATGCATAAAAGATCCTTTGAAGCTGGGGGTAGTGGCTCATGACCATAATCCCAGCACTTTGGGAGACTGAAGTCGGGGGACTGCTTGAGTCCAGGAGTTCGAGACCAGCCTGGGCAACATAGAGAGAACCTGTCTTTATGAAGAAACACCACAAACAAACAATCTTTGAAAAAATTTGCAGTCTTTGGTGAGGGGACCCAGGGTGGCTAAGGATCAGGGGGAGGGAGGCAGACATTTATGTCTTTTTGATTTTTGAGTCATGAATATATTACCTATGCAATAAATTACTTAATTAATAAAATAAAATCCCTCCTAAGACCCTAAGTCATGCTCCTTCCTTCTTCAAATACTTTCTTCACTTGGTCCCTAGGGTACCACAGACTTTTGGTTTTCCTCCTACGTCACTGGCCACTCCTCAGTTTCCTTTGCTGGCTCTTCCTCCTCTTCCTGAAGCCTTAATTTTGGCGTTTCTCAAGGCTCAGTTCTTGGCCACCTTCTTTCCTTTATCCATATTCACTCTCTATGGGATTTTATCTATGTTATGGCTTATATTCTACATGCTAACAACTCCCACTTTGATTAGCTCTATCCCTTACCTTCAGATTGGTGTGTCTAACCACCAGCCTGACATCACCACGTGGATGTCCAATAGGCAGGTCAATCTTAACTTGCCGAAACAGAATTCTTGATTTTCTTGATCAGATGTGTTCCCTTCCCAGTTTTCCCTATCTAAGTAAATGGCATCACCATTCTTCTAGCTGCTTATGCTAGAAATGCTTACTTCATCCATTTCCCTCATTATCACACATTCAACAGATAAGCAAGTCTTGAAGGAGAAGTTAATAAAATATGTATGGAATATGACTACTTTTTATCACCACTTTCATTACCATCTTAACCCAAGCCACCATCATCTTTCTTTGATCAATGTAATAGCCTGAGAATGGTCCTATTTTCCCTCTTGCCTGCCTCAGACTATTCTTTCCACAGCACTCAGGGTGATTTTTCTAAAAGCTCAGAAAATCCAAACTACTCCCTCTGACCAAGGCTCTGCAATATGATCTGGCGCTGCCCATCACTTGCAATCTCCCTTTGCTGCAGCCACTGGGCTTCCTGCTGTTCCTCCCACTGTCAGGCTTGCTCCTCCCTCAGGTTTTGGCACTTGCTATTACCTCTGCCTGAAACATTCTTCCCCCTGGATCCTGGCATGGATCTCATTCTTTACCAATGCCACCCCCTCAGAGAAGCCCTCACCTGAATTTGCAACCTGCCAGTTCTCCCTTTAGCCTCCTGTTCTGATTAATTTTTTTGTATTGCCTGTATTCCTCTCTAGAAGGTAAGTTACAGGGGTAGTTTTGTCTGTCTTACTTATCACTGACAACTGTATTCCCAGTGCCTACTAATAGTGATAACATAAGGTCTTAAAAAATTAATAAATCATTTTATAGTTTATATTATTATTTATAATAGTTATAACTATTAAACTATAAATCATTTAATAAATTTATAAATAAATTAAATAATTTAGCCAGAGTATCAATGTGATAAACAACTGAAGTTCCAAGTTTAAAAAAATTAATAGCCAATGTATTGACATCATCAATGACATTTTTTTTTTGAGATGGCGTTTCGTTCTTGTTGCCCAGGCTGGAGTGCAGTGGCGTGATTTCAGCTCACTGCAACCACTGCCTCCTGGGTTCAAGTGATTCTCATGCCTCTCAGCTTCCCAAGTAGTTGGGATTATAGGCATGTGCCATGACATCTGGCTAATTTTTGTATTTTTACTAGAGCCATCTAGTAAAAATACAAATATTGCCATGTTTTGCCATGTTTGTCAGGCTGGTCTCCAATTCCTGGCCTCAAGTGATTCACCTGCCTCATCTTCCCAAAGTGTTGGGATTATAGGCGTGAGCCACTACGCTTGGCATCAATGACATTTAAGATAGTCCAACTGACTGTGGGTAAAGAACATTGTCCTTGCTCTAAAGGCACCTTTAATATATAAGAGAAGACAGTAATGCACAATAGTATATTGATATATGAACCAAATTAGTAACTGAAATGCCCAAAGATTATACATTGTACTTACCAACCAAACTTGCTGTACCAAATATTCGGCCACTTTTTTCAAGAATTTCATGAAATTTTAATTGACATGCTGCAATTGTTTCATATTCTGTGCTATAAGCTTGGTGGACCTCGAGGGTGATAGTATTCTTCTGAATATATTGCAAAAATAAGTCATTAACATGAACAAGATATTGAGAAGTGAAGTTATATTCGGGATGAAGGCCTCGCACTACAGGAGTTATCTGTAGTTCAAAATCATAGAAAGCATAGGTACAGAAAGTGACAGGCTCTTTATCTCCAGATGCCTGTAAAACTTCAGAAGAAAAGGTTACTTTGTTGATATGGATTTCAAAAAGATTTTCGTCTCGTTCTAAGTGGATGGTTTCATCAAATTCATCAACAGAGTCATCTGGCATGATTTCTGGTTTAAATTTGTACTGCTTGGTGCCATAGGCAATATCCTTTAATTGGGCTGCAAGAGAAGACCGTTTAGAGATTTCAAAATATTGACATAAGAAAATGAAAACTGGCTTTTGAAGTGGTAGGAAGTCTGAGTACTTCTGGTGAATAGTCTCAATTTAAAATTCTATCACTACATTGTTTTTCTGTAAATAATACTTCATCGTATAAAAATGTATCATTTCTGTTTTGATGTCACTTATTAGGCAATAACAAAATTGCAACTTCAGTTGTAATACAGCCTAAGCTAGGAAAAAGGGGAGAAAAATAACAAAAGAAAAGAAGACCTCTGAATGAACAGCTGAGGTAACTACTTGGATTTCACCTGCTTCCCTGTCTCTGCTCCACCCATTGTCTTCTTTCCTATAAAGGCAGTCTCTCTTTCTGCTGCCTCCTTCCCTTTAACTTATTGAGACCTGTGCTTTTCTTCTTTGTAGGGTAATGAATATGTTAATTATCCTGATCATGATGATGGTTTCACAGCTGTATACACAGGCCAACCAAATCTCACCAACGTGGATACCTGCCTCAATTTTCTGTGAAATTGCTCCACAGAAAGCCACCAATAATCAATGAATGGCTAGATGCAATGAACACTGGTCCTTGTATTACCTGATTTCTTTGCTGCATTTGCCACTGATGACAGCTTTCCCACTGGTGAACTTCTGTCCTACCTGGGCTTCCATGTCGTCATCTTCTCTGCTTCTCCTCCTGTCCTTCTTCTCATTCTTTTCGGATTTCTCTTTCTCTGCTAGTTTTCTGGGCTTCTGTTTTTAATTATTTTCTTAGTCTACATATTCTCATGAGCGATCTCATCAACTTTTATGACTTCTGTCATTATCAATACTCTAAAGGCTTCCATATTGCTAGTTTAAATTCATTATTTATTTTCTCAACTCCATTCCTATATTTCTAATATTTTGCTTACCCCTCTATCTATCTAGATATTCCACAGGCATATCCCACTCAACATGTCCAAAACAGAATTATCATATTGTCTTTGTTTGTTTTGAGATGGAGTCTCACTCTGTCACCCAGGCTGGAGTGCAGTGGCACAATCTCGGCTCACTGCAACCTCTGCCTCCCAGGTTCAAGTGATCTCCTGCCTCAGCCTACTGAGTAGCTGGGATTACAGGCACCTGCCACTACACCTGGCTAATTTAAAAAATATTTTTAGTAGAGACAGGGTTTTGCCATGTTGGCCAGGCTGGTCTTGAACTTCTGGCCTGAAGTGATCCACCTGCCTCGGCCTTCCAAAGTGCTGGGATTACAGGCATGAGTTACTGCGCCCGGCCCATATTGTCTTCTTGCTATTTTTGTGCTTTAAATCTCAAGTGATGATTCATTCATTCATTCAGTTGCCCAAGCTGGATCTCAGAGTCAACCTAGATGTCCCTTTTTCCTTTTTGAGACTATCATAAAACAGCACCCCTTTTTCTTTTATTTGCCTCACGTCTATAGGGTCACTACTATTCAATGCTATTTCCTAACTCTTCAACAAATTTGTTCCTGTCCTCACTATTTGCACTGTACCTAATTTATATTCCTAGTTTACTACCTAGATTATTATGGAACTCAAAATGCTTCCTTCCTTCAAATCTTCCTCTTTCTCCTGAATACCTGTAGCATAATCACCAAAATGCAATTCTGAGTGTATCACTCCCTACCTTAAGATCCCTTAGTGGTTCTCCAGGTTATTAAGGTCCTACCTCATCAATCAGGATGGCAAACAGGACCTTCATGATTTTGTTTCTTCTAGCTTCATCTCTAGGTTCTCTTTCCTTTTTGACTTTTCCTGAATTCCAACTGGATGGATCTACAGTGCAGTTTCTCAAATGTACTGCAATGTTTCATATTTAGGGTACTTTTCCCTGCTTTGCTTACTGCCTGGAATGCCTTATATTACTTTTACTTAGTAGTGACTTCTGTCATCTTCAAAGACTCCATATCTACTGTGTGAAGTCTCCCCTGAATCTTGAGGTAGAAATAGGCATTCTCTCCTCAATGTTTCCTTGACACCTTTAGATTTCCTTAGCTTTACACTCTTCATAGTAAAGCATAACCATTTATTTACCTGTCAACATCTTAGAAGTTCTATGAGGGTAGTGCCTCAGATTTTTCCTGTTTGTATTCTCCCTGCTCAGCACTTTGCTTAGGATGCATTAGGGGCTGAATCATGTTTATGGAGTGAATCAATGAATTTAGGGGACAGATAAAATATGACGGTAAAAATTTAGTTAGACTTGAAAGAAAATCCCAAACTCTGTGACCTCCCTTTAACCAAGAAAATTCCATTAAGCAAATTTTTATTGAGTACTACTTGGAATAAAAGGTACACACTGCTCCTTGACTTTTGGAAAGCCCTGTTTCGTCAGATGAAGATATTTATTGAGCTCCTCTACCCAGATCAGAGGTTCTCAAAGTGTGGTTTGGAAACCCCTGAAGGTCTCTGAAACCATTTTGGGGGTCTGTGAGGTCATAGCTATTTTAATAATAATGCTAAAATGTCATTTGCCCTTTTCATTTATCCTCTTACAAGTGTATAATGGAGTTTCTTGGAGGTTACATGATGTGTGATATCACAACAGATTAAATGCAGAAGCAGTTATAAAAATCCAGCTGTTTTCTATTAAGCCAGTCTCTAAAAAGATTTGCAAAAATGTTAAAAATTTAAAAAATTTTAAACAAAGCCCCCTCTTCTCACAGTATTTTTTTTGTTTTGGAAAATATAACTTTAAAACAATAAGTACTGTAATTTATGTTAACATGTAATAAGTTTATTATTATTTTAACATGAATTAAAAATATTTAAATTTTTTTTCACTTTTAATTTCCGTTATGATAAATATCAGTAAGTATAACTCACAAATAAAGGCCTTCTCGAATCTCAATAAGCTTTAAGAGTGTAAAATTCCTGCTGGCAGAGACCACTGAAGTAAGTATGGTATGCAGTGGACATGAAAGAGAGACAAAGTACTTATCACTGTAGAACTTACATTGTGGTTATGGAGAATATGCAAAACTCCAACAACTGAAGAACACTTACATGCTCCCTAAACATAAAGCTTTTGAGTACATGAGAAGAAAACTGGGTTGGTAAGTGCTGAGCTAGTTTTTTTCAATATGTAGTCTTGTACCTGCCTCTGAATAGCTTGCAGTTATTTCTAAATATAATATAAAAAAAGCATAGGCTCCAGGACCTCTAGGGGTAGGGCCCAGGAAACTACATTTTAAACAAGTTCCTCAAGTGATTTTCCTACTTGCTAGAGTCTGAAAATCACTGTAAAGGCATTGCAAGTAGAGGGATAGCTAGAAATAATTAGAACCAGCTTCCTAGCACAGGTAAGCATTGTGTTAGATTTCAAAGCAAGGAAATGTGTATCTTGGAATCATGGCAGAAAGGAGGTTTAGGCAGAGCAAACAGCAAGAAAAAAAGGCATGGCAGTGGCCTGAGCACGACATATCTGCAAAGAGCAGGCAGAGGACCTGTTTGGCTGAGGTGCACAGGTTGCTTAGAAGAGAAATTAGAAAGCGGTGGTAAATTTGAGTCTGTAGTAATTTACGAAGTACTTTGAAATCTTGTTTGCAACACTGCATTTAAAAAGCAGTAGGAATTACTAAAAATTCTTGAGTAGAAAAGAATTAAGGCCGAGCAAGGTGGCTCGAGCCTGTAATCTCAAAATTTTAAGAGGCCGAGACAGGAGGACCATTTTTGCCCAGGAGTTCGAGATAAGCCTGGGCAACATAGGCTCTACAAAAAATCTAAAAATTAGGAGTACCGCTTGAACCCAGGAGGTAAAGGCTACAGTGAGCTAGCTATAAATTAGGGGAAAACACAGCAAAAATATACTCTAAGTGCAGATTTGGATGACATTATCAACTGTTATAAAATCCATTCCTCTAGTTACTGTGGACAAAAAAATTGTGTATGTTGTACCTTGTAGTTTCTGGATGCGTGCAGCCCTGATATCGAGAAGATGAACATATTGTTCCACTTTGAGGTCACAATCTTGCTGCAAATTTTCCATCTTACGGGTCACTGCCTCAACCTCCATCTACAAAACATGAGATAATAAGTTTGAATACTTATGATTAGTTCTATTTTCATTATTCAAAGCAACTATGATTCAAGCATTTTCTAGATCCTGGAAATAGCAGGAGCTATAAACCATGATTTCTTGACTTCAAATAGCTTACACTTTAGAAAATTATGCTTGGAAATATTCACAAATCAGAAGTAGGATAAAACTCCAGATTCCCTTTATGGAGATGTGTTTTCATTTCGTGAAAAGCTAACACGATGCAGTTGTGGCATGACTTCAGGATAACTATAACTTACTTGCAGAATGTGCTAACGCTAATAAAGGCAATTTCATTGCCACTACTCATTCCCTAAAATCAGGGACTTCAAAAACATTATTTGCGGCTGGGAGCGGTGGCTCACACCTGGAATCCCGGCACTTTGGAAGGCCGAGGGGGATGGATCATATAAGGTCAGAGTTCGAGACCAGCCTGGCTAACATGGTGAAACGCCGTTTCTACTAAAAACACAAAAATTAGCTGGGTGTGGTGGTGGGCACCTGTAATCTCAGCTACTTGGGAGGCTGAGGCAGGAGAATTATTTCAACCCAGGAGGTGGAGGTTGCAGTGAGCCGAGATCATGCCATGGCATTCCAGCCTGGGCGACAAGAGTGAAACTCTGTCTCAAAAAAACCAGAAAAATAATCTGTACATTATTTGTTTTAAAATTATTTATTCTAACTAAGTACCTAGTTACAAGGCTACATTCCAGAGATGTGATATGTTAACAGATTACAATAGATGTTAATAGATAATATAACAGGTGATAACATATTGTATTTAGAAAAGTAAATCATCAGCAGATTATAGAAAACTTCCTCTCCCAATTTAGTATATTACATTACCTGATAATCTTTATTAATTTTATGTTGCATAATTAGCATATTTCTTGTCTTTTCAAGTTCTTGCACTGTTTCTGCATGAGTTGCTTGCAGCTCTCTCACAGAGCGTTCTAGATCTTTATTAATTTCACTATCTACTTTCACTAAAAAGGAAAGGTCGCCATTTTTTTGTTCTTTTTGAGCCTAAAATAAAAACATGTTTTATTAATGAAACAAACATTTCTAAAACGTGATTTTATGAATTAATATAGATTTATCAATAAACAATTCATAGATTCATCAATTTTCAACTTCACCAACTGATAACAGATAAAGGAAGTCCATATATACATATATATATATATATGATGACTGCTTCATTCCTGATGGAAAAAATGAATTTACCTGTTAATCAGATTTAAATATTTGGATAGACAATTGGAACAGTTATAGAGAAATCAGAAAACAGTTTGTTACTTTACGACATATAAAAGAATCATGTACATTTATTTTTATTTCTTCATTTGATTAAAATCTACACCATGATCTAAAAGGAAAGAAGTGTATTTTTTGTCTCTTTTTGTAAATAATAGAATATTCTAGAATTAAAACTATCTTCTTGAGATATTTATAATTCAATATTTTACTTAACAGGGTGTGCAACAAGGTATTCTAGGGCAGAAAATTGTTGATTAGTTACATAGTGAAGCAGATAAAAGTAAAATTTGTTACAATTAAAGAAAGTGTATTAAATAAAAGTTTTTGAGGTCTGTTTTAATGTAACTTTGATGTCATTATGAAATATGTATATGCTATAACTAAGTCACCTGACCACTTTCCTGAGTCAGTAGTGTTGATATGTGACATATATATTTGTAAAAGACATACTAAATTTCAGAAGATGCAAGAATAATTCATTCTCCAAATGTAAGGGTTACAGATAAGGGTCATGATTATGCTGAAACAGTTGTGGGCAGACATGAAAATCACGATGAAGTTCAGAACCTTACCTTTATAAGTAGGAGAGCTTCACTCAATTCATCAGCATTAATATCATTCTCCTACAATGGATTAAATAAAAGCTCACAATGACTTATTAATGGAAAACACAAGAGACATTCCACTGTTCAAATTATCCTCATGAAACATAAGCTGACTGATGCCATGAACTAACCAACTAAGTCTATGAGACATTCCAGCACTTGAGAATATCCCTATGGAACATAAACTACCTGATAGCATGAGTTAATAAACTGAGTAATATATCTGAATTCTTTCGCTTTGTAGCATAGTGCTTTCTCGATGCATAAAATATTAAGATACAAATTCTGAGTTTTATTTACTAAATAAGAAAATAATTCACCTGGTTGTAAAATTTCTCACGTTTTTTAAGTTCATGAAGTTGTTGCTTTTGTTCCAGATACTGTAACTGCAGTTCTCTATTCTCTTGAACGAGTTTTTCATTTTGGTCTTAAAAATAAAGTCAACAGAATTGGAAAGGTAAGTATAAATCAGGTTTAAGAACACATTTCAAATTACTTTAATTCCTGTTACACACCAATCTTGATCTAGTATTGTTCTGGTCAGAAAGGAAACAGTGCTAGCACCTCGACGAAGACAGCAGGGGAATGAGGAATAAATGAACACTATCATGTGTCTACCATATGATTCATTTGCTTATCAAAAACCCAAGACATAAGTTCACAATATTAATATAAGGAAATTGTGGTCTCTGGGAGTTCAAAGGAATGTTCCATTTAAAATACTTGAGAAAATGTGTTTCTAAACCTATGTTTCTTTACTTACTTATTAACGGTCCTGAAAAACATGTGAAAAAAAATTGTCTTTTAGTTTTTTAATTGACGTCTTTGAATTTTATTTTCTCAACTTAGTATATAGTATCTTTATTAAAACAAGGTAACTTCCAGAACATGGTAGGGGGGTGAGGGATGAGAAATTATCTGTTGGGTATAATGTACATTATTCGAGTGATGGTTACACTAAAAGCCCAGACTTCACCACTATGTAATATACCCATGTAACAAAAGTGCACTTGTGCCCCCCCTCAAATTCATAAAAATAAAAAAAATTAAAAAGTAAGGTAATTTCTCTGATAAATTCTGAATCCGTAATTTAGTTAACCATACTTCCAACAGGTCTATTACAAGAGAAGGAATGGATTCTTAAGCCATGCATGGTGGTATCAATAACGATTCATGTGGGTTGGGTATGGTGGCTCATGCCTATTATCACAGCACTTTGGGAGGCTGATGCAGAAGAATCCCTTAAGTCCAAGAGTTTGAGATCAGCCTGGGCAACATAGGGAGATCCCATCTCTACAAAAAATTTTTTAAAAAAATTAGCTGGGCATGATGGTGCACGCTGTAGTCCCATCTACTTGGGAGGCTGAGGTGGGAGGATCAGTTGAGCCTAGGAAGTTGAGGCTGCGGTGAGCCGTGATCGTCTCCACTACATTCCAGCCTGGGCAACAGAACAAGACCCTGTCCCAAAAAAATAAATAAATTCATATGTATTCTTTATTCACTGAGTTCATGCTATAATCAGTAGGAATGGACTTGGAGCTGGTGCTAAGAAATGGAATAATGGCTATGCTTGTCTAGGCACTCTGTTGCTATGACCCACAAGGAGGAGAGTAGAGTATAATTTTAGAAGACAGCAAATTCATAAAGAGACTAATTTTTCACTCCCTGCATTAAACACGTTTAGCTTTTCTCAAGAAAGCATAATAGCTAGCGAACAAATCCACAGCATTTGTTAATCTCACATTCTTAAATGTACTCTTTGCTAGAGCTCACTGTGGTACTCAGGTATCCTCCTTTGTTGACTCCCCGTAGGCTAACTCTAAACCATGTCATCTAAAGTATCTCTACCAATTTCATCCTTCTCTCAACCATTTATGTTTATCACAAGCCTTCAATTTACACTGCACATTTTTACTTCCTTTTCTTAAAAAAATCAACACATTTGCCAAGAATTCTTGGCACAAATGTATCTGCATACTGACTGCATTTTAAACAAAAATATGTTTCTGACTTTTATAAGGCATTGTGTTTCCAAGCTATAAATACTACCTATAAATAAAAATGTTAAATTACACAGGAATAAATGGGCTAAACTTGGATGTTTTTAATATCACATATTTCTTGGCAGTCTAAAAAGTAAAAAACAAAACAAAACCCAAAACAAACAAAAAACAACAACAACAAAAAACTGTGATCCTAGGCAATACAGAGACATTTTAATTCCAAGGCAGGGCATGGTGACTCATGCCTATAATCCCAGCACGTTGGGAGGCCAAGGCGGGCAGATCATGAGGTCAGGAATTTGAGACCAGCCTGACCAACATGGTGAAACCCAGTCTCTACTACAAATACAAAAATTAGCTGGGTGTGCTGGCAAGCACCTGTAATCCCAGCTAGTCAGGAGGCTAAGGCAGGAGAATTGCTTGAACCTGGGAGGCGGAGGTTGCAGTGAGTCAAGATTGTGCCACTGCACTCCAGCCTGGGTGACAGAGTGAGATGCCGTCTCAAAACAAAAAACAAAAAAACAAATATACTGTATAAACATTTTTATCTTATTGATAGAAGGTTAAAAGGTTATCCTAGAGTATAAATTGCTTATATCTAGTTAACTAAAGAATACCCAAATGTGAACAATACTTGAAAACTTTGAAGGTATAGATCAAATACTTGTCTTTAAACTAAAAATTAAGATGAATAATAAATATGGATGCATATAAGATAAACTTTTTTTTAGGGAATAGAAAAAAGGATATGGGAGTCTTTATGTTGATTAAGTTAAAATGACATCTAGATAGAATGGTCAGGTAACAAAAGAAGGTAAATATAGTCTGAAGTATGTAAAAACAAAGGTACTGAGGATAATATCATTTTATTCTCTGGCCAGTAAAACATTTTAGGGTTTCTAAGAGTGAGCTAAAGTGTAAAGGACCTGACTGCTCCATGTTTATCCAGACACACTGTATTTTGATTATTATTTCTATGTTCTAGTTTTCTTTTCCTTTTAATTTTTCAGAACAGGGTTCTTATATGTTATTAGGTAGAAATAAACTTATTTGAATGTTTCCAGCCTTTCCTAATTTTTGTTTCAACAACGATATCTACATTCACTGATGTTTTTAAAACATGGGCATTATTAGTAGAAAAATAACTTAGTGGGAAAAGATATTACTGAGTACCAGTAACTTACCTTCTACTGAATTTTATTTAGAATTATCCACTACATTTTTCCTTTCTCAAACTGTTTATTTGAGACATAACTCCTGGGTCTTTAAAAAGTACTGAAATGCTATAGTTCAAAGAGGAGATATACTTGCTGAATTATAATAGGCAAAATCAAAGCACTCTGTACAAGATGAAAAATAACCTCCTTACCTTATGATTTGACAAAAAGCAGGTTAAGCCAAACAGCATTTTATTCAAATGAGATAACATTTCACTCTTTTAAAATTATGTTCTTTCAGCACACCATTAATAAGCAGAGTGCAGAGAACAATTCAACTAAACAATTTTCAGAGCGCCTTTGTGCTAATATCTTCAGCTGTGATCAATATAACCATATGCATTATGCTGAATTATGCATTTCAGCTAAAGATAGAAAGGAACTTTCAAAAGCAAGCCCTTAAACACATGCAGTTAATTTAAGTATTAACCAAATGCAAACTGCATTTACATATCCTTCCCCCCACATATTCACACAATCTGAAACTAATTTGTACCTTGAATAAAGAGGTGAGTATTCTCTAAAAATAATTTGCCAGTTAGATGAATGACTACAAGAAGCCAGGGAAACATCTTCTGGCAAAGAACACTTGATACATGAGAAGGTAAATGTATGAAGACACTTCAAAGTAAAATTAAACAATTTCAAAATCTGTAATACAAAATGGAACTTTCTAAATATTAAAAGATTTTCTTAAATAGACAGCTTCAGGTTTTTTGTGTATTATTTCCCTGGAAAAAATGGTTAAAGGCTGTAATATTTTTCTTATAACCCATTGTAACATTTCCACAAAGAAACAAAAACTTAAATCCTTAGACTTGTAAATTTGAGGTATTCAAACAAAAATAAATGGAAAATAATAGTTGTATTAAAAATATTCAGTTCTAGCAGTTTTTCTTTAAAAATAATTGGATAAATGTGTAAAAATTTGTGTAGAAAGATATTGTTTGTGGTACTTAAGAAAACTGAAGCCACTTAAATATTCAATAGAAGATTGTTAAATAAACCAGGGTCCATTCACACACTGGAAAACTGTAACAGCCATTATAAATGATTCTGATGTAGATTTATATTTATATTCAAGGAATGATTTTTACAATATAGCAAAAAAAGGCACATTATAAAACTATATACATTTAGAAATAACTCTGAAAGGACATAACTCAAATATTGGCAGTGATTATTTTGCTAATATTTTGTGGGTTGTGGAATTGATTTTTATAATTTACCTACTAGACTTTTTTCATAGTGTACATGAGTTATGTTTATTATTGAAAAAAATTCCCAAAAGATAAAAGAACCAGTAAAAAAGATGAGGAATAAACTAGATAAATTAAAATAACTTAGCAACCGTAATACTTAGTAAGAACACTCAGAATTAATTCAATGACAATAAACAGGTCTAAAAAACTCCTAAGATTCTACCCTCCTTAAGAAAAGCTTCTTTGTAGAGATTAGTTCAGATATCCAAAAGATAAAAGCTTTGGAATTCTTGGTATCTAAGTAAATACAGAAAGCATAGAAATAAAAATGGTTTATTTCATTTCTTTCCCTTTAAGAATGAGCAATTTATCTGTTCTTGGAAAAGAGAGAGGGAATATAGAGCACTTCCACTTTTTACCTAAACAAGAATTTACTGAGCAAGTACTCAGGTAAAGCACTCTGTTAGGTATTTGATACTGCACATTAAAATCAGGAACTGTATGTATCTTTGATATGAAAACTTAAAAAAAAATCCACTAGGTCAGAAAACCTGTCATCACCATTTTATTCCACTCACAGTCTTCTAGAGAAAACTTCATTAAAAAATCTATCATCAAATGTAGTCACTTGGTGAATAAACACTGCACTAGTGTGTTTCACTGAAATTAAGACTCCATTGATTATGTGTTCCAATTTCAGACTTGCTAAAATGTGAAAAAAAATGTCAGACTGCAATTTAAAAAATGCTATCACTTATATGATGCAACTCAATATTAGAGATGTTAAAATAGGAAAGGATAATGTTTCTTATAGTCAGTGAAACATGGCATCGTGGTCTAAATAAAACCATAGGAATACTAACTAGAAACATAATTGCTTTATAGTGAGCCTGCATTAAACTTTTAAACATTCTCATGCAACTGAATTGCAAATGTTCAAAAGGAGTAACCTTCTTAGCACATGACTCGGTTTATCTAGGGCATGAGCAAACAGATAACAACACTTGAAGCAAATAATTCATTTCCCCTGTTGTGCATTTGTGTGTGAATGTGAGTAACACAGTAAAATTCAGACTTCTTTAATTATAATTATTTTAATTCTATGAGATCTGTGACTTCTACTGAAACTTATTAGTGATTATTATTTTAGCAGGGGGCACACAGCTTCCTGGTATTTAAGTTCACTGTCACACAGTAGAATTAAGACATCTCATCAGAGACATATTCCCTACTTGAACTCTCAAAAATAGCAAGTTACTACTTCTGCTACTCTCTGTCATCTTATACTAGTGGTTTTGTGCCATTACACTTGCCACCACATCACATATTACATATTTATTTAATTGTTAGTTTCTCCCTATTGAATTTATATTTGATAAGGGCAAGATCTTTATTTCTGATCATTGTTGTATCCCCAGAACTTAGAACAGTGCCTAGCATTAAAAGGTGCTCAATAAATATTTGTTGACTGTTGAGTAAAGAAAGGCTCAGAATTTAAGAAAATTTAACAATTAAAAACAACCTAAATATGAATAGCTATGAGAAAAAGCAATTCTTTTGGCATATACACTAGGCTGAGTACGAGAAATTTTGAGCAATCACTAAATTCATGAGAGTAGATGCGTATGCCTGTCCTGCATAAATCGCAGGGGGATTGGCAAACTGTAGGTACCAGAGTAAGTATTGATTGATGCAATAAAGAAACATTAGATATCTGAAATGAGTAAGGCAGTGATTATTTTATATGTACCTCTTTCAGTTTTTAATCTGTCAAGGATTTCAGTTTTGTCTGTTAAGTCAGATTTCAAGGCAGTCTCAAGCTGAGCAATCTGTACTTTCAGCTGCTGCTCCTTTAACTTCCATTGCTCTTCATGGGCAGCACTGAAGGCACTGCAAAACACACGTGACATGCAAGGAAAGCTTGGAAATCAGCTTCAACCGAAAATAATAAAGAGAAAAGCTTTTAGTGGCACAGAGACCACTGTCATCATGTCTTAGGAATTAAGTAAACATAAGCTGGTCTGCTGCTGTTGAAACCAAGGCGCCTTTCTCAGGCTGCGGTTAAGGAACATGAAAGAGTTTGTGGGATGAGCAAAGGAACTGGCCTTAATTTAGAGCTCTAAAGTCAGAAAAGTTGGCAGTGTGCAGCTTTTGTGGGACTAGTAAAGGAATTCAGATACTGTACATACTCCAGAGGAATCCACAATTCCAAACCTCAGCAATTGACATCGGACAAAACCATTCTCTCCCACATACAAACCTCTTAATACAGAGAAAATGGACTTTCCACCTGATCTTTAATTCCGTGAAACTTTTTAAAGAGTCTGTGATAATAACATGTTCACAAAATACTGGCCACAAAATGATAGCATATTGAACCACAAGTCAGTCATTCTGATATTGATTAAAAAGTAGTGATAATACAGTTTTTGTTAAAAAACAAAAAACAATAGGCTAAAAACAGTTTTACTTGTAACACGATTAGGATGAAAATCAATGCTCTGTTCCTGATAAGAATGACGAAAATAGAATTACTATTCCTCAATAAAAGCGTAGTAGTTTAAACTATGGTTAAAATCTGCTAATGATCAAGACCCAGCATGTCAAAAGAAAGAATCAGTTAAAAAATAACTAAATGATGCACAGAAAGTATACAATAAACATTTGTTCATGCCAGTGGTTCCTAAATGCTGACCTAAATACCGGTGGTGGGTCAGCTGCAGTAAGGACACTTACGGAGATTTTAAAATGAAGATCCCAAGACCCAGGTATTCATATTTTTATAAAGCTCCCCAGATGATAGCCAGGTTTTGGAAAAACTGTTCTTGATCTGTATTCAGCAGAAAAGCATTATCTGTGAAGCTTGATAAAATAATCATTAGCAGTTTTGACCATTCTACATATTTTAAGCCCAGTAAATATAACAAAATCTTATAAAATCTGATTTTACACTGATGATGAAGTAAATGGAAAAGAAACATATGACTGGAAATTCTCCTAATGTTGCTCCCAGACAGTCTTCAGTTTTTATTCCAAAAAAGATACTTTTCTGGGAGGCATAGCTTTTCAAAAGAGCAAAATTGTGTATTCATTTCACATTTTGAATATTTTTACTGCATTTAAGATAACATGACCTTGAAAATAAATGGAATTCTGGAAGCTTCTCTAAATATGACATCTATTTCTTTTATCGGTGTTTTCATTTCACTTATGGAACCTTAAAAAAATGTAGGATCTATATACCAATTATTTAAGTTGATTTTATCAAAGGTACAATGACCTAGAATTAAATGAAATCCAAATAAAATATGTATTTTAAATGCTAAACTAAGTAATATTCCTTTTCATGTTTGTTTTTAAAATAAAGAACAAATATAATATCTATGTACGGCCAAACTGCATATATCAAACACATACATATGTATGCATGAATGTGCATACATCTATGTATACATATGTGTATGTATATGCATGTTTCTTGTTTTATTAAAAACATGTACCACCCAGAAAAAAAATTAGCATGATGAAATAGGCACAACTATACATTATATCAGACGCCAAAAATTAGAAACAGTAGTGTTCCAATAGCATTAGTACCAGCAAAAAGATCACCAACAGCTAATCTGGCAGAAACATCAGAAGCTTTATGTGTTTAAATTAAGAACAATTTAGCAGCCTGGTTTTTCCAAACCCACAAAATACTAGTGTAAATCAGCATAAGTCAATCTGAATTTAGTCCACTGCTATCTTCCCTCTAAATTCAGGATTACATTCCACTGGAGTTTCATGAGGAATTCCTTTTGAATTTACTGTATTTCTCTATGCTTAGAGCCATCTGTGTAACTATAAATGGTGAACCACATCTGGCTCCATTTTCTTCGTAAGGGCTGTGTACATGATTAAATCTGCATATGAGAACCTTTTTTTCATGAAAATGTTTCATGGAAAAGACCCTTATGAGAGTCTTTGAAAACCTTTTATTCATGAAAATCTTTTTGCATATTGCCTATAGTGACAACTGAAGGGGGATCATAGTCTTTGTACACATTTTGTTGTTACATGATGTTGCAGGACTGATAAAATGTCAGCCTGCAGTGGAATGCCCATTGCTGCTTGTGGTCACTGGCATGTCCACTGGCAGACATGGGTCAGCACACTGTAAACAGACACCCTCGATCAAAAATATGATAAAGATGTAAATAAAGCCAAATTGTTCACCTACTCACTAAGATCTTTCCATTTTACAGAAGAAATTTCATTTGTACAATGTTTAAGGGCAACCTAATGTGAGAGATAGGAAAGAATAAATTCAAAATTGTCCATAAAGAAATCCATAGTGGCTGGGTACGATGGCTCATGCCTGCAATCTGAATGCTTTGGGAGGCTGAGGCAGGAGGATGGCTTGAGCCCAGGAGTTCAACACCAGCCTAGGCAACATAGAGAGACCCAGCTCTATAAAAGATAAAATTAAAGGCTGGGCGTGGTGGCTCACGCCTGTAATCCCAGCACTTTGGGAGGCCAAGGTGGGCAGATCACTTGAGGTCAGGAGTTTGAGACCAGCCTGGCTAACATGGTGAAACCTTGTCTCTACTAAAGATATAAAAATTAGGCAGGTGTGGTGGTGCACACCTGTAATACCAGCTACTCGGGAGGCTGAGGCAGGAGAATCGCTTGAATCCGTGAGGCAGAGGTTGCAGTGAGCTGAGATCACACTACTACACTCCAGCCTGGTGACAGAGTGAGATTCTGTCTCAAAATAATAATAATAATAAAATTAAAAATTAGATAGGTGTGGTGGCACATGCCTGTAGTCCTAGCTACTTGGGAGCCTGAGGTGGGTGGATCACTTGAGTACAGGAGGTACAGATTACAGTGAGGTATGATTGCACCACTGCCTCCAGGCTGGGCAACAGGGCAAGATCCTGTCTCTCTGTTTTTTTTTTTTTTTTTGAAATGGAGTCTTACTCTGTTGCCCAGGCTGTAGTGCAGTGGGGTGATCTCCGCTCACTGCAATCTCTGCCTCCCGGGTTCAAGAGATCTTCCTGCCTCACCCTTCTCAGTAGCTGGGATTACAGGTGCACACCACCACTACCAGCTAATTTTTGTATTTCTAGTAGAGATGGGGTTTCACTATGTTGGTCAGGCTGTTCTCAAACTCCTGACCTCGTGATCCACCTGCCTCGGCCTCCCAAAGTGCTGGGATTACAGGTATGAGCCACCTCGCCCGGCCTGTCTCTCTCTCTCTCTTTTTTTAATCATAGGTACTTTATTTAGGGCCTAATGAAAATTAAATTCATATTTACATCAGGATATTTTACTTACTGAAGAAGATGATGCCTCAAATGTACTTGGAGTTTGAGTTCTGGGAAGCATAATCTGCTCATATTGGATCACATGAGATTTTATGGTTTCTAGAAGGTTACAGGGCACAGATGCTCACTTTACAGAAACAGAGCACAGAGCATCTATGGGTGTCAGCAGTGCTCTTTTACATTTTGAGAATTAGATGATTATCACTTCATAAAAACTTGATCCACCCAATTCTTAAAAAGGTTAATATCATCTTAACAACTAGATGAACATTATTTAAAAACAGGCATTATATTAGTGTCTTTCAAGGAGTTAATGCCTCAAAATCACGTTCAATAGATTTTTTTGGACCCAGTCTCAGATTAACTGAATCAGAATTGGATAGTATGGGGGCAGAGGGAGGGGGTGCAGGCAGATAGGTGAAGAAGCTCTAAGAGGTGGTGAAACCTACATTTTAATACGTTTTCCAGGTTATTTGTATACATTATAGTTGAGGAACCATTGCATTTATCAGTTAGATGGCTCCAAAACTAACTAACTTCAAAAGTGGAACACAGCATTACCAAATCATAGCATAATAATATAATACCATATTACATACCACAGTATACAATTTCTCTCTGACCCAACAGAAAGATATAATTGCAAAAAATGTATTCTGAACTTTTAAATTGAACATTTCTTAAAATTATACGTATTTCTTGGCAGTGTCTAAAAAGTGTTTTCACATATTAAAAAAGGCTCATACCAAAAAGTAACATGAGGGTTTTATCTTCCCTGATGATTCTCTAATATGTCATATGTCAAGTAATAAACACATTCAAAGTTTCATCTGAAAAAGGAAGATGAGAATGCAATCTGTGAATCATATTTTTCTCCTAAAAACCAGTCAATTTTGAATAACAAACAAATGCTCTCCTTTTTAAAACATGCTATCATTATGACTCCCTGTTTGGAGTATGTGTAGTTTTTTGATGAACATTAGTTGCTGGCAATGATGAATAACAGTGTCATGAAACAAAAGACCTATAAAGAATCTTAGGGACAATGTTGACTTCTGCCAAGTTTCTCGAAGTATACTTCTAAAATGTATTACATATTTAAAAGACATTATATTAGAGAATTCTTTAGTTCTGTTGACTATTACGTGTGTTTGTTGGGTTTTGTGCTTATGTGACATTAATTTTTCTTTTGACATTAAATGCTTTGACACTCATTACACACATATACCTCACATAAACTTCACGTGTGAGCAGCATAATTAAGTCTCCTTTTAGTATGACAGGAAAAAATAAGTTAGCTCAAGCATAAAATATTTAAAAAAACCCTTCAAATTTATACTCTTAGATCATCTTCTAATATGGAAAGATAAAGTTTTATGGTGGGAAAGTAAATATGAGAAAAACATGACTTTCTCAAAATTTCATTTATACATTATTCCCAGCTAAGGTTGATTTTTTAAAAAAAATTCCAAGTAAGTATGTTCAGCAAATTTTTAAACTGGGGAGAAGTAGAAAATTTGGAAGGAATGGCCATATGATACTTATTTTCTTCTATTTAGACCACGTTAAATTATTTGAAATTACAAGATATTGAAAAATATATGTAAATCAATAAGAATTTCTGGATGTATAACAATTCTGTTATTCCATGAATGTTTCCCTTCCACATATACAATTTTCCAATGCAATTAAAATCAGAGAGACAGTGCAGCATAGCAAAAAAAGAATTCAAGTTTTAGAGTTAAAAAAAACATCTAAGTTTTAGTTCTAAACTAGCATCTCAGCAATGCTGTGTGCCTCTGCACAAGTCTTAATTTTTCTGGAATCCCAATTCCCTCATTTAGAAAATAGGGATAGTATCTTCTGCAATAGCGTGCTATGCAATTTATATACTGATATTTAAACTTTTCAAACACACATATGATTTTAACTGGTGTCTGAACCTGCTGTTGGTAACCTTTAATATAATGAGTCACTGTGCAAAGAAAGTCACCACAAGTAGGTAAATAACATAGATGATACAAACCACTGAAATAATGCCTACATTAATTTAGGTAACTTTCCTGAAGTAAATAAAAATAAAAGCCTATCCCCATACTCCTTGGGTATAATTTGTTTAATTTACAAAATGTAAATTTAATTTATAAAAAATAAGACAAAGAGTTAAAATGTTAAAGATGCACTTGTAGCTCAAACGGGTATTTTCTGAGGTTTCTGCACATGACCAGTAGAAGTAGCTGTTGAATATCAGCTATAACATATGTATTTAAATGTATATTACATTTGCTTTCATGTAAACCTGTATTTATCATTTACCAGTATCATACACTAAACAGACTTAAAATCACACACACACACACACACACACACACACACACACACACACACACGCAATCTGTATCACTTAACCAAACTTAGATGTGGAGAATTTTGTTTCTAATATTACCAGAAAGAATTTCTAAAATGTCACAATTATGAAGCAGATTAAGAAACAAAATTGAAGCGGCCCTTTAATATTTATCTTGAGATGAAGATGCTTGTGTTTCTCTTGATAAGGAACAGAGACAATCGTAAGTGAACAACTTTGTTTTTCCCCCAACAGAATAACTCTCAGTTAATAAGCTAGGAAGTCTAGGAAAGAGACCAAAACAGGTTCAAACACAAGCTCTGTGACTTCATACATTTAAAAGATATGGGCTGGGTGCAGCAGCTCACCCTTGTAATCTCAGCACTTTAGGGGGCTGAGGCAGGAGGATCACTTGAGCCCAGGAGTTCAAGATTAGCCTGAGCAACATAGAAAGGCCCATTGCTATCAAAAAATTTAAAAAAATGAGTCCGACATGGTGGCTTATGCCTGTGGTCCCAGTTACTCAGGCAGCTGAGGTGGGAGGATTGCGTGAGCCCAGGAAGTTGAGGCTATAGTGAGCCATGATTATGCCACAGCATTCCAGCTTGGGCGACTGAGACACTGTCTCAAAAAAAACAAAAAAAAAAGGTAGAAAGTGCCGCTTAACGTTACTTAATTCTGCTTCATCTTCCTTGTCTACAAAATGAGAATTTATGATACATACATTTCAAGGTGCTGTGAACAATTTATAACAATAAATGTAGAGTATCTAGCACAGTGTCTGTTATTTTATAGTTAATATTCAATAAATGATAGCAGCTGACTGGCAGCAAAGTGATATGGTTTTCTCAGCAGACAACAGCTACTGCTCTGGTTAAACAACTTATTACCAATGTCTTTAGAAAGCTTTTATTTCCTTTATAAAGTTTGCATATTTTTTTCTATCATTTGTTGCTAATTCTTTGATCAACATGATCTATTCTGACAACAGCAAATGCTTAGCAATAAAAGAGCTCAAACAAGACAACGAAAGAACATGTGGAATCATGATTTACCTGTCATAAAGTTTATCATAGTTTTCTTTTAAAAGTTCCCGTTCCTTTTCTAAATCATTAATTCTATCCTGCAGCTAAAATGAAAAGAAAATTACATATTAAATAAATATCATATAAAACTACTTGGGGGTAAAAAAACAAAACAAAACAAAACACAAAAAAACTCTCTATGAGAGAAGGTTAACATGTTTTAATCTTGATTCCTAAATTGTAGCTGCTAACCGGACCACTTATATTGTCTGCATTTAATTCAGCATTGATTCTTTCCAAGTTGTTAAATAAACGTGAAATTAACATTTCTGTTTTAATTTAGTAGAAATGTATGCACTGCTTTATGCAACATGTGCCAGAAGTCAATAAAGAATATGTTAAGAGCTTGCTAAGTCCTGAGGAACATAATATTTTTTTACTTTTCACCATGATAAATTCTGTCATTATATTCATTTTGTATTAATTTACAATTGGTCCATTAAAAAAAAGGATTAACTACTTTTTAGGGCCATCATTCAAACTGTGTTGTTAATCACAATTTACTCTGAAGATACAATTTCTCACGTTACCTGAAATTTACAAATAGCTAGTAGCACATTTTGTGAATAAATGAATAAACAGTTATATACTATTTTAGCCCATGAATAGTATTTTCAGAAATAAATGGAGTAAAAATTACACCTCTATGACTAAAATGTAGATTCTGTACTCTAGTATTTATTTTTAAGTTTTATTCATAAGAATATTTTGCAGTCACAACTTTTCCTCATGGATCACAGTACCCTTAAACTTTATTTCCATTTTCAAAATTCTCTTTTGATGCTAGTATGAGACAGCAAAAGATTCTCCCAAGATCAGAACAGAATGCAGGCATCTTATTTCACTTCCATTTTCCTTGGGAAACAAACTTAACAGGCTACAGAAAATACTATGATAATAGGAAGATGAGTTTTCAAGCAACTCCCTAAAAATAATTAGATAATTTCACAAAATTACTGATAATGCAGAACATAACAGCCATTTCCTCAGAAACAGATACAGTCCTATTATTTTGTGTTAGTCTCTCAAATGATTAGTACGCTGTTATAGCTGAGAAAGTTAAGTTCCATAGGTAATCTGGCATAAGTTTCAAAATGTTGTTTTCATTTTACTCAATGATCTTTAATCCTTTGGATAAACAGTGGATCTTGGCACATTTGCAAGTATAGTTAAGCACTGATTTGCCATTCATATATTAACTGGTATATTTTGCTGTGCTCATAACACCATGTATATAGCTTATAATTTTAAATAAGTACAATTTTGAAATGTCTCTATTTCACTTTTTCAAAACAGTAACCAAGAAGTTTTAATGTAACAAATGGGTAAACTCTTTGGGAGCTTACCTCTTCTGTTCTTCTTTCAGAAAACTTCATAGAATGTAATTGTTTCTCAAGACTGCAGCATTTTAAACGCTGCTCTTTAAGTTGCATGTTTAACTCATCACCATTTGCCATCAAGGCATCGTGGCTGATTCTGAGAGTTCTTTGCTTCTAAAGAGAAAAAGAAAATCTTTTAAACATTATTTTTGGATTATGATTAATCATTTGACTAAATGGTTACAATTCTATAAATGAATTTACTCCTGAAGTTCACATTATACAGCTTATTTTTCACATAACAAACGACGTGTATGTGATACTTCTCCGTAAAGACACTCTGAACCTGTGTGTGACATGAAGAAGAAAATACAGGGTTATCTTAGTACAGGGTCACATATTTTATTTCCTCCTAGTTTTTGACTTGTTGATGGTGACCAGCAAGTAAATTCGTTTTAACAATTAATTTTGTTTTCTTTTTGCTGTGGTTACATTGGTTGGACATGCTGCCTACAAATGCTGTGGCATGGGTCAAAAATGCTGACCACAGATACGTGAACTGAAGGGATTTGCCACTACATCATATAAACATCCTTGGCTGGTTAGCTTTTAATGTGAATACAATTAAGTTAAAATTTCCAATTTAGTAAAATAGTTATGAACTTTTCTTAATTTTTAAAAAATGGTCAATTTATGACCATGCTGTAAATTCAATTTTATATACTTTAATGTCATGTAGCTTTTTTAAATAAAAAAGATAATTACATTAAAGTCTTTTCATAGAGACCATATAACCATAACATGCAATGCCTCACCTGCTAACTACAATCTCTCAAGTCCTGTTGAAGTTTTTCTTCACTCGTTTAAATGAAACACGACTATTGAGGCATTCAGGTCAATTTTCGTATTATTTCGTATTGGTATTATTATAGAACATCTTCTTCTTTGCTCCACACTTCATTGAGGCTGTTGGGCTTAACCTCTCAATTTTTTACCCTATGTCAACTTCCAAAAGAGCTGCCTGTACTACAGCAGACACCTGTTATTATTGGTATTTAATATCTGGGGTCACTGTTAAATAGAATTCAAAATTGTCAAATTGATAAGAGAATATAAAATCATTTTTCAATTCCTTTCTTAATACTTCATCTTAGAAATGGTTTTCAATCACAGGGATTTTTATAATTTCTTTTTTCTAACTATCTGTACATAGCACCATCACTGTCACTCAAACTCTCACATTTATGCAGAAGTAGTTACCACTTGGCATTTAAAGAGGTTCCTGCAGAATGGAAAACAAAATCCCCAGAGCATGGCTGAAAAATATTAACCATCTAATTCAACAGTGAATTTAGGCTTCAGATGACCCTTTGCTTTGCGTCAATCTACTGCTCTCCTTGCCTCGGTACTTCAAAGAAAGTATTACTTCATATAAATTCTGTTAATCTGGAATGACTTGGAGTTCATTAACTCCAGAACCTATGTTAATTATGCAGTGCCAACAAATACAAGCCTTCAGATGGCATATTCCTGTGGGGTCATAGTCCTTGTAAAAACAACCATCGCATAAAGAACTCCAAGTATTGTCAACCTAAATGGTTATGTTTTAAAATAAATACACTGGCAGTGGACATTAAGAGTAATCAAATATTTTCAGGTAATGGTAGTGACCAAAAAAAGAAAAAAAATCCAAATCAAAGAAAGCTTTAACAGAACATGACTACTGACCTGTTCATCACTTTGGTCTATTGTCAATAATTGTATAAATGCTTAAAATTGAAGCTATATGCAAATATAGCAAAAGCTTATGTGTTCATAATAAATTCAGATAAAAGGAGTTAAAAATAAACTTCCTTGGTACAAGATGATTTATAATAAATATGTTTATTACTTTAAGAGGACACAGATATTTATAAAAAGTCTAAGAAGTTATTTATTTCTTTAGTACTTGAGTTATAAATAATAAACAATATATTAAGGGAAATGATACACATTTGTGAATACAAAGAACAATCTTTAAAAATGTTTTAGTATTATAATCATTCTATATTTAAAAACAACTTGAATACTATTTTTGAATCCTTTGCATCTCTGTATCATAATAAAATAAATTATCACTGTACCTCTTGAAGCTGAATAAATTTTTCTTCCATTGCTGAAAGAGCATTGCTTTTCTCCACTAGTTGTTTATGAAGCTTAATCATTTCTACATTGTCCCGAATATTTGACCTTCAGAGTTATGTTTAAGAAAAAGACAGATGTAAAAAATGCAAGTTAGAAGAAAGAAAATCTATGGTGGAATCATAATTTTTCAATTAATGTCACCTAGAAAATATTTACACACTTGCACATCAGTCAGTGAGGTTTTGGATAATTATAAATGCAGGACAGATTAATTATTTAAAACAAAACAATAATAATTCCTGAACTTTCATAACCTTGAACTCTCAAAGTTTGAGGGGGAGTTACCTCTACAATTGATAATACAGATTTAAAATCATTTTATAGTACAGTGCAAGATGGCACAAAAACACAACAGTTTTTAGTACAACAATGGTACCATTACCAAACTTCACACTTACTTTAAGGAAGGCTATCATGCTACTTTTCCCTAAATGAAAAATATGCAATACAGCCATTCATCTTTCTACAACTCTCTCGATGCAAATGGCATCATAAGATTACTATTTACTGGAGTTTCCTCTTGGAGTTTTAAACTTTTCAAAATATTTGCAAAGAAAAGTGACTTAGCATTTTATACTAATAATGCCTAAAGCTGGCATTTAAATATGTTGCAGATGTGCCTTTAGCTGTAAGGGATCATTTGATGTCCACAGGGTATACGGAAACCCTATATGCTACAATACTATTTTGTATTTTTCGTACTGAGATTAAAGCAAATGTAGAATTTAACAGGAAGATCTTGTTAAAGGTTAATCATAGATCTAAATGAGTACCTGTTTTCAAAAGGCATTTATTTTCCTGACAGAGAGAAGTTCCTTAATTTAATATATTTTACATTCAAAAATATTTTGTTAATTTTGAAGCTTCATTTCAGAGTTCATTTTTAGAATTAAATAAACGTAAAAAATTTTAAATCAAAAAGTTCAATATTTAAAGTAAGAGATTTTACTTTTAAGACTTATCTAGTGTACACATATTGGAAAAATTGTCATAATGCCCTACTGGAACCAGAGAATGGACTACAAAGCTCACACATCTGTAAACCAGCTGAGGACTTGAAATACTTAATTTTCCTCTTTGATATTTGAAAGTTCATTGTATTTTGGCATTGGACAGTTAGTTGTCCTCACACAGAAGATAAACAAGTCCACGAATCTGAATCTTGCCCAGGTTATAGTCTTAACACAATGTTAAAATAATTATATGTCTAAAACATGTTATGTAGTAGTTCAGAGCACATATCCAACAATTCACTATTATTCACTCAGTATTACCATTAGTCACTAAAAACACACACATATATATATAATATATAGGGAAAAATATCTTAAAGTCTAAAGACAATATTCTTTTTTTCATATTTAGAAGCCAAAACATAATTTACCTATTTGCCCCAGAATTACTTGGTTTGACCACTCAGCAGTGAATGACGTTTATTGATATGCAAGGACAGAATATGATTCAAATAATTTAAACTCTTTTCATACATTTCCAGTTGTCTCTGATATTTTATTTTTGTTTTAAAATATGTTAATATTTTTAAGAAGATTCAGCTACATTTGAATAATAACCATTAATTACAATAACACAGAATTAAATCTCTATAATCCATTCAGCCACATAGGGTAATAGAAATAACAGCTTTTAATTTTAAATTCTTTCTGCAAGGCAAAAACCAGTAAGTATATGTCAAAAACTTTCAGTGGTTTAATTGGTGGGTGCTTTCCTGAATATTTTCCTAAACTCCTTGGGTTTAAACTTTTCAAAATACTGCCCAAAACAGTGACAGGGCATTTTAAACTGGTAATGCCCAACAGGTGGGTATAAATACAACTTAAGAAGTATTTAGAAAACAGCAGTAATGTAATTTACAGAATACCTTAAGTAACAATGTGGTATAATAATGTTGTACTTTAAATAAAAAATCAGTTTGCTACAGAGTACATCTTTCCTAGGACAATGGTAAACTTGCAAGTCTTTAATAATTACTTCTATGTGTCAGTTTTAAGGGGCTTTATTATTATGACTTTACATTTTTTTACAGAACAAGGAGAAGAAAAGGATAATCTGTTAAACTAAAAGTGCTAGGTCAGTGATAACATAAAAGTTAAAATCAATGTGATAAATGTGGTCTAGGCTTTAAGAAGATGTGCAATGAAAATTACCTCAAACCCAACAATCAACTCAACATTTTTGTATAGATGATATATGGTAAAAGAATAATGGGGGGGAAGTAAAAGAGAAAGAGGGACAGAGACGTCATAAAAAGATAAGAAATGTGAGAAGGATGTTGTAGGCAAGATGCAGCTGGGGTGCAAAACTAAGTGACCAGTCCTAGACCTCTGGGCTTGTGGAGCAAGGCCTCAGGTTGGTCTTTGAAGAACAGACATAGGGCTAATTTTATGAGTAATATTTTAAGTGATCTCCACACAAAATTTTTTTTACCCTTTTCTATACACTATGACAGGAATACCAAATCTTCAGGATGATGACATTCTAACAGAAAGAATAATGCATGCTAAAAACATTCGGATGAACTCTGCCAGTCATATACCAAATCATACATGCTGCATTACACATGGTGAAATGATCTGCAAACAGATATCAAGCATACTAATTAAGTGCTTTGTGAAAATAAATTTCTCAAAATTTTCAACAAGGATTTTGAAAAGGCCATGAACAATTAAGTTGGAAAATGCAGTTTCTCTTCTTTCTTTAAAAAAAAACCATGATTTAGAATTATGATCAAATCTTACAAAACTATGAGAAGAGTTGTTGGCCCATCTCTAGATTAAAAACAAACTGAAATAAATTAGATTTTATGTCAAAAAAGTAATCCAGCTCAACAACCTGTGTGCCAAGTTTCTCTCATATAATTTGAAACAGTCAAGCAATAAACTCTGAAAAAGGAATTTCTAATGGAAGCCTTGAAAACACTTGACTCCAGCTTTGCTACTGGGTGCCATAATAAATCCAGAAACCTAAAACCTTGGAAACACTGCAGAAGAAAAAACTTTCAGTGGAGCCATGTAATGTATAGTCTAATATGAAAGCTTAAGAAGCAAAAATCTATGCTCCAGTGCAAGTTTCATATACTTTATTCCCCAGGCATTCAACTCCCCTCCCCCACCTTTTGTCAACATTTCATTCTTTGCTACCATATTATGAAAGCTAAAAAAAAGCCTCTTGAATTTTTGAGATTAAAATGTCATAGTATTTAATGTCATTTAGAAGAGAAGGCTTTAAAACACAGAAGCTAGGCTATGAGATTCCGCGAAGTAGTTAGGTCAAATATTTATGAGATAGAATGGAGAGACTGTTTTTGAGTAATAGTTACAGGCTGACCAAATTTTGGGCATAAGGTTGAAAACAACCTTAGCGTTAAAAAAGCTCTCTATATTTTCTTTACAAACAGTGGCAGACATCCTGTAACTGTGCTGTTGAAGGAAATGTAGGTCATTCATAGTTTTTATTAGGGATACACAGATAACAATCACTAGCCAAGTTACCACCTACGAACACAAAGCTGCTAGTAAACTGAATAGAATAAGTTCACTAAAATAGCTGAGAAAAGTCTATTTGAAAGGTAATGATTTTGCTCAAAATTGCTACTTGAGTTCATAGGTGAAAACAGTGCTCTCTGATTTAAGATTGCTTAAAGGAAAAAAATTGTCTGTATATGTTTATTTGCCTCTGAATCATTACTTTCCTGTGGTGTTGGGTCAAACTATAAATCAGAACTCAGTGTTTTCTTACTCTCACCACCCACAGGAATGGAGGGGACAGTTTTGTCAGCTCTCTACATGCATAAAATCACACCCAGTGAAGGGGCGCTCCCAAAGGCTGGCTGGGGACAGGAAGAACTCAAACTCTGGCTCATCTTTTTAAAGGGACCATTTTTACAACCATGTTTAATGGATTCCAACTTGAGATTTACATTAAAAGGAATGGAAATCTGAAAAATTTTTCCTTTTTTTTAGATGCAGTCTCGCTCTGTCACCCAGGCTGGAGTGCAGTGTCGTGATCTTGGCTCACTGCACCCTCTGCCTCCTGGGTTCAAGCGATTCTCCTGCCTCAGCCTTGGGAGTAGGTGGGATTATAGGCATGTGCCACCACACCTGGCAGGAATCTGAAACTTAAAGTCAGTATTTCAAAAAGCCCAATAAGAAACGTAGATTTACTGGCAATGAAGTTGCAAAAAAAAATGTAGATTTACAGGTAATGAAGTTGCAAAAGTGAACTAATGGTTTTGTGTTGTTTTCATTTTTTGATAGAATTGTGCCAACGCAGTGTCATAACACAGGTTAACAATTAGTAGAAGGAGTGACTGGCATGATACAGGTCTTCGATGAATACAAACAGCTAATTTAGTAGGCCAAATCTTTCTGAATGCAAGGTCCCTAGAGAGAAAAATAGCTGTTGTTTAAAAACAGGGAACAATTTACCCATTTCAGTCTAATCATTTTACAGTTCAGATGGCTAACTGAGGCTCACAGAAGTAAAGAATTTGGCCAGAGACCTTAAGTAATGGAGACAACACTCAAATCTAGCTCTAGGAGTTAAATTCTTCCCACTCTTCAAAGTTACATTCTCCTTACTCTTCTAAGTTTTTTCCTCTAAGATCTTCCTAAGTTTTAACTTTCCCTCCATTATCATGCATACATTCATATACTAGTAACTATTAACTGTGACAATTTCTGTGGTGTATAAAACGTGGCAGGAAGATATGTTAAGTCACTATCACAGAAACATCTTAGATAATATTAACAATAAAAACATGAGGATAAAAGAAATGGTATTTGAGTGATAATTTTCATTGGGTGAATTCTAAGCTATTCAAAATAACAGAGCATGGTGAATATATTTTAAGAAATGAAAGAAGATCACTCCCTGTAATAATGTCTGCATGGCTATCCCTGGTCCCAGTTACTCTTCCATCAGAGAACCAGATGTGCCCTTTAAATTAGGGGGGTTGGGCAATCAGGCAAATCCAAACTGAGGAATATTCTGCATACAACTGTCAATGGGCTATGAAAGAGTAGGGGACCATTCAAGAATAAAGGATACTTAAAAGACAAGATAACTAAATGCAACAACACACGACCTTTGACTGGATCCTAGATCAAAACAAAATAAAACAAAAACAGCTATTACAAAAAGACCAAGCTGCAAAAGACATTATTGGGATAACTCGAGAAATTTGGATATGGACTGTATACTAGATGCTGCAGCTGTATCATTCATTGTTAAGTGTTCTGAATGTGATAGCTGCACTGTGGTTATGTAGGAGGATGTTTTTGTTCCTAGAAGATACTTTTAACTGTACAGAGGGTGAGGTGATATATGCAACTAATGGGAGTAAGGAAGGGAGAGAGGTGAAGAGAAAGGAAGTGAGGAATGAGCGAAGAGAAGAGAGAGGGAGAAGGAGAAATAGGAGGGCAGAGAAGATGAGAGATGTTGAGAGAAGAAAAGAGACTGAGTGAAAGAAGGCTTAAGCAAGAGCATGCCAAGTACAAAAATAGGTTTGTTGTACCATTCAAAAAATATGCTAAGAAGTGAAAGGTTATGTGAGTACTCACTCAACTATTCTTCCCATTTTTCTGTAGGTTTGCAATTTTTCAAAATGAAAAGTTAGGAATAACTTAGAATGCTAGAAAGTAATCTTGTATCTGTGCAGAGGGGGAAAGAGTGAGCCCTTAAAGCCAAGCTGTTTCTTGTAATGCCTGGCGCAAAAGGCCTCTCTGTTGTGAGATTTGACAGTCGGCTGTCCGCCAAAGGGAAGAAGGCAAGTCAGAGTGTCTGAAATACTTATGGGTTAAATTTCCCCCACTGGGACATTATGGCAGTTACATGATTTCTAATTAAGAAGGTAAACACCCTAACATTTATTTAAAAAAAAAAACACTTAGTACAAACTAGTTACACATTTGTAAGAGTATAAATATTTTTAGAGTTAAAAAAGGTCAATAAATGGTAAAATCATTCTGATTTTAATGTTCATGTACATGTGTTCACTGGTTACTGCTTTGAATTTAATTTAAGATGGCCTTTTTAATAAGCAGAAAATGTGCATTTTTATATTGTTTAAATTTAATATGGATTTTTCTTCGAAACAACACAGACATTCAGGCTACTTGTAAATGATACAAGATTTTTTGCTAATGAGGCATTATGTAGAACATATGCAAAAATCACAACTCAGTCTTCCAAAATAGACCACAACAACAGGAAAAAACATGATTTTAATAAAAAAGAGCAGCACTGGGCTTTTACTTCAAAGCAATTAGGGGCTTTGGATAACCAAAAGTTGATGTCAAGCTGATGCCAAACCAAACTGGTCTATTAAACACATACTATCAAGAGTTTCTGTAATATTCTATGAAAAGGCTCTCTGCCATAAATATCAAGCACTGCCACTCTGAAGATTACAACTACGTTAGGTTCATGTTTGAGAACAAGGAGTCCAACATCCAGATCAGACTTCTAGAATTTCAAATCTGAAATAATGTATCCGTGAAAGAAAAGTTTAAATATGTTTCCCATTTCGTGATTTTTCTCTACAGTAAATTATACTGAGTTTTATATTCTCCCTAACATCTTTTTCAACAGTTTCCCACTAGTCTAAAAAAACTGCTGTTACATATAAAATTGTAAGCTCTGTGTAAACATTTAAAAAAGGCATTGAAGAGCCTTATTTTAAGTTATTTCCTCAGTTTCAACAACTATATTTCAAGAAACAATATGCTATTCACTATAGGTATCTTTCCTTCTAAGCAAATAACATGCAAATTTTCCACTTTATAAAAGCAGTCAGGTAGGTACACACAGATTTATTTCTCTGGTCTCTGCAATAAAAGTTCCTTTGCCTGTACTACTCATTTGTCTCTGCATTTAATTCTTGATATGACAAAAATAGTCTGCTACAGAGTAAATGAAATAGCCCCCTAAGGAGGGACTTACCTCTTCTATGTGTGTATGTTGGTGTCTCTTGTTGGTAATATTTATAGTAGGAAAGTATGTATCCTTGTCTATCACTCTATTTCTTCTGTTGTTCTTGTTTTAGGACTGAAGGATGTTTCAGTTAACACTAGCTCCTAAATGATCACATCTTTTTGGAAAAGGGAATGGCCAACACAGTGTCCACCTCACTCTATAGGAACTTGAGAAATATAACAGGGAAAACAATTCTTGATAACCTTGTACTCAGTGGTTGAGTAAAGATGATACAGGCACTGCCCCAAGCTTGGACTTGGCCTATGTGAATTTTTATATTCAGACAATGTCTTAAACATAGCTGTTGGCATTTACTAAGATCACCATATTCAGTATTGAGGTCTGGTCCTTTAGCACTGTTTCTCACAAGGAATCACTTCTTGTTTTTTAAAGTAGGCCAAGTCTAAATCATTTCTCTTCCTATAGAAATATGAATAACTCATAGGTATTCAAGCTTACCCTTTAGCCAAGGTTCAAATTACATTCCCTAATTCAAATATGATTCTCAAAAATATTCTTATTTCTTTTGCCTCGCACTTAGAAGAGTGTATAACGTCACTAGACATATAGGATTTCTTGTGTAATTTAATTTTACACGTAGTTATTTAGGAATAGAATTTTTAAAGGTAACACTAATCTGATAGATCTATGAAATATAAAGCTTTTTATATATTTTTAGCCCACTTTTTTAAAAAACAAGTCTGATATTAAGCATCTTTTCTTAGCGTCTTTATATATTACCACATAAGTTTAGTTTGTTAAAAGATGAATAAACTCTGAATCTGAAATGAAAAGCTAGAAAATCTTACTTGATTTTTCTAATAAGAACCTAGCCATACAAGTATGTTACCAAAGTTGTTGAAAAGGAGAAAAATAAGTAGAGCAACTAGGTCTGGTTTAAAAAAAAAATCCAGGGAAATAAAAGAGACATAATAACCAAATGCTATATGTAGACCTTATTTGGATTCCAATTCAAACAAACAGTAGAAAGACATCTTCACAGAAGTTTGAATATAAACTAGTTACTAGACACTATCAAAGAACTACTGTGATTTTTGTTAGGTGTGATAATTGCATGGTAGTTATGTTTTTAAAAAATTCCTTTTCAAACAGAAATACAGGTTGAAGTATTTATGGGTGAGGTGACGTGATACCTGGCTGGGGATAATTAGGAAAATAAATGTGAGTGGACAGATGAAACAAGATTGGTAAGATGCTGGTAGTTGTTAAAGTTGAGTGATATGTGTGTGAGGGTTCAATATATTACTTTCTCTACTTTTGGGTATGCTTAGTTCAAAAAAAAAAAAAAACAAAAGAAAAAATCTATAAAGGGAAAAGTAATTCAAGAAGGACTATGTTAAAAAGATAAAGTCTTGTTGAAAGCACAATGTCAAAGCAGAAAATGGATGAACAGGTACCAGGAACCAAAAAATGGCAAAGGAGGATGGGAAAAGAAAATATTATACATTATAAAATGTCAGAGATGACAAAAAGCAATGGGGAAAAGGATCCCTATTTAATAAATGGTGCTGGGAGAACTGGCTAGCCATATGCAGAAAATTCATAATGGACCCCTTTCTTACATCTTACACAAAAATTAACTCAGGATGGATTTAAGGACTTAAATGTAACACCTGAAACTATAAAAACCCTAGAAGAAAACCTAGGCAATATCATTCAGGATATAGGTACAGGCAAAGATTTCACAACGAAGATGCCAAAAGCAACCGCAACAAAAGCAGGAATTGACAATTGGGATCTAATTAAACTAAAGAGCTTTAAAAGCTCTATCAACAGAGTAAACAGACAACCTATACATGGGAGAAAATTTCTGCAATCTATCCATCTGACAAAGGTCTAATATCCAGCATCTGTAAGAAACTTAAACAAATTTACAAGAAAAACACAAACAACCCCATTCAAAAGTGGGCAAAGGACATGAACAGACACTTCTCAAAAGAAGACATACATGTGGCCACCAAATATAAAGCTCAACATCACTGATCATTAGAGAAATGCAAGTCAAAACCCCTAAGATACCATCTCACACCAGTCAGAATGGCTGGTCAAAAAACAACAGATGCTGGTAAGGTTATGAAGAAAAAGGAATGTTTTTACACTACTGGTGGGAGTGTAATTTAGTTCAACCATGGTGCAAGACTGTGTGGTGATACCTCAAAGACCTACAGGTAGAAATACCATTCAACCCAGCAATCCCATTACTGGGTACATGCCCAAAGGAATATAAATCGTTCTGTTATAAAGGCACATGCACACATATGTTCACTGCAGTCAACCTAATTGCAATCAACCTAAATGCCCATCAATTGCAATCAACCTAAATGCCCATTAATGATAGGCTAAAGAAAATGTGGTACATACACACCATGGAATACTATGCAGCCATAAAAGGGAATGAGATCATGGCCTTTGCAGGGACATGGATGGAGCTGATGGGCTATTATCCTTCACAAACTAATGCAGAAACAGAAAATCAAACACTGCATGTTCTCACTTATAAGTGAGAGCTAAATGATGAAAACACGTGGACACACAGGTTGGGAGAACAAAACACACTGGCGCCTGTTGGAGGGTGAGGAGTGGGAGGAGGGAGAGAATCAGAAAGAATAGCTAGTGGAAACTAGGCTTAATATCTGGGTGATGGGATTATCTGTGCAGCAAACTACCATGGTAGCCCAGTTTCCACTACATCTGCACATCCTGCACATGTACCCCTCAACTTAAAAGTTGGAAATTTAAAAAAAAAATGTTTTTTAAATATCATAGATGAAAAGGCAGCAAGGAGACTACCTACAGGTCCCACTGTAATCTTATTACAGCCAACAGACTGCAATCCCAACTTGGAATATTAGGGATGTTTTTAGGATTACAAACTGGTACCATATTATGGAATTTATTATCTTTTAAGATTGAAAAAAGTAATGCTGGACTTACGTACAAGGTATGCCAACAGCTGAGTTCTTGTCACCCATACTTCTCTCAGTAGTTATAATCAAATGGTATTAGAACTTCCTGTAATCTTGGCAAATGGGGTAAATGAACAGAGAAAACAAGACGAGGGTGATTTCCACCCATCAGAAGCTGCTTAAAAGCAGAGCAGGTTAGGGAAAACTGTCCTTAGAGTAGAGTTATTGACAGAAGTTAGTAGGTCGCGTGTAGGCTTATATGAAGAATGTTAAGTAAAAACATGATTTTTAAAGAGACTAGATAAACTTATCCTTTTATGGCACATGATAAAGTATTTTAAACTAATTTTGACCTTATCAAAGTGATATTTCTGTTTTAACATACCTTTGATCTGTAGCTTGCTGTTCTCGAAGCTGAAGAAGAGATAACTCAATTTCATTTTCTTTTCTCCTCAACTGAGTTTTCAGGATCTCAGCCAAGTGCTCTAACTCTTCTATCTGGCCTCTTTGTGACTGAATAACATTTTCTCTGAAATAAAGAGCCTTTGTAAGAATTTGTGGTTTGAGGAAAATTTTGCAGTAGTTAAGATCAGAGCAAAGAAAGTTCTCCATGAAAAGGAGCAAGCAGAAGTTAAAAAATTTAGCTTAAGTGCCTCTGCACACAGTGAAATAGTAGCAGATTAAATATGATGATTTGGAAATACATATGGAACAATGCAAGATACTGCTTTTGAGAAGATAATGTCCCAGGCAATGGGTCGGACTTTGGTTTGATTCAATTAAGTAAGCATTTGTTGTGGAGTACACCTACTATGTACTGCACAATCTGGTCTTCAGATTATTTATATATATGCCTTTGTTCTTTCATATATGCACATCTGCTTATAACACCCAAATTAAGACTTCAGAGAGAGGTGGCAGGAAATTTGCCAAACATAACTTAGTGGTCTCTGGCATGAATTTAACGCTATCATGTCTGACAGCATCATACTGTAACGTATACAGCATACTGTATCATACATCATACAGCATCATACACGACAGCATCATACTGTAATAAGCCTCAGGAACTGGTATCAACTTTGGCTTTTCAGGTGATTATCAGGTAACAAGATTATGTTTAGTCTTTTATTCTCCTGCAGGCTAATCATTACTGTAACTGCTATTTAAAATATTCAAAAGGAAACATTTTAAGACCATATTATTCTTAAGCAACTATTTTAAGTATGATACTGTGTGCCATGTTTTCTTTTCTCATTAAGTATTGTTACTTGTTGATGATCCAGGTCAAGGCTTATAGTTAAAAGTGGAACCTTACCTTCGTTTGTGTGACTCACAGACACTGAAACCATGAGGCTTTGATTAACTAGAAAAGTAAGCTAAATGTAGCAGAAGTCACTTTTTGAAACCATAATATGATGAAGAATGCAGTACCATAGAATCATACAGAAACAAAATCTGAAATCCATATGTATCTGATAATTCCAAACTTTTATGCCACTCCCCAGTTCTTTTTAAGTAGGAAAAGTGTTAATTGATTCAGGATCTAAAAAAATTACTTGTGATTTTCTGGGAATAAAAATGTTGCCTCTAAATCTTACACCATTCTAACTGACTGGACTTTATGCCATTCCTCTGAGGGTAAAATTATAATAAAGAAGACTATTCTATAAATCCTTCCACTGATGCAGCTGGATTAAGTTGTTCATTTTCCTGAAAACATGTTATATAATATCTGTTGTTACCCTACAGAAGATAGCTGTATTTTATTGTAGCAAAATTGTTTACATATAACTCAATTTGGTTTAAAATAAAGGAAAGGGAAGGACAAAAAAAAAAAAAAAAAGACATGATCAATAACCAAAGTTCTCAAATGACCACAAAAAAGCACACATACAAATTTCTTATTTCTCCTCTGGCTTCTTCAAGTAAACTATTGCCATATTTTGTAAACACAGGATGTGAAGTTTCAGCTACATCTACATCTTGGAATTTTATACCTAAAAAGAAAGTAATAAAATATGATTATAGAAGTGAAGTTAGGAAAGAAGGATGTTTGATTTGCTATAAGAATATTTTATAATATAATAACATCTCTTATTAAGTATTAAGAGGTATGTATTCTATAGTACACAGAATTAGAAATACACTGCCAAAGGGAATATGTGACCTCAGCCACCAGTACGCATTAAATAAAACACAGCAACAAGTATTGCTCATTTTACAAATCTACTGTAGAAATCAAATTACCTAGAAATAATTTTATTCAACTTAAGATTTAGACTGCTGTAGTAATTTCTGAAAAAAATCAGAGTCTTCAAGTTTTTACAATGTCAACTGAAGTATGAATGAAAATAGGTTATAAAAACTTGATTCTTTCCCCCAGTGGTTGTGATAAAGGTTTTTTTTTTTTAAATTTTTAAATTACTCATTCATATTCCTTGCCCTTAAGCATTTAAGTAAAAATGTTTTCTGTATTTTGATTTATTCCAACCCAATAAGAAAATCCCTATTTACAAAAAGGTACTTTGGGAATGGATCATGAATAGAACTTCTTTAAATAAAACATTGCCCTGCTGCACTTAAAATATAACTTTTCTTACAGAAATAATTATGTATGATTTTACAAAGAAAGTCTCATTGTTACAAATAAGCCATATTCTTAATTATGTGAGTTATTTTACATTTATATAGAATAACTAAATATTAGAGTTTAAGTTAGATAAAGCATGACAGATGATTAAGATTTTTAAATGGAGAACAAAACAACAAATTTATTCTCTTTAGAAAAGTTAACTTTTTAAAAGTGAGATTTAATTGCTCTGCATATTCTCAGTAAAGAGAAAATTTTAAAAAAAGAAAAAAAGAATTTTAATTAGAATAATGGAACTATTACTTACTCTTTCTAAACTAGTCAATATCTATTACTGTAATCCTGAAGAATAGAAAAGGCTCTAAAACATTAAAATAGTTTACTGTGTTAGAATTTGCCAATTATATTATTTTGGCAGTAATGCTAATTCTTATGCTTTTCCTACATATATCATGAAAAAATTCATTACTAGTGGAAATTAAAAAATATTCAAAACATTTCTTAAAACTTAGTCTCGTAGTGATTTGCCAATGGCTATATGTGTGTGTATGTGTGTATGTGTGTGTGTGTGTGTGTGTGTGTGATGTGTGTGTGTGTATAGTTTACCTTTTAAAGACTGATACATAATATTGTACATATGGGTGGGGTACATGTGGCATTTTGATATAGGCATATAACGTGTAATGATCAAATCAGGGTATTTAGGATATCCATCACCTTGATCATTTATCGTTTGTGTTAGGAATATTTCAAATCTCTTCTGGTTATTTTGAAATATTCAGTATGCTGTTGTTGCCTATAGACACTCTACTGTGCTATAAAATACTATGCCTTATTCTTACTTATTCTATCTAATTCTATGTATGTGCCCATTAACCAACCTCTTTCATCCTCCCCAGCGCCACACACTCTTCCCAGCCTCTAGTAACTATCATTCTACTCTCTACCAACGGTTACATTTTAAAACCTTTGCTTTACAAAAATATTTGTTCCATTGGTTCCTCACAGTAAGCAAAGTTTCTATATTACATCGATCACACATTTAGCCAGTGCTTTCCAGCCTTTATCCTGACAAGGTACAAATACGAAACAATAGTATTTGTACAGCAGCTTTATGGTCAAGGTTGCTTGTGCCATAGAGGGGTTCTGGGGTCCTTAGCCAGCCATCCCAGGCTGAGATACATTCCTGACAAGTCTGGCCTTGTCTCGAAGAGCCTGTTAAGGTGTCAGTTTTGGTAGGGATGCTTCAGATTTACTCATAAAGACTGTGATTAAGAAAGCATTCATCACTACTTCATGCTTTGGGTCACTTCCATGTCCTGAACTCTATCCTGAACTGTAAGAAAGCTCTGAATCACCAAGAGAATACAAATGTAAGGAGAAATTTAAGCTACATAGTCATGTTTTTAAAAGCTCTGCTGATTGGTGGCTCTTAATTTTGCTATGGAGAGAAACTTCTAGCAAATCTCCGGTCTGAACAGCAATTAATAGCACTAGATTAGTTTGCCATTTTAATTGACATTGACAATATTATGATTTTATCAAAGAGACAGTCAAAAATTATTTTTCTCTTCCTAAAGACACTTAAAGACATGAGTAATACAGAAATAAAACTGTGTTTTTTTTGTTTTAAACAATCTAATAAGACTTTAGTTTAGATTTAAAGTAAAATCTGGGCATTATAGACTTATTTATTTTTGGAGACAGTGTCTCACTATGTTGCCCAGGCTGGACTCAGACTCCTGGGCTCGAGTGATCCTCCCACCTCAGCTTCTCGACGACTTTAGGGGTATGTCATTGCGCCTGGCTTGAACATTATTTTTATTTAGTATAAAAGATCTTGCAGACTTTAGAGATCATCTTGCTCAGTTCCAGTTCCAGATGACAAAACTAAGGTTCAGAGAGGATAAGTCACTTTAAAGGTAAAATATATTACTGTGAGAGCTACCATCTCCTTATGTCTTACCTAAGCTGGATTATTATCACTCCATTTTATAGATGGGGAAAACGAGGCTGAGGTCAGTATTCTCTTCCATATAAAAAAGTTAATCAGTGGCAGAATGTACTTTCTGATTTATAATTCATTATGCTACTTTAGTTGTATTCAGAGTCTACTGCCAATCTCACATAGCTAGGAGTAGCCAAGCCCTTTCATCCTGCAGATGCCTCCTGCCTATGTGGAGGCCTTATTGACTTCAAAGGAACTCTATCTAGGGAACAGATAGTGTTAACATTTTGGCTTGGAGAGCAAACTACAACAAATTTTTCTCCCCTTTCTGTTCGTAGTGGTTTTTTTTCTTCCTCAAAGAACTGAAACTAAAGTTTTACATGATACTTTATATCCCTAAAAATGTTTGGTCTTTATGTAAGGTATATTTCAAACAAAAATCAATTAGAGCTAAAACCTTATTTCCTCCTAATAGTTGAAATTTAAAAAATGTTACTTAAGGTATTTATTGACTTGTGGTTCCATTATAATAAAGCTTCTCTTTAGGTGAGGAGAATTGAAAATTTTTATTAGAAACATTTATGCTCTATATTGAATCTTGGCTACACAACTGAATTATTTTGCAGCCTGGGTACATTTTAGGTTATTAATTTTTAAAGTGAAGAAAGCGACTGGCCTATGATCATTTTTAGCAATGGAAGAGACCTTTACTGTCACTTGTTTCAATCCTTTTACTTCATATGTAAAGAAAATTCAGGGTCAGAGTGATTAGGAGACCTGTCCAAGGTCACCAGCTAGTAAGTGGAGAAATAAGGACCCAACTTTTTAAACCCCTGCTTACATGCACATCCCACTATCATGCTACTGCCATACAACAAGAAAGATTTCAACACTTTTGCAAATTTTCTAAAAGGTCTTTGGATGAAAAACTTAAATGTGACCATTCAGCACAGTAAGTGTGGTCATATGTAAGCAAACTAGCTGGATTCCCCACGTGCCTGAGTATAATGCGTTTCACAACCAACCTGAACTCAATTCAACTCATTTTACTTAGTTGCATACATGTCTCTTACATCAAGGTTAGTACAATGTTTTTACTAAACAAACTTGAGACTGATCTAGTAATTCTTAAATTATCTTCACTGACAATATTATTTTATCAAAGAGAAAGTAAAAAATTTTTTTCTCTTCCTAAAGACACTTAAGAGCACCAACAGTATAGAAGTAAAACTTTGTGGGTTTTTTTTTTGTGTTAAATAGTCTTATAAGACTTCGGTTTAGAATTAATATAAGCTTTGTTTTACCTTTCCTGGGGCATTCCTGAAAGCCTGTATTTTCATTTGCTTTTCTACGCCCAGTGTTAATGCGAGATTGTACATTATTGTATGGAGTTTGTCTGTAACCCTGGATTTGAAGTTGCTGTTTGGCTGAAATTAGTCTGTGTTTGAGGGCTTCATTTTGTCTTTCAAGCTCATGAACTTTCTCTTGCAGCTGTTCAATCATTTCTTCCATTTCCACATCTCGTCCCAGCCGCTTGGGGCCGCCACCAACCTGCTCATATCTTTTCTTGTCATTAACTAGCCGTATTAACTTGGTGGCCATTCTGGGGAAATAATAAAAAGATGAAAAGGAATGTGAGAAGTCAGCATAAAATGCATTCTGTTGAAAGGAACATAATCACTGTGAAGACTTCAGTGCAGAACCTGAATAATAAATTTCAGGTTTTGATGTAACTATTACTGCCTGTGAAGAATCCTTTGATGATAATTGAAACCACTGGGCAACAATCTGCTTTATAGCACTGACAAATAACAGTTTCCTAAGGCTTATCATTTAAGGTTAGTAAAGAGAGGACACATATTTACTCCATATGTTCCTGAAATGCAATTTTTAACGCATGACCTTATATAGGAATGCTGTATGCACTTAAATGTAGTTACGGATTGTGGATGTGGTGGGTTATATCTGCAATCCACAGTAAGTTAAAACTTTTGAAAAGCATGTTAAGACTGTGCAGCATTTAGATAATATATTGTTTTCAGTTTCTCCAGGATTAAGACACACTATAAATATAAAAATGTTAGAATGCATAAATGAACACATATAAAGCCCAATGAAAAATTCAAAAGAAACCAAAATGCACCAATAAATGTTGCTTAGTGCTCAAGAAACACTTGTGTTTAATGGTAAAAAATAATTAGATGCAAAAGTATCTTTTTAATGCTATCCTTAAATTTAGACATAAATTGTGCTTTTGACATCTCAGGAGTTTATATATTTGATTCTTTAAAGTTTTGATAAAAACTGGTTAGACAGAACAAAAGACAGAAAGGGCACATGGGGGTGATGTAATATACACGTACGGAAAACATGCCTGACAGTGAATGGAAAAATCTTGGCAGGACAAGAAAGAAAAGGTGGCTTTGATGAGACACACAAGTTCAAGACTTTACAAAATTGGTCGCACATCTTCAATAGCTGATTCTAGTTTATAGTGAATCTATTTTTATAAAGACCCAGACAGGAGATTGAAAATAAAAACACACTTCATTTTTCTTTAAATGGGGTTTGCTTTATTTTAGCTTGGTTATGGACAGAAGCTTTTACTTAAGGGAACAAAAGTGAAATAAAAAAATCCTTAATAGCTTTGGGATGTCATAGAACAACCTTTTTTCTGCCCTAGTAGAGTCCGCTGTAAATGCGGTAGTAATACATGTCTATCTACACTTCTGGCTACTCGGCCTACAGCATGTGGCATCAGGGAGAGCTATGCATAACATAATCAGTTAAGATTGTTTTCTCCTTCCCTTGAGGCACATCCATTAAGCATGCTTTATAAAGGATACAGGATAATAAAATCCAAGATCCAAGAGTACCGCAAACACTCTAGTAAAATAATCAATGGATTAGTTTCTTTTTTACCTAATTCCGAGAATGATATGTCACTGGGAAATTTGGCCAGGTATCACAGTTCAACAGGGCCATATACTCTACCTAGTCCTTTAATCAGTTTAGGGTCCTAAGCCCCACCCAACGGCCTATGCATAAAAATAGGGTCATCATACGAATGAGATGTCAACTTAAATATCTGAATTATCTGTTACAGAGACTTTCACACAGAGATATAGATTACATTCAAAAGAAAGACACAGATTTAATATAAAAAGGCAGTTAACGACTAGAGAAAAATAATGACCCCAATTTTTAAGGCAGGAAAAGCATATCAATAGAGTACCTTTAAATTTTTCAAATGATGTTCAAATAAACATTGTCAAGAAACATGATTGCATTTGTTCGTCTAATAGCCACACATTCCATTTGTTGGATTTGATTATTTTATCATATTAACGAGTCATAAGTGATCTGGCAAAGTCTGAGTGCTTACTTAAAGAGGCAGTTTGGCCAGATGCGGTGGCTTACGCCTATAAATCCAGCACTTTGGGAGGCCAAGGTGGGCAAATCACTGAAGTCAGGAGTTCGTTCGAGACCAGCCTGGCAAACATGGTGAAACCCCGTTTCTACTAAAATATAAAAGTTAGCCAGGTATGGTAGTGGGCGCCTATGATCCCAGCTATTCGAGAGGCTGAGGCAGGAGAATCGCTTGAACCTGGGAGGTGGAGTTTGCAGTGAGTTGAGATCCAGCCACTGTACTCCAGCCTGGGTGACAGAGTGAAACTCCCTCTCAAAAAAAAAAAAAATAAATAAAATTAAAAAATAAAAAGGTAGCTTATGAAATCTACATTTATAGAAAATATTACTATTTACTTCTTTTTTTTTTTTTAGATACAGTTTTGCTCTTGTTGCCCAAGCTGGAGTGCAATGGTGCAATCTCAGCTCACTGCAACGTCTGCCTCCCAGGTTCAAGTGATTCTTCTGCCTCAGTCTCCGGAGTAGCCGGGATTACAGGCGTGTGCCACCATGCCCGGCTAAGTTTTTGTATTTTTAGTAGCAACGGGGTTTCACCATGTTAGCCAGGCTGGTCTTGAACTCCTGACCTCAGGTGATCTGCCTGCCTGGGCCTCCCAAAGGGCTGGGATTGCCGACATGAGCCACCACGCCCGGCCTATTTACTTCTTAAGGATAAATTTAAAAGAGAGTCTACCCATGTATCTAGGTCACGGTCAGTGGTATGAGATTGAGAGGAATTCAGAGCTTTTGGGTCATACTGTTCATTGGATCATTACTCTCACAGTTAAGTAAAATAAACTTCCAGGAGGTTAATGGCTTGACCGTATCGTAAGCTAGTGGCAGAGAGATAAAAGAATAGATACATACCACTTGATTCCTTGCTCAGTCCTTTTCCCATTAAACTACATGGCTCATTATTAAGGTGTTTATTTTCTGGCTATGACAAATTACTAATGAGGTCACGGATGTGAATTCAATTTTTTTACTGACCAATTAGGCTTACAAAGAAAAAAACTGTTAGGTGGTCATAGTAGACTACATGCCTCATTCTGATTGGCTGATGTGTGTGTGGGATATTGGTCAGAAAAGGAATCAGGCAAGTCAGTCACAAGTCTTGAAAACAGCCATCATCACGACTCAAAACCCAACTCAAAGTAAAAGGCCTTCACATAGCAGGTCAGTGGGTTGCTAAAATCCACAGAGCAGACGCTGAACTGGAACCACCTCCCCCAGGATGGATTCTAAGCAGAAAAACCCTATTCTCATTCTTCAATGGCTGTCTCACCTTTTCTTTGAACCTGGAACATAAATATGAATGCAGACCTGCCTATGATTACACATCTGAACATACTTCGTTTTTAATGCTGTCCCTTCAGAAGATAGGCACAGCATTTCCGAATAAAAAAGAATGAAACAGTATCTACCCTTAAGAAATCATTTTTGCCAAAATTTTTTGCACATAAATCAAAAGTGACAATACTGTTTCTTCAGAAACAGTACAGATTCTTTGAAATCAATACAGAATCTAGTCTAACCCAAGCAAAGTTAAATATGTTCCAGAGACTGAAGCGATGTTTTCATTAGTAAACCCCAAATCTTAAGGGAACATGCCTTCTAACAAATTAGGATAGTTAGTTACTTTTTAAAACTTTCATTTTAAAATCAAGACATTTAAAAAACAGACGCTTTGGCCATTTGCTTATTAAACTATAAATATTAAACCAAAAGTTATTTATAGATATGATATACTCCTGTTACTCTTAGCTATTAGCTTTTCTCTTTTAAATGGTAAATTCAGACATAATAAACACTCATAATCTTTTTGGTTTACTATGCTAGTTTGCAAGATTTTCCATTTTTAAAAATTGTACTTATTTACATCCTCTTTATTCCAAACAAGATTCAAGGTGGAGTTTTCAATTAAGTTTATAAAATACCATACCCTCCAAATTTTACTGAGTCAAGAAGAGAAGCTAAAAGCTTTTTATCGTAACCTTTTAATTTTATCCTCCTGCTTGCGGGCATGCTGTTTAAGTAAAATGTTCTCATCATGCAAACGCAAAAATCTGTCTTCCAGTTCCTCACGACTGACACGTGACACTGCCTGGCGAGACTTCATTGTCCGTGTTGTTGAAGTTTCTGCAAAAATGCCAAGATAATTAATTGTGGGGTTACTTAAAATAGTCTCTAAAAACGCTTGATAGTAATATAATCTCTGATGCACTCATCTTAGATTTTTTTCCTTTGTGACCTACAATTAAGATTGCTTTAGAAAATGTTACAGTGTTGTTTACATCAATTATTTAAGGTGAGAATAAAAATATTTGCTATTAATACTTTACATACAGTATTAGGAATTTGAACAATAGTATTCATTCAAAAATGTATTCAAGTAGCCATTCTTTAAGAATGTAAGGGCAGCTGCGGTGGCTCAGGCCTGTAATCCCAGCACTATGGGAGGCTGAGGCAGGCGGATAACAAGGTCAGGAGTCACAGCCTGGCCAACATGGTGAAACCTCATCTCTACTAAAGATACAAAAAATTAGCTGGGCGTGGTGGTGCGCGCCTGTAATCCCAGCTACTCGGGAGGCTGAGGCAGGAGAATTGCTTGAACCCGGGAGGCGGAGGTTGCAGTGAGCAGAGATCGTGCCATTGCACTCCAGCCTGGGTGACAGGGCAAGATTCCGTCTCAAAACAAACAAACAGACAAACAACAAAAAAACCCAAGACTATAAGATGGAATTCTGATTCAATAAAGACTTGAACGTACATGTTGAATGCTGTGACAACTAAAAGAGTATCTGAAAATTATTTATTTATTTATTTACAAAGGCAAGAGTAAGAGTAATTTGGTAAACACAATATGATTAAAACATTTTTCTAAGCTATGGGTATTTTAGAAAACAAACTATAAAAGTTGTAAGACCAAACAGAAAACACCCCTGAAATTTAAAAATTATCATTTAAAAGTTTCACAATTAATTTCTCTATATACTACCTTATATAATTTTTAAGAATGTTTATACTCTTTAGCATGTGTATATATCTGTTTGCAGATGTTTAAATTTGGTATTTTCCATACTATTGTGAGTACGTCAATTTTCAACAATTCTCCAATAGAAACAAAGAAAAAATTGATAAGAGACTAAGGTCCTGTGATAGTTTACTGAAGACAAGAATTGAAATTATACAATATCAAAACTCAATAAATTGTTTTGTACACCTAAAACTTATTTGTATTTTAATACTTGATACTCCCTGAATGATCTCTAAAGCAAAGCTTATACATAGTTTTTACTTTTAACAATACAATCTGTGTAGCCAAAAATTAGCTGGGCATGGTGGTGCACACCTGTAGATCCAGCTACATGTGGGGCTTAGGCAGGAGAATTGCTTAAACCTAGGAGGCGGAGGTTGCAGTGAGTAGAGATTTCGCCACTGCACTCCAGCCTGGGCGACAGAGCCAGACTCCGTCTCAAAAAAAAAAAAAAAAAATCTGTGTAGCCAAACTTTATTTTTTTCAATAAACAATACTCTGACCACTTTTCTGAAGTTTTCACACGTGGCCATTTACACTGGTCTGATTAAAAAGTATATGTAGATTCCTGAGTGGAATGTATCTTAAATCCCTAGCCTATTCAGGCTAGAGGGGGGATTTTACATCTTCTAAGAGTTGTTGATAATTGACACATGCATGTTGACATGGCTGATACACTACACACAAAGATAAACACAGCTCTCTATTCTAAATTGTTCTTTAAAGTAGTGCTTTTCTTTCTCAATTTGAAAGTGCTTTTTAGCTCTACAGCAACTAAGCGACAAAAGAATAAAGAAAACTTTTAATCCATATTAATTTGATACAAAAGTCACTATCATGTGAGATATTCTACTTAAAAGGCAAAACGTTTAACATATGGCCTTTCCTCCCATATAAAATTTAAACATAAAGAAATGTTTTAATACTGAATGTAATTTAAACCAGGCAATTCAGTTTGGAGGCTTGATACTCTCTATATAGTTTCTACTGATGTGAGGAATTTTAAAAAGATGATTTATGTTAATTCTTTATCAGAACAGAGGGGGGACTGTACATTTTCTATGAGCTGTTGATAATGGATGCATGTAGTAAAATGCCATATGTGTTCTAAACCCTCCATCTTTTTGTTTAGTCCAATCAAGGACTATATAGTTACTTACATGGTTTGGTTTCTATGAGTATCAGAAATACTTTAAATTAAAAGTAAAGAAGTCAGTGATCAAAGTTCATAACTGTAATAAATAACAGCTGGCCATACCTTGTAATCCTTCCATTCCAAAGAGGTTTAGACCTATGTCTTTCACAGGCAAGTCTCCTGCAGTCTCATCAGTTGGACCAGACATGGCCTAGCTGTGGAGAAAAGAAAATTCAAACTCTTTCCAAGTTATTACATTAACTATGCAATGGAATGAAGCAAATAAAATGAAAAAGGGACTAGAACTTTAATGGGCATCTTATTGTCCACATATGCTGCCTGAAGATGAAAGCTTCTATTCTAAAAGTACTACTACATTCAATCAGGGAGACAGTGTTCCTTTCAACAGTGTATTTCGTATAATTTGCTTAGGAAATGAGGTAAGATTATCATTTAAGAAATACCTCCTCTCCATCCCTTCTCTCTCCCCAGCCTCCAAAAGGAAGCAGGTATCTTGCAAAAAACTCAGGTCAGGAACTTGATTCAAATGGTTGCCCTATCATTAACAAATTGGTCAAGCCACTTAACTTCTCTGAGTTTCAGTCCCTCAGTTTAAAAAACGGAGAAAATAATACCTATCTCAGACAGTTATTCTAAGGGTAAATGAGATGAGTAAATTAAAAGCACTGAGCACATGTGCCTGGGATGTCAATATTACTTAAATATTAATTGTCTAATTGATGCACAAATGAGTGGGCAGTTCCAAGTTTTGTGAAAGAGGTTTCGTTGCGTAAATTTACCAACTGGGTTTGTTTTTTGTGTGTCCTGCTTTTGTTGCTATGGGGCTTAGGTCCTGCCCAGGGTTCAACTATCTCAACATATAGGTTGCCTAACTAATTCTGGTATTTTAATAGTTTCTATCCTTTGTTTTTTTTTTTGAGATGGAGTCTCGCTCTGTCACCAGGCTGGAGTGTAATGGCGTGGTCCTGGCTCACTGCAACCTCCGCCTCCCAGGTTCAAGCAATTCTCCTGCCTCAGCCTCCCGAGTAGGTGGGACTACAGGCCCGCGACACCACGCCCAGCCAATTTTTGTATTTTTAGTAGATACGGGTTTTCACTATGTTGGCCTAGATGGTTTCAATCTCCTGACCTCATGATCCACTCATCTCGGCCTCCCAAAGTGCTGGGATTACAGGCGTTAACCACCGCGCCCATCCTATAGTTTCTATTCTTTACAGAAATGCAGTAACTTTATTTTGTATGTGGATGTGAGTGGTCCACACAATATCTATTTGGTAAAAAAAAAAAAAAAAAGGATTTTATATTTTCACTTTAACCTACCTAGTAAGCTAAAGGCACACTGTGAATGAAGATACACTAAAGGGCAGAGTTTCTAAGCTCTAGGATATCGGTTCTAGAATGTGAAGACCAAGAGAGTAGCAAGCTTTATTGTCTTGTTCAGTTCTGTATTCTTGGAGGCTAGCACAGAGCTTGGCACATTCTGAGAGCAGGCATTCAAATAGTTGTTGAATGAATGAACGGAGTCTGTGGGGTCTGTGAACCTAGAGATTGTTTACCAAATTTTATATGTATGTATGCAATATCTTTTAAAGAGGGTTCAGAACTTTTACTGTAACTCACAAATGGTGGAGAACCACTGAATTTTGCTGTTACAGAAACAGCTAACAGACAAATCCTTGGGAGATCATCTACTTCTTTCGGAAATACTGCTACAGAAAAGGTCAATTTTTATGACCCTGTTGACACACAAGCCCATGTGTGAAAATGAGTAGTTTTCCATGACAGAGTTAAGGTCACTTTAAAAATAATGAGAATAATGATGATGATTATGATGGTGTTAACATCCACTGAATACTTATTATGTGCCAGGTAGTGTTCTAAGTGCTCTGCTTATACGAATTAATGAAGTGTCTCACCATTTCCTTGTGAGGTTGTTACTCAAATGATTCCTGTTTTACAAATGAGGAAGCTGAGACACTGATTAGTTAACTCACTTAAGGTAGCAGTTAGAAGTATTAATAGTTGTGTCCGGTGATATCTTTGGTTGTCACAACAAGGAAGGGGGATGCTACTGGCATCTAGTGAGTAGAGGCCAGGGATGATGTAAAATATCTTTTTTTTTTTTTTTGCTCACCTTCAATTGTCTTGATCGAGATGTAAAATATCTTACAGTGCTCAGGAGACATAACAATGAATTATCCAGCCCAAAATGTTAATAATAATCTGGAAACTAAGTAACCCTGCACAATGCTGCAATGCCTCTCCAGCACCATCTCATGTTATCCCTCTTTGCTCACTATGTTTCACCTACACTGTACTTTACTTTCCTCGAACCCCCCCATACCATTGTCTTGCTCAAGGCCTTTGTATTAGCTGGCTCCTCAATCTTTGGAGCTCAGCTCACTTCCTCAGACAGGCTTTCCCTGATCATCCTATGCTAGAGTAGTCTTCCTTAGATTTCTTCACTGTTTATTTCTTTTCTTTTCTTCTCTCTCTCTCTCTTTCTTTCTTTGACAGGGTCTTGCTCTGTTGCCTGGGCTGGCCTCGAATTCATGGGTTCAAGTGATCCTCCCACCTCAGCCTCCCAAGTAGCTGGAACTACAGGTGTGTGCCACCACGCCTGGCTTGTTTCTCTTATATCAACTGCCTCTATGTGAAATTATCAGATAAAATTATTGTTTGTCTCCACTAAAAATGTATAAACACCTCGAGACGTGTATTAGTCTTGTTCACAGCTGTTCAGGAACAGTGCCTGGTACATGGTGGTAACTAACATTAATATTTATTGAATGATTGGTTGGGTGTGGTGGCTCACGCCTGTAACCCCAGTATTTTGCAAGGCAAAAAGAAAAGAAAAAGAAAAAAGTTTATTGAATGAATACATGGATACCAGGTACTGAGATTAAAATGGCAAGCAAAGTCCCCGCCTTTATGAAACCAGCAAATTATGGAAATAATCAAACGATAAACAAATAATACATAATTAAGCAAACAATAGGCCACTCAGGAGGTTTAGGGTCTACCAACCAACTCCTAATCAAGGGCAAATGAGCAAACTGTGTTAGGGAACTTCAACTTGCAGGATATGGATAGAGACGGCAATTAGCAGCATCAACTCTCACCTTCAGGGCTGGGATATAACACTTCAAGTTGATCCTGGACGTTGGGATAAAGGGGCGGGCTTTGACTCAGGCCTGACAATGTGGAGGTGTCTCGGGCTGGGCTGCTTTCACGCGAGCAGAACTCCAGGGCCTTCTCTAGGCCTCAGAGCGGACCCTAGGATCCTGGCCCGCGCTGCATAGGAGAGTCCGCAACCTCCACCCACCACCATCCTCCCCCATCCTCCCCGAGTACTCACCGCGCCACTGGTCCTGCCGCTAGCTACCGTTGCTATAGCGCCGACAGCGTGGCGGGCGGCTGGCCGAGAGGAGCACGGGAAAAACATGGCCGTCTCCCGTTGCCTCCTGGGAAATGTAGTTATCTTTGGACTCCAGCCCGTCTGTTCGCAGGGTAGCGGACTACGCTCTCCCAGCTGTCGGCCCTGGGAAATTCTCCTACTCCCAACCCCGAGGCGCTCGCGGGCGTCGCCGCGATGCATCCTGAGAGTTGTAGTTTTCTCAGCTCTAAGGGAGAATGGCTTCAGGCGGGAGCAGGACGCTGAGAGAACTACATGCAGGAGGCGGGGTCCAGGGCGAGGGATCTACGTTGCTCGCTTGGCGAAGGCGGCTTTAGTGGCAGCATGAAGCGCACCCCGACCGCCGAGGAACGAGAGCGCGAAGCTAAGGTATGCTTCGTTCCTGGGGCCTGGGCTTCTTCGTGCGCTGGGAGCTAGGAACAGGGAACCTGAAGGGCTTGGTTTGATGGCGAGCGGATGCACGGTGTTAAGCTAAGGGGTGACAGGGCCTTGTCAGCAAGGGACCTGGAGACATTGGAGGGGCTGTTACAAATTCGTGCTGTTCTGGATGCAGGCCGAATCCTGTTGGATCGGCTCAAAAATGAGAAGCAAGATACCCATTTTCTTGTCGTTCTTCTGCACGTATTCCTGGGTTAAATTTGTAGCCATCCCTGTGCCTCAGTTTACCGGACTCTGCGATGACTGTGATCATACCAGCTGTGCTTTCTCATAATCGTCTCTGAGGTCTGAAATCGTGACTGAGATCGGCTTGGTAGAAATTGGTGGTCAGCTGTGTTTCTTTGGAACAGTTGTCTCGATCACCGGCTGATACAGTTTGTGTCCTTCAGCGCTATGTATATGAATCTTTACATTGCTTTTCTCTACCTTTAGTGTTCAGTTTCTGGTAGTTGCCATTCCATGGGATGACCATGATAATGGCAATAGCGGTTTTAAAAAGCATTTATTGTGGATCAGGCACTGTGTTAGGTGCATAATACATAAATTATTTCATATCATTGTCACAGCAAGGTAGATATACAGATGGAGTATAAACAGCACCCTGCTTCACAGGTGAAGAACTGAGGCCCAGAAGAATTGAATGTTTTCCTTTTTTTCATTCCCAAAGTCAGATCCTGTTGATTTATCTATGTATATTGGGAATCTATCCACTTTTTTTTTTTTTCCATCAAGCTACTATTATCTTTTTAATGGTCTGTTGGAATAGTCTCTTGACTGGCCTATACTCACTCGACTCCCTAACAGAACTCTTCTTCCACTTTCTCTTCCTTCCCCCAACAACCATTCTCTTCTGCACACCATAGAGTAAGATTTTCGTGAAATGAAAACCTAATTATGTCCCTTTCCTGTCTCCTTACTCTGCCAACCACCTGTTTAAAAATATTCCATGGCTTTCTGTTGCTCTTATGATAAAGAAAAATCTTCACATTGCCTACAAGATCCTGCATGGTCTGGGCCCTACCCGCTTTCACAACCCCATTGGACATGACACTCTGCGGTTTGCCTGCCAGTCACTTGGACCTTTTTAAAAGTTACTCTTCCCTGTACTTCATCTGGCTACAGGGCCTTTGCACATGTTATTTGGTGCCTACTCTATGTTAAGCAAATATTGGCGGTGAATATCAGTGTTAAATAACGTAGACACAGAATTGTCTTGCTTTCATAGAATTTCATCTTACAAGTGAGTCCGTTTTAGGGCAATGCAGCTAAGGATTTAAAATATAAAATCTGCTCTCTATTGACCTGAGTTAGCGCAATATTTCATAAGGGACCTGAAGTCATGCTTGAATCTGGATATGATGTGGATAATATGCTAAAGATAAGCAGAAAGAAGGTGACCCTTCTGCTTTAGTTACACAGTGCAAAGAAACAAATGTCACCTCATGGTGTTGTGAATGATGTCCTTCTCATCTTTCAGGTTTATTTTTAAAGTAATGCATTTATTCTGTGAAGACTTATTGAGCACCTATTATTTGCCATATGTTGAGATTATAATTTTGGCTAAAATGGAATCCCTGCGCCAAAGGAGCTCTTCCTCGATTGAAACCATAACCATTGCCTGTGAGGTAGTTATTGGTGTCATCCGTATTTTAGAGATGTGGAAACTGAGACTTGTAGAAATCGTGACTTTCCCAAGGCCACTTGGTTGCTGGGCGGAACTAGCGCTCTGAGCCAGGTCTTCTAACTCCAAATTCAAGGCTTTTTCCATTTTCTGCTTGTGAAACATGTTGAATTGGTAGAGCAAGTTGTCTTCCTTGTTTCTTTAAAAAATTTGCTTTTCATTTAAAATTTGTTTACTTAATATTATTGGTTAGAACAAAGCATAAGTAGTTGTTTTAAATGTAAAACGTCTAATGACTTACTATTTTCTCTTTCTCTAATCAACTTCATTGAGGTTTAATTTACATACAGTCATTTGCAACCATTTTTAGTGTACAATTTGATGCTTTTTGACAAATGTATGTACCTGCAAAAACCACCACAATTGGCATAGCGAACATTTCTGTTCCCTCTCGTTAATTTGTGGTTAGTTTTTCCCTCCACCTTGGCCCCCAAGCCACCACTGATATGTTTTTTGTCTCTGTAGACGCATCTGTATTTTCTAGATTGCGTATAAATGGAAGCATATGATATATACTTTTGGGTGTTTTTTTTATGCATTGTAATGATTTTTCTTTTAAATAGAGATGATGTCTTGCTGTGTTGCCCAGGCTGGTCTGGAACTCCTGGGCTCAAACCGTTCTCCCGCTTCTGCTACCCAAAGTGTTGGGATTATAGGCGTGAGCCACTGTGCCTGGCCAGCATAATGATTTTTGAGATTAATCCATGTTGTTGTATGTATCAATAGTTTGTTCCTTTTTATTGCGGATTAGTGGTCCACTGTATGGATATACTACATGTTGTTTATTCATGCACTTGTTGCTAGACATTTGGATTGTTTCTGGTTTTGGACTCTTATGAAAAAAGCTGCTATGACCACTGATGTATGAGTCTTTCCATTTTCATTTCTGTCAGGTAATGCTCCAAAATGGAATTGCTTAGTTATAGGGGGGTTCTTTGTTTAACCTTATGAATACCTTGCCAAACAGTTTTCCAAAGTGATTTGACCATTTTTTTTAGTTTCCTATGGCTGCTAAAACAAGTTACCACAAACTCGGTGGCTTAAAACAACAGAAATTTGTTCTATTACAGTTCTGGAGATCAGGCATTGAAATCAAGGTGTCAACAGGGTCACACTCCCTTTGAAGGACTTTAGGGAAAGCTCCTTCCTTGCCTCTTCCAGCTTCTGGTGGTCCCTAGTGTTCCTTGGCTTGTGGTAGCATCACTTCATAACTTCTCCGCTTCCATCTTCACATGGCCTTCTTCTCTTTGTTTCTGTCTCAAATCTCTCTCTTCTTTCTCTTCAAAGAATGCCAGTCATTGGATTAGGACCCATCCTAAATCCAGGATGATCTCAAGATCCTTGAGAGCCTCAACTTAATTACATTTGCAATGACACTTTTTCCAAATAAGGTTACATTCATACAGGCCAGGTTTTTGGATTTGGACATATCTTTTTGGGGACAATATTCAAATGCACTGCACCCTTTTACGTTCCTACCAACTGTTGGTGGGAATGTAAAATTAGAGTTTACTTGTTTCATATCATTGCAACGCTTGATATTGTCAGCCTTTTAAATTTTAGCCATTCTATAGATGTGCAGTGATGTTTGATTGTGATTTTAATTTGCATTTCAGTGATGACTAATGAGCTTGCATATGTCTCTTTTTGTAAATCTTTATTGAAGTTTAATTTACATACCATAAAATTCACCTGTTTTAAGTGTACAACTCTGTGGTTGGTAGCATATTTGCAGAGTTGTGTAACTATCACCACAGTCTTATTTTAGAACATTTCCATTCCAGAAGAAACTTTGTATTCATTTGCAGTTATTTCTCAATTCTACTTCATCCCTAGGGAACCACAAGTCTGTTATTTTCTGTAGATTTACCTTTTGTGGACATTTTTATATAGATGGACTCATACAATCTGTGGTCTTTTATGTTTGGCTTCTTTCACTCAGGATAATGTTTTTGAGGTTCATCTAGGTTGTAGCATGTATCGATACTTTGTTCCTTTTTTATTACACAGTCGATAGAATTCCAGTGTCAGTCCGGGTGTGGTGGCTCACGCCTCTAATCCCAGCACTTTGGGAGGCCTAGGCGGGCAGATCATTTGAGCTCGGGATAACTTAGATCAAGACCAGCCTGGCCAACATGGTGAAACCCTGTCTCTACTAAAAATACAAAAATTAGCTGGGAGTGGTGGCACACACCTGGAATTCTAGCTACTTGGGAGGCTGAGGCATGAGAATCACCTAACTTGGGAGGCAGAGGTTGCAGAGAGCCCAGACCATGCCACTGCTTTCCAGCCTGTGTGACAGAGTGAGACTCTTGTTTCCAAAGAAAGAAAAGAATTCCAGTGTCAGGATATACTATGTTTTGTTTATCAGTTCACCAGTTGATAGACATTTGATTTGTTTCTACCTTTTGACTGTTATGAAAAATGCTACCGTGAACATTTGCACACTAGTTTTTGTGTGGACGTATTTTCATTCCTCTTGAGTAGATACCTAGGAGTGGAATGACTGGTCATATGGTAAATCTATGCTTAACATATTAAGAAGCTGACAAACTGTTTACTTGTGTGGCTACACCATTTTACATTCCCCACCAGCCATTTTGAGAGTTACAGTTTTGTCACATCCTTGGCAACACTTGTCATTGTCTATCTTTTCTATTGTAATCATCATATTGGGTGAGAAGTGGTATCTCATTGTGGTTTGATTTGCATCTCTCTGATGGGTAATAATGTTACGCATTTTCTCATGTGCTTATTGGACATGCATAAATCTTCTTTTGTGAAGTATGTGTTTAATCTTTGCCCATTTTTTTTTTGTTGGATTGTGTTCTTATTATTAAGTTTTATGGGTTCCTTTATTTTCTAGATATAAATTCTTTGTTTACTATGTGTGTTGCAAACATTATCTTCCTAAGTGTCTAGGTTACTTAATGGTTTTTAATAATGATCCAATTTATTAATGTTTATTCTTATGATTCACGCTTTTTGTGTCATATCTATGTATCTTTATTCCAAAGTCACAAAGATTTCTTGTTTGCTTTTTAAATTAAACTTTGTCATCCCCCATAGTGGGTACTTAGTTATTTTTCTTTTCTCTTTGAAATAACTTAGATCATATTTTCTCCCTTGTGATTGCTTATGCTATAGACTTTTATGCTATTTCCAAGTCTGGAGGGTGAATAAGAAGGTTGGACCAAATAGCTTTCTACGATTAACATTTATTTAATTTGTGTTAAGCATATGAAAGTACTATACCATAATCACGCATTTTTTAAATGAACTTTTCTTATTAGGCAAATAGTAGAATGGTCCAGATTAGGATTTGATGGTTTGAGTTAGAACCATGGCATCTACCATTTCCTTACTATCGGGATAGGCATTCACACTCCGTGCCTCAGTTTCTTCAGTCAGAAAATGAGGTTAAGAATAGCTGCTTCTGTGGGTTGCTGTGAGGACCGAGTGTGATTAGGTCTAGCTACCATCCCAAGAGTAGAGTAGCATGTCCTTGATTGAGTTTGGTTGCCTGAGGGGTTCTCTGTTGGGGCGGGACTGGCGCTATGCATTCTTTCCCAGATATTATAATTTATTATTTTGAAATGATTAGAACTTATTGAAGAGCAAGAGTAGAACCTAGAGCTCTCATAGACTTGCTGTCCAGATTCACAGGTTAACATCTTGCTGTGTTCACTTCATTGCTCTCTCTCTTGCCGTATATATCCATATAAACAATTATTTTTTTAATGAACCATTACAGAGTAAGTTGGAGACATCAGTCCTCTTTACCCCTAAATAGTTCAGCATGTATTTCCTAAGAACATGGACATTCTCTTACATACAAATATAAACACAGTCAATTATTAATTTCAGAAAAAGTTGATGTTGATATAATGCCATTATTTAATCCAAAGTTCATATTCAAATTTTGCTAATTGTCTTCATAATGAATTTCATAGCATTTTTTTCCTGGTCCAGGTTCCATTCTTGTATTATATATTACCTTTCATTGTCAGGTCTCTTTGGTCTCTTCTCCTTTAATCTGGTGTCCTTTAAATGGGTTCCTCATCCTTTTTCTTTCAAGACGTTGACATTTGTGATGTGTGCAGACTATTTTTTTTTTTTTTAGAATGGCCCTGTATTTTTATTTGTCTTGTGTTTCCTTATGATTAGATTCAGATTTTGCATTTTTGGCATGTATATTTTTGAGGAAGATGGTACCTCTACAGGTCACATATTATGATCCACATATCTATCCTCGCTGTAGGTAAGTTTTATTTGGCCCAAACAAACCGTTTGAACATTGTTTCAGAATTATTTTCTAATATTTAAAAGTTGAGGGATTTCACATAAAGATCTGGGTGTCTGTGCTCGCTTCGGCAGCACATATACTAAAATTGGAACAATACAGAGAAGATTAGCATGGCCCCTGCGCAAGAAAAAAAATAAAAAAAAAAAAAGTAAAAAAAATAAAAAAGATCTGGGTGTCTGATTCTCTTGAAAAACCAGAATATCTGGTAACACTGGGCATGCATTTTCCTAACTAGAATTGAATAGTTGCTTTGCTTTTAGGTAGGAAATGTGCTTTGCATTTTGCTGTCATCCAGTTTTGCCCATTCAGTCGCAGTATAGTGGTGTAGTGTGGGACTTTAGACGCAGACTCCTGAAATTGAATTCTGCTCCCTCATTTACTTGAGCAAGCAGTTTAACTTCTCTGAGCCTTCGTTTCCTCATCTATCAAATTGGAGTGATATTTATGGTTGTGGTAGGGATTGAGATATTATATAGCACATAAAACATTGCTGGCCTACAGTAAAAATAAATACTGTTATTATCACCATCATGTCATCATCATCATCACCACCATCACCACCACCTTCACTACTGCCTGTCTGACCCCAGTAGATTTATAGCCTATATTCAGGACATTTATTCTGTAAACTGATGTTGAGTGTCTTCTCAAGTGGATTTTCTCAATTGGGGTTTCATTAACTTATTTCCCATGCAGCCAGAATGGTACTAGTTTTGTACTACCTTTCAGAAAATTAAGAATATTGTCATTCAAACCATTTTCTGTGTTCTGTGGTTTAGATAAGGAACCTGATTAAGTGTCGATAGTGTACTCAGCACAAGGGTAAAGATGGCAGACACAGTCCCATGGAACTGGCTGGCTGTCCATGGAAGGTAAATAAGTTCCAACAGCAGAGTGGTAAGTTTTATCACGGGAGGACATGGTAGCAAAGAAAATCTAATATGGCCTAGAAGTCACAGAATTCCTTCCTTAGAAGATCTGTTTAAAGATGTATCCTTATGAGGCCTGGGATTCCTTAAGGGGTTTTTCAGAAATATTAAAACTGTTTTATTAGTCATGGAATAAAAAGCTATGGATATTGAATTCCAAGTTAGCTTCAAAGATTCTTAAGCTGGCTTGGGTTATATCATCTTTTAAACTATTAAAAATAGAACTAAGTTAAGTTTATTATGGAAATGGCTATATATCTAAGAACATTTAATAATTTTGTTTAAGTAATGTACATTTTTTTTCAGTGAAGGAAAATATCCAGAATATATAACCTACTATTTTAAGTAACATGATTTAAAAACTCTTCTGTTTTTGGGGATAGTTGTCTTATCAACTTTAAATGATAAGGTTTATTGAGTTACAAAAATAATAACTTGGTCAAATGCAGTGGCTCACATCTGTAATCTCGATGCTTTGGGAGGCTGAGGTGGAGGAGGCTCACTTGAGACCAGGAGTTTGAGGTTACAGTGAGCTGTGATTGTGCCACTGCACTCCAGACTGGGCACCAGAGTGAGACCCTGTCTCTAACTAATAAGAACAATAACTCAACAAAAGAAAGTTTGTTATTTATGTTTGTACTCACTAGATATTTTTACCTTATTTTATATTTCAAGTTTGGCATTTTATTGAGGTCCTGAGAAGGTTCTTCTGGACTCTACTTTTTTTTATGGCCATTCTAGATTATGTCGCCAATTTATCTAAACTGAAGACTAAATATAGGACAGTTTTGGTGTTAGGCCAAAGACCAGGGGACTTGAGAAATGAAAACCTCACCTGACACATTCTACTCTCTGTTTTTTTTTTTTTCCTTCTTCCCCAAATCCATTATTATTTTTTGCTTAATCTCTCCTTCAATATTTGGGTAAGCCTTCCATCACTGTTCGGAGGTTCAACTGACTTCTGTAAATAGAAGAAGAGTTAGTGTATTTGATCATAGTTTCCAAACTACTTTAAATACTGTATCTTACTTGAAAATTAACCAACAAAACCACTTAGTAACAGTGAGTTCTTGTTACTTTCTGTTATTTCCAAGTCTGTTTCCTAACCCTCCTAGTATTTGAAAACTAAATTAGCCATTCAAAAAAGTCTTAGACACTTGGAGCAAACAGTAGCTTCCTTGAAGATAGCATTTGTGTCTAATTCATCTTTTCATCTCTCCATTGTACCTGGCAGGATGTCTTCCACAAAGGAGACATTAATAAGTATCTGGTGCCTGTAATCCCAGCACTTTGGGAGGCCGAGGTGGGTGGATCACGAGGTCAAGAGATCAAGACCATCCTGGCCAACATGGCGAAACCCCGTCTCTACTAAAAATACAAAAATTAGCTGGGCATGCTGGCGTGCGCCTGTAGTCCCAGCTACTTGGGAGGCTGAGGCAGGAGAATTGTTTGAAACTGGGAGGCAGAAGTTGCAGTGAGCCAAGATCTCACCACTGCACTCCAGCCTGGCACCTGGCGACAGAGCAACTCTGTCTCAAAAAAAAATAATAATAATAAAATTAAAAAATAAGTATCAAGTGAAGAAAGATTAAATGGTTGAGAGCATCCAGCATCTGCTATATGATACATGTGACCCTTCATAATTATGATTCTGGATCCTTGGCTGCTAATGAGATTTATTGTGGCTGAGTTTAGCGATACAAATTTTGACATGTAGATTATGGTCTCCAAAAAAGTAGAGATCATGTTTTTTTTTTTTTTTTTTTTGTAGTTTTGTCATTCACCATTTTATCCCCAGCCCTTAAAATTTTGCCAGACACATGGTAGATATTTCATACTTGTCAAATAATGAATGAATTCCCCAGAGCATCACTTGTTATTGGTCAGTAGACTTTCTAATAGTGAGAAATGGAACCGGAATTTGAAAGAAATGATGGAAAATGGTTAAGTATCTTATGAATTTTTAAATTACTTAATATGCCATAGGTGTGGGCATTAATTTTGAGAAACAAGACTCTTCTATTCAACACATACTTTAGCAACTGTCAACACTTGTTTCCAAGTGTTCTTTTCCAATTTTAGAATGCTAGTTTACTTTTCAGATTTATTTTGTTGTGTTAGTTTATTATGGTAGATTCCTTGCTAACGTTATATTTAAAGGGTGACTTTCTGACCTAGAGGAGAGGAACTTTTGTTAGCATGGTACTTTTGGAACCTTAATGAAAAAGCACAGTTTAGAGAAGGTGAATTTAAAGTTCCGCTAAGCTCATTCATTTAATCTTCTGTTGTAAACAGATTTTGTAATATTTTCTGCTAAGCTCAGTCGCTTAATCTTCTGTTATAAACTGATTTTGTAATATTTTATAAAATTGTCTCACTGGTTGATTTCACAATGTAAACTTGAAGGATTCTTAGGATTCCTTTGGTTGGATTAGAACAGGTTCAAGAGATGAAGATTTGTGTTGGTAGGAACTTGTTCCCAAACATTTGTCCTTGGCATGCTGTTTGTTAAGCCGTCACATGTTTGAAAGTTAAACCTTGAATTGGTGCTATGGTTTGCATTTTAAAAACGGTATTTTATTATGATAAGAACACAACATAAGATCTACTCTCTTACCACATTTTTCTTTTCTTTCTTTTTTTTTTTTGAGATGGAGTCTTGCTGTTGCCAGGCTGGAGGGCAGTGGCACTATCTCGGCTCATTGCAACCTCCACCTCCTGGGTTCAAGCAATTCTCCTGCCTCAGCCTCCTGAGTAGCTGAGACTACAAGCGCGTGCCACCACTCCTAGCTAATTTTTTTTGTATTTTTAGTAGAGATGGGGTTTCACCGTGTTAGCCGGGACGGTCTTGATCTTCTGACCTTGTGATCTGCCCGCCTTGGACTCCCAAAGTGCTGGGATTAAATGCATGAGCCACCGCCCCAGCCCAGCCTCTTACCACATTTTAAGTGTACAATAGGCCGGGCACGGTGGCTGGCTCATGCTTGTAATCTCAGCACTTTGGGAGGCTGAGGTGGGTGGATCACCTGAGGTTGGGAGTTCGAGACCAGCTTGACCACCATGGAGAAACCCCATCTCAATTAAAAATACAAAATTAGCTGAGTGTGGTGGCACATGCCTGTAATCCCAGCTACATGGGAGGCTGAGGCAGTAGAATTGCTTGAACACAGGAGGCGGAGGTTGCAGTCAGCCGAGATTGTGCCATTGCACGCCAACCTGGGCAAGAAGAGCAAAACTCTGTCTCAAAAAAAAAAAAAAAAGATATTCATTGGCTGGGCGCGGTGGTTCACGCCTGTAATCCATGCATTTTGCGAGGCCGAGGTGGGCAGATCATGAGGTGAGGAGTTCGAGACCAGCTTGACCAACATAATGAAACCTTGTCTCTACTAAAAATACAAAAATTAGCTGGGCATGGTGGTGCGCACCTGTAATCCCAGCTACTCAGGAGGCTGAGGCAGGAGAATCGCTTGAACCTGGGAGGCGGAGGTTGCAGTGAGTCAAGATAGGGCCACTGCACTCCAGCCTGGGTGACACAGCAAGACTCCATCTCAAAAAAATAAAAAAGTATAAGTGTACAATAAAATATTGTAAACTGTAGGTACAATGTTGTATAACAGATCTCTCTGGCACTTACTCATCTTGTATGACTGTAACTATGCAGCTTGATTAGCTCTTTCCCATCCTCCCAGCCCTGGTAATCACCCTTCTACTCTCTGATTCTATGAGTTTGACTATTAGGCGTGCATTTTTGTTTTTGCTGTAAGCATCTGTCCAGTTGCTATGCCGATCATTTATTTACTCTGTGGTTTTGGAAATGACCTGCTTGCAAAGTGACCCATGCCTCCCCTTATGTTAAAAAACTGCCATATGGTTAAAGGGCAGTTGAGACCTTTACAACTGGTAGAAACCAAGTAGAAAATTCAGTTTGAAGGACTAAATTATGTTACAGCTGCTCTGAGGAGGAGATTCATAATTGTTTGTGATCAGAAAATTCAGAGCTCTGATTTCTGCATTAGCCCTAAGTCTGCCCTTTGGCACCTTCATTTAGTGACTAGATCATTCAAGGCTGAGTCTCAAGGGCCAGCATTTCTGCAGTAATAATAGAAAATGGGCTGATGTTGGAACCTTAACTCACTCTGCTGAATTGGGCATGATTAAAGGCTCAAGGCTGCATTAATATGGATTTTCTATTTCTATGTACAGCAGTTCATTATCTCACTGTTTTCCAGTTTGCTAGTTTTTGAAAACAAAGATGGAAAATTCCGCTGATGAATTTTTTTTTGCCTGTCAGCACAATAGTATTTTGTTGGCTTAAGAATATGAGAAGAGCACTGGGCAAATGAATGCAAACATTACAGTTTATGTGGACTCTAGCCTGTTGTCATGTCAATCTTGTTATTTAGGTAAATAGTGTGCAATTTTTCGCCGAATCAGCAGCCAATATGCTGCGAGCAATTTTTGTTTTCGTTACAGTATTGGCTGGTAACTCTATTAATGAGACAATAATTGGGAAATAGTAGTCATTGTTCTCATAAAACATGATCCTTGTGTTGGAACCATAGCCAAGCAGAGGAGTTGCATATGCAGACAGCAAGGGAGGAAAGGATGAGTAGCCAGTGTTCCCAGCTTTTAAAATCATCAGACCCCTGCTGCTTAAATTGCCCCAGCTGTTAATGCTGGAACCATTACAGTAATGGACTCAGCAAATGAAGGAGAACGAAGACACGCACACTTTATTACCAGAGGGGCAATTTTCTCTTCATATGTAATAGCAGTGGTGCCTCATATTGATCAGACCATCAAGACACTAATCCTCTGTAAAATTACTTGTTATAACTGAAAATGTGTTAATCCAAATCAGTCTGTGTCCTGTCTACTTACTATTGAATACAGACTATTAGATGCTTTATTTTTCATGATTTAAAGGCTTTGCCCTGAAAATGGTTGGCTTTTCCCTCGCAACACTGAGTGCTTAATCTTAGCTATAGCCCAGGGTTGTCTTTTTGTTTTAAACAGAACATCACCCACTTAATTAAGGAGTGAGTGTCTGTCTTGCTGTCTGAGTTATGCTGGTGTTTTATGTTCCTCTGGATTTATTAAGCATCTTGTTTTACATTCAGTCTGTGGTTTGTGCTGTAAATAAAAATAGGCCCATCTTGCACATATTAGAAATTTGCAGGTAGCAAATGTCAATAAGTACCAGGGATGTAAAGTTCTTTGATTTATACTTCAGGCACCAGGTTGTGGTTTGTCAATTGAACCCATAGGCAGAATGCATCCTGATGTCTTCTGTGGAGCAGATGTGTTTTTGCATCATTGTCTGAGAAAGTTTATGTTTATTTCTGCATCCTTGGTTCAGTAGATTGCTTTTTAGACAATGAGGCATATCCGCTCCCCCTCTTATGTTTTGTGAGAAATGACTACAGCTAGACATTATAAGAAGACCCATTAAAAATCGGTTTCTATCTTCCTGAATATTTTGAATTTTAGGAACTTCGTAAAATTCCCATGTTTTTTCACTGTAATCTCTTTCTACATACCTTATATGTTTATTTGTATATAGACTCAGATGCCCTCTTGGCAGTATATTTATTCTAATATGTTGTTATAGCTCAAAGCATTTGTCTAACATTCTCTGTAGAGTTCATTTAGATATACTTAATTAGTACTCTTTGTGTACCAGGACTTGGATTACAGGCTGGAGACTTGAGGACGAGTAAGATATAATCTTTGCCATTGAGGACCTCAGTTTAGGAGGAAGATAGGCATGTAAACAAATAATTATAATAATGCAGTATAGTAAATGCTAGTCTGCTGTGAATGTGTACTTCTTGAGAGTATGGGCGCAGTAGTAAAATCAGCCTCATTGGTTTTTCTTGCTGTGTTATCAAAAGCAGAATTCTGACATTTAATTACACTTTGAGACTTGTTTCTAAATGACTCCTAATTGTTTGAAAGAAATCTCTCCTTGCCTCACTGGAGACATGTTTACTACCCTAGGGGGACAGTCAAAGGAAAGATTTCCAAAACTGTTTTGATCAATGACCACATCTTTGGATATGGATAGAGTTTCCCAAGGAGACTACTTGAAAGGAGATAGTGCTTATATGTTGTTTATATTCTGGCTTTTATGTTATAAATCAGTCTTATTGCTTTAGAGTATAGTTTATGAGGAGAAAGGGTAGCCCGTGGTGGTTAAGAACGTGGATTCCTTTAGCTCTGCTGTTTACTGGCTGAGTGATCTTGGGCAAGTCACCCGATCTCCTTGAGCCTCAATCTTCATCTGTAAAATGGGGTTCATAATAGTTGTGAAGATTACATGATTTAATGTATGTAAAGCATTTAGACTCTTGATGGGCTAAGTGCTATATAAGGTTAGTTATTATTATGCATGTTACTGTTAAAGTAATGAAATTATTTTTCACATGTAACTTATGAACGCCAGCTTCATATAGAACCACAATGTTTATATAAGTATATGGTGTATGAGATAGAGAAGCATTTCTTAAATTTCTTAATGAATGTTTTTCTGATTACGTAACAGTTTACTGTAGAAAAACTAACAAATATGGAAAAATATGAAGCAGAAAAAAGTCTCATAATTCTTTAGAGATAAATACTGTTACTTTATATTGGTGTATTGCTTAGAATATTGTTATTATGCTTATAGATAATATATACAGTATGACTATAATTTTATTTAAATATATTTATGATATACATTTATATAAGATATTTTAAACAAAAATTAGAATGATAATGTGTATATTTTTTAGTCTGCTTTTTTTCTTTTACCATCTAGAATATTATGAATATTTTTTCATGTAATTCCAATTGAATAGTATTTCATCATATGGATTTTTTTTCAGTCTATCATAGAATATCCTTTAGTGAACATTCCTATACATAAATCTCAGCAAATCTTTGGACTATTTCCTAGGGTAATTTAAAAGAAGGTGAATTATATGGGCTAACTTTCGTTAAGAGTTTTGGTTCTTATTGTCAAGTTGCTACCCAGAGAGGTGATGCCAGCTTTCAGTTTAAAAAGCAGTCTGTGAGAATGCTTATTGGTACATTCACGCTAACACTGGGAATTATCATAAAACAAGAATATTTGCCAGTTTGGAGGAGAAGTAGGCGCTTGTAGAAGTAATTTGTATTTTCCTAATTATTATATTTGGTTGAATTTCCTCCCACCATTTATATTGGCCAAATATCTTTCTTTTGTGATTTCTTTATTCATATAGTCTTTGTTCATTTTGCTTACCTGTTTGTCTTCTCTTACTGATTTGGAAAAACATTTTGTAGATTATGGATGTTATCATTTACTAATCATGTTATGGAAACATTTTTTCAGTTTGTTTATTGCCTGCCTTTTACGTTTATATTTTTGTTATTCAGAAGTTTTCCTTCATTTATATATAAGAAAACATTTTCCCCCTCAGTATTAGATTAACAGTCACTTACATGTTCTTCTAGTTATTAATATTTTATTTTTTTCATATAATTGTTATAATGTGTCTAGAATTTAGCTGGTGTTATGGTATGGATTAGATGTGGAAATTTTTTTTCCCCAAGGCTAACCAGATATCGCTGCTTGCATTTACTGATTTATTTTTGACATTCTGATTTGAATGCCTAAATCATCAGATCTGCTTTTTATCCTGTTTGTTTTTATTTTGACACACCATCTTAATTGCCATAGTTTTATAATATCTTTCTATATCTGGCAGCAGAGGACCCCTATAATTAGCCTTTACTTTCAGAAATTCCATGGCTCATCTCTTGCATTGAGAAGACAACTTAAAATTTTTCCCAGGTAAACTTAAAAATCACTTTTTCAAGGTCGCCCTTGTGCCCCACCAGTCTTTTGGTATTTTAATTGTTATTACATTGAATTTATAAATTACTTTGGAAATAACTGAAATATTTATGGTAAATCTTTTTTTTATTCAACAATTATCTGTTTCTATATTTATTAAAGTTTTACGATCTTCAGAAAGTTTTGTAATTGTGTTCAATTGGGCCCTATTGATTACTTTATGTAAAATATGTGGATATTTTATATTTTTGATTACTATTTTTTAGTTTACTATTGCAAATAGGATATTTAAAAACTGTGCTTTTTAAATGATAGTTAAGAAAGTTTTTTACGTGTGTGTTATTTTTGTATTTGGCCCCAATATAGAATGCATCCTTATCATTCTAATATTTTTGGATAATTTTCTTGGGTTTTCTGGATATATGTGAGGTGGATAATCTAATTATCTGCAAATATAATTATTTTTCCTCTTTCAATATTATATTCTCGTCTCCTTTTTTTTTCCCCTCTATTATTACCTTGTCTAGAACCTCCAGTTGGTAGTGGTTATAGCAGATAGTCATGCCTTCAATAGTTATACTTTGGGATTCTAGTATTAAGGAAAGTGGTACGTATTGGCAGTTATCTTTGATTCTTCCTTTTTTTTTTTTTCAGGGACTGAGGTTGAATTTTATTAAATTTTAGGAACATTTTTTGGACATCTGTTTAGATGGTAGTATCTTTACTTCTACTGATCAAACATAATTTACTAGACTTTCTAATAATGGTTCCTTGGGATAAAGCCTAGTTGGTTATATTATTTATATTGGTCTTATATTGCTGAATTCAACTTTTTAATATTTCAATCAGGAAAGTAAGATGGGTCAGTATCAGGGATTCTTATGGAAACTGCAGAGTGGTATTCCAGGGGTTGAGGGTATATCAGAATCTTTGGATGGGGCATATATAACATGCATATTGAACATAATTCAAGCTACAGTTGGTAAAGCCTAATAAAGCATTTTTGGCTGTTGGGGATAAGTTAACATTAGAAGGAGGTAAAGAGGGTAAAATTATTGAGAAACTCCTTTTGTGCCTTCTGTTGTCAAATTTGGTATCATAATATGCTAGCATCATGATATGACTTGCAGGGTTTTCTTCCTCCTTCTCTGCTTGGGAGCCATTTACAGAGCAACAGGATTATTTGTCTGTTGGAAGTTTGAACTTTACTTCATTTTTTTTTTTTTTTTGAGCAGAGTCTTTCTATGTCACCCAGGCTGGAGTCTCGGCTCACTGTAACCTCTGCCTCCCGGCCTCAAGCAATTCTCTTGCTTCAGCCTCCCGAGTAGCTTGGATTACAGGTGTGCACCACTACACCCAGCTAATTTTGTATTTTTAGTAGAGAGAGGGTTTTACCATGTTGGCTAGGCTGGTCTCGAACTCCCGACCTCAGGTGATCCGCCCGCCTCGGTCTCTCAAAGTGCTGGGATTACAGAAATGAGCCACTGTGCCCGGCCTGAACTAACTTACTTCTAAACTATTTCATGTATCAGTGTGCAGATGGGTGGATTAAAAAAAACACAAAACAAAAACTGTACGTGTAATGTTTGGGAAGATTATTTTTAGATAACTTTTCAGTGTCTTTTCTAGTAATTATCTGTTTAGTTTTCTTCTTGAGTAAATTTTGGTCATTACATCTTAGAATGGGAGAGTTTTACATTTATTGGCATGGCATTGAACGTAACATTCTGTGGTTTACCAGGGTACAATTGTGTATAGTTTTATAATTTTAAAATTTCACATTCACTTTTAAAATCTTCTTTTAAATTATAACTTTGTATATTCATATCTTCTTTTTAAAAACTGACTGTATTTGCTGGTAGTCTTTTTTTTTAAAAACAAAAAAACAAGCTCTTGAATTTATGTTCTAATTCATTAATTTCTACCTTTGTTTTTATTCTTTCCTTTGTCCTGCATTGCTTAAGCTTCTTTTGCCAGCATCTTGGGATGAATGCTTACTTCGTTCATTTTTATTTTTATTTTTGTTTAATGTGGAAAGTATTTCAGAATCTTAAAATAGTTTTTTTGTGTTTCTGTGGCAATTTGTGCATGTTTTTGTAGCACTTATCATTCAGTATCCTAATGATTTTTTTCATTTTCTTTCTCATATCTTAGTTACATAGACTATATTTTATTTATCTTTATGCCCCAATGTCTGCAGTGTCTTGAACACAATAAATAGGCCTGAACTAATGTTTCCTGAATGAATACCATGAATACCCCCATTCCCCTGTCACTCTACACAAGTAGTAAGTAGCCTACTGTAGTTAGTGGATAAAGTGCACATCACTAGTAGCTGGAGGGCTAAGCTTCTAGTCTCACATATGCCACTTACTAGGCATTACCTTGTATGAGTCCTTCAATCTCTGTGATGTTTCATCTGTAAAACGGGGGGTAATAACTCCCTTCCCTGCTTCATCTGAGATGTCATCAATAAGATAATATATGTAAAAGAACTTTGAATACTAACCATATTATGTAGATATAAATATGATTTAAAATAGGTTTTGAGCATTCTTGTCTCCACCACTTCTCCCCCTTCCCACCATGTAGAAATTATCAAGTTCTTAGAAACAGAAACTTATTTTTAAATAGACAATATTGTACATATTCATGGAGTACATAGTGATGTTTTGATATATATTGTGTACAGTGATCAGATCAGGATAATTATCATATCCATATCTCAAACACTTATTATTTCTTTGTGTTAGCAACACAGAAACTTACACACACACACACCCCCTTGTGTCTTCTGAAGTATCTAGCACAGAACTTTGTTGACAGATATATAGTAGATATTTGTTGATTGGATGTTTTTTGAGATCTACTTTTCTTTTTCTTTTTCTTTTTTTCTTTGAGACAGGGTCCTGCTTTGTCAGCCAGGCTGGAGTGTAGTGGCGCAGTTATAACTTAACGGCAACCTCGACCTCCTGGGCTTAAGCAATCCTCCCACGTCAGGCTCCTCAGTAGCTGAGACTACAGGTGTGCATCACCAAGCCTGGCTTAGTTTTGAACATTTTGTAGAAACTGGGTCTCACTATGCTGCTCAGGCTGGTTTCAAACCCTTGGGCTCAAACTGTCGGCCTGTCTTGGCCTCCCAAAGTAGTATGGGTATAGGTATGAGCCACTGCACCTAGCCTGAGACCTACTTTTCAAACATGAATTACTAAGTGATCCTCAGTGGGACCAGGACCTAGGAGCCTTGCCCCACTCATGTTGCTTCTCCCAAATTACTCAGGGTGACCTAGAGAGCTATATCAACACACAGTCTAGTGAAATGCACATGGGAAATCTGCGAGTGTCAACCTTTTGGTGCAATCTCATTTCCCCAGCAGAAGAGTGGCTAGAGATATTATACCCTGTTACTGAAGTACAGACTAATAAAATAGTGGAGTTGATATAGATTGTTAACAAATTATAAAATTGATAAAAATTATTTTCTATTTTTATATGTTTTAGGACAGTTATTAATATTTTAAAAATTTTTTTCTCAATTGGACGAAAAATAAATGATTATTACTTACCTTTCAGTTGCAGTTACATTACATTTTCATTGTTTCTCTTACACTGAGATTTATTTTTATTTTTAGTTTATTTTGTTCGTTGCTATGGCAGGGTGATAATTGTATCAAGTTAGTCTCTTTTACTTACCTGAGAGTTCCTATGTTCTTTGGGGAAATAAATGTCATCATATAAGTCAGTCTTAGGTTAACAGTTTGTTTTAAAATTGCTAAACCCCATCCAAATGCAGAATGATAGTGTTTTCTGGGTGGTTATTTCATATTCTCTTTAAGAATATTGCTCACTGAAGGATTTCACAAACCACTGACATTTCAGCCTTATGATAGCACAATGTGCTCCTCCCACCCTCTGCCCCATATTTTTTTTAAACCATCCATTACAATAGGAAAAAGTAAGTATAATTTTTTGAAAACAAAGATACTTACCCTTTATGCTGCTTTTAAAGATTCCCGGGAGATTTCATGTCTCACGTAATTGATGGTAAATTCTGCTTGATTGTTTATAAGCTCAAACTTTGGAGATCTACAAAAAAAGTTTCATCTGAGAAACAAAAACTATTTTGATGATTGTATTAGACACCAATGCCTGAGGTCTTTTCTCAACTTCCTCCTCTTTCATGAAACATTTGAGGATTATTCCCTTCATTTCTTTCCGTAACGACTTTATTTTCTATGTCAAAAGTATGATACTAACAGTAAGTTTGTGTATGGTACACTTACTGGTGTATGGTACCACATGTGGTTGACATTAGGTCATATTAAATTTGACATTTTATGATTGCTTATACATAGTAGTGTTTTATACACAGTAATACTCTTTTCTCTATGGGGATCATAAGATCCCTCTGGCCGACAACACTGCTATAAATTTATTTTTTGTGTCTAGTAAGATGCTACAAATGTGGTTGGCTCTTAGCATTTCTTGTCAAATGGAAGCATATATAGACTGGAAGTTAAGCATCTTTTTTTTTTCTTTTTTACTTTACTGAACAGTTATTTAACCTTAACTCTAAATCTGCTCTCCATCAACAATAGAGAATATTTTGTTTAGAAAATGTTTTGTGTAAAACCATTTGACAGAATAGATCTAAAGAAACTGCATTTGTAGCCATAGGAGAAATCATAGATTTTGGTGGCCCTTTACCTATCACTGTGTTTTTTAAAAGAGTTATGGCTGAACCACCTATGTGTCCCGATTCATTTTGCCATTTCATCTACTGCTCTTCCTCCTGTTTTTATTTAAGACTATAAAGTTACTTTAGTGTAACTGCTGCTGTCACCTTTGCCCTTAGCTAATCAAATAGTTTACCTTGAGGGAAGCATTTATCTCCTACTTTCATTATTATTATTTTTGTAGCTGTAAAGATATATATTTTATGTCTGCAGAAGGCTGTAACAGTGAAACGAGGTATTGATCTGCTGTATTTAGCAATTTCTTTCCACCTTGCCATCAATAGCATGTCAGCATCTGTCTGTACCGTGGTTGACCTCACAAATAGCTCTTTATGCTCCCATTGGATTCAAATGATATAGTATGCTGAAAACTAAATCAATGAATGATTATAAAGTTTTTAGTATTATTTCATGACCTGGAGGCAACTGGTACTCCTTGCACTGACAGTTCAGCGTACAGTGAATATGGTAAAATGAGCGTGTCTGGCCTTTGTTCTGCTGAAAGGAGGAAAACAGGGCACCTGCTTGGGTCAGCTCATACTTCTAAACTAATGATCTCAAAGCACTTAGGCACTTCAGTTAAGTATCTCACTTTACAGAATCAGACAGAGAAGAGCAATACTCCTATTTCACTTTATTCCCCGTGCCTCATCACAAGTATGTAGCAAATGTTTTTAAAATTATTTGAGCTAAAATCATTTTCAAGTTCAAATATAAAATATTTGAGTTATACAATTATTTGAGCTAAAATTATTTGAGCCTTCATTTATAAAAGAAAGACAAAAACCAAAAACTAGATGCTTTGTCACTCTGTCACCAAGGACCTAACAAAAAGGCTCATGGTGGAAGGAGGGAGAGTGGTAACCTTGGTTTAGGTCTAAGGGGACTCTTGGTTGCTGTCAGCACCTGGAACAAATACCAGGATATGGTTGTTGAGGCCACATTTTCCATTCCTCATCTCATTTGTGGGAGTTCCTGCTCACCTCCACTGATCTGTGGAACACTCAAATAGCAGGAGTCACTAATTTGCCTGCTTTTGGAGTTGCTGAATTCAGAACATCTTGAAAACTTCTTGCTGAATCATACATTCAGATGAAAGATGTTTTAGATAAAAAACTTGACATTTGGGGCATATAGAAAGATAGAACCAGGTGATGGTGGGTGAACAGGGAAAGTAGAGCCCGGCAGTTGTCACACTGATGTTTTGAGGATATGAATCAAATCTATTTCTTTCTAAGAAATGCTATCCTGATGCACTCCTTTGTTCATCAGCCCAGTAGAAAGTTTGACAAAGGGTATTGGGGGAGTTCGCATATTAATTCATTCCCCAGACATCTATTGAATGAAAAATGTCTGAATAATAGGGTGTCTTGGCTTTATTCCTTAGAGATGATGGGTTATCTCCTTTCCCCAGGGTCATTTAAGGAAGCGTAGGTGATAGTGATCAGAGCTTAAAGGAGTTGCTTTATTTTCAAGCTTATATAAGGTTTATTTTCAAGTTCATATGTACCACTAAAAGCTGCCTCTGATGGCTCTATTTGTGATGAGAATTCCTATTGTTGAGAATTATTACTGTGTCCTGGGTTAGAGAGAACAGATAAGAGGGCCAATTCCCCCTCTTGAATGTTCATGGAAAACTGTCATGCTCATCTTTAGCAATCCAGAATGTGTCTACCTGCCTTATTCTGACCAATTGCCATTATTCTTCTCAGTAAAATATTTGAATAGGAGAAATAATGGGTGGATTTTATGACTGTTTCATGTCCGGTCAGTTTCTCCTCCTGCATGAAAGGATGAAGTGGGGAACCTTCATGTAAAGCCACAGAGCTGGAAGCCCTGAGGAAGAAATTTAGCTCAGTCCTCTGAATCTGGGATTGAGAACAACAAATTTAGGCACCATACCCTGTATTTCCTGTGGTGTAGGAAATTGCTGGTAATTTAATAATTTGAGCATTGGACTTATTCAAGTCCAGTAAAATTTTCTTGGGATCTGCTCAGGGATCTGCCTCTCCTAAGTTCTTTGGGTTACTTTTGTTAGTCATTATGGATCTGTGACTGATTAATCAGCTAAGCTGTCTTAGAAGTCATTTTAATTTTTATCTGTATTATCCTTTAGGAATATGAGTACCATTAGTACTCTGTGATGTCTAAAGGAGTAATTCCTTTTCATTTGTCCTGTGGTGTCTGAAGGAGAACTTTCTTTTATTTTTCCTGTATCAGTTCATGTTATACTTTGAGGTTTGCAACTCAGGTCTAAATGCAGGATTTGGGAAAGACGTTCCTATTTCTCAATACCGTCTTTGTGATTTTATGGACATATATGCCTGAATATTAGACAAGGAATTCTCCTGCTCAAATTATCCTGCTGGAAAGAGAAGTTACTTCTTATTCAAATCTTTATCAAGTCTTTTGTATTGTAGAGTGCTTAGTTAGTTACTTCATTGTAAACAACATTATTTGGGCAGCTATCCCAATAGTATGTGAGTGTGTACTTATGGCTTGGAATATTTTTCTGGATCAAAACTGCATATAGTCATCTGGATTTATGCATCATAATTTCTATTTTTGCGTAAGAGTGGAAGGTTGATACATGCTCATATATTACTTAAAATAATTTATGTTTTGCTGTCTGCAGATGTATATTAGAAACTAGCTATATTCTTGTTGGTAGAGAATAGGGAAATTAGTTGACCTTTGTTCATACAATCTTTAATAGTGGGGTGTCTTGGCTTTGTTCCTTGTAGATGATGGGTTATTTCCTCTCCCCCAGGCTCACTTAAGGATGAGCGGGTGGTAGTGATCAGGGATTAAAGAGTGACTCTAGTGTTGCTGCTGATGCAGATACCTTTATATAATGGTGTGGGTCTTGAAAAATCATTTTCAAGTTCAAACCTCTAAAGCCTGTGTCTGGTGAGGGCCACTTAAGGCTCTGTTTCTTAGAAATCCTATTGTTGATGAAAAGGCTATAAGAAGACCTGTCCAACTTAATTCTTGATCCTAGCTAGTCACTTAGTGACAATCATGTGGCCTGTAAATGAGGTAAGACATCTCTTTTTACTTAATTAAGATAAAAAGAAGAAACCTCTTTATAGGTTATATGATAATACACACACATCTTGTTGCAATCATGTATTTCTACTACATTAAAAAGCAATTATAAGGAAGTATTTGTGTCATATGCTGGACTCTGAATCATTTGTAGACTATAATTTTGTAAACAGACTCTAAAAAAATATAAAATGTGTCAATGAACTGTGTACCTAAAATCACATTATTTTCATTAAATAAAATTCTATATATACACAATAATATTCTTAGTTCTTGTAATGGTATAGTCATATTACGATGAAATTAGTCCTCCTTAAAATTATTTTCTTTTGTAGGCATTTAGAAAGTTTCCTAGAAAATCTATATCCGGTTTGTTCCATGCCACTTTGAATTATATACTTCATTAGAAACTTCCTAAAGAAGAATAAATTAATTTTGCACTTTCTTTCCTTTTTTTAGGATCTGAGAATGTGTATGTGTCTGAGGCTACCTCTGTGTCTAAAAGCAGAGCATGCTTAAAACCATGGCTGAGGAGTTATGCTTAATGGTATACTTTGCATGCATTTGTGATTTGAAATAGGAAAAAAAGTCAAATTTGAGACAGCTTGAATGGCATGCTGTCAGTTTGGAGCTTCATGAATTGGCAATGGTCTCATTTAGGACCTTCAGATGTGTCTCTGCCTGGACAGAATGAGAACGTTTTGCATGTTCAGAAGGAGACAGCCACTCCTTGCTGCTTCACAATAGGCAGTGGTGCATGACAGTTGCCCTTCATTGCTGGCTTCTTGGAGCTTAACCTCTGACCCGCCACTTAGTCGCTGCGCAGCAGTTGGAGCAGGTTGAAGATGTTGGTGAATGACGGGCATTGGCCTGCAACGTGCTTGTCATTATTTGACTGTCAAAAGGAGCCTGCCATTGGTTTCCATCAAGGTTTGAAACCTCTGTGCAGCAGTCCATATTACTTAACTTCCAAGGCTGTCAGCAGGATGATCAAATGTGCATAACAAAAATCAGAGTGCTGAATATATCTTCAATCAGGAGACAGAAGTTTCCCCTCTTCTTTTCTTTCTTTCTCTCCTTCTCTTTTTATTTTTCTTTTGGCTAAATATATTCATATGACTTTCACAGGGCCAAGAGGTTGAAAATGTTGCCACGGTGAGGAAAGTGAACCCGTTCTCTCAAGTGGTCTAAGTTTCAAATAGCACAGTTTAAATCTGAGCAGCTCTACTGGCTAAATTCTCTGACTTGTCTGGCATATTCTATCAGCTTTCAGCTGTTAGTTTAAGGGACTAGATGCTAGCCCAGTGGTGCCTGGGGTTAACTCACAGGATGAAACGTTTACTTTAGTCTTTATATAGTGTTGCAAAGGGGTGCAGAGATCTGTGTATGTGATTGGGAATGAAAGGGGTGATTTCGGATGTATGATTACTATCTTATTTAAGTCTCTTTTTCCACATGGTAGAGTTCAAACTGGAATTTTAATTGACCTGATCTAGTCTTAGAAACTCAATAGGTCAGTCTTATGCAATATTTTTTTTAGACATAGAAAAATATGACAGTAAAAGCCATTTTTTTCCTTGTAAATTTGAAACTCTGGATTGAAAATCATCTTGAAGTGGAAGAGGATAAACCTAATAGTATTCTGGAAGTGTGTGGAAAGTGTTGGTTTGCTTCTAGCATTGTGCAGTGGATGGTGTGGGAGTTATAAGACCTGAGCCTTAGTTTTGCTTTTGCCATTTTCTGTTTTTTTTGTTTGTTTGTTTTAGTCTTTTTTTTTTCTTTTTATATATATATATTTTTTTTGCTTTTGCCATTTTCTAGCAGTATTACTGTGTATAAGACACTGAACCCCTTAGTCTCAGTTCTTCATATGGAAAAATAGAGATACTAATATGGTGAGGATGAAAGGAGGTACTGTTTGTAAAGTACTTGCTTTTGTCAAGTACTGTAGTCACTCAGTAGCCATTCCCTGATCTCCTTTTTGTCTTTTTCTTTTACATCCAGTGTTAGCAGGAAAGATATCAACAGTAGTGAGGGACCAGGTGCAGTGGTTCATGCCTGTAATTCCAGCACTTTGTGGGGCTGAGGTGGGAGGATCATTTGAGGCCGGGAGTTCTAGACCAGCATGGGCAACATAGCAAGACCCTGTCTCTACATGCAATTAAAAAATTAGCCAGATGTGGTGGTGTGCACCTGTAGTCCTAGCTACTTGGGAGGATCCCTTGAGCCCAGGAGTTTGAGGTTACAATGAGCTATGATCACATCATTGCGCTCCAGCTTGGGCAACAGAGCTAGATCTTGTCTCTTAAAAAAAAGTCACAAGACAATACTTGAGCTGAATAAACATTCCAGAGCCCAGCACAGTCAATCCTTGTGTTCCAACTTCTTTTTGTCCTGTATTTCTGATTTTCACTTGTAATATCACATTTTAGTCAAGCACTCAAACCACCGATCTCAGTAGCCTGCCTCCATCCTTCTCTCTCTTTCCCTCCCTTCCATTCATTCATTCGTTCATTCTTTTACTCAATGAATATATATTGAGCTCCTACTATGTCCCAGGCCCTGATCTAAGTTCTAGGGTACAGCCATGAACTAGATAGGTATCACTTGGCTTCATGGAGTTTACCTCCTGGAGAGAGAGGCAAAAAATAAACAAACAAATGATGACTTTTTGATAGTTCTAAATACTATAAAAAAATTATGGTAAGAGGTTAAAGAGTTATTTTGGTCAGTCACAGAAGTGCTCTCACCATAGAGTTCTTTCCAGCAGAGAACTGTTTAAAGAGGGAGAGGGCCCTGGGAAGATGGGGGACAGAATCTTCCCGATAAAAAGGAGGCCACACGTCTTTTTGTCTTGAGAGGGAGTCTCACTCTGTCACCCAGGGTGGAGTACAGTGGTGCGATCTTGGCTCATAGCAACGTCTGCCTCCTGGGTTCAAGTGATTCTCCTACTTCAGCCTCCCGAGTAGCTGGGACTACAGGTGCCCACCATCATTCCTGGCTAATTTTTTGTATTTTTAATAGAGACCAGTTTTACCATGTTGGCCAGGCTGGTCTCGAACTCCTGACTTCAAGTGATCAGCCTGCCCTGGCCTCCCAAAGTGCTGGGATTACAGGTGTGAACCACTGTACCTGGCCAGGAGGCTGCACTTCTGTCTCGTGCTCCTCATCCAGCTGGTTGCCAAGTTTTGGCCTTTGTCCTAACATCTCTCCTTCTTTCAGCCCTTTATCTTCAGGCCACTGCTGTGTTCAGGCCCTTTAAATTTCCCTAGGCTCTTGGTCTGTTTCCTTTCCATCCACTTCTTCCTTGCCATCTTAAAAAATGTAAAATGGGCTGGGTGCAGTGGCTCACGCCTGTAATCCCAACACTTTGGGAGGCCGAGGCGGGCGGATCACGAGGTCACGAAATTGAGACCATCCTGGCCAACATGGTGAAACTTTGTCTCTACTAAAATACAAAAAATTAGCCTGGTGTGGTGGTGCGCATCTGCAGTCCCAGCTACTTGTGAGGCTGAGGCAGGAGAATCGCTTGAACCTGGGAGGTGGAGGTTGCAGTGAGCTGAGATCGTGCCACTGCACTCCAGCCTGGCAACAGAGCGAGACTCCATCTCAAAAAAAAAAAACCAAAAAAAAACAAGGTAAAATGACCATGTCCCTCCACTGTTTACAATTTCTCAGATTTACCACTAGCTGCATGTGAAAATTCAGACCCCTGGGCTTGCCATATAGATTCCTGTTTTTTCAGCCTCATGCTAACCCTGCCCCTTACCCACACTTTCACTGCCATAATTTACACCTTATACTCCTGCTGTAAGAACGTGGTGTCCCCTGCACATACGCCTGTGTGCTTTTCTCTTTCCAGACTCTTCTCCACCCTCCTCATTGGCACCTAGAGAATGATATATCTTTCAATAATGTCCACAAATGCCACCTGTTCTGAGACTTCTGTGATTGCACCGTCCTCAGTGTTGTGTACACTTCCTTAGCTTTCATCTCACTATAGCTGTTTGTCATTACTTGCCCAGTCCCTGAGCTCTTTGAAGACAAGAGCTTTGCTTTTATTCCTCTCTTATATTTGCAATATCTGGCAGAGTGTCTGGCATACAACAAGCACTTCATAAACTCTCACCTATGATGGCATAATCTTTGGAAATATTTAGGGATAGATTTATTATGGAATTCAAATGTAAATATAATCCGATTGGACAGTATACATTTTGAAGAGGTCTTCAGTCAAAATATTCCACAACTGATAGTGGGACTTATTTTCTTAGGCCTAGTTTAAATAAATACCATATTAAAAGGAAAGGAGAGTAACACATGAAAACATTAGAAACTAATAGAAGTATTATATATACTAGCTTACCAATAATTACTATAATACCAGGATATAGTGTCAGTCATCAAGTTAGCACCAGATAAACTTTTATGTTGAATTTTTTTATAATCCAACATGTCGTGTGTCTTTTGTTAAAGATTATATTATTAAATTTTGTATTTCAATTCAGTAAGTAAATTTCGTATTTTTTCTATCCATCCATTTATCTCTACATTTTTCCTCTTATACTGTATAGTGTTGTCATGATTTTTTTGTAGTTTTCATTGCTTTAGAAGAATTTTTTTTGGAGACAGGGTCTCACTCTCCTTGCCCAGGCTGGAGTGCAGTGGCATGATCATGGCTCACTGCAGCCTTGACTTCCCAGGCTCAGGCGATCCTCCCACTGCAACCTCCCGAGTAGCTGGGACTACAGGTTACCATGCCTGGCTAAGTTTTTGTATTTTTAGTAGATACTTGGTTTTGTCATTACTGCCCAGGCTGGTCTTGAACTCCTGGGCTCAAGCGATCTGCCTGCCTTGGCCTCCCAATGTATTTGGATTGCAGGCATGAGCCACCGAGCCCAGCCTATTAGAAACAATTTAATGCCAAACCATAGTAGATTTTTCATATGACTATAATAATTTATTTAAATAGTTTCCTTTGTTGTTGACCAGTTAGCTTGTTTCATTTATTGTATTAACATAAATAATGCTGTGTTGAGTCAGTGGCTTTAAACATATGTATGTGCATTTTTAAATGAATGGATTCCTAGAAACAGAACAATGGAGTTAAAGATAGGGCTTTTTTAAGGCTCTTGATGCATATTACCAAGTTACCTTCTGGAAAAGGTACCCAAATATTTGTAGAGGTAGATTGTGAAAAGGATCCTGCATTAGAATGTGTTTCTTAGATTACTTGTGTGTGAATTTGGGATCTAACTAGGAATTTTATATTTGAGAGGACAGAGGAGAGTTCAGTAATGGCACTCAAGAGAAGAAAGAGATAAAAGGAAAGGAAGAACAAAATCTTGTTTTGAACTTCTCAAATGGTGTGTAGGCTGTGGTTTAGTGCTTTTCAGACTGTGTCCTGGCTACCTATAGGGATCTGCTTCTCTAGGTGGGGGCCTGAGAACAGCTTAGCTTCTGTTTATGTATTTATTTATACTTTTAGATAAAATTTCCTTCATAATAATACTTCTGAATTTGAAAAGTTTGAAAGCCACTTGGTAGGTCTCTGTGTTTACTACCATTTTCTGACACATGATCCAAAAGGGAATTATCTTCTTCACGCCTCTGCTGTTTGAGATGTTAGCCTGCTAGTTCATTGTTACTTTTTTTTTAAATTAAATTAAATTTTTTTTTTGAGGTGGAGTCTTACTCTATAGCCCAGGCTGGAGCGCAGTGGCATGAGCTCGGCTCATTGCAACCTCCACCTCCCAGGTTCAAGTGATTCTTGTGCCTCAGCCTCCCGAGTGGCTGGGACTACAGGCCTGTGCCACCATGCCTGACTAATTTTTGTACTTTTAGTAGAGACAAGGTTTCACCATGTTGGCCAGGCTAGTCTCAAACTCCTGACCTCAGGTGGTCCTCCCAAAGTACTGGGATTATAGGTGTGAACCACCCTGTCCCAGCCCTCATTGTGGCCTTCTTAACCATGTTGCTAACCCAAATGAGAGGAGTAACCTCCTGAGTTAGGTGTTGTTTCTGTACTTTACAAGTATCCTGTTACCTCCTTCTCTGTATGGTTAAGGGAATGTAGTATCAAGTCACTTTCCAGTTCCCACTCCAGTGTAGGAATTGTGAAGTATCTTTTAGGCAAAGTCGAGGTTAAGGCACCGTAAGGGCAGGAACTTCTTGTCTTGCTTTTATTAGCAGTGGTGTCAATATGCACTAAAATGTGGTGACCCACTTTCCCTTCTGATAAAAGGAGAATGACCTGCCTGGCATGGATGGAGAGAGAGGTGCCTGAGGCAGATTACACTGTCACCTCTCATAATAACAGTAGGCATTCCCCCCCCCCCCCGCAAAAAAAGGCCAGCAGATTTCTGTATACCTATGGAAATGTTTGATATTTTTTGGCTCCTGATGAAGTGTGCTAAGAAGAGGAGGAAAAGGAGCATTTTAGCCAGGGAAGGAATGAATAAGGAAAAAAAAATAAATCTGGCATCCTATGAGACATTTGAAGCCACGAAGGACCTTAAATCCCAGCCCTGTAGCTGTGTATTGGCAGAGCCTTAAGACTTCAAACTGTGGAGGGAGCCCCCTTTCAGTCTTTTAAAATTTAACCTGTATTTATTTGAGCCAAGATCTCTGACATGACTTGGCTGACTTTTCTTTTTTTCTTTCTTTCTTTTTTTTTTTTATTATTGCTTTTTAGGTTTTGGGGTGCATGTGAAGAACATGCAGGATGGTTGCATAGGTACATACATGGCAATGTGGTTTGCTGCCTTCCTCCCCATCACCTATATCTGGCATTCTCCCCCATGTTATCCCCTCCCCCAACTCCCCCACCCCTCGCTGTCCCTCCCCTAGTTCCCCCAAGAGACCTCAGTGTGTGATACTCCCCCTCCGTGAGTCGCTGTGTTCTCATTGTTCAACACCCACCTATGAGTGAGAACATGCAGTGTTTGATTTTCTGTTCCTGTGTTAGTTTGCTGAGCATGATGGTTTCCAGGTTCATCCATGTCCCTACAAAGGACGCGAACTCATCGTTTTTTATGGCTGCATAGTATTCCATGGTATATATATGCCACATTTTCCCTGTCCAGTCTATCATCGATGGGCATTTGGATTGGTTCCAAGTCTTTGCTATTGTAAACAATGCTGCAGTGAACATACGTGTGCATGTGTCCTTATAATAGAATGATTTATAATCCTTTTGATATATACCCAGTAATGGGATTGCTGGGTCAAATGGAATTTCTATTTCTAGGTCCTTGAGGAATCGCCACACTGTCTTCCACAATGGTTGAACTAACTTACCCTCTAACCAACAGTGTAAAAGTGTTCCTATTTCTCCACATCCTCTCCAGCATCTGTTGTCTCCAGATTTTTTAATGATCACCATTCTAACTGGCATGAGATGGTATCTCAATGTAGTTTTGATTTGCATTTCTCTAATGACCAGTGATGATGAGTATTTTTTCAAATGTTTGTTGGCCTCATATATGTCTTCTTTTGTAAAGTGTCTGTTCATGTCCCCTGCCTACTTTTGAATGGGTTTGTTTGTTTTTTTCTTGTAAATCTGTTTTAGTTCTTTGCAGATTTTGGATAAGTCCTTTGTCAGATGGGTAGATTGCAAAAATTTTTTCCCATTCTGTTGGTTGCCGGTTCACTCTAATGACTGTTTCTTTTGCTGTGCAGATGCTCTGGAGTTTTCTAAAGGTGAACTGAATTCGGGGCTACCTGTGGAGTTGATGGGCTCTGAGGAGATGCCAACATGGAAAATTAGGGACATAATTACTCACCTCTCAATGAAAGAGGATTCTTCTCAGTTAAATGTATTTACTTACTTAAGTTTGAGACCAGAGTCTGATAACTCTTGAAAAAAAAATTGTATTTATTTTGAGATGGTCTATCTATTTTAAGGCTTTTTAAGACAGTAATTATATGGTTTAACCTGTCATCTTGAAATATGAATTATACAGAGATAATATTAAAAAAAGGTTATATGTGACATTTCTAGGTGTCTCTGAAAAAGATTTGAGTTTGTCTCATATCTACCATGGCAACACTCTTGAGTTATTATAAAGAATATTATATAAGGATTTCCTCTAGAATTTTTTAAAAATGTAACTTACTTTAGCCAGAATAAAAAGGGGTTTAAATTAATGGAAAACTGATTGGAAAGAAGATATAAAACAAACAACAATAACACAACAAAAACTTCACTAAAGCACACAATTCTACCAGTTATGCACACAAGCAAACAAATTTTACAAATTGAGGATAATTGTATTAATTCAACTCTCTCTTTTGAATCAACTCAAAACTCATATACTGCAAGTAACCAAATTTCTATTTAACAGTGTATTAAACAGTAATGACATGACTTTTCTCACATCATAAGCTGCCTGGAAGAAGGAAGTTCTCATGGAGCAGTGGCTTAACGATATAATCAAATGCAGGTACTTTGTAGTTTTCTGCTCTGCATTCTCTAGCACATGGGATTTTTGGTCCTAATGATCACTGGGTTATAACAGTGCCAAGTATCATGTCCTCATGTAACTGTGTTCAGGGCAGGAAGAAGAGGATAGGAAGATGGAGAGTTTTTATATTAGGAGAGAAATCCTTCCTGTAAGACCCCTAGCACACTCCTTATTATATCCCATTGACCAGATCTGGATTTGTTGGTTGAGACTGTGAAAAGCAGTATTTGGCAAAAGGTAATGAGATTCCTACGCTTGGCTTAGAGAGCTCGTGATCCATTTTTTGGGACTGGGCTCATGGCTGCCCCTGTTAGCAGGGAAGCAGAAAGAATAGCTGTTGAGTAGGCAGCCAGTGGCTTCTGCCATACTCAATTAATGTATGACTGGAAATGGGATTTTTATCTTTTGTTCCACACTGGCCAAGGGATATGGCCTCTGTTACCATATAATATAACCCTTTGAGACAAATACATTTAAGACCAGGACTGGAACTTTGAATTATCCATCCAATACATTTAATTAGCACTGACAGTGTTCTAGGTTGTTGCTAGACACAGGAGATATTGCAGTGAATAAGATGGACAGTCCCTGAACTCACAAGATTTATAGCCTAGTAGGAACAAGAGATTAGGAAATAGTTTCAAAATCGTGGGATAGAATGGGGAAGGCACAGTTTGCTGTGCAGTGAATGCAAATCAGCTAACATGGACTCGGGGAGTCAGGGAGGGCCTCTTAGAAGAGGCTACATTCTCACTAACTGTGGAGACATGAGAGTCAGCTCATCTCAGAAAATGATGAGTTGATCACCCCCCCTTTTGTTAGATATTCTTGGAAATTCAAGCAAAAACAAATCTGTTCTTCATGTGGAAACTGTGGCAACTTGAGAATTTTATGTGCTTCATGGAGTGGGTATAATTCCAACAGCAGCTCAGCAAGCAGAGTAGCAGAGTGTAAATAGCATCGTCTTTGAAGCCTAGTGGGATAAGGTTTCTGCCTCAGTCTGTCTGTGAAAGTATCTTTGAAACACTCCACCATCAATTCGTATTTTTACTTTCACCCAAGTCAATATTGAATCCTCTTTGGAAATTTTGGGGTCATCCTTCCTTTCTGTCACCTTCTGTCTTCAGTTACCAAATCTTTCAGTCTGTTAGCAGCTCTAAAATCTGACCCTTCCTTTTCCTTCTTACTGCCTCTGCTTTAGTTTCTTACTCTGTAAAATGGAGATAATACATCATTGTGTAGATGCCATAATAGAAATAGCAAACACTTACAGCACTAATCATTTTTTAATGTATGTTAATCCTATAAATAGGTCTTAGTATTATGTCCATTTTATGGATGGAGAGGTTAAGTAATGTGTTCAAACTGCTCCAGCTAGTAGCTGGTAGAAGTGGGGGTCTGAACATAGGCTCTCTGGCTCCTGAATCTGTGCTCTGTATTGTACGGAGAACCCTGTGTTGTACTGAGGTACGTCATCAGTTGTTCTGTACTCTCCTGGGCTAAACCAGGTGAAACTCCTATCTTAGTGTCTTTGAAATGCTCCATCATCAATGTGTAGTTTCTGTCCTCATCCAAGTCGATATTGAGTCCTCTCTGAAAATCTCGGGGTCATCCTTCCTTTCTGTCATCTGTCTTCTGTCACTCACCAAGTCTTTCAGTCTGTCAGCAGCTCTGAAATCTGACCCCTCCTCCTCATTTCCACTGCCTCTGCTTAAGTTTAGGATGTCTCAAAATACCTCCTTCCAGCACAGTTGCAATAGTCTCAGAACTAATGTTCTTGTTTCAATTTTCCCTTCTCCCCCGACGTCCTCTCTTTGCCACTTCATGTTTCACATTGCTGACAAAGTGGTTTTTCATATTATTTAACTCTGGTTTGACTTTGATTCAATGTAGATCTTAAATGTATCCCTATTGGCTGTAGGATAAAAGTCCAAGTGCCTCAGGTTTCCGGAGCACTATCTGACTTAACCAGCCTCTCCTCCCAATTCTGACACTCTCCATCTCCCCCCCTAGCAGCTCCAGCTATGTTCTGTGTCTTTTGTCAGGGATACTGTCTTCAACACTTATTCTTCCCCTCCCAGATTTATGTGGGGGAGCTCCTTTTTAAGATTTAGCTCTCAGGTTTCTGCCTCTGCAAATCCTTCCCTTCCATTGTTCCCATTTATCACTTGAGTTTCTGGTCACTTTGTGCTTGGCCATTGCATCGGTGTACTTGGTGTCTCTTTGATGGTGAGTCCTTGGAAGGCAGGAACTCTGTCTGCACCTGTTTCTGCAGAGCACAGTGTAGTTTCTGCTAACAGAGGGCCTATCATAATACTTATGGAAGGGTTGATTGATATCCTGAGAGTATGTTTGTAATTTTGCATGCTGGCCACATTTTATTTATTTCTCTGTGGGAAGGAGATTCATGAATAAGTATGTACATCTCTCTATATACATACACACACACATATATATACACACATATACAGTCATGCATTGCTTAATGACAAGGATACATCCTGAGAAATGCATTGTTAGGCAGTTTGATCATGTGAACATCATAGAGTGTACTTACACACACCTAAATATGGTATAGCCTATTCTCTACTGTATCAGTACAGTTACTGTTCAGTACGTTAACTTGTTATACAAGTAACTTGCTATACAAGTTACTGTACTGAATACTGTAGGCTATTGTAGCACAGTGGTAAGTATTTGTTTATCTAAACATAGAAAACGTACAGTCAAAACATGTTATTGTAATCTTATGGAAGTACTGTTGTATATGCAGTTCATTGTTGACGGAAATGCCATTCTGCAGTGCAAGACAGTGCATATGTGTATGTAAGAAGGATGCTGCTTGTCACCCAGCAGTAATATGAGCCATCACTTATTTTGCAAATATAGTGCCCTCTTGGGAAACATTTTTATTGGCTCCCTTAGATTAACTTTATGTAGAGAGAGTATGTACCCTTCACTCTACTCCTCCCCCAGCCTACCCAGTTAAAGATGACTAGTGTTTTTTAAATGGCATTATTGAGATGTAACATATCATATAAATGGAATCATACCATATGTGGTCTTTGTGACTGTTTCTTCTTCCACTTAGCATGATGTTTTCAAGGTTCATCTATGTTGTAGTATATATAAGTACTTTCTTTCTTTTTTTTTTTTTTCTTTTTTGAGACAAAGTTTTACTCTTTCACCCAGGCTAGAGGGCAATTGCACAGTCATAGCTCCCTGTAACCTTGAACACCTGGGATCAAGCAATCCTCCTGCCTCAGCCTCCCAAGTAGCTCGGACTACAGGGAGGACTATTCACCACCACTCCTAGCTAACTTTTTTTTGCTTTTCATAGAGATGAGGTCTGGCTATGTTTCCCAGGCTGGTGGTCTTGAACTCCTGACGTCAGGCAATCCTTCCTCCTCAGCCTCTCAAAGTGCAGGGATTACAGGCAATACTTTATTTATTTTTATGGCTGAATAACATTCCATTATGTGGATATACCACACTTTCCCTCATTCATTAGTTGATGGACATTGGATTGTTTCCACTTTTTGGCTATTATGAAAAATGCTGCTATAAACATTTGTAAGGAGGTTTTTGTGTGGCCACATGTTTTCATTTCTCTTGAGCATATACCTGGGAGTGGAATTGCTGGATCATATGGTAAGTCTATGTTTGGCAGTTTTTGAGGAACTGCCAAACTGTTTTCCAGAGCGACATTCCCGCTAGCAGTGTATTAGCGTTCCATTTTCCCTATACCCTTGTCAACACTTGTTATTGTCTATATAACACCATATCACATTCCCACTAGCAGTGTCTTAGAATTCCTGTTTCTCTACATCCTTGTCAATACTCGTTATTGTCTGTCTTTTTAAAAAACATTTTTTTGAGATAGGGTCTCACTCTGTCACCCAGGTTGGAGTGCAGTGGCAAGATCATGGTTCACTGGAGACTTGACCTCCTGGCTCAAACAGTCCTTCCACCTCAGCCTTCTGATTAGCTATTACCACAGGTGTGCTATTCTTTAAATTTTTTATAGAGATGGGGTCTCCCCTGTGTTGCCCAAGTTGGTCTCAAACTCCTGGGCTCCCAGACTGCTAGGATTACACGTGTTTGCCATCGCATCTGGCTCTTGTTTATCTTTTTAACCTCTCATTTAATTCTCATAATTCTATTAGACAAAGAAAAATATTCCTACTGTTATTTTTTAAATGAAAATTCCAAGGCAACAGACAGATTAAATGAGATGCCTCATATATGAGTGAATGTAAAGAAATAAATGGTGTGGATAATTCAAAGCCACAGATTATCCTAAAGTAATTTAAAAGGTTTTGAATCGAACACTAGAGTGTGTTTCATGTTGGAGATCATATTTCTCACTCCCACATTAAAAGAACATTAGTGTGATTGTATGTTTTTTTGTCTGTGTTTTTTTAAAATCATTGAGGTGTAATTCTCCGAACATAAAATGAATCATTTTGAAGTGTTTTAAATGATTACTCTGAGGATGCCTGTTTTTATTGATTCTGATAGTTATATTGTCTTCAAAAATATTTTCATGTACTTAGAAACACTTAAAAAGAAAGAAGCAGTAATATGAAGTTTGATCTCCCAAGGAGCCATCATAGATCTGTAGAGGGAACAAGAATAGAAGGACCACGAGGCGAACCGAAAGTCACTTGTTTTAAAGTAATTAAGATAACCATGTTGACTTTTCTCCATACTTTATGTATAGCCTTTTCAAAATTAGAAGGCTATGTCTTCCTTATTATTCTGACATGAATATTTAGCAGTGCCATCTGTAACCCTAGGATCATACGGTAAATGTTAACAAGGAGCACCAGAACTTGTGTTTTCCCTGTCCTATTGTTTTTCTACAAGAATACTGACAGCTAGAATGGCTTTGTGACATTGTGCCTACAAAGCTGAATATTACATGTGTAGTTACCTGGGTAGGTGTAGAGCGTATTTTTTTTAAAGAGCAGGACATAGTGACTGGATGTCATCAGTTACATCTGTTTATCGTACTGAAAATTTTATGTTTATTTTGAAAACAGTTGCAAATTAGAATCTTCTAACTTGTATCTCTGGGTTATGTTTCTGCTAAGTGAAGAGAATATTTTCGGAAAATATGGAACTTCTAATGTGCATTCAGGATCGAAGATATGCTTATAGAATATTTTCAGGTTTTTCTTGCCTTTCTGCTCAGTGTGTCATAATCTTATTTTTTGAGGAAAAACATGCGCATTTTACAGTAGGTTCTCCCCATCTGTTTCAATTCTTCATCTTGTAATGCTCCTTTCAAATAGCTACATGATTACCTTCCACTTTGGAGAATCATTGAGAGGCACTGAAAATGTTATCTCTGGCTTAGTTGACAGTTTTTATTGATGATCTGGTGGGAACCAGGTCTGTGGCTTTTTCAGTGCATTTCAAAGTCCCATTGCCTCACAAGAAGCTTTTCTGTCTCCGCTGCACACCCTGGATAAACACAGCTTTAGTGTATATTCTAATAATAAAATACATAACCATAAATTAAGACAATGCTGAAAGGCTTAAAGAATAAAGTAAAAGTCAACCTTACTTTTACTTTCCAAACAACATAATCGCCATGGACATTTTGGCCTGTAACAGGGGGTCAGCAAACTATTGCCTGTGGGCCAAATCTGGCCTGCCACCTGTTTTTTTTTTATGAAGCTTGAGCTGAGAATGGTATTTACATTTTTGAATAGCTGAAAAACATTAAAGTAACAGTAACATTTTGTGACATGAGAACATTAATATGAAATTCAAAATTGTTTCCGCAAATAAAGTTTTATTGAAACATAGCCATGCTCATTCATTTAAATTGGCTGACCCTTGGTCTATAACCTTCAAGACTTTTTCTGTGCATTTGTGTGTGTGTGTGTGTACATTTTGAAACAATGAGGTTATTCTATATGCTTTTGTAATTTACCTTTTTTACTGAATATTGTTTATGAGTAACTTCTATTGCATTGTTTATTCCATTGGATTATAATCTATGAACCACTCTCTTGATCTTTTATTTGTATTGTACAAACCTATTAGATGTTACCTGGGAAGAGTAATAATAATAATAATAGTAGTAGTAATAGTACTTACTGTATGAGTTTGAATTGAGTTTCATTGTTTAATGAAATAAAGGTTTTTTTTCCCCCCACATACTCTGAATCATGAGCTAGGTAGTAGTCAAGCTGCCCAAGAAAGTCATTGAGGAACCAGGATCTTTCTAGTGTCCTGTTCTGCCATTCTCAGTATGCAGTTTCATAGAAAGCTGGTGACTAAACTCTGTTATTGTTGTGTAACAAGTTACCACAAGTCTTAGCAATCTGAAATGACAAATATTAATTATCCTACAACTTCTATGGGTCATGAATCCAGATACAGTTTAGCTAGTTATCTCTGGCTCAGGGTCTCACAAAGCTGTTGGCTGAGAATTCACTTATTTCAAGACTTGACTGGGGTAAAGGGGATCTGATTCCAAGCTCCCTCATGTACTTTTGGCAAGTGACAGACCTGTACTGGCTGTTGGCTGGAGACATCAATTCCTTGGCACGTTGGTCTCTCCACAGGGCAGCTCACAACATGTTTGTCAGTTTCTCCCAAAGTACCTGGGGAGAGTAGGAGTAGGTTACAGACTTTTTGTAACCTAATCTGGGAAGTAACATTCCATCACTTCTGCAGTATTCTGTTTGTCAGAAGTGAATCCCTAGGTGCAGCCTACACTCAAGGGGAGGAATTCCAGGAGGATGGGAATACCAGGAGGCAGGGATTATTGAGGGCCGTCTTAGAGGCTGCTTACTATGTGGTTTCATTTAAATGTGGTGGATAGACCTTCAGGCACTGGCCTGGCAGGAAGGGTCTATACCAGCCCTTCCAGTTTATCAATTAGAACTGTGCCATATGGCCACCCCCTAGCTGCAAGCAACAAAGTTTGGAAAAGCAAGTTTTTTGGGTGGGCACATTGCTGTCCAGGTCAAAATCAGGATTTTGTTGATAAGAAAAATTGCAGTAATAGACACTAGGTGGGCAACAGAAGGTATCCACTGTCCCTGCCTTCTAAGGTGGTTATAAAGGTTTGGTGAGGCAATCCAGCACTGGCGTGGCTTATTATATCACTCAATTAAACAGGAGCTATGATTTTTGCTATTACTCCTTGTTGGCGAACAGGATCCCTGTGTGTTGATACTAAAAGAAGTAGCATAAAAGAAAGGGAAAAAAGGCATTGATTGGGTACATAGGATGTACCAGGCATTTTATTTATATGCAGTATCTGAGTTAATCTTCATCATAAACCTAAGTGGTTATTGTTTACCACACTTTATAGATAAGGAAATGAAGGCCCAATAATATTAACTAGGTTGTTTAAGGAGCACTTTCCACTAGTGTGCCTTGAGTGGGTAATAAGTTTGTGGAGATACTGATTCCCTTAGTTCTTGAAATGGGCAGATGGGGACAGGGGTAACTGGAGCCCCTGGTCTCTTCATCTCTAACTCTGGGCAGCCTCTTCTGATTACTCTATTGTGCCTTGCAAATGTAATTTTCTGCACACTCCATGATGTGGAAAAGGTTAGAGTATATAACTCTATCCATGAGTAAGTTTCAGAACTTGAATTTGAATCCAGCTGTGTATCATTTCAGTTGCCTGTCTCCTTTCCACTGTCCGCCTCTCACCAATCTATAGAAGCCTTGAATTTTCCTTAGCCTAAAATAGGAGTTGAAATGCCCTTTCATTTGCTACAAAAATATTATATTTCTTCTCTACCTAATGTCTCTCTTTTAATAGATCTGTCACATTTGCTTGGATTATAAAGTGTTTCAAGTTAACATGATTTGCAGCTTCACTGTGGTCTGAATGGAAACTTACTTGGCCACTAGGCATCTCCTTTTGGTTCTTTCCCTTAGTTGATGTTTGTGGCTTTGTCCTGCGCTACCCTCTTAGAAGGAACCTAAATTGGATATAAGGAAGATTAGACAACAATGACATCTGAACTGAATGGGACATACACTCTGATGATTCCAGTTAGGTTTTCATTCTTTACTTTCCACTCCTGTTCCTCCTGTGCCATAGGCTGATATTTACATAACAGGTCTAGTCCCTGGAGCCTCAGATGAGTCTTTGATACCTCTTTCTCACTTTTAAAAGTGGGAAACTGGGGGGGAAAGAACTTTTGTCCTCATCTAGTATGCTAGGGAATAAAATAATTGTAACATGTTTGCAGATAATTTTAGGCATAATTTTTAATACAGTTTATTATCGTGGGAATACTTGTGTTACTAGGCAGATAATACACTATTAATATTAATTTCCCTATTCTTTAATTTAATAATACAGGCTTTAACTTACATGCATTATCTCTTATAATCCTCATAGGAAGCCTGCCTAGTTACCATTCTTTTCCCCCCTGATTTTAGAGATGAGACAATTGAAGCTTAGAGAGATAGGTTAATTTGCTTCAAGTTTAATAGAGTTTGGTTGCTTTCAGATTTTTTCCTCTCCATTTGGAAGTTGTTAATTCATTATAGTTGTGGGAGAGTTTTCACTTAAGTCAATATATTTAAAAATTCCATTGAAATAATTTAGCAGAAAGTACTTCTGGAACCATGGTTTGGTTTCAAGTACAGACATCATTTTCTCCAGTTGTCTTGTAGAAGTGAGCAGTAGCTGGAAGTGGGCTCCCTTCAGGAAGGCTACAGGCTCTTTGCGGAATTACAAATTGTATACACTCAGGGATCACTTCCTTTCACTTGCCTACAAATGCAGCACCCATTATCATAGAAACTGCAGGGCATTTGACAGCTCAGGTTCAGACTCAGAACTTTATAGAATGGAACATTCTTCTCCTTCAATTAGAGGCACACTAAAAAGATGGGAAGGCACCTAGGCCCAGGGTTTTCTTTGAGACTGCTGACTGATGTGTTCTCTTTTACCCCAAATTTAGATTCTGCATTAATTTCCAGATTTCTCCGATTGCCTTGAAAAAATAAATCAGCTCGTGCTAGGTTTTCTTTAGTCACGAGTAATTTAACTGTGCTTAGTATCTCTAGTTGACTCCCCAGTTGTGGTGGTGATTTCTGCAGACCATAGGAAAATGTATGACAAATGTGAGATGAGAGAGCCTTGTCAGGCAGGGGGCACTTTCTCTGGGAAGTCAGAGCTGGCAGTGGGAGCACTCTCCAGCACTAACAGGCACACCCACAAGATCTGTCTCCTACACTGTCACTTCTACCTCTTTGTTCCCCTTTCCGACTCACTTCCTGCCAGTGATTTGTGACATATTTTGTAGCTGATCAAATGAGCCCCTGACACCTGATTGCTGAGTGCTTCTTGTTTACAGTTGCTTTCCAAGGACACCTAGACAAGATGGAAAGCTTAACGTGCAGTAATTAAATCTGCATCTGCTCTGTGACAGGACTCAAAGGAGTTTTTCTTCCCCCTCACATATGAATCTCATTGTAGAGCTCCTACTGTCTTTGACCATACAGCGTCTAAAAAAGGCAGGATATGGACAGGTAAACAAACATTGGTGCAGTCTACTGCCTGTCATTATAATGATGAATATTAAATAAGATCACTGATATTCCTTTCTTGGTTGGCTTTCTACTCTTCACCTACTTGTTTTGCCAGTTTGATAACTGATTTTTAATATGAGAACTATAGCTTGAAGGTGATTTAAAAAAATATTTTTAAAGGAAAACAAATATTGCCAAACAATCTGGATTGATTTAACACCCTTTGGATTGTACATTTCTCACAAATGCTTATGAATAATTCAGCAAAGCCAAATACAATCTGCTGGTGGTATCTAGTGTTATTCACACTTGCTAATGAATAATTCCCTTTGGCTTTTATAGGGCAGCTCTAAGGAATGACTTCTGAGACTCAGATGGGTTATTATTGGGCTATTTGTCAGTGTCCTTGGGGCATTGGGAGCCAAAGCCCAACTTGGCTACCCACCCCCACATACCTTCTCCAATTCTTCTGGGAAACGTGCAGCTCTCTCTGTCCCAGCTTTTTAGCCCCAGAACATTGCTATGAAAGAGACTCGTTAACAGAAGAGGAAATAAAAATAACAGAATGCGGCTCCACTGTGATTGCATTGGTTCATTTCCTTCATTGTTTCATTCTTGCAAAGAAGTGTTTATTGAGTACCTTAAAAGCATTATGTATCCACAAAGAGAAGATATATTTTTATGTGCTACGTCCTCAAAGAAAGTAGAAAGTGTAGGGTGTATAGGAGAGGAGAGGATGCTCAGGGTCTTTGGTCAAAATGATCAGTTACTATTTTCTCACCATGTTCTTAGGTATGCACTTAAATGCATATTTGCTGTTTGTGGTTTTGGGTGAGGGTTCCGTTGCTTTGGATAGACCTAAGATTTGACTAATCTTGGAACTGCTTATAGAATAAGCCCTATAATGTGATCCCAGGTATGATTAAGTGGCCCTTGTTCATTTCTGTTGCTCTGAAGTCAGGAATGTGGTATGACCTGGCTTTACTAGCCTGGACATTCTAAGGATGGTGAATGTTGATTTATTTATTGCTGAGTGAGTATACACGAGCAATCATACTGCGTAATGTATAACCCTGAGATCAGTAAGTGCATTCAGCTCTGGGGAGGTTGTTTCTGGCAGCCTGTATCTATTTCAGTTTTCTCCATGCAACTCCTAGATTTTCCTCTAGAGGAGTATCATCTTCTGAGCACACTGGAAGATTACAGTTCCCAGCTTCCTTGCAGTTAGGTGGGATCATGTGATTAGTTCTAGCCAATGAAGTGGAAGTGATGGGTATCATTTTCTGGTCAAGACATTAAGAGCTAGTGTGCCACTTGCATTCTTTCCCTTTCTCTGCCACAGTGATCTTGGGGACCCTGTGTTTCAGATGGTGGGGTCTCCATTGGGCTGCTCCAGGAATGACTGTGTGGAGTAGAGTCCATCCCCTTGCCCCATTGACATATTGGATAGGTAACTTGAGCAAGACAAAGACCTTTGTTACATTAAGTCCCTGAGATTTGGGGGTTTATTTATTAGTGTAGTGTAGCCTGGACCATTGTTACTAATACAGAGGGATTAGTACAGGAAGAGCTGTGTGCTTGTTATGTAGGGCCTGTCATTCAACATGATTTAGCCAGCTCTGCAGAATATAATTTCTTTTTTTCTCTTTTTAATTATTTTTTAAATTGTAAATTGACAAATCATAGTTGCAAATATTTATGGGATGCAAAGTGATGTTATAATTTATGAAAACAAAGTGGAATAATTAACATATTTATCATGTCAAACACCTTTCTTGTGTAGAGCATTTCTTTTTTTGGTTAGAACATTTGAAATGAACTCTCAGTGATTTTGAAATGTATGATATGTTATTATTTACTATATTCATCACACTGCAGTATATCTTAAAGTAGAAAAAACCTCCCAAAATTATTCCTCCTGTCTAATTGAAGCTTTGTACCTTTTGACCATCATCTCCCCAATCTTCTAGCCCTCCTAGCCTTGGGTACCCACCATTCTATTCTGTGCTGCTTTGAATTCAGTTGATACAAGTGAGAATATGCAGTATTTGAGAATATTGCAGTGTTTGTCTTTCTGTGCCTGGCTTATTTCACTTAGCATAATGTTCTCTCACTCCATCCAGTGTTGCTGCAAATGACCACATTTCTTTCTTTTTAAAGGCTGTGTATTTGTTTATTCATCTGTTGATGGACACTTTGGTTGATTCCATAACTTGGCTATTGTGAATAGTGCTGCAGTGAACATGGAAGTGCAGACATCTCTTTGACATACTGATTTCAAATATTCTGGGTAAATACCTGGAAGTGAAATTGTTGAATTATATGGTAATTCTGTATTTGTTTTTTTTTTTTTTTTTGAGAACTCCAAATTTCTGTACTAATTTATATTCCCACCAACAGATTGCAGGGATTCCCGTTTCTCTACATCCTCACTAAAACTTATTTTTAGTGACAGTAGCCCTTCTGACTGGTGTGAAGGGATATCTCACTGTGGTTTTAATTTGCATTTCTTTAGTGATTAGTAATGTTGACCTTTTTTTTTTCATATATCTGGTAGCCATTTGTCTTCTTTTAAGAAATGTCTATTCAGGTACCTTGCCTATTTTTTAACTGAGTTATTACATTTTTAATGTAGAGTTGTTTTTTTTTTTTTTTTTTTTGAGACAGAGTCTTGCTCTGTTGCCAGGCGCCAGGCTGGAGTGCAGTGGTGTGATCTCGGCTCACTGCAACCTCCGCCTCCTGGGTTCAAGCAATTCTCCTGCGTCAGCCTCCCGAGTAGCTGGGACCACAGGTGTGCACCACCATGCTCAGCTAATTTTTGTATTTTTTTTTTTAGTAGAGGTGGGGTTTTACCATGGTCTCGATCTCTTGACCTCGTGATCCGCCTGCCTCGGCCTCCCAAAGTGCTGGGATTGCAGGCATGAGCCACCGTGCCCGGCCAATGTAGAGCTGTTTGAGTTTAGATATTAATCAGATGTGTAGCTTATCAATATTTTCTCCCAATCTGTAGGTTGTCTTCTCACTTTGTTAATTGTTTCCTTTCTTGTGTAGAAGCTTTTTATTTTGATGTAATCCCTTTTGTCTATTTTTGCTTTTGTTGCCTGTGTTTTTGGGCTCAGATATAAAAATCATTACTCAGACAGATGTTCTGTAGTTTATCCCTAATGTTATCTTCTAATAGTTTTATAGTTTTAGGTCTTATGTTTAAGTCTTTAGTCCATTTGATTTGATTTTAATATATAGCGTGAGATAAGGGTTCAATTTTATTCTTTTGCATGTGGATATCCAGTTTTCTCAACACTGTTTATTGAGGAGACTGTCCTTTCCCCAAAGTATATACTTGGCACCTTTGTCAAACCCATATACATGCATGGGTTCATTTTTGGGCTCTATTTTGTTCATTGGTTGATGACCCTAGTTTTCACTAGTACCATGCTGTTTTAATTACTATTGCTTTGTAGTATGACTGGAAATAAGGTAGTGTGATGCCTCCAGCTTTGTTCCTTTTGCACATGATTGTCTTGGATATTCAGGGTTTTTTCTTGTATGTGTGGTCCCATATGAATTTTAGGATTTTTTTTCTATTTATATGAAAAATGACATTGGAACGTTGATAGGGATTGAATTGAATATGTAGGCTGCTTTGGGTAGTATGGACATTTTAATGATACTAATTCTTCCAGTCTATGACATGGGATATCATTTACTTAGTTATATCATCTTCAGTATCTTTCATTAATGTTTTACTGTTTTCAGTGTATAGGTCTTTTACCTCCTTGGTATTAAATTTATTCCTAAGTATTTTCTTTTCTTTTCTTTTTGTTTTTTTCAAAACTCACTCTTCACAGAACTATTTTTTTCAATGGTTATTTATTTATCTAAGACAGAGTCTTGCTCTGTTGCCCAGGCTGGAGTGCAGTGGTGTGATCTTGGCTCACTTCAGCTTCCACCTCCTAGGATCAAGGAATTCTTGTGCCTCAGCCTCCTGAGTAGCTGGTACTGCAGGTGTGCACCACTATGCCTGGCTAATTTTTTGTATATTTAGTAGAGACAGGTATCACCATGTTGGCCAGGCTAGTCTTGAATTCCTGACCTCCGGTGTTCCACCCACTTGGCCTTCCAAAGTACTGGGATTACAGGCGTGAGCCACTGTGCCTGGCCTATAGCTATTTTATTTTTTTAAGATGGACTCTTGCTCTGTTGCCCAGGCTGGAGTGCAGTGGCGTGATCTCAGCTCTCTGTAACGTTCGACTCCTGGGTTCTAGTGATTCTCTAGCCTCAGCTTCACTAGTGGCTGGGACTACACGTGTGTGCCACCATGCCTGGCTAATTTTTTTTGTATTTTTAGTAGAAACGAGGTTTCACCATGTGGCCCAGGCTGGTCTTGAACTCCTAACCTCAGTTGTTTGCCTCGGCCTCCCAAAGTGCTGGGATTACAGGTGTGAGCCACCATGCCTGGCCCTGTAGCTATTTTAAATGGAATTGTTTTCTTGATTTCTTTTTTATATAATTGACTGTTACCGTATTGAAACACTACTGATTTTTGTGTGTTGATTTTGTATCCTGCAACTTAATTGTATTCATTTATTAGTTCTAACAGTGTTTTGGTGGAATTTTTAGGTTTTTAAATATATAGTATATGAGCATATCATCAGCAAACAGCAATAGTTTTACTTCTTTCTTTCCTATGTGGATGCTTTTTATTTCTTTTTCTTGCCTGATTGCTCTGGCAATACTCTAATACTATATTTTACTTCTGTATTGAATAGAAGTGGCAAGAGTGGGTATCTTTGTCTTATTCTGAATCTTAGAAGAAAAGTTTTTAATTCTTCACCATTGAGTATGTTGGTAGCTGTGGGCTTATGTGTGGCCTTTATTGCATTGAGGCACATTTCTTTATACCTAATTTATTGAGTGTTTTTATCATGAAAGGATATTGAATTTTGTCAAATGCTTTTTCTGCATCTGATAAGATGACCATCTGGTTTTTGTTCTTCATGCAGATTGTAATTTCAGTTGGGAATCAAAGGACAGATCTAATTTAGGGGCAGAAGAGAGTTTGTTTCATCAGTTATCAAAGAATCTGTGCGAGAAATAACACTGGTAAAAACAGAGTCATGGAAATAAAAGAATAAGGAGTAAGAAGAGACAGAGTTGAGTTGAGGCTATCATAACTGAGATTGATGAATTTTAAATTGCATTCGGCATGTTTAATTGGTAAGATTATGGACCTATAATTATTCTTTTTGCTTATAACTTATATCAAGTTCTGGCCCTTGAGCTAAGAATGGCTTTGTTTTTTTAGACAGAGTCTTGCTCCGTTGCCAGGGCTGGAGTGCACTGGCGCGATCTCGGCTCACTGCAACCTTCACCTCCTAGGTTCAAGCAATTTTCCTGCCTCAGCCTCCCGAGTAGCTGGGATTACAGGCGCGTGCCACCACACCTGGCTAATTTTTAATATTTTCAGTAGAGGTGGGGTTTTGCCATGTTGGCCAGGCTGTTCTTGAACTCCTGACCTCAGGTGATCTGCTCGCCTTGACCTCCTAAAGTGATGGGATTACAGGCGTGAGCCACTGCGCCTGGCCAAGAATGGCTTTTAAATTTTTAAAAGATTATAAACAAAGAAGAATAAGAATATTTAATAGGGGCCAAATGTGGCCTGCAAAGCCTAAAATGTTACTATCGAGTCCTTTACAGAAAAAGTTTGCTGACCTTGTATTTATAACCTTACCATCTCTACAAACTGTTATCAAAAAGGATCATACTTACCAAAATGTGAGTTCCTGGGAAATTGGAAACTCATTGGTTTTATTAATCTCTCTGTCTTTTGGTCTAGTGTGGTACATGGCAACACAGTAGAAGATCAGACAATTTTGCTTGGTTGAATTGCACAGAGAACATGGGCGATATGGAAGACAGTTCAGAGGATGAGAACTGAAAACAAATTATGAAGATGATAGGTCTGAAGAAATAGAACTGTTCTTCCTCTGTTCTTGTGGGTAGTAATAGTCCTGGTTTGTTTAAACCTAAGTATGGACATTTATTTAATTTTCATATTCACTTTCAAATAAAAGGAAGGTTTTAAAGCAGAGGTGTCCAATGTTTTGGCTTCCCTGGGCCACATTGGAAGATGAATTATCTTGGGCCACACATAAAAAACACCAACACTAATGATAGCTGATGAGCTAAAAAAACAAAACAACAAAAAAAAAACCTCAAAAATGTCTCATGGTATTTTAAGAAAGTTAAAAAATTTGTGTTGGGCCACATTCAAAGTTTTTCTGAACCCACATGCGCACGTGGGCCATGGGTTGGATGAATTGTTTTAAAGCTGTTAAGTTATACTGTGGCATCAAAGTATTGTTAGAGTTTTTTTGTTAGTCTGTTAGGTGTTGATATTTCGTCTTCTCTTTTTTACCCTGATACCATTCACTTTTTTTTTGGTACCTTATGCAAGTTTCTGTTTGTTTACTCACTCATTTACTCAGTTGCAGGTATATACACAAGAGAAGTGAAAACATATGTTGATACAAAAACTTGTACACAAATGCTCATAGTAGCATTGTTAGCCACCCCCCTCCAAACCCAGAAACAACCCCAAATATCCATTAACTGATTAGTGAATAAACAAAGTATGGTATATCCATATAATGGAATATTATTCTGCAATAACAAAGAATGAAGAGCCGGTTGCGGTGGCTCACATTTGTAATCCCAGCACTTTGGGAGGCCAAGGCGAGAGGATCACTTGAGCCCAGGAGTTCGAGACCAGCCCAGGCAATATAGTGAGACCCTCTCTTTATTGAAATAAAATGTTAAAAAGAATGAAGTACTGGCACATGCTACACCATGGATTAATGTTGAAAACATTATTCTAAGTGAAAGCCAGATACGGAAAACTACATACTATATGATTCCATTTATATAAAATGTCTATAACAGGCAAATCTATGAAGATGGGAAGTAGATGAGTGATTGCCCAGGGGGTGGGGTGGGAATCAGGAGTGAGGGCTGATGGGTGCAGGGGTTTCTTTTTAGCATGATAACAAAGTTCTAAACTTAGAATATGGTGATCGTTGCACAACTCTGTAGATAAACTAAAAACCATTGAATAGTACACTGTAAGCTGGTAAATTTTATGTTATATGAATTACGTCTCAAAGATACTAACAAAAATAATTATGCAGCGGATTGCCCATTTTCTAGTCATGTTGCTGGTGATATTCTCTCTTATTCAAGCAGCAGTCAGGATTTGAATTGCTTATGTTTTACCTTCTTGAAGTGAGATCTAAAAACAAAATTGTCTTATAGTCAAATTCTCTTTGGCTCAGCTGTATTCTACTTACATGAATTTATTCCATTGTATGTACTGGCACATGGGCACAAAGGCCTATGTATAAGAGTATTCATTGTGGCATTATTTGTAGTGGCAGAACATGAACAATCTAAGTATCCATCAGTAGGGAATAGTTTAAATACATTAAGGGAGATGAAGTTAGTGAATATTAAACTGTCTTCAAGGCAATTAAAAGAGCAAGGTGTAGAATACTGTTACTATTTGTGTAAAATTCTTGCATGTAGACAGAATATGTTGTTAAGAACTCAACAGTGTCTACCTCTTTGGGAGACAAAGATGGGGCTGATCTAGTAAGAGGAGAGGAACAGCCTATTGCAGGGTTGGCTTTAAAAAAAATTATACATTCTTTTAATGGCAGCATTATTCATAATGAAAAAGTGGAAGTCATGTAAATGTCCACCAACCGATGAATGAATAAACCAAATATGGTCTAGCCATCCATTCATATAAGTAGGGTCAAAGGGGATTTGAATAGAAATCAATTTCATTTTGAGGAAATCTTAAGACAAAAGGGTAGTGTTCAGATATTATCTTTAAAATTAAAAGAGTTGACTCCTAGACTGTATCTCAGCAACCAATCTTGCATCTCTTTTTGCATACTTCTTTTCAATCCATGTGGAATAATTTGTCTTAAGACTCATCCCTTCAGTTCACCCCCCAACCACTAATGATGCAGCAATTATGTGGTTGCACTGTAATTTTAACACTGTCTTCTAACCCAGCTGTGTGGCAGCAGTGTATCTGCAGGGCAGGATTGTGGCTTGCAAGGGTCAATATCACACTGCCCACAATTATTTTAATGTCTCCTCTGAAATGATAAATGAAGTTTATACTTACAATAAAAAGTAAACCCATTCCCCCCTAAGGTATAAAGGGTGTAAAATTTACATAGATGTGACAGCCTTTTTTAAAAGAATCCTTCATTGAGGGCTTTTTAACAAAACAGGGCTAGGGATAGGAATAGGTGGCTCATGCCTGTAGTCTCAGCACTTTGGGAGGCTGAGGCAAGTGGATCACTTGAGCCCAGGAGTTCGAGACCAGCCTGGGCAACATGGTGAAACGCTGTCTCTACAAAAAATTTGCTGTGCATGGTGGCACGCACATGTAGTTTCAGCTTCTCAGAAGGCTGAGGTGGGAGGATCACCTGAGCCTAGTTGCAGTGAGCCGTGATCGCATCACTGCACTCCAGCATGGGCGACACAGTGAGACCCTGTCTCAAAAAAAAAAAAAAAAAACAAAAAAAAACAGGGAGAGGTTTTCAATGTGGGCATTTATTTGATCAAGCCCAAAAACATGATTAAAATATGAAAATGTTATAGGATTTATAGCTGCTCCTCTAGGAACTTACACTTTTTTTGTTGTTGTTGTTATAAATGGAAGAAATTCTTCCAAGTTTTGCATTTGCGTTGCTTGCTTTATAACACTAACTTCATGTTACTTACAAAATATTTGCTGGCATTTTCCCTGGTCCTAGGAGAACCCATAATTTATAACTCCTGCTTTTATTATTTGGTGCCACTTGTGGTTTGTGTCTTTCCTAATTATTGTAAATCCTCTAGCCTTCCCCCCACGTTCACTCAGTAAGACTGCCATCTTGAGAGATGGGCTGTTGGTGTTTGCAGTGTTTAACACAGCGCCTACTACCATCATTTAGCTATCTCTGACAAAGAGCTCATTGGGCCATCTTGCACCATTTCCTCAGCTGGGAAGTATGGGATTGTAGAAGCAGCTTCGCTTCTCCCTACATCTGAAGCTTTGTTCTATCCCAGGAAGCTAGGATTTCCATGCTAGCTTTCTAGCTGCAGGTAAACTAGCTGCTCAGGGGGCTGCGTTTCGTTTAAAATGTACTCTACTTTCTTCATGTTCCTGCTGCTTTCTACCTATTGACCCACAGCACCTCCCACTGCCATTTTTTCATTTGCATTACATGGCACCTTGCTTTATACAACTGACATCTCCGTTTAATTTTTATATCTTGCGTGTATCGTTAGACAACAGGGTTTGGAGGTGTTCATGACTTATGGAAACCCCACAGTGAATCCTTTTATAATCCCTCTTTTAGCTAGACCCTATTTACAAAGTTTTGTAAATTTAGATGGCTTCTTGTTATTACGTGATGAAAACCCATCCATGTGTACTGTTAAAGCTATTATGAACGGTATGGGCTTTTTTTGAGTCAGATCTTCCCATAGCAGAATTGAGGCACACTGAGGCCCAGAGAGTTTACCGACTTCTTCAGGATTACAAACCTACTAAATCACGAAGCTGAATTTGGAATTTAGAATTCCAGGACCAGAACTTTTTCATTAACTGAACTGACTTAAAAGCTCCAGGCTGGGCACGGTGGCTCACGCCTGTTAATCCCAGCACTTTGGGAGGCTGAGGTTGGTGGATCACTTGAGCTCAGGAGTTGAAGACCAGTCTGGTGAACCTGGCAACACCCCATTTCTACTAAAAATACAAAAATTATTTGGGTGTGGTGACAGGCGCCTGTAATTCCAGCTACTGTGGAGGCTGAGGCAGGAGAATCACTTGAACCCAGGAGGTGGCAGTTGCAGTGAGCCCAGATTCCAACCTGGACGACAGAGCAAGACTTCATCTCAAAAAAAGAAAAGGCTCCATGATGTCTTGAATTTAAGGGTAACTTAATGGTAAGTTAGGAAAGGCATGATACACAATGCAACAAACAACATTCCCTGAAAATACCTCAACAATCAAGTACTTTGGAAAGAGATGATGCTGAGGTATTTAAACTTTTATTTACTTTCGTTATCGTCGAAGAAGTAACAGATCTTTTTTTAGGTTATTTCTGATAGTCTTGAAATGTTCTTCCAGGTACTTCTGTAGCAACTTAACAGATCGTATGACAATATGCTGCTAGTGATTCCTCCTTTTGACATCAGTATTAGAGAAGACAGAGAGTGCTCGGACAACTGTACAAACACCATTTCTCATGACTATAGGCAAGCCAGAAGCCACGTCTTTCCTAGGGAAAAGGGCTGACCTGTTACCATTGCTAGTTGTGTGTAAAACATGTGTTAGAAGAAGTAATTATGTTTAGCTGACTGACTATGACCAAGATTAATAGCTCTTGAAAGGGCGGTAATGAAAGTCTGCCCCAACTGGCTTCTACATTATTCTTTATTTATCCTGCTCTCATCCCTCTCACCTTTGGGCACTGGCCAAATGTCATTTATGTGAGATTTGCCCCTTGGATGTGAAAGGCCTCTCTTTCTTAATGATGGGAGGTGATTGGGCTGCAGGGCTGGAGAGCTTAGATGGTTGACGTTACCCAGAGGAGAGTCGCTCCAAGTCTGTGGGAGTCAGAGGACCAGGACTTTCTCTTCTGAGGGAGAGAGAATATGAGGATATTCAGCTGTCTGATCCAGGCCATTGAGATAGACATGAGGGATGATAGGGAGTACTTCAAGCACTCTGTTTTCAAGTCCATATATTTCAGGGGCTCTTTAGTTTGGCACACTTGGAGGTTTCTTAGTCCGAAAACTGTTTGTTTGAATGAAATCATAAGCTATTTCTAGTTTTGTAAAACTTGGAAATCTCCTTGTGGTAGGGACTGCACAGATCCCTTCTTGCCTCCTTGAGTCATGGATTTTTCAAGCTACATTGTTGCTCAAAATGCAAACTGCATTTCCTCAGCCTCCCCTGCAACTGGGTGTGGCCATGTGACTGAGAGGCAGTATCCTATGGGAGTTTCTGGGGTATTTCTTTAAGGGAAAGCTGGTGGATGCCCTTTGCCCTTTGCTTCTTGGCCCTTCCTTCTGTTCTGCTGCCTGGAATGTCCGTGCTGGACTTGGATGTTGAAGGTGAGGCCCAGGCCTTAGAGTGGTGGCTAAAAGGGGCCTTGGTCTCTGAGAACTTCATGAGAACCAATGTCCCAGCCTGTTATTTTGGATTTTCGGCCACTTGTAGGCAAATCTAAACTTAGATAATGCACTGTTTCTACACTTGCAGAAGATGAAAATAAACGCCAAGCCCCTGGATTTCCTTCTCCCATCCTAAGTATTAATATCAAAACTTAAACAGGTTCCTCTCCCTTCCTTCTTTCAACTCCTCCGGATTAAAACAACCCACAAAAAAGATCATGCAGTAATTTATTTAAGAACTAACGACATGAGAGAGGTATCAGTATGAGAGATATATGAGAGAGATTAACAAGAAGGCTAGAACGGAAAATGCCACGTTTAGGAAACTGATAACGAGGACTGGTGTTCATGGCCTTCTGTAATAGGTCAGGGAGCTCTCACACCCCCTTCTAGTGTTGGTGGCAGCAACAGCTTCTTCTCTTAGATTACTACAGGCCCTAGGGATTCAATTTCACCTACTTTGTTAAGGCCATAGGAAGCTGTTTACAATTTCAGATTTCAAATGTCAAGTCTTTGTTCACTGCTTTCGGGCCCCTTGCATGAGAGTGTTTATATTTTGCTTGACTCTCTGGTATCCAGCCATAATGTTTGCATGATATCATCTTTTCTGTAATATTATGTGTATTAGATAATATGTACCCTAATAGCTATAGTGGGTTACAAATTATTATTAGCACAGCCCTTTTAAAATAGTTGCAGAGATGTGGAATTATTTTTCATGACTTTTGGAACTTTTGAAAGAGAAAAGCAGCTGTTTGGTTCACTGTTCTCATTAGCATTTATATAGTGAACTAAGAGAGAGGTTTTCTGTGCAGTGTTTTTCCTTGCTGTTTCTTGCCTTTTAATTTGAAGAATAGCAGGATCTTGTCTTTTGTTCACATGAGTAAAAGTCCATTCAGCTGGAAAAAGAACAGTGCGGTCTTTGTGTACTCAGAGCATTTGAATGCTTTTGGTCACACATTAGTTGCTGTTTAACTACAATAAAATTGTGACCAAAGGAGATAAACATTTATAGGATAAATGACAGGCCTGTTAATCTGAAAGCAAGTTTTCTAGCATTGTTGTTTTTAGCTAATAGGTATATAGCCAGGAGTCATGGTGATGACTTTTAAATCTGAAACTGAGTGAAGTCTGCAATTTCAGTGAGTTTAAAAAATGTTGTCACTGGACCTTCTTAAAAAGTTATTTTTAAAAAATTGACAAAAATTTATGTACTTATGGTGTACAGCATGATGTTTTGACATGTATACATTGTAGAATGGCTAGATCAAGCTAATTAACACATGCATTATCTCACATACTTAATTTTTGTGGTGAGAGCATTTAAAATCTACTTTCTTAGCAGTTTTCACGTATATAATATATTTTATTAACTATAGTTACCATGTTGTACAAGAGATCTCTTGAACATCACTGGACATATTTATGGCTGATCATTTTGTGTTTTAACAGTCATTTGAACTTGTCTAAACTGTCTTTGCAAACTGGTAGGAATTTCCTTGCTGTGTTTGCTAAGCTTGGCCATGTCATCTACATATATATCCAAATCTAATCATATATTAATACATACATATATATAATACATATATACATACATATATACATATATCTATACATATATAATACATATATACACATATATATATATGTTTATATATATATAATATGTGCATATAGAAAATACCCAAGTATATTATCTAAGAAAAGAGCCACTGGGGCTTTTATAAGTCAATGATTTCAGAACTAAGTCCATCGTTACACCTCTAAAGCATTGTGATTTACCTGATTTGGTGGAGGAAAGGCATTTTTGGTAATTTTCTGTCCTTATGGGAATTCAAAAGACAAATCTGAATCTCTTTCTCTCTTCCTCTCTCTGTCCATCTTCTGCAGCTGAAATCTGGCGTATGACTCTTTGAGAGGATGCTTAGATGTTGTGGTAAGGGTGCTTAGATGTTGAGTGCTATGTATTTTCTGGGGTATGAAACATACAGGGTTTTACTCGTCTGTTGTTGCAGAGTGCTGGGTGTATTTTGCTTTAGCCGACTGTTCCGTTGGATTATTCAGCCTTTTTTTAGGATAACAAAAGATAAAATTAATCAAAGGCATAATCAAGGACCTTTTCCTTTTATGCAGTCACATCTCATTACACAACAGTAGTCTTAAACTTTGCCCACCTGCCAGATAGGTGTAAGATGATTAATGAAAGCTGAAACTCTGTCTCAGTTTAGAGGACACAGCAGGGACTGGTGGTGCCAGTGGTGCAGTAAGAAGTACATATGCTGCCTAAAGGGACTCTGGTTCAGTGTGTAAATGTCAGCCCAATGTTGCAGATATTCTGATTTTTCAAAAGAAGCAGGACATGTAGATTTGTATTTGAAAGCTCTTTATTTTAATGAGCCATCTGCTAATTGAAATTTAAAACCTGTATAGTCCAAATAGACCATATCTATAGGTTGGAAGGAATAGAGGGCCTGCCTTTTGTGATCTCTGTTATTTGGAGAGGTTATGTAACCATTGTAACCAGGGAAGGAGACATGAGGATTCCCCTTCAGGGAAACTGACCAGGCCAACACAAAATATGCAGGTTGACATTGGAGATATCTGAAGAGAAGGCCAGGTTTGCATCATATCACTCTGTAGTGAGGCCCACCAGTTGACAAACTAAGCTTCTGCACATTCAGTGTCTGATCTGTTTCGTATTCCCTCACTTGAAATTATGAACTGATAGGTAAAGATCATTGAACATCGAGGAATGCCTCAAATAGGAGTGACAAGATACAGAGCACAGAAACAGAAGAAAAGGAACCCAGAGAAATAGGAAAATATAGAGAGCAGAAGACAATTTCAAAACTTCAAAACAAATTATAATTAATATTCCCAGTAAGATGAGAGAAGATGCATGAAACAGGAACAAGATGCTAATAAAACGGAAACTTCACACTGTTTTTGTTAGTTGTAATAATGTATTATTATACATTTTTAAAAATGTTACACATTTTTAAAAAAGTCCTTAGGCATTAGCAATCTATGCTAAATAATTACAATTTGAATATTGTGATGTCTGGGATGTGCTTTGAAATAATTAAGAAAAAAGGATAGAATGGGGTGGGAGATAGAGCAAATAAGATTGGCAAAATGTTGCTAATTGTTGAAGCTGTGTAAGGGGCACATAGGGGTTTATTATATTATTCTTTGTACTTTTGTATGTTTGAGATTTTCCATTGCATAACCTTTAAAAAAGGATCATTTAGAGAGTAAGAAAGAGCTCTTGAAAATTAAAAATATGATAGCAGAAATTAAAATTTCAACGGAAGTATCAGAAAATAAAGTTGAAAACATTTGTCCAGAAATTAGACCAAAGCAAAGCAACGGAAAATAAGAAAGGAAAAATATGAAATTAGAGGATCAGTCAAGGTGGTCCAGTATTTAACTCTAGGAGTTATAGAATGAGAACCAAAATATCAGAAGGAAAGGGATTATTAAATAATAATAACTGGGTATGGTGGCTCACGCCTGTAATCCCAGCACTTTGGGAGGCTGAGGCAGGCGGATCACCTGAGGCCAAGAGTTTGAGACCAGGCTGGCCAACATGGCGAAACCTTGTCTCCGCTAAAAATAGAAAAATAGCTGGGTGTGGTGGCGTGCGCCTGTAATCCCAGCTACTTGGCAGGCTGAGGCAGGAGAACCGCTTGAGGCAGAGCTTGCAGTGAGCCAAGATCGTACCACTGTACTCCAGCTTGGGCGACAGAAAAGACTCTGTCTCAAAAAAAGAAAAAGAAAGAAATGATAGAGAGTCATTTCCTTGACCTAAAAGGCATGAGTTTCCAGATCAAAAGGGCCCAGCAAAAGGGATGAAAAATGATCCCACTGTGGCATTTTACCATGACATTTCCTAGCCCCAGAGGAAAAGGGCAGATTCTAAGAGCTGCATAGCAGCTCTTGTGTCCTGGGCTGGTCTAGGTGCTCTAGGATCCAGGGCTTCCTTGGCCCAATGCTTCAGATGGTGAAACTCATCTTTTGCTTGGTCAGGGATGATATGGTGGTTGCCTGGCTGTTGGGATTGAAAAAAGAATCTAGGGTCTAACCTCTGCTGATAGACTTCCAACTAGTCTTCCTGTTTTCAGCTTCACTGTTGAAATGCACTTCCTTCAGAAGTTCCTGGTTCTTGTATTCCTGAGCCTTTCTGGAGATGGTGGCATGGGAGCTCACTTCTTACTGGTCTTCCCCTTTCTCCCTCAATCCTGCCTACCAGTTAGGCTTCAGTTTTGGTGTGTGTGTAGACAGGGTCTCACTTTGTCACCCAGGTGGGTGCAGTGGTGCGATCTTGGCTTACTGCAGCCTTGACCTCTGAGGTTCAAGTGATCCTCTTGCCTCAGCCTCCCAAGTAGCTGGGACTACAAGTGTGTGCCACCCATGTCCAGATAATTTTTATATTTTTCTGTAGAGATAGGGTTTTGCCATGTTGCTCTGGCTGGTCTCAAACTCCTGGACTCAAGTGATCTGCCTGCGTTGGCCTCCCAAAGTACTGGGATTACAAGCATGAGCTTTAGGCTTCAGCTTTTGCTGTTGTTACATTACTTGCCACTCCTTTTCATCTCTTAACATCTCTCATCTGCTTTTTTTTTTTTTTTTTGAGACGGAGTCTGGCTCTGTTGCCCAGACTGGAGTGTAGTGGTGCTATCTCATCTCACTGCAACCCCTGCCTCCTTAGCTCAAGTAATTCTCCTGCATCAGCCTCCTGAGTAGCTGGGATTACAGGCACACAGCACTACGCCCAGCTAGTTTTTGTATTTTTAGTAGAGACGAGGTTTCACCGTGTTGGCCAAGCTGGTCGCAAACTCCTGACCTCAAGTGATCTGCCTGCTTTGGCCTCTCAAAGAGTGCTGGGATTTGGCGTGAGCCACTGTGCTCTATCTGCTCATCTGCTCTTATCTTTCTCATTGACTTGGATGATTTATTTTTATTGTTATTATTGTTGTCTCCTTTTTTTTCTTTCCTTTTTTCTTTTTCTTTTCCTTTCCTTCTTTTCCTTCCTCCCTCCTTATCTCCTTCCCTCTCTCCCTCCCTTCCTTCCTTACCTCCCTCCCTCCCTCCCCTCCCTTCCTCCCTCCCCCTCCTCCCTTCCTTCCTTCTTTCCTTTCTTCCCCTCCCTTCCTTTCCTCCCTCCCTCCTTATCTCCCTTCCTCTCTTCCTCCTTTCCTCCCTCCCCTTCCCTTCCCTTCCCACCCCTCCCCCCTCCCCTTCCCTCTCCTCCCCGCCCCTCCCCCTCCCCTTCCCTCTCCTCCCCTGTCCTCCCCTTCCGTCCCCTTCTCTGTCCTCTGCTCCCAATTCCTGTTCTTTCTTTTCTTTTTTTTCTGGAGACAGGTTCTTGCTCTGTTACCCAGTCTGGTGTGCAGTGGTACAATCATAGCTCACTGCAGCATCAAATTCCTGGGCTGAAGGGCCTCCTGCCTCAGCCTACCAAGTAGATTGGACATCAGGTGCACACCACCACACCCAGCTAATTTTTTTCTCTGTTTTGTAGAGACGGCGCCTTATTATGTTTCCCAGGCTTGTTTTCAACTCCTGGACTTGAGAAATTCTCCCACCTTGGCCTCCCAAAATGCTGGGATTGCAGGTTTGAATCAGTACACCCAGTATATTGTTTTAATTTGTTTACAGGCATTCCAGTGAGGTTCTGGGAAGGAGCCAAGTGCATGTTTTGAATCCACCATGTTTGAATGGAAGTTAATTTGTCGTGTTAATCATTAATTTGTATGTCAGAGTTTCTTTTCTTAAGGTTTATTTGAAAATCAAAGAAAACAAAATTTAATATGGAGAAAACAATTTCTTTCTTCTTAAAGTTTCCTTTTTGACTGTTCGCACTCAGATTGGTTTGTTTCTACCGTCTATGAAGTGCATTGGCCCTGGGAGACTCCTGCTCAGTTGAGCATAGAATTCTATACTGTTTTGGGTCTTACTCTAAGCACTGGATGTGTGCTTTTCACCCAACTAGATTATGGAGTCTCTGTGAACATAGGGTGATATTTTAGTCTGCTCATTGATTACCTTATGGCTCCTTATGGATGTGAATTGAATAAATAGTTTCCTGATCAAAATATACAACTCAAATTTGTATTACTTTGTTTTTATATATATTATATGTGCTTCCTGTTTTGTGCCTTCTCAGCCTATTGCTCAGAGATTAGTGGGAAGGAATAAACGTAACAGGTAGACTTTGGGGGTAATACTGATAAGTTAAAAATATCATTCGTTTATGGCTTCAAGGGTATTTTACTGAAATTGCAAATGTTCTGTTATATTTAGAAAGAGGAGAAATGGAAACCTGACTAGTCATTACTCTGAGGGTGGGAAATCTGGAACGTGAGTTCTGAATCAGGTTTCTGTAGATAGCCTGCTTCACAATGGCTTTGCTTAATGTTTTACTGGTAAACAGGTACTTCTGTTTATTTTCAGCTCTTGCCTTTCAGCACAGGATAGCTACAATTGTTCAGAGTATGCCTCTCTTGTATAAATAACAATGCTGTCATTTTCTCTAAAGTCACCTTTTTTATTAAAGAAACGCTTTAATAGTCCCACATATTCTGTAGTTATGCATTTCTGTGAGTGTTTACTGACCCCAGCACAGTGTTTAATAAATTATTGAACTTTGAAGAACCTTTGAGAAGCAAGGGCTTTATGTGACTGAGCGGCAGACATGAAAAAACGCTATCCTCCAGAGTATCTAACAGACAGAAATAGAGGCTTGATCAGACAATATAAGCACCAGGTGAATGATGGTAATACCATGAAATATTTACACCCATAGAGCATGCTTGGGTGGGGGAGGAAAGTGTGTGGGTTTTTATCATTTTGGGTTGAACCTGATGCCATACAACTCACCACTGTATGATCTTAAAAGCAAAACGGAAAGAAAGAAAGAGTATGAGAGAAAGAAAGGAAAAAAGGAAAAGAAAAATAAAGAAATGATGAATATTGATTTGATGATATTTTGTTGTTCACATTATCTTATCACAAAAGCAAGTCTCCTTTTATAGACAGGAACCTTACCAAGAGTCAAGTTTTAATCAGTCCTTAACAGTAACTGAAGGTATCTGACGTGATTTCTTGCTGCTACAATTTTTTAAAGTTTTAATTTAATCAATATCTCATGATTTACCATGTCTCAAAAGCTGTCATTTTATTAGCTGTAAAAATGGAGACTTCAAGAGTAAAGAACTGAATAGCCTGATATGATTTTACTTTTAAACAGAATGTGGATTTATTATTTTTTCATGGAATGCTATTTTAAATTGACTTGTGATTTCTTTAATAATGATCCACAGAGAAAATTAGCATAAAGGAAGAAGTGTCTGAATTATTTAGGATAGATTTGGAAGATATTTATCCCAGCTAACATATTTAGAGAATGTCTAATATCTTATGGCATAGAAAAGGGCTGAAACAAATGTGCCGACCAATTTGTTTTGCATCTGTGCCCAGTATTTTGTATATACCTTTTTTAAAATAAGGATGAACCTTTTAAGATTGCATGGTGTTATCTAACATTATTAAAAGTAGTTATTGTTGATGATGAATAAAGGTTGACAATAATGTGCTTTCTTAAATTTAATTTTACTCATGATTTATTTAAAAAACCTGCAGATTGTGTTAGGGAGATATTTTAATGTTGTGTGTCTGTTTTTTGCTTATTAGTTGGGGAAGAAAGAATCAAATTATGTATTAATAAGGAAGCTCAGATTGACCATAGACATTGGCCTTTCAAGGAGATCATCTGGCTTTAGAGGCTTTGGTCTCCTTTGAGTACCCTGGGTATTTGGTATGCATTATGCTAGACTAATGAATGATTACACTGACCCCCTGATTACAGTGACCTAAATTGGCAAGTTTCTGTCACTTGTAAAGTCAGGGTAGTAATGTTGGAAGGGAAACTGTAGTGAGACTCTCCTTTGCAACTATAATATTTTGTCTGTAGATTGCAAATGAGGGAATTTTATAAAGGCTTTATTATTTGTAATACAGGAACCCATTGCATACAAAGAATTTTTTAGTCTAAGGACCCAGTATTAGTGAAATGTGACATAGATCTATTTGTGAAAGAGTGTATCCAGTTGAAATAGCAGAAGCAAGATTTTATTTGTATGTGTATTATATTTGTTGCCAAAATGATACCCTGGAAAGAACTGGGATTTTCGAGTTTGATGTGGATTTAAATCCTGTCTTTGCCACTTAGTTGTTTCACTTCCAGCAAGTCCTGAACCCAAGACTCAATTTTTTCTCTCAAAGTGGGGTTCATGATGATTTACTTCGCAGATTTCTTAAAGCTTGTAAGCATTCAACACAGCACCCAGAGGGTGGGAGGCACTCAATGAATATTAGCTCCTTTTTCCTTCCTCTTCAGCTAAACCAAAAAGGCTGTATCTAGGAGGTAAGACTTGTAGCAAGTCTGGCTTGATGGAAGGAATGAGTCAGTGAACTAGAAGAAGGGTACTCAAAGCTTGTGGATAACCATGTGAGAAGGTGAGAATGTGTGTAGTGATGGGAGGGTGTGGCCAGACAAATGGACAGATAAAGAAAAGAGGGACCGAGTTCACTGACTTGTAAAGGCAAATGCGATATTGGTGATAGGACACATCATCTGAACTTCCGCTGTCATTATCTGCTTCCCAAAATTAGAGCTGAGAGAATTTATTCTTCTTGTCTTCTTGAACATCTGTCTTTTAAAAAATGCAAAATGTTAGAAATGTTTGATTCGATATAGGGCCAATAAAAATTTGTCTGTTCTTATTTAAAAAAATTTTTTTGAGACACAGTTTTACTGTCGCCCAGGCTGGAGTGCAGTGGCATGATCTCAGCTCACTGCAACCTCCACCTTCAGGGTTCAAGTGATTCTCGTGCCTCAGCCTCCCGAGTAGCTGGGATTTCAGATTCCTGCTACCACACCTGGCTAATTTTTGTATGTTTAGTAGAGTCAGGATTTCACCATGTTGACCAGGCTGGCCTTGAATTCCTGACCTCAAGTGATCTGCTCACTTCGGCCTCCCAAAGTGCTGGGATTATAGATGTGAGCCACCAAGCCTGGCCTGTCTGTTCTTAAATTTTACCTCGGATCGTAATACTTCGATGGAGAATACATTTCTAATACTTTTAGTATGATGGGTACCAATATCAGATTTCCAGCTGCTTCCCACATGTTCATTTTGCAGATTTTAACTGAGGCTTATATATGCTCAGGGCTGTACCATACTCTGGGGATTCAGTGGTAACAGACCAGAGTCCCTCTTCTCATGGAGATTAACATTCTATAAGTGGAAGAAGGCCAGTAAAGAAATGAACTGTGGCCGGGAGTGGTGGCTCACGTGTGTAATTCCAGCACTTTCGGAGGCCAAGGCAGGTGGATCCCCTGCGGTCAGGAGTTTGAGACCAGTCTGGCCAATATGGTGAAAGCCCATCTCTACTAAAAGTACAAAAATTAGCTGGGTGTGGTGGCAGGCACCTGTAATCCCAGCTACTCAGGAGGCTGAGACAGGAGAATTGCTTGAACCTTGGAGGTAGAGGTTGCAGTGAGCTGAGATCATGCCATTGCACTCCAGCCTGGAAACTCCATCGCAAAAAAAAAAAAAAAAAAAAAAAGTAAACAGTATTTAAGGTAGTAAATAAGACCATGTCTAATAGTGATAAACAGTATGTTATGTTAATGACTGAGGGGGAGGTAACTACTTTAGATACAGTGGTTTGAGGTCGCCTTTGATGTGAACACCAAAGGATGACAAGGGCATTCATTTCAGGCTCAGGGACAAAGCTCTGAGGCACTGAAAAGCCTTGCAAGTAGAAGGAACAGAGATGGTCAGTGGCCAGAACTTAGGGAGAAGGAAATGAAAGGGCAAAGGAATGAGGCCAGATCATGATGGTAGGGACCTTAGGCTGCAGTCAAGATTTTAATTTTATTCCAAGTCCCATTGGAAATCACTGGAGTGTTTTAAGGTAGGGAGTGTGTGAGTGGAGTGACTTAATCTGATTTGCATTGTATAAAGGTCACTGTGGCTCTGTGTGGGAATATTGGAAGGCCAGAGTAGAATTAGGAAGAAATATTAGGAAAGGGATGTGCTGATGGCTTGGCCCACAGGTGACTGTGGAGGTTGACTGAAGAGGAAGGATTTAAGATACATTTTGTAGGCAAAGCCTCCAGGATTTACTTTTAGACAGGATAAGGAAGTTTGAAAGAAAAGAAGAATCAGGGAAAACTTCCTGGCTTTTAGCTTGAGTAACTAGATTGTTTTTTGTTTGCTTGTTTGTTTGTTTTGGAGACAGGGTCTCACTCTGTTGCCCAGGCGGGAATGCAGTAGTGTGATGGTGGCTCACTGCAGCCTTGACAACCCAGGCTTCAGCGATCCTCTCACCTTAGTCTCCTGAGTAGCTGGGACTACAGGCGTGCACCATCACACCAGGCTAATTTTTTAAATTATCTGTGAAGATGTCTCACTGCGTTGCCCAGGCTGGTCTCCAGCTCCTGGGCTCAAGTGATCTGCCCATCTTGGCCTCCCAGAGTGCTGGGATTACAGGTGTGAGCCACAGTCCTGGGCTGAGCAACTAGGTTGTGACCATTTACTGAGACAAGAAAACAGGAGGAAGCAGATCTGGGATGAATCAGGTGCTATCCCTTTGGGCAGTCCCATGGCTGGTGTCTGTTTGGCACCCAAGGGAGCATCAAAGAGGCTGTTGTGGAGAGGGAATCTGAAGGTCAGGGCCAGAGATAGAAATCTGGGGAGTCATCTAGTATCTAGCTGACGGGTTAAAGCCTTAGAAATCTTCTTTTGATGAATTATTGTTGTTCTTTAGGTTGTAACGAAGTTTTAGGTCCCAGCTTCCCTGAACTGGAGTGTTTTTCCTTCACCTTTTTCGATCTCTGGGTTGCACTGCCAGACCGTCTCCAAGCCCAACAAACGTGTTTCTTCCAGGCAAAAGCAGAAGATGACAAACACCATGAGCCAGATTTTCTATGACAGACTTGTAAGGAACAAGATAATCTCATTGTTCCTCCTGCTACTTAAAATAAAGGTAATATTGATTTTATAGTAGCAGTTCAGGTCCTAAGGCATGATATTGATTAAGTGTCTGATGAGAATTTGTAGGGTAGCCTCCCAGACCTGCAGCTAAAGGGCATCTCCCCCACTGGGCCAGGCCTCTGTGCTGACCTCCACTGTTATAAGAAGTGTTTTTCTTAGGAATCCTTAGCCCTGTTTAGTCTAGGCACTGTCCAGAAGCATTTATTTTACCTGATGGATGGCTCAATTCAACCTATTACCGTAATCTGACCTTAAAGATGGGAGCCTCATGCTTTTGTTCTTAGTAAATGTGAAGACTCATTTTGACACTGTGTAGAATTATTTTCTTATTAGTAGCAGTAGATTTCATGAATTTTCTGCTGTGGAATTTGCTATTAAAATGCTATAATCTGACTTTCCTCTTTTTTTTTTCACTTTGGAACTTGGCTTTATGGATTTTTTTTTTTAAACAGGGGAAGATACCTCTTTTCATGGTGTCATTATTAAGCCCACGGGACTCCTCAATTTTTTTTTTTTTGTTTTGAGATGGAGTCTTGCTCTGTCGCCCAGGTTGGAGTGCAGTGGCGTGATCTTGGCTCACTGCAGCCTCTGCCTCCCCGATTCCAACAATTCTTCTGCCTCAGCCTCCTGGGCAGCTGGGATTGCAGGCGCATGCCACCTCGCCCAGCTAATTTTTGTATTTTTAGTAGAGACAGGGTTTCATCATGTTGGCCAGGCTGGTCTTGAACTCCTGACCTTAGGTCATGTGCCCGCCTTGGCCCCCCAAAGTGCTGGGATTACAGGAGTGAGCCACTTCGCCTAGCCTCAATTTTAGTGCTCCATTAAGGAGAGTAAATTTCTTGTGGTTATTATGATAAGATGCATTCAAACTACAAGTCAGGTTTTATATCATTTACAGATCAGATTCCGAAGATACCTTGAATACAATTTAGTAACAATCAAGGGATATACTTCACTGGCCTGAAGTATAGAAAGAATTCCCAGAAATCATCTAAAAATAACTGTTTCATATAAAACGCTTTGACTTTCTGTTGTAATAAGATTCATATATTTTTCTCCTGTGTCTAATTCTGGCTGGATTGTTCATGGGGTTGATGTGAGGATTCAATGAGTTAATATAGGCTAAGGTGGATAATATAATGCCTGACATATAGTAAATGTCAATTTATGTTAACTACTATTAGTTGCTTTAACGTGATGTTAGTTGCAAACTCCTTTTACATTATCCAGCACAGGCCTGGGCACACACAGTATGATATTTAAGGAGCTGCTTAATCACTGATCGGTGTCTCCAGCATTTGGGATTTCCTTCGACATTCACAATAGCATAGCTTGTTTTATGTCTTTTCTAAAGTAGTCTAGGAACCTGACATCCTTTGATCCTTCATATGGTAACACTCAAAAGGAGCCATACGAATTTTGACCATTTGCACATCCGCCTATCTTCTTGGTTAACTGCCAGATTGAGCTCAGGTTTTAAATCCTTTGCAGTTAAAAGAGGTAATAAATGTTGACATTCCTGGTACAGTGCCTGGCACAGAATGTGTAAATACCATTTGATTCGGAAACATGACTGCTGGTCAATGCTGCCTCCAGGGAGATAAAACTAAGGAGTGGGGTTGTGGCTTTTTTTGAGGTAGGGGATGAAATATTTATTTCTTACCCGAGTCGAAGATGATGCCGGGGGATCGAATGCTTCTTTTAAATTTCCGTTTTAATGCACAAAGGGGCAACTCTGTGTAGCAGGACCTTGATGGAATGGATAGGCAGCTTTGTAAGTGGAGAAATGGACTCTGTTTAGCTTATGAGCACAGAGTCATTTTGGGGGTGGTTTATGAGTCATCTGAAATATGCATTTAATCTAGATTTGTGGCATGCTGGTGAGGCCGTTGCTTTTTTATGATCTCAAATGTCTTGTCCATGTCAAAACTTGCCTTGTTTTTTTGTTTACTTTGAATCAGAAAAATGTTCACAACCACCCTTGGAATTCCTCCTCAAGTGTGCATTTGGTCACATCACCCCTGGCTACCACCAGTACATGACTGTTTATTTTGGATGTCCTTTTCTGATGTTCAGCTAATTTAACCCATAATGAAGTTAATCCTTGCTTCTTTGGAAAAGTACACATTTACTTATTAGCTGCTTTCAGAGACATTTGCATTTTCATGAAAGCGTGTATATAATTCCGGTGACCTTTGGACTCATCTACCCACATATGTGGTAGGCACCTTTTAAAAGTCAGGATTCAGAGTAAATCAGAACTGTCTTGAGTTGGCTGAAGTTCTCTTTAAGGTTAATAATAAACATAACTGTGACAAACATGGGGAAGTGGTATTGAGTATTCTATTATGTCCATTTATCTTTCCTTCTTCTGAGTTAGAGGGAGAGATGAAATTCAAGCTATGTTGGAATTCAAGTTTGCACCTTGTTTCTTCACATTTATAGCATACTGATTGGAAGCATGGCTGCCAGAGCCAGGTTACTTGGGCTTGAGTACTAGCTCTGTCACTCACTCATTGTTTAACTTTGGGCAGAGTACTTAATTTCTCTGTGCCTCAGTTTCATAATCTGTCAAGTGGGGGATAATTATACTAACCACCATCGAGCGTTGTTATAAAGATCAAATAAGTTAATTCAGGTAAAGAATTTAGAACAGAACTTAGTACATAGCAACTGCAATACAAGCGTTAGATATCATTTTTATTAGTGTTTAGTAATTGCATAAATAAAAGAGATGAAAATCTAAATTATTAATCAGGGACATTTATCTATGAGACACTGTAGGCATTAAGTCTAGCCCTGTGGGTTTATATTAGGGTAGGTTACTGCTGCAACTTACCCTAACTTGATATGATTTTTGCTGCAAAAATTACATTAAAATTGTCTATAATGGCTTAAACATAATAAAATGTATTTCTTGTATATGTAACAGTAATGAGTAGGTAAACAGGGTGGTAGGACATTTTCCTCTCGTATTCATTTAGGGATCTAAGCTGAAGGAAGCTCTGCCGTCTTCCACACATGCCTTCTAAGGTCATCTTAGGTTATCTCTATTCCAGCCAGCAAGAAGGGGAAAAGAGCTGCAGAAATGTGTTTAGGAGTTTTTTTTAATGGGCCAGACCTGGAAGTGGCACTCATCACTTCTGTTCACATTCCATTGGCCAGAACTCAGCAGGAAGAGGAGGAAAACAGCTGCCACTCATCTCAGCCACAGAGTTTTTCAGGGGAGACTAGAAAAAATGTATTGAATCCAAACTCCAAACATAAAATTGCAGAATTGAATTGAATAAATGTTTAACTAAATGTTTATAAAACTCAGCCTGATGTCAGCTTCCAAAGTTGTTACATTTTGTAAGCAAAAAAAGTTACTATATTTGAAAATATTTTGTAAGTTGGAATTTGTAATTTCCAAGAATTCCCAAGTACCATCCAGTGATTGCTGAGAAATTATAGTAGTCATAATTGAGTTTATCAAGGCCGAATAAATTCAAACGAAAAATATTCTCAAATTATTTTTTATTGCGGAGAAGCCTTTAAATGTGAAATGTGATACAATTTAATATGTTTATTTTGATGTTGAGTGAAGCCTTCAAAAGTAGTAGGATCATGGGTTACAGAGGTCTTAAAACAGTCTTGTGATTCCTGTTGTATGCAGACACATTTTGATTGCTTTGAAAACGTGTATGTTGAAGATAACTAAACACGTTTTACATTTGAACTCAGAAAATTTCCCCTTTAGACTCCCCTTTCTTTTCTTTTTTTATCTTCTAATAAAATATTTACTGCTGTGGTCTCCAAGAACATGAATGATACTGCGTTGAATAACCCAGGTGCTTGGTCTGGTGGATGCCAGCGCCAGAGAGGAAAAGTGCCCTATTTTTTTAGTTATCACATTTCAAGGCTAGGCTTTGGTCTTCCTTCTGAATCATTCTTGGCTTCTTGGATTATAGGTTTCTTAAATTCTTCTATTCTCCTGATGCAAGGCACTTCTGAATGGGTGTTTGTGAGATGTAATTTGAAAAACTACTTACTGTGATGGAGTTTTTTTCTTCTGTTTTTTGCCCTGTGATACACTTTGCTGTTGTCCTGCCAATGGAATTCAATTTATAAATTACAAAAGCAAACTGTCCAGGATAGCTCTAAAGAGACTCTGCTATAGGTTGGGGCTATGACAGAGACTTTCTTGAAAGGGACTGGCAATTAAGAAATATAGCAATTGCTTTTGATGATGAAACATTACAGGCATCTCTGAAGGTGGAATGTGGGGAACGTCCAGAGAAGAAAGGGAATAGAGAGGGAACTAATATTTACTGTTTCTCCTACGGTCATCTCCGTCTCCATACAGGACATCTTCATCTTTCTAGTTGTTCAGACCAAAAATCCTGGAAATATCCTTGACTCCGTCTTTCCTATTCCACATTTCATCCATCAGCAAATTCTGTTGCCTGTATCTTCAGAATACATTCAGAATCCAATCACTTCTTACGACCTCTCCTTCTGCCACCCTTCTCCAAGCCACTAGCGTCACTCTCCTGAATTGTTGCAATTTCTTGCTAACTAGTCTCCTTGCTTCTTTCCTTGCCTTTCTCTACATAGCAACCAAAGTGAGTCCTCAAAAACAAAAAAAAACCATCTCTGTTTTCTGTTCAAACTCTTTTATGTTTCCTCAAAATGTTATATGTAGAGTTACCATATAATCTGTCATTTCTACTCCTGGTTACCCAATAGAAATGAAAATGTATGTCCATACGAAACTTGTACATGAGTGTTCACTGCAGCGTTATTCATGATAGCCAAAATCGGAAACAACCCAGACGCCATCCATTCCATTATATGGATATGCCACATTCTAATTCTACATTCATCATTGACTTAATTAAGTCATTCATTCATTAAGTCAATGATGAATGTAGAATTAGAATGTCGCATATCCATATAATGGAATATTATTTGGCAATAAAAAAGAATGACGTACTGGTACCGTGCTACAAAATGGATGAACTTTGAAAGCATATGCTATGTAAAAGAAGCCAGTGACAAAAAGCCACATAGAATAGACAAATCCATAGAAGCAGGAAATAGATTAGTGATTTCCAGGAGCTGGGGAGAGAGGAACGGGGGAGTGACTACTAATTGATACAGGGCTTCTTTTGGGGTAGTGAAAATGTTCTGAAATTAAGTAGTAATGACGATTTCATAGCTATGAATATACTTTCTGGCTTGCATACTTTTTTGAAGGGGAAAATTGTGTGGTATGTTAATGATATCTTAGTAAAGCTGCTATTGTAACAAAAACAACTTCTTTGGCTTTCTTTCTGATCTTTTCCCTGAATCGTTTCTGACCTCTTCTACTATTCTTCTTTTTCTTTTTAACCCACCCAGACTGGCCCTCATTTGTTCTAATAGCTACTGCTTCCTGCCACAGGCCTTTGTATTTTCTCTTCTCTCTTTTGTAGAACTTTCTTCCCCCCAGGTATCTGCATGGCTGGTTCACTTGCTTCCTTTGGTTCTCTATTTAAACATCCCATTCTCAGGAGACTTTCTCTGATTACCCGAAAATAGCACTCCCTATCTTGTGGCTTGCTGGTAGTCTCTGTTTCTTTTATCCTATTTTACTTTTCTCTGTATCATCATCATGTGATACACTTTTGTTTTTTGTCTGTCTTCCTCCATTAAAATGTAAACTTTATGAGGCAGTAACTTGGCTTTGTTCATGACTGTATCTGCAGTAATACATACCACATCTCTTTTCACTAAACCATTAACTCACGCCTGTGATCTCAGCACTTTGGGAGGTCAAGGCGGGTGGATCACCAGGTCAAGAGATCGAGACCATCCTGGCCAACATGGTGAAACCGCGTCACTACTAAAATACAGAAATTAGCTGGGTGTGGTGGCACGTGCCTGTAGTCCCAGCTACTTGGGAGGCTGAGGCAGGAGAATTGCTTGAACCCAGGAGGTGGAGGTTGCAGTGAGCCGAGATCGTGTTAGCCTGGTGACAGAGCGAGACTCCGTCTGAAAAAAAAAAAAAAGACATGGATTTCCTTGGCACTAGTGTTGAATTGGGACTAACTGTATTTGCAGGAGGAATATTCAGTGTGTCTATTCGATGCTACATTAGAAATCATCAGCTTGGAAATGGTCTCTATGGGAAAAGTAATTTTGGTTCAAAGGGTAGAGTGGAACTACTCAGAGGTTACATGGTTTTTTATTGTCATATAAATCTTGGTACACAGTTCCTACTTTTTAAACCATTAGCATTATGCTAATATATAAAGTTTACTACTTTTCATATTTGTCTTACAGATTCAAAGCCTTTAGTTCTATTCAGTCTTAATTTACCACCTATCTGCTCTTCCTTTCCTCCCTTGGAAAGTTCTTAAGGTTTAATTTTGAAGGCGCTTCTGTCAGACGATTATTGGTAAAGTTAAATGTATTTCTGGGAAGCAGCTGATTACTTGGGCCTTTGATTTTTTTTTTTTTTTGAAGGAATTCATATTGAGATATACCTATTTTGTGGTTATTTAGAAAGGCCAAGGTAGGGGGAAAAGAAAAGAATTAAATATATGTATGCTTTCAAAAAGCAAGCATTTAGTTTGGGGAGCCCTCAAAATGTGATTTCTTCTATTCTTGTTTTCTTACTTCCAAGCGTAGATGGAGGATAGCGTCAGTTTCCCTGAACTCCTAAGTTGAAATGTACTAGTCGCTAGGTGGCACTGAAGTATCACTCTCTACACAGCCACGCCATAGGACACTTTTGTTATCTTGCTCCAGCCGACTGGATTTCTAGGTGTCAGGGAAATTGTTTTATTGATACAGGGCATAGTATAATATATTCCTCTCCACCCTAGGCAGCTATTTAATGCCCTGAAACATGCACCTCTTGTGGCCATGGCCTGTTAACTATGCTTATTTGGTGTAATAATTAGCAGAATTTCTCACTAACAGGGGTACTTACCAACACCTCACATCTTCTCTGTGTTTTTGTACGTGATGGATTGTACATTCTGTGGAGAAAGTTGGGAGGGTCAAAGCTTAACCTGTGCCTAACAGGTCTACTTTCTGCGCATTTGTTCAGAATAGGTTTATATTAACTTGCTTTTGAGCTTCTTCAGACCGGAATTGTGTGTAACATAAACACACTGGAGCTTTTATGTGAGGACCTAGTGAAGGTTTGTAAACACAACACTGTTAATTTTCCAACTCATATAATGACAGAAAAATAAATGAATAGCTGCTGGAATAATTGGATGACACTTGTTACTCAGAACTCGGTTGGAAGCATGTCATAGGAACAGTGGGTCTGCCACAAGCCCCACATTTTAGGTTAAAATTGAAGAAGAAAATTACACATGGAATTTTTATTTTTTCCATGGTCGTAAGTTCGGACCCATTTAATTCTTTGTGGTTTTTACAAGCCCTTGTAGGCTCCTAATATTTCTATAGCAACAATTTTAATGTTTATTTTAGAATGTGGTCAGAATTAACCGACAGAAGACCAAACAGGAGAAAATAGGTTTAAAGCAGGAAATACTTTAGTTGGGCCACTAACGTACCCTCGATGACCTCAGGCAAACTGTTTGCCTTCCCTGTTCTTTGCTTCTCTCATTTCTTAAAATAGAGATTATAATATAATATTACCCTTTTGGGTCTCCTACACCAGATAAAGTGAAACAGTAACTCTTTAATATACCTTTGCTTATATTCGAAGCTCCAGGTAAATGTAAGATGTCGGTATAATTACCTAAGAAAGCTTAGAGGATTTTTCTTTGTTGATTCCAAGGTGAGTTGTGGAAATTCCAGAGAATGGATTAATGTAGTACGAGGGCTTAGACTTCTGCATCTGTGTAGATAGTACTATTTTCATGCACCGTGGCCTGGCTCTGTTTCCAAGGTTTAAGTTCCATTCTTTTAACTGTGTATCAACTGTTTTCACTTGGTTGTTCTGCTTTTACTCAAACCCTTTATGTATGGCTGGATTTAGTTGTAGGAAACAGAAACTATGTGAGATACGAAAATAGGTTCATATAAAGTCATCAGGAGGACCAGAGAAATGGGCTGAAGGTGGAGCCTCCAGAGATGGGCGTCTGAGACAATATTACAGACTGGCTTACCAGGGTAGCTGCTCATCTGTCACATTCGGGAAAGGCTGAGAATCAGGAGTCATTCCTAGAACTGTTGATTTGTAAGATCATAGAACCGCAGTTGTACTTGGGATCAGGAAGGTACCACCATTACAACTGGCATTTGAGAACTACAAAGTTAATGGCCAGATTCTGGAATGTTATTGCCACATGACTGTTGCCTGCGAAAACAGTTGAAACAGCAAGGTGGTGGCCTCCATTTTATTTTTGACTTCTGATTTTCACATGCTGCCATTAAATTGGTGAAGCTTGTTTCTTATCCAGAACTCAAGCTGCAAAAGGGTCTGAGAAATGTAGTGTTTACCTTTTCATCCTCTGCACCACAGGAAGGCACAATAATAGGATATTGGAAGGGTGCTGAGTGCCACCATCTACCTCTTCCCCCAGCATGTTTAAAATAAAATATCTTGGCTGGGTGTAGTGACTCATGCCTATAATCTCAGCACTTTGGGAAGCTGAGGCGGGCGGATTACCTGAGTTCAAAACCAGCCTGACCAACATGGAGAAACCCCGTCTTTACTAAAAATACAAACTTAGCTGGGTGGCGTGGTGTGTGCCTGTAATCCCAAGCTACTCAGGAGACTGAGGCAGGAGAATCGCTTGAAACTGAGAGGTGAAGGTTGCGGTGAGCCGAGATCGCTCCATTGCACTCCAGCCTGGGTAACAAGAGCAAAACTTCGTCTCACAAAAAAGTAATAATAATAAAAATAAATAAAATAAAATATCTTTACCTCCAACTAGTATTGCATTTTCTGTCCAGCACAATAACTAGCTTAGTGGGGCCCTCAGTAGATGCGTTAAAGACACTGACTTCCTTGTTTCCGTGTATGGCCCCACCTTTCCCAGTCATGTGTCTTGGTACCATATGAGATTTCAGATCTACCTACCCACCTGTAACTCATGATTCCTTTTCCTTTTCATTGCTGTCTCCTTGTTCAGATCCAGCTCCTGTCTGCCTGGGCTTTTACAGTAGTCTCCTTATCTGGCCTTTGGCCTTTGGTCTTGGTTTCTCTCACTGTAACCATATTATAAGGAGACTGGTGTTTAAAAATCAGAACAACAAATAACAAACATGCTTGCATTGTATTCCTGTCCTACTCAAAAGCTTTTTGAGGCTCCTCATTACATGCAGGATAGAATCCAGACTCCTAAGCTTGACTTTCAGAACCTTCCATAATCAGGGTGCAATCTATCATTCCAGTCTTATCTTCCATTTTCCCCCCTGCTGGAACTGAATTTTAGCCAAAAGTTCTAATCAGTGATGTCTGAGTGTCTTGTCCTTTACTAACTTTTCAGCTCTGCTACCCTTTTGCCTGCTTTTAGTAGTCTGTTTTCTTTTCTCATTTATTCATTCCTTTGATTGCTTAGGCACAGAGTTTTTTTCTCCTTTCTTCATACTTACAGTATGGTTTACTAAGGCATTTTAATTTTATTACCTGTATTGTTAGTTTTCTTTTTATGACTGTATACCCCCTGCCTCTTTTTATGTAGACAATGTAAATATTTGTTGTGGATTGATTTGTTGATTTTTCGTGGTTTAGACATCTACTTGCTTGGGAAAAGGGATGGTAGAGGGTCAGTCTGGGGGCTGAAGCGATACTCTGGCTGTGTGATTTTGTCCTTTTGATTTCTATTAAAAGGATAAATTAACTATTTGCTTTGAGCAAACTAATGCTGAGTTTTGTGGATTTGGTGTTTGAAAAGGGCCCTGGGAGGGAAAACCCTGGAGTTGAGCTCCTTATCCCTGTTTGCCAGGCTGGATGAGCTCCGTGTCTATACCACTGCATTGCAGTTTGCTTAAGTGTGGGTTGTGAAATAGCAATGGAATTTGTCTGTGGTTTCTTGCCAGAGAGGAGGAGGAAGAAAGATTCTGAGTAAATCAGACATGCAAATTAGTAAGGCTCATGGGCCTTAAGCAAATTACACAATAAAATCCAAAGAAATTCACTTTGGCTTCTTTCTGCTTTTCGTGTGTGTGAGAAGGCAGCTATTATATATTTGCTTTAGGCCAGAGGTTCACAATTTTTTTGGCTTCAGGATCCTTTTATACTCCTAAACATTATTGAGGACTCAAAAACTTGTGTTTTATATGTGTTATACCTATCAATATTTACTGTACTAGGAACTAAAACAGGAATTTTAAAAAGCCTTTATTCATTTAAAAATGGCAATAAAATCCCTTCATTACAAGTTAGCATAACATTTTTTTTTGTGAAAAATAACTCTTTTCCAATGTAAAGAATTAGCAAGAAGAATGCCATTGTTTTACTTTTCTGCAGATCTCTTTATGTGTAGCTTGATGCTGGATTCTTATACTTACTTTTTTGTTTCGTCATTGTAATATATTGTTTTGGTTGAAGTATATGAACAAAATCTGGCCTCACACAGACACTAATGGTAAAAAGGAGTATTTTAATTTCTTCTTCACCTATTAAATGTAGGTATTCTTCTTTGATATTATTCCAAAACTTGTCAAGTGGTAGTTTCTTTTTTAAAATATTTTTGTTTTTAATTGACAATAATTATATTTACAGAGCATGCTGTGATATTACATGTACAGGTTGTGGCATGATGAAATCAAGCTAATTAACATGTCTATCACCACACATACTTATCATTTCTTTGTGATGAGAATACTTAAAATCTATTTTAGCAATTTTGAAATATACATTGCTATTAACTCGTCAACATGCTGTGCAACAGATCACTAGAACTTAGGTCTCCTGTCAAACTGAACTTTGTACCCTTTCACTACCATCTTCCCGTTCTTTGCTCTATCCCACCAGCCTCTGGCAACTACTGTTCTGCTCTCTACTTCTATGAGTTTGACTTTTTTAGATCCCATATTTTAGTGAGATCTGTACCTGGCTTATTTCACTTAGCATAATGCCCTTTAGATTCAAGGTTCATCCATTGTTGTCACAGATGACAGAATTTCCTTAATATTATTCCATTTTCTTTAGACAAATGATAATTTCTTAAAGGTTACTTGCAGTATAGAATCTGAAGCTATCCCAATTAACTTTCCTACTTTGTTATATTAAAACCTGTTGATCTCTTTTGCACTTTGAATGGATCTCTTACATTCACATGATTTTGTAACATTATGTTTTGATCATTTGGAAAATTATTATGTCACTGAGTTATACAGATCTTCCAAATGTTCATGCATGTCATTATGCAATGTAAAAAAAAAGGTCACACTCATCAGTATCACCACTGATCTTATGGTAGAAATCTTTTAAGTACTGGGAAGCTCCAAGCTCAAGGTAGCAGATATAAATTTTCCAAATTTCTGATTTTTCTTGACAGTCTGAAGTTTATCATTGGCATCAAGCATGGTCAGTCGTTTTCCTTGAAGTGGCAAGCTCACTTTATTAATTGTTGAGAAAATGTCTGCCAAATACTCAAGTCTGATTAACCAGAAAACAGTCAGTCAACTACTTTTTCAAGTAAAAATGGTGTTCCATGGGGCTAATTCAGCCCAGAACTCAAATCACACGTGTACTTTTCTTTGAGACAACCATTTTACTTCAGCATTTATTGGAAGTACTTTATGTATGTTTCCTATTTTGTCACATAGTATAGTAAAAAGATAGCTACTTAAATCTCAAAATTTAATAGAATTAATAATTTTTCCTGCTTCAACAAGGACATGCTTAAGTGAAACTAACTTCCTTTTTCTTTCTCTTTTTAATGGAATGCATGATAAAGAACATAGTGACTAGTAAGTTTTGGAGGTCTATTACAGCAGCCTGTTGACTATCGTTAATAATAATGTATATTTCAAAATTGCTAAAATGGTAGATTTTAAATACTTTCACCACAAAGTATATGAGGTGATTGATAAGTTAATTAGCTTGATTTAATCATTCCACAATGTATACATATGTCAAAACATCACCTTGTACTCCATAAATATGTATTACTTGTCAATTAAAAGTAGATATTAAATAAACTAAATACAAGTTTAGTTTGGTACTGCTGGCTCGATTAGTCATAAGGCACCTGCAGTTTTGCCCAGCATTCTTTTAACATCAGTGGGAATGTCCACACAGTGAAAAAAGCAACAATAGTATTATTATGAAAATAGTATTGATCTTGTGGAAACTTTGTCAAACTACTGCAGTATACCAATTAGGAAGGTTTGAGTAGTTAAAAATTCAGAGTGGAATAAGAGTTTTATTGATTATATCTTTAAGGCTAATTTCCTTTTTCACCGTGAAACTTAGGCTGAGGCAATCTAGAGGAGAAAATTTCTCTCCTGTCCTGGGATTGCTGTTAGCCCAGGTTCAGAATTCCTGGGGCCTGATTTTTTGAATTTAAGAAGCATAGGGAGATTTTTTTTTTTTACCTGCCTTTGGTGATAATAAATGTTTAACCTGAATCAATGTGATTGTGGGGTTTTTTCTTTTTTTTTTGAATTGTTGTTTTTGTTAGAAAAATAATGAATGACAAGTGCTGCAGAGAACAGTTGTTTGTGAGATGACTGAGAAGGTAATAGAATCTCCTGTTTGGGACATTAAGGAAAGCCTTCCCTAAAAAACCCATTTTGAGCAACTTGGGAAAATTCTTTCAGTCAGTTGGCCTCATTTGTAAGCCTTTGATTGCTTTATTTGTTTGTTTGCTTGCCTGTTTATTTATTTATATTTGGAAGGCAATCTTTCTGCTTCTTGAATGGCTGTCAGATCTCCGAAATAGCATCATTCCTTTGCTGGTGTGAATATAGCCTAGACTTGAGGCAGCAATTAACTGATCATGTAATAGAAGAATCCCAATTTTCCAGTTTCTTTTTTTAACTTCTTGGGTGGTTGGGGCATATCGTTGAAACAATTATTACATTTACTCAAGAGTTTGTCTTTTCTATTAAAAAAAAATTCCATCTAAGTGCCTTACGGTGAAGAGGAGGAGATTGTGTAACTGGAGTCTCCTCTTAACTGGTCTTTATTGTTAAAGAAGAGTGATCCCTTTGTGTTTCAGCTTGGCACACACAATCGTTTTTAATTTAACAGTCCAGCTCCTTTAATAGATCAATTTTCTATTGTGGTTTGAATTTGGTGTACTCCCAATTTACTCTCTAAGCTACGGGCTTCCTTGGAGAAATTGGGGCAGAGATGCCGAAGAGTCATTTTGGGTACAATTTAGAGTTTGTTTATTTATGTAAATGTAAGGAGTACAAGTGCAGTTTTGTAACATGGATATATCGTGTAGTGGTAAAGTCTGGGTGGGCTTTTAGTGTAACCGTCACCTAAATAATGTACTTTATATCCATTGATTTACAGTTTTATCTCAAACCTCTTATTATTTAATGCTAGACATGGAAGGTAATTGGCACTTGTAAATGCCTGCTGTGTGTCAGATGCTCTAGTAGGTGTTTCGACACCCTCATCTAATCTTCATGGTGACTTTCTGATATATCCTGAACCTGTACAGTTTTCTCCACTTCTATTACTGCTACTACAGGCCAACCCACCATCATTACTTGCCCAGACTCCTGCACTACCAATTTGGCCTCTCTGCTTCAACTTTTAACAGTCTCCTGCGTCTCATAGTCCATTTTCCATACATAAGTTGGACTCATTTTAAAAATGTCTATCAAATGATGTCACCTCACTGCCTATAAGACTCTTCAGTGACTCAATGACAAACAGAATGAGATCCTTCTCCTGCTCTGGCTGACAAGCCCAGAACAACCTGGGCTCTGTAGTTTGGAGAGCTCACCTCCCGCTGTGCCCTTGCTAGTCCACCGTGCTCCAGACTTGCTGGCTTACCTTCTGTCCCTGGAAGCCACCAGACTGGTTCTTCCTTAGGGCCTTTGTACCAGCTGTTCTTCCTGCTTGGAGCACTGTCTCCCTAGATCTTTAGTCTGGGCCTGGCTTCTTGTGATTTGTGCCTTGCCTAAAATGACATCTGCTCAATGTGCCTTCTCTGACCAGCTGAGCTACAGCAGTTTTCCTCCATTGCATCACTAGACTTTACTTTCTTTTCCTTTTTTTTTTTTTTTTTTTTTTTGAGACGGAGTTTAGCTCTTATTGCCCAGGCTGGAGTGTAGTGGTGAGATCTTGGCTCACTGTAACCACCTCCTGGATTCAAGCCATTCTCCTGCTTTAGCCTCCCGAGTGACTGGGAATACAGGCATGTGCCACCATGCCTGGCTAATTTTTTGTATTTTCAGTAGAAATGGGGTTTCACCATATTGGTCAGGCTCATCTTGAACTCCTGACTTAAGATAATTCACCCACCTCGGCCTCCCAAAGTGCTGGGATTACAGATGTGAGCCACTGAGCCACTGCTCCTGGTCTAGATTTTACTTTCATTAAATCACTTGATGCAGTGCAGAGTGAGTTTCTGCTGTTAGACTGTTTGGATTTCAATTATGGCCTTGTCACTTACTGGCTATGTGATTTTAGAGAAGTTACTTAACTTTTCAGGACTTTCATTTTCTTCTTCTCTTTTTTTTTTACTCTGTACTACTTTTACAAATTTTCTGTAAATATAAATTTACTCCAAATTTTAAAAATATTTCAAATTTATTCTAGCATTTTATAGAATGGGTATTTTATTTCTGCTATTCAAAGAAATGGTTTTTTAATAACCATTATCTTGGCCAGGCATGGTGGCTCACACCTATAATCCCAGCACTTTGGGAGGCTGAGACAGGTGGATCACTTGAGGTCCGGAGTTTGAGACTAGCCTAGCCAATATGATGAAACCCCATCTCTTTTTTTTTTTTTTTTTTTTTACCGAAAATCAACATTTATTAAACTATGTGCTTCTTTTTTTATTTTTTATTTTATTTATTTATTTTTTTATTATTTTTTAGAAAGAAAAAAAGAGAGAAAGGGAGAAAGAAGGAAGAAAAAGAGAATGAAAGAAAGAGAAAAAGAAGAAGAAAAAGAGGGAGAGAGAAAGGGAATCTTGCTCTTTTGCCCAGGCTAGAATGCAGTCTAGAAATGAATATTAAAAAGCTCTTTTATACTAATAATTGTGTTATACAATGGAGACAGGAAGGAATAAGGGAGGAAAATAACAAACAAACAGCCAACCAATGTTTCATTTAAACCTATGAAATGCTATGCAATTGCTGGGGAGTGATTTACTCCCAACCATGTGGTCACTTTTAGAATAAATGTGATGTGTTACTGAAAAAAAATGTATGTTTTGTGGATTTGGAGTAGAGGGTTCTGTAAATGTTTATTAAGTTTACTTGTTTGAGGTCTAAATTCAAGTCCCGGGTATCCATGTTAACCTTCTGTCTCATTAATCTGTCCAATATTGACAATGTAGTGTTAAAGTCTCCCACTATTATTGTGTGGGAGTCCAAATCTCTTTGTAAGTCACCAAGAAGTTGCCCTGTGTATCTGGGTGCTCCTATATTGGGTGCGCATAGACTTAGGATCATTAGCTCTTCCCGTTACATTGATCCCTCTACCATTATACAATGTCCTTCTTATCTCTTTTGGTTTCTATTACTTTAAAGTCTATTTTATCAGAGATGAGAATTGCAACTCCTGCTTTTTTTTTTTTTTCTCTCCATTTGGTTGGCAAATCTTCCTCCATCCCTTTGTTTTAAGTCTCTGTATATCCTTGCATGTGAGATGGGTCTGGATGCAGCATACCGATGGGTTTTTTGGAATGGCTGATACTGGTTGTTCCTTTCTGTATATAGTGCCTCTTTCAGAAGCTCTTGTAAAGCAGGACTGGTGGTAATAAAATCTCTGAGTACTTGCTTGTTTGTAAAAAATTTTATTTTTCCTTCACTTATGAAACTTAGTTTGGCTGGATATGAAATTCTGGGTTGAAAGTTCTTTTCTTTAAGGATGTTGAATATTGGCCCCCACTCTCTTCTGGCTTGTAGGGTTTCTGCTGAGAGATCTGCTGTGAGTCTGATAGGCTTCCCCTTGTGGGTAACTTGACCTTTCTCTTTGGCTGCCCATAGTATTTTCTCCTTTGTTTCAACCCTGATGAATCTAATGATTATGTGCCTTGGGGTTGCTCTTTTTGAGGAATATCTTTGTGGTGGTCTCTGTATTACCTGGAGTTGGGTATTGTCTTGCCTTGCTAGGTCAGGAAAGTTTTCCTGGATAATATCCTGAAAATATTTTCCAGCTTGGATTCATTCTCTTCGTCACATTCAGGTACACCTATCAAACGTAGATTAGGTCTTTTCACATAGTCCCATATTTCTTGGAGACTTTGCTCATTCCTTTTTACCCTTTTTTCTCTAATCTTGTCTTCTCGTTTTATTTTCTTAAGTTGGTCTTCGACCTCTGAAATCCTTTCTTCTGCTTGATCAATTCGACTGTTAAAACTTGTGCATACTTCACGAAGTTCTCGTATTGTGTTTTTCAGCTCCATTAATTCACTTATATTCCTTTCTAAATTGTCCATTCTCGTTAACATTTCGTCAAACCTTTTTTCAAAGTTCTTAGTTTCCTTGCATTGGGCTAGAACAGGTTCTTTTAGCTCACAGAAGTTTCTCATTATCCACCTTCTGAAGCCTGATTCTATTGATTCCTCACATTCATTCTCAATCAGGCCTTGTTCAATTGGTGATGAGGCACTGCAATCCTCTGTAGGAGGAAAGGCATTCTGATTTCGGGTGTTTTCAGCCTTTTTGCGCTGGTTTCTTCCCATCTTTGTGGATTTATCCACCTGTCGTCTGTGTAATTGCTGACTTTCAGATTAGGTCTCTGAGTGGACGTCCAGCTTGTTGGTGGTAAAGTTTTTTCTGTTTCTTAATTTTCCTTCTTTATAAAATGGAAATATTATTATATCCCCTCCATTGTAAGAATTGAATAAGGTAGTACTTAGCGTCTTTTATGGTTTCTGACACGTTGTACATAATCAAGAACTGTTAGCCATTACTATTTTAAGGTAATTAATGTTATTAAAATCATTGCATATTTTGTAGCTTATTTATTTGGCTATTTTTCTGTCTCTTCCACCTGGAATATAAGCTTTATGAGGGGAAAAATCTTATCTGTCACATTCACAACTGTACTCTAGAGCTTAGAACAATGCTTAGCACATAGTAGGCATTCACCAAATCTTTGTTGATTATTAAAATCTGAGATATAATTATCCCTGTTTTTCAAATTGAGTAACCAGGGTTCAGAGGGGTAAAGTAACTTACCCAAGGCTACACAGCTACTAAATGGTAGTCGTTCCTGGTATTTGGACTGAATGCTGATTACAAAGACCACGTTCTTTCTGTTATGCCACAATAAGTAAGTGGATCTTTAATTCAGATTCTGTCATTTATAGGTGATTTTCAGGTTGCCTTTTTATGTAAATGTGACATGACTCATGAAATGTAAACAGCCCTTTGAGTGAATATGAAAGGTCAGAGCCAAGAGTTAGCCCCACAGACAAGTTCAGAAAGTGAGATCAGGCACATCCACCAAATTGAATGGTGGAATAAAAGTTAGCTGATTCCTGCCTTGGAGATGTGTAGGATAGTGACCTTGGGGTGGGGCTGCCTGAGGATGTTCCTATGCTTTGACTTCTGAATGGACAGGATCCCTACAGTCACTGACCCTAGTTTGAGCTCTTGTACTTCTTTTATCATCTTATTCTAGTTGGTGGAGGCAGAAGTTGAAAAATTAAGATGTTGGCACCTGCAGCCTCTGGAAAATAACAGGCTTGAATTTGCACATGATTATGGTGCGTGGTCTGTGGGGGCTTCACTGAAGCATTCTTTTAACAGCCCTGTTTGTTTTTCATAAGCGAGCATAGCACAGAGGAAAAAATATAGGTTTTGGAGACTGGCATTTCTGGGTTCAGATTTCTACTGTGCTAATTCTTGGCTGTTTTTTGGCAATGAACTTCTCTGCACCTCAGTTTCTTTGTTTATGTAATGGGGATTCAGATGGCAATTAAAGAGAGAGCTTGCCCAGGCGCAGTGGCTCACGCCTGTAAAATAAACACTTTGGGAGGCCGAGGCGGGCGGATCACGAGGTCAGGAGATCGAGACCATCCTGGCTAACACAGTGAAACCCCGTCTCTACTAAAAATACAAAAAATTAGCTAGGTGTGGTGCTACACGCCTATAGTCCCAGCTACTTGGAGAGGCTGAGGAAGGAGAATCGCTTGAACCCAGGAGGTGGAAGTTGCAGTGACCTGAGATCGCCCCACTGCACTCCAGCCTGGGCGACAGAGTGAGACTCTGTCTCAATAAAAGAGAGAGCTTGTCTAAAGTGTCCTATGTAATAGTATCCCCCAGTTTGACCCTTTTGAAAATCTGATGAAAGTTATGGAACTCCCTCACCAGACAAGTACCCATATACACAGAACTTTGTATTTAATTTCATGGGGTTCATGAAGCCTCTGAAACCCAACTTAAGAATAATCCACACCAACCAAGGTCCTTAGAGGAAGACTTTGTGTTTTTGTTTTGTTTTGGCTTTCTGCAGTCTTTTAATAATGTTTACTGAATGAGAGAATGTAACTAATTTTTGGTTTCCATAATCACTTTAAACTTGATATTTGATTTCCTTTTTTCTGGGCCCTATGACAATGCCAGCTTCATAACCTAGTCTAGGCATGCCAGTTACCCACTGTGGCAATAAATATCTGAGCCTGTGGTTTTTGCCTTAGGTAAACTGTAGAGGTGGACTCATGGAATGCTTGGAAAATTTTTCAGTTTATAATAATGTGTAAATGTCAATAGCCAACTATTGAGGAATGGCACCTCAAAGTATTTGGGTACCCTTGATTGGATGTGACCATCTTGGTGTGTGAAATTTTGCTAATGCTTCTTTCCTAATAGAATATACAATCTCACGGCTAGAAAGTCTTAAAGATCTTTTAATTTAATTCCTCCAGATTGATTAAGTGGTTTGTCCAAGGTCATTCAACTGGTATGGTGGCAGAGCTCAAGCTATAAAAGTCAGGTGAGTATTCTTCAGCTCCTCAGAAGCCAGTAACTTCCACTGACTTCTGTGTGGCTGAAAAACCTTAAACCTTTGACACAAGGTCCACCCATATTAATGTTGAATGGTATTCATCACTGTCTGAAATTGGCTTATTTATTTATGAATGTTTATTCTTGCATTTTCCTCCATTCTCACAAAATGTAAACCCCATAAGAACAGGAATCTTGTCTGTCTTATTCACCCTCGGTATCCTTAGAACCTTGTGTGTAGTTGGTGTGTAATAAATTTTGGTTGAATGAGTGGCATTTCCAATAATGTCAGAAGAGTTGGGATTTCTTTACAGAATTTTTTTTTTTTTTTTGACACAGAGTCTTGCTCTGTCGCCAGGCTGGAGTGTAGTGGGTCGATTTTAGCTAACTGCAACCTCCACCTGAAACGATTCTCCTGCCTCAGCATACTGAGTAGCTGGGACTACAGGCCTGCGCTACCACGCCCAGCTCATTTTTGTGTTTTTAGTAGAGACAGGGTTTCACCATGTTGGCCAGGATCGTGTCAATCTCTTGATCTCGTGATCCGCCCGCCTCGGCTTCCCAAGTGCTGGGATTACAGGCATGTGCCACTGTGCCTAGCCTCTTTACCGAAATCTTTATCAGTAATTAAACAGGCACTCTACCAGGCAGAGGTATGAATGAGATATGGTGCTCAGCTTCAAGGAGTTACAGTCTAAATACCAAAATACCAAAATCGAGAGCAGCAGACCAAATTGGGCCCACTGCATTTTTTAAAAGTTTAATTTGACTGGTGGGCACTGTGGCTTACTCCTGTAATCCCAGCACTTTGGGAGGCTGAGGTGGGTGGATCACAAGGCCAGGAGTTTGAGACCAACCTGGCCAACATGGTGGAACCCTGTGTCTACTAAAAAAAAAATACAAGAAAAAATCAGCTGGGAGTGGTGGCACACGCCTGTAATCCCTGCTACTTGGGAGGCTGAGGCAGGAGAATCCCTTGAACCTGGGAGGTGGAGGTTGCAGTGAGCCAAGATTGTGCTGCTGCACTTCAGCCTGGGTGACAGAATGAGACTTTGTCTCAGAAAAAAAAAAATTAATTTATATGCATGCTCCATTTCTGTGTCATTTACATGCTGAATAATATTCAGCATGTAAAAGACAAAGAAAATAATGTGTGTCTCATTTAACTGCCTGATTTCTGATGACATTTAAGTTCAGGTCTTAGGTTCTATAGATCAGTGGTTTCTAAACCTGGTTGATCATCACCTCACCTCAGTGGCTTTAGAAACAATACAGATCCTACTTCTGGAGATTCCAAACCAGGGCTAAGGTGGGGCTTTGGAAACTGTACTGAAAAACAGTAACTCTGTAGTCATTTGCAATGAGCAGCCAAATCTAGCTAGATATCCCTGCTTTATGGGTGAGTATTGAGCACAAGGACTTCGTCTTAAAACCTGGAACAGATATTCTATATTCATAGCATCTTTCTTATCTTTGAAGATTTTATGTACTTTTCAGTACATTGTTCTGTTCCAAGGGGCTCTGTAAAGTATACTTGCTGTCTGTACATTTCCACTGTGAAAACTCCTTGAAATCATGTAGACAAATGAAAGCTAAACATCAAATAAGTAACCTAAACTGGTAATACTCCTATTTGGCTCTCCTCATGTCTTTTCATGTGGGTTAGCTCTTCAACTAGATTCAGCGTATAAATTGAGTATGTATGGTTACATGGTGACTTTCAAGAGTAAATACTTTTTCTGTGGAACAAGAGAGATGGATTTGCGGTTTTCCAGGATTCCTTTTCCCTGACTTGGTAGAAAGATAGCCAGGCGTAGCTCAGCAGACCTGAAAATAGGTGAGCTGTCAAGGTGTTGGCAGGGAGAGGTCCTCTGGGTGGGACTCGGGGCATCCTACCAGCGAAAAAGAGATGAGGTTTAAGTGATTTCACATTTGGGCTTTACTTATTATAATTGCTGCAGTGCTAAATTGGGTGTGACAAATGTAACAGGTAATTGCCAAGTAGGTTTCATTACCAGTCATTGCATAGATAAATGATGTTCCTTATGTTAAAAAATAAAACCAAACTAAAGAAAAAAAATTGGACTATATTTGGAGTTAGAATTCAGATATTACAGATATGTTCATATATATCAAAGCTGCTTCAATGTGTCAGTGAACTCAGTTCATTTACCTCTGCTAAGGTGGTATAGTGTATGTGGGGGTGCAGCATGGGGAAAGGTGGGGAGGGGTTGTGATTTATGAGAAACTGTAAAAGAGGTTAGAATTGGAAACAAGTTTTTTTCTTAGAGGAGTGGCAAATAGTAAGTAGCATTTGGATTGCACTCAGCTCTAAGAGTTAGAGTTAAGCTTTTTGATATTACTATTATATATTAATAGTATATGTGTGTGACCAGTCTTAATAGATTTTATTCATTAGTAACTTGGTTGATTTAATGAAAATATCTTTAAAAGGTATACTGAAGCACAGGAAAACCTAAGGCACACATCACTGTCTGGAGATTCAGTGAGGAACAGGGCAGAGTGCCAGTGCGAATGAAGAGGGATTTTTTTGCCTCCTTGGTTCACTATTTATTCCGAGTAACTCCAACAATGCCTTACATGAAGTAGACATAAAATAATTACTGAATGAAAGAAGAAAGGAAAGTATACTTAGTCTCTGCTTTCATGGAGCTTACATGCTAGAGGGAGAGAGAGAGAGAGAGATAAAAATTAAGTACAAATAAATAAACAGGATATATGATAGTGACTAGGGGGAGAGCACTGTTTTTGATAGGATGGTGGGGATTGGGCCACTTGGAGAATGAATCGATGAGAAAGAGAAAGTTATGCAAAGCTTGGAGAGGAAACATCATTTGAGAAACAGAAAGAAGGCTTACATGATTTGAGAATGACGGAGAGGGAGATTTGAGGGAGAGATTTGCTATGATTAAGAAAGATAGTCATGATAAAGTGTGCAGATTTTATTTTATGCACAGTGGGAGCTCATTAAGAAGGTAAAAGTTTTTAAGCAAGGGAATGGCGTGATTTGATCTACCTTTTAAAAGAGGTTGCTGACTGCTTTAGAGGATAGATCATAGGCAGGGGACAAGAGGGAGATCAGGAGGAGGCTATTGGCCTGTTGTAGGCGAGAGATGGTGGTGGCTTTGCCCCAAGAGGGTAGCAGTGGAGATGGGAAAAGTGGATAGATTTGGAATGTATTTTGGCATACAGAAAACTGTTAAATGGTCTCAGAGGGTTGCATAAGACAGTTGATACACTGCCCCCACCCCATGCAAACACACACATTCTTTTTTCATGATGAACTTTCTTTAGAAGCATTTGTTGGATTGTGAGATTATAGGCCATAAGTGAGAAAACGACTCTTTTTAAGCGGTGGGGGAATCCTAGGAGAGGAGAAAGAGCTGTGTGTGCTGCCCATGGTGGTGCACTGCTGTGGTTCCACAGTTCCAGGCAGTTTTGACAGCATGGATTGAGTGCAAAATGGCAACACATACTGTATCTTTTGGCAGATCAGAACATAATGAAAATAAAATAAAAACATTCAAAACTGGCTCTTGAATGAAATAGGATTCAGAAGAGATGATCTCAAATCTACTTTATGAGATAATCTGCTTTTTAAAAATAAACACTAACATCAGTTATGCATTTAGAATGTCTAAATTATTATTCTAGGTTCCTTGTGACTGCTGTGAATTCAGTGATGCACATGGATAGTCTCTGTTACTCTGAAGTTTTTAATAGGTAACAGCCAGAAATTAAGTGGGAGAACATAAGAGCAAACTGCAGTGCTAATAGCTGGTACCTGAAGCCATTAACTTGAAGCTTGTCATTCCTGACCTACTGTTTGGACATAATATGGTAGAGAGGCTAAGTATGACTTGAACATTGATTCCATAGAAACACCATCCTTGTAAAGAGAGCATGCACCTTCAATTTCTAGGGCAGCAGCATTTGCATTGCAACTTGCATGTCTTGGTGGGGGTAGCACTTCTATCATCTTGTGGGCCAAAGGGAAAAAGTCAGGTGAAAATGGCTCTGTTGTTGTTAAAAGTGGCAAAGCAGGATAATAGGTTTCTCTTAATGGAAAATGCGGCCAATATTGGCCAACTTACTTTGATTTTGGTAGTCATACCACCACCCTGGAAGGCACCCTAGATAGAGGTCGCTTGCTGCCACTCATTTTACAGATCAGGAAACTGAGGATTTTCCTGAATTTAAGCATTAAGTGTAGATATCCCTGCTGGCCGAAGTTAATTGGCCAACTAGAATTAAAAAAAAATTTTTTTTTAAAATTTCTTTTGTGTTAGGTTTCAAAGGAATTGTCAGTAGGAGAAGCCTGATTGTTCCTTTTACACCGACTCATACAATTTCAGCAGATGACATCTGAGGCCTAATGTTGAAATTTTATCTGGAAGTCTGGTATATTTAACTAATCATATAAACATCTTTCATTTTAGACTGTTTAGCATTACCCTAGTAGACTAGGTGGGCCAAATGACATTATAGTTAAATCAAGCCAATAAATATACAAGAAAGAAGGCAAATGAGTGTAGACTCTATAGTGAGTGATGGAGTTCCGACCAGCCAAAGACACTGAATTATTCATTGCTGCTGGTTTATGGAAGAGCAAACCCAGAGATGTGTGTGTTATGCTGATTCTGTGTGATCGGCAACTTCCAGGATTGACCCTATTTTCCTGTCCTGCTCAAGTCTCCTTCCTTCACTTAAGCATGTATTGTGGGTATTCAGAAATGCCATGCTTTTGTTTAGAGTAGCAGGATTGGTGTTGAAGATCAACAAGAAAAAGCAAAATGGGCTTGTCTGTCCCGTCAAGTCATGTGCTGTCAACATTTGTAGAACATGTGCCCTGAATTAGGAGGAAAAAAGTAGAGATTCCTAAATTTAGGAAGTTATAATCTGATGCATCTTCTTCAGACTCAGGCCTTAACTAAAGTTTGTAAATTCTTTCTCTTTCATCTTTATTCTTTCTCTATTCTTTCTTCTCCCCCGCCCACCTCTTTGGCTATATGCTGTTCTGCTTTTGATACAGAATTGCCCTTATTTGGCTGGGTGTGGTGGCTCACGCCTTTAATCCCAGCACTTTGGGAGGCCAAGGCGGGTGGACCACTTGAGGTCAGGAGTTTGAGACCAGCCTGGTCAACATGGTGAAACTCTGTCTCTACTAAAAATACAAAAATTAGCCAGGGTGGTGGTAGGTGCCTATAATCCCAGCTACTAGGGGGGTTGAGGCCGGAGAATTGTTTGAACCTGGGGGGGCAGAAGTTGCAGTGAGCTGAGATTGTGCCACTGCGCTCCAGCCTGGGCGGCAACAGAGCAAGGCTCCATTTCAAAAAAACAAAAACAAAAGGTTTGACCTTATTGATGCCCAAACTCACCTCTATCTCCATTACCCTAGCTTTTTGGAAAATATTTAGTACTGGCATTTCTTCTTCATTGATTTTTTTCTTCTACCTGTTTCTTCAGTCTCATGTGGGCAGTTACCTCAGCGGGAGTAGGGAGACCTTGGGTATGTGTCTCTTACTTGTACATACTCTGTCATCTATCAGTAAGTGTGTAAATACACTGTATTTTCCCATTCAGACATATTGTGTCAGTAATAGGAACCAGGTGTTTGAATAAATTAACCATGTGCCAAATTTCATTTTGGAAATGAAATATTTTAGTTCAAGACTGTAGGACATTTATAAAGCTGAAATATATTGCAAAGTGATGAAAGCTTTCTTAAATTCTGTTATAGTCCTGTACCTTAAAGTTATTCATTATGACTTATAGTTATTATCTATGTGTATATGCTCATCTACATATGTAAAACATGGAGATATTCTCTCAAGTGAGGACTTCATGTGCCAGATTTTTCAGCCTGGATTGCATTTTATGGATGCGAGAGATACCCTGAAAATGGAACCATTGGCATAACCTTGTGTCTAATGTAATAACAGGGCTCTAATGAACTGCAACATGAGCTCAGATCTGCAAAATATTCAGAGAATACAGGCAAAGAGCAGTTTTTTCCTCCTTATGAGCTAGGTTGTTCTCCAAAAGCAACAAGTACTACTTGTCTTTTCAGAGAGCCGTCATGGAGCTGTAAGACTCTTTGCGGTTTAGACTTAATGTGAGTAAGATTCCTCTGCATTCTCAGCCTAAAAACACTTGACAGTTCTCTTGGAATTTGAAGAAAGTTTCCTAACTTTGAAACTAGAGAAGACTCTCATTTTGGATAAGACAATTGTTAACATTTTTTCTGTTCTAATTTCATGATGCCAAAAAATAATATATGGTTGCTCTATTTGGAGAATAGTAGGTAGTCTCAGACCCTTAAGATCAAATATAGTTTAGAAATAATGTCAATTGCATATGAATGTTTTTATTCCCCCCCCCCCCCCCCACCGCCGAGCCTTTCTGAATTTTTGATTTCTTCAAATTCTACATGTTTTTTTGTTTTTTGACTTTCACACAAACTGTTTATGGTGTCTGGATACATACATGTATATAATTTATGTGTATATTTGTATATGTATACTTATATATACACATATGTTTTATATTTTATATATGTATACATATGTATTTTGTAACATATACATATATTACTATGTATTTTTTAAATTGTGGTAAAATACGCATAGGATAAAATTTATAATTTTAATCCCTAGCCTTTTTTTAAACCATTTAACAAGTGGTATTAAGTACATTCTCATTATTGTGGAACTATCACCACTATCCATCTTCAAAATTTTTTCAGCAGCCCATACTGAAATGTACCAAATAAACAATAACTACTTATTTCTACCTTTCCCCAGCCCCTGGCAACCACCATTCTATTTTTTGTCTCTACAACTTCAACTATTTTAGGTACTGCATGTAAGTAGAATCGTATGGTATTTGTCCTTTTGTGACTGGCTAATGATGACATCAATTTAAAATTAAAAACAGGAGAAATAGGGTGGGTGTGTTGGCTCACATCTGTAATCTCAGCACTCTGAGAGGCTGAGGCAGGAGGATTGCTTGAACCTAGGAGTTTGAGACCAGCCTGGGCAACAGAGTGAGACCCCCATCTCTACAAAGAAAAAAAAAAACAAAAAAAAAAAAAAAAAAGAAGAAAGAAAGCAAAAAACTAGGAGAAACAGATTTAAGACAGGAAAGAAAAATATTGACTTTGATTTTGGTCTTATTGAATCTTAGGTACTGTCAGGTAAGGACTTTCATGTTGTAATATCCCGAAGACAGTTTCAAATATAGGTCTGGAATAGAGATGACGACTTCAGAGTTATCCGTAATGAACTCATTTTAAGAAGACGAGATTGCCTAAAGGAAGAATGTTTTATAGAGTTAGAAGAGTAGGATTTATCTGATGATCTTAGGAATTCTGGCCTTTTATCTTAAATTGTTCTTTAGGAAGTTTAGTAGAAAAAAGAAAGGATGCAGATAGTGTCTGCTATTAAGGGCAGAGGAATAAAGACCTGAAACAGAGACAGAGAAGAAGGGAGCCTAGGTTATAGGCATAAAAGGGAGAGGATGTCACAGAAACCAAGGGAAATGAGGATTTTGAGAAAGAGATGCAGGTAACTGTGCCCACTGTTTCCCTAATGACCAAGAGGATAGTGCTGGGTTTTAGTGAGTATGAGTTGGCCATTGACCTTGGAGAGAATTGTTTTAGCAGAATGGCGGTGGTTGAAACCAGATCCTTGTGGGGGGTCAGGGCCAAAAATAAACAGTAGGAATCCTTGGCAGTTTTGTTAAATTGCTCTTTAGGAAGCTTGGTAGGGAAAGAAAGTTTGCAGAAAGGGAATCTGAGGCACATAGAGTTTAAGTAACTTGCTCAAGGTCGCACAACTAGTAAATAGCAGAGGCAGCTTACGCTCCGGTTCTGGAACTGGTGCTCTTAATCATTGTTTTAGGCTGTACTCTCCCACCTTTTTTCTTTGTGGTTGTAGGCAACTTACTGAGATATCTATACATCTGCAGTTAAAATCCAAATAACTCAGTGGAGAGCCTGGTCCTTTGTTATTACGTCTCAGATTGAAGTTTTATATCTTAGAGCATAATGAAATTACATATATGGTGGTTAGGTTAGGTTGCAAGTCTTGGAATATATGCAGAAGAATAACTTTATTACAATGATTATTTACTTTTTATAAGACAATCCAGCAGTGGTAATTTTTCATTAGTGATATAATTGCAAGAGGAAACTTGAGAACATAAAATGCACATTTTGAAATAAGATTAAATACATGCCGATGAAGTTACAGAGTTTTATGCAATGCTTCAATCAAGAAAGCATGATAATAAAAAGAGTGTATACTGACTTTCCGGAATCCTGAGAATGGATAAATGGAAACAAAGAGAAATACCTCTTTTGTATTATAAACCTCTAAAATAATTACTAAATAAATTATTCTTTTAGATTTTTTTCTTTCACTCTTCATCACTATTAGGCAAAACTGATAGTCGATGTAGTCGTGTCGGTAGCTAAGAGATTTTTGTTGTTGTTGTTAAAGTGACATATCATATCTTGTATAATTCAGTTGTGGCTACATAAGTGGAGGTATTTAATGTCTGATTATACAGCCTGTTCTTTGGAAACAGCCAAAAGCCAGATAGCAACAGTAGAGAGCAAAGGGTTATTAAATGGACAGTCACTGAGGTCACTTATAGTGACTTTACTGTAACACCATGTGCATCTGCTTTCCCATGGCAGGTGGTTTGATAATGACTTAATGGCTAAAGCTTTGTAAAATTACAAGAAAACCCAGAAATCTTGCTGATCTTAAGTGTTATTATTTACAGTTGGATGCTTAGCAGGAAAGTGCTAAGTCTGATCATACTAACGCTAAGTCAGGCAGAACACGTGGTAAAATCTCATGGAGCTCTGTCCTTGACCCTTGAGAAGACTACCCAAGTGTAAGATTTCAAGGTGGAAAATATCCTGCAATATGACTGAGAGAATTTGGCTTTTTCATCTCAACAGGTGTGGCCAAGAGGAGGAGTTTCTCCTCTTGGAAATGTCAAGGGGTGTATTATTAGGTCCTTGGAGCCAGAATGTAGGTAGAGTGGCAAGGAAGGAGTTTTAATTAATTCTGTTATCTCTCTTTTATCGTTTGGAATGGTATTGCCTTTGGTCTTGTATTCACTTACAAAATTATGGACAGTATTTGATTGTGAGGAAGAATCTTGGGTAAGTTATTATCTTTGTTTTCAGTAGAATTACTTGGAGCTGGCTCAGGAAATTATATTAAAGTTTGTAAGGCAGTTACAGCAAATGATGTCAAAAGAAGTTTGAATGGGGTCAAAAGAAGTTAGAATTGTGCCATCTGAGTTTTTAGCCCTTAGTAAAGGATCCAGCATTTTATTTTGTTTTTTTTTCTACTTATGTCTTTGATATTAATATATTTTTCAGAATATGATAAACCACCCTTCCCCCGAAGTTTTATTTCCACAGTCACTCCCTAACCTATATTTCTATTTTGCTTCTCATCATACACATTTTTCTCTTCAGGAGACCTTCTTTTCCCTTTTGAAACTTGTACTATGTTCTTAAAATTGATGATTATAGGTGAGAACTTAAGACCAAGTTTGTGAGACTTGGTCTTAAGTTCTCACCTATAATCATCAATTTTAAGAATTTAATATTCAAATTATCTGAAGAACTGAAGTACATTATTTTGTACTTGTTGTTTTCACTTATTTAAAAAAATTTTCCCTTGAAAGATAAATTGGTGAGATTAAGGAATGCTATAGCTAACTTTGTAGAATATGTGGAGAACTGTGAGTTAAAGTAGAAAGGTGCTGTCTTAGGGTGAACATTTTAAAGGTGCTAGAAAATGTAATATTACAGCTTGAGTCAAGCGAAGTGAACTCTGCTAGGGACTAAGTAGTTTGTTAGAAAGATGCTCATAATTAAAGGAGGAATAAAGAACATTCTAACTAATCAACTGGGATGAACCCAGATTCATTGTCTTTATATGCAAATAAAGCATAGATTCTTAGATTCAGAACAGTAAAAGATAAATACCTTAGAAAACAAACAAAAGGCATGAACAGGCATTTCACAAAAGAGCTACTGCAAATATCAATAAACATATTAAAAGTTACTCAGCCTAACTAACCATCAAATAAATGTAAATTAGAGCAGGAGAACTTGTTTTTTAATTTATGAACTTGCTAAATATTTAAAAGTTTGATAATAACTGATGTTTGAGTATATGAAGAACTGGGTATTATTTGTTGATGGACATGTACCATACCATTTTTCTGGAGGGCAATTTCACAATGTGAATCAGAAGTCTTAATAGTACATACGTTTTGACCTAGTGAATCTCCTGGTGAGAATTTTTATCCTAAAGAAGTTATATGTGCCTTCTTGTCAAGATGGTACAGTAAGCTCACAGTTTGTACTTAACCTTCTGCTCTAAATTTATAGGAATGGCATATATAATGCATTAAAAGAATTAAAGAAAAGAAAAAAGTTACAGGTGGGCTTACAGACAAGATAGTGTTGTAGAACTGAAAGCCAACTAAACATGAAGGTGACTGAAGCCATGGTGCTGCAGAGGCTCTGGGTGCAGAAACAGGAAGCTAGATTTAGCTCCCATAGTGTACTAGGGACTGAAAGTTTACCACTTGAGATAGGACCGTAACTAGGGTCGCTGCTTGAAGCCAGGGGCGGGGATGAAGTTGTCCATCCCATAAAGGCTAAGTAAAGGCTCCACATGGAGGCTACAGTTTATATGGAGCTGTGGATCTTGAGGGACAGGAGAAGATAGATTCAATTTCAAGAATAGAAACTGAATCAAACTGTTTGTGGGGGAGACAATGATGGGGAGAAAATGTGGTGTTTCCTGTTACCATTATGAGGTTTGGTCCTGGACAGTAGCACAGGGATGCTGGTGGAGGCAGCTGCAGAACCACTATGGAGGGGAAAGGTGAGTACAGGGGGTGCGAAAGGGGAAAGAAAGAGAGAAGCAAAGAAGAAAAGCCTTTCACTTAGAATTAGCCTTCAAAATGCAATACCAAAATACTTGGAGAAAATAAATACCAAGAAAGATAGCTGACAAAATCAACAATGAGAACAAAAATTTATCCCAGACGAGATGAATTTTTACAGAAAAGTCAGTCAAAGACTAAAAGAAGCATGTTCAGAATACTCACGGGGATAAATAAAGGCATTACATTGATAAAAATTATGTTTAAAAATGTCCTCAAGATATGCAGAAATGGAATAGGAACAACAGCATGATAAAGAACCAGTTACAAATTTTGAAAATGAAAAATATGGTCATAGAAATAATAAACGTAATAGGATGAACTTTAGACCTCACACTATTAAAAAGAGAATTGATGAATTAGAAGAGAATACTAAGGAATTCACTCAGAATGTATCATAAAGAGACAAAAGATTTTATAAAAGGCAGTTAGGAAATTTGAAGGATAGATGGAGTGGTTCCAATATATGTCTAATATGAGTTCTGGAGAAAAGAAAACACAACCTCCAACTCCTGGCCTCAAGTGACCCTCCTGCCTCAGCCTCCTGAGTAGCTGGGACTATAGGCACATGACACCACACCCCATTATTCCTTTTTTTTTTTTTGTAGAGATCAGTCTCACTGTGTTGCTCAGGCTGCTTCCAGACTCCTAGGCTCAGGCCATCCACCTGAGGTCTCAGCCTCCCACAAGTGTTGGGATTACGGGCGTGAGCTACTGTACCTGGCCAAGAAGAAAAATTTAAAGAGCGAAGAATTGAGAATTTTCTTATTTAAAGAATGATGAGTTCTTAGATACATTGAGTAGTACCATCATGTTGATACTGTGGAATTTAAGGGTTATAGAGGAAAAAACATTTTTGAGATATAAAACAAAAAAAATGCTGATTACCTACAAAAGAAAAATTAGCAACAATAGATGCTAGAAGAGAGGAGAATACTATACTAATATATGCAAAATGCTAAGAGAAGGTTGTAGTTAATTTTGATTTTTAACCCAGTTAGTCTTTGATTCAAAAGTGAAGGAAAAAGGCAGGTATTTTCAGATATAAAGAAAGACCAGGGAAATTACCATTCATGGAGTCTCACCAGGGAAACTATTAAATGCTGCTCTTTAGCAAGAAGAAAAGTGAAATCAGAGGTAAGGTTTTGTTTTTTTTCTTTTTCTTTTTTTTTTTTTGGAGATGGAGTCTCACTCTGTTGTCCAGGCTGGAGTGTAGTGGCGTGATGCTCACTGCAACCTCGGCCTCTTGGGTTCAAGTGATTCTCTTGTGTTAGCCTCTCGAGTAGCTGGAATTACAGGCATGTGCCATCACATCTGGCTAATTTTGGATTTTTAGTAGAGATGGGGTTTTGCCATGTTGACCAGGCTAATCTGGAACTCCTGACCTCAGGTGATCCGCCTGCCTTGGCCTCCGAAAGTGCCGGGATTGTAGGAGTGAGCCACTGTGCCCGGCCTGTTTTTTGATTAAAACAAGCAAACAAACAAGGGTGAGCATAGAAATTGATAAAGTGTATTCCAGTACAAAATTCACTTAGTTATTGGTTTTAAATACTAGTTTTTGTTTTAAAATAAATATAAAACTAACTCTGGAGAATGATGGGAATGTAAGGGAGAAAGTAAATTATGTGTGATCCAATATTAGGGACACAAAAGGGGACATATGACAGGTATTACTAATATCTAAGAAAATATGATATACTTGAGAGCTAACTTAGATGAAGTTGATACATACCTAGAAAAATATGCATTACTTAAATTGCTTCAAAAAGTAGAAAATCTGAATAAAGCAATGAAAGAAACTAAATGATAATCAAAAATCCATCTGTCAAACGACAGCAGGCCCAGTTTTATAGGCAAGTTAAACCAAATCTAAGTAATCCTTAGCTACTCCTCTTCCCTTTTAAAAGAGTTTTATTGGGTATAATTGACATAGAATAAACTGCACATATTTAAAGTTTTGAAGTATATATATGCTTGTTAAACCACCAAAATCAAGATTGGGAGACATGTTCATTATCACTCCTAATTTGGGTCCCTCAGAAATTCTTTTCTCCTTCTCTTTGCTGGTGGCTGTAGGCAGCCACTATCTCCTTTCTATTACTATTGACTAGTTTGCATTTTCTAGAATTTTGTATAAATGGAATCAATCATACAGTATGTGCTCTTGCGTTCGCTCTTGTGCTCTCTCCCTTTTAAAAAATAGATTCTGTTTTTTCAGAATAGGTTTAGATTTTGGGAAAATTGTGAGACAGGCACAGAGATTTCCCATGTACTCCCTACCTCCACACATGCTTTGTTACACACACTTCACTATTATCAATGTCCACCATTAGAGTGGTACATCTGTTACACATCATTATCACCCAGTATCCATAAGTTTACATTAGGGTTTACTCTTGGTGGTATATATTCTATTGCTTGGGACAAATGTGTAGTGACATGTACTTACCACTGTTTTATAGTATCACACAAAGTAGTTTCACTGCCCTAAAAATTCTCTGCATTGTGTGCTCTTTTTGGGCGGTTTAGGGGGAGACCTGTCTTCCTTCACTCAGCATTGTGATTTTTGAGATTCATCATGTTGTTAGTGCATTCCTTTTTATTGCTGATTGGTGAATTATCGTATACCATAATTTCTTTTACTTTTTTCAGTATACTGCGATTTCTTTATCTGTGCACTTGTTGATGGACATTTAGGTTGTTTCCAGTTTGGGGTGATTACAAATAAAACTGATGTGCAGATTTTTATGTAGACATGCGCTATCATTTTGTAGGTATTTAATATATACCTTTTTAAGAAAGTGCCAGATTATCTTCCAAAGTGGTTGACTATTTTGTTTTCATGAGAGCAGCATGTTAGAGTTCTAGTTTGGGGAGCAGATTTTCTTAAATTTCATGAAGTTTATCCCTTTTTTTTTTTCTTTTACAGATTTTGCTTCCGGTTTCTTATCTATGAAATCTCTGCCTTGTTTAATCTAAATAATGAAAGAGTTTCTATGTTTTCTAATGCTAGTTTTATAGTTTTAGATTTTATATTTATAGTTAGCTTTTATATTGAATGAATAGTGAATGAAATAAATATTCATTTTGAGATATTTTTGTATGTGGTACAAGGTGTGGATTGGAGTTTTAAAAAAATACAGCTATGTGATTCTTCAAGTATTATTTGTTGAGGACTGTTCTTTCTCCGTTTGAATCTTTGCCAAAAATCAATTGAACATAAATATCCGGGTCTATTGTGGACCTCTCTTTTGTTCCATTTATCTGTTGGTTTGGTGTTATATCAATGCAGGACTGTCTTGATTTCTATAGTTTTATACTAAGTCTTAAAGTTAGGTAGTAAAGTCCTTCAACTTTATTTTTCTTTTTCAAAGATGTTTGATCACTTTAAGTCTTCACATTTCTAAATGAATTTTAGACATAGATGGTCAATTTTTACCAAAAACAACCCTGCAGCGATCTTAGTTTGAGATTACATCAATCGGGGACAATTAAATATGTTATTGAGTCTTCCAGTCCACTAACATGGCATATCTCTTTATTTAATTTCAGTAGTATTTTTAAATTTTCTCTGTATAAGTCTGGAAAACCTTTTGTCCAGTTTATCTCTGAGTACTTTATAATTTTTACTGAGGTAAATGGTATTTTAAAAAAAATTCAATTTCAGATGTTGGTTGCTAGCATATAAAAATAAACTGATTTTTGTATATTGATCTTGCAATGTAACTAAACTTTTTATTAGTTCTAATAGCTTTTTTGCAAATTCTGTAGAGTTTTCTACATAGATGCTTATGTCATATTGAAATAATGACATTTTTACCTTTTAAACATTTATTCTCAATACGAACACCTTTCACTTCTTTTTCTTGCCTTGTGGCACTGGCTAGAACCTTCAGTACAATCTTGGATGGAGGAGGTGATACAAACATCTTTGGCTTTTTTCCTGGTCTCAGGGTAAAATCATTCAGGCTTTTACCACTAGGTAGGTTTTCTGAATGTGTTTATCAGGGTGATTGTTGGGTACTGTCTAGTGCTCTACTGCATCTATTCAGGTGACCCTGTAGTTTTTCTTTCTTAGCCTGATAATATGATGGATTTATGTAGATTTTTGATGTTAAACCAACCTGGCATTCTTGGGTTAACACTTGGTTATTACATATTATCCTTTTTATGTGTTGTTGGATTCGATTTGCTAAAATGTTCTTAATACTTTTTACGTTTATATGCATGAGGAATATTGGTCTGTAATTTTCTTTTAACGTTTCTGGTTGCTTTTGGGATTGAAAGTCATAATTTTCTGGATTAATTCTTGTAGAATTATTGTTATTTCTTTCTTAAATGCTTGGTAGAATTTATCAGTGAAGGTTTTGGTTTTGGAGTTTTCTTTGTGCAAAGTTTTTAAAATACAAATTCAATTTCATTAATAGATATAGGACTATCTATGTCTACTAAAAACGTGTTATCCTTTCCTTTTTCTTTTTTCTTTGAGTGCAAGGCCCATCTCTTGATCACCATTTTGTCCCAAACATATCCCTGGCACTTAGTGGGTCGGGAGTAAATGTTTGCCGAATGGATGAATGAATGAATGAATGAGGCAAACTCAGAGAGAGGAATTGGGGACTGTGTCTGTGCTTGGCCCAGTGTTGGGTTGTTTGTGGATGACATCTCATTCTCATCGTGTAATAGAGGGATAATGCAAAAGCGTGGAGCCTCAGGGCTCCAGAGTCCTCATCCTCTGAGCCACATCTCCTTCTTAGCCAAGGTCTTTTCACTCTCTGGGCAAGTCTTCTCACTTTGCTGAAATGACAGTGTTCCTTGTGCATGCCTGGTCTAGCCCAGGCTAACCTCTTCTTGAGTGAACCCAGGTAATTTGTGTCTTCCAAGGAATTTGTCTATCTTATCTAAGTTCTAGAGTTTATTAGCATAAAGTTTATAACATCCCCTTATTATCCTTTTAATAGGTATGTTGAAACTTCTGTGTGTTTTTAAAAATCATTCTGGCTAGAGATTTAAAATTTTCCTTTCTCAAAGAACTAGCTTTTGGCTTTTTTTTTTAAACCTTTCTGTTTTCTATTTCATTGATTTCTTCTGTGGTCTTTTATTATTTTCTCCTGTTTATTTTATTTGTTCTTTTTTTTTTGAGTTTTTCCAGATGGAAGCTAAGGTAATTGATTTGTGACCCTTTTTTTTTTTTATTATAGGCATTCAATGCCATAAATTTCCCTCAGTATGCTAGTTTGGGTGCTCATTTTTGTTCAACTTAAAATACTTACTCATTTCTCTGTTGTTTTCTTTGGTGACTCATGTATTATTTAGGAAACAATTATTTAGTTTTCAAATATTTGGGGATTTTCTAGATGTATATCTGTTATTATTTTAAATTTAACTCCATTTTTGTCAGAGAACATAGTTTTTATGATTTCAATCCTTATAAATGTATTGAGACCTGGAGATGGTCTGTCTTAGCAAATGTTCTATGTGTCTTTGAAACAAATGTCTATTTTGCTGTTGTTTGATGGAGTGCTGTCTACATTAGTTAGTTAAGTTGGTTGGTGGTGGTGTTGAGTTTCCTTGGTTTTTGTCTATTTGTTCTACTAGTTATTAAGACAGGGATATTGAAATCTTGAACTATTAACTGTAAAATTACCTATTTCTTTTTGTTCTTTCAGTTTTTGTTGCATGTTTGAAGACCTGTTATTAGGTGTATAGATGTTTAAGATTATGTTCTTGATGATTTGACTACTTTATTATTATGAAATGACTTTATCTCTTGTAATTTTTTTTGTTCTGAATTCCATTTGTCTGATACCAGTATAGCCACTTCAACTTTCTTTTAATTAGTATGACTGGGTAAATGTTTTTTCCAACTTTTTACTTTTTTACAATCTTTTTTTTTATTGCAGTAGAATATATATAACATAATTTATTATTTTAACAATTTTAAAGAATACACTTATGTGCCATTAAGTACAATTTCACAATGTCATGTCTATCCTTTTACTTTAAACCAATTTGTTTCTTTATATTTGAAGAATATTTTTATAGGCAACCTATGGTTGCATACTGCTTTTAAAAAATCCAGTTTGACAGTTTCTGTCCTTTAATTGGGCTATTTAGATAATTTACAGTTAATGTGATTGTTTCTATGATTGGATTTAATTCTACCATTTGTGTCTGTTCTTTGATTCCTTTTCTTCTTGATTTCTGCCTTTTTTGGATTTTTTTATAGTTCCATTTTATCTTTTTTGTTGGCTTATTACTTGTAATTCTTTGTTATTTTATGGTTGTTTTAGGGTTTCTAGTATCCATTTTTATCGTATTTGAATCTTTCTTGAAGTATTACTGCACTTCACATGTAGCGTAAGAATTTTTAGACAACAGTATACTTTCATTTCTCTTGGCCATTGTGATGTTGCTGTCTTACATTTTACTTCCACATATGTTATGAAACCCACAATGTACCAATCTTGTTTTTGCTTTAAATAGTCAATTATCTTTTTATAAAGACTTAGTGAGAAGTAAGTCTTTTATATTTCCTACATAGTTACTATTTCTGATACTCTTTATTCTCTTAAGTAGATTCAGATTTTTATCTGTTATCCTTTTCTTTCCACCTGAAGGTCTTCCATTATCAGTTCATACCTTGAAGATCTGCTGGTGTTGAATTCTTTCTGGTTTTGTATATCTGAAAAAATAATTATTTATCCTTTATTTTTGAAATATGTTATGGATTTCTCCACAATCTTCTGTCTTCTGGCAACCATTTTTTTACAACAAGCTATTTGGTGTTCTTTTTTTTGAAATAGAGTCTGACTCAGTCACCCACACTGGAGTGCAGTGGTGCGAACTTGGCTCACTGCAACCTCCACCTTCCAGGTTTAAGTGATTCTTGTGCCTTAGCCTCCCAAACAGCTGGGATTACTGGTGCGCGCCACCACGCCTGGCTAATTTTTGTATTTTTAGTATAGATGAGGTTTTGCCATGTTGGCTAGTCTTGTCTTGAACTCCTGGCCTCAAGTGGTCCACCCACCTGCCTCAGCCTTCCAAAGTGCTGGAATTACAGGTGTGAGCCACCAAGGCCAGCCTTATTTAGTGTTATTTCTATAGTTTGTTTTTGTATATAGTACATTCATCTCTTGCTATCTGTGGGGGGGGATTGGTTCCAGGACCCCTGCAAATATAAAAATTCACAAATGCTCAAGTCCCTTATATAAAATGGCATGTAGCATTTGCATATAACTATGCACATCTCCTTGTATACTTTAATCATCTCTAGATTACTTATAGTACCTAATACAATATAAATGCTACATAAATAGTTGTTATGTTTCATTGTTTAGGGAATAATGAAAAGAAAAAACTCTGTACATGTTTAGTACAGCTGCAACCATCCATTTTTTTTCAGGAATATTTTTGATCCGTGGTTGTTTGAATCCATAAATGGGGAATCCGTGTATATGGAAGGCCAACTGTACGTCTTTTTGTCTGACTGTTTTTAAGATTTTATTTTTTTCACTGGATTTAAGTAATTGGATTATGATGCATTTTAGTGTTATTTCCTCTTGTTTTTTCTGCCTGAAGTCCTTTGAACACCTTAAATCTGTGGATCAATGGTTTTTATCAAATTTGGAAAATATTTGGCCACTATTTTTTTTGTCTCCCAATCTCTCTCCTCTCCTTTGGTAATTCCAGTTACATGTATTAAGCTGCTGAAAATATCCCATAGCTCACTGATGCTCTGTTAACTTTTTCTTCTGTCTTTTTCCTCTCTGTAATTCATTTTGGATAATTTTCCAAATTCTTCAGGTTCATCCTTCTTTTCTCCTATTATAATGAATTTGTTTTGAATTATTTTTATCCAGTGTATCTTTCATCTCAGACATTGTGGATTTACTCTCTAGAAGCTTGATTTAATGTTATTTCGGTTGCTCTACTTACCATGCTGAATCTTTTCCCAACTTTTTGAACTCGTGAGCTACAGCTGTACTTACTCTTTCAGTGTACCAGTCTACTCATTTTGTCATCTGTGCAGTTTTTGCGCAAGTGTCAATTAGTTGATTTGTCTCTTCATTATCAGTCATATCGTCTTGCCTTGTAGATTCTCTTAGAAACTTCTATGCCCTTTCGCTTCTGATTGGATGGCAAACATTGTAAATTTTTAACACTGAAGTACTGGGTTTGGTGCTTCCTATTCCTTTAAGTAACTCATTTAAGTTACTTGGAAACAGTTGGATCGTTTCAGGTATTCCATTTGACTAGAAAGGAACAGAGTGACAGTCTAGGGCCATCACACCACTGCTGAGGTGAAATCCTTCTGAATATTTTTCCTGATGTTTTCTAAATTATGAGATTTTCTATCCAGGCTAGATGTTTTGTCTGCTGTAGTGTCGGCTTCCATTTTTGGAAACAGAACAAGACTTACTAAATATTAATTAGAAAGATCTCTTTTGAAAGCCTTGTAGAGCTACCAAAAAGCAGCCAGGACTTGAAGGTCCAAGAGCAGTGGCTATTAAGTGTTGGTTTTAAAAGTTTATAAGTAGGAGTGATTTCAATTAAAAAATTTAAAAAGTGTTGTGTATGTTCTTTTTCAGATAAAAGTTAACCAATTCTTAAGAGAGATTATTTCTCTTGCCTCAGGGATGGTGTGACGCAGTGGGTGTGGCACTGGGAAATAAGAATGTGAGTTGTGACTCTCTCATGAGCAGCAGTATAGTCTCTTGCCAGTCACTTACTAGCTGTGGATGGGCCTTAGTTTCTTCATCTGTTCTAAAATTTTGCAATTTTGGCATATTAAAAATTAGGCGATCACCACAAAATAGTTAATTGACACATTTTATATATGTAAACTTTTATGGAAAGTTTTTATACATTTCTCTGTAGATCACCGAGACTAATTAATATCTGAATTTGTATTAATCCAGTAATATTAATCTGTGGCCCAAAATATAATTTGATATGGTACACATAGATTCCTGTATAAGTAATTTATAACTAGGAAATAAAGCTGTTCTTTTATAGACGTGAGTAAATAACAATAACAACGAATGGTTACCAGAGTGTATTGAGGGCTGCTTATGGGCCAGGCTCTGTTCTTAGAGCTTTACGTATTAACATCATTTACATCTCACGAGGAGATAAGAAACTAGTTCCAAATCATGCACCTAGAGTCGTAGAACTGGCATTGGAATTCAGGAGTTTGGCTCTTTAGGTCATACGTACATAACAGAGGAGTTTGCTTTGTTATACAGATCCCTGCTTCACTGTTTGAATGCTATTTGCCTAATATCTGCATAGTTTGTAGTTTGTAAAATGTACTAATATGTATAAATAATTTTATTTTATCATCACAACTTTTTGAAACAGTGTCTTACAGATGAGGAAATTGAGAATGAGCGAGTTTCACTCAAAATTCTATTCTCACCTCCAAATCCAGTTTACTTTTTTTTTTTTATAGTTTTGTTCCGTATATTTCATAAATATTTTTTATATCTCAAGTTTGTGATAATCTCCTTTTGCATTGTCTTCTAATATTTAAAAATTTTGTTTACCAAATTTGAGTCTTCAACCCATTGGGATTACTCTTTTTTTCTTTCTTTTTTTTTTTTTTTTTAGAAAAGAGAAAGAGAAAAAGGAAAAAAAAAGAAATGAAATAAAGAGAAAAAGAAGAAAAAAAAGAGAGAGAACGGGAATCTTGCTCTATTGCCCAGGCTAGAATGCAGTCTACAAATGGATATTAAAAGCTTTTTTTTTATACTAATAATTGTGTTATACAATGGAGACAGGAGAGGAATAAGGGAGGAGAAATAACAAACAAACAGCCAACCAATATTTCATTTAAACCTATGAAATGCTACGCAATTGCTAGGGAGTAATTTACTCCCAACCATGTGGTCACTTTTAGAATAAATGTGATGTGTTATGGAAAAAAAATGTGTATTTTGTGGATTTGGAGTAGAGAGTTTGTAAATGTTTATTAAGTTTACTTGTTTGAGGTTTAAGTTCAAGTCCCGGGTATCCTTCTTAACCTTCTGTCTCATTAATTTGTCCAATATTGACAATGTAATGTTAAAGTCTCCCACTATTATTGTGTGGGAGTCCAAGTCTCTTTGTAAGTCACCAACAAGTTGCCCTATGTATTGGGTGCTTCTATATTGGGTGCGCATAGACCTTAGGGTCGTTAGCTCTTCCCGTTACATTGATCCCTCTACCATTATACAATGTCCTTCTTATCTCTTCGGTTTCTATTACTTTAAAGTCTATTTTATCAAAGATGAGAATTGCAACTACTGCTTTTTTTTTTTTTTTTTTGCTCTCCATTTGGTTGGCAAATCTTCCTCCATCCCTTTGTTTTGAGTCTCTGTATATCCTTGCATGTAAGATGGATCTGGATGCAGCTTACTGATGGGTCCTTTGAAGTGGCTGATACTGGTTGTTCTCCTCTATACATAGTGCCTCCTTAAGAAGCTCTTGTAAAGCAGGCCTGGTGGTAATGAAATCTCTGAGTACTTGCTTGTTTGCAAAAAATTTTATTTTTCCTTCACTTATGAAACTTAGTTTGGCTGGATATGAAATTCTGGGTTAAAGTTCTTTTCTTAAGGATGTTGAATATTGGCCCCCCACTCTCTTCTGGCTTGTAGGGCTTCTTGCTGAGAGATCAGCTGTGAGTCTGATAGGCTTCCCCTTGTGGGTAACCTACCTTCTCTCTGGCCGCCCGTAGTATCTTCTCCTTCGTTTCAACCCTGATGAATCTAATGATTGTGCCTTGGGGTTGCTCTTTTGAGGAATATCTTTGTGGTGTTCTCTGTATCACCTGGAGTTGGGTATTGTCTTGCCTTGCTAGGTCAGGAAAGTTTTCCTGGATAATATCCTGAAAATATTTTCCTGCTTGGATTCATTCTCTTCATCACATTCAGGTACACCTATCAAACGTAGATTAGGTCTTTTCACATAGTCCCATATTTCTTGGAGACTTTGCTCATTCCTTTTTACCCTTTTTTCTCTAATCTTGTCTTCTCGTTTTATTTCGTTAAGTTGGTCTTCGACCTCTGAAATCCTTTCTTCTGCTTATAATTCGACTGTTAAAACTTGTGCATGCTTCTCCGAAGTTCTCGTATTGTGTTTTTAGCTCCATTAATTCACTTATATTCCTCTTTAAATTGTCCATTCTCATGAACATTTCGTGAAACCTTTTTAAGGTTCTTAGTTTCCTTGCATTGGGCTAGAACATGTTCTTTTAGCTCACAGAAGTTTCTCATTATCCACCTTCTGAAGCCTGATTCTGTTGATTCCTCACATTCATTTTCTATCAGGCCTTGTTCAGTTGGTGATGAGGCACTGCAATCCTCTGTAGGAGGAGAGGCATTCCAATTTCGGGTGTTTTAGCCTTTTTGCGCTGGTTTCTTCCCATCTTTGTGGATTTATCCACCTGTCATCTGTGTAATTGCTGATTTTCAGATTAGATCTCTGAGTGGACGTCCAGCTTGTTGGTGATAAAGTTTTTTCTATTTCTTAATTTTCCTTCGGCGGATGCCCCTCCCTCACAGAGCTGGACCTTCCCGGGTTAAGCTCTACTTGCTGTGAAACTCTCAATCTTCAGCAGTTCCAACTGCTGTTTTTATTTATTTATTTTTTTTGTGGAGGCGGGTACCAGCCTTCCCCCTGCGGCGACCCACTACGCCGGCTAAACAGCGGCGTTAAGATTTGTGGCGCTTTCTGCCCGGGAATCCCCCGGTCTGGTTCCCCACTTCAGTCCGCTTTTTAATCAGCTAATGGGAGACTCTGCTTTTCCGGAGCTCCAACGCACCAAAGGGCACTAGTCCCGTATACTCCGGACTAGAACCGCCGCGTCGGGGCGCCTGCAAACGGCCGCACCCTCCAAAAGGGTCGCACTGGCGACCCATGGGTCTCCTCCGCCAAGAATCTCTTGGTCCGTGGGCTATGAAAATTCGTCTGAAAAATGTGGCGTCCACTCACTCTCTGCGCTTTCAGTGGGAGCTACAATCCTGAGCTGCTGCTAATCGGCCATCTCGATCTCTCTCCCCAGTTTACTTTTTTACTGTGCCATATTTTTATGGAGAGGGAAGTTTTTCATAAGACAGGGAATGCTGAATTTGTTGAAATTGTTGAAATACTTGTTTTCTTCTTAAGCAAATATGGTATATGTATATATGAAATATTTATACTTCTTTTGATTTAGCTACTTCTTATTGATCTTTTTTTTTTTTGGAGACAGAATCTCACTGTGTCACCCAGGCTGGAGTGCAGTGGCGCAATCTCGACTCACTGCAATCTCTGCCTACCAGATTCAAGCGATTTTCCTGCCTTAGCCACTTTAGCTGGGATTACAGGCGTGCGCCACCATGTCTGGCTAATTTTTATATTTTTGGTAGAGACGGGGTTCGCCATGATGGCCAGGCTGGTCTTGAACTCCTGGCCTCAAGTGATCTGCCTGCCTTGGCCTCCCATAGCGCTGGGATTAGAAGCATGAGCCACTGTGCCTGGCTCTTATTGATTTTTCTAGTGTTAGTTTAGATATGTCTTCCTTACCCACCAAGCACTCTGCTTAAGGACTGGATCATTTTCTCACTTAAAACCCTCACAAGATTATGCAGTTATTTTCACAACGAACACTCACTGGCCATTATTCATCATTGTATTTTGAAAAGACTCAGGTAACAAAATTAAACTTTTATTAAACCTGACACAAGATGCATAGTTGAAGAAGTATATGTGGAAAATGATACATGGATAAAGAATAAGTGGCCGAGCACTGTGGCTCACGCCTATAATCCCAGCACTTTGGGAGGCTGAGGCAGTTGGATCCCGAGGTTGGGGTTCAAGACCAGCCTGGCCAACATGGTGAAATCCTGCATCTACTAAAAATACAAAAAAATTAGCTGGATGTGGTGGCGGGCACCTGTAATTCCAGCTACTCGGGAGGCTGAGGCAGAGAATCAGTTGAACCCAGGAGGCGGAGGTTGCAGTGAGCCAGGATCGCGCCACTGCTCTCCAGCCTGGGTGACAGAGCGAGACTCCGTCTCAAAAAAAAAAAAAAACAATAATAATAATAATAATAATAATAAGTGTTCTTAGCAGCATAATCTTGACATAGCTGGAGATTCAGGACTGGGATGAAAAATACACTTCATTTGTAGGTGAGTTACACCCTTACATGATAAGTCATAATCCACTTAATCTTTTTGTGTAATTACTGTAAGACTCTCAAACCATATCTCTATTTGACAAGATACACAAGCTCAGATACAGCTTAACTTTTTTACAGTAAAGCAGAGGCTTATGGCTGGTGTAGTTTCTGATATCTAACTTTAAACCGTTATGGCTTTGAGTTGCGGTGCTTTTTAAAATTTTTTTTGAGACAGAGTCTTACTCTGTCACACAGGCTGGAGTGCAGTGGTGTGATCTCGGCTCACTGCAACCTCTGCTTCCTGGGTTCAAGCAATCCTGCTACCTCAGCCTCCCAAGTTGCTGGGACTACAGGTGCACACCACCACACCCAACTAATTTTTGTATTTTTTCGCAGAGACAGGGTTTTGCCATGTTGCCCAAGCTGGTCTCGAACTCCTAAGTTCTAGAGATCCTGCTGCCTCAGCCTCCCAAAGTGCTGGGATTACAGGTGTGAACCACAGTGCCTGGCTTTGGTTGTTTTACATAGGTCTTTTGTCCTCTTTTATTTTGCTAGAGCTGTGGAAATGGGTGGTAGCCTGAATGGAGGGGATCTTCATCTGCCCCCTCCTGCCAGGTAGGAGAGCTGAGGCTTCGCACTCTCTCTGGCTCTCCTTGTGGCATTTGTGAGCAGCTTGATGTATTTGACACAAGTGTGACAGCAAAGAAGTGTGTGAGCAGAGCAGTGTGCTGCAGGGCCCAGCTGTGTGGATTTATCTGTACATCAGTCCGAGGAGCAGCAGTTAGCCAGATCTGACAGTCAAATGTGAGCTCCTTCTACCTGCACTCCAGAGTGCATTTTAATGTTGTGTGTGTTTACCGTGGTTGGCATTTGACACAAAGAAAATTGTCAGCGCTGTTTTTTCTCTCCTCTTTTCCAAATAAATACTTCATTGTACATGGACAAAAGTATGCACTTTCTAAAACAATGCCAGAAATCATGTTGTCTTCATCTTTATACTGCATTTCATATGGGAATTAGTAGATTAGATGTTTGAGTTGGTAATAGGTAAGATGTTGAATAGGTAAGATGCTTACATAGTGCAAAAGTCAAAACAATATAAAATAGAATATTGTGAGTAGTCTTGGCTCTGCCTCTGTCCCTTTCTAGTCATTTCCCTCCTCTATTGACAGATAATCACTTTAATAGTCTGTCATTTATTCTTTATGTTTCTATATGCAAATATAAGCAGATGTTCTGTGCCTTGCTTTTTACTTCCCAATATCTTCTGGAGAGCTTTTTAGTTCATAAACAGAGACTGGGTGCTGTGGCTCACTCCTGTAATTGCAGCACTTTGGGAGGCTAAGATGGGCTGATCACCTGAGGTTAGGAGTTCAAGACCAGCCTGGCCAACATGGTGAAACCCCGTCTCCACTAAAAAATACAAAAGTTAGCTGGGTGTGGTGACGCATGCCTCTGTGCTCCCAGATACTCAGAAGGCTGAGGCAGGAGAATTGCTTGAACCCAGGAGGTTGAGGTTGCAGTGAGCTGAGATCGCACCACTATACTCCAGCCTGGTGACAGAGTGAGACTCTGTCTCAGAAAAACAAAACAAAACAAACAAACAAAAAAAACCAAAAAACAAAAAACCAAGAAAACACCAAAGAGCATCCTTGTTTTTGTTTACTGTTGCATTATACTTCATCATGTGGATGTCCTGTAGTTTATTCAACTGCCCTCTGGCTGGAGATTTGCATTGTTTCTAACCTTTTTGCTCTATTGAGGTAATAATTTACATATCATAAAATTCACCCTTCTGAATTGTCCAATTCAGTGTACACTCCAAACTTTTGTTCTACAAATAATATTATGTAACGAGTAGCCTTGTGTGTATATTCTTCTGAACATGGTAGAAGTATATTAGAAGGATAAATCAGAAGTAGGATCGCTGGCTCACATGGTTAAATGCCTTTGAATTTTGAAAGGAATTGACTATTACCCTCCCTAAGTATGGTTCTGTTTTGCCCTCCTGACAGCAGAAAATGAGAGGGCCTGTTTCTCTTAGTCTTACTCCCTTTTCATAAAGGAATCTTAATCTTTGATATTAATAAAGCAGTCAAAAATTTTTAATTTTGATGTTTATGAGCTACCAATTTAATTTAATATTGTTATGTGATTGATTTCATTGATGTAAACATGACCAAAACTTCTCTTTATGTTTGTAAATACTGTTATTTAATAAATGACCTTGTCAGTTGCTTGGTAAAACTGCAAGTACTGACTGTTGATGTTCAGAGCAGATTTTTATCTGTAGGGTCTTAAGATGGGTGATTTCCTGGCCCTCATTCTCTGCTGTCATATAGATACAACAATGCTCACAGTATTAAAATGAAAATTCCTAGTGGAAGATCAATTATATGCTGCTTGCTCTAGAGTAGGAAAAATCTCGTCAAATTTTATCCTTTTGATACAGCCTTCTAAGTTACAATGTTTTATACCTGTCTGATGCTCCGTTCTGAAATGAACTGAGAAGTGGTGGTTGTTTCAAGCATTTAGCTGAAGCATTAATTACAAGCAGATGTTCAGCCTGCATTGGCACTTGTAGACCTATGGGACAGGTCTGTTGCTGTTTTATCTGATTTAGGTGGAGTATGTGATTCCTTTTGGGAGTCCATACTTTTGTGTTCCTCTTTATACGTAGATTAGCTTTACTGATGGACTGTCATGAAGAGATCTTAAGGTGGTGTTTGCAAGGTGGAGCCATTTCAAGGTTTGAGAACTGTGCATTTGAATTATTCAAGGCTCACCTTTTTTGGCATTTATAAATATTCTGGCACTTTGTGTATTAAAAAAACTAAGAATTGGTAAAATATTCATAGGAAAATGGAGGCTTTTCTGGGCTTGAAGTAAAAATTGAGGTATAGGTTGTGATTAAATTCATGCTGAAGTCCAGAAATGTACAAGTATGTGCATGGAAATATCATTGGTTCATTCTATGGCACAAATAATGGTTAATACTGAAAAACAGATAAATGAATTAACCAGTAGTGAATTATCCAAACTGGTTTGTTGATTATTTGTAATGGTGTGTGTTAACGTTAGTATTATAATTATAAAAGTATTCATAATTTAGGCCAGACATGGTAGCTTATTCCTGTAATCCCAGCCCTTTGGGAGGCCAAGGCGGGCAGATCGTTTGAGCCCAGGAGTTTGAGACCAGCTGGACTCTCATACTGAGACCTCATCTCTACAAAAAAAGTAAAACAAAATTAGCCAGGCATGGTGGCATTGCACCTTTTGTCCCAGCTACTTGGGAGGCTGAGTTGGGAGAATCACCTGAGCCCAGGAAGTCAAGGCTGCAGTGAGCTGTGATTGGGCCACTACACTTTAGCCTGTGGGACAGAGTGAGACCCTGTCTTAAAAAAAAAAGTATTCATAGTTTAACTGATAAGTCTACCTTTTCGTTGTAAATGAGAAAACACCTATAGTCTAAACAAAGGCTTTGATTAAATAAATATAATAGAATTATGCCTAAGAGTAGTTTTGTGTCTCTTAGGTCAATTGGGGGCTATACTTCTATTCCCTTTCTCTTTCCTCACTTTAGATAATGACACAAAAACGTCCGGAAAGAATTTGTGTTCTACCCAAAAGGAAGTTTCCTCTGACTACTCTGATTGTGATGGGTTTGTGAGAGAAGGCTGCTATTCTGGGGTGGGAGAGGATAGTACCCAGGACCGCCATGTTTGGTTGAGTAGGTTGTGCACCATATAAAGACAGTGGCCATGGGAACAGGTGGAGCCTGAAATCCAGTTTGTGTTTACCAAGTTATATTCTTACTGAGTGGGACTATATTGGCCCAGAGCAAGGTGTACCATTATCTAGTTCTTATAAAGGTAACTTACTGGCTGACAGTAGCTTTGATGATGCATTTATGCATTTTTATTTAAAACCCAGTTGTTTCTGCTGTTTTTGCTTTTTTTCTTACAGATAATGTCTGTAGTATGTACACGTCTGTATATATGTGTCTGTGAGTGTATACGCACATTTATGCCATTTATGTGCCACGTACACATACAAACTCCATATATTCTTGAATGCAAGGTCAGATATTGTTGAACATATCCCTCAGAAGGAGGGAGGTAGGTGCCTTATATGTATCTGATTCCTTATAAGATGCTTTATCATATGAGGTCCCCTCTCAGTTACTCTGTTTCAATAGCACAGGACTGTTGGGGGAAAAGATAGGCTCTTGAAATAGCCTCAGACAATGCTGGCTTTGAGTGCTTTAAAAGGCTGCTTCATGAAATTGGAAAAGGAAAGAAACAAAGATGTTTAACACAGATTTAGTAATTATTGTAGGGATGATAGATCACTCTAAAAAAGCAATTCTGTAAGTGGATATGATCTCAAATAAATGTTTACAAGATGAATAAATATTCCAAATATCCTGACATTATGCAAATGGATACTTGTGGCTTGGTTTGGTATTTCCAGCGATAGTACCATAAAAGGATTTACAAGCTACTATGTCTCAAGTAGATTATACAGACAGGCGTTTGCTCTGGAAAACTGTATTGGATGACTTGTAAGGTGACTCTAGTGATGAAAAAGACCCAGATGGCAACAATATAGCTGAAGAATGAATCAAATTGTCTCATGAAATGAGAGAGTGAATAAAATTATTTCAAAATTTATGCTTCATACCATGTATAATTTAGTATGTATGTAATTGGCTAGGTGCTATGACTTATGCCTGTAATCCCAGCACTTTAGGTGGCCAGGTTGGGAGGATTGCTTGAGGCCAGAACTTTGAGACCAGCCTGGGCAACATAGTGAGACCTTGTCCCTACTAAAAATAAAAAAAACTATTCAAGCACGGTGGCACCTCTAGTCCCAGCTACTTGGGAGGATAAGGTGGGAGGATCACTTGAGACCAGGAGTTTGATGTTATAGTGAGTTATGATCACACCACTGTATTCCAGCCTGGGTGACAGAGTGAACTGTCCCTAAAAGAAAGGAAAAAAAAGTTTGTAATTTAATTAATACATTTTGTAATTGACATTTGACTAATTTCTATCTCTAAAAGATTATAAATTCAAGTTGGCTAAAAATTTTTTTGTATTCTCTTATTGGAAAAATAAGAGAGCGTCTTATTTTGGGTCATTGTGTATTTACTTATATGTAATTATTATTATTTTCAAACAGAAACTGAGGCTTCTCGAAGAGCTTGAAGACACTTGGCTTCCTTATCTAACTCCCAAAGATGATGAATTCTATCAGCAGGTAAGGTATTTTAATATTTTTATCAATTTCAATGATGTGTTCTGATTGACCTTATTTTACCTATGAGGAAGCTGGGCTAGAGAGGTTAGACGACAGGTGAAAAGGTCGAATTTGATCCCCCTGCTCCTCATGGCCTACAGAGCATGTACATTTCTTCACAATGAGCGTTTTGCTGTGTACTTAATACTTTAGCATAGTGACTGTTTTTACTTCCTCGGACATTCCACACTTCCTTGCCTCTGCTCGTGCTGTTACTTCGGTATAGCTCCTCGTCCTTCTTTTACTCCTTACCCTATTACTTACCCTGTTGCAGATGGCTAATTCTTCAAGAGTTCAGTTAAACATCACCTCCTATGTGAACATTTTCCCAGCTTACCCTACCTACAAGTCGATTGCACTCTTGTTCCTTGTAAATAACTCTACACCACCAGGCACATGGTATTAGAAGTATAGGATTCCATGTTTCCCCTCTCTGAATTAGTTACCACTGTTTCAATTACACATGACAAAAACCCAAATCAAACTCACTGTGGCAAAAAATAAGGGGAATCTGTTGACTTGCCTTAGAAGTCCAAGAGTACGTGGCTAACTCGAACTTCATAAAAGATGTCACCTGATCACTGGTTTTCTCTGTTTTTCTTGGCTTAGTTTTCCTCATTGTGACCTCATGCTCAATAGGCTCTCATCTGAGAGTATAGCAGGACTCTTGACAGCATCTGGTCTTTGGCATCTGGGATCTTAGAAAAAGGTAGTGAATTCTTTTTCCCTAGTTCCATCAAACTCTCCAGGAAGTAATCCTGTTGGCCTGGTTGGAGCCATGTGCCTATCTCTGAACTAGTCATTGTGTTCAGGAGAGTCAAATGCTCCTGTTTGCCTAGCCTAGTTCATGCATCTACTCTTGGAGTGGGGTGGGAGTGGGAGTACTCCCACCAAACTGCATGCACTATGTGACTTAGACATGGGTGACTTCACCAAAGGAAAATTGGAGTCCTGTTTCCAAAGAAGGAAGGGTAAGTCTTCTGGGCATGTAAAAATAATAAATTTTCACCTCTTTTTTCCTACTAGAATGTAAAGTCTTGGGGTATAGGAATTAGGTCATAGCATCTTTGTATCTCTAGCGCCTGCATGTACATAGCTGATCATCAGTAACCAAGGAAGGAAGAGAGGAAGGGAGGACTTTACCCATTTAGAATCCAGGTCAATATGATTTCTGTGACTTCTAGTTCAATATTATTTCTAGGACACTGTCTCTCATCTCCATTCTCATTTGATTTGTACCATCTTTCCTTTTCACGATCAGTCCTCTTATAGGTCTCTCTCGTTTCCCTCTTTGCACCCCCTGACCCTTCATCCTTGAAGCTGTAGTATTTTCTAACCAAGATGTAAGTTTGAGCATGGCAACCCTCTGCTTCAAATCCCACATCACTGCCTTGCTCCTACATTTTCAGCCTCATCTCCCTGCTCCTATACCTTTTTATCCACACCAGATTTTTGCAGTATTTCAAATTTGCTATCAGTTTCATCTTTGGGGCCTTCTTGCTACGTCCTCTGCTGACATACCTCCTTCTCTTTATCTGTCTCCTCTTTCTTTTTAAAAAAATTTTTTAACACAAGATCTCAATTCTGTTGCTCAGACTGGAATGCAGTGGTGCCATCTGGACTCACTGCAACCTCTGCTTCCTGGACACAAGCGATTCTCCCGCCCCAGCCTCCCAAGTAGCTGAGACTACAGACCATGCCTGGCTAATTTTTTTATATTTTTGTAGAGACAGGATTTCACCATGCTGCCCAGGCTGGTCTTGAACTCCTGAGCTCAGGCCATTCGCACACCTTGGGCTCCCAAAGTGCTGGGATTACAGGCATGAGCCACCACGCCCCGCCTGTCTCTTCTTTCCTTGGTGAACTTCTGTGTTACCTGTTAGTAACAGCTGGTATGTCATCTCCTGTAAGAAGCTTCCCTGACATCTCTACAACCAGAAAGTTGTCTCTGCCTCTGCTCTTGTGCTTTATCTATACCTTTGTCAGCCCTTAATCTCACTTAATGTTTTTTTTTTTTGAGACAGAGTCTCGCTGTGTCATGTCCAGGCTGGAGTGCAGTGGCGCGATCTGAGCTCATTGCAACTTCTGCCTCCTGGGTTCAAGCAAGTGCATCTGGCTAATTTTTGTATTTTTAGTAGAGACATGGTTTCACCACATTGGCCAGGCGGGTCTCGAACTCCTGACCTCAAGTGATTTGGTCTCCCAAAGTGCTGGTATTACAGGCGTGAGCCACCATGTCCGGCATTAATCTTGTGTAATTGTAATGATTTTTTTTTTTTTTTTTGTATGCTGGCTTCCCTTATCCTCTGTACTTTGTTCAGTTCCTGGTACCTATCAGGTGCTGAATGTGTTTGCTTGAATGTATGCATGCATGCATGCATGCAATAGTTAATTGGGAAAACCAGTTATATATAATAACGATGAGTTTAGTATGATTTGAATTTTGCTTCTACACACATACACACCAGGGAGTTGGCATCTGGAAAGATTTGACAGATGTGTACAGAAATGTTATACCACATAGTGATAGGGTGGGTGTTCTCTTTTGAGCTTTCCCAGTCTTCCAAATTTTCTGCAGTGAATGTATATTCTTTTGCAATCAGGGAAAAAAATAATTTTTAATAGTACCCTTAAGACAGGTAAATGCACAAAAATGCAGTTAGTTCTGAAATGCTTACTAATATTTTCCTATCTATAAGCCTCTGGTACGTGATTACACGCATTGTCACAAAGCAACTGCCGATCCATTTCAGCTTTTGTGGTATGAAAATGGTACAGGAAGAATAAAATACAAAAGGTTATCAGCCTGCTGTGCTCTGAACCAGCCATCCACTGAGGGATAAAGGAAACCCAAATGCAAACAGAACAACTATCAAGACTTTTCTGTTATCTTTCCAAGGCTCGTAACAAACCCTGATACCAATATCTAATCACTCTAAGTGCACCTTCTTTTTTGTTTTTGAGATGGAGTCTCGCTGTGTCACCCAGGCTGGAGTGCAGTAGCACGATCTCAGCTCACTGCAACCTCTGCCTCCTGGGTTCAAGCGGTTCTCCTGCCTCAGCCTCCCAGAGTAGCTGGAACTACAGGTGCATGCCACCACGCCCGGCTAATTTTTTGTCTATTTAGTAGGGATGGGCTTTCACTGTGTTAGCCAGGATGGTCTCAGTCTCCTGACCTCAGGTGATCCACCCACCTCGGCCTCTCAAAGTGCTGGGATTACAGGCACGAGCCACCGCACCTGGCCACCTTCTTTTTTTCTTTTTGAGACAGAGTCTCTGTTGCCCAGGCTGGAGTGCAGTGGTGCAGTCTTGGCTCACTGCAACCTCTGCCTCCTGGGTTCAAGCGATTCTCCTGCCTCAGCCTCTCAAGTGGCTTGGGTTACAGGTACCTGCCACCATGCCTGGCTAATTTTTGTAATTTTAGTAGAGACAGGATTTTATCCAAGGCCAACGTATCTGGAGTAGAGGGAGAGAGCTGGTGAGAGAAAGGCAGATGCAGTCACAGAGAGAGACAGGGGCCCGGTTATACAGGAACTTGCAGTCTGTCCTGAGAATATTGGCAGTTACTCTGCGATGAGGAGGCATGTGAGAGGGCTTGGAGCACAAGTGTGACAGGATGTGACTTACATTTTAATAAGGAAGGCTCCTCCCATTCAGCCTCTTCTCTAATGGGGTCCACTAGTTACATTCTTGAAATTAGAAAGCTCACCACCCTCAACTCCTACACATTACTTTCTTCCCTCATTTAGTCACTGGGCCCTTGTGGTTTTACCTCTTCAGCATCTCTCAAATTGTTTTTTCTTTTCCCATCCCACAGACACTACCTGAACTGTGTAGGCCACATTGGTCACCTTCCGCCTCCGCAGTTTTAGCATCCTCCTGATCGGCGTTCCTCATGCCCTCCCCAGTGCCATCAGAACTGACTTGTACCTCCTTGTTTTATAAATGTTGCGGAGTCTCCTTCGCTTCCAAGGTCAAGTTCAAATTCTTCAGCATATCCACCCCATAAGGCTGTTGACTTTCTTTCTTTTTTTGAGCCAGAGTCTCGCTCTATCGCCCAGGCTGAAATGCAGTGCTGTGATCTTGGCTCACTACAACCTCTGCCTCTCGCTTGAACCCGAGATGCAGAGATAGTAGTGAGCCAAGATCACAGCACTGCCTCAGCCTCCCAAGTAGCTGGAACTACAGGTGTATGCCTCTATGCCTGGCTAATTTTTGTATTTTTAGTGGAGACAGGGTTTCACCATGTTGGTCAGGCTGGTCTCAAACTCCTGACTTTAAATGATCTGCTCATCTCAGCCTCCCAAAGTGCTGGGATTACAGGTGTGAGCCACCGGGCCTGGCTGCCATTGACTTTCTGACCCCAATCTACCTCTCTGGTGTAATCTCATCCCATGGCCTAAAATGGTGCCCAACCGTAAACCCCTTTACTAGGGAGTTCTTGGTTCCACCCTGACTCTGCTGTGCCATCTTATCCCTCCTGGCCTTTGTGCCCACTAGTACTCTCTTCCCTTTTCTGCCTGGTGAGCATCTACTCTTAAAGACCCTACTTAAACACTACGTATTCTGTGAAGGCATCAGAAAATCCCTTTTGTTCTAAATTGTATGAAAAACCTGACTGCTTTTCACCACCTCTGCTGCTTACACCGTGGCCAAAACCGCCATCCTGTCTGTTGCCGCGGCCTCCTGACTGGCTCTGCCTCCCTCCCTGGGTCTAGTTCATTTTAACACAACATCTGGAGTGATCTTTTGAAAGCATAAATCAGCTCATTACACTTTCTTGCTCAAAACCCTCGAATAGCTTCCCATCAGCCCAGGACCTTACGTGCACCCACAAAACTCTACACGCTTGGGTTCCTAACTGCTCCCCTCATCTCACTTCCTGTCCCTGCCCCTGCCCACTCCCCCACCCTCCTCACACTTTTCTTCCCATTCTGGCACTTTACTCTTCCTGGAACAAACCAAGCTCACTCCTGCCCCAAGGCCTTTGCACTGAATGTTCCCCTCTACCTGGAACTCTCCCCCACAGGCATCTGCAGAGATTATATCCTTATTTCTTGCTTTCTGCTGCTCTGATGTAATTGTATCTAGAGACCTTCCCTGACCACGCTGTATAAAATAGTAATACGTACCCCAGCACTCCCTATCCTATTTTCTCGGCTTGATTTTTCTCCATAGACTTATCATCATCTAAAATACCATATATTTTTACTCATTTATATGCTTATTGTCTGGCTCACCTATCTAGAACATGAGCTCCTAGAGAAAAAAGACATTTTGCTCTCTTCCTTATTCCCAGCACCAAGTGCTTTGCAAATAGTATGTGCTCAATACATATGTATTCAGTACCTAAGGATTTTCCAGCTTTTCCTTCCTAATTATTCCCACGCCCATAGCAGTATACTCACACTTCTGTCGTGGTAAGTTCTGTTTTGGTTTCCATTTCGGTCTATACTGTTAAATTATGAGATGCCGTCAAACAGGACCTATCTTCTTTTAATCCTTGTATCTCTGGCACTTTGTACAGTGCCTGGTACATAGCAAGTATTTGAGAAATTTAAATAAACAAAATGAAATGAAGTATTGAATGAATGAATGAATAAGCATCTGTGTCATTTTGTAACAAAGCACATAGTACCTCAAGTCTTGTGATAGCTGTGGCAGAGTCTGAACACCTACTCCAGAAGTATATCCCTTTTGGGGCTCTACTTTGCATTACGCAGACAGAGTCTGGGCCAGATGAGTGTTTAGCCCATTAGTCATGGGGTGGCTGCCAAGTCGTGAGCATTTTACAACAAAAATTATATAGAAAATATTATGAGTGATAGGGTGTAAATTGCTGAGTGCAAAATAGAAAGTGTTAGGGGCAAAATCTATTAACAGCCAGATTAGAAATATACTTCTCTGAAATCAGAATATTCTAGCACTTTTAAGTGAAGGACATTTCCCAAGTCACTTGAAGATTTTAAGTTTTATTTCTCTCTACTGAAGTTCCACTGGGCTTTATTTAAGTGAGCCTCTGGTAAACTGGTATCTTATTCGTTTAAAACCATGTCTGACTTCTCTGTATGATAAAATCTTTTCAGAAGCATCTCTTAATATGAGAGGAAAAGGTAGAATTTTTATATAATGGCCTAAAATAGACAGAAAATGAAGCCTGATCTCCAGAGAGCTTAGCTTTCCACATCTTTCAACCATTGACAAAAGCCTGGCATGCTGACATTTTATATCTAAAATACCTTTCCAAATGCTTATTAAACTATATAATCATCATTTATGCCACAGGATCACTTGTAGATCTCAAGAAATACAGTCTGTGACCAGACACCTACTAATATAAATTTCATGACTGCATACTCCTTGGAAAAAACGCTAATGGGATTAAATGAAAAAAAGTCTAGCATATTTGAAAATCTGCCAACAGCTGTTCCAAATTATTGTGTGATATCTGATGTTCTACATGTACCTGCCCAAAATGGAAAGTGAACTTATTTGTTTGACAGGATGAATTAATATTAAATTACTTAATGTTCACTTCTTCTCCAAAGTTACTTATTATTATTTAAAAAAAAAAAAAAAGAAAGAAAGATTGGGCCAGGTGCAGTGGCTCATGCCTGTAATTCCAGCACTTTGGGAGGTTGAGGTGGGCGGATCATGAGGTCAGGACTTCAAGACCAAGCTGGCCAACATAGTGAAACCCTGTCTCTACTAAAAATACAAAAAATAGCTGAGTGTGGTGGTGCGTGCCTGTAATCCCAGCTACTCAGGAGGCTAAGGCTGGAGAATTGCTTGAACCCAGGAGGCAGAGGTGCAGTGAGCTGAGATCACACCACTGCACTCCAGCCTGGGCAATAGAGCAAAACAGTGTCTCAAAAAAAAAAAAAAATTGAACAAATGCTACATAGCACCTTTATGTGTCAGGTGCTAATTTAATTACTTTATAAACAATAAAAGAGGGCATTTAGGTTGGGGGTTATCTTTCTTGCATTTTCTTTGAGATAGTGACAGAATCAGCCAGCTATTATTATTTGTTTTCATTGTGGTAAAGTGAAAATTCCCCAGAGTCTAGAACAACATATTTAAGTAGTACCAGAAGTTCTCGTAAAGATTTTTGACCATTAGAGCCATCAGAAAGAATCTCTTGGCAAATGTAAGAAATGTCATGAAAATTAAGAATTTTTTTTAGCGTGACATCTTCTCTCTGATTTTTCTGATTAAAAGTATTTTACATTTATTTTGGAAAATTCAAAAATAATATAGATGTCTAAAGAAGAAAATTAAAATTATGCTCAGGTACGTTACTGAGGGATAACCACCATAAACTTTTGGCTATCTTTTTCTACAAGTACTTTTTTTTCCTGTGAGTCTTTATGTATGTACCATTTTTCTTTTAATGAAACAGATCCTCTTGTCGGACTATCTTGTTACTAATTCCTTCTATGACTGTAGTTTCCTACTTACTTTCAGACATTTAAGTTTGTTACTTTAATATTTCATCACGTGGTTGTACCATTTTCCCTTCTAATCCCTTGTTGGCATTTTGGTGGTTTTCAGTTTTTAATTATTATCGATAACACTATGATGAATATTTTTATAATCCTGGTGTGTTTCTCTAATAGCTTCTGTGTGATAAGTTCTTAAAAGTAGAATAACTGAATGAAAAGATGTGGGCATGTTTAGGTTCTGATAGATCTTGTCCAGTTGACCTTAAGCAACCTTGTAATACTTTGCATTCCTAATTTCGTGCTATCAGAATGTTGAATTTTGCCGTTATCAACAATATGTATTACTATTATAAAATTTTTAATGCAAATTTGATAGACAATATCTAATTTAAGTATAATTTAATACAAATTGTATTTTTTCCAACTTTGGTACAGTTAATATTTATTTATTAATTATTTATTTATTTACGTATTTTTGAGATGGGGTCTCACTCTGTGGCCCAGGTTAGGCTCACTGCAGCCTCCGCCTCCTGGGCTTAAGCAATCCTTCCACCTCAGCCCCACAAGTAGCTGGGACCACAGGTGCACGCTACTACGCCTGGCTAATTTTTTTGTACTATTAGTAGAGACAGGGTTTTGCCTTGCCTCCCAAAGTGCTGGGATTGCAGGTGTGAGCCACCACACCCAGCCAGTTAATTTTTTTATGTGCTAAGAGGCTTCTCTATTAATTTGCTTGTGAATCTGTGTATATGTATTTACATTTATAATGGTTCTGCACTAAGAGTATTAAGCCCTTTTCTGCCATATAGGTTGTACTTTTTATTTTCCAGGTTGTTTGCTTTTTAATTTTATGATTTATTTTAGACAAAATTTTAAAATTTCAGATATTCACATCTATCAATCTTTTAAAAAAAGTTTATTGATTAACTATACATGTGTGTAATTTACATACCATAAAATCCACCTTTCAAAATTGTACATTTCAGCAATTTTGGGCAAATTTCCAGAGGTGTACAACCATCATCACAGCAGTTTTAGAACATTTTTAGCACCCTAAAAAGGTCTCTTGTGCCTCTTTACATTTAGTTTTTTCTCCCAGCCCAGCTAAGATTTCCACTCATCTGCTTTCTTCAGTCTTTTAAAGCTTTTTTTCTCAGAAAGAAGTCTTAAGCACTTATGTGGAACCAAGTGCTGCGGCTATAACGGGTACTGATACTATCTTCTTCTTCTTCTTCTTCTTTTTTTTTTTTTTCACTCTGTCACCCGGGCTGGAGTGCAATGTCACGATCTCGGTCCACCGCAACCTCCACCTCCTGGGTTCAAGTGATTCTCCTACTTCAGCTTCCCAAGTAGCTGGGATTACAGGCCCGCACCATCACATCCAGCTAATGTTTGTATTTTTAGTAGAAATGGGGTTTCACCATGTTGGTCAGGTTGGTCTTAAGCTGCTGACTTGAGGTGATCCACCTGCCTCAGCTTCCCAAAGTGCTGGGTTTACAGGCGCAAGCCACTGGGCCTGGCCACTAATACTATCTTAGGAGCTTGTGATCTTACAGGACAGATTATTAAACCAATAATAGTTTAAATAAATATAGTTACAAATGGATAAGTGCTGTGAAAGAGAAGTAAAGTATGTGGAGTGGTAACAGAGGGCACCTATTTGAGGGTGGAGATTCAGGGAAGGTTTCTATGAGAAAGTGACCCAGGGGGATGGGAAGGTCCCGCCAGGTGTGGAGTTGAGGGAAAAGGCTGCGAAGTGCTAGGCACTTGAGGACTGCAGGAATAGAAGCGCATGTGGTCAGAGGGAAAAGGGACATGATCTAAGTGGGAAAAAAATGGAATATTTTCCCATGTCATTATTTTCTTTTTATGATGTTTTTCGTGTCAGGGTATTTACAGATGATATTTATGTGGTTATATGGATTTCCTGGTGCATAGGGTTATAATTTCCCTGTGTTAAATAGATCTTATGTAGTATTGAGAGCCAGTCAGTATATGCTGAGAAAGAGCAGCAAGACTTCAGTGGGAGGAGGGCACGCATTTGTGCAGATGAGTGCATTATTTCATTATTCCTTTCTTAGTCCCAGAGGGGGAGTGTGTTCAAAAACTAAGTTCTTGGGAATTACCATACGTTTCTTTATTATCTTACACTAAGGACCATTCAGAGAGTACTGGAGGTGCTAAGACAGTGTGAAGAAATTACCTTCTTCATCACTTCTTCATCATTGCTTTGAGTATGCTAAGGCCTCAGGGACTTGCTTAGAAAATAACCAGTAGAGTGATAGAATTAGAGTTACTGCTTATGGCTCTAGAATGTTTGGTCTCTGCCTACAGGATTGCATTGCTTTCTTTATGAGCTATGTAAATAGAAAGTATGACATCACTGTTTCTGTTTTCCAATTGGGATGACTGAAATATGGAAACTCTAAATCCTACATGGATCCCTGACAGTCTCAATGACAGTCCATAGTGGTGTGCCACATGACTCCTCTTCTTTGTCACTTTCAATTCATGGTCAACACCTCAGATAGACATTTTGAGAAGCAGGGCATTCCTACCATGCTTACCTAGTAAAGTCATTTTTCCACATTCAGGACTTGACGCATTCATTTTTCTTCTGTGTACTTCCTCCCACTTTCTGCGTGTCTTCCATAATATCTCCTGTGCTCTGCCTCAGCCAGAACAGGCTGGATTATGCTATAGTAACAGATAACTCTCAAATCTCAGTGACTTCCCACAAGGATATTTCTGGTCCATTTTATGTATCATTTGTGGGTTCGCACAGTCACTACCCGTTAAAGTAGCTCAGAGATCCAAGCAGCCATCAGCTGGCTTCTGTGGGAGAGGGGTGCAGAGTATCCTGGAGGGTCTTGCACTGGCAATGACATGTTCCAAGGTTGGGAGGGATGGCCATCATTTCTCACTGGACAGAGAGTAATCCCGTGTTTCATCCATCATGAGGAGGCCAGGAAGTATAATTCCACACTGGGCCCAAAAACCTGGGTGGCAGGGGGAGAAGTCCAGAACTATTTGGCAAACAGCTCTGATGATCAGCATACATTCTTAGCTAATGATTCACCTTAACTTCACTGAGAAAGTGAAAGCATTCTCTAACCACCACCCCCTCCAAAGAAACCCTAGACCTTACTCACCTGCCTACTATTAAATTTCTAATCCTATCTGAATTTATACCTTCTTTCTCCTAGCCTATTCCAATGTAAGAGATATCTTCTCTCCTATCCAAATGTTTTTGATCACATACTCTTATCAGTGACAAATTTTGAGCACATACAGTGACATCCTAGAAAATGTTTAACAAGTGGCCTGTAGGGGAAAAGAACCAGCCTTGATTTTTAGTGTGTTTTGATTTCCGCAACGTAAATACTCTCACCATGGACAGTTTCAAGCCACCATCATGGTGTTACTAAATGTGCAGTAGGAGAGACATTAACACAGTGCACTCATGAGCCAGTGTGGAGTGACTCCAGCACACTACTGGTAGTGTACTGCTAGTAGTACTCATGTACTTTGTGTGTTTTATAATAATATTCATATTAAACTTGTGTGTATGTGTGTATATGTGTATATATATATATATATGCATGCATATTTTAATAATGCTTAATTTCTTTCATTTTGTATTAAAAATAAAGCAGTTCTACTATCTCTTCTCTGCGCCCCACCACTCTACGGGATCACCTTACAAATCCCTGCATACCCAACATGGGAGCTACTGCTGTAGACACTCAAGGTCTCCGCTTCTTTGGTTATTCGCTCTCTCTCTCCTGCATCATCAACCTCTTTCTCTTGTATCATTCTCATGAGTGTGCTGAGAAACTCTAGTATTCTCTAGTGTCTTCTATCATTAGAGAGTATCCCTTAGTCTAGCATTCTCCTTTATCAAAAGATCCATTTTTCTACTCCCCTTCATGGAAGAAGCATTCAGAGACAGCTCTACCTGCCATCTCAGTTCCTCCTCTTTCATTCCATCCTCGTCTACTCCAATCTGACTTCCACCCCCACCACTCTACTGAGGTTGCTCTTGCCATTGTCATCAGTGATTTCCACGCTGTCAAATCTACCTGTTCATCTGTCCTCATCTCACTTGGCCTCTCAGTGGCAGTTGACATAGTTGACTACCCCATCCTTCTTCAGATGCTCTCCTCTTCTGGCTTCTGCGTTAATACACTGTGCGGTTTTCTGCTGGTTCTCCTTTGTTGGGGCTTCTGCTGTGACTCAGGAAATAACTTTGGTCTCCTTTCAGTATTTTTCCTTTTTTCCTAGGTGATCTCATTCATTTCCAGGCCTTTAAAACCCAGCTGTGAGCTGATCACTCTCACATTACGTTCCTCTGCCTTACTTTCACTTCTGAGCTGCAGATGTGTACATCCAGTTCCCCCTTGTTACTTTCATCTGGAGGTTTCACAGGTATCCTCAAGGCTGCAGATCCAGAGTGAACTCTTCATTTCCCCCTTTTCTTCTTTCTACTATTTCTCTTTTGCCTCAGTTTTCCTTATTTCACAAAACAATAAATTGTTTATTTAGTTGTTAAATCCAGAAATCCAGAATGTATCCTTAACTTCTTTCCTGACCAACATGGAGAAACCTTGTCTCTATTAAAAATACAAAATTAGCCGGGTGTGGTGGTGCATGCCTGCAATCCCAGCTACTCAGGAGGCTCAGACAGGGGAATCGCTTGAACCTGGGAGGTGGAGGTTGCGGTGAGCCAAGATCGCCGCATTGCACTCCAGCCTGGGCAATCAGAGTGAAACTCCGTCTCAAAAAAAAAATTCTATCATTTTTTTATCCCTTACATTTAATTCATAAGCATATCCTTTTGTTCTGCCTACGAAGTATGTATTTTATCTGTCCATTTATCTCTGGCTCTATTTTAGTCCAGATCATCTTCACTTTTCTCCCAGATGATTGTAATAGCACATTCCACGCTCACATTTGCCTCTTTCCAATCCATGCCTGATATTATAACTAAGAGCGATTTTTATAAAACGTAAATCAAGTCATTTTTCTCCTTTCGAAATCCTTCAGTGCATCTAAGGTTAGTTCCAGATTCTTTACCATGACCTCCAGGGCTGTGTGTGATCTGGCTTCTGCCGTCCTCTGCCTCCTCGTCACATGTCACTCTGTGTTTGGCTCTTTTGCTCTAGTAAAACCAACCTTTTTTTTTTTTTGGTCCTAGAATAGGCTGGTCTTTTTCCTGAGTGCCTTTGGCTTCTTTGGTCTCTCTTTCTGGGAAGCCCTTTCTCTGGCTTGTCATATTTCTGGTGCCTTCTTTTCCTGAAGATCTGAGCTTAAATCCTGTCTACTTAGAGAGTTCTTCCTGCTCTAATATTTTCTACTGGTTTGTTTCTGTCTTCGTACTTAACACAATTTGGGGTTGCTTTTCTTTATCTGTTTACTTGATTTGGTAGAAAGCTTTATGAGAGTGGGGGACCTTATTTCCATCTGGTAATAGGTGCTCAATAAACAGATGTTGTATGAAAAACAATGTATGGAAGAATACTGGTCTTACCCTATCATATGAATGGTAATTACTGAATGAAGACACAGAAGGAAGGTGTCTTTTAACAATGGTGGGCAGCAAGACACAAGGAGAACAGGTGAATGTGTTGATCATGTCTAACTCCTTTAAGACAGCCTAAAACTAGCAAGGAACAGATCAGATCAAACGTTACATGGGTAAATGTAAAATCCTGTGATTTGGTTAAAAATAAATCAGTTGCATTATACAGAATCAGGAAACTCCAGCTTAACACCGATTCACATGTCAAGGCCTAAGGAAAGTGGCAGCTGTGAAGCTAATGTAGTCCTAACCTACATGAATAATTCCATGTATTCTGTATTAGGGGAGGGAATTGGCTAATATTACTCTCTGCCAGTGACACCAGTAGAATTATTAGAACTTTCTAGAATTGCCATGTAATAACACCTCATTCATCCCCCCACAATTCCATTTATTCATTCCTTTACTATTTACTGAGTAAATTCTGGGCACTCATATTATAGACATGAGTAACATTGCCATGGCTTTTGTGTTCATGGAACTTAACGTCTAACTCCCGAAGAGAAGTGAGTTCTCTTTTCATGAAAGTGTTAAGCAGAAACCAGTTTGTTATTTATTGAGAGACAGTGCATTCTTATAGTTAAGAACTCATGCCCTGGAACCAGCTGGACTCTGGAGCCCAGGGGCTTTAAATTCCAGCTCCAGTATTTACTAGCTGTGTGACTGTGGGCAAATTATTAATGTCTTTCAGTGGTCTCATCTATAAACTGGAGATAATAATGCTATGCATAAAGTTAAAATCAGCTAATGCACACAAATAATTTATGACAGTATTTGGTTCATAGTAAGCACTTAATAAATATTATAGATAATAAGCAGTTAATAAAATGGTATTTTCTGGAGGGGGTAAAGGCTAGAAAGAGATTTAGAGTGAGAAAAAGTAGTCACAGAGTAATCCTGGGGTATCGGTACCCACATTATTATTGTTTATTTTTTTTATTAAAGATTGTTAGTAATTTGAGCTTGAACTTGAAAATCTTGACTGTAGAGTTTGATGACATTTGTTTTATTTGGTTTTCTGTTTTGGGCTAGGAAGATGTGAATCCTGTTTAGAAATACCACCAGGTAGTCCCCCCCACAACTCCCCAAATGTTTACAAAGAAACATACCTTTGGAAATAATAAAATTGTAAACGTCTATCCATAAATGTCTGTTTTTGCTTTGGTTTTGTTTTAGTGGCAACTGAAATATCCTAAACTAATTCTCCGAGAAGCTGGCAGTGTATCTGAGGAGCTCCATAAAGAGGTTCAAGAAGCCTTTCTCATACTGCACAAGCATGGCTGCTTATTTCGGGACCTGGTTAGGATCCAAGGCAAAGATGTGCTCACTCCAGTATCTCGCATCCTCATTGGTAATCCGGGCTGCACCTACAAGTACCTGAACACCAGGCTCTTCCGGTCCCCTGGCCAGTGAAAGGGTCTAATGTAAAACACACCGAGGCTGAAATAGTCACTGCTTGTGAGACCTTCCTCAAGCTTAATGACTACCTGCAGGTAGAAACCATCCAGGCTTTGGAAGAACTCGCTGCCAAAGAGAAGGCTAATGAAGATGCTGTGCCATTGTGTATGTCTCCGGATTTCCCCAGGGTTGGGATGGGATCATCCTACGATGGACAAGATGAAGTGGACCTTAAGAGCAGAGCAGCATACAACGTCACTTTGCTGAATTTCATGGATCCTCAGAAAATGCCATACCTGAAAGAGGAACCTTATTTTGGCATGGGGAAAATGGCAGTGAGCTGGCATCATGATGAAAATCTGGTGGACAGGTCAGCGGTGGCAGTGTATAGTTACAGCTGTGAAGGTACAGTCTGCCCTGGGAAAAAACAGCCCTGTATGTAATAATATGACCAGTCGTTTAGGCTCTGGAGATACACATGCATATACATGAGCATGTTTGCCTGTGTGTGTGCATGTATATGTGTGTGTGTGTGTGTGTTAACATGTGTCCTTTTTAGTCTTGTCACACTGTATGTCTGCAGAATGTGCCTCTTTCTCATCTAGGCATGATAGCTGGCTCATTGTTATACTGTACTCAGAATATTTTCACACGTAAGCACTACTGTCATTTGTCTCTCGTGTGCCCAGGAGAGCAGCCTCTTGGTTTCATACAACCAACTGTCTTTCTCTAGAGCTCAGAGGAGATTGTACAGTTGCTATAATTAACTTGCTGATAAAGGGCTGAGAAAACAAAAATCTGTCAAATCTTTCCAGGTTCCCACAGGTGCACATTTCCAGGCTTGCCAAAATATTTTATTATGGTTGACATCACTAACTTGATGGGTGTGATTTGTCAAATGTGGACTTGTTCTTAGCTTCATATAGTTTGTAGCTACTGTCCTTCCTTGCCAGAAGCAGTTGAGGTAGGTTTTGGAAGCAGACAGTCCTCTGTTTTCAGGAAACTCCCTAGCCCTCTACCCAATTCTGCAGTTTTAGACCTTGTCGGGTGGCTGTGGTAGACTTGTTTTTGCATTTTCTGACATATAATCCCCTTGGAACAGAGATCATAGGCTAGCCTTCAGTAGCCCACCCAAATTTCCCTTCTTCTATTTTTGTTTCTGTGTGTTTATGACTCTCATTATTCCTTAGAACAGAATTACAAAAATGGTAGTTGAGCAGATCGAGGAGAGGATGACCACTGTTGACTTTCTTTTGTGCCTGATGATTTGGCAAAGGAATACAAGACATAGTATTACCTCTCCTGTCTGGTTCATTGAAAGATGTTTGGAAAACCAGAATTATAGATATCACATCAGGGAATGACTGGAACTTTCCCAACAACTCTAGTTTTTTAATTGGAGTTTTGTTTGTTGTTATTTGTTTTTTTATTTACCAGAATGACTGTTTTGGAAAAGAGATGTAACAGAAAAAAGATCTTTAAAGTACTCTTTAAATTTCTTACAATTTCCTAGTCTCAAAAATTTCCTCAGGACTACTAATATTTTTTCTAACTGTACCTTGTGTCTTCAGTCCGAAACAAGGAACTCGTTTAGCGTTTGGAAATTTCACTACTTTCGCTGGCATTTCAAATAATGTTGCTGACCTAAGAAAATTGCTTGAAGGGATTTAATGCTGTCCTAATGGAAAGAACCGAGATTCTCTGATCTTTAATAAGGACTTGCCAGGGATTTAAGAACTATCACATCCAAGAACTCTGATGTGAACGAACAATGGAGTTAGTTTCTTTCTTAAGGAGACAACTCTCCAAACCTGAAGCAGTGGTACGTGATAGTACAAAGCTCTACAAAGATGTCTTTGTGCTCCCAATTACTCTCAGCCCTCCAGTTTAATAGTCCTATTGTACTCCCTTCGCGTGGGTGATCAAGTAGTTTTTGAAACCTAGAATATCTTTCAGAAAGGAATTTAATGTTTAATGAATAGATTCTATGCTCAGGAGTAATTAAGACTTGATAAAGTATGCAAATATAAATTATATATAAATATAGAAATGTTGGTACTTGCAGTCATCACTTGAAAGAGGGAACTGCAGAATCTGAATCTGTAATAGCAGGGTGCAAACTCCTTTGTTCTCTTAACCCCAGAAATTCTTAGCACTCTAATAATAATAGCAATACTGGGAATGCTCATTTATTGAGCACCTACTATGTGCTATATGCTGTTATAAGCATTTTGCATGTATTTAACTCATTTTATCTTCCCAACAACCCAAAGAACAAAGTAGTAAATTGCTATCCTCATTTTACAGATGAGGAAACTGAGTCATAGAAGGTTGATTAACTTGTTCATGGTAATGCAGCAAGTAATTATCAGAGTTAGGATTTGAGCACAGATATCCAGGCTTCAGAATCTTAACACCTACGGCTATGTCATTATGAGCAGGTGTTTCTTATCCCAGCAGTGTAGCTGCCTCAGGAATCTGGGTTTTTAAAATGTCCACCTTCTGGAAAGGTTAAGGGCTGTTCTACTTGCTTTTTCTTGCAGGTCCTGATGCTTTCCTTTCTCCATCTTTACTTCTCCCCCCACGTCTGCGGTAGCCTTCTATCACATACTCTCAGATGATTGGAATGCATTAGATTAATTCGATGAAACAGAACCTTTCTGTAGGTGTCTGGCTGTGTGTGTGGTTCTGGGTCAGATGGAGTACAAAGCCTGTGCCTTGAAACTCTGTGGTGGGTGCATGTCTTCTAAGTGACAAATGATATCTGTTTAGTTCTCTGGTCTTATAATCCTTGGCAGAATACAGAACTATGTCAAAGGTGGACTTGAGAGAGAACCATTTAGTTTAACATCTTGGTTGAGGTTGAGAAGGGCTTTAAGGAGGTCACAGAGAGTGGACACTTCAGAGTATTGTACTTTTTTCTGTATCCTTGAACATGTTTGTCAATTAACTGTTTTATGTTGTATGGGAACTCCAAAGGTGAATCAATGCCTTTCTTGCTTTGAGAGAAAGGTAAGGTGGGCTCTCATGATTATAATTATGAAATGATGAAACATTAGGTCTGAAAGATACTTTTGAAATCACTTGATTCTAGCCTCTCATTTTACAAATGAAAACACCGAGAAGGGAAGTGGCTTGCCCAAGGTCTCATTGTTGCTTAGTGACAAGAGCAGGGATTTACATTGGAGAGAGTTCCTTGCCACTGGAGAGGTTCACATAAAATGCATTGGGAATTCAGATACAGAAGTGATTGCTTCCTGCTGAAATTAAATTCAGTTGAAGCTTAAGATCTTTCAAGACTCTGCTCTCAATACCTTTTCCCAGGGAAATCTTCTTGTAGATTTATAATGAGCCAATCATCCCTCTTTGGTTTATTTTCACGAGTAGAGGTCATTGAGAAGTAATTTGTATAGGATACGTGTAATTATATACTAAATTCATTGGCTTTCACATGCAGTTCTAGTTAATAGATATCTCCAGTAGGAAGATTGAAATGGTACAATTTTTAATCAGGAATGGCTTCGGGGAACCGTATGTAAATAGGCAGAATATTTGATTTTCCTATTCCAGCTTTGCTGGTAATTGCTTGTTACTCCTAGCTATAAAAAACGAACTTTAGCGGGGAAGGCATTAAAAACCCAATGTTTAATATGGCCCAGCACCTTGTTTTTTGACTGGAACACCTTCAGAAACATCCCTTAGATCAACAGTAACTATTGGCTACCATTTTTGTTTCTTTGGAAGGAAACATTTTCTGTAAAATTGTCTTTCTAGAAAAGTAATTCTTAAGATTTTAAACTAGTGTCAAGTATTACATATTATTGACATTATTTTCCAGGTCTCCCATACGCAGCCAGGAAGGCTCACAAAAGGAAGAGAGACCAATCCATGTTTCCTGTTGAGTATGTGATAGGCTAGAAATTAGAGACTTCGCAATAGTGTTCTTGGAATTCTAGGATTTCCATTCATGTCTTTGATTTGGGAAAAATTGCATCCTCTTAAGGATGGAAATTTGTTTCCATAATTCTTGAATCTCTATTTTAACATAAGTTGCTCTGTATTTCTCAGCTCATCACTGAGACCATGAAAAGCTAGTTTATAATTACAGCTTGGAGTTTTGGAGTATTCATAAAAACACTGTGATGTTTAATGTTATCTTTGCTTCCCAGAATCCCTGTCTAAAGTCTCAAAGCTTATTTGACCTAGCTTTGCCTTGTCAATGATTTTTGAGGTCACTTATACTGCTCAGTAAAACTTGTTTGGTCTTGTAAGTCACATTTTTTTGGGTAGCCCATCCAATTATTTATTCATTTAACAATAAGGTGTCTCATGAAGAGCCAAGAAGTTTCACAAGAAGACCAAAGGGAGGAAGAAAACTTGTTTGGTCTACAAAGTTACATTTTTTTTGGTGCCTATTCAGTTATTTATTCATTTAACAATAAACACCTACCGTTTGCTAGGCAGTTATCTAAATGCTGAGCTTGCGACAGTGAACAAAACAGACAAAAATCCCTGCCCTCATCGTGCTCACATTCTAGCAAGGGAAAACAGAAAATAAAAGTAGATTGTGAAACAAGGGTGGAGTAATCTTACAGTTTTAGATAGGAGAGCCAGGCAAGGCCTCATTTAGCGGGTAACATTTATGCAGATTGGAAGGAGAGAATGAGCCATTGAGAAATTTGAAAGGGGGAGCCCAAAGGCTGAAAGACAGAACATGACTGGGATGTTTCAGAAGCAACAAGTGTGGTTGGAATAGAGTGAGAAGAGAGGAAAAGAAATGAAGACAGAGGGACAAATAAATGGGTGCCATGTTAGAATACAAAGTAGTAGGTTTGGATTTGGAGTGAGATGGGGAGCCATTGCAGAGTAGAAGAAGGGAAGCAACACTAGAAACAGGAGAGCTTACAGAGGCGACCAAAGTAATCCAGACTAAGGATATGATCATCTAGATTAGAAGAGGCAGAGCTGGGGAGAAATGTGTGAATACAGTCCTGTAACTTTTTACCAACAAAGAGAGTGGCAGCGTTTCAGCACTGGTGAGAAAGGATGACCAGCAGTGACATCTTCCATTTGCCAAGAGAAGGCTAAGCCTGTAAGAATGGCTGCATTTTCCCTTCTCTGTGGATGGCTTTATTGGGGGAATAATTGACATACAATAAGCTGTACATATTGAACATTTATAGTTTTATAGGTTTTAACACAACTGTTAAAACTGTCCCCCACTATCAAAATAATGAACACACCCATTGTTCCAGAAGTTTCCTTGTGCCCCTTTGCAATTCCTCTCCCTGACAGATCTGTTTTCTTTTTCAGTTGTTTTTTATTTGTTTGTAGAGACCACATCTCAATATGTTGCCCAGGCTGGTCTTGAAATCCTAGCCTGAAGAGATCCTCCTGGCTCAGCCTCCCAAAGGGCTGGAATTCCAGGTGTGATCCACTGCGCCAACCTCAATTTGTTTTCTGTCGGTAGATGAGTTGGCATTTTCTAGAATTATTTTGCAGATAGAATTAGATATATGCACTGTTTTTTTGGTCTGGATTCTTTAACTTAGCATAGTTATTTGAGATTCATCCATGTTATTATGTATATCAATAAGTCATTCCTTTTTATCCCTATTTATTGCAATAAAACATACATAAAATTTAGCATTATAACCACATTTAACTGTACAGTTCAGTGTGTTAAGCATATTCACATTGCGGTGGAACCAACATCGCCATCCATCTTCAGAACTTTGATGGTCATCATCCTACGCTGAATCTCTGTACCCATTTAAACAGTTACTCCCCATTTCTCCTTTTCTCATTTCCCGGTAACCACTGTTCTGCTTTCTGTCTCTATTATATTTGACTATTCTAGGTACCTCATATAAGTGGAATCATACAATATTTGACCTTTTGTGTCTAGATTATTGATATGGTTTGGCTGTGTCCCTGCCCAAATCTCAACTTGAATTGTATCTCCCAGAATACTCACATATTGTAGGAGGGACCCAGGAGGAGGTGGCTGAATCATGGAGGCTGGTCTTTCCTGTGCTGTTGTTGTGATAGTGAGTAAGTCTCACAAGATCTGATGGGTTTATCAGGAGTTTCCTCTTTTGCTTCTTCCTCATTTTTCTCTTGCCGTCACCATGGAAGAAGTGCCTTTTGCCTCCTGCTATGATTCTGAGGCCTCCCAGCCATGTGGTACTGTAAGTACCAATTAAACCTCTTTTGTTCCCAGTTTCAGATGTGTCTTTATGAGCAGCATGAAAATGGACTAATACAGTTATTTTACTTAACACAATGTCCTGAAGATTCATCCATGTTATGGCATGTATCAGAATTTCATTTCTACTTAAAGATGAATAATATTCCATTGTATGAATATACCACATTTTGTTGATCGGTTACTCATAATGGCCATCTTTTGGCTATGGTGGATAAAGTTGCTGTGAACATTGGTATACAAACATCTGTGTGGGTCTCTGCTTTCAGTACTTTTGTGTATATACCTAGAAGTGGGATTGCTGGAGCAAACAATAAGCATGTTGACGTTTTTGAGGAACTGCTATACTGTTTTCTACAGCAACTGCACTATTTTACATTCTTGCTGGCAATGCACAAGGTTTCTAATTTCTCCATAGTTATGTCAACACTTACTGTTCCCTGTTTTTTGATAACATCTATCCTAATGGGTATGAAGTAATATCTCTAATATCTCCTTGTGGTTTTGATATGCATTTCCCTAATGATTAATGATGTTGAACGTCTTTCTATGTTCTTAGCCATTTGTTTATCTTCTTTGGAGACATGTCTATTCAAGTTGTTTGCCCATTTTTGAATTTGGCTGTTTTTTAGTTGTTGAGTTTTGTGAGTTCCTTATTATTCTAGTTATTAATTCCTTATCAATATATGACTTGCAAATATTTTCTTCAAGAATAGCTGAACTTTTAGTGATATGTTAATGTGACAATCAAGGGATAGAGAACAAATTAGAGTGTAATAGACTTTACTGTCTATGACATCGATTAGGCACTTAAATTCTATACTACTGAATGACATCATTTGTATTGGTATTAATTAGCTATGGTACCTTAAGCAAGTTACTTAAATTCTTCGTGACACAGTTTTCTCATCTGTAAAATAGTGATCAGAGTGGTACACCTCAAGATTTTGAGAATTAAATACTTGTAAAGTGCTAAGAACGTAACAGCACATAGTAAGCATTCAATAGTGTGTAATTTTTAGTTTTTATTAACATTATTCATTCATATAATTTTTACAAGTCAAATATTTCTGTAAGGTTTGTTAAGGAAAAAAACCCAGCAGTTATTTATGCCTTTTTTTTCCCCCCATTTTCATTTCCACAGGCAATCATTTCTTCTCTTTTCTTGCAGGTAATGCTTTTGGTAGTTGATAACAAATTTACATTGTTTTGAGTATTATATATTGGCTTCCTGATATGGAGGGTAAAGCTCTCTTCTTCTTCCTGCCCTCCTACACATGTACACACTTCTGACTCCCATTATAGATTTACTGTAATTTTGATTATATCAGTATTCAGCCCTTACAGTTATCATATACATAGAATGCTTTCCAGAACTTGTGATTTGTTATCCTTTTGTTTTCAACTTTTTTCTTTCGTTAATAGTTTGTATAGTTTTCTGTGTAGTTATGACTAATTAAACCTCATGCTCTCCACCAAATCTCCTCTTTCAGGAGTTCAGAACCATCAGATATTTTGTCCATTTCATTTTCTTAGAGAAATGTCTTCCAGAGTCTTCTTGTCTGCTCCAATGTGGTGTTCTATGCCTGATGGACGGGGATCCCATTCTGTGATCTCTTCATTGTAATCCAGCAGATTCCCTTACTTCTCTTTGTGGACTCCTCACATGCCTGCATCCTGGCCTTGCTCCTTCCTGTTTTCTTATTTTGGTGGAGCATGTGCTACGATGGTTTCTTGAGAAAGGATGCTTCGGAGGTAAATTTTCGAGACCTTAAATGTCTTCAATTATCTTTATTCCACCTTGACATATGTAGGCACTTCCGGTATGAAAATATTGGTAGGAAATGATAATTTTTTTTTTTTTTTTTTTAAGACGGGGTTTCACCATGTTGGTCAGGCTGGTCTTGAACTCCCGACCTCAGGTGATCTGCCTGCCTTAGCCTCCAAAGTGCTTGGATTACAGGGGTGAGCCACCACGCCCGGCCAGGAAATGATAATTTTTTCAGAATCTTGGTGACATCGCATTACTGTCTTTTATCTTGCAGTGTTCATGTTAAGAGTTCTGAATTTTTCTTCAGCGTTTATGTCGCTTTTTTGTTGGATCTTTTTTTGAATGTTTTACAGTTTCACAGTGATACTTTTCACTCATTTTACTGTAATTGTGTAGGGCTTTCAGTCGTGCCCTTCAATTGTTGGACATTTTCCTGAATTGCTTTGTTAGTTATTTTCTCCTCTTCAGTTGTCTCATCACTTTGGAATCCATATGATTTAGTTGTTGAATCTTTTGGACTCTTCCTCTAGTTTTCTTGTTTATTCCCTTATTTTTAGTCTTTGTGTATGTGTTTTAGTCTGATATTTGGGAGATTTTCTTAACTTTATCTTCCAACCTGTCTTTGGATTTTTTTTTTTTTTTTTTTTTGAGATGGAGTTTTGCTCTTGTCCTCCAGGCTGGTGTGCAATCGCGCAATTTCGGCTCACTGCAACCTCCGCCTCCCAGGTTCAAGTGATTTTCCTGCTGCAGCCTCCTAAGTAGCTGGGATTAAAGGTGTGGCCCACCACACCCAGCAAATTTTTGTATTTTTAGTAGACACAGGGTTTCACCATGTTGGCCAGACTGGTCTCAAACTCCTGACTTCAGATGATCTGCCCGCCTCGGCTTCCCAAAATCCCGTGCTGGGATTACAGATGTGGGCCACTGCACCTGGCCTGTCTATTGAATTTTCGTTATTGAAATATAACATATATCATAAACATATAGTTTGAAGAATTGCCATAAAGTAAACATATCTGTGTACCTAGCACCCTGATCAAGAAAATGAAACATATCAGCATCCTAGAAGTACTTGCTTCCAGTGTCTCAACTGTAAAATAGTGATCAGAGCAGTACCCACCTCAAGATTGTGAGAATTAAATACTTGTAGAGTGCTAAGAACATAGCAGCAGTGATTCAGTAATGTGTTATTTTTAGTTTTTATTAAAATTATTCATTCATATAATTTTTACAAGTCAAATATTCGTATAAGGTTTGTTAAGGAAAAAAACCCAGCATTTGTTTATGCCTTTTCTTCCCATTTTCATTTCTACAAGCAATCATTTCTATTCTTTTTTTTTTTCAGGTAATGCTTTTGGTAGTTGATAACAAACTTATGTTGTTTTGAGCAGTAAACATTCTCCTGACTTCTAAGGTCGTATATAAATAGTTTTATGTGCATTTGAATTAGACTTGTAAGCTCCTTAAAGATGTAATTTGTGTCTTCATTCTTCTTTCTACCTGCATATAGTGGAAAATGAGTCTTTGTTGCCCCAAATCAGTTAAGTATTTGTTGTTCTTGAGGAGTTTGTACTATTCAGTTTCATCGTGGCCACTGTCCAATAACTCTTTGATTTCTGCAACTGTAGTCTCTGTTTAGTATTAGGGTTCTTTTGATAGCAAATAACAATTCCAGGCCTAAAGTGGCTTAATTTAAAAAGGTAAGGAATTAACTCACTTCATCCTAAGAACAGGGGTCTCACTGGCTTCAAGTGGACCTTGCTTCAGCGTAATTATGTGGTCAGTTTCAAATTTCTTCCCCTTCCTCTTTGGCCATTCTCAAGCTCATGGCACCCAGATGACTGCCCCTAGCTTTTGTGGCCATTCTCTCTTTCTTTTTCATGAGCTTTGAGGAAGAGAGAAACTGGATATTGGGTGGGTACTTTGAACCCTGGATCAAGCTTTACCTGAAGCTGGATGAACAAATAATGACCCTCTTTTGATTAACCCAGTTTAGTTCTGGTTTCTGTGTTATTTACAATGTAAAGATTTCCTGTGAGTCTCCACAACTCTCTTTATACCGTCCTGAGGTTGCCCAAGGAGTTGAAACCTCTGCTGTTAGAAGCTCTGGTTTGGAGAATATTGTTTGAAAAGTGTCTTTGCTTCCCTTCCTGATTTTGTATTTTACTTTGGATAATATAGTGATTTTGAAGCTTTATCTAAGGACCCCATAGCAATTTTTCTGTCCTTTTCATACTTTTCAATTTTTCTACCAAGTCCATGAAACATGATGTAATGAGGTTCTCCTCTGTATGTGAATATTTTTATCTTAAATTTCTTTCCCCAAATGCTTAATCTGAAAGCTGACAACAGAGCCAGACATCATGTTGAAGGGCTTTAGATTTTTCTGTAAAGAGTTTTCAATATTTCGTCTGAAATCCTAGAAACCTTATAATTAATTTTACAATTTATCTGTGTCAAGGGACTACGTTTGTCTTGAATTGCTTGTTTCGAGGCATGTGAGAGCAGCTTCTTGTTATAGATTCTGAGCCGGGACTGATTAGGTCTTTTTCCCCCCACCCCTTTGGACTTTTCTCAATTCTCCGTTTCTTCAGACGATTCATTGCTCCGTGGCTGAGAAGGAGTGTGTGCTGTGTCAGCAGCAGACTTGACTCCCCTGTCTCTTGCAACCCAAAAAGGAAAGCATTTCTAAACTCCAGAACTCTAGCAGGGAGGCTTCTCCTTGGCTAACCTTTCTTTCCTAGGGATGTTGTCCATTAGCTGTGTTTCTTAAATGCTCTCTGGCTTATACAGTATCTATTTGTTACTACCTTGGGAACCTGTCTAGAAAAAGTGTAGTAATTATGCATAAAGAATCTTGTACCTTCCAGAGAGATAATTCTGAAAACAGATCTGACCTTTGAAAAAGACTTTAGTATCCTTCAGTGACCCCAGTATAAGTTCTGGATTCTTTCCTATGATTCATAAACCTATGTCCTGGTCTCTGCCCACCTCTCCAGGCTCTTCTCTTGCAAGTCTATGTCATTCATGTGACACTCTTGCAACCCAGAACTGATTATGTTCTTATACACACACCATGCCATTTCCCTCCTGGAATGTGTCTTCCCTATGTTACACCTTCCCCTTTCACTTTCTGGCTCCCTTCATTCTACAAAGTGGATTTCCCATCCCAGAAATGGGAATGTCGAAGATCAGCACTGGACAGGTAAGGCATCATTAGACTCCATCATCCCAGCTGACCATCTACAACTTGTGAGTTTCTCCAGCGGAAGATCTGTCACATGGATAGGAAAGGACCTCCTCCTTAAAGCTCCTTTAGGTGTGGAGTTAAGGAAACAGAGGAAGTAATCATAAGGGTGGGAATCTTTTTTTTTTTTTGAGATGAAGTCTTGCTTTGTCGTCCAGGTTAGAGTACAGTGGCGTGATCTTGGCTCACTGTAACCTCCGCCTCCCGGGTTCAGTTGATTCTCCTGCCTTAACCTCCTGAGTAGCTGGGATTACAGGCATGTGCCACCACACCTGGCTAATTTTTGTATTTTTAGTAGAGACGGGGTTTCACCATGTTGGCTAGGCTGGTCTTGAACTACTAACCTCAAGTGATCCGCCTGCCTTGCCTCCCAAAGTGCTGGGATTACAAGTGTGAGCTACTGCGCCCAGCCAAGAATCTTTTATATGCTAGCTCTTGGCTAAGGAAATAGGGAATAGAGAATAAGAAATAGGGCTATTTTTAACAAAAAATTAGCTGGTTGTGGTGGCGCACACCTGTAATCATTGCTACTCAGGAGGCTGAGTTGAGATTGTGCCATTGCACTCAAGCCTGGGGTGACAGAGCAAGACTGTGGCAGGAAGGAAGGAAGGGAGGGAGGGGAGGGAGGGAGGGAGGAGGAGGAAAGAGCTATTTTAAAGTGTGCGGTGATGATGAATATATACTGAAGGGAGGGAGGGAGGGGGCTATTTTAAAGTGTGTGGTGATGATGAAGATATACTTAACCTATGAGGGGGAGTCTTGCTGTACAGTATTATGTATGTTATTAAATATGGTACAGAATTTTTTGTGATATATTTTATTCAATTATCTCCATAGTGTCCACTGTCATATCTGGCTTCTAAGTCTTTGTTTCCTATAGAGCAGCGGTTGTAATTAAAAATGTAAACAAAATATTTTGTCCTTTATTAAATAGAATTAATTTCTTCTCAAAAACTAGCTGGTATAAAACATTGAATTGGTTAATTTTGGGGGGAAGTTTTGGACAATTGAAATTTGACTTTTAAACTTAACAGTCTTTTGTATTTTGTCACATCTTCTCATTTAACAGTTTGGTTAGTGGGAGCTGGGAGTGCACCAAACCCTGAGGTACTTAAAATCTTTTACATTTTATTGAGGCTTAAAGGCAAGTAAGAACCTGTTGCCTCTGCTTGTTGCCAAAATAACATGGGGCAAGAGTAATCAGTTACAGTTGCTATAGGTAATTACAAGTTGATTTCATTGAGAAGTAAGAACACTGTATTTCACAATAAAAAATTTATCAGATGTACAACTTTCCTCCTCCCTACACAGCCCAAGGAGGGGGAAAAACTCTCACCAAAATATCATTTTAATGAGCAGATTTCAAAGGTGCTGGATTTTTGGGAGACATCAAGAAACACTAATTGCAATTATTGTCTCTGATTGTCTTTATTCAGGCCAGATTGAGAAGAGTACCAGGATGAAAGTTAGAAAGGAAAGTAGTCAAGGAGACTGTTAGCCTATAAAGATTCCCGCTTGTCAGAATGTCCACACGCGGTGGCATTAAAACTTCCCGAAAACTGTTCCTTGTAGTTTAAAAATTATTTCTTTTTAAAGTCATTATAGTTGTTTTCCTTTTCATTTCTTTTTAATTTTGTGTGGACTTCAATGGTAGACGTTATAGTTGATTTGACCAGAAGGGGACATGTGAAAAACCCTTCCTAAAATATTTCCTTTTTTTTTTTTCTTGTGCTGTTTGCTATATCTGTCATCATTAGGGCCCCCTGGAATGAAGCAGCCTGAAGTCTTGGGTTATCACAAATATAACAATAATTTTTTTTTTTTTCCAGGCTAGAGTGCAGTGGTGTGATCTCTGCTCATTGCAATCTCTATCTCCTGGGTTCAAGTGATTCTCCTTCCTTAGCTTCCCAAGTAGCTGGGATTATAGGTGCCCACCATTGCGCCAGGCTCATTTTTGTGTTTTTTTAGTAGAGACAGAGTTTCACCATCTTGGCCAGGCTGGTCTCGAACTCCTAACCTCATGATCCTCCTGCCTTGGCCTCCCAAAGTGCTGGGATTACAGGCGTGAGTCACTACACTCGGCCAACATAATTTTTGATATTTGAATTTATCAGTATTCTTTTGCTAAAGTGATCTGGATATTGATTAATGTAGCATTAATTTTATTATGTTGTATGGTATCATTAGTCATGTTACATTATTAGGTATTAGTCACATTACATCATAATTAGTTTATGCAACCTCAACTTCTTTACTAAAATGTGCAGCAGACATCAAATCACAAATATCAAGACTTTTGAATAGGGTTTGGCAAATGTTTTTTCTAAAGGGCCAGAAATAAGTATTTTTGGCTGTGTGGGTCTTATAGTCTGTGTCTTATCTACTCAACCTTGCTGTCTGTTTGAAAGCAGCTATTTATGTAAATGAATTGGCATTACTGTGTTCTAGTTAAACTTTATTTTACAAATGCAAGTCATGGGACTGATTTGCCTGTGGTCACTGCAATCCAGCTCTAGATCAAGAGTCACAGACTTTGCTATGAGGTCTAGGCAGGTACCTCAAATGAGTAAAGTGAAATGGCTGTGGGGACTGTGACTGGCAGAGATCACATCCCTTGTCTAAAATGAGCAACTGCTTCTTCCCTATAGCTACTTGTGACTGGCTCAGTGATAGCAGACCTTGTGATTCAAGGGTAGCTGAGAATTTGGATTTTTAGGCAAAGTCCTTTTATCAGTTGACAACTCATTTAGATTTGTTAAGGAAATGTGGTGCAGGTCAAGCTACACACCTTTGCGAGTTCTTTTCTGGTCCAGAAGCTCTAGTTTAGCAAATTCTGGTATTTTCAAGTGCAACGATGTATTATGTATAGGTAAGAAGTGCCTGTAGAATGTCATCAGACGTGGATAGCAGCTGCCTAGCGCTAGTGCTGCTGCTCACTAACCCTTGTAGTGCGCATGACAGACATCAGTAATTGATCATAACACTCTTTCCTGCTGAACTTGGAGAAAGTTTCAGATTTCTTCTCCACTAGGGCTCTAAAAAGCTACACTCACCCAATCAGTCATGTCCCCTGATATTAAGGTATTTATCATCCCCCTTCTAGAGGGCTTCTAAAAAAGTGTTTTTGGGATTAACCTAGGAAACGGCTTTGGACTTTCATTGTTATTCTTTTAAAAAACCTAATTAAAAGATGCTCTTAATTGAAAAGTACTTGAGAAAACATGTATTAGAATGACAGGTATGAAAAAAGGGTAAGATTCTGTTAATATGGCAGTATTAGATTTTAGACCAAACTTAGGGGGCTGAAGAATATCCAAAGTAAGATGTGTCCTTAGAAGTTACTTAGCAGTGTTCCTTCCTTGCAGAGACCATGAACTTGGCTTTCTGATTTGTTCATTTTCACCATGCCTAGTGCAAATTAATGTGAATGAATAGTTATACAGGGGAGTTCCTTTTTTTACTTCCTTTTACTGCCTTTGATCCTTCTGCACAGTTGGCTGTAGAGAATGATGTTCAGAATTTAGGGATTCTGTGTGTGCCATCTGGGATGCATGCATTTTTTAAATTGTTTATGTGATATGTACATGATACAGCCCAAGGAAAACACGCATTGCTGTTTTGTCTTCTCTCATTACTTCTTATTCTACCCTCTGCCAGTCTTTCAGGTTTGACCTTCTCAAAGAGTTCTGCTCTAGTTCTGTCGCTGACCCTCTCTCTTCTCTAAACTTCTTCAGTACTGAGGACTGTACTAGTTTAGCAGCAATGTCATGCTTTCTTATGTCCTTTGGTTTTACATTTGAGGTATTTTTGTTTTTTTCTTCCAAATTAACATTTTGTTTCCCTGCCATCTAGCACAAGTGTTGTGAATAGTGCGAACTAAAAGAACATTTTGTTTAAGCAAGTCATGGTGTTCATTGAATGCCTTCCCTGTGCCAGTTACTAGGGATAATTGTGGATGAAATAGCAAACAGACTCTGCCCTGAAAGATCAGAGTCTAGTACAAGAGTTTAAAGTTTGATGGAATTTAAATGTAAAATGTCCCCTTCGTGGTAATCAGTGATGCACATTTACAGTTCCACTAGAAGGAAAAGCTCCAGTGGGACATAGCTCTTTGTTTCAGTCACTGACATATCCCATGTGCCTGGCGCAATGCCCAGTAAATAGTAAGTGCTCAATAAATATTTTTTAAATTAACTTTGGAAAGTTTTTATGTAGATAGGGTTGTTCCTGCAGGGCTGTGATTACAGGCAAAACATAGTGTATACCTTCTTTTTTTGGTGTGTCTCACAGTCTTATATCCCAGAGAAATCAGTCTTGAGTATTCACCTTCCAGAAATGTTATATTCCAGTCTTGTGTATCCTTCCAGAAGTATTATCAATATTATATTATCCTTCCAGAAAAATCAGCTTGAGTATCCTTCCAGAAATACTATATGTGCTTGAAATTTATTTATTTATTTACTTATATTTATTTTGAGACACAGCCTCACTCTGTTGCCCAGGATTGAGTGCAGTAGTGTAATCACAACTCACGGCAGCCTCGACCTCCCAGGCTCCAGCAGTCCTCCCACCTCAGCCTCCTGAGTAGCTGGAGCCACAGGCGCATGCCACTATGCCAGACTAATTTTTTTAAAATTTTTGTAGAGATGGGGTTCCAGCATGTTGTCCAGGCTGGTCCCGAACTCCTGAGCTCAAGCAATGCTCCTGCCTTGGCCTCCCAAAGTGCTGGGATTACAGGTGTGAGCCACTGCACCTAGCCTGTACTTTATTTTTTATAGGAATATAGTATATTTATTTTTTTCTCTGAAAATATATTAGATATGTCCATATCTGTATATAGTCATATTATTTTGGTGACTACATAGTATTTTATTGTCTGGAGAGATTATGATTTATTTAACCAGAAACCTACTGATGAACATTTGAGTTATTTCTGATCTTTTGCCCTTATAAGCAATACTATAATAAATATACTTGCTCAACAGTCATTTTACAACCCCTGAATGAAAGACTTTTAGTATACATTTCTAAAAGTGTAATTTCTATAAAAGTCAAAGAGCTTATGCATTTGTAATTTTGATAGTATTGCCAAATTGTCCTCTACAGAAAGTGTGAGTGTGCCATTTTATGTACTCTAACACTGTATTTTCTTGAAACTGATTTTTTCTGATTTGATAGGTGAAAAAGCTTATCTCTTTTGGCTTTAATATGCATTTTTTTATGTGAATAAATTGGAAGATATTTTTATATGTTTATTATTTCCTTTTATGTATTATGTCTTTATAACATGCTCAGTTTTTAATTTGTCTATTGGCCTTTATCTTATTGATGTGCAGTTGCTCTTTATATATTTAGAAAAACTTTTCTTGGCTATTTTTGCTTGTTTATATTTCCATGTGTATTATAGAAACAACTTTTCTAGTTATTAACCCCACTCATCTAGAAAAACTATCCCTTTGATCTTTTTATTTAGATTATGTCAAATTTCTAGATGAATTTAGGGAGAACTGACAGTTCTGTGATGTTCAATCTTATTTCCTAAGTACATATTTTGTTTACATCTGTTTTTTGTTTTTTAAAGGTAATCTTTTTTTTTTTTTTTTTTTCTGTAGAGATGAGTTTCTTGATTTCTTGCCCAGACTGGTCTTGAACGCCTGGCTTTAAGCGATCCCCACCCCCTTGGTCTCCCGAAGTGCTGGGATGATAGGCGTGAACCTTCGCACCTGCCCTATTTAAGGTTTCCTGATGAAAAAAATTAATGACATGTTAAAACTATCCTAGAATATCTTGTAAAAATATGACATAAAGGAAAGATATATTTCACTTAATATTCGTATTTTATTAAAATGTCAATTCTTTCTAAAATAACCATTGTAAAATCCAGAAGCTTAAACATTTCCTTTCTGATCATTTTCTTCTCTTTGGCAGGCCCTGAAGTGGAAAGCGAGGATGACTCTAATCTTGAAGGCAGAGATCCTGATACTTGGCATATTGGTTTTAAGATCTCATGGGACATAGAGACCCCTGGTTTGGCGATACCCCTTCACCAAGGAGACTGCTATTTCATGCTTGGTAATCTTTGGAAAATCAAAATTATATTGAAACTCTAGTGTCTATATTTAGATTATTGGGTATATATTTTGAAAATGTCTTATCAAAGAAACATTTGGAGTATTTTATATTAATAATGAAATTCTTTATAAGAACATGTAACTAGGTTTTCTTTTTTGAGATATTGCTAAATTTTTTTTTTTTGAGACAGAGCTTTATTCTTGTTGCCCAGGCTTGAGGGCGGTGGTGCAATCTCTGCTCATTGCAATCTCCACCTCCCAGGTTCAAGCGATTCTCCTCCTCAGCCTCCCAAGTAGCTGGGATGACAGGTGCATACCACCACACCTGGCTGATTTTTGTATTTTTAGTAGAGACAGGGTTTCACCACATTGGCCAGCCTGGTCTCAAACTCCTGACCTCAGGTGATCCACCCGCCTCACCCTCCCAAAGTGCTGGGATCACAGGCATGAGTCACCATGCCTGGCCCTAAATTTTTTAAAGTTGTTTTTCTTTTTATTCTAAGTAGATGTGAAGTTTCTCAAATATGCTAGTCATTTTTCTGGATTCTTATCAGACCTATTAAATCATCCAAGTCAAGTTTTACTTATCAGTAAAACTTTTAAAATCCTTCCCTGTCTGTATTAGTTTTTAGTAGTGAGAGAGTTTTTTCTAGTTTTGAGTGTTGTTTCTTCTCAGGAACAGCTGACCTGACAATGGGGCCTTTCTCTCGATTCGTCACTTAGTTCTCTGGGAGGCAGTATCTCGGCTGTGGTTAGGCTAACTGAAGCAGTGGGGTTTATGGGGCTTTGTTCTTTTCTTCTTTGCTGTAAGTTTTTAATTTTATTTTTGGCCTTTCTACTTGTTTTCCAATGTGCCATGTGCAAACAGTATTCTTTTGTACTCACAAAGCTTCTAGGGTTTATTCTCTACTTGGCTCTAGTTCCTGATTATTTGTGGTTTATCTCACTCCTGTCTACCTGGAGAATCTACTCATGTGTTGGTTAGAGCCAGGAAGAACCAGGGCTGAAGCCCAGTAATTATGATAAGAGTTGTTTCTCAGTTAATTGAGTATTTTAGAGTCCATGTTCCAGGTACTGTGTAAAGTTCCAGGGGAGATATTGGAGGTGAATGAATCTTGGTTCTTGCCTTTTTGGAATTCAGAACATGGAATAGCTCTTTAGGCCATTCTACCATTATGCATTTTCCAAATTTTAGCTCATCAGCTTCAAGGTTTTGGTCATATCCATGTACGTCTGCCTATATAAAGTAATTTTTTAATCTTTCACCGAATCGAATTTATTTTAAAAGAAGATTTTACATTACTGTCTTAAATGGAAATCTAGTATCACTAGGCATAATTAGAAGGATTTTAGAAATATAAATACAGAGAAACAGAATAGTACTAAATGTCTGCTACTTTCGTTTGCTGGAGATCTGAGTCTGAGTCCTATTTTGTGTTTGTTAAAAAGGGAGATTAGTAACGGTTAGAGAGGTATTAACCGTACGGTGGTACCAGTCTGAGACTTTCTCCTTAATGTCTGCAGGAGGATTGGAAGATCATTATGTAGGGACTCTTTCAAATCGTGTTGACTCAATGGCATTTAATGCAATGTCCCTTTACCTCTTAAATTCTTCTCATGGGGAGATTTCTGCATTTGTTGAACACCTGAGTATGCCCTTAATCTCTTGCCTTCCATTTGAATATTGCTTTGCATTTACACATTAGTGTCACATAAGCAGCCTCAATCTCCTGTCCGCTTTGTGAGGGAGATGGCAGAGAATGTTCTGTTTTTAAGTGATCTTCCTAAGGTCACTCAGTTATGAAGTAGAACAGGGACCAGAATGGGTGGCAGGCATCTTATGCAGTGCTTTTCCTATTCTAAATTGGACTATTTCAACCTGATCCCAGTACACTGAAATACACTGAAATCTCTATGTGGGAATGTTTTTAGTGTTAAGGTTCTCTCTTCCCCACTGTCTCTCCTGCCTGACTTCAGAAAGTAAGTTTATTTTCTGAAGTCCCTACCCCATCACTGAGTGTCATTTGTGGGTAAACTTTATTTAATGTTTTTTTTTGTACCACCCAAATATGGACATTTGGCCTGAGTCTTAATAGGTGTTAATATTAGCCAACAAATCACTTTCCTTTGGATACTTTGTTCAGAAGTTGCTATTAGCAATGTATATCTTTCAAAGAAATAAGAGCCAGAATGGTATCTTTTAAAATAGCTTTGTAATTTTTAAAAATATAAAAGTGGCCGGGCACTGTGGCTCACACCTATAATCCCAACCCTTTGGGAGGCTGAGGCAGGTGAATCACCTGAGGTCAGGAGTTCAAGACCAGCCTGGCCAACATGGCGAAACTGTGTCTCCACTAAAAATACAAAAATTAGCTGGGTGTGGTGGTGCATGCCTGTAGCCCCAGCTACTCGGGAGGCTGAGGCACGAGAATTGCTTGAACCCAGGAGGTGGAGGTTGCAGTGAGCCGAAATTATGCCACTGTACTCTGGCTAGGGCAACAGAGCAAGATTCAGTCTCAAAAAAAAAAAAAAGAAGTAAAAGTAAAAGTAGTAAATAGGTACTCTTAAAAATTCAGCTAATATTACATATATTTAATAATATGTGTTCTTTCTGACTAAAAAAGCAATATATGCTTATTTGAGATAAACTCTGGAAAGTATGAAAGGAAAAAAGAATATAAAAATCAGATTCATGCCTGATTTAATATATTTCTTTTCAGTCATTTTCTATACATATGTATGTCTGGAATTGTAGTAATATGAATAAAAACCAGATTTACTGGGAATTAATGACAAACATTCTTTTAATCTTCTCAGCAATCTAGAGAAGCAAATATTAGCTATATTGCAAAAGAAGAAATTGAGGTTAAATTTATGTAGTTACTTAATCATGGCTACACAGCTAATATTAAGCATGGATGGTATCTCGTCATCTTATCCCACTCGGGATCCGATGCCCCATGTCAGGCCACTCCTCCTTCTCCCAGGGGGATGCCCTCCTCACCCTACTTGGCACTGACCACTGCTCAGGGCTCCTGTGCCACCTTCTTCCCCTGGCATGATGCCTCTGCCTCACCTAATGGCTTTAGGACTAAATTGCTCAGGAAGGGAAGAAAAGAAGATAACAATGTTCTGTTTGTTTCTTTTCTATTTTTCTTAAAGTTACGGGTTTCTTAGGGTTTAAGAACTGGATTATAGGCTGGGTACAGTGGCTCACGCCTGAAATCCCAGCACTTTGTGAGGCCAAGGTGGGTGGATCACCTGAGGTCAGGAGTTCGAGAGTAGCCTGGCCAATGTGGTGGAACCCCATCGCTACTATAAATACAAAAAATAGCCAAGTGTGGTGGGGGTCCTATACCCAGCTACTCAGGAGGCTGAAGCAGGAGAATTGTTTGAACCCAGAAGGTGGAGGTTGTAGTGAGCCAAGATCGTGCCATTGCGCTCCAGCCTGGGTAACTAGTGTGAAACTCCATCTCAAAAAAAAAAAAAAAAAAAAGGATTATAATCAAAATATTAAATAATGACATTATTCATTTGATTTTTGTGTTTTAATGAATATACGTTGTAAAATATGCATTGGGTCCCCTTGAGCTGTTGTACATGATAAGCAGAAGAAGTTAAGTGTTATTTTATAGGAGCTGATATCCAAGACATAGTGTAAAATCTTCTCTTGATTTCCCATGTCTTATTTTTAGATGGAGGTGATACAGTTACCGACTGAGCTGTGCCAAACACAGCACAGTGTATCCCAAAGTCTGCATTTAGAATATGTATTTTATTAGGATGTCATATTTGGTTTCTGAAATGAATCTTCCTTCATCTCTTTTTAAAAAATTCAAAAAGTAAAAGCAACCATAGTCTAATGCTGCCTTTTCTCTTTACTTTGAAATCCAAATAGCATAAGGAGCCCCGTAGAGGGAGGGACTTGGCCCCGTGCTGATATCTGAAATCTGAACTTCATAGCACTTATGAAAAGGAAACAGTTTAGCTCAATTTATAATAATATATTGGTCTGCAGAGGAAGTGCCGACTGAACCCTGCTGTCTCAAGTAAATACTCCAGGGGTGTCTGATGGGGAACGTGTCGGGTGCTGTAATAAATCCACTGCCTGTGGAAGTGAGTGAAGGCCTTGCTGGCAGCGCCTGAGGACACGCTTAACTAGGGTTGTCACGGTTTTACTTTTAAATTGGAATCTTTGCCCTAATCTCAGAGTTAGACATGACCAGATTTGCAAACAGATTTACAATTTTCACTAATTTTCCAACCAGGACTTCAAAACACACTCAGAGAAAAAAAAAAATACACTCTGGTCTTTCTCAGAGTAGGATGATTTACTTTGCCACAGATGTTTTCCATAGACTGAATGTAACCAGGGAGTTAGGGACTTAAAAGTGGCTTGGAGACAAACCGTGGGTTTGTTTTTTGTGGAACAGATTATACAGTTCAGGGGACATCAACAAAATTATGTTTATTAACCAGGAGCTGGATGTGGAGGTGGGATATTTCAGGACAAAGGTGAATGCTAGGTAAACACTCGGGGCAAAAGCAGTCCCCCCTCTCCCCCCTTAATTTATTAGTGTTATTCTTTACATGACAGCATTCATGACTCTGTTCTCTCTGCTCTATTTACTTTTGTTTCATAAGCCCAACTAAATATCACTTTCAAGTATCTGTTGTTACCATAACAATCAACAGTTTCAGAACTTCAATTGCCAGGTAAAAATTCCACTGCAAAGAAGAACACTGCAAGAGAAATATAAATGCACAGCCCTTCTTTTTTGGTTTTGCTTTACCTTGTCGACAGTTTAGGGTAGAGTACTGAAAGGACCATGGGATTTCTATCAGGTAATCGGGTCCCAGACTCACTGCATTGTCAGTTGCCTGTGTATTGCTAGTGCCTCTATGAGTCTCTGCCTTCACTGTAAAATGGGAGCTTAATGATACTTTTTCCCAGAGTTTTTGTGAGTACAAATAAGAAAATGTATGGGAACAGGCTTTGCAAGCTTTAATTTGAAAGTGCAGACTTGTTAAGAGTGGGAACTGGACCATGGCATATTGGAGAACCAATGAGGCGAGTGGGTGATGGAAGAATGCTGAATGCTGTGTTCCTATCCTGCTTCGTGCCCTGAGTTTTGTCACCTTTGCAAAATACTGTTCCACACATATATTTGCCACATGTAAGACTACAAGGAAGGGAAGTTTTACCAATGGATTCTTGAGGGTGAGAAGAGTTAACATCTGGTCCATTGGTGATCAGAGCCGTGTAGTAATCAGTCTTACTTTGATTGAGGCTGGCTTTACTTTTAGAGCCTGGCCAGTAGTTTTTTTTATAGATTAAGTTCACCTTCCTTGAAATACCTATGGCTTAGAGGCAGCAAGACCCAGAGCACTGAAATGTTTGATGTGGTTTAAGCTGTAAATTGCCATGCTTCTATTTTTTGACTCAACATGGCCACTCTGGTTGGATTCTGTAGCCCTGTGAGCAGGAAGAACAGAGGCCTCTAGGAGTTTTGACTTAACTGAGGGCTCCCTTGGGACTGAACTTGGAAACTGTGGTATCTTTGTAAATCCTCCAGGTGTCCCTCAGTTTTGCCCTGATTTAGACATTTTATTCAAAGGAAAAAGCTTTTGTTATTTCTTTCTCTGACCCCATACCCTTCCTCCCCCAACCTCTGAATGACCAACCAAAGTAAAAAGTACATATAATTTATGGCTTAATCATAAATTAAAAATAATGATGCTTTATTACCTCTCATGGGTCTTGAAATGTAGGTGCTATGTTCTGCTTTCTGCCAAGGCAAGGGAATAATACAGAAACCAGTAATAAATTAAAACTTCAGGCTGCAGTTGGTAAGCTTGAGGAATTGCTATTTAAGTGGAAAGTGCTTGAACAGCCAAATGAGCACCTGTCATGTTTATTCTCACTTTGAAAAGTAGAAACATGACAGTATAGTTTCAACTGCTTATCCAATATGAACTTCTGGCATTCTTGGTATCTTCCCAGGAACTGCACTGTTTGCTTCTTGTATTCAATTTTTTTTTTTTTTTTTTTGCAGGGGTGAGGATGTATCTCTCTTCCTGAAATTTTACTCTAAAATATGCCCCCAAATGCTGACATTTTTAAACTTGTGCTCTTTGACTTGATACTTGATTTTTTTGTTTTTTTGTATTTGATGGAATTAAGGAGAAGGCCATGCCTTGTGGAATTTACTCTGAGGATAGGGATCCGAGCAGGTTCCTAAGTACCTGAAAGGCTTTATCTACCCCTTACACTTTCTTATTACATCCAGGTTTTGCTCATTTATGTCTGTCTCTATCATTTATGTCTTGAACTTTACTTGAAATGCATGTCTTGAGTACCTACTAAGGTCCAGGCATTGTGCTGGCAGATTTGATGTATTTTGTTTATTCCTTATTACAGGGCTATTAAATAGTAGACTCTCATTCTGACACTCATTTCTTTTTTCTAGAAAAAAAAATTAATGGAGATTGATTACTAAAAGGGACAGGGCTTCTTTTAAGGCTATGAAAATGCTCTGAAATTAGTTTGTGGTGATGGTGGCACAACTCTGTGAACATACTAAAATACTTTGAAATATATATATATTTTTTCTTTTGCAGCTCTGGCTCAAAGGAGAATTAGATATTTAAAATGAGTGAATTGTATGGTATATGAATTAAATCTCAATAAAACTCTTTAAAAAAAAAAAACTGAAGCTTAGAGAAGTATAATATCTTGTTCAAGGCGACATTACCTGGTGAAGCTTTTGTTTGAATCCAAATTTTTCTGAGGCCAAAACTATTCTTTCTTCCACTGACCCATGCTATCTCTACTAATTATATAGTCATGGTATCTTTTTCTTTAAAAATGGGGGGAAAAAAATGGCTGGGCACGGTGGCTCATGCCTGTAATCCCAACACTTTGGGAGCTGAGGCAGGCAGACCACTTGAGGTCAGGAGTTTGAGCCAGCCTGGCTAACATGGTGAAACCCTGCCTCCACTAAAAATAAAAATAAAAAAAAAAATTAGCCAGATATGGTGGCACGCACTGTAATCCCAGCTACTTGAGGGGCTGAGGCAGGAGAATCACTTGAACCTGGAGGCGGAGGTTGCAGTGAGTCGAGATCGTGGTACTGCACTCCAGCCTGGGTGACAGAGTAAGACTCCCTCTCAAAAGAAAAAAGAAAGGAAAAAATAATTGAATACATAATAAATGAACACACATGTATTCTCATTCAAACTTTGTGGAACTGTATGAAATAAAATGTAGACATTCTCTTTCATCTTGTTTTCCCATGTGGTCCTTTGTAAGTATTAACATAAATATAGTTATGTTAACATATTTAAATATATGTTGCCACTGCGGTATTTTTTAAAAATATAAATGATGCTTTATTGTAAATATTACTCTAGTATTTGTTTTTGTACTTAATATGTGCTGGAAATTTTTTTACATCAGTATGTCATTCATATTATTATTGCTATTATAAAAATACTGCATGTACAAGGAAATAAAAATTCCAAGATCTAATATGAAAAGTTGAAGAAGATCTAAAATGGAAAGTAAGAAACTCCACTTATCCGCAAGTTTCATTCCTTAGGGGTAACTGCTTTGCACTGTATTTGCATTTTATTCTTTGATTACCTCCCTAACTCTTAAACATATATATGCTTATACTTTTATTTCTTTAATAACTTGAAGCACTCTTGGTTGTTGATCTGTTAAGAATGACAGAGGCAGGCAGATTTCTTGAGCCCAGGAGTTTGAGACCAGCCTGAGCAACATGGCAAAACTCCATCTATACAAAAAAAAAAAAAAGCCAGGTATGGTGGCAAATGCCTAAAGTCTCTAGTCACAACTACCTGGGAGGCTGAGGTGGGAGGATCACCTGAGCTCTGTAGGTTGAGACTGAAGGAAACTGTGTTTGTACCACTGCATTCTAGCCTGGGTGACAGAGCAAGACCCTGTCTCAAAAAAAAGAAGAAAGGAAAAAGAATGATGGATTTAGTGCTCTGATATTACCTCTCGTTCTTGCTAAATTTGGCTAACTTTTACTTTTAGGATTTTTTTTTTTTCCATGTTTGCCTTTAGAACCAGTTTACAGATACTTTCTCTTGACTTGTAGTATGTAATATGGGGAATTAAAGTTCTCTTTCAGCCATATCATTATGTTGATATGGTTGAGGTTTACAACTTTACATACAGTTCTGTAATTCTGACAAGACTAGCAAACTTATAAGTTGATCTGAAATTAGAAAACCAGTACATAATGATGTTTATGTAAGTGTTGTTTATTGCAAAACCAGATAGAGTGATAGAATTAATAGATAGAAAATGTAATCTACTGTAACCATCAAACCTGTGCCAATGGATGAGGAATATTGCAAATGTCAGGTGAAGATTTTATAATTAATCAAAAGCTCAAAATCAGTTTCCCTTTCCCTCTGCATTTATAATTGTCTTTTTTTACTCTTACTGATAGAAGAAGCTTGCTGTAGTGATTGCTCAATGTCACTAGATGTTTTATCATGTGGCTTGTTCAATGTTTGATAAATTCTGTCTTCTTCAGACCCCACCTACCACAGTTATCATACTGGGATTTCTTCTCATTGAACACCTTTTCCAGTTCCATTAAAAAATTATTTTAGGCCAGGTGTGGTGGCTCACACCTCCTTTGGGAGGCTAAGGCAGGTGGATCACCTGAGGTCAGGAGTTCAAGACCAGCCTGGCCAACATGGTGAAACCCCATCTCTACTAAAAATACAAAAATTAGCCAGGCATGGGGGTGCATGTCTGTGGTCCTAGTACCTGTTTTAGTTACTTAGGAGAGTGAGGGAGGAGAAACACTTGAACCTGTGAGGCGGTGGTTGCACTGAGCCAAGATCACACCATTGCCCTCCAGCCTGGGCGACAGAGCAAGACTCTATCTCAAGAAAAAATATATATATATTTTAAATTTCAGTAGCTTTAGGGATATAAGCACTTTTTTATTCCGTGTGTGATTTGTATAATGTTGAAGTCTGATATTTTAATGTACCTGCCACCTGAGCAGCGTACATCTGATAAGTGGTTTTTTAAAATCTCTCACCCCCCTCACATCCTCCTCTATTCTGAATCTCCAATGTCCATTGTACCACTCTCTATGCCTTCATGTACTCATAGCTTAGTGCCCACTTATAAGTGAGAACATGCAATATTTGTCCATTCCTGAGTTACTTAGAATAATGGCCTTCAGTTTCATCCACATTGCTGCAAAATACTTGATTTTTTTTTAATGACTGAGTAGTATTTCATGGAATATATACATACCACATTTTCTTTATCTACTCACCAGTTGTTGGGCACTTTGGTTGATTCCATATCTTCGCAATTGTGAAATGTGAGGCAATAAACATATGCATGCAGATGTCTTTTTGATATCATGACTTCTTTTCTGAGTAGATACCCAGCAGTGGATTGTTGGGTCAAATGGTAGCGTTACTTTTAGTTCTTTGAGAAATCTCCTTACTGTTTTCCATGGAGGTTGTAGTAATTTTTATTTCTACCTTCAGTGTATATGCACTCCCTTTTCACCACATTTCTAGCAACATCTATTATTTTTTGACTTTTTAATAATGGCCGTTCTGGCTAGGATATGTGGTATCTCATTGTGATTTTAATTTGTATTTCCTTGATGGTATGTAATATTGAGCATTTTTTCATATGTTTGTTGCCCATTTCTGTATTTTCTTTTGAGAAATGTCTATTCATGTCATTTGCCCACTTTTTGATGGGATTATTTGTTTTTTTCTTGCTGATTTTTTTGGGTTCCTTATAGATTCTTTGTCAGATGCATAGCTTGCAAATATTTTCTCCCATTCTGTAGGTTGTCCCTTTACTTTGATCATTATTTCTTTTGCTGTGCAGAAGCTTTTTAGTTTAATTAGGTCCCATTCATTTATTCATTTATTTTGTTCATTTGCTTTTGTGGTCCTTTTTGTAAATTTTTTGCCTAGCCCAATGTCTAGAAGAGTTTCTTCTAGGATTTTTATAGGCTCAGACCTTAGCTTTAAGCCTGTAATCCATGTTGAGTTAATTTTTGTACATGGTGAGACACAGGGATTCAGTTTCATTCTTTTCCATGTGGCTATCCAATGTTCCCAGCACTACTTTGAATAGGGTGTCCCTTTTCTAGTATATGATTTTATATGCTTTGTCTATGGTCAGTTAGTTGTAAATATTTGGCTTTATTTATGGCTTCTCTATTTTGTTCCATTGGTCTATATATCTACTTTTATACTAGTACCATGCTGTTCTGTTTTAGTTACTATAGCCTTGAAGTGTAATTTGAAGTCAGATAATGTAATGCCTCCAGATTTGTTATATTTGTTTAGGATTCATTAGTTATTCAGGCTCTTTTTTGGTTCCATATGAATTTTAGGATTATTTTTTTCTAATTCTTGTGAGAAATGACATTGATATTTTGATAGGAATTGCATCAAACCTGTAGATTTGTTTGGGTGGTATGGTCATTTTCATGATGTTGATTCTTCCAGTCCATGAATGTAGGATGTATTTCCATTTGTTTGTGTCATCTGTGACGTCTTTTATCAGTGTTTTGCACTTCTCTTTGTAGAGCTCTTTTACTACCTTGGTCAAGTTTATTTCTGGGTACTTTATTGTTATTTTTCTGTAGCTGTTATCAAAGGGATTGAGTTCTTGATTTGATTCTCAGCTTGCTCATTGTTAGTGTCTTGCAGTGCTATTGACCTGTGTTCATTGATTTTGTAACCCAAGACTTTACTGAATTTGTTTTTCAAATCTAGGAGTCTTTTGGGAGAGTTGTTAGGATTTTCTATGTATGCAATCATATTACTGGCAAACAGAGATAGTTTGACTTCCTCTTTTCAATCGGGATGCCCTTTATTTCTTTCCTTTGCCCGATTGCTCTGGTTGGGACCTCCTGCCAATTCCACTTTTACTTGGATCCCTTGTGTTTCTCTTTCTAGAATTTTCTTAAAATTCTGTCATATTTAAATTTTCTAAAAATTATACCATATTTTAGATTCTTCAAGGCAAGGACTGTTTTAGCTGTGTATCCCAAACAGCACTTAACACAGTACTTTGAATATGGCTGGTGCTTACAAAGTAATTGTTGAACTAATAAGTGAGTGAATGAACCGAGGATTAGCTTTCTTCCATTTCATGGTAGTATGTCTTGGTTATACAAGCAAAAGGAGGTATTTATTCTATCCATGAAAGCTCCTTGTTGGGAAAGGTTTTAATGTGTCTTCTCAAACAGATGGCCATTCACCTAATGCTTGGAGATTACCAGAGACAGAATTTAGAATCTTCCATGGTAGCCTATTCTTTTTCACAGTGATTCATGCTTCATTTCCTTATATCTAGTCTAAATAACCATTGATATCACAGAACTTTCTAGAACAACACAGTATCTGGATTCATCTGTACATTCTCTTCTAAATTTTTTAGAAGAAAACCATCAAAGGTAAAAATAATGTGTTGGTTTCTTTTAAGCTGAGGAGGAATGTTTTACTGTGCATTTTGAAATTTTTTTATTCTCTCATATTCCATTCAATTATAGTCACACTGTTTGGGGTAATTCTGCATCTGAGTTTGGTGGTAGAATTTTTTCCTTTGGCTAACAGTCTTCATATACCCTCTTTGGCCACCTATCTATAGAACATAATTCCCAAAGGCATGAGCTATAGAAAATGTGTTTTTTAGGCCTTTAATTAGGTTGTATATCCTATGTGTATTATTTGCCACTTCTGTAAAGACAGTGGGGGAGTGACTGTTGATTATGCTATTATTTTTTTCGGTTGATCCTTATTAAAGGTTTGAATTTAGGACTAGGCCAGAAATGAGTTTGACTTTCCTCATCCAGTCAGTCCCTGCAGCAGATTTCAAGGTCTGACTATAAACCTCATCTGGAAGGTTCCTTAGACTTTGTAATCTAGGCCCAATAAACATCATAAGTTTTTTTTTTTTCAGAGATATTTATTTACCAAATAAATAGGATAGCACACAGCCATCAGTGAAGGTGATATGAGCTTTGGCCCAGTTTTGGAAATCTTCCCCTAAATATAATTTTCTATGGGAGTCAAAACTCTTTTATAAAAACAATTGGGAGGCCAAGGCGGATGGATCACTTGAGGTCAGGAGTTTGAGACCAGCCTGGCCAACATGGTGAAACCTCGTCTATACTAAAAATACAAAAATTAGCAGAGTGTGGTGGTATGTGCCTGTAATCCCAGCTTACTCGGGAGGCTGAGGCAGGAGAATGGCTTGAACCCAGGAGGTGGAGGTTTCAGTGAGCCGAAATCATGCCACTGCACTCCAGCCTGGGCGACAGAGCCAGATTCCATCTCAAAAAAAAAAAAAAAAAGACCCCAGAAGCGTGGAGGGGGAGATGATGATCTCAAGGTACATACCTAAAGTACAAAGATATAAATCACAGTGTTTGGTCAATTCATTATAGTGGTTTTGTAGTCTATCCTACAGTTGGTTGGGGTACAACCCTTTTTCTTTTTTTTGTTTACACTGCTCTCTCTACCTTATCATGTTTTCCTCCTCATGTGGGTATGTGTATAACTCATTTATTTAGGGGTGATGTTAGATAATCGAATGCCTATAATGGCAAGGGAGCCAACCAATCAGTGTGGATGCCACAACTTTTTCCCCCCCTCTGGGCTGTAGTTATTGGTATAGAAGTATTTTTTTTTTCCCAACTTTTATTTCAGGTTCAGGAGATACATGTGCAGATTTGCTGCATGGGTAAATTGCATATTGTGGGGGTTTAGTATACAAATTATTTCATCACCCAGGTAATAAGCATAGTACTTGATAGATAATTTTTTGATCCTTGCCTTCCTCCCACCCTCCACCCTTAAGTGGGCCCTAGTGTCTGTTGTTTCATTCTTCATGTCCATGTTTACTCAATGGACATACAGTGTAGCTCCCACTTATGAGAGAGAACATACAGTGTTTGGTTTTCTTTTCCTGCGTTAATTCACTTAGGATAATGGCTTCCAGCTACTTATGTCACTTACCATACCTAAACTTTTTGAAAACTTGTACGATATTATATATATATTTTTATACTACACACAGCGTGTAGAAACTTGTACATATTAGGAACTTACCACATGTTTGGAGAGAACATTTTTTTTCTCTCCCCAGATATTAGCCAGAAGCCATAGCTATCTTTCTTAATTGCTAATGGAAAATTGAATATGAGATAGGAGTGTATAAGGAGGTCAGAAGATAGAGAGACAGAAACTAAAGGTTGAAGTGGTTTCTTCCATTTCATTCATTAACTTTGAGAGATTCTGGTTCTCACAGTTTACTGGAACTGTGGGCAGAAGTGATGGCTTTGCATATCCAAAGTGGGAAATGGAGAAAACTATTTAATCAACTTTTCTGTCAATCTAAGCTCTCTCCTCTCTCATTGTTCATTTTCCCCAACTCGCTATACCTGGGAAGAGTTACAACTTGGAAGAATAAAGGAGAAAGGTAGCCCTGGCTAAAGTGGACTAAGACTCTTTTTGCTTATTTAAAAGCAACAATCATTTATTAACCTCAAGAATCTATTCTCTTCAAAACCCAACAACAAAGTAAGCATTCCACAAAAGTTAATTTTAAAAAAGGGGAGAGAGGGGGGAAAGTTATGCACCTTGAGATCATCTTTATCGCCATACTTCTTTTGATGAAAGACTTTTCACTTCCATGGAAAAATTTTATTTAGGGAAAGATTTATAAAATTAGCCAAAGCTCTTACCAATTTCACTGATCACTGTTTCCTGTCCTATTTATTTGGTGAATGAATACCTCTTTCTGAGAATCTCTTTGTTGAACATTTCCATTTGAAGCTTTAAAACATACAGAAACTTGTTTTTAAATTTTTTATTGCTTAATTTAAAAGTAATACTATATCATCCAGTCAAAGAAGGCATCAGTTTAAGATGGATTCCAATTTCAGAGATGTTAAATATAAAGAAAAAATGTCTACCTTGGAATTGATGAAATAGGGTACATGCTATTGTAGTGAATTTTCAAACTTTTGAAAAGTATAAAGAAGAGGAAATATTATTTATAATAAGTTAGTCTAATTCCTTCTAGTTATTTTCTATACTTAGTAACATGTTGATCTTTTGTTTATATAAAATTAATATCATGTTGTATAAATGTTTTGCATCCTTTTTCCCTGATACATTTATATTTTGAGCATTTTTCTTATCATTAAACATTCCTTGAAAATGATTGTTAAAAACTGGTTTAAAAATTAATCCCTTACTTTCAAGCAAGATGTCAGAATAGCACTTGTCTCCTTGTAGAAACTTCAATTTCAATAACTATCCATGCACAGAATACCTTTATAAGAGCAAAGGAATCCAGATTACAGATTACATTGCCTGGGTGGAGCACTGAAATAAGAAAAGACACATTGAAGAGAGTAGAAAGAACAGTTTCAAATTACCTGTGTCACCTCTCCCTGAAGCCTGAGCAGCACAGTGTCAACAGGGATACCCTTTGTTTGGGGAAGGGAGAATGAAGTGAGTACCCAACTTCTCTATAAACCAAGCAAGAGGCCCACCCTACTGAGCCCCAGTGCTTGGGTGGCCTCCAAAGACAAAGGCTCCAAGCTTACTCTAGCACCAGATATGCCCTCATGGACTTAGGCTCCTGGTCAGTCCTTGAAGCCTGGGATGCAGGACTTCCCGTATAGACCCAGTTTCCAGTGGACTCAGGATCCAGGTCTGCTGCACAGACTTAAGCTTCAGGACTGTGTTAGCACCAGGCTCGCTCCTGTGGATACAATTACCAGGCTCACCTCAGTGGACCCAGGATTTAGGCTTGCACCCACAGACCAACATTCTAGGCCTCTCCTTGGGGATGCAGGGAACACTCCCACCCAGGTGGACATAAGCTCCAGGTCTGCCTTAGTGGACCCAAGGTTCCAGGCTCATCCCAATGGACCCAGGTATTAGGGCTGCCTGCCTGCTGATGACCATCTGTTTGAGAAGGAAATTCAAAACCTTTCCCAGCCAGGAGCTTTCAAGGGTAGAATAAATATTTCCTTTTGCTTGTATAACCAAGACATACTACCATGAAATGAAAGAGAAGCCAATCCTTGGTTCATTCACTCACTTATTAGTTCAACAATTACTTTGTAAGCACTAGCCATATTCAAAGTACTGTGTTAAATGCTGTTTAGGATACACAGCTAAAACAGTCCTTGCCTTGAAGAATCTAAAATATAGTATAATTTTTAGAAAATTTAAATGTGACAGAATTTTAAGAAAGAAACACAAGGGATCCAAGTAAAAGTGGAATTGGCAGGAGGTCCCAACCAGAGCAATCGGGCAAAGGAAAGAAATAAAGGGCATCCCGATTGAGAAGAGGAAGTCAAACGATCTCTGTTTGCCAGTAATATGATTGTATACCTAGAAAATCCTAACAACTCTTCCAAAAGACTCTTAGATTTGAAAAACAAATTCAGTAAAGTCTTGGGTTACAAAGTCAATGAACACAAGTCAATAGCACTGCAATACACTAACAATGAGCAAGCTGAGAATCAAATCAAGAACTCAATCCCTTTGATAAAAGCTACAGAAAAATAATAATAAAGTACCTAGAAATAAACTTGATCAAGGTAGTAAAAGATCTCTACAAAGAGAACTACAACCTAAATATCTGTTAACAGATGGAGGAAGAAAATGTGGTAGATATATCTACATATCTATATCTATATCTACAGACACTAACCCACACATATCCATACGCAATGAAATATTACTTAGCTTTAAAAAAAGATGGAAAGCCTGTCATGTGTGACGATGTGGATTAATCTGGAATATGTTATGCTAAGTGAAATAAGCAAGGCACAGAAAGTTACCACATGCTCTTACTTATGTGTAACAATGCTATGCTCATAAATGCACAGAGTTGAATGATGGTTTCTACGGGTTTGAGGAGTGTTGGGTAGATGTTGGTCAAAAGGTACCAAGTTTTGTTTATGCAGGATGAATAAGCTCTAGAGACCTAATGTGCAGGCATGGTATCTATATTAGTCTGTTCTCACATTGCTATGAAGAAATAACTAAGACTGGGTAATTTATGAAGAAGTTTAATGGGTTCACAGTTCCCCAGGCCATTTAGGAAATAGGATGCTGGCATCTGCTTGGCTTCTGGGGAGACCTCATAAACTTAAAATTATGATGGAAAGCAAAGAGGGAGCCAGCACTTCACATGGCCAGAGGAGGAGGAAGAGAGGAGGGAGGTGTGCCACACTCTTTTAAACCACCTGATCTTGTGAGAACTCACTGTCATGAGAACAGCACCGAGAGGCTGGTGCTAAACCATTCATTAGAAACCACCTCCATGATCCAGTTACCTCCCCACCAGGACTCACCTCCAACACTGGGGATTATAGTACGACATGAGATTTTGTGGGGACACAGATCCAAACCACATCAGTAACTATATTTATTAATACTGTATTACATATGTGAAATTAGCTAAGAGAGGAGATCTTAAATGTTTTTAACACGCACACACCCACACACACAGTTACTGTGAGGTCATGTGTATGTTAATTAGATTGGTTTTAGAAGTCATTTCACAGTGTTTATGTATATTAAAAGATTACGTTTTGCATTGTAAATATATAAATTTTTTGTCAATTATACTTTAATAAAGTTCGGAAAATGTTTTAAATCACTAAATAATCTTCACTTTGGTCATTCAAGTTTGTCGATATTATATATATTGCTACAGTGAACATCTTTGTACATGTATCTTTATTTCCATAGGAAAAATTGCTAGGAGTGGAATGCCTTGGTGAGGTATTATGGTGTGGACATTTACACACTACATATTCTATTGTCAGACTGTTATTTAGAGAGATTTTCATTTTCATTCTTAACTGCAGTGTATGAAATGTGATCATCAGTTACCTCCACCAGCCTATTTTACCCTACTCTATACAGTGCTAAGCATTAACAGTTTACAGGTATTTTTGCCAATTTGATGCGTGAAAATATGCTGTTGTTTTAAATTTCATTTCTTTATTTATTCATGAGGTTGAACGTTTTTTATTTTTGTTGGCCATTGTTTACTTCTTTCTGTTATTCATTGGCTAATTGTATTTTGTTCATTTTTCTGTTGAGGTGTTGGTGTTTTTCTTAACATTTACTTTATCTAACCCTTCTGCCCACTTCTTCCCAGGTATTTTCTTATACCCAATTTTCGATTTTTTACTCAGATTTTTAATATTTATTTTAGGAGAAACATCTTTCCATTTAAGTCTTAATTGTAATATTTGCATTAAATTAAATAACAATATTTGAAATTATTTAACTGTGTTTATGCTTACTGCTAGCTTTTTTTGTACTGTGATTTTAAAAAAAAGTATTGATTGTTCTCTTGGTCAGCCAAAATGTAGTTTCTAATAATATTCATGAAGACTGACAGCAGGGGAATGGTCGTGGCATATTCTTTGAGTCTTTGCATTATGGAAGAGTGACTTCCTATCCTTTTACTTGTGAAAAATATCTCCTTGATTGGCTATAGTATTCTTGAGTATCAAACTTTCCCCCTTGAAACTCTGTAGAGGCTGGGTGCAGTGGCTCACACCTGTAATCTCAGCACTTTGGGAGACTAAGGTGAGTGGATCACCTGAGGTCAGGAGTTCAAGACCAGCCTGGCCAGCATGGCAAAACCCCGTCTCTACTAAAAATACAAAAATTAGCCAGATGTGATGGCGCATGCCTGTAATCCCAGCTACTCAGGAGGCTGAGGCAGGAGAATCATTTGAACCTTGGAGGCAGAGGTTGTAGTGAGTCCAGATCTATGACCTCTAATATTTGATGTTGGGAGATGTCTGAGGCCATCTTCCTTATGGTTTCATTTTGGTAAGCTGTATTTTCTGTTTGGACATTTGTAGTATTTTATATTTAATTTTTTAACAATATGTTTATGTCCTTGCTCAACCATTTTATAGTGCAGACTCTGGCCTTTTCACAACTTGGAAAACATTCTTCCAGTGTTTCTTTGATTATTCTCAAATCTTTTTGTATCTTTCTTCTTTCTTTTTTTTTTTAAGACAGAGTCTCGCTCTGTCACCCAGGCTGGAGCACAATGGTGTGGTCTTGGCTCACTGCAACCTCTGCCTCTCAGGTTCAAGCAATTCTCCTGTCTCAGCCTCCTGAATAGCTGGGATTACAGACACCCACCACCACGTCCAGCTAATTTTTGTATTTTTAGTAGAGTTGGGGTTTCTCCATGTTGGCCAGGGTGGTCTTGAACTCCTGGCCTCAAGTAATCCATCTGCCTTGGGCTCCCAAAGTGCTGGGATTACAGGTATGAGCCACCACGCCTGGCCTGTATTTTACTTTCATTCTGTGATTCCTGTTAAGTATATTTTGATCTCCAGGATCTGTTTCTCATGTGTTAGGTTTTCCATCACTAACTTCTTTTATTTTCCCTGAGTTATAGGAGAATTTTTTGAGTTCACTCATCCAGCTCAGTAATTTGGTTTTTCTGCAGCATGGTTTCTGTTGTTCACTCAGTCTATTACCATGTTAAATGAAGAAATACTATTTAAAAAATAAATTGCAAGTGGTTTTTCCTGATCTCATACTGTTCCAGCTTCATATCTGCTTATCTTATTTTTACAGATGCAGTACCTTCTTGAATCAAACGTCTTCTTGAATAATTGAGAATTTTCTAAAATTTTATCATGTCAGTTTGAGTAAACCTTTTTCAGAAAACACAGTTTTGATCAAAGTGCCTCCATTCCTTTGAACTGTAGTCATTTTGCATAGTTCTGGCAATTACTCCTTACCTCTTTATCCTCATAGAAAGTGGACTAGTACTGGCTTATAGGCAAGTAGCTGAGATTGGTTCTGTGAGAGATTAGGAAGGATTCCTGGCCAAATCCTTTACTTGAAGGAGGAAGAAAATGTGTCCTTTCACAGCCAGATAGAGATTTCATAAATTGGAGTGTGCTTAAGAACTTGTTTTTGTCTTCATGTGATGTGGATGCTTGCAGTATGAGCAATCCATGGTAGGTTTTGGGCCATTCCTACCATTGCTTTTGCTCCAGTTCCTTGTCTCTGCAATGCCTGGTACTCAGAGGCATGGCTTATAACAGCAGCACATCCTGGGGTCTGTGAGTATCGCAGGTTGTGTGCATAGAATGCTTGCTACAGAGGCAAGAACCCTGCCCTCTGGGTGCCCCATAAGCTTCTCTTGCCCTCCTGCCCTCTGCTTTCTGAGTTAAGAGGTGAGCATTTCGCTCAGGATTTCATTGGTGTATTTATCAGGCTCGCTGCTCTTTTGGAGAGACAATCAGGTGTCAGCCTTCTTTGCCCTTCTTTAATCTAATTCCACCTATACTATATTCAACACAATTATTTGTATTTCTGGCATATTGAGCACCTTTCCCTAATATATAGTACCAAAAGAGGTTTTGATCCATTTTTATGTTCCACTGCTTGTTTTATTGAGAATCTAGGAATGGGACAGGGCCTGTGTCTATACTGGCATCTTGCCAGGAACCTTCCCCTCCCCCTTTCATTGGCTATTAAATTCTGAAAATGTTTTCAGCCACGGATGGCCCCACATCTACGAAAAATAAGGTCATAAATATTAAGATTGAGAGATGAGAATGGACAGGTAAGTAAGAATGAAAAGCTTCAGTGATTGTGTGAGGCTGGGAAGATTGGATTTCAGTATTGGGCTTATTTACCCTAAGAGTGCCTTTAGCAAAACTCATGATTGTTTCTGTAAGAAATTTGGGTGAAATGGCCCTGGTAACATACTGGGCAACAAATCCAAGGAAGTAAGGGCTGGGGCAAATTTAGGGTGACCAACTGTCCTTTTGTCTGTGGGCAAGGGGATCTCAGGATGCAGGACTTTTGGTATTAAAACCAGGAAAGTCTTGAACATGAATTGGTCACCCTATCGTAAATTATAGCATTGCTTCTGTGGTCTTTTATATATGAGATGAGATTTCATGCTACAGTGACTGTGCAGAGCTCTCTTCACCACTGCCAGGGCACACAGCCTTCAGCCAGCAAAGAGTGAGCGCTTCTTTTCTTTTTGAATGTGTGTTGTTAAATCATCTACAAACTCTTACTCCAGCTGGATACAGAGCCAGTCAAGTTTTAGCTGTATTCTGAGATAGCTCCGGTAAATAGACATTCTTTAATTTTTTTTCTCAAAATTATTAGGAATAATCTTTCAAAGCTGGGAATGCCTTTAGTATATCCTTTGAGATGCACAATCCATGAAGCTTGAATTGCTTTTATAGACTTGGAGTTTTCGATAAACTAGAAGCTCTTCAATCAAAATTACAAGTTTCTTTTTTAAAAGTCATAAAGGATTAGATACAGTTGGAAGCAATTTCAAAAGAGTTGTTTGATTAGAGAGTTGCCAAGGATTTAAATGAAGGTGGAAGCCTCAAAGTCTACCTTCTTATGTTGTGTTTGCCATTTGGCCTGAGTCACATTAATTGCCCCGCAGGGGAACAAAAGAACTTAACAAATATGATCATTAAGGTGATGATTTTTCCCTTAATGATGTCTCTGGGTCCCAGTATTAATAGCACAGGAATAATAAGGCTTTTATTTGGGTAGATGAGACTGGCATTTATGTATTTCCTAGAAATTGTCCCAGTCTTTTATGCGAATCTAGCCTGGGGAACCCCCTTCAAACTCCACTTTTTAGTATTTTGCTTGATTCTGAAAGCCCTTTAGGCAACATAGGATCAACCAGAACTGCTCAGGAGTGTCCTCAGAGATGGCAAACGGGAAGAGAGAATGGTTGCTTAGCCTTCTTCATCCGGCCCTAAAGCCACACTTCGGAGCCCAAGTCTTTGCTTTTGATCCTCTATATTATTGTGTCTATATTTGCATTTAAAACTACAAATGTATCACTGATGTTTTCATCCTTACCTCTAACTGCATTTTGTGGTATTATTTATACAATGTCCTAAGGTTTTGTGGCTTACTCACCTTTAATCATTTGTTGCTGTGAAAACCCCAAGAGTTGTTCTTTTTTTTTTTTTTTGAGACAGAATCTTGCTCTGTCATCCAGGCTGGAGTGCAGTGGCGCATTCTTGGCTCACTGCAACCTCCGACTCCCTGGTTCAAGTGATTCTCCTGCCTCAGCCTCCCGAGTAGCTGGGATTACAGGCACGCACCACCACACCTAGCTAATTTTTTTGTATTTTTAGTATAGACCGGGTTTCACCATGTTGGCTGGGCTGGTCTTGATTTCCTGACCTCGTGATCCACCTGCCTTGGCCTCCCAAGGTGTTGGGATTACAGGCGTGAGCCACCACACCCTGCCAAGAGTTGTTCTTGAGTTTACTTTTCCCCTGATTTTACTCATCCAATTCATTAGCATGTCCTATTGTCTTTTCCTAGAACGTTCTCAATCTGATGTCTGCTCGTCATCTCCTCGCCTGTCTCTGTAGTTCAAGTCACTATTAGCTCCTGAATGACTTACTGCAACAGCTTCCTGACTGGTCTTCCTGCTTCAATTCTTGTTTCCCCCTTAGTCCTTCCTCTTTCCTGTAAAGCTGCCAGAGTGGTCTGTTCAAAGGCAGATTAAATTATTGATTCTTTTGAATTTGCTACACAGACAATAATATAATCTGTAAATAAAGATATTCTATTTTTTACATTTTCTATCTGTATACCTTTTGTTTTCTTTTCTTGTCTTATTGTGTCAGCCAGGTCTTCCAATATGATACTGAAAAGAAATGTTGGGAAGAGACATCCTTGTCTTATTCTTGCTCTGAACAGAAAAGCCTCTAGGTTCACACTGCTAAGTATGATGTTAGCTGCAGGTTTCCTTACACATTCTTTATGCATTGAGGAAGTTCTTCTCTATTTCTAGTTTACTGAGAATTTTTATCATGAGTGGGTGTTACATTTGGTCAAATGGTTTTTCTGTACCTATTAGTATGATCATATTTTTTTTCTTTGTAGCCTGTTGGTGGGATGGATTATATTAATTGATTTTTGAATGTTGAATTTGTTTTTTATACCTGGGATAAATCTCACTTGGTCATGGTGTATAATTCTTTTTATACATTGTTGAATTCAATTTGCTAATATTTTGATGAGGATTTTTACATCTATGCTTATGAGAGAATACTGGTCTTTAGTTTTCTTTCTTGTAATGTCTGTCAGGGTAATGCTGTTGCCATAGAATGAGTTTGGAAGTATTCCCTTGTTATCTTTTAGTAAAGATTGTTAAGAGTTAGTATAATGTTTGGTAGAACTCAACAGTGAACATATTGGGCCTAGTGCTTTGGAAGCATGTTAGTTATCGATTCAATTTCTTTAGTAGAGATAGGCCTATTCATATTGTTCATTTTTTCTTGTGTGAGTTTTGACAGATTTTATTTTTTCAGGAATTGGTTCATTTTGTATAGTTGATCAGACTTTTGGGTAAATAATTATTCATGGCATTTTAAAATTATCCTTTTAATGTCCATTGGATCTGTAGTGTTGTCACTTCTTTCATTTCTGACATTAGTAGTATGTTTCTTGTCACTTTTTTCTTAGTCTGGCTAGAGGCTTATCAATTTTATTGATCTTTTAAAAGAATTAGCTTTGCTTTTATTAGTTTTCTTTATTAGTTTCCTGTTTTTTATGTCATTGAGCTACATTAATTTTTATTGTTTCTTTTCTTCTGCTTACCTTGGATTAATTTGTACTTTTTTAAATTTCACAAGATAGAAGCTTAGCTTACTGATTTTAGATCTTTCTTCTAATATAAGCAGAATGCTATATTAATGCTGTAAATTTGTGGCATTTGATGCTGTAAATTTTCCTCTAAGCAGTGCTTATGTTGCTTCCAACAAATTTTGATAAGTTGTGTTTTCACTTTAGTTCATTTTTCTTAAGATTTTTTTTGACCCACAGATATTAGAAGTATATTATTCTATCTCTAAGTATTTGGGGATTTTCCAGCTATCTTTCTGTTATTGTTTTCTAGTTTAATTCCATTTTGGTCTGAGGTCAGACGTTGTATGATTTCCATTCTCTTAAATTTGGTAATATGTGTTTTATGGCCCAGAATATGGTCTATTTTGGGGAATGCTCCATGTGAGTTTGATACTAGTGTGCATTCTGCTGTTGTTGAATGAAGTAGTCTATGTATGTCAGTTATATTCAATTGACTGATGGTATTGTTGAGTTCAACTATGTCCTTAATGATTTTCTGCCTGCTGTATCTGTCCTTTTCTGATAGAGGGATGTTGACATCTCCAGTTATAGTGTGGATTTGTCTGTTTTCCCTTGCAGTTCTGTCAGTTTTTGCCTTACATATTTGGATGCACCATTATTAGGTGCATACATGTTAATGACTGTTATATCTTCTGGGAGAATTTACTCCTTTGTCATTATGTACTATCCCTTTTTCTTTCTTTCTTTTTTTTTTCTTGAGATTGAGTTTTGCTCTTGTTGCCCAAGCTGGAGTGCAGTGGCGTGATCTCAACTTACTGCAACCTCCGCCTCCCAGGTTCAAGCGATTCCCCTGCCTCAGCCTCCTGAGTAGCTGGGATTACAGGTGCATGCCACCACACCTGGTTAATTTTTTATATTTTTAGTAGAGATGGGGTTCCATCATGTTAGCCAGACTGGTCTCAAACTCTTGACCTCAGGTGATCCGCCCACCTCAGCCACCCAAAGTGCTGGGATTATAGGTGTGAGCCACCATGGCTGGCTGCTACCCTTTTTTCTCTGTGATAATTTGTTTTTTCTCTGAAGTCTACTCTGTCTGAAATTAATATAAGCATTCCAGCTTTCTTTAGATTAATGTTAGCATAGTATATCTGTCTTCTTCATATCTTTAAGTTTGATCTGTGTGTATCTTTATATTTAAATTGAGTTTCTTGTAGACAGCATATAGTTATGCCTTGTTTTTTTAACCATTCTGATAATGTCTTGTTTTTTCATGTGTGTATTTAGACCACTGGCATTTAAAGTGAATATTGTTATGCTTGGATTAATATCTATCATATTTGTTAATGTTTTCTATTTTTGTACGTGTTTTTTGCCCCTGTTTTTGTCTTCCATTCTTTTTTCTGCTTTTATAGTTTTGAGTATTTCATGATTTCATTTCATCTCCTGTCTTAGCATATCAATTACATACGTATTTTTTTACTTTTTAAAGTAGTGACCTAGAGGTTGCAGCATACATTTACAACTGTTTCAAGTCCACTTTCAAATAACGCTATACTGTTTCACAGATAGTGCAAGTACAATAAAACAAAATATTCGTAATTTTTTTCTCTCATCTCTTGTACTCATTGTTATCAGTAATCTCACTTATAAATAAGCATACAGGCTGGGCACAGCGGCTCACACCTGTAATCCCAGCACTTTGGGAGGCCAAGGTGGGCAGATCATGAGGTCAGGAGATAGGGACCATCCTGGCTAACAAGGTGAAACCCCATCTTTACTAAAAATACAAAAAACGTAGCCAGGTGTGGTGGCACATACCTGTAGTCCCAGCTGCTCTGGAGGCTGAGTCAGGAGAATCACTTGAACCCAGGAGGTGGAAGTTGCAGTGAGCCCAGATCATGCCACTGCACTCCAACCTTGGTGACAGAGCAAGACTCCATCTCAAAAACAACAACAACAACAAAAAGCATACATAGGCGTGCACACAACACACACACACACACACACACACATAATTGAGTACATCATTGTTATTGTGAATAAATTGTTATCTCTTCTATCAATTAAGGATAAGAAAAATAATGGTTTTCATTTTACTTTCACTTATTCCATCTCAAAATCTCTTCCTTTATGTAGATCTGAGTTTCTGACCTATATCATTTTCTTTCTGACAAATTTCTTGTAATACAAGTCTACTAGCAACAAATTCCCTGAATGTTTGTCTGAAAATCTTTTTAAAAAATACCTACTTCTTCCCCCTCCCCTCCCCTCCCTTCCCCTTTTCCTTTTCTTTTCTTTCTTTCTTTCTTTTTTTTTTTTTTTGACAGTCTCACTCTGCTGACCAGTCTGTGATTTTCCTGCTTCAGTTTCTCAAGTAGCCAGGATTCCAGGCGTGTGCCATTGTGCCCACCTAAGTTTCGTATTTTTAGTAGAGCTGGGGTTTTACCATGTTGGCCAGGCTGGTTTTGAACTCCTGACCTCAAGTGATCCACCTGCCTTGACCTCCCAAAAATGCTCGGATTACTGGCATGAGCCACCACACCTGGCCTGTTTCTCCTTTACTTTTGAAGGGTAGTTTTGCAGGATCCACAATTCTAGGTTGCTGTTTTTTTTCCTCTCAACACCTTAAATATTTCACTTCACTTTTGTATTGATTGCCCTGTTTTTGAGGAAAAGTTAGACTTTTGTTTGTTTTTTTACTCCTTTATAGATAAACTGTTTTTTCCTTCTGGCTTTTTTCAAAATTCTTTATCCCTCAACTTTCTGCAGTTTGAATATGATATGACTAGGTGTAGGTTTTTCCCTGACCTTCTCGAGTCTCTAGTTTACTGTCTAACATTAATTTAGGAACGTTCTTAGTTATTATTGCTTCTAATTTTCTTCTGTTCCTTTTCCTCTTTCTTCTCCTTCTGTTATTACCATTATACATATATTATGCCTTTTGTAGCTGTCCCATAGTTCTGGGTTTTTTTTTCAGTCATTTTTCTCTTTGCTTTTCAGTTTTGGAAGTTTCTCTTAACATATCCTCATACTCAGACATCTTTCATCTGCCTTGTTCAGTTTTCTAATGAGCCCATTAAAGGCATTCTTCATTTCTGTTACAGTGTTATTGATTTTCAGCATTTTCTTTTTGATTCTTTCTTAGAATTTCCATCCTCTGCTTACATTCCCCATCAGTTCTTGCATGTTGTCAACATTGTCCTTTGGAGTCTTAGAATAGTAATCATAGTTTAAAAAACATTTCTGATAATTTCTGCCATTTCTGACTCTGGTTCTGATTTTTGCTCAGTTTTTTCAAACTATGTTTCTTGCCACTTAGAAGGCCTTGTACTTTTTTCTTGATAGGTAGATGTGATGTATTGGATAAAAGGAACTGCAGTAATAATCTGGTGGTAACGTATGTTGGGAGGGGGAAGCATTCTCGAATCTTATGATTAAATCTCAGTCTTTTAGTGAGTCTATGCCTGTGAATTGTGAACCTCACACTGCTTCTCATTTTCTTTTTGTTATTCTTACTTGTGATAGGATGGCTAGTTGGGGCTAGGAGTTGTAGGTGACACTGAGGTATGTTCATGCCACTACACTCCAGCCTGGATGACATGTGAGACACTGTCTCTTTAGAAAATAAATGAATAAATACATAAATAAAGTGTCCACTGTGAGAACCTCAGAACTCTTGGAGGTAAAACTCACAAAAGTGTGGGAGTTCCCTAAGACTGAGTTCCTGTGGACTTTCTAATTCTCAGTTCTGCCTACATTGAGTCTCCAGCAATTCAGTAGTTACAGTTAAGGTTTTTCTACCCTGGTTCTGGTTCTTATGCATGTTTCTGGTTCTTGGTTTTTAAAATTGTCATTCTCTGTTTCCAGTCTGTCTCTCTCTACAGAGTGAGGAATGACAAAATTACGTCTGATTCAGAGCTACTGCTCTTGGTTTTACAATATCTTTATATCCTTAACTTACCACAGTGTAACTCTGAATATTATACCACTTTCCTTCTTTCCTCCTCTCCTTTGTGCTTTTTCACGTTTTACTTATGCATATGTGATAAACCTCACAATACATTGTTATTATTTTGGATTTATTGGGCATTTATTCTTTCATGATATTTATTACCTATGTTACTTTTTATTCCTTTGAGCAGATCTGAATTCCTTCTGATATTATTTTTCTCTTGCCTGTAGAATTTCATAACAATTCTTATAGTGTAAATCTACTGAATATAAATTGTTTCAGTTTCTTTCTGAAAAGTGTTTATTTCACTTTTATTTTAGAAAGGATATTCACTATGTATAGAATAGTAGACTGACAGTTTTTTCCAGTATTTTGTCATCCAGTTGTCTTCTGAGTTTTATAGCTTCTGATGAGAAGTCTGCTGTCATTCTAATCCTTGCCCCTTTGTATTTAATGTCTCTTTTTCTGACTGCTTTTAACGTTTTCACTTTATTACTGATTTTAAGAAATTTCATTATGACATGCTTTAGTTTAGTCTGATATCATTTTTTTGCTTATAATGCATTGCACTTATTGGATCTCTGGGTTTATAGTTTTCATGAAATTTGGTGAATTTTTTGTCATTGTTTCTTTAAAAATGTATATGTTTTTGTCACTCTTCCTTCCCTGGAATTCAAATTACATTTTTGTTAAATGGTTTAATATTGTTCTGGAGGTCACTCATGCTCTTGTATATTTTTGTAGTCTTTTTTTCTTTAGGCACTTTATTTTGCATAGCTTTTATGTTTTGTGTATTCTAGTTCACTGATCTTTTCTTCTGCAGTTTCTAAATTGCTGTTCATTTCATTTACTGTGAGTTTTGTTTCAGATATTACATGTTTAACCTTTAGAAGCCTGACTTGTATATATATGTAAAAGGACAGATATGTGCATATAGAAGAAAGAGAGATGTGAAAATCTCGCATATTGTGTGTGTGTATGTATCTTTCATTTCTCTGCTACTTTATGAATGGATTTTGGATATTGCACATGGTATTTATTGGGTGCCTGAATTTGTTATGTACTTTTACATACTTTTGGCTTTTGCTCTGATCAATAATTAAATTACTAAGAGAAGTTGGATCCTTTTTTTAAATTTTCTTTTGGGATGGAGTTTGCTCTTGTTTCCCAGGCTGCAGTGCAATTGCGTGATCTCAGGTCACTGCAACCTCTGCCTTCTGGGTTCAAGTGATTCTCCTGCCTCAGCCTCCTGAGTAGCTGGGATTTCAGGCACCCACGACCATGCCCAGTGAATTTTTTTGCTTTTAGTAGAGACAGGGTTTCACCATGTTGGCCAGGCTGGTCTCGAGCTCTTGACCTCAGGTGATCCACTCACCTCAGCTTCCCAAAGTACTGGGATTACAGGCATAAGCCACCACGCCCGGCCAGAAGATGGATCCTTTTGAGGCTTAGTTTTAAGCCTTCCTAGGTGGGACTAGTGCAACTTTTAACCTAGGACTCATTTAGCCCTACTTCCACAGTGATGCTTTCCTGAGGATTTTCTAGTATCTCATGTAGTGGGAGCTATTTTGGCTGCTGGGAACATAAAATATTCCTGGCTATGTGTGAGATCTGAGATTAGTTCCACCTGCTACATTGTGATGCTTCTTTTTTTGGCCCTTGGGAAGTTTTTATTCACACATGCACAGATCAGTGCTCTTTCAAATACTTGAGGGAACCCTTCTGCAATCGCTGTTTGCTCTCTGTATGGCTGTTTCTGTTCCAGCATTCTGCCTTTCAAGGCCTTGTGGCCTTGGCCTCCCTATACTCCAATCTTGTCTTCTGAACTTGGCAAGAAAGAAAAAGAGACTCTGGTTTTTGACTTCTTGTTCTCTATTCTGTGGCATTGAAACTGTTTCCATGGAGTAAGTTAGGGCAATTGCAAGCGTCTCTCACCTATTTTGTTTCTCCTCTCCGTGGGATTATATCTTGCTCTGAAACCTTTGATTCATGTTTTTGGTTTGTTTTGTTGTTGTTTAAGGCAGAAGGGTAAACCTTGTCACTGTTACTTCATAATATTCATAAGCAAAAATCCTGCCTTAATATTTTTTATTTTCTTTCTATGTTTAGAGATTATATTGTAGGTTGTTTTGCTGACACATAAGGGGCCTGTTAGCATTTGCCTCTTCGTTTCAGTCATTATCTTTTTTGGTGTCTTGATATAAATGTTGTGTTGCCTATATAGGATATCATTGCTGGAGGACATTACAACTTTCTGTTTTTGTAATAGAGGAAGTCATGTCCTAAGCAGAGGTTGTGTAGATTTTGCCTAACTTGTGGTATCATTTCTTAAGATATGCGACAACTTGGTCATTGGGTTTTCTCCCACTGCTTGTGGTTTTGAGAATATTCTTCAACTAATGAATTCACCACCTACTTCATTCTTGGGTTGTGAATCCCTAGACTTAAATTCTGTTCTAAGAGCCAAACATGCAACATGCTGAGTTGGTTGGTTTGTTGCCTGGAAAATTGTTAGGACAAAATGGATACTTTGATTATGGAGGGAAGAGGGCAGATTTTTCAGATGAAAGGTGTTCAATTCCAAATTCTAGTTTATTCTAAAGACAAGGGTAGAAGTAGATGTGTCATAAGCAAGTGAAAGAAGCTCAGTCTGTAAACAGTAAATTTTATAGTGGGTGGGCATTATAGGACCACAAATAAGTAGAGGACAGTCCTGGTTTATACCTGTTGTTCTGGAATAATTAATAGCACCCCCTTTCACTCTTCAAAGTGTTACAGTTTGTATGATAAAATATATATATATATATATATATATATACATACATTTAATTATATACATATTATATGTATCTATACATACTTGCATATGGATAAGTATTTACAAGTATATCATATTTATTGTACACTTATATTATCCATTTATATTATACTTGTTATATATCTACATATATAATGTCTACTTATAAGTAGATACATATATAATAGACTATATATATATATATATATATATATATATATAAATATAGTCACCTCCTTATTAAGGGATTGATTAAAGACTACAAGGTAAATGTTGATTCCTTGGTTATCGTCATTTCTTGAAAGATGGATTTACTGTTTACTTTGTGTTTTAGTTAAATAATATGCAGTATATACTGACTAATAAATATAGTTTTATAAACTTCTGGTATCTTTCCTGTAGATGATCTCAATGCCACCCACCAACACTGTGTTTTGGCTGGTTCGCAACCTCGGTTTAGTTCCACCCATCGAGTGGCAGAGGTAAGTGTAAATAAAAATGTGATTTACACCTAACTGGATGTGACAGAAGTGGTTGAATGAGCAATTTATCATAGGGCTTTGGAGAAGAGTATTTGATGGGAAAATTGCTTCCATCTAACTTTACTTTTGTCTCTGTTTACTTGCTTTTTGAGCTTTGGATTGTGTTGGATACAGTTTTAGAAAGCTTATTCATGCCATGGGATAAGTGTATTTTGCTTCTTGGGGTTATGTTTCTTGGAGAAGGAAAATGTCATTGACAAGTGTTTATAGTGAGAAGTTTATTTAGATGGTTGTATCTGTCAAGGCCAAGGGCAGGAGATCACCGGAGGAATTGGGGCAGATTTTTGCACTTGTGCATGTGTTAGCTGTGGCTGGGTTTGGATGTTGAGAATTTTTAGTTTTCTTAACTTTTTGGTCAGACTTCTGGGCATGGAGTGTAAATTAAAGAGAAAGTTACAGTGTTGCCAAGGAACTTCCGAGCTCCTCAGTTGTGTTCATAACCCAGACTTTATCGCTAAATTCTGCCACCACTTGTAATGGCCGATAGTTAGCTGTTCAGACTAGTTCAGAATGGAAAACTAAGAAATGAGAAAGACTCCTATTAGTCATGTTGGGGTCTCATGTACTCAGTTAAGAAGGGTTCCAGGCCGGGCGTGGTGGCTCACGCCTGTAATCCCAGCACGTTGGGAGGCCAAGGCGGGCAGATCACGAGGTCAGGAGTTCAAGGCCAATCTGGCCAACATAGTGAAACCTCGTCTCTACTAAAAATACATAAAAATTAGCTGGGTATGGTGGTGTGCACCTGTAATCCCAGCTACTCAGGAGGCTGCGGCAGGATAATCCATGAACCCGGGAGGCGGAGGTTGCAGTGAGCTGAGATCGCGCCATTGCGCTTTAGCCCGGGCGACAGTGTGAGACTCCGTCTCAAAAAAAAGAAAAAGAAGGGTTCCATGGAGCAAGGCATGAAAGGTTACAAGTGACCTTCTACCTAAGCTTGTTATCTGTGCTTTGCTTTATAGCTTGACTTTTCCAGGGACTACAGGGGACAAGTGTGAGAAAATTGGGTGGAAGTGGTACATCAAGGTGGCAGGAAGGCACAGGACAAGGTCCTCCAGTGGCAGTACTGCATGAGTCTGTATGGCAGTGTCTTGTCTTTTGGTCATTAAGTAGCTTTACCAGTGGATCGATCATACTGTTGTGTGGCAGAAAGAATGAATGAGTATTTAAACCGATGTACTAGCAAGGCTGTCCAGCACGCCCTTCTGCCTTTCTCCCCTTTCTTCTCTTTTCCAGTCACTCATTCATTTAAATATTTGAGTGCCTGTTATGTGTCAACACTGTAGACCTGGGAGATAGAGCTGTCAACATGACCATGATGCCCACCACCTTTGTTGAACTTTAGTTGGGAAGACAAATTTTAAACAGATGAGCACAGAAATAATTGTCTTAGAGACCTAAAAGGAGTTCTGTTAGAAAAGAGGGAAGGGAGGGAGTAAGATAGGGAAAGATGAACAGAGGAGGAAGGAGAGGAAGGAAGGAAGGAAGGAAGAGGGAGGGAGGGAAAGGGAAGGGGGAGGGGAGAGGAAAGGAAGGGGGAGGGGAGGGAAGGAGAGGAAGCGGAGGGGTATTTATAGAGCATCTAATATATGCCTTGTATTGTACAGGAGGATTTCATTTCCCCAGTTATAGGCATCTGTCTTTCCAGCTATAACCCTCCCAGGAATCTCTTTCTTGTGCTGTAGATCACTTGAGTATGTGGCTACTGAAGTGCGCCCTTCTACCTCTTTCCTAATCTAATCTGGAAGAGTAGGCAGTCTCATTAAGGCTGTGTTCAAAGGGCTGTACAAAATGATAAATAAAAAGCTTAGGAAATATGTTTATGGGGATAAAAGTCATACCTATGAATTAGGTATGAATTAGGTATGATTGTTCTTATGAGGATTAAATTAGTTAATATGTGTAAGTCTTTTTAGAACAGTAACTGGTATACATTCAAAGAAGTTAGCCACTAGCACTATTATTAAATTACTTCTTCTGCTACTACTGTCTTTTCATTTTATTCTGATGAAAAACTAATAGGAGATAGGAACAACTAAAGCTCTCTCTGTGGAAGGTTATTCTGTCTTCATTTGTTCGCTAGAGTGTATATAATAAAGCAAGAGACATTAAATCAGCAAGTTTTGATTATAGGAATTACTATTCAGAAGAGATTCCAGTTTATTCATTCTTCAAACTTTTATTGAACTTTGTACCATTCAAGGTATTCTTGTAGGGACTTGTGAACGGGAATGATTATGTTCAGTATCTTCAAGATGTTTATAGTCTAAAGAGTATGTACAGTGAAGAATAGAAAGTAGCAGATAGCATAAGCCTTCATGGGTGAAGTGGAGTTTGTAGTAGCCTTTCAGGATGAGTACAATGTAGGGGATTGAACATGTAGGGATTAGGGGATTTTAGGACAGCAAATGGGATGAATCAAGACTGAGGTGTGAATCTTGTGATTGGGATGGAATGGGGATGCTTGGGGAATATTGACTGGCTGTAAGTTTGACTGAGTCTCAGGGTGCCAAAGGGGAGACTGGCAGATAAGGCTTCATGGGACCAGACTGCATGGGACCAGGCTGCATGGGACCAGAATATGGACCAGAATGCATGGCACCAGAATGCATGGGACCAGGCTGCATGGGCATGAAAATCTTGGATTTCAGATTAAGTGTTTAGACTTAAGTTGGTTGGCAGTTGTGGGCTATTTATTATTATTATTATTATTGTTGTTTTGAAGACAGAGTGTCACTCTGTCACCCAGGCTGGAGCGCAGTGGTGTTATCTCAGCTCACTACAGCCTCTGCCTTGCAGGCTCAAGGATTCTCCTGCCTCAGCCTCCCAAGTAGCTGGGACTACAGGTGCATGCCGCCATGCCCAGCTACTTTTTTGTATTTTTACTAGAGACGGGGTTCAGACCATAGTAGTTCAGACTCTGATTTCCATGAATAATGTAGGAGACATAGTATGAGACTTGGCAGTTGACTGACATGGAGAGAGGAATGTCGTGATGAGTGAATGAATGAATGGAATGAACTAATGCTTTATTGGATGTTTTCCATGTGCCAGGCTCTAGGATGACTCTTGAGTGTCAAGTCTGGATGGTTCAGGGATGACATTACTTAGTTGAAATGGGGCCCAAGACATTAGAGCGAGATGATAGTAAGTTTTGAACAGGCTGGGTTGGAGCTGCCGAGTGGAGCGATCTGGCAGATAAATTGAAATGTGTGAGGAAAACATATGAGACAGCAGGAAACTTCTCACCCCCGCCCCCCTGCAATAAATACAGACATGCAAAAGTTCCCAAAAGTAGCGCTTCAGGGTTGCAATTCTCCCCCAGCCTTGCTTCCTTTTTCCACCTGGACCAATTTCATATTGTCATTAGAGCAGCATTGCTTTCAAAATTTCCTGAGGCGTAGCTTTCTCTGATAAGTCATAGCTGTGTTTGTGTCTTTTAATTTTTAGACCAAATTTTGAGCACATATTAACTTTAAGTAAAGAGGTGAGTGGGTATAGTGATTCTGTTGAGAGAAAAATGTTACCCCAAATCTAGATTTTTGTGTTTTCTATGCTTCTGTTCAAGCTACGTGGTATTTTATTCATTAGACACATATGTGAATATCTTGCTTTTTATATCATAGAGCACGGGTCAGCAAACTATTGCTCACAGGCCAGCTGAGTTTGTAAATAAAGTTTTATTGGAATGCAACCACACTCATTTGTTTATATACCGTTTATGGCTGTTTTGGAGCTACAGAGGCAGAGTTGAGTTGTTGCAACATAGACCTGCGGCCTGCAAGCCTAAAATATTTATTGTTTGCTGTTTTAAGAAAAAGTTTACTGACCTGTGTTATAGATGATCATGTGTAAACAGGCCTTAAAAATCACCTTAAAATTAAAAGTATTTTCTCAGTGATCACTATTTTAAGTGATCTACCAAAACTCAAAACTAACAGTATTCACCGCTGGCAAAGTTACACTGAAGCTGCTGTAATTCATATACTTTCTGATAGCTTTTCCAGTTGGTCTACTTTTTAAAAGCTACATGGGAATATGTATAAAGCACCATAAAAATATTCCTGTCTTTGATCTCATAAAACTATTTTTAGGAGTCAAACCCAGGAAATTATTAAATGGAACTGTTTTACACATAAAGATGTTTATCTAGCATAATCCATAGTAGTGAAAAGTTAGGCACATCCTTAATGCCTTTATAGTATGTGATCAGTTAATTAGATAGTTAAATATCACCTTAATTCACAATCATTGAAAATAGTTATTTTGAATATTTGTGGACAGACAGTGAAAAACAGCGTAGACATTGATACGGATACACTGATTACAACTGTATATAGACACAGAATACCATGCACTGAGGAAATAGAAATAGGTTAAGCTGGCAAGATTATGTTTTATTTTATTTTAGAAGTTTTATTTCATCTTATATTATTGTTTTCAATAGTAGAAGAAGCAAAAGGCCTTTTCCCCAGCACTGAAGTTCCTTTATTGTTTTCTTTAATGGAAGAGGGAAGGAAATTCATACAAGTTTATCATCCTCACCTATTCTGCAAATGTCCCCTCCTTCATACAGTATTAGCATTACATGTCTTATCTGTGGCAAACAAAATGATTTGCTGTTTTCTGCCTATTCACACTATTTAGGAAACAAATTGTGTTAAGGAAATGATGTTCTGAAATTCATTTCAGTTACCACAAAGAAATCTTGGCAGTTTTTGTTGCATATGATTAATCTGATGGCTCTTGACCTTTACTTGATTTGAGTTTAGTTTTTTTTTTTTTTTTGAGACGAAGGTTTGCTCTTGTTGCCCAGGCTGGAGTTCAGTGGTGCAACATTGGCTCACTGCAACCTCTGCCTCCCAGATTCAAGCGATTCTCCTGCCTCAGCCTCCTAAGTAGCTTGGATTACAGGCACCTGCCATCACACCTGGCTAATTTTTTGTATTTTTTGTAGAGATGGGTTTTGACTTGTTGGCCAGGCTGGTCTCAAACTCCTGACCTCAGTTGATCCACTCACCTCTGCCTCCCAAAGTGCTGGGATTACAGGCGTGAGCCATCATGCTGGCCTAGATATTAGTTTTTGATAATTGTGGCAGCATGTTCTTGGGATTCAATGCAGAATATCTTTTTTAAGAAATTTAAATTTTATGTGTAATTATATTTTGAATAGTTAGTTAACACAAATAGTTCAAAATTAAAAAAAAAAAAACCTAAGGGCATATAGTTAAAGTCTCTTTCTCTTCAGGCCAACCAGGTCCTCCTCTCCAGAGGCAACTAATGTTATCAGGTTCTTGTTATTCTTTTGTTGATATTTAATATATAAGTAAATATGTAATTTCAAAAATAATTTAATATAAATGGTAGCCTATTATATACACGGTTCTGTACTTTTGTTCAGTAAACTTTAGTAATAATTACTCATCGATATATTGTTCTTATCTTGGAGTAGGTAATGGCTTTCCAGATATGACATCAAAAGCGTAAACAACCAAAGAAAAAAACAGATAAATTGGACTTCATCAAAGTTAAAAACTTTTATACTTCAAAGGGTACCATAAATAAAGTGAAGAGGACCCATAGAATGGGAGAAAATATCTGCAAATCGTGTATCTCATAAAGCACTTATATCTCGAATATTCAAAGAATTCTTACAACTTAATAATTCAAAAGAGAAACGATCCAATTTAAAATGGCAAAGGAACTGAATTAACATGTCTCTAAAGAACATATACAGGCTGGGCGCAGTGGCTCATGCCTGTAATTCCAGCACTTTAGAAGGTCGAGATGGGTGGATCACTTGAGGCCAGGAGTTCAAGACCAGCCTGGCCAACATGGTAAAACACTGTCTCTACTAAAATTTCAAAAATTAGACAGGTGTGGTGCCACGTGTCTATTTGTCTGTTTTTTTTTTTCTTTGGTTGTTTATGATTTTGATGTCGTATTTAAAAAACCATTATCTACTCCAACATAAGAACTATATATTAATGGGTAATTATTACCAAAGTTTACTGAAACAAAAGTACAGAACTGTGCATATAGTAGGCTACCATTTATATTTAAAAATATTTTTAATAATCCCAGCTATTCTGGAGGCTGAGACAGGAGAATCACTTAAACCCAGGAGGTGGAGGTTGCAGTGAGGCAAGATCGTGCCACTGCACTCCAGCCTGGGCAATAGAGCAAGACTCCGTCTCAAAAAAAAATAAAAGAAGAAGGTATGCACATAACCGGTAGACACATGAAAAATGCTGAACATCGTTAGTCATGAGGGAAATAGAAATCAAAACCATGATGGGATAACATTTCACACCCACTAGGATAGCTAGAATTAAAAAAGACAGTGACAGTTGTTGGTGAGGCCATGCAGGAGGTGGGACCCACATGCACTGCCGGAGGGAATGTACAGTGGTGCAGCCACTTTGGGAAACAGTCTGGCACGTCTTCGGAAGGTTAAATCCAAAGTTATCCTATGACACAGCAATTCCATGCCTAGGTAGATACCCAAGAGTGATGGAAACTTCTACAGGAATGTTAATAATCACCAAAAAGTGGAAACAGCCTGAACATTCATCACTTACTGAATGGATAAATGAAATGTGGCATATCCATACAATTGAATATTATTTGGCATTAAAATGAAATACGGTAATGATGCATGCTACAACGTGAATGACTCTTGGAAACATACAAAATGGAAGCATCCAGTCACAAAAGATCACATATTACATGATTTCATTTATATGAAATGTCTAGAATAGGCCTCTCTATGGCCATAGAAAGTAGATTAGTGGTTGCCTAGGGTTGGAAATGATGGGGAAATCAGACGGGGTTGGGGGTGACTGCTAAATGGCACAGGGTTTCTTTTGGGGTGATGAAAATGCTCTAAAATTAATTGTAGTGATGTTTGTATAACTGTGAATATACTAAACAATATTGCATTATATGCTTTAAGTGGTTGAATTTTATGATATATGAATTATACCTCAATAAAGCTGTTACTAAAAAAAAAACCTGTCTCAAACTAGGCCTGATTATAGGCTCTTTAAATAAAATAAAACACTGTACACCCAGAAAAAAATTATTCCACTCTCTCTCTCTTTTTTCTCTGCAACCATAGTTCATTAAACTAGTTTCTATTGTTGAGAAACTTAGATTGTTTCCAATCTTTAGGTACAATAAATGAAAATGCAATTAATAATCTATGTAGCTCACTCCATACCCAGGAAAGTAAAGGTGCAAGTAGGAGAACTTTCTAGATAGAAGTCATTTTAAAAAGATGTTGTAGGCTGGACGCGGTGGCTCACACCTGTAATCCCAGGGCTTTGGGAGGCTGAGGTGGGCGGATCACTTGAGGTCAGGAGTTCGAGAGCAGCCTGGCCAACATGGTAAAACCCTCTCTCTACTAAAATAAAAATTAACCGGACGTGGTGGTGTGCACCTGTAATCCCAGGTACTCGGGAGGCTGAGGCAGGAGGATCACTTGAACCTGGGAGGGGGAGGTTGCGGTGAGCTGAGATCATGCCACACCACTGCACTCCTGTCTGGGCCAGAGACCTTATCTCAAAATAAAAACAAAAACAAAAAAACAAAAAAGAAAAATGTTGTCGAGGTTGCTGTGGGACAGAAATGAGTGGTCGTGTACCTCTGTTCTTTGTGGGTTTTGGGTTTTTGGTTTTTTTTGTCAGGAAATTGGAGTTGGCTGCCCTTGTGTACCCAGCACTCTGGGATCTTCATATTAAAATACATATTAGTCAAGCTTCTGTTTTTTGGCACAGAAACTTTATTTTTCCCAGGCTTGTTGATGTAACATTGTATAAAATGGCAGTAAATGTACAAAGAATTTTTATACCAGAAGATTAGCCTTCAAGGTTATTTCCACGGGCTCAGTTGAAATTATAAATAATAAAACCAAAATATTTTAGGGATACATTTTCCTCATTGGGACTGAAGGGTATTTATAGCTGACTTTTTATCATTCTAGGAAATCATTTTAGTATCGAAACAAGCGGAGGCACTGGCCATGTGCATCGGCCTCTTTTCTGACATATGATCATTTCCAAAAAGGAGTTTGTCTGTTTGACCTCTGTTTTGCTTCCACAGACTCAGAGAGGGATGAACTAGTTATCTGTGTCCTTGCTGAGGCCCAGGTACTAAGTTATGCCTTCAAATGTGCCTGGAGGGCATGAGCCGCGTATTCTCCATTATTTGAAGAATCTCTTCTGCCAAGGACTGCCACTGCCTAGTGTATGCTTTTTGCAGAAAAGGGAAATGAGTTCTTTGCCTTGTGATTATAACTTCATTTTTCCCCTCTGTCATTACGGTACCATGGAGTGTGCTTTTGAACCAGTTCTGCAGCCTGATTAGCTTTCATTCCTATTGTTAGTCTCAGGGCATTTGAGATAAAATGTCAGTGTCCTTGACTTGTTGGTTAACCAGTTATTCATCCAACAGTTATTTATTAAATTTCTTCCACTTTTCGGACTCAGTTCTATATGTTGGAGTATATATAGAAAATGTATTTAATACAAATTAACAGGGCATTAGCTTCCGGGACCCTAATGTTTAGTTAGTGATATGAGGCCCATGTATAAAAAAACCAGCAAACTAGCTCACTTGAGGCCAAACTGACAGAATAGAGCCCAGTGGAACAGGCCACTCAAGTAATTCTTGAGTTAAGGAATATAGGCCGGGCGCGGTGGCTCATGCATGTAGTGGGAGGACTGCCTGAACTTAGCAGTTTGAGACCAGCTTGGATAATATAGCAAAATCTTGTCTCTCTCTACAAAATAAAAATTTAAAAAGTTAGCCAGGCAGAGTGGTGCATGCCTGTGGTCCCAGCTATTCAGGAAGGTGAGGTGGGAGGATTGCTTGAGCCCTGGAGGTTGAGGCTGCAGTGAAACATGATTGCACCACTATACTCCAGGCTGGGTGGCACAGCGAGACCCTATCTTAAAATTAAAAAAAAAAAAAAGGAGTATAGACTGAGCCATGGGGGCAACAGGTGAATTCACGGCAAGGGACAGATATGAACAATCCTAGGAAGGGTGGCATGGTAAACTTAGATTTTGCCCATAATTGCGATTGCTGGTTCGTGTCTCAACAGTGCTCAACAGGAACCTTGGATTATATCTTACAACGCTGTCAGTTGGCACTGCAGAATGTCCGTGATGATGTGGCCAGTGGTGATGTCTGTTTGAAATCCTTTGAGCCTGCAGTTTTGAAACAAGGAGAAGAAATTCACAATGAGGTAAGGACTTTATTTTATTTTATTTTTTTCTGAGATAGAGTCTTGCTCTGTCACCCAGGCTGGAGTGCAATGGCGTGATCTTAGCTCACTACAGCCTCCACCTCCCAGGTTCAAGTGATCCTCCTGCCTCAGCCTCCCGAGTAGCTGGAATTATAGGCGTGTGCCACCATGCCTAGCTAATTTTTGTATTTTTAGTAGAGACGGGGTTTCACCATGTTGCCCAGGCTGGTCTGGAGCTCCTGACTTTAAGTGATCTGCCTACCTTGGCCCCCCCAAAGTGTTGGGATGACAGGTGTGAGCCACCGCACCCGCCAAGGCTTTCAAGAATTGTGAAAGATCTGAGATTTTACCCTACTTGCAAGCTAACAAATTAATTTGCCACAGTTTCATACCAGCATAAGACATGAGACTCTTAGGTCAGAGATGGAGGGCAGGTTATTACGTACAATAGCAGTCACCAGAGTCTCAGTATTTTTGTGTTAGTTCACGAACTTAGTCTGTTCAGACTGCAATAACAAAATAGCATAAACCAGGTTGCTTCTATACAACAGAAATGTATCCTCACTCTTCTGGAGGGTGGCAAGTTCAAGATCAAGGCACAGGCGATTTGATGTCTGGTGAGGGCTCGTTTCCTGCTTCATAAATGGCACCCTCTCACTTTCCTTACATGGTGCAAGGGCTAGACAAGCTCCCTGTGGTCACTTTTATAAGGCTACTAAACTCTTTCGTGAGAGCAGAGTCTTCATGATCTCTTTGAAAAGCCCCACTTCTTAATGCCATCACCTTGGATGTTAGGATTTCAGCGTAAGAATTTTGGAGGGACATACACATACAGACCATAGCCTTCTCCCAGCTGCTGTTTCTATAGGGCAATGCAAAGTAGGCCAGGTAACAGTACACATTGAGGGGATGCATTAACAGGAGAGGAATCTTGAGCTACTGGAACCTAATCTTTTTAAGGACAGTAAGCATGCCCATCCTTTCCTTTAGATCAAGACACTGTCTTTATCTTCCAAGTCTATATGCACACCTGCCCTTTGTTCTGGAGGGAGAAACTCTCTATCAAGGCTGTTGCTATATAACCATCCTTGCAATGAGAGTCTGTACACAGGGCAGTCAGTGCTTACTCACAAGACACGCAGAAACACGAGACTCATGAAGAATAGTCTCCTAGTAAGGACTGCTGGGAATTGAGAGTAGGCCCTAGAAGCAAGTGTCAATGGCTTGCTTTTCGCTTATGAAATGAGTTGCAATTCTGTAGTCTGTGAGACTGGCAGGTCTGGCTCCCATGGGTCAATGTTTTGCAAACTCTACTTTTCCCACTAATACCCTCTCAATATTTGCTTTATCTTTGGAAAACATACATTGTCTAGTTACTTAATATTTTTCTTTAAGTCAACACTTTTTTTCAGCATATATAAATTTCTTTAAAAAGGAAACTTTGTATTGCTACTCTAAGTGGAAATCCAGTATCATTAGCCGAAAGAAAAAGTATCCAGAAAAATAGGTCCAATGAAAACAGGGTAATGTTATTACATTCCAGCAGATATTCTTGTCTGGAGAAGGCTCTGAGACTCCAGTTTCCTTTCTTCATGTTAAGAAGGGAGATTAGTGGTAATGGTTTCACAGCTTCATAAATTTTCTAATAATCATTGGATTCCGCGGTTACAATGTGTGAATTTTATGGCTGGTAAATTATACCTCAAAAAAAAAAAAAAAAAAAAAAAAAAAACCCATTAAAAGAAAAAAAAGGGAGACACTAAACTGTAGTAGAGACTGAAGTTCATTCACCAATCTGAGACTTTCTTTTTGATGTAATGAGGAGGACTGATGGAGAATTTGGAGTTAAAAAATGTTCTTATGCATCCTTTCTGTAATTAATTACCAAGCATGTGCCAGACACTCTTCTGGTGCGTTAGAATATATTGGTGAATAACATAGACATTCTAGTACAGGGAGATGATGGTAAGTAATAAACGTAATACATTGGTAGATTACGTAGTATGTTAGAAGTTGGTAAGTGCTATAGAAAAAAAAAAAGAAAAACAGAGCAAGATGATGGAACTTGAGAGAACTAGAGAGCCTCCCTGTTGAAAAGATATCCTTTGAGCAGAGAATTGAAGGACACGAGAAAGAACCAAGTGGACATCTGGGAATTGCATTTTGGGCAGAAGGAACAGCCACTGTGTGATGAAAGAATTCCTGGAGTCCATGGAACAGATCAGGAACAGTATTGTTTGAATGGAGGGAATAATGCCGCTACTTGTAGGAGAAGAGGTCACAGAGGTCGTTCCAGGAAACTGGGAAGCAGCAGATTACATAGGTCCTTGGAGGCCTTTGTAAGGACAAGGACTCTCCTCTTTACTCTGCAGGAAATGGGGAACCATTGAAGAGTTTCTGAGCAAAGGAAAAGTAATGTCTTCTCCCATTGAGATATATAATACTTTTTAATGTCTTAATAAGTTATTTAATACCTTGTGAGCTGCTCCACACTTTATGAAACATTGTCATAATCTTCAGAACCACAGGGGAAGCAATTCTGCCTTTCAGGGGAGTAGTAACCACTTCTAATGCTGAGCTCAAGTCTGACTTGCTTCCCTTCATTGTGCCTGATGAGTGTCCCACTTTCTCTCTCATTTGTCCCTGCTGGAGACATTGCTGATAGCCAGAACTTCAGGACAGAAGACATTTATGGGCCTGATGACCTCACACTGAATTAGATCAGGGAGCAAAGTTATGCTCTTCTCCATATTTATAGTATAGAAATCCTAATCTCAAAATTTAGTTATTTCCCTCTTGAAAAATCTCACAATTTTCAGTCAGACTGGCAGAATGGATGCTTTCTTTAGCATGTCTATGACCTATCTTATTTCCTTATCCTTTCTCATCTTTTGTGACTGACTGTGATGTTTTGTTACCATCAATGGATGGGAGAAATCTGTAAAATTATACTGTACATCTAACACAATATTGTCATCTAAGTCTGTCTGCTTCAGGCTAGCTGTGGTGGCTCATGCCTGTAATCCCACCACTTTGGAAGGCTGAGGCAGGTGGATCACTTGAGGTCAGGAGTTCGAGACCAGCCTGGCCAACATGGTGAAACGCTGTTTCTACTAAAAATACAAAAAATTCGCTGGGTATGGTGGCGGACAGCCGTAATCCCAGCTACTCGGGTGGTGGAGGCAGGAAATCCCTTGAACCCAGGAGGCGGCAGTTGCAGTGAGCTGGGATTGTGCCATTGCACTCCAGCGTGGGTAACAAGAATGAAAGTCTATGTTAAAAAATAAAAAATTGGCTGCTTCAGAAAGTGACTGGCTGCTTTTGACCTTGTGTCAGGGAGGTGGGGCAGAGATGTACTGTATCAGAAACCTTGGCCCCCCTGGGTTGAATAGAGAGAGTGATCTTAAATTTAAATAGTGTGTATGCCAGTCTTTACCGTCCGCCAATCCTTCATTCTTCAAGGTCATCTCCTTACTTTCACAATTAATTCCATATGTCAGGGCACATTGTCAGGTACTCTTCTTTGCCATACAAGTTGGCCTGGGATTGAGCAGTTGCATGCCTGCTCTCTACTTTGTCCTGTGGTTAAATGGAAGCACACGTGTCCATAAAGTTTCTTTCTTGCTTTCCCCTTTCTGCAAGGCCATGTGTCTTTGCTGGACAAGTCACAGGATGAAGCCCTTGGTTTTACATCCTGCTAGCTCTTAGTCTGTGTGGGTTTAGAAGCGGTTTGTTTTCCTTGTCTAGGATGGTTTCTAACTAAGCAGTTTGGGAAGTTTGGGCATGTTTTGGAGTACCTTCTTGGAGATATTTTTCCAAGTTAAGATGCTTAGGAAAGATTCTTGTTTAATTATAAGCAGAACCTTCTTCCATGTTATTAAGTGGCCCACTTTCCTTTTAAAAGATAGTAAAATGTGGCATTCAGCCTCTTAGTAAATTTCCCACATGTGTGGGAAGAATGGAATGTTTCATAGTATTGTTTGACTCTCATTTTCTTCTGATTAGACCTGTGGTTTCCTTGTAACTACTGTGAAAGGGTCTTCATAGGCTATCTCTTTGTAGATAGAGTCTTACCATGTCTCCCTGGTCTAATTTCTTTCTCAGTGAAATAACTTACTTCTGTTACTACCAGTGAGACACTAATCCCAAGGGGCGTGTTCACACATCTCATGAGGGGAACTGCATGGCTGACTTGGGACCATATCAAGAGTCTAAACAAACTTGGCAGAGGAAAAGTAGGTGACATTTGCTGACCCGTAGGAATGATGGAGATGATTTACAACTATACAATGATAAAGTGACTCAGAAATATTCTTTTGAAATCTTACTAGCTTTGCTCTCCAATGCCTGAGTGCCCAATGACTGAAGTCCAGATATGTGGGTTGATTCTATTTCTTTCTCCTCTTCTAGACTGATTTCCATTAAGTGCATGGAAAATCAGGGAGTTGGTTTGTAAGTATCATGAAAACTTTGAGAGAACCCTGAGAGCTCCTGCAGGTTGTCTCCCCTGCTGTCGACGTTTTCAGGGATGTGTCACCCGTGGAATGTTCCTTGGCCCCAAGTGAGCATTTGCCCTCCTGATGGCTTGCTTCTTATTTCTGCTCTGTTAGCTATGAGCCTCCTTTGAGAGGCTACAACTCTGGAGAAGGGAGGAAGACCCAACTTCTGTCATGCTTATAACTTCATCAGTCAGTCAATATGGTTAGTCGTTGATGTTTGTTTGTTTGTTTTTGAGACAGTATCTCGCTCTGTCACTCAGGCTGGAATGCAATGGAGCGATCTTGGCTAACTGCAACCTCTGCCTCCTGGGTTCAAGCAAGTTCTCCTGCCTCAGCCTCCCAAGTAGCTGGGACTACAGGCAGATGCCACCATGCCTAGCTAATTTTTTGTATTTTAGTAGAGACGGGGTTGCACCGTGTTTCCCAGGCTGGTCGTGAACTCCTGAGCTCAGGCAATCTGCCTGCCTCAGCCTCCCAAAGTCCTGGGATTACAGGCATGATCCACTGCACCCAACCGCTTGTCTGGTTTTTAGCCCCAAAGTAATTAGGACTCACTGTACTTTGAGTCCTGACCCTTTGCTTTTTGTTCACTGTCCATGCTGTAGCTTTCTTTTCTAATTTCCAGAGTGTAAGGGGAAAATTTATTTTTTTAACTAGACTCTGAATCAAGCAGGTGGAAATATTTTTTGACTCCTTAATTAATTTTAAGGAGAGTCAGCTACTTCTCTTGGCAGTGGGGGAACTGGTAAAGGTGGCATTTGGTTAAAATCCTGTAGTGGTTTTTACCTACAACATTGAAATGAAAAAGTCAGGTCAGGGAGTTGAATAGAATGCATGCCAGTGGATTTGATGTTCACAGAGATTGTGTCACATGGGCAGTACTTCAACTCATGAGTAAAATTCTGTTAGGAGAAGGTCCTCAGTGTCGATCATTTCTGACTGGCATTAGTGGGAAGGGGTGGGCATGTATTGACAAGGACATTAAAACTTTTCCTTGTCAGAAATTTTTAAGATTGTGTGATGCTTGAGGACAGGAAGTCCAGGGCCTTGTGGTCTTGTTAGTATGCAATCTTGACACCCAGCAAGTGCCTCACATATAGTAGGCAGGAATTATTTCTGTCTTACAGATGACATAGCTGTTCTGTAATGGTACCCACTTTTGAACTGACTCCAGAGCCCATATTCTTTTTTTCTTTTGGTCTCTGTTGCCCCGACTGGAGTGCAGCAGTCTGATCATGGCTCACTGTAGCCTCAGCCCTCCTGGGCTTAAGCAATCCTCCTGCCTCAGCCATCTAAGTAGCTGGGAGCACAGGTGTGTGCCACCACAATGATCTAACTTTGTTTATTTTTTTATTTTGTAGAGATGAGGTCTCACTATGTTGTCCAGGCTAGTTTCAAACTCCTGGGCTCAACTGATCCTCCTGCCATGGCCTCTCAAAGTGCTGGGATTACAGGTCAGAGCCCCAATTTATTGATTTATTTTTATTTTTTGACCTGGAGTTTCACTTTTGTTGCTCAGGTTGGAGTGTAATGGTGTGATCTCGGGTCCCCACAACCTCCACCTCCCAGATTCAAGTGATTCTCCTCCCTCAACCTCCCGAGTAGCTGGGATTACAGGCATACACCACCACACCCAGCTAATTTTTTATATTTTTAGTAGAGTCGGGGGTTTCTTCATGTTGGTTAGGCTGGTCTAGACTCCCGACCTCAGGTGATCTGCCTGCCTCGGCTTCCCAAAGTGTTGTGATTATAGGCGTGAGCCACCGCGCCGAGCCCAGAGCCCTTATTTTTAATTATGATGCTATCTTCCCCCAAAAGATAATTAGGCAGCCAAGGGAAGATGAAGGCATTATTTATTAAAATAGCCAGGGCTCTCTCCTTGCTCCTTGTCCAATAGCAGAGCCCCTAGATATGGCCTTCTCCTTGCTTCCGAAGTTTTAATTTACTGATCCAGTTTCTAGTGTACCCTGATAGACTGAACTAATTACATATGATAATCTATTTCCAGAGTCACCATGGTTGCCAAGGCTTCTCCATTCTGTCCTCTTCAATGGGCATAACCAGCCCAAAGACTGGAAAATCTTTTAAAACTTTTTCAGCTCTTTCTAACAGAGGGCTTGATGTTATGCTAACAGTCTCTTCCCACAGCGTGAACAAATTTTATGTGAAATCCATCAAAAAGAACTCATTTTTTTTCTTGAAGTAAGTATGTTGTGAAACCTGTACCTTCATGGACATTGAACCACACTTGTATTTATTCTTCTTTCAAAGTACTCAGGGTTACGCCTGTTAACCACTGTCTTTTAATACTACAGATAAGTTTTAGCAACTGTTGTTTTAATATTGTCTACATTCCTTTTTTTGTTTTGCTTTGTTTTGTTTAAACAGTTTTAACTGAAATCAGTTCTACATAGCAAACAAACATTTAGTTAATGTAAACTAAAACCTTTTCATGTGACTTGGTATTCTTAGGTTACTTATTTGAGCCATTCTTACTATTGTTAAACCTTCACAAGTTGCTTTTGTTTGCCTCATGAAAGTTCAATGTAGATAAACACACAAAAAGATGCTTTATGGTAACAGGTGAAGATTATAATAGCTCCATGTCTATATATGGAACATGATCACCTTAGCAAAGCCAGACAACCCAGCATGAAGCTGTGGGGGGCTTCACATTTCTTTAGCGGGCAGTGGTAAAAACAGTATTTAAGATCAGTAGCATTGTACCTTGATTTTTCAAGTTGATGAATGATAGAAGACTTAGAAAATGGATAGAAGACAATTTTTTACATTTCCATAGCTTAACTCAGCCTCTCATCTAAATATGTTGAGATTATTTTCGTTGCAAGGGGCAAAAGATTTAACCTGAACTGGCTTAAGTAAAAACAGCTTCAGGAATAGTTTGATCAAGGGTCAGTTGATGTCATCAGGATCTCGTTTTTATCTTTTCATCTTGCAGTTACCGCCTACTGTGTTCTTCCCATTCGCTGGCAAAATGTCTGCAGAGTCTTCCTCCTGTAGTTTCTGGTAATCTCAAGACTTATTCTGGTTGTACATATTCCTGTTCCTCTCAATCCTAGTTCTGTGACTAGAGAAATCTAGTTGGCTGATTGTCCTAGACCGGGTTGCATATTCCAACCCCAGCACTGGACCTGGAGCTCTCCTCAGACCACATGGGCTGTTTGGGGAAGGGATGGGTGGGATTTGGATAGGACAGGAGGACTGCCAAGGTGGTAAACAATTGAAGTTTACCATAGTAGATTCATCAGAAGCAAAGTAAGTTACTTGAGTATTTCTGATCTGAAAATCTGAAATTTGAGGTGCTCCAATATTCAAAGCTTTTGAGCACAAATGTGATGCTCAAAGGAAATGCTCATTGGAGCATTTCAGATTTTGGATTTGAAATGCTTGACCGGTAAGTATATAGCACAAACATTCCAAAATCAGAAACACTTTTGGTCTCAAGCATTTCAGATAAGGGGTACTCAACTTGTACTTACGTTTTTGCTACTCTTTTTTTTTAGCATACTGACACCTTCCCTGATTTGAAAAATGACAATTTGAATGGCTTTGTAGGTTTAACGTATGCCTCCATAATTAGTTTCACATATATGGGTTAAGATTATTACCAGCTCCTCCTGGCCCATGGGTAAGTTATTTTAATTATTGTAATTTAAGAAACTTATAATTAATATTTCCTAACATGTATCTGTGTTTTACTTTTAATAGCAGCCTTAAATAAAGACATTTAATAAAAACATATTCCATACATGTCTTTCCTGTCATATTCCTGCTTTATAATTAGGATCTCAGTATTTGTTGTTGATTGACTTATAGTTTCCTCACGTCTGACTAATAAATATGATTGGAAATCCCTCTCTGGCCAGAGAATTTCAGCATTTAAATTGTTTTATTTTATTTTTTTTGACACAGAGACTTGCTCTGTTGCCCAGGCTGGAGTGCAGTGGCACAGTTATAGCTCACTGCAGCCTCAAACTCCTAGGCTCAAGGAATCCTCTTGCCTCAGCCTCCCAAGCAGCCAGGATGACCAGCACACACCACTGCGACTGGCCAATTTAGTTTTAATTTTTTTGTAGAGATACGATCTTGCAATGTTGCCCAGGCTGGGCCCGAACTCCTGGCCTCAAGCAATCCTCACGCCTCAGCCTCCCAAAGTGTAGGGATTATAGGCATGAACCAACACATCTGGCCAGACCTCAGTTTTAGGACTACTCTTTTCTTAGCTTTGCAGAAATGCTCTGGAGATGCCCAGTTATGCTGGGAACTGGTTAGGCTGACTTTCTCACGTTTCTCATCCTATGACCATCAAGTTACCAGAGGAGAATTGAGGGACAAAGTCACCGTCCTTGCTTGTCTATCACAAGGGCATTAAAACCACCATCTTCTCTTTATGGTCCACAGGTTGAGTTTGAGTGGCTGAGACAGTTTTGGTTTCAAGGCAATCGGTACAAAAAGTGCACTGATTGGTGGTGTCAACCCATGGCTCAGCTGGAAGAACTGTGGAAGAAGATGGAGGGTGTGGTAAGTACACGAGTACTGGGACCGTGTTTTGTGGGCTGCTGTGTTATACAGATCCCCCACTGCCTCATTTGCATAGGCAAATGTAGATTTAATTACTCCAAATGATCAAATTACGTTCTTGGTAAGATGTTAGGTATAGCCAGGATTTTGTCAGTACAACCTCAGTTTAGTTCAGTAAGCATTTATTGAGTATTTTCTACTTAATGCAAGGTATGCTGGACATACACTAGGAAGTGGTGATGAGAGGGTAACAATTCAACAATAATATTTAGCATTCATTTTCATTTTTATGTGCATCAGGTACGACTCTGGTTTCCCAGTATTAACTTTAAAAGTTTTTACAGCAATGCTAAGAGGTATAGAAACTTTTTCAGGCCTTAATTTATGGTTGTGAAAACTGAGAGGCAGGGAAACGAAGGGCCTCCCCCAACATCACTGAGTCACTGGCAAAGCAAGGTGGAAACCCAGGCAGGCTGGCTCCCAGCATATGCTCTCCACCACTGTGAGCCGACATTTGAACAAGGAGAGGGGCACGAATATCACCAGGTATGACACTAGCTAAAATGAAATCTGGTAATAGTTGTTGAAAATCACCGTCCAGAGGTGGGAGTATTACATTCAGACCAGTTGAGCTGGCTAGGATGGCGGTGAAATGGCAGATGTGGCTTTTGGGGCCCTTGGATGGTGAGGAGTATGATGGGATGGGGCATCTGGGGAAGAACATTGGACTCCAGGAACTGTAAAAACAAGACCAGAAGTGAGGAAGTAAGATGTGACCAGAGCATGGAGTACGGCCGGTGTGGGAGGAAACGTAGCCGGAAGGCAGGTTGAAACCACGTGGAGAGCTTGCATTAAGTCTTAATTTAAATAATAATAATAGCAAACACTTACATAATACTTACTAAGTACCAGACATTTTTCTAAGTGTTTTCTATGTAACTTCTTTAACTTTTATGACAACCCCATAACATAGGTATAATGTATTCCCCATTTTTCTGACGAGGAAACCAGAACACAAAGGCCTTATGTAACTTGCTCAAGGTCACTCAGCTAATCGGTGAGGGAACTGGGATTTGAACTCTAGAAGGCTGCCTCTGCGATCCTTGCCCTTCGCCACCTCACTGTTCTGCCTCCGAACAGCTGGATTTGGAATGTAGTAGAAAAGTGGAAAAAGCCTGCTGAACTCTGTAGATAATACCACTGTACAGAATTTGAAATGTGCTGGAAACAATGAACTAATCTGCAAAAATGGAGAGCTATTGCTAATCCCTATTTTATTTTTTTAAAGCCACTTTATTGGGGTATGATTACCCTACAAAAAGCTGTACGTATTTAATGTGTACAACCTGAGTTTAGAGATGCATGTACATTCATGAAACCATCACAGCAATCTGTGCCATAAACCTATCCATCACCTCCAAAAGTTTTCTTATTATAATTAATATTGTGATAAGAACATGTATCATAGGATCTATCCTAATTCCTGCTTATAATCATGAAAATGTTAAGTCACAACTCTGAAGGGCCCAGTTTAAAAGTCTGGATCAAAATCCAAAAGTCCTTGCTTTCCAGACATCTCAAATCTTTAAATCATACCTTTTCATGGGTACATGTCTGGGGGAAGGAATGTTATAATCCTTTTAATGTATTAATAGTATCACAAAAATTGATTTCTCCAAAGACCTGAATCGATGCAAAACTGAGCATTATAAAACTGAATTGGAGTTAATGAAAAGTCTGTGCCTAAATCTCCTTAGTCAGTTCTGTTACTAAACTAAGCCTGTTATGAGTACTCTCCGTTTTTATGGGCTGCTTATATAAAGGCAGCTTCGGTTTCTGGGAAACATTCTTCCCCCTACTGTGTAATTCTGATTTTGTCCATTTACATATGAGTTAGAACCTCTTAACTTGATGAACCTTGGCTCTAAGACATCAGCTTGACTTTGAAGTTGTCATTTGACAGCTCTGTGAATTGGAGTTGAAGAGCAAATAAGAAAGGAACTCTTATTGATTTTGTTTTTTAAAAACTAAATTTTAAAAAATTATTTTGTTCAACAGCTTTTTTTTTTTTTTTTGTAAAATCTGGCTGAGCATGGTGCCTGTCTTCTCAGCACTTTGGGAGGCTGAGTTGGGAGGATTGCTTGAGCCCAGGAGTTTGAGACTAGCTTGGGCAACATAGTGAGACCTTGTCTCTACGAAGTTAAAAAAAATTATTCAGGTGTGGTAGCGCATGCCTGTGGTCTGTCTGAGCTACTTAGGAGGCTGAGGTGGGAGGATCATTGGAGCCCAGGAGGTCGAGGCTATAGTGAGCTGTGATTTCATCACTGCACTCTAGCCTAGGTGACAGAATGAGACCTTGTCTCACGCACACATGCACAAAAATAAAAAATAAAGTAAAATATTTGGTATTGTGAGCTTACCAGTGATATTCATTATGAATTCGTTTAAATAATTTGGTTATATCTATGTAAATTTGTATATAAATAATTTGGTGGTGGTGTCACATTTGTTAAGAGGGAATATCTTTTATTTGTTTTGTCGCTCTCCCAAAAAAAATACCAAAAGGAAAAACTATCTCCAACTCTCTGGCGCTAGTTTCTCTGCAGTTGGTGTGGCATTCCTAAGTGTTCTGAGGGAGATGAGTGGCCTCGGTGTCTCTCCTCAGCATACCTTGTGATGATCTTTATCAGCAGAGTGAAGATTTAGGGCCAGATGAAAGGGATCGTTCTTCCAATTTAAATGTAAGCATTGCTTCAAGCCTTTTACAATGACTTTTTACAAATTCATAGTAATTTGTTTTTTCTATTGTAAAAGAACAGAATAATCGTTGGACGGGTCTACAGTTCTGTGGCTCTGTGCAGTGCCATCTGGTATTTGTATACTCGGGTGGAATTGGCAGTGGCTGGTTAGATTTCCACTTGGTATCAGCCCACCTCATATTTTCTCAGTTGCAAGCAGTAGGGGGCAATGTTGAGCTACCAGGTTGAGGCCCAGAGATGCTGCCAGTCTTTCAGGGAAATCCATACAAAGTACCATTAACTGTCAAGAATTATCCCTGTTGCTTCAAGTTAGCTGTAATCTCCAGGATTCCATAACACAGGATATCGAGTTGTGGGTTAACAAATTCAACAGCAATTTAACATAAAAAGTACAGTGTTTGGCGCACATTTGGATTCTATAGAATTAGACTAATCCAGATGGAATTTCTGAGTGTCCCCACGTTGCTTCCAGGGACTGTCCTACTCAAAATTATTATCATTTTAGACAAATGATTCTTTTTATTTTTATGCTTTTTTTTTTTTGAATTGTAAAATCCTGTGTGTTGTGGAAGGATTTCTTTAATCAATGCATTTTGTCTGTTCTGCAAACATCGATCTCTTTGCTGAGAAAATAAAATAAAAAAACCTAAGGCAATATGTGCATTTCTTTTCCCCTTTTGTTTATGAGTAAAGCAACCTTTGACGGCCCTTGTACCAGGGGAAGAGACTTGCGCTGTGATTTCTGTCTTTGTGTTCTTTTTGCACTTTGTGGTGGGAAGGTGTAGTCTCAGGAAGGATACAGAAGAATGGAAGATGAGCTTTGGAATCGCTTTCCTTGCATTAATGGTAATTGCTTCGCATGTCATAACCAGTCACATATTTCAAAAAGTTTAGTCAGCTGTCTCGAAAACTCCCCCATCCTCTGCTTCCCATTTCCTGTCCCAGCAAGCACCATTTTTATCACACTGTTTATTCTTGCCATTTTTCTCCCGGCGGATAGTTTTACGCCGTGCATGCTCTTATGATGTAAATGTTAAACCTTATATTTGAATGACATTCTGATAAAATATCACATTTTCCCTGAATATTACCTCATGAATTTATGAGCCATTAAGCCCAAAGCAACAAAACCCTTTCTTATAACCCAGGTATTTAGTCTGGCCTTTCCCCTCCTCTTTGCTCCCTATTGAGGATGGCATTATAACACTGTCATACTATTCACATATTTGTTTTTTATATTTATTTTTTAAAACCGATGCACTACCTACCCCCCACCACCCAAGATGATTGTATTATGAGAAGACTCTTCAGGATAAGAGAGAGTTACCATTTGAAAGAAACTGTACAACTGCTTTGCTTTCTGGGTAAAGAGAAATGTGAAAAGCTGAAGTCTCCTGTGAGGTGAGGAAGTCCTGCTATAGCCGGAGATTCAATGGATAGGCCATTTGTCTCTCAGGGTCTGATATCGCTCTTTGCAAAACTGACATTTATTTTACCTATAAAAATGTTTTAACACTATCAAATTCACAGTGATACAGAAAAGAATGCTAGGTGTGAAATCCTCTAAATTGATGACATTTATTCATTTCCTATTGACCTTAAAAAAAAAGGTCAATTTGGTATAATCCAATGGAAATATTTGAGAATCGTTTCCAGAATAAACATTTTCCAAAGTATTGATGATTTCTATACCGGAGAGAAATTCTTCATGCTTTTTTCCTTGGTTTTTTCTTTTAGAAGAAAAAGTAGATCCTGATGGTTTTGAATGTTTTGAATTGCATTTCCTGTTCTGACAATTCCTTGTGCTGTTACAGTAATGCATTTATATGGCAGTTGGCCTTAATAACCTTTATCGACTTTAGTGGATAGGAGCCAAGACTTGGATTATTTTAATGTATCCATTTTGAAACAGTGTAAAACACAACATATAATTATGTTAGGTAAGCTATAGGCTACATTTAATTCTATCCATTTATGTTAAAATTTGGCACAGAAGAGTAGAGAGATGTGGAAAATGAGTAGGTGTTTTATTTAATAATGTAACCAGTTTATTGTTGCTAAAGTTTAAAGAGAGAAACGTACTTAAGAAAGTAAGGGTTGTCCCTGACAAGTTAGTTAAAATAGTTTAATTTCAAGATGCGTCATGCCTTTTCCCCTGCTATTTTGGCCTGTGTAAATCATCTGGGAAGGCCCTTGCTAGGAGCCTGCCCGTGGCTGTGTGGATGAGTCTTCCTCAGCGTAGGTTACACTTCATGTAGGTTACACAGTCATAGGGAATGATTGAGCCGAGGAGTAGTTTGTTTATTTTTGGAGAGATTAATGAAGCTTTCATCACAGTGCTTTAGATTAAATTCTTTAAAACTAAATACAGGAACAAGGCTGCTTTTTCATTTACTGAAATATTTACTGAGTATACTGGTATTTGCTATTGTATTATAGTTCAATTAGCTAAGTTTATTTTAAACTTCCTTCTAGGATTAAAGATTTTTGGGGATGTGCAGGAGAAAGTGATGTAAATATAAATATTGATTTTTTTGGTTTGCGTTAATGGGAAAATCACCAATGATTGTGTGTGTGTGTGTGTGTGTGTGTGTGTGTGTGTGTGTGTGTGTAATTTTTTTCTCCCTTCTTTTCAGTGTTAATGTACACACTGCTATATCAGCCAACATAATCCGGTCTCCCATTTTTCAGGGTTAGTATTTCTGATTTAGGAGCAGAGAATATTATAGTAATTTAGGATCTGATGTGAGATGTCTAGTGGTTTTAAATTAAAATGTAAATTCTCTTTTTTTGACGGAGACAGTGCTGAGTGACTCAAGATAGGCACAGATTAGAGGCAAGTAAACAGTTCTAAACATCCAAAAATTTCTGTTTCTGAAGCCGGTATGCAGACAGTGAGTTTTGAGACCTTTACGTTTAGCTTTGAAAATTTGGAAAAAAAGAAAAACTGACTTGCAGCTGGAGCAGCTTAAAATCTTCAGTTTAAATCTTTGGTTTTTGGTTATCTTAAAAGTGTTGGGGGAAGCTAAGTTCTTTCCATTCTCCTTCCTCCCCACCCACCCTAGTTCCTCACAGCTATATTGTTCTATTACGTGTAAAATATCTGAGGAGAATTTTTACATGTAATTTAGCAATGAATTTCTTATAAGTTTTGATTCCTTTTTTGATTATCTTAGGAATTTCAGAGTTTTCCATTTTTTTCCCCTGAGTTGCTGTACCTTTAGTAAGGAATTTTACAAAAAAGTGTTGTGTATCCTGTCTTTTTGGGAAAAAGAATATACAATTCCAAGAGAATTCAGCTTAAGCCTCAAAAACACAGTGTGCATTGAAAGCACAAAGGACTGTGTTTATGATTCTCTTTGAAGTGTTTTTGCAACTGGATAAGGAAAATTTTAGAAACCGTCTGATAGTGTTCAGGGTAAATACTTAAACCCCTTTAGAGAATTTCACACACAGATACTGTGCAGCAGAAAAAGGGATACTTATGTTTCTTAAAGCTGCTACAGCCTACAGCTTTGTACTTAAAGACAGAGGTGTTGAATAGAATTCTACTGAGGATACATCCAGTGACAATATCTCCAGGAACATCAGAGCAAACCAGTGGGTAGGACTTTCTGTTTTTAACCCTTACATGAGCTGTGTGAGAGTTGAGCTTTATTGGTACCAAGTCCTAGGATGTGCCTGGTACATCTCAGGAATGTTAAGAGGATCGTTCCCAGTGCCTCTGCTCTGCACACAATGGGAACAAGACTAAAAATGCTGAAGATGCTGAGACAAAGTGACAGGAGCTGGGAAATTCCAAGTGACAGCCTTGCCATCTCTCTTAACTCTTGTTAGTGTGTGGAGAGAAAAACTGGAGTAAACAGCCAAGGTTTCTGTTTTAACCTCGGTTCCATAGGATTTGGCTAAATTTTGCCAACCTTCATTAAATACACACATGCAGACACACACACACACACACCCTAACACACACACACACATTTTGTAACACATTCTACAGGTAAAGAAAAAAGATGACTTCTGCTGCTTTAAATAGTTTTAACCACCCCTGAAATTCAAATTGATGTAAAGGTGTGAAGATCCTACTATTTTCCCTGGGGTGCTATTTTAACCTTGGCTGCTGGAATTTATTTTGGATTGCTTTGACTAGCAGACCATCATGACATTTCAGATATGAATTAAGAAACCCTGGTGCAAGATTGGAATGTTAGAAATTTCTATTTTTCCTGGAAAAGATATAACATAAAACAAATTATATACCTTATTCCATCTAGGTTTTTTTTTTTTTCTTGGTGGGGGGCATGGTAGAGGGATTAAATTCAGCTCTGGTCTGTTATTTACTTTATTATAATTACCTCTGAAATATCCTAGAAAAATCTTGATCTAGAAGAATGGAGTAGTGTACAAAATAATAATAATAATAATCACCAGACCTACAGTTTTGAAAAGAAAGCAAGATTTCCAAAGGATGTAGTGCCATTTATTTTGAGTATTATCAAGATGTTAGAATCTTTATTCCCCAAGTTGGTTAATAAATAATCGCTAAAGCTGTTACCTTTTGAAGAATATTGTTACGATGATCCAAAGAGAAAGTTCGTAAAATATAGAAACACACATACATGCAAGGCATCACCAATATTGATTTTAGAAGGAAACATGAACTGTCTTCAGCTGAGGAATCCTTACTTCGAGGCCGTTTGGCCGAGTCTTCCTTAGTGACAGCATCCCTTTCCTTTCCTCATTTTCCTTCCTCTGGAGCTGGTGTTCAGTCTGGGAGCTAAAGGGACTCACAGCAATTTGGAACTCAGTGCTCCTCTTGTAATGCATCTATCCACTGTGGGTTAAATACTTTGGGAGGCTGGGCTGGGAGTCTTTCCATATTGTACAAAAATGTCTCTATGGAGAAATGTGCTCCCAGTGCCAAAAAATGACTTACCAGAGAGCCCCAGGAACACATTAAGTTGGCCCTTCCAAGCCTTACGGGTAGCATAACCACCACCCCGCCCTCTCCTTGTTGACATCTGTAAAATAATGACCCTTTTTAACCAAAGGAAACTGTGATCTATTTTTTTTTTTCTGTATTCCTGAAAGGATCTCTGGGATTATTTGTAGATGATACTTTTAATACCATCTTTTCCCTCACAAGTTAAATGTGATTGACTTTTTTTTTTTTTGCATTTTCTTTGCATGATCTCAGTCCATCTGGAACCACCTGTGACAGTCTCAGTTGTAAATTTTTTCTCGATATGTATAAAAATCCCAGGCAGATCATCTCTTACTTGTTTTTTTTTTTTTAACACCCCTCAGTGAATCTCCTACTTGTTTCTGATTGACAAAATTAGCTTCCAACTGAACATCTGGAGTCTTAGGATAATATTCGTAATTAAACTTTAATGTTTTAGATGTATCTGCGTAGCCATATCTGCACTGGTTATAAAGACTTAGCTTTATAAGTCTGGTGGTAGCTTGGTTATATATAGCCTTATTAAATATTATTAATTGAAATGAAAATTACAAAATATCCAGAATTATGCATCAGATGTTCTTTAACAGATGTTGGGGGATTAAGAGGTTTCATATTTTACTTAATGACATAAACTTTTCATGCAGTTAGCAGTGACCATTTTTAAAGGATGGGAGTGGTGGCATATACCAATGCCTGTAATAAAATAATATGTTCCTGATGCTGAAGTCTCATGTCCTGGGCACCTGGACATTGTTTGGGAAGGGTAGGCAGTACTCAGCCATCTAGTAATAAATATCTCAAAGGTAACATATCCAAAACCCAACTTTTGATTTCTGTAATCCCTAATGTTTCACAGTTCAGTAATTTGAACCGTCCAGTTGCCCAGACTAAAACCTTGAATTCTTCTTGATATATCTCTTGATTTATCAGTGAATCCAGTTAGCTCTACTTTCAAAATATACTCATGACCTGACTACCCTTCACTACCTCCTGTGCTACCACCTTGGTGAAAAGTACTATTATTTATGAAATAGTCTCTCAACCAGCTTTCCTGCTTCTACTGCCCTATGTCCACCCCCAATTAGAATGTTCCTTTGATACAAGTCAGGTTATCATTTTACTTTCCTGGTTCAAACCTACTATCATGTTTAGAAATCCACCTTCTTTGCAGTGGCCTTATGCCCTGCAGGATCTGTTCATTTCCCTGACCCCCATCAGCGCTTCCCCTCTTTCCCTCTCCTAACATCTGCCTTACTGTGTCTAGAACATGCCCAGCCCACTCTTGCACAGGATTTTTGTATGTGCTGCTGCCTCTGTCTGGAATGTCCGTAGTTTACATGACTCTCACCCTCATTTCATTCAGATCTCTGCTCATGTCACTTTCTTGGAGAGCGCTCTGACCAAGCGCTCTCTCATTGTAGCAGGGCCTTAGTCTGTTCTACTGTACTCTTAACACTTTCCACCAACTGCAATTATATATCCATTTGTTATCTGCCTCTGTCTGAAATAATCTCCATGAGCGCAGCAGCGACTTGGTCTATTTTAGTCTTTCTTATTTCCCCAGCCTCTAAAACAGCATCTGGTGCATAGGAGGCACTTGACACATTTGTTAAAGGAAATAATTCACGTGAGGTCTGTGTTCTAGTTCTGCCTTTCTTTCCACCCATGTTGATCAGCATGGCCTTTAATAATTTTTTTTTTTTGAGACAGTCTCACTCAGGCTAAAGTACAGTGGTGCAATCATAGCTCACTGTAGCCTCAAACTCCTGGGCTCAAGTGATTCTCCCGCCTCAGCCTCCTGAGTAGCTGGGACTACACGCCACCATGCCTGACTAATTTATTTTTATTTTTGCAGAGACAGATTCTTGCTGTGTTAACCAGGCTGGTCTTGAACTCCTGGCCTCAAGTGATTCTCTCTTTGGCCTCCCAAAGTGCTGGGAATACAGGCATGAGTCATGGCACCTGGCCAATAAATTCTCTTTAATTCTATACATTTTCCTAAAATATTACCTCTTATGACCTGCTTCACAGGAATATTTTTTGGTTAGTTTTATTCTTAAACAAACATAGCTCTCAAAATAATACCCCAAAACATCTTTAACTTCTTTTTAAAAACAAAATAATATTAAAGGCACAGAGGAAAGTCTTGTTTTATGCCCCTGGCATTTATAGCTGAGAAGATTGAGCAATCACAGGCAAACAACTTATGCAAATATGGAAAAAAATTTTTTTAAATGAGAGGATTAAGTAGGTTATTAGTTTCCCAGAATACCAGTGTTGTTAAAAGTAAGAATTATAGTGTTTTGTCTTATTTCTTATCATCCTTCATATTTTAGATTTCCCTCTTCTGGAAAAACTTAGTAAATTGTCACAAAATTAAATGACTTCTTCAACAAAGCTCGGACTTCGTTGTTACAAATTTTCAAAATTATATAGAGAAAGCAGCGTGGACTGGACAGGTTTTGGGCACAGAACTGGGGAAGTCCCTGAGGAGTAAACTGACTTCCGCTAGACAAGCTGAAAACTGATTAAAATATTTATCATCCTTTGGGTATGCAATACCTTTTGATGATGGAAGGCATATTAATATTCATCTTTGCTGCTTGTCTACACTTCAGACAGATCCCAGGAAAGGATGTTCAAATGACCAGTTTTCTTTCCTCACCAGGAGTCCTTGAGAAACCAGTACAGCTTGGAACCAAGAAATGCCTTGTGATGTGGATTGAGCTTTTCCTCTGGGGCACGGGAATGAGGGAATATAAACCAGGGGGAGACCTTTGGACTGAAAAGCTTTAAAGGATGACTGCTTTCTCACAGGAAGTCTTTTGCTAGAACAAAGGAAAAAGTTTGGTCGTAGTTCTATAAGCAGCAGAACTATTACTGCTATCTGAGTACATAAAGCAGACTTCATTCCTTAGGTAAAGTCAGAGGATTGAAGCCTTATAAAAGATTTTGATGTGAATGTCCCTGAAGGCTGGAGATTTTTCTTCCTCCCCACCACTTTGTTGCAGAAGGAGAGAAATCAGTTGTGTTTGTAGCTGATGCTCAGGTCTTCCGACTGGTTGTTCTAGAGTGCCCCATCTCCCTTTTGTCCTGAGACAGAATTTGAATGCATATGGCGTCCACATAGCCCGGCATAAGTAGCACAAGGTGGCCTGCTGGGATTCTCAGGATCTGTCTTTCAATTTTTTTTTTCGTTAATGTGAGAAAGAGTCTGGCTTTATTAGTTGAGTTAATTAAGCAGTGTTGTTTTTTGTCTCGATTGAAATAGCCTTGATTACATTTTTGGATGCAAATAAGATCTCTGAAAGAACTCGGTCTTTAAATGACCAGTCTGAAAACCCTGAGAGTTAAATAGAATATTCTCATAAAAAGGGCAATGTGTTAAGACTCTTGGTTTCTGTCTTTTAAATCTGAAAATTCAGAATCCTCTTCTCCTGCATTTCAGTTTTTATTATTCCACACTGCTGAGATATTTTGGTGAAAGGTAACCTTAAAAATTGGACAATAATTATATTTGAAATCTATTTTAATATAGTGACATCAGAAGTGCCCTTTTTCATCCCAGTCATTTAATCGTTCATCTGCTCCATTTTTTATTTTTTGCAGATAAGTGTGAAGTTATACAAAGAGCTAGGACTTATGTCTCCCAGGTTGATAAGGCACAAGGCAGTAAGTAATTCAGAGGAAGAAAAAGAGAAGAGCAGATTCTGACAGAGGCCTTTGGGAATTGGAAGGATTTTGATAGATGGAGATGGGTGGAGAATATTCAAAGATGGCAGAAGCGGGGCCATCGTAGTGGGAAAACACAGACCTCCTCGCAAACTTGATTAGACTGGATGGAGTTTGGTTTGTGTGAGTCCAGCAGCGAGAGATAAGATTAGGAAGATTAGCAAGGACCTTTTTTTCTCTAATGCATTTCTTTGCAAGGTACTGCACTTTCACCCCTTAATGACTGGTTTCCTGTCAAAGTCATGGAAAGCAAAGTGCTAAACATGTGCAACTAAAAATAAAATGAAAACCATTTGATTATCTTGCACTTGCAAAGGTTTTACTTCAAAAGCAAGTCAAATTCAATTATTTGCACTACTTGCAAGACCTGTCTGCGTTGTGGATACAGCAAACAAGCAACACCATACCTTTTTAGAATGAGACTTTCAAATGAGATTAGGTAATTTTTCTACCAAGATTCTTTGTTTTTCTCTCCTGAATGGAATACCAGCTTCATGATTTTGGACTGTGGTCAGAAGCAGGTCTTCCCATGCATGAACTTACGATTCTCTTCCTTGTAAGCAACCCTAAGTGTATTTCATTTGAACTTTTGCTCTTAGCATTGTGGTTTGGAGAAAATGATATCTCCACTGCCTCTTGTCCAGGTGACAGTCTTGTGAACTCAATACTTGCATAAAAATTATTTTGAAATACAGCCAAAGTGTCATTCATGAGCTATTTGAGTTGGTTTAAGACAGTGGGTGTGGTCATCTGTCACTTCTGCTGCTGAAACAGAGTGGTTTCTTTCCCACACATTCTCCCCACTCCTTGGCTAACAGTCCCACATCAGTGATTGTGCACTCTCTGCTGTCTCTATTTGCCATTGCACTTCAGCTTGTCAGTCACACCAATTGAAAGACTGAGTAAATGTTCGGAACGTAGATGGCTGTTGTTCACGCTGGTCTTTCCCACCTTTGCACATGGATTTCTGCTAGACTCATGTTTTCCCTCTCTATGTGATGCTCTTATTTTCCAGTGACTGGTTTTATTACTTCTAAGGCACAAGATGTTAATTGTCGTGTGATTCATAACTGTCAGTTTGTTCTTCAAACGTGGGCTTCTGAAAGATTGCCTTTACTTTGATTCTGCTTAGGAATCTAAGGTCTTGGGGTAAATTTAGAGGCCATCATTCTCCTTTTATGATAGTGACATACAGAAATGATATTATGGGGCTACTGTTTCATTTGACCAAAGAACCTGATGAAAGTCACACCAGAGGGTCATTGCTTCCCTAGAGAACAAATGGGCTTCAGGATTTTTAGAATGCCTTCTTCTTTGATATCTCATGATTGCTCATAATGCCAGAGAAACACGTAACTCTGGCCTAGTGATGTTGGGGATTGCTTAATTTCTTTCACAGCCTGGAACATTTACTCTCTGTTCTTTATATATTAGGTATTCACCCTAATGGTACTCAAACTGCTAGGCTCTGACAAGCTGAGGTCTGAGTGCCATGGCATCCAGGAATGTCAGTGTTGGAAGGGACCCGAGAGATGGTCATCTTCTCTTCCTTTTTGGAAGGACTCAGAAGGACATAGGCTTTTCTTGGGGAGGGGGGGTGCATAGACCCAGATAATAAACCCCAGATTTCCCAGTTGCCAGTTCAGTGCTTTTTACCACTCCTTAAATATCCCATGGCTGTGCTTGGGATATTTCTCTGATGCATTCACCAACCTTCAACTGTATGCCAGTAGCAAAATAAGATAAACTGAGTGTTTTTCTGGAGCTTTTTCTCTACCCTGTGTTTGGACCTGGCATATCAAAATTAGGCTATTTGGTGTTAAGATGGATATGACTTTTGCTCACCCAGCATTTGTTCCTCCTTCTCTGACAGCATCCTCATATTGCCGTGTGGAGCCACTTTCTTCACCAGCTAGAGGGTGAGATGCCCTGTCTTATTCTGGCTGCTTCATGAGCATATGACCTGAGCCAGATCTTTCATGTGAGCCTTCTCAGAGCTGTTTGCTTATAAATATAGATACATATATCACAGACACAGGATGCAGAATTCAAAAGTTATCAACGTGACCGGGCATGATTCTAGCTCTTAGAGAGACTGAGGGGCGAGAATCACTTTTGGCTAAGAGTTCGAGACCAGCAACATAGCAAGACCCTGCCTTTAAAAAAAAAATGCAAAAAACTTAGCCAGGTGTGGTGGCACATGCCTGTAGTTCCAGCTACTTGGGACGCTGGGACAGGAGGATCACTTGAGCCCAGGAGTTGGAGGTTACAGTGATCTGTGGTAGCACTACCGCGCTCTAGACTGGGTGACAGTGAGACCCTGTCTCTTAAAAAAAAAAACAAAAACAAAATTATAAAAGCCTATGCTGTGAAGAGTATGTTTCCCTCCCCTCATCCTCCAGCCACTCATTCCAGTTCTTTCCATACCTTTCTAGGGATATTCTATTTATTTTTCCTTGAGACAGAATCTTGCTCTGTTGCCCAGGCTGGAGTGCAGTGGCGCAATCTAGGCCCACTGCAACCTTCCCCTCAGCCTCCCGAGTAGCTGGGATTATAGGTGCCCACTACCACACCCAGCTAATTTTTGCATTTTTAGTAGAGACAGGGTTTTGCCATGTTGGCCAGACTAGTCTCAAACTCCTGACCTCAAATGATCTGCCTGCCTCAACCTGCAAAAAGTGCTAGGATTACAGGCATGAGCCACCGCACCCAGCTAAGATATTCTGTATAGTTAAAAGCATTTAGATACTTTTTTTCCAGCCAGATAACCCTGTGTCTTCGAGATCTTTCCATATTTGTACAATCTTTTAAATTACTGTGTAGCTTTTTATTGTATGTTTTCATAACTTATGTAACCAGACTCCTACTGTCTTTAGACTTCTGCTTTTACAAATAATGTTGTAGTGAATATACATAACATTTTTCACAAGTGAGATCTATGATAATTAATACTAGGAGTAGAACTGTTGTATCAAAGGATATGTGTATTTTTAATTTTAAGAGAGATGGTCAAATGCCTTCCACAGAGTTTATAGCAGAGTTTATATTTGTGTGTGTGTGTGTGTGTGTGTGTGTGTATATATATATACTATCTATATGTATATATGTAGTTTGTGTACATATATTTACATATAGATTAGTTTATGTGCATGAATAAACATAGGTAATATATACATATGTTTATCAATATACATATATATCTATGTTTACATATGTACCTGTGTACATATATGTCCATATAATGCCATTTTCCCAACATCCTCACCAGTGCAGTGTATTATCAGACTTTTTGACATTTTTGCAAGTATGATTGATAAAAAATGGTGCCTCATTTCCATTTGCATTTCTCTCATTCCTGTTTTACAGAGAAAGAAACTAAGGCTCAGATGTATGAAAAGATTTGCCAGGTCAGGAGTAGTGAGCAGCAGAGGTGGGGGTTTGCAGTGAGGCAGGAGCAACTGTTCTCTGAATCGCTGTAATAATCTTTACCCAGGCTGGATTCTGTCATTGAAACTGAAGAATTCCAATACATATGGCAGTTCCCGCAAGGAACATTCATCTATCCTTGACTGGTAAATGTGGGAAGGTTGTTCTCTTTCACCATGGACTTGTGCGTCAAATCAACTGATCAGTCCGGGTGATGAGTGCGGTTAGCGTGACATGTAATGATGTTATACATTCTGGAATTGAGTTCCACATGGGGTGTAGGTGGTCCTTTATTTACCCTGTTGAGTTCTAGGGCTTTGCGCTGTAACTATTTTTGCCAATGGAAGGTGAAGGGAGAGCTCCTCATCCCTGGAAACATGGCACTTTGCCTGATTTTCTGTTTAAAGTTATGTTCCTTTTGAAATCTATTCAGGTCTGAGTTTCAGTTGTTGCCTTCTGATACGATGAGCCTCCTTGGCCTCTCCTGCTCGCCTCATTCTCCCTCCACCTGTCAGTCTTCATTAGGATCATTTAAACACTGACTCATTCTCTGTTCTGGGCCTTTTCCTGCTTGGCTATGGAACTGCAGGTTGAAGCCCTACCCTGCACACAGTTTGTTAGTTAAGAGTTTATTTCAAGAAGACTTTGGGGGAAACTGAGATGATTGGGGAGTGTTTAGAACAATATTTTCTAGTAAAGGCAAGGAGGAAAAGAGATCTCAGAGAGGTGGAGAGCTTTCTTTGACCCCTCACTATATTTGAGTGGCTGGACACTAATTCTCAGAAGCTGGGGGCCTTGCTGGACCACATCTCTTGCAGTGTTATCTTATGCTCTGTTGTAAAGTGAGCATCTATTGCTGGCTGTATGACCCATGTGATTGGCCACTAAGTCATTTCAGTTGGAAGCTCCATCACCTTTGAAATGGTCAGGCTTAGATACTCTTGGGTTAAGAGCTTTAGCTTTCAAGTTAATCAAACTGGAGTTTGGGCCCTGACTTTGTCATTTTGTTGTGTATGATACGGGCAGACATATGGAGAGTCTCAAGTTTCTTCATTTTTAAAATGGGGATAATAATAGTACCTCCCTTAGGAGTTGTTGTGAGATTTCCCTGAGATAACACATGTAGTGTTTTGCGGATTGCCTGGCATCTTTCGCATTATTGCTTTGAATCTGCCCCTTTCATGCCTCCTGCCATCCTGCTAATTCGGTGACCCCTTACCTTTCAGCTGAGTTCCTGTTGCTCCCTAAGACTTCTCGTCTTATGGTTGTGCATATGTATCATCCTTGCTTTCCATTCGGGTCTCTGTTCAAAAGTGAGTGGCCCTTCTCTTTTACCGTGTTCTATTTTTTCCTGAGAGTATTTGTCACTGTCTGGAATTACGTTTTGTATGTTCACCTATTAACTCTGCTATTCTGTAAGCACCTTGAGAGCAGGGACTCTGTCTCCTATAGTGCTGTGTTCTTGGTGCCCGAAACAAAGTCAGAACCCAACACATACTGGTGGAACAAGCAAAGAAGGAAATGCTTCATGGGTGTACGCTTTCTTGTAAGTGCACCGTTTTATGTTCGTGGTGCTTTGTTGGTGATATTTGTTGAATGCCTTACTGTTCCTTCTTCATGGTGTAATCCATTTTCAAAACTCCCTTATTTTAAAAGATTCAATAATCATCCATTACTAACTGCAGAAATATCATCTTTTTCACTTTCTCTAGAATCTAATTTCTCTGCAGTAGACTGTTTCAACATTAGTATGTACATCAAAGACACTTCATGCAACTTTTTAAAGACATAAGCACCAGCTCCAGGCATTCGGGTTCAGTAGCCATAGCTCTTGACCTTGGCTGCATATTTGAAACACCTAGGATAATTTTTAAAAAATTTCATCAGTTAGGCCCCACCTCCAGAGATATACATTTAACTGGTGTACCCTGTGGGTCCCATTTGATTCTAATGTTTCACCAAGTTGCAGTATGGTTCAAAACCTCCCAGGTGATTCTGACATGTGTTCAGGTTTGAGAATTACTGTTCAACAGGTGCCTGACCTCTCACCAAGTTAGATTTGATTGAACAGATGAATACATGAACAGATTAGCAAATGAACAGGAAGGCTCTCTCACTTTAAACCAGCAGAGATGTACTGAGTGCCTGCTGTGTTTCCTTCATTCTGTGGGGACTCAGGAGGGAAACAACTAGGTTTATGATTCTTATGTAAGGTGGAAGATGAAGTAGAAACAGACTATGAAAGCTTGGAAGACAGTGGGATACATTTAGGTGGATAGGATTTCAAAATGCTCCACAGTGAAATCCTCTCCGTCTAAATGTATCCCACTTTCTTCCAAGTATGTCTTCCATGCTTCACAGCAAAGCATTTTGAGTTGACTCTTGAATGGAGAGAATTTTAACGGCGGGGATGGACATGGGAAAAGAGTGACTATTTTCTATGGAGGGAATAACGTGTAGAGCGGTAGAAGCAGGAAGATGCAGGTTATATAAGGCTTCTAAAGTGGCCCAGTGGCTGGCAGTCCCCCCCAAACTAGTCCCCCTTCTAGAGTTCCCTAACTCAAGAAACAGCACCATTCCACATCCAGATCTTCATGCCAGAAGGAGAGGAATCCTCGAAACTTCTCTCTCCATCCCAGGTACCCAGTGGGATAAATCTTATCTTTGAAATACTTCTCAAAGCTGTCTGCTTTTCACCTCTCCTGCTACCAGCCTTCCTCTGGGCTATTGCAGTAGCTTACTCTATGGTTTTTTGTATTCTTCACACGGCAGCTAGGGTAATGTTTTCAAATGCAAATCTAATCATACCCCACTCTGTGTGAACTCATTAATGGGTTCCACTTGCTCTTAGGATAAAGACTAAAATGTAAATGGTCCTCAACTTATGATGGATCTGTGTCCTTATATACCCATTGAAAGTTGAAAATATTGTTAAGTTAAAATTGCATTCAATATACTTAACCTACCCAACATCATAGATTAGCCTAGAGTAACTTAAACATGCTCAGAACAGATTAGCCTTCCCTTGGCAAGATCATCTAAGACAGAGCCTATTTTCTAATAAAGTGTTGAATATCTCATGTAGTGTATTGAATACAGTACATTGTAGAGTACAGTGTTGGTGGTTTACCCTCATGGTAGCTTGACTGACAGGGAGCACAAACTCTATGCCACAGCCCAGCATCATGAGATAGTACGGGACCATGTATTGCTAACCTGGCAAATGATAGAAATGCAAAATTCAAAGTATGGTTTCTACTGTGTGCATATAGCTTTCACACCATTGTAAAGCTGAAAAATTATAAGTTAGACAAACTATCATAAGTCAGGGACTGTCTGTTGAGTGAGTTAAACATGCTCAGAACACATTAGCCTTTTCCTCCTTTTCCTCCTCACCTTTCCTCCAACGCCTTCACTCCCTATATTTCTACCACATTGGCCCTTTCTCCATCAGTCCAATTCACCGTGCTCCTTTCTTCTTCAAGGCCTTTGCACGTGTCGTTTCTTCTTCTTGGAATGTCTTCCCTCACCAAGACAGACGTAGAAATTATTTCGACTCACTTTTAAGATACCAGCTCAATTGCCCCTTTCTCAGAAAAGACTCCCTTGACCTGTTTGACTAGGTGAGGTCCCTGCACTATACTTTGCCATTACTCTCACGAAAGAAAAGCTTGGGAGGTCAAGCTTTACTCTGGAGGCAATAAGGTTCTGTGGCAGATAGAATTTGGTAGTATTTACCTGTTTCTCAAAGGTCCATTGCTTCTAGAGACATTAAAGTTGCTAAAGTGGTTTTTGGTCATGAATTTATGAATCTTATTAACCATCCCTTGACAAAGAACTGAGAATTGTTGATCATACTGTAAATAGAATGTAAATGGCCATGCAGTTTCTTTCTACAGATTCTTCCAATTATTGGAATATGAGCCAATTCCGTAGTATTCATTTGGGTTGTGTTATCTGCAATAAGACATCCCTCATCAGATTTTCTTTGTAGGGGGCAAGTCCAAAATATCTAACCATGCCATACAAACCTTGTAGTAAAGCCATTGTCCAGTTCTTAACAAATGGTAAGCAGATGAGTGGATTGACAGGAATTATGTTTGGGGATGCTGCCTCTGGTGGAACCTCAGCGATGGCCTCTGCCATTCTCCTTTCCTAAATTCATTATCTTCCAAACTTTATTTACCTCAGATGTTAAGAAGGTCCAGATTCCTGGGGGTCACCACATCTTTCCTTCTTTTGCCAGATATAAGCAACTTTGGGGACCTTGGCCACCAGGCTTTTCCTGTCAGGAAGGTCTGGTGCCATCCTCTTTGATATTGCCCTGTGCCTGTCTAGGTTGGCAGTCTGGTGACAAATCAGGACCTGTCATGGCCTGTAGGTACTTCGGCACCTCAGAGCCCTGCAGAATCTGGACAGTGGGTTCAGGATTGCCATGGAGATGCCACTTTCTTATTCTTCTTGTGTTGGTGCCCAGAGTCACAATCCAGCCTGAAGGATCAGGAGTTTTCTGGCCCAGGGTAGACACCCTTGGCCCATGTACAAGAATCTTCATGCTGACTGAGTTGGAATCTCCTGGTGAGAAGTCATTTGTTGTCCTGATGAGAATCTAAACACTGGCTAAAGTTGAGTTTCATCTCTCATGTGAATTTTATTATAGCCTTCTGTGTTTATAAACATGTCTTGAGCATGAGGGAGAAATGTGGTAACCTTCGAGCCCCCAAGAGAATGTTCATTTGTTTTCTCTATGGGCTGAAATTAAGATAACTCAGCATCCTTCTCTGAGCATCGCATATCCCTCTTGCTTTTCCTAGCAGGCCTGGTATGGTGCCCAGTTTGCCATTTCCTAATTGTTCATCCTCTTCCAGTAGAGTCTGTAGTCTTTGGAAAAGTACGCTTCATATTCAGCAGGCAGCTACCAGAGGGGCTCAAAGTCCAGGTAAGGCCTCAGTCCAGTCTAACAAACTATTATTAATTTTTTTTAAAGTTTTAAGTGTTGAGCATTTGAGAAAACGGAGTTGCTGCCCTTGTGCTGCTCACATGTGTGTTAGCACATGTAACAGACATACACATGAATCAGGCATGATGTGCAGTGTCAAATGAGGGGCAGAAACAACATGTTATGAGGGTGCTACAGAGGATAGAAGTCAGATTGAGAAAACTGGGCAAGACTTTATGGAAGAGGAGGTGCCTTTCAATTGTGTCTTGAAAAGTGAATTAGATTTTAATAGGCAGAGATTTGGTGGATGAAAAGAGGGACAGAGCCCCATTTTTGTTTTGTTTTGTTTCATTTTGTTTTTTGAGACAGAGTCTTGCTCTGTCACCCAGGCTAGAGTGCAGCAGCGCGATCTCGGCTCACAGCAACCTCTGCGTCCCAGGTTCAAGTGATTCTCCTGCCTCAGCTTCCCAAGTAGCTGGGATTACAGGCGCGCACCACCATGCCCGGCTAATTTTTGTATTTTTAGTAGAGATGGGATTTCGCCATGTTGGCCAGGCTGGTCTCAAACTCCTGACCTCAGGTGATCCACCCGCCTTGGCTTTCCAAAGTGCTGGGATTACAGGTGTCAGCCACCATGCCCGACAGAGAGCCCCTTTTTTAAACAGTTGTTGTTTTTTAAGAGACAGGATCTTGCTCTGTCATTTAGACTGGAGTACAGTGGTGTAATTATAGCTCACTGCAGCCTTGAACTCCTGGGCTCAAGCGTTCCTCCTGCCTCAGCCTTCCAGATAATTGGAAATATAGTGCTACCACCACACAGTCTAGCTACCGTGCCTGGCTAATTTATTACTTGTAGAGATAGGGTCTCATTTTGTTGCCCAGGCTGGGATGGAGCCCATTTCAGACAGTACAAACAATAGGCATAAGAGGGATGGCTCTGTAACATTAGTAGGGCATGTTTGCAGAAAAGTAGGTAGTGCCTTGTAACCAGTACTTCTTATACCTAGGTGGGTGGAACTAGAGAACAAGTAGAGAGGGGAGAATGGGGTCAGCTTATGAAGAGCTTTGAATGATATTCTTAGAAATTTGGCCTTTGTTCTGGAGACAGTGGTCAGAGCTGGATTAAAAGATTTTTGAATAGGAAAGTGATCCAATGAGGCCCATTCTTCTAAATTAGAACTGGTAGCACCGTCATGGGTAAACTGTAGAGAGGAGAGGCGGGAGGCATGAGGACCTGCTGCAGAAATTTTGGTGCAAAATAATGAGGTTCTGAACCTAGGCAATAATTGGAGGGAATTAAATGGAGCAGTAAATTCAGAGTTTTTGTTTGTTAGTTTTTTGAGACGCAGTCTCGCTGTGTCACCCAGGCTGGAGTGCAGTGGTGCAATCTCTGCTCATTGCAACCTCGGCCTCTGAGGTTTAACTGATCCTCCTGCCTTAGCCTCCCGAATAGTGGTATTACAGGTATGTAACACCATGCCTGGCTAATTTTTAGTAGAGACAAAGTTTCAGCATGTTGGCTAGGATGGTATCGAACTCCTGACCTCAGGAGGATTCACCCACCTCAGGCTCCCAAAGTGCTGGGATTACAGGTATGAGCCACTGCACCCAGCCTATTTTGCTTTTAAACAGGTACATAGAATTCACCATCAGTTTGGATGACAGAGCTGAGAGACAGTGAAGTCACAGGCAATTTTACAAGATTTCTTCTAGTCTTAGTTATTAGATGGATGGCAATACCAGTTACCGAGCTACACCCATGGGGGAAGTTTAGGGGCAAGTGAATTTGAGCAGCTGGTAGAACATCTCAGAAGAGCTGAAAATACCAGTCTGGAGCTTGGTAGAGACATCAGAGCCAAGGGTAGATTTGGGAGTTTGATTTATGTCTGCAGTAGGCATTCCTTTCATGCCTATCATGTGCCAGGCAATGTTCTCTCATATGTTAACTCAGGCTTGAAAGCACTTAGCACATGGCAGGCATTTCCGTAGAGACAGTGGCTGAGTGATTGGACTGAGTAAGAGAGAATGTAGTTTCAAGAGTAAGGGAGAACAAAGCAGGATGACCTAGTCTGAAGGACAGGCACTGAAAAGACAGTGAAACAGCCGGAGATGGCAGCCAGAGAGGTGAGAAGGGGACCAGGAGTAGGTGGTAGAATTGAGTGAAGAAAGTCAGCAAGTTTAATAGTGTCGAACCCTGCAGGGAAGTTACGAAGTGACCATTCTGTTGCATACAGGATGGGAAGAATTTCAGGAAAAATGTAAGGACAGGAGACAAGGTGGGGGAAGATAGGTAAACCTCTAGATGCATTTGTGTGATCTGATCCGAGGGGACATTTCTCAAAACCATTCTGTGTGCCACTGGTGTTTATAGGTCAACCCTGGAGGTGCCTGAGAGGAAGTGCACTTTAGCCAGACATGGAGTGTTCCAGCCAGCTTTACTCTGAGTTCTCCAGAAATCAGCCTGTAGACATTCGGTTGCCTGGTAGCTGACTAAATACAGACTAACCTAGAGCCTTAAACATTTTAATTTGCAAAACCATTGTTGTATTAAATCACAAATGGTAGGCAATTTAGCAATGCATCTCTAAAATTGCACTGGTCTCCGGCTGTGGTTTGGCAATTTATGTTGAAAACGAAAATTGAACTCTGTGGCATAAAAACAGATTGTTGATTTTGTGATTAATTTGGTCTCTAAGGCCAAAGAAACTGTTAATGCTGTATATCAGTTATAAAGTTGTGGTAGTATTTGTGGAGCAAAATGAAAAATCAATATCGTAACTACAGGATAGCTCTTTTAAAATCCAAGGTGCGTTTTGTTGCAAATTGCATGGAAGAAACTGTCCCCCAAAGGGACAAACATACCTTCCTTATTCACAAGTGTGTGTCTGTTGTGGAAAAGCAGAGGAAAATGGTTGGGTATTATTATAGTATAGCTGGGGGTACTAGGAGAAGGATCAAATTGTTGCAATTTAAAGTAAAACCTCACTTACAGTGACCTGTGTCCTAAGGCAACCTCCAGGAGTCATCTCTAGGAGGGTTATGATACCTGGGTTATGCTTTAGCCTCTGCTAATCACATGCTGGTGTCAAAACAGCCTCTTCCCCTCCCTGGCGTGTTTTGTGGTTTTATGTGTTACTTCAGAGATGCACCGACATACTTAAGTGAAAAAGGAGTGTCTCCCATTAGCATCATTATGAATAATACACCAAAGTGATTTGTTTATGTTTTCCATTCCTAGAAGTGAATATGCTTCTTTTCTATTAAGCCTGTGTATTTAGAGAGGAGTGTGGGGGAAATTCTTTCTTGTTTTGCCTTTTGTTTTGGTAAAAGCGAATGACTCCCACTTGCCCTAGCAAAGAATCATCAACAGACTGCGTGGAGAGTGTTGAGCTTGGAGCCTCTTCTTAATGGGGATTTTGAGAACCAGGACATGACTTGTTCACCGGTTCATTTCTGTTGGCAACGATGCTTAGATGAGTAGATCTCTCAACATCCAGGCACATTTATTCCGCAATTCCACCCACCATTTCCTGAGTAGTGCTGGGATTAATTAAGTCTGATCCGCCATCCAGATGAAATTTGCTACCAGCTTCTTAGCCTAGTATATATTATCCTTACAAGTCAGGCCTCACCTTGAGGTCAGAAGAAGATGCGGCTTCAAGAAAAGAAGTGTTATTGGAAATACGAAGAGTTCCTTCCAGTGAACTGCCTTTGTAAACTGCTTCTGTTCTATGTGACTTATAATTATTTGAGTGCTGGGGTTTTTGTGGTAGATTTCTTTGATGTATGGGCAGTGGCAGTAATTTGTTTCTTTCTTCCCCCATCTATTTTGCTTTGCCTCATTTCAACTTAAGCAGTGAATTGTGTGGTCTTTTATAATATAGAGATTAGCGTAGCCATTTTTAGCCAGTTTTTATCATCTCCCTTAGGAGCTGACTGTATGCAAAAGAAACACTTCTGTCTTGTCAGAATGACAGTGATTACCCCACAGTTTGGATCATCTCCAGCAGCTTTGTTCCCTGAAAAGCGAATTTGATTTGATGAATAAAAGTTTGGCGTATTTGGTGAGTCAGAGGGCAGGAGAATGTCCTTGTCTCTGATGAGGCTCTTACAGTCAGACACATTGAACATCAGGGATAAAATAAACCTTAATCTCCGAAGGAAAAACCCTGGAGCATGAAACTGTTCCCACTAGAAATGTTGTAAATCTTGCAAACCATGTAGGTTTTCTGTTTGGGGCAACATCAAAGCCCAGTGACTTTTAGAGATTAAAGCGTATTTGACAAGCAAAACTTTCCCTGTGCCTTGCTCTTTACAAGATTTGGCCTGTCTCTTGCCTTTGTTTCACCTCGGTATAACTTCCTTTCTTCCTGAGAAGTAGGAAGTATCACCTCAAGTCTGGGGTGGCTGCCATGGTTTGTTCATTTAAAACTGGCCGTAGACCAGGCGCGGTGGCTCATGCCTGTAATCCTAGCACTTTGGGAGGCCAAGATGGGTGGATCATCTGAGGTCAGGAGTTTGAGACCAGCTTGCCCAACATGGTGAAACCCTGTCTCTACTAAAAATACAAAAATTAGCTGGGCATGGTGGTGTGCACCTGTAATCCCAGCTACTCTGGGAGGCTGAGGTAGGAGAATCACTGGAACCCAGGGGGGTGGAGGCTGCCGTGAGCTGAGATCACGCTACTGCAGCACTCCAGCCTGGGCGACAGAGTAAGATTCTGTCTCAAAAAAAAAAAAAAAAAAATGCTGGTCGTAGGCTCCGGCCACAGTCTGTCAGCCTTCTCGCATTGTCCAGCCCCAGTGGAGGACAGCATCTTCTCACAGTCACTTCCCAGGGACCCTCTTATTTGTGGAAGAGTTTCAGAACCTTTTGCTGACTTGAAGAAGATCAAAAGACAGGATGACAGTGGTTTGCCCCAGCTTGGATTTCAGCATTTCTGTTTCTTTTAAAACCATCTTCTGTGATGTCTCAGAAGAAATCCTTTTTTTAATTTATTTTTTATTTTTTTGGCCTGTTTCTAACTCTGTTTGGGAATTCTCAGTGCTTTCTCTTTTGTACAGTGAAAATAAATGACTGCATTTTTGTTGAAATAATTGTTTTTTGCAGATAAATTATTGTTTAACAGAGTAGAAACTTTTCTTCAGTAACGTCTTTTTTTGGAAAGTAAGGTATAACATTTTGCTTGAAGAAAAAACAATTTGAAAAGAATTGTACTCTCTAAAGTCAAACATTCCTGCCTCCTGCCAAGTCCCTGTAAGATCTGGTCTGTGGCTACTTCTCAGGGTGGTCAGATAGCAGGAGGAGGACAGATTGGGAAGGCAAATGGCTTTAAGGGTAAACCCCACAGCGTAAAATCTCATTACTGGAAAAGCGCCTTGTGTGTAAGGATAGGTATTCCCATGTGGAAGGACGGCCATGGTGAATACTTAAGGGACTCACTAAAATATCTTAAATTGTCTCCGTTAAGCATGTAGCATCCTTAGAGGTCAGACAGAGCTGAAACTTGAACAGCTGTACAACAAGCATCTGAGATTGTTTTTAATTGTGTTTCCTTTCTCTAACAGCAGTAATTCTTGTTTATATTGTCAAGAACCTTTCCACTGAGCACAAGCGCACCATACTTGAAGGTCAAATGCTTAACCCTTCTGCATGGTTACAATGAAAATGGACCCTTTTGTTTTCATTAATGTATACCCCAGCCGTGTCTACAGGGAGAATGGGGGCCCCAGGCGTTCACCAAGCTGAAGTAACTTATTGTAAAAGAGCCACAAAGAGAGCATATTTTTGTTTCCATACGACAGTTGTTTAGCTTTTGCCTTGCGCACCGAACCACAAGACAGTATGCTTGTTTATCAATGGGCAGAATTTTGGGGGACCGTTTTGTTCCTTTGACCTGTGTTACTTTTTACTGACCCGACCAAATTGCTTAAAAATTTTCCCTTTCTGCTGTCAGTGTTTAAAGCTGCTTAATGTCTCTGAAGTGATCCCTTCTTTCTTTTTAACACTTTACATTTCTGTTTACCACAGCACCTGTTACTGTAGTGAACCATGAAATCGCAAATGCTATGCAGCTCTTATTGACCAGTAATACTTTATTAAATATAAATAGACTATCCTCCGAGGTATCAGTATATAAAGACAAATGCACATATGTCCATAGGTACACATGTATTGGTTGGCAGGTGACAATCAGGAAAGGAGGATGGTGTATTTATTTGTCAGGCAAGAAATATTTCTTTTTCTGCTCCTTAAGAGTTAACCAAAACTAAAGGGGCCAGTTCAGCAAACATTAAATATGAGCCTCAAACATGAAGGCTTCTTTGTTACTGAAACAAAAATACCGCAGCAGGTGGTAGACTCGAACACAGGAGGGAGGAGGAGGTTCAGTTGTTGCCCATTTTTCTAATCCTTTCAGAATACCCATTGTCTGAACCCCAAAGTCAACGTGTTCCTGCTCAGTCTCATGGAGACAATTTCAGTGTGAAAAGGGCTGTGCCCATCACTGGTTTTCGACAACAGTTTAATCTTTGGGTATGGAATGTATAACCACTCAACAAGGCAGGAAGGCAACTGTCTGTCTACGATGAGCCAATAATATCTACTTATCAAAGCATAAACGTGTTCTGAATGTGGCAAGTTAGAGTTAAGTAGGAATTCGTGCCAACCGCAGCAGTAGTTTGCAGGTTTTAGACTGTATTAATCAGACAGAAATGTGGCTTTTGTTGTCCTTGGGGCGGCTCACAGCAACTTTGTGGTAACCACATTCGCTTTCTAAAGCTAAGGCTAAACTCTGCACAGTCCATATCTATTTATATCAAGGTGCTTCAGTGGGGATATATCTTTGAAAATGGATTCATAATTGAAGTTGGAATATTGTTTTTGTTCCCTGAAAATGAATGAAACATAGTTTATAACTCTGGACCTCAGAGCGCCCTAAGTGGGAGGCATTAAAAGATGAATTAAAGCGCAAAGGCAGGCTAGCAGACTGATTCCTATTACTGCTCATGATGAAGGGTACCACATATCCCGTTCAATTGCTGGGTCCCTCTGTATTCTCACTGAGTCAAACACAATAGTTTCTTTTATTCTAAACCACAGTTGGAAAGATAGAAGAAAATGAAGGCAGTATAATGAGGATTAAAAAAAAAATTTTTGTGAGAAGTTTAGAGTTGGAAATCTTGTTCCTATTAAGTAAGGCACAAATTCTAAAAGCTTATAGATGCTCCATAAATGATGTTTTTACACTTACTGCTCATGTGAACATTGGGTGTTCTTTCCTAACCAGAGAGAAGCTACGATTCTGTTGCTTACGCCACACATTAAATCGAATGATGGCCTCTGTCAGTGACACTAAACGTATACACAGAGCAGTGTCTGCAAACCTAAGGACTGTTGTGATCTTCTGGTAATACTAGCACTCAGAAGTTATCGTTTCATCTGACACTTACATTCCTTTCATATGTAGTATTCGTAAATGTGCAAAGAGCCCTAAATCATGATTTTCAATCTTGACCTAGGTAGCTAGGGAGAATCTCTGGGATATCTGGAGTGGAGCTAAGGCCCCCTCAACTATTTGGTTGTTGTCTGAGTTTAAAAAATGGGCCGGGCGCGGTGGCTCATGCCTGTAATCCCAGCACTTTGAGAGATGGAGGCGGGTGGACCATGAGGTCAGGAGTTCAAGACCAGCCTGGCCAAGATGGTGAAACCCCATCTCTACTAAAAATAAAAAATAAAAAATAAAAAAATTAGCTGGGTGTGGTGACAGGTGTCTGTAATCCCAGTTACTCAGGAGGCTGAGGCAGAGAATTGCTTGAACCCGGGAGGCAGAGGTTGCAGTGAGCCGAGATCACATCACTGCACCCCAGCCTGTACAACAGAGTGCGACTCTGTCTCAAAAAAAAAAAAAAAAAGAAAGAAAAAGATGATGTTCACTGTGACCTCAGGACTTTGTCTGTGTGTGAGACTCTAGTTGGGGAGAATCCCTGATTGGAGTCTCAGACACCAGAAGTCCAGTTACCACTTCTTCCACCAGTGGAGACCGTCTCTGAACCCTAGTCTGTCAGTGAAACCTTGGTCAAGGGCTTAGCATTGTTAACCCCGATTTTACTCTGCTAGCCCATGAGACCCTGGGCCAGTCATTGAACACTCTAAGCCTGGGTTCTTTCACTTGGAAAATGAGTTTGCTGAAGATACCAACCTGCCATGTCAGCTTGTTGAAGGGAATACATGAGATGCTGTATCCCTGCCTCACAAGAACGTTCCCTATAGTTTGTCATTTCATAGTTTAGTGGGTAGGAGAGTGAACTCTACCACCAGACTACCTGTGTTGAACTCTTATCAGCTGTGTGATCTGAGGCAAGTTACTTAATATCTTTGTGCTTTGATTTTCTTTTCTGTAAGTTGGGATAATAATAAAACCTATTTCACTGAATTATGAGGATTTAAATTGAGATTACATGAAAAGTTATTAGGACAGCGCTTGGCACATGATAAAAGTAAAATAAGTAATAGTTATTATGTTTTTGTCGTTGACACATTTCTGATTATGTGTTTTACATAGTCACTGTGATTTTTTTTTCATGACTACTATTAAAGCATTAATAATATGCACTGAGATTTTCGATTAATAGGTCCTGAATTCCTATTTGAGAGCCATATCACAAAATACACTGTGTGTGTGTGTGTGTGTGTGTGTGTGTGTGTGTGTGTGTATGTGTCCCCGTCCCCATCCATCCACCTCCTCCGGGTAACTATGTGCCAAGTGGCAGGTAGTTCTGACATTGAAGACTCTGTAGACAGTGGTGTTTAGGCAGGGACTGCATTTGTCTTAGGTAGATGTTATCTAAGGACAAGTGCAGCAGCTCTGCCTGGGTGATTTTCATGAATTATCTTTTTCTACCAGATTGTTATTTTATTTAAGTTTTAATAGTCACAATGTGCATGTCCTTTGCAGAGACATGGATGAAGCTGGAAACTATCATTCTCAGCAAACTAACACAGGAACAGATATAAAAATGTGATTAATACTTGATCTACCCAATGCATATAGTTTGTATGAGGATCAAATGAGATAGAGTTAATGAAAACTCTTTCCAAAGTTTGTCAATTTGCACATATGTTAGCTTCGGGCACAGGCGTCTGATGTCTGGGTTAGATTTGGCTCTATTGCTTACTAATGATATAAAATTTGACAAATTATTTGACCTTTCTGAGTCTCAGTTTTTTTCATCTGCAAAATGGAAATGATAATATCTTTATCTTATACACTTATTATTAGGATTCAGTAACATAGTATATGTGAGCAGCACCTGGCATGTGAAAAGCACTCAATAATGGCTGCCGTGTCATCATCAGCATCATCATGATTCAGAAAGTATCCAGGTTAAGAGATGTCAGCTTATCTGGTATCAATGCATTCCGTTACTCCATGAGACCCTGGGGTAAGACTGAATAGGGGGTAGAAAACAGTGTGACGATTCCATAAAGAACTAAATGTGGAACTACCATTTGATCCAGCAGTCCCACTACTGAGTATCCACCCAGAGGGAAAGAAGTCATTATACAAAAAAGATACTTGCACGTTTGTACCAGCACAATTTGCAATTGCAAAAATATGGAACCAGCCCAAATGTCCATCAACCAACGAGTGGATAAAGAAATACCACAGTGGAATACTACTCAGCCATAAAAAGAAACGAAATAATGGCATTCACAGCAACCTGGATGGAATTGGAGACTGTTATTCTGAGTGAAGTAACTCAGGAATGGAAAACCAAACATTGTATGTTCTCACTTGTAAGTCGGAGCTAAGCTATGAAGATGCAAAAGCATCAGAATGATACAATGGACTTAGGGGACTTGGGGAAAAGTGTGGGAGGGAGGTGAGGGATAAAAGACTACACACTGGGTACAGTGTACACTGCTTGGGTGATGGGTGTGCCAAAATCTCAGGAATCACCACTAAAGAATTTATTCATGTGACCAAATACCACCTGTTCCCCAAAAACTTGTTGAAATAATAATAATTTTTAAAAGACTGAATGGGGGAAGAGAGGAATAAAGAAAGGCTTCATTTTTATGACTCATTTTAGTAGATTTAATGTGACTCTGAGTGGCCGGTACTTTAGATTTATCCTAAATGTCACTAGCAAAATTCTGGGGGGAAAAAAGGAGCTAACAGTTATGGACTGGTTGCCATGTGTCAGTTACTATTGTAAGGGCCTTATGTATAAAAACTGAATCCTGTAAGCTCTCAGAAGTAGCCACTACAAATATTCTCCTTTTACACACGAGGAAACTGAGGTCCAAAGAGGATAAGTAACTTGCCCATGGCCAGCTTGGTCACAAAGGCAATTGGTCTTCAGGGCCTTTGTTCTTCCTCCTGTGCTAAAGTCCTCAAGGGCAAGAGAGAGCTCCTGAATCACCGATAATAATTTTTTCTTCATTGCAGCCAGCAATGGAGAAGTTTGTGCAACAGCTTTGCTTGAATTTGAGTTCTGTACTGTCCAGATCCCAGCTTACGTATGGTGACATATGAAGTGTGGAATTGGTATGTGTGTGTAATTTTCCCAAATCTATCTTTCTTTCTTTCTTTTTTGACACAGAGTTTTGCTGTTGTTGCCCAGGCTGGAGTGCAATGGCGCGATCTCGGCTCACTGCAGCCTCCATCTCCTGGGTTCAATCCTGCCTCAGCCTCCGGAGTAGCTGGGATTACAGGCACGCGCCACCATGCCCAACTAAATTTGTATTTTTACAGTATTTACGATGAGACTTTCATATTTTTAGTAGAGACAGGGTTTCTCCATGTTGGTCAGGCTGGTCTCCAATGCCCCACCTCAGGTGATCCACCTGCCTCAACCTCCCAAAGTGCTGTGATTACAGGCATGAGCCACCATGCCCCACCCAAATCTTTCATTTTTATGTATTTCTCTCATGTTCCAAAGCCCTATCTGCTTAGTGTTCCAAAGCATTTCCAACTCCATGTGTCTAGTATGGAACTCTTCCCTTGTGGCTGTACAGTGGTAGGGGTGGCAGGGGAGGATATACTGTCTTTGTGCCTCCATTTTTTCATCTTTAAAATGGAGATCCTTGATATATAATGATTGCTGGATTAACTGAGATAATGGTTGTTGGCATGGCAGATCATAAGCACTAAATAAACATAGCTGTTATTCTTATTGCACTCTGGGGGGGGACCAGTTCTCTAGGCCTGAGGACAGTAGTAAGGTCTTGGCTGGACCTTCCGGCTTCACTCTCCTAAGCAGATAAAATTTCTGCTAGGGCTTTGGTTTGGATGTTGCTGAAGAGGAGGTGGGTGGGTGGGGGTAGATATATACAAAGGAGTGAATGATAACAAAGAGCCTTTTCTGCTTCATTCTTGTGTAGAAAACATATGTTCAGTGATGCAGGCAGCAGTTGGGTTAAAGACACACTGTAGGGCTGCAGACAAAAGGCCTGTGCTCTTCCTGCATTCACAATGTTTGCAAACATATTCACTTGTCTCCCTTGTTAGGGACTGAGCTGTCAGCTGGATCCTCTTGCAAGTGTGATTTCTTTTTCCCGTTCCCTTTCAAAGGCCGTCCCTCCCTTCCCTGCTCTCCCAATGTTTTACACTTCATATAATCCAGTGTGCCCGACAGACCACTTCAGGCTTTGTGCTACTGATGTTTAGGGGAAGGAGGGAGTTGATCTGATGGAGATCTTGGGTAACTTTTCACTTGTCCAAGGATCGGAAGGTGCTAAGCCACTTTTAGGCCAAACATCATCAGTGGCTCAATTATTTCGTGCTTGGTGCAGTTTGCCATTCTTCACCTTCAATTAACAGTTAGGCCAATGGATGGATTAGTGCAGTGAAATTCTTAGAAGTAGCGGCTAGGAATTAGGGGCATGTGTGTCTTGTGGTGGAGTTGGGAGAGTTCTTGCTTTTATTTATAAAGTGAATAGTTTTCGATAAAAAGATAAAGATAAGGCAAAGCATTGCCAAAATACGTGGAGAGAAGTCAGCTGTCATCCTAGTGTTAATTATGTGAAATGTACAGGGAGGTCCATGTTTAATTCTGGATCCAGGTAGTATTGCTATGTGCCGTGGCTGCAGTTTCAGCATTTTCATTTCTTTATTGAAGGTTTTGTGGCTCTGGGTTTATTTTCATCAATGAGACTTCAGAAAGCTATATTTGTGTATATTACTTTTTGTTATGTATATATATAAAACGTAACAGTATTAGGTATAATACTTTTATGTATAATCTATTAACGTTGCTATAGTGGTAGCAGCGAGGTAGAGATGTAAAGAATTAGCATGCTAAGTACTTCCACCACTGATTACTCTTGGGCATTTCACCCTCCCGAAATGGGAATTACATGATCATCATACTTTATAAAGCATACCATAATAAAACAAAACCAGTTTTATAGATGATGGCCAGTGATAACAGTCTTGTCTTTGTAGAGATCTTGGATTGTGTCTTCATTGCCATGTAATTGAGTCAGTCTTAAAGCTCTTGTTTCCTTTTTTTCCCCAAGAGTCTTGCTCTTGCTTTCTGTTTCGTGCTGTCGTTTATTAGTTGGGTTGCTCATCCTGAAAAGCAGCAGCATATTCCAAAGAAGGAGAGGCAGCAGGGAGGCAGAGAATTTCCCATTGGCTTAGAGCTGCAAATGGGTTGTTAGCTCATTTTAGCAGTGGGGCAATTATAATCCTGCTAATGAATAGTCTGGCAAATGGAGTTTCCCATGTATGGTGTCTTCTGGTGTGAGGATAATTTCAACACCTAAAAATCTACAGACAAAAAAAAATGTCATATAAGTATTTTCTAACAAAGTGCCAACAAAGTCATCCTCCCAATACGTGTCAGAACTGACAAAGGAAACGACTGATAGTGTTACAACTTTTAGTACTGTCATCTGAAAATCCTTGAAAGGAAAACATTGTGGAAACGCATACATCTTCCCCCTCAGACTGAAAGTAACAGCCTGCAAAGATGTTAGTAGTGGGTGAAGCTAATAGACTGCAAGTTGGGATGAATTGCACCTAAAGTGGCACCTTCCTCTTGTGCCTGGAGTGGCATGTCACCCAGAGCCAACAGTAGAACAACTGAGGAATAAATTGATACTCTTTCCCACATCGAATGGATTCATTTCACAGAGATAGGAAAGAAGTGGGGGGTAATAAGTACCCCCTGTGCCAGTGTGTTTCTGAGGCTGTTCCTTCCAGCGGATAGGTTTTGTGTTTTCTTGTTTGTAAAGGAGGCTAATACTTCAGAAGCTAGAATGATTCCTGGGCTCTCCTGGTAAGACTAATTATGCTGTTTCCTTATCCCATCTATGAATCAGCTTTGTTACACAGAGTGCATGTGATAGTGACAAAGAGTAGATTCTATTGAAACAAACAAATCTATTAGGCTGCTTGGAAAACAGAGAGTGAAAAAAAGAACAATGATTTTGTAAACTCCATAAAGGCCAAAAAAGGGCTTTCAGTAAGTATGCAGAGACTAGAAATCAAATCCCATTTCCTATCATAAGAAGCCTGTTGTTTCAGCCGTAGTAGTTAATGTACTGTATGTGAAAGATTTAAGACTGGTTGGAAAGCTCTGCTTCTGTTTTATTAGGCTGCTATTGAAAAGCCAACAGCATAACTTCGACTAGGTGCTTTGAGATTTCTTAATGGGCTGTCAGGGGCAAGACACCAGGGCTGTGCTATACTAGCTCTTTCCTGTACATTAAAACAACAGGGGCCAAGCGATCACATACAGAAGTATGAATTACTTGATGCTTTCTCTGTTCCATATGGCCAGCCATGTCTTTGGCAATTAATCATGTACAAAATCAGTCGAGTGCTCTCTGAAGCATTGAAGTCAACATTTAGTTGTACCTGTGCCAGTAGGGGCAGTGGGGTTGCAGGCGTAAAATAGCAGGATGAGGGGCTGCTGGCGCCAAGGCCCAAGCAGCTGGCTTCTATAAACAACACTTTTTTTCCTCTTTCCCTTTCTCCCCCCCCCACTTTTTTTTTTTCTTTCCTTGACAAATACATGGGGCTGTTTTCCACCGTCATCTGCAACACCAAAGTTGCCAACCGGAGCTCTGAGGTCTAGATTTCATACACTGCCCCAGCATGCGAGCTTAAACGTATGGGGCAGGCCATCTTTTCCCACAGCAGCCTGAACATTCCAGCGGTCACCCACATGACTGTCCCCGAGAGATTATGCAGTGGCAGGCAGGCTGCTGTGGCTCCATGGCTTTTTGTCAAACAGAAGAGGCAGAGTGATTTCTCTACTCGTAGAAGGAGAAAGATGGGAGGTACAGTGTAAGTGCTTGGGGGGAAAAAACAAAAATAAGTAGTCATTCAAAGTCATGGCTGTGATATTTTAGGATTTTGGGTTTTGTAAATCAATATCCATTTCTTTCCCTCTGTGATATTTCGCCCAAGACTTTATACATATTATGCTGCTGCCGATAGTCCTAATACCAATTTCTAACATTTATCAAGCGTTTTATATATGCTGAGCACTGTGCTAAGCACTTGACGTGGATTATTTCATTTACTCTTCACAAGGGCTTCACGAGTTCGGTGCTATTACTTACACCGCTTTATGGATGAGGAAACTGATCAAAGAAACATTTTCCCTGAATTCTTTCCCCCACAGACATTCTTGATTACTCTCAGCTAGCTCCCTTAGCTCAATAGTACATGATGGAAAAACACTAAAATATGTCTTACTGGCACATTTTTGAGGAGTCATGTGGTGAACTCTGCGGAGATGTTCATTCAAATAAAGTGGGTCTTTGAGATGAACTGAACCACGTGTGTTTTTAAGGTGGGAATAAAAGCCTGCTTTGTTGACAGCCTCTTGGAGACTTCTGCCTTTGTGCCTTCCTTTCAAGACAGTGGAGCTTATCTCCCACTTTCCTGGGTGAGTTGACTATGAAGGGTGGGGGGAGGGGAGGGGGAGGATGAAGACAGCAGCCTTAAGTAGTCCAGTAGACGTGGCACCCCGTGGTGACTTGGTGTTATCTGTTAGCCGAGGTCATCCAGGATGCATTTTCTCAAATTCAGGAAACAGGGGGAAAGAAAGTTTTAACATTGTGTAAACATTGGCACCCCCAAAACCTCCTGTTCCTGGAGAGGGAGATAAGGTAGGCAGAAGGGCTGGGAGGAATGTTTATTTGTTCTGCCGCGCTGTGGATCCAAGCATGCTGGAAATCTTTGGTGGTGCCCAGTCCAGTTTAGAAAATGTGAAGGCATCACTCAGCATTGAGCCAAAGAGGCCTCACAAAAGAGCCATCTTAAACTGACAATCACTAAATGAAGGAAGACCTGAGATTGACCTTTCTTTGATGGGACTAAGGCTATCTCAGTGAGTTCTGTGCCTTTCTTCTTCTTCTTCTTCTTTTTTTTTTTAAAAAAAAAAAAAAAGGAAAGAGAGAAGGAAAAAAAAGTGTTCCTGGACTTTTGAAGAGAGGAGCCCAGGTTGGGGCTTTTGACAGCCTGTGGCAATGTTGATGTGAGGAAATAGCTTTCCCAGCTGATAACATCTTAAACCAAGTTTCTTCACAAGTTGAACCTTTAGCCCTCATTATCAGTCAGAGCATATCTTTGTAATTTGTGTGTGCAGAGGGGGAAATACAACCCTAACATGAGACAGCTATGTATATAAAAAGTGTTGGGGGTGACATTTTTCCCATAATAACAGTATTACTTCTGTGGTGGTGGTGAGGATGGATACATGGGGAGGTCAGAAAGGTACGCAGTTCTGGGAACCTGGTGTGTAAATGCCTTTTGAAATTGCAAGAACAGTAGTAGATTTTTTTTTTTTTTAATGAACTCTATAGAGGGATTACCAGCCATATTTGTAGAATGCCATCCTGTTTCCATGCATTTCCTTGGACAACGTTCTTTGATTTGTAAGAAGGAGAGATTAAGTCTGAGTTTTGGAGTTACAGGTCTATCAGAAGCTGTTGCATCATATCAAAGAGGAACCAAACGGATTAAAGATTTACGTAGAATTATTAGTAAAGAGTAAATGGTGTAAGTCTCCTTTTAAATCTCAGAGTGGTTCCTCTCTGAAAACCCTACTTCAACAAATTCTGCTATGGTACGGTGGAATTAGGACATACGGAAAGTTACTGACTGTAGCAATTTACCCCACAAGAATTAGGTGAATTACTGAGTTTTAATTGAATATATTCAGAATTGGAAGACTTTTTCCAAGAAAGATAGGAATTTTAAGCCTAAAATTCAAGACTCCTTAGAGTTTTTAGTTTTTCTTTTCTGATTTGCAATCAGTCTCTCTCTCTATGGCTGTGGATTTTTTGCTTTGGTTTTATACATAAAGTTTTGAGCCAGGAGAAATGAAAGACTCTGGGAAATTCTTAAGGGCCCTTAATGTGCTGTGTGTTGCCAGTCCAAACTAGTTTTCTCTGCTGAAATGGTCAAAGTGAGACTTCTTCCTCCTATATATACCCTCATATTAGGAGGGCATATTTTTAGACACATCCATCCAAATGACCGTCGCCCTTTTAAGTAGTCATCTACCAAGGGCATAGATTTATTTTTCTTGATTCTGTTGCTTAAAAATAGTTCTTCAAGCCGCATTCTTAGACTCATCTTCAGGAATAGTTTGAATCAAATCAAAGCTTGTTTCACATACTGTTTTTGACCTTGAATATTGCTCTCTGGCTTCATCGTTAGCTTGACTCCCCAGACATGTTCCAGCAAGTCATTTGGCTTCATTTATTCCAAAGCATCCATCAGGAGTCCACTTTCACAGCATGTTGCCATTCTAGGCACTGTGGAGATTATTAAGAAATGGACATGGAACCTTCTGGTCTAATTGAGCTCACACTCTGGAGGAGAAAAATTTAAATGAATGTGTAAGTGCAATGAAGTATGACATGATGGTGCATAAAAAAGAGTGATCAGCTCTACTTAATTTGGTGGAAGGGTGTAGTTTGTGGGAGACTCACAGAGGAGGTGTTATTTGAGATGTTTCTTGAAGAATGACTAGTTACTGGAAAGTAATACGGCAAAGATACCAATCGAAGTATAGTATAGAACAACCATGTGTTTTCAGGGAATTACAGTTTGATATGAAGTAGAAGATGATAGAAGATATATTTTGAGAAGTAAGAAGGACCTATATGAAAAAGGTTTCTTTTTCCCCTAGGCTAAGGAATTTGGACTTTGAAAAAATTATTTATTTTGTATCCTCCAAATGCCAATAACTGAAGCATACTTAAACAAAGGTGCTCTGATTTTGGTGAGATTTTGAAGCAAAAGCTCCTTGTCTTCTTGGTGACCCTAAGGAACTTCATGGTAGCACCACAGCTTCATGACAAAAGCCTAAAAACCACGACCGTAGGTGATGCTGAGTTAGTTAAAAGGAAGTAACATGTTTGGACATGTACTTTTAAAAGGTCACTCTGTACGCAGACAGACCCAATTGGAGGCCACACATGGTCCAGATGAGAGGTGGGTCTGAACTAAACCTATGGCCGTGGGGAAGGGGGCAAGTTTAGTCATACTGAAGAGAGGGGGAATCAAGGATTTTTCATGTTTAGGTATAGGCAGTGCAGTAAAGGGAAAGGGCGGAGATTAGGGTGACAGCGAGGGCTCTAGCTGGAATTATTGCCTTGATAATAGTGCAGTCACTGTTCTAGGGAAATACAGTAGAAGGAGAACAAAAGTAGTCAGTTCAGATGTGGACAGGTGAAGTCAAAATCTTATTTTTGAGGCAACATGTTTAAGGAAGATAGCCAGTTGTTGGCTATATGGAACCAGAGCTTAGTGGAAAGGTCTGCTTAAATCTAGAAGTGTAGAGATGTCAGCAGTCTACAGGGAACCCTAGTAGCCATTGGAAGGGCAGATCACCCAGAGAGAGAGCCAGCCGAAGAGATGAGAGGGGGATGAAAGGTATGACGCTGGGATGACAACAGCTTCTCATCTTAGAATGAGGAACAGCATACAGGAGACTGAGAAGGACCAGCTTAGTATCGGGTACTGGCCCAGGAGAGAGAGGCGTCCACTAATGGAGCGAGATGAAGTAAAATCAGAACTGGTTCTAAAAATGAAACCCACCCTCAAAGGATAAAGAGATAAAGACTTCTACCACTAGGGATATACAAAAAGATATGCCTCTGGCTTCTGGTACATAGAGATTTTATGGTTGTGATTATTCAGTGGTTGCCTGTTTTCCTTTAAAGTTTTTTCACTTAAAGTAATAGACATTTTCAGGAATCCCTTTGTTAAACCAGCATAGCCTAGCACAAGGTAGATTGGCAGAGTTTAAGATGAAACCAAACAGTAATAATCATGGTAGCATGTATACCAGGCAACTAGTACTTACAAGAACTGTGGAGAGGTTCTGTTCTCATCACCATTTGGAGTTATGGGAAGGACCCACAGCTAGAGGTGGCAGCGGGGATTTGAACAGCCAGCACTCTAAAGAATATGTTAATATTTAGTTCTTTCTGATCTGGCCTGCATTTCCATAGGTTTCTGTTGAAAAAAAAGTACTAATGAAATGAAATTTAGCCTCTAGTGCACGTTTTCTAAATCTGTGGGGATTTTTTCTTGTATTTTGGGAGGAGGGGGAGGGAGAATGTGTTTTTGGTAATGGGAGAACTGTTTAAAAATTGTTACTTGTTTGAAGACAGTTCTGTGTTACTACTAATGGGAAAATGGCCTATAAACATTTCCTGGGGGAAGTCAACCCTTGAAAAGCCGACACTGTTATAAGGAGTAAAAATATCATGTTAATTGCCTTGTAAAAGGACGCTTTTGACACTGATATTTCCTTTTGTGCAATGATTTCTTTTCACCCTAAATTTTAGAGTTTGAATATTCAAAGTTCCCCCTTCCTTTTCTAATATTAAAATCGTTTTTTTGTAACAATTTGTTTTTGTCATTAAGTTATATTTCTCCAGATTTTTACTACTTATTTGCTAGATGTGTTTACTTGAAACTTGTTTTCTGTATTCTTTCTTGTTTTAAAAATGTGATGCAAATCCAGTTTTTAAGTTTAATTTTATAAAATTTACATACAATAAAATTGGAATTGGCCTTTTTTGGTGTACAATCCTATAGGTTTTTTGTGTTTTTATTTGTTGTTTATGCTTTTTTTTTTTTTTTTTGAGATGGAATCTTGCTCTGTTGCCCAGGCTGGAGCGCAGTGGCATGATCATGGCTTATTACACCCTCTGGCTCCCAGGTTCAAGCAGTTCGCCTGCCTCAGCCTCCTGAGTAGCTGGGATTACAGACGCATGCCACCACGCCTGGCTAACTTTTGTGTTTTTCATAGAGGCAGGGTTTGCCATGTTGGCCAGGCTGATCTTGAACTCCTGATCTTGAATGATCTATCTGTCTCGGCCTCCCAGAATGCTGGGATTACAGGCATGAGCCACATGTCCTATGAGTTTTAACGTTTGTATAAACTCATGTAACCACCACCACCACCACAATCAATGTACAGAATGGTTCCATCATGCTTAAAAATTCCTTCGTGCTGCCTCTTGCCCGACCTGATCCCTAGCAATCACTGTTACGTTCTCTGTCTCTATAGTATTTCCTGTTCCAGAATGTCAAATAAGTGGTTTTGTTCACTGAGCATAATGTGTTTGAGATGCTTCTGAGTGGTGGCGTGCATCACTTGCTCAGCCCTTTTTATTGCCAAGTGGTATTCTGTTGTGTGAATGTATCACCACGTATTTATCCATTTACCTTTTGAAGACCATTTAGATTGTTTCCAGTTTTTGTTGATTATGAAGAAAGTTGCCATAAACATTTACATACATGTTTTTGTTTGAATATAAGTTATCATTTTTTTAGATAAATTCCTATAAATGAGATTGCTGGGTCATATGCTAAATGTATGTTTAACTTTATAAGAAATTGCCAAACTGTTTGTCAGAATTGTAGTATTTTGCATTCCTCCTAGTAGTGTCTAAACTATTAAAAACATGAATGCTGTTTTAGATGCTCTTGGGTTGGGGTTGGCAAATTATGTTTCACAGTGCCTTGGGGCTTGAAGAAGATGCCGCGTGACAAAGGAAGGACCTCTAGGTCCTCCATACCAGCTTCAAAGAGAACTGTTCCCATTTTGTTTGTTGTATATATTGGAGTTGCATGTAAGGATACATTCGGGGAGAAAGAGCTTTATCTGCAAAGTGTTAAAAACCATTGCAGTAGGGAAGTGCATCCACAGTGTGAGATGTGGACCACAAGTGACACAGGGTGATGCTAGGTGGTATTTGGGGGCTCTGGACATGAGGACCACACTGTGAGACAGTGATTCTCTCTTCAGCTCCCTCCGTTTGTGTGATTATGTCAAGAAAGTCTTCATTTAAATCTGCTGCATCGTTATTCTCCACCACTTGTTAATATCTTCTTTTCCAAAGAGAGAGCATGCTTTAGCCTCAGAGCCTTCAGCAAGCAACAATATCGATCTAGAATGAAATAAATATATAGCTTTGTTTATGTTTATTTTTATGATTGCCTTCTCATTTATAAGTACTATTGGTTTTACCATTTTGCGTTTAAATCAATTTATATATTTTTTAAAAAGCCAATTTTCATAGTATTCTTTTTTTCTTTTTTTACTTCTATTTAGAAGTTACTATGAAAATGAGTCCATTTAAATAAAAATATTAAATACTGTATTATATAATTCATATACAAATACGGCAAGAATTATGAGGTTGTGCCAGAATAACTGAAGTTGAGTAAATTCTTGAACTACAGGATCTGGTTATTTCAAGAAACCTTAGAGTGAGTCCCTTAGTGAAGTGAAGAGCTTCTTGGTAAAGCATGTAACTATTTCTTAGTTTATCCATTTTATGAGTTTACCATTTATGTAATAGTAATTTCTTAACAGAAGATAGCCTAATTGTTTTGTTTTTGTAATACTTATTTTTCAAGTTCCTTCTTTATTCACTGATTTGACAAACATTTTGTGGGCAGTGGGATACAGTGTTGAAGTAAACAGGCAACATCCCATTTCTTTGTGAAACTTTCTTTCTTACATCCTTGTTCTTTCCCCCTCTTAAGACTGTTCAGTGCCTATGGAAAACAAGGGCCCCTGGATAAAATGCAAATGATATGAAAGGCAAGGAAGAGGTAAATGACGTTTAAAAAAATAAACATTTTAGTAGATTCACAGAGGGAAATAATTTTATTTTGATCATGTTTTTGGAGCTAGCTAGATGTCTACTTTGTCTTTCATTTGATGCATTTTTGTAAAATAATATATGCCCACAGACATAACAATAAACTATATGACTTTTTTTTTTGAGACAGAGGTTCGCTCTTGTTGCCTAGGCTGGAGTGCATTGGCATGATCTTGGCTCACTGCAACCTCTGCCTCCTGGGTTCAAGTGATTCTCCTGCCTCAGCCTCCCAAGTAGCTGGGATTACAGATGTCTGCCACCACACCCAGCTAATTTTTTGTATTTTTAGTAGAGATGGGGTTTCACTATGTTGGCCAGGCTGGTTTTGAACTACTGACCTCAGGTGATCCACCCACCTTGGCCTCCCTAAGTGCTGGGATTACAGATGTGAGCCACCGCACCTGGCCGATAAAACTACATGATGTTTTGAGGTTCCTTCCAACTTTAAATACACGAGGTAGTTGGTCACAGACAAGGAGTGGTACTGTTGTTAGAACACCTGCTAATGCTCAGACCTCTCTGCAATTAGACATCTTTTAGATTAGAGATCACAGATTGGTAGCTGCCTAAATTCTATTCAGCCCATTGGTGTTTCTCGTTTGACCCACATGGCATTTAGAAAAAAAATTTAGTGAGTTTACAAGATTTACAAAATCAATTTTTACATTACACACACACACACACACACACACACACACACACCAGATTTCTTGTTTATTTTGAAAATTCATGAATCTGGCATTAATGAGCCAGCTTTTCTGAGTGGCAGAGCTGGCTGGATCTGAATAGTGGTTGCATTTTTTAGGCAGAACATGTGCTCTCTTTCAGTAACCTCTGCTTAACTCATTCATGTTATTTGCCTGGCCTAGTGTGTATTTGAATTTGCAACCCCTGGATCCTGGATTTTATGCACTGGAATTACCTGGAGAAGCTGAACGTTCCTCCTTGTGCTGGAGGGCTGAACATGTTGTTGCCACAGAAGCTGCTTGAGAACTGGGCATATCTCCTAGCATAGTAGATAGAATATTGACCCCAGGAGGCAGGATCAGGGTCCTCTTCCTGGCTAGTATCAGGTGGATTATCCAGGCTCTTTCACACTGGTGATACTATTTTCTGCCTTATAGGTTTACATCAGTTAACAATGATAAGCAACGGAAACAGGTTCTGATGAATTTTTTGTTGTTGTTTTTTGAGATGGAGTCTCACTCTGTTGCCCAGGCCAGAGTACAGCGGCGTGATCTCAGCTCACTGCAAACTCCATCTCTTGGGTTTTAAGCAATTCTCCTGCCTCAGCCTCCTGAGTGGCTGTTACTACATGTGCGTGCCACCACGCGTGGTAGATTTTTGTATTTTTAGTAGAGATGGGGTTTCCCCATGTTGGGCAGGCTGGTTTCAAACTCCCTGACCTCAAGCAATCTGCCTGCCTTTGCCTCCCAAAGTGCTGGGATTACGGGCATGAGCCACCGTGCCCAGCCCTGGTGAATTTAAACAAAATGAAACTTTATTGAAAGGATATTGGGAGACTGACACTATCAAAGGAAAAGCAAATGATCTGGACTTGGAAAGTTCCAGAAACTAGAGATACTCTGAGGACCATGGGTGGAAGGAATTAAGGGAATTGATAAATTGCCTCTGCATTTTTCCTCATTTCTTTATCATTCCTCTCAAGAGTCTAAAGTCCTGAAAAAGAATCAAGTTGGTCTGGCCCACATCCTTGATAGGGGAGGATAGGACACCTTGGTTGACAGTCTCTCTAAGACTTTATACCGTGAAAGAAAAGACTTTGCAAGAGGAGATTTAGGTGATGTTGCCAGACAAAGGGGATGAGGTATGGAATTATGCAATAGAAACAACAAGTGTTCATTCGTCCTCTTCTCAAAGTTGTCATGAAGATAATAAATACGCACCGTCAAATGCTATAAAAGAGTAAGGGAGCAGTGTTTCAGTTAACATGAGAACGAAGTTAGGGGTGTGCTTTTTAAGTAAACAAATATGTTGGATAAGAAATATATTGAATGAATGGCTTAGAACACAGACAATTTCATTGAAATTGAAATGACAGTTTTACTCCTTTTAGCAATTGCTTTGGTTATAAAATCTCCAAAGAAGCCACACTAATTTTAAATTTTAAAAAAAATCGATAAAATCTAAAGATGTTCTTTGAAATATTTATTCAAAGAAATGATCTTTCTGATTTTTGTGTGCCCGTTATTTTCTTTGCAAGATCTTGATTTGCAACAAGCAAGGAAAAGGAGTGAATCTTTCCCCATCTTCCCCCGTGAAACGTTGCTGGCATGGGTAGAAATTTAAAGTAATGATTCAAATAAGAGAGGCAGAGAAAGCCTCAGCTGGGTGGCAGGAAACAGAGAGTGAAAGTCAGAGACTGCTCTTTTTTAAAAAGGCAAAACAAACAACTCACAGTGAAGTGTACGTGAAAATCATTTCTAATAATAGCTCGTGGTAGGCAATTCCCAGGAAAAAAACAATCGTTGGTGTGCTGAGAAAATTAGAGTAAGAATGTGCAGTATCTCGATGTGTTACTTAAGGCAATGGAGCTTTAGAGTTTACCTTATGTGCCATGTACATTGATTAAACACAGAATATATGCTGGCCATTTTTGGTCATCATTTACTGTATTGATTTGTTAGCAGGGGGAACTGTAATAAAAAAGCCATTGATTTACTGTCCTTATTTGCTTATGGGTTTTTTTAATTATTAATTTTTCACTTTTTCTTTCTCTTTTTTGGATCATTTCTTATAGACAAATGCTGTGCTTCATGAAGTTAAAGAGAGGGGCTCCCCGTGGAACAAAGAAATGAAATCTTGACTGCCATCCTTGCCTCGCTCACTGCACGCCAGAACCTGAGGAGGGAATGGCATGCCAGGTTAGTTCTCTTATGAAATGAGATTTGTTGTTCTTGACAAACAAGAACTATATTTGGCCAAGCCCTTCCTTATGGCTGGCCTCGTCCCTTTCCTTTGAGGGGCCATGAAAAATAAGCATATTTAAGATGCTTTCAGCTAAAGTTAGCTTTCCTGCCCATGGTACCTACATTAATTGTAATGATCCATTGATGTCATCAGTATGTTTACACAATTTATCAGGAATAAATTGTGTAAACATACTGAGAAATTCCAATTTAGCATACATGTTTGCATTTTGAGCATAATGTAATATAAGTACCTGATGCTGAAGAACCCGTTTTAATCAACAGTCTAAAAGACTAGCATTGCTATTTCATTAGGGCAGATGTCAGGGAAATCCATATAGTGCTCTTATATCACTCTGTGCAGAGCAGATTACTTGAAGGTATAGTCATGCATCCCTTAATGATGGGGATAGGTTCTGAGAAATGTGTCCTTAGGCGATTCCCATTGTGTGAACATCATAGACTGCACTTACACAAACCTTGATGGTAGAGCCTACTATACACCTAGGCTATGTGGCAGAGCCTATTGCTCCTGGGCTGCAAACCTGTACAGTGTGTTGCTGTACTGAATGTTATAGGCATTTGTAACACAACAGTAAGTATTAGCATATCTAAACACAGCTCGGTATAGAAAAGGTACTGTAAAAATATGGTGTTATAATCTTACGGGATGGGACCCCGACATATATAAGATTCGCCGTTGACCAAAACTTCGAAAACATTGTTATGTGGCAATGACTGTAGTCTATTTATCAACGCCATTTTTAGAGTTGACCAACTAGGAATGACTCTTGTTTCAACCTGATCTCTTTCCATGGAGTTACCTGTGCTTAGAAACTGTGTTACTGGTGAAAAGTGTCTTTAAATCATCAGTTTTTAGAGAGCTGATGCTTGCATAGTAAATATCATGTTATTCTGCTCTTTTTTGGAAAACAGCTGATATTGTGGGAGGCTAGAACTAGTTCTCTTACATGTTAGGGTTATCTTTTAGATCTGTAGTTTGTAAAAATTGAATTGTCATCTGTGTCTAAGCAAGAGGGAGAGGAATCTGGAAGGGTAGGGCATATTTTGTCTCAGAGTCTTATTTGGTGCTTAAAAATTCTATGTGCCTGGGAGTCCGGAACATTTATCGATAGGTATAATCCCCAAATGACTTCATTTAAAAAGAATTTACAATAATTGATAGCTTTACTAGTAATAATTATAAAAATAGGTTTGTCTGAACAAGGCTGAAGGTGTGCATTTTCCAAGAAAGGAGACAGTATGAAGTATTGATTCTCACTGGGTATCAGAAAGCTGCTTTTTCAAATGTGTGTTATCTTTAAATTCAGACTTGTATTTAAACAGTAATTAAAAATTCCCAACGGTATTTCCCTTCCCCTTCCCTCATCTTTTTGGTGGTATGGTTGGAGTAAATGGCAGTTTCTTTTTTAAAAAAAATGTTTATAAAAATAGAGACAGGGTCTTGCCATGTTATCGGGCTGGTCTTAAACTCCTTGCCTCAAACGATCCTCTTGCCTTGGCCTCCCAAAGTGCTGAGATCACAGGTGCGAGCCACCACGCCTGACCAGTGGCAGATTCCAATTTATCTTTCAATGACTAATTTTAAAATTTTCTTTGTATTAGAAGTTAAGCATGTATATTTATTAAAGTACAAATATTAAGGAATAGGATATCAGTTGGGGACATCTAAGGGGTTTCTTTGTGTCTGTTTAATGTTTTATGTCTTCCCCATGATGATTCTAATTAAATAGAAAGGAAGAAAGAATTCCTTTGTAATCTCTCCTCCATTTCCCTTCTGTCCAAAGACCACGTGGTCCAGTGAGAGCGCCAATGGATATCTTTTGTTGAGTGCATTTGGTTTGTTGACAATCATTTTTTAATACACCAAATCATTAGACAACATGGTGGAAGTGGCCTGTTTGAAAGGAATCTGCTTTCAGCATTTCTGGCCCTTACTGCTAACAATTTAATCAGAAGCTGGAGCCAGTGTTGAAGTTGATGTAGTCTAGCAACTGAAACAAAAATTCTCAAGTCCTTTGTGTTAAGGGAGGAGGAAAGAAAGAGCTTAGCAGCTGACACTGTGCAGGCCCCCTTAAAACTAAACACCTGAAAGAAAATTTCAAGAGGCGGTGTCTTGAGATCTCAGAAGGAAAAGTGTCCTCAGAGTATTAAATAACCATAATCCTTCTCCCCCACCCCTTCTTCATCCCCATTTGATGTTTCCCATCCTAGTGACCTATCTACTGACTCATCCATGCGATCCGTATAAACAGACGGTTACCATACACCTTTTTTTTCCTCATCAAAGTGTCATCTGGCTGTCTGGAATTGGGCATTGCCTCGAGTAGCTGTCAAGCGGGTGGTGGTGAAAGTTATAAAACATCCACTGCAGTGCTTACTGAGCAGCCTAGTTTCAGAGATTGGCCTATTGTGTACTTCGGAATTATACAAGGAAAAATGTGCTTTGACAGAAAATAATTAGCACTCACCAAAGGCCAAGCAATAGGTTACAGTATTTTGCTTTCATCAAAGCTATCAGGGGATCAGTCAGATTAGATAATAGAAATTTTTTTCCTCTGAAAGTTAAATACAGATGACTCTAATTATCTTATATTGCACATTACAGACTGCATCATGAATTGTACAACTTCAAGAAATTTAGGTCAACGGAACCGCCACAGATGGCACTAACTTTAGTGTAAGTCTTTTGTAATAAAGGTTTTTGCCCCCTCTTTAACAGGTTCATTTGCGATCATATTAAGGAGAATTTTTAAAGTAAAACTTGTAACCTGATTATAAAATATTTGTCTGTCTCTCTAGGTCGGGCGCCAAGCCATTGTTTGGGACTCACTGAAGTCTCTTAAACTGAAGCATATGTTCCTTGTAATTTAGCTTTTTGAGGAAAGTGTCAATTTTGCATGACTTGGGGTAACCGAGTTTGTCACAGTGTCACACAACCCAGCGACTCTAGAGGCACATCTGAGTGCTTTGGGTTTCCTTCTCCAAGCTTGGTAATCCCATAAACAACCCTCTCCAAATAGGCTTATTAGGGCTGTCTATTCACTTCCCCAGAGTTGAATGATCCAAAGGACATTGGGAGAAGCTGTGTGAATACAGGGTAAGTGTTAACAGAAGTGGGACAGAATTTCTGAAGATTCGCCTTTGTTTATCCAGTCCCCTCTGCCTGATGGACAGCTTGTTATAGCTTTTAAAGAACTGGGCAAGCTCTCTGATCCGACCCCTTCTTGACCTGCACAGCCCAAAGGTCAGTCTGTAGCTAATAAACTCTGAGGTTCTTAGGGTCTACTGTAGGAAAAGGCAGAAAAAGAGCAGCTGCAAGGACCGGGTGTCCCAGGATAGGCTACTTTAGGGTCACTCTCTGATAATGAAAATGATTACCAAATTATATGGAAGTTTAACCGCAATCGTGAGTGAGAGGAGGGTGGGGTGCAGCGTATTAGGTTTGATAAATGAACTGTGAAGAGGCCCATCTGGCTCTCAGCATCTTTCTCCCCCTCTTTCCCTACCAAGGGGAAACATTTTAAAATAACAGCAGTACATATAGACTCAATGACCCATGCAAGGAGCTGGAATGGATTAAGATTTAATAGTGACAGTGGAAGAAATTATCATTTGAAAAGTGCTCCAAAGAAAAGGTACAGTTTAATGTCCACACCCGAGTTGTCTTTCTAAATAAAATATATTAAAAGTCAGTGCCTTGTTTATCTTCTGCAAAGCCCCGGCGTCTTTCCTAGTTGGCTGAAAATTATGAGGGTGTTGTTTATTATGGAATAATTATTCATAGTTTAGCTTCAGGAATGGATTGGGCTTCCTTTGCCTTGAAGTCAGAATGAGAAGCCAACATTTCGTTCTGCCTGCTTTACCCATAATTAGGAAATGCTTTTCCAAAAAAATTGCGTCCATGTCAGCCTCTGACCACTGATTATTGTGCACTCTTTGGTACTAAATATCTGTGTGACTCTTGAACAGAGTCTTATTCTTACTACATCCTGGCAGCTTTTCTGTAAACACAAGATGAAAGCACATAATGTTAATTGAGTAATGTTTGGTTCTTTCTTTTCTTTTTTTCAAAGAAATATCATAGTGAGGCTATACGTCTATTTATTTACCGCTAATTGATAAGGGTAATTATTACCGCAACAGAGTGGCAAGTTCTCTGACCCACTCAGGAAAGTATTTAATGGTAGATGTCTTGGAAGGCTGAATTGTGGTGAAAACCCTTTATATTGAACTTCATTGTCTCGTAATAGAAGCCTCACTCAGATAATCATTATGTTAAAAATCAAAACAGAAGTCTTCTAAACATTACCCAAAGTTAGCATATTTTTCATCAAGGTTTTGATTTGACTATCTATGTCTGGGGGGGATTTCGAGTAAGCAGAAAGCCAGTTAGAGGATAATTCAGGGAAATGGCAAATACTTTGAGAATCAACTGTGCTTTTTAACTTTAAAGCCGTGGCCCTAAAGTTTTGCTAATCGATGTGTAAATACAAAAAAAAAAGACAAAAGCAAGGCCATTAGGATTTTTAAAAAATTGAAGTATAAGTCATGTATAACATAAAATTTCATATAACAAAATTTCTCATTTCAAAGTGTACAGTTAAGTGATTTTTTAGTATATGTACAAAATTGTGCAGCCATTACCACTATCCAGTTCTAGAGCACCTTCCTTCCCCCAGAAGGAAACCCTGCATCTGTTAACAGCCACCCTCAATTTCCCCTTCTCCCCCACAGTCCCTAGCAACCACCAATCTACTTTTTTATCTCTACAGATTTGCCTATTTATAACATTTGTTATAAATGAAATCATATAGTGATGGGCCTTTTATGTCTGGCTTCTTTCATTTGGCATACTAATTTTAGGATGCATCATATCAGAGCATATAAGTATTTCATTCTTTTTTACTGCTGAATAATACTCCGCTCTATAGATGTGCCACATTTTATTTAGCCAGTAATCAACTGATGGGCATTTGGATTGTTGGACAGCAGTTGATTGATGGACATTTGGGTGGGTTGACTTTCTGGCTTCATGAATAATGCTGCTGTAAACATTCATGTACAAGTTTTTGAGTGACATGTTTTCAGTTCTTTTGGCTATGTACCTAGGAATGGAGTTGCTGGGTCATATGGTAATTCTGTGTCTAACTTTTTGAGGAACTGCCAGGCTGTTTTTCACATCTGTTACACCATCTTATATTCCCAACAAAAGCACACAAAGTTTCCAGTTTCTCTATGTCCTCGTCATTACTTGTTATTTTATTATTATTATTTTTTGACTATAGACATCCTAGTGGTATATTATTGTGGTTTTGAATTGTATTTCCCTCCTGACTAATGGCGTCAAGCATCTTTTCTTGTGCTTTTTGAAAACCATTGTTTTTTCAATAGGATATTTGTAAACATGGCAGACTTAGGGACTTACTTACCCCTCTTGTTAGTGGTAAAGAGCCCACAAGCCTGTTAAGAATATTTGGCTTGTAGAAGTGGTGGGGTTCCAAATGGGGCTGTCATTAAATTGGAGCAGTGCCCATTTCCCTGTTACCATGGTCAGGACTGGGTCTTTATTTATTTGTATGTGGGCCCACTTATTTTTTTCTAGAGATTACCTACTTATTTCTCCTACCATTCTCTTACATTTCATTCAACATGGCACACCGGATAGGAATGTAGCCTGATTAAATGGAAACTCGGTCCCTTTATAGCTCTTTAACTTTCAGGCTCAAACAGAACTTACTGTACTCCCATAGGAGACAACTTCATTTGGGTCCAAGGAGCCTTAAAAATGGTGCTAAGATTCATTTCAAATAATGTTTATGGAAGTTTTTTAGAAAAGCTTTTAGAACTACTTGCTTCTAGTTAAAAGTGACTCTCTTAAGATCCAGAGAACTTTATGTAAATATCTTCCTCATGTTGGGCTTTGGCAGCTCCAAAAAACTGCCAAGTTCCCTTTTTTTTCTGGACTGGTAAAACAATGGTCTTATTTGTTAGTCATCTTTCTATTCTCTATGACCCAGCCGTCACCACCTACCCCCAGAATGGATCCACTCTGGACATCTTTGTTAAGGCTGCAAAATCTGGCTGTTAGAACCTAGAATGTGTAATGAATAGGATTTACTATTCCAAGCTAATCAGCTTTAGAACTTTGATCTGGGCTCAACAAGTTTAACACTTTGTATAAGTTACTTACGTGGATTAGCTTGGGTTCTAAAACTAGCACATGGAGGTGTTCTCCACAGGTATCTGGCTCTCCTTCTGCCTCCTGGCTAGTCATGGATTATATGCAAAACCGACAAGTCGGCACTGTCCAGTTTAGCAATTAACTATTATTTATTGAGTGTTTATTAGGTGCAAGTAACTGTGCTAGACACTGTGTGGGAAATATCAAGATGAGTATGACATGAGTCTCAGCTATAGAATCATTTAATGGGGAGATGGTAGTTAATAAGAATACAATGGCTAGCACACACTTTAATTCTTTTTTCTGTGAGGCACTATGAAACCATAAGATAATTTAGCAATGGAGTCTACCCTAAGGGAACTTATATTTTGCTAGAAGCTTATAAAATGAAGTAACCTGACATTAATTATATATGGACTTGATTCTGTGTTTACATTTTTATCTCTGCTACCAGAATGAAAGTTTTATGAGGATAGGACATTTGTTGTTTTTGTTTACCAGCTGTAAAACATACACCCCAGGCCAGGTGCAGTGGCTCACGCCTGTAATCCCAGCACTTTGGGAGGCTGAGGTGGGTGGATTGCTTGAGCTCAGGAGTTGGAGAACAGCCTGGGCAACATGGTAAAACCCCATCTCTACAAAAAAATACAAAAAATTAGCCAGGCATGGTGGCGCACACCAGTAGTCCCAGCTCCTGGGGAGGCTGAGGTGGGAGGTAAGTGCTTGAGCCCAGGAGGCAGAGGCTGCCGTGAACCGATCTCACCACTGCACTCCAGCCTGGGTGACAGAGTGAGACCCTGTCTCAAAATGGAAGAACAAATTTGCACCCCAGATCTTTGTAGCATTAAGCTATCTCTTCCATCAGAATAATGCCTTGTATCAAAGGACCTCATTGACAGTTTACCACATATCCCAGGCATCTAGAAGAATGCGTGGCATTCAGATTTATCAAATAATTTTCCTCTCAATCCATTCCAGTGTTTGTAGGTAGTTTGTGTTCTTTACCACTTTTGAAGAGGAATGGGCACTTGTGATATTGACCTGTTGCTTTTTTTTACTCTTTTTCTTAACCTTGCCAGGTGTGGAATCTTGAAATTGGAAGTCAGGATGGGTCTCTGATATTGAAAGTAAGCATTGGTTATTAATCTAATCTTGCTGGGGGTAGAAACCTTGAAACTGAAAGTAAGGAGAAACCTCTCATGCAGTTCTCTGGTGTTTAAGCCCCAAGATGGTATCCCAGGCTCTTATTCCAGCATGAGCAAAGAGGGTTGCTGTGTGCACAGGCTGACTGCAGTGTACTTGAGGAAGAGAAACACCATGGGACTGGGCTAAGACCAGGACAAAAAGACATGGTCTCCTCCCTGAGCCACCATTCCTGATTTGTTGCCTTTCCTGGAAGTGAAATGGAGCTGGGTGAGAAGAGGAAAAACTGGCGTGGCAGGGAAGAAGAGAATTGTAAAGACCGCCCGAGGACATGCCTCTGAATAAAGGGATGGGTTTTAGTTCAGTAGGGATAGGGACAAAGCTGAGGCTAATATAGCTTCTAGTCCGTAGGCATCTGTTTTTTCCCCGGTCACCTGCTGATGTCCTGATCTGCTTTAGTGATATCAGCACAGTTATGAACCTTAGTGTCGATAACTTGGCACTTGGACTAGAACCTGGAGCTGTGTTCACATAAAGCAGAGCTCCTCACCTGAGGATGGGCTATGGGATAATGACACTGATGCAGTTATCTGCGGAGAACCTGTGACTGTGTCTTCAGACTATGTCAGCTGCTATCATTCATCCTAAAGAGAGTGGCTGCTTACTCCAGCACACCTAGTTAGTTGGGAACTAGAAGTTGTGGCATCTGTAGTTCCGTAGCTGTCCGTTGCAACTAGATAAATTCGTTTGCAGTGTCGAAATGGGAACAAGGAATAAATGGAAGAGATTCCAGGGAGAAGCAGGGAGGCACTGGCCTGCTAATTGCCATCGGGTCTTTTTTAATACATCTGTCCCTTCTCTTTTAATAATTACAGTCTCTGCTCTTTGCTGCCCTTAGCAGAAGAAAGTTCTTTGTGTCTCTGATCCAGATTACTCCATAAAACCTGATAACTCCATAAAACCTCCTCATAAATGTGTAGGAATTGAAACATTGTATAAATTTAGAGTAAAGATTAAATGAGTCTAGAGATAGGGTTACTTTTTTCCCCCATGATACAGCAACTTATCTTAAGGAGGCAAGTGTTGTTAATGTTATTGCCATTGTTACTGTCATTATTTGAACAGTTTTATGGAGACAAAAGCCAATTGAATTCTGTGACTCTTATTTGTAAAATCAACACATGGACTTTAGCATGAACTCTGTTTCTGGCAGGTTTCTGACTGTGATCAGTTGCTGGCTGGCTGTTTCTTATGGTCAGTGCTTCTTAAACTTTTTGAGAAAACATTGATTCATTTATTTATCCAACATACATTTATTAAGTGTCTATTGTTTTCCAAGCACTGTTTCAGTTTCTGGGAATACAGCAGTGAACAAAACTGATGAAAGTTCTTTCATGAAACTTACATTCTAGTAGAATGACAGATATGAACTGTTTTCCAAAGTGGAACTCTGCAAACTTCTTTTATTAAAATGTACATATAGTTGCTGTGCCCTGTATATTCACCAGTACTCAACAGTGACCAGAATAAAGTCGTTCAGTTGAGATAAAGATATACAGTTCTCTTTTCTGAGCTTTGTCATAAAGTAATCACTGGTTATAAAATTCGCATTTCTAGTTGCAGTGGGTCATATTTGGGAAATATCTGTGGGATGCCAGTTTTCTGAGGAACACCATCCTAGGGAATCTGTAACATTAATTTTCCTTCGATTATCTGCACCCTGGTTCCCATTTACTTTTCCAAGACTTATGTCACTTTAAAGGTCTTCATTTGAAGAAGGCTTAAATTCAGGCCACATTATAGTGACAAATCTCTCTTAAGAGAGAATGGGCAAAGCCGTACCTATCTCATAGGTGCTGGGGCATTACATGTGACAATGCACTCAAGTGCTTCATAAATGCCGGTTATTGTTGTTGTGAGTGATATGTCAGTCATGTGTTGGTTTTGCAAAGATTTCTTAAGTGCCTACCTGGTACTAGGCGCTATCTTACTTCCTGAGGTTGTAGAGATGAGTAACCTTTGATTAGGGGGAAATGTATTACACAATGTAGAATAATAAATGCCATGGAAGATATTGAGTCATGATTCCATGGAAACCCACATCCCAGGGAAGAAGACAGGTTCTCCTTAAGCGTTCTCCTAAGACTCTCATTTATGTGCCCAGCCACAGTGAGAAATACTGCTGTATTGCCAAATTGTGTTGGCTACCAGTGGAGAGGTAGCTATTTATCTCAAAGGATGAGTGAAAAATAGAAGGGAAATTTATACATAAGTATAGGTCATTGTATAAAATTCGTGCTACCTTCTTTCCATTGTATAAAGTTTGTGGAGGAAAAATGGTTTTCTTTCAGAGTAAATTGCATTAATATGGTTGGGAGCATAGATTCTGAGTCAGATTGCCTGGGTTTGAGTCTTGGATCCACTTCTATAACCCTAGGCAAATTACAATTGTGGATTGTAGCCAGGTGGGTTAGCTACCCCCTCTGAGCCTCAATTTTCTCATTTGTTATTTGCCTAGGGAATAATAATAGAACCATTTCACAGGGTTGATTAAGCGATTAAATGTAAAACACACAGAGAAAGTACCTGTAATGCACTAGGTGTTCAATAAAAATGACCTATCATGATCTTCAGATCCAAACAAAAAAGCCGGGAATAAACCCAGTCACCTTCATCCAAATTGGCCTCTCCTTTGAGAGAGTACCTTACCTAGTAAATATCCTGGTCTCCTGGTAGGGGCCTGATATTGCGAAATTGGTGCAGGGAAGAACATCAGACAGAGTTGATGTTCTGTGCTCATCACTGTCACACAGAATTGATGGGTAGAGGGCTGGACTCCAGTCTGGATCCCATCATTAGTGGCTGTAGGACTCTGGGCATGTCATAGACACTCTGCACCTTAGCAACTTTATGTAAAAAAGAAGCAACTTGACCTCAATCACCCCAAAAGTGGAAGGCATCTCCAGTTCTCACAAGGAGTGGCTGCATAAATGAGATCCCCAGGAGCAGGGAAAAGTGGGTGTTACTCCTGATGGGTTTCACTCCTCTACTTCCACTTTCCCTGAAATCTGCAACTGTACTAATTTTAACAACGGTGGCAGCTGACATTTTCTGAGAACTCACTATGTTCCAGATAGAGTTTTAAATGCTTTATATGATGAGAAAACTGAGGCATAGAGACGCAGAGTAACTTGCCCAAGCCAACAGCTAGTAAGTAGTAAGATGGAATTTAAGCCAAGAAGGCCCAGGATGGCCAAGAGCAATAACAAAGCTTTAGTTTTTAATCAGCCACTCTTACGGTTCACTTAGTACTTTAGAGACCTGTAGGATCCTTCTCAGTTCAGTGTAGAGTTGGGCAGGTGTGTATCTTTACATATTAGTTCCTCTGGTACCTAACGTCTTTCACACTTTTTAGTCGTGGGTGCATCTCTGTAAGGAAATAGTATCCAGCTAATGCATTATCAATCTCCCTGCCATTGGTCTTTTAAAGGAAAGCTATCACCTTTATAAGCTATGTCATTTCTTTTATATTGGTTACAATCTTTTAGAAGGTAGGAGAGGAGGGGTGAAAATGAGAACAGCACCATTTAGCCTCCAAGAATCTGTAAATCTCTGTAAATCCTCTAAGTCAAGTAATTTTGGGTCTGTGTTAGTCAAGGCTGATTTGAGTAGGTGCCCTTAAGGTGAAAGGGTAGCAATTTATCTATTCCATAATGGGTTAATCACCAGCTGTACAGTTTGTTTATATCTAGGAAACAATTTACCACACATGAAGAATAGTAATTTTATTCTATCTCAGGGGTATCCCCAGTGTATTTTACAAGTCTACTCTGTAGTGTTATAGATAAAAGTTTAACTCTGGCTTTCAGTTGAGGAAGTCATGGTGGAGGAGGACGGAGGAAGGGGAAAGAACAGCTCTGCTGGCCTGTAGGGACACTGTTGCATCATTTATTAGAATTTTCCAGTATATTGTCCCAGGACAAAAAAAAACAAGACAAAACAAACAAATCAGAAAACAAAAAAATAGGTTAACCACCTGAAAATTGCTCATTAGAATTGTTTAAATCGTTCCTATGTATTTAGAGTGCCCAGCACTTCTCAGGTATTGGTCAGACTATGCAGTATCCGCACAGGAAGGAATAGGTTAGTGCTTCTTTCTGAGACAGGAGTGTTGACAGGACTCTTCTGATTAGCTTTCTCTCCATAGTCAACTTTGGATAGGCTGCTAGGACGTTACTTTTTAGTTTAATAAACCTTTAGTTTAGTTAACCGTCTTCATTTTTTTTTATTAAGATATGCTCATATTCAGTTTTTATGCTTCCAGAATGTATGCTAAATAAATGTCATAATCCTTGGAAGGGCATTTGGGAAGTTCTTATTATCTTCTTTTTAATCTGTATCTTTTTTTTTTTCACTGAAAAAGTTGCTGTTTACTGAGAAAATGAAGTCATATCTACAAGGAAGGCCTCCTATGTAGGGCCTGGTCTACTCCAGAGATAGGCCAGATGCTCTGCTCTGGCTCTCTTTCCAGACTGTTGACAGCCGTTGTGTCTGTCCAGGTACCCCATGGCCTTGCCAGCAAAACCTCCACCCTTCTGCCCAGCTCTGGTCTCTTCATGCTAGAATACGGGCCTGGGAGGTAGTGGCAATGAACCCTCAGAAAGCACAGGTTTTGCTAAGGCAGCGTGCACAGTAATGATATTGTTAGCTTGCTTCATTTCCAGTTTCACCATCAATTACACCATGTGTTTCATCCAGTTGGTGCTACCCTCCCAGTGTTAATTATAACCTACAAGACTGTTACAGTTAATTTTATGGCAAGCATATTGTCTCTTCGAGGCTCCAGAGCAGCTCATAAATTATCTTGAAGGTAAAATGTAACTTGGGGAACTAGTTATGAAAATTCCATCCATCTCGCTTAGGAGCTGCAGCTGCTACTGTCAGCTGCCTTGCCGCTGCACTGTGAAGGAATTATGGTGGGTCAAGTTTAAGAGGGTAGGCCCAGGCTGTCACTGAGGAGAAAGGCTGTCCTGGCCCTGTCAGACAAGTGCCTTCTGCCAATCCCTGGTGGTTTCACTTTGCAGGCAGGAAGAGGCAGGCAGCACAGGTGGATGGTCCCCAAGCTGTCTGTATTCATTACTTTACAGAAACTTGTTGTAGGTAGGCAGGTCCAGAGACCTTTCCTCTTCTCTGTTGTCATGATGTTAGGCATCATCTGCAAAGTATGAGATAGATAACTCTATAACTAACTCTGGGCTTGGTTCAGGAGAGGAGGAGAATAAAGGGGTGGAAGCTATTAGTGGTGGCACCTCCCAGCCACCCCTTGCTGGTCTCCTACATGGTAATTCCTGTCTTGCAAAAGCTCCTGGCTTGAACAAGCATTTTATTTGTGGTGGTGATTTTTCATATAATCTGATAAAGTGAGATTTCACTGTGAACAAATGTACTCGAAAATTGCCTGCTAAATAAATTAACAGGTTATCTTATTGGGATAATAAACACACTCCTTTTCTGTTTCCTCACACGAAGTCTAAGCTTTACATTTCAGCCCTCGGGGCTTTAGCATTATTATTTTTAATGACTGAACACAAGTCTTTCATTTAGCTTGTTTGTATAGTTACTGTAAATGATCTTTCTGCTGTTGGTTCTTCATTTGAAATTCTGCATGTTATGCTAGCTTTAAAAGCTTTGAGGGGGCCTTGGAGAATTGGGAGCTGTATTAAGCACAGCATCTTCTAGCAGCGTTGGAAACGGGCTGTGGCAGAAAAGTCAGAGAGGGTGTGTTAAGAAAGGACGCCTGCATCTATAATCGAGGTGTGAGTTTGCGTGAGGCGTACACAAAGTGCTGGTTTTGGTGGCGTAGCAAACTCGCCATTGTAAAGTAAGAGAGCCATTCCCTTGGCTGGCGATTTCTCCTTATGTGTTTCTGAGCACTTTTATTGCGTTCACACATCTATTTGTTTTTGTACCAAGGGTGCTTAAGATCATTACACTGCAGCTGTTTAAGAGACCTTTTGTTTTTTTGTTTTGTTTTGTTTTGTTTTGAGACGAAGCTCGCTTTGTCACCCAGGCTGGAATGCAATGGCATGATCTCGGCTCACTGCAACCTCCGCCTCTCATGTTCAAGCAATTCTTCTGTCCCAGCCTCCCAAGTAACTGGGATAACAGGTGCACACCGCCATACCCAACTAATTTTTTTTTTGTATTTTAATAGAGACAGGGTTTCACCACGTTGCCCAGGCTGGTCTAAACTCCTGAGTTCAGGCAATCCACCTATGTTGGCCTCCCCGAGACCTGGTTTTGAGGGATTTGAAGGACACATGGAAAGGTGAATTCATGTCCAAAGAGGCACCAGGCTTTCTAAAGGAAGTACTCGTCTGAGCTCTTGATGATGGGGATGTGATAGTTGGTATTGTGAGTTTTTTAGTGAATGCTAGTGAACTTAGACCAGGGATTACAGATTCAAATGTCTGTAGGGCCTGGTAATAATGTATGTAAATGGAACCAGAGAGGTGAGACATTGTTAAATTCAAGGCAAAACACACACACACACACACACACACACACACACATGCATGTGTGCATGCCAGAACCTACATGGAGTAGAGCAATATTACAAGGTCACAGAGGCAATAACCAGATCTGGTCTCCTGGCCAGCGGGCATTCACACTCTGTCTCAAGTGGGCAGCCAGGCAGCTGCTATCCAGCCTTGCAAAGAGGCAGGATCTATGTTAGTAGGTCTTCCACATTTTCAAGAAAAGTGGAACATTCATATTGTATGTGTATGCTTCTGCAGTCTCCCAGCGATTTAAATGTTAGCATGAATTCAAATATTTGTAACTGTTATTTAGGCTAATCAAAACATGTCTGGAGGCTGGATGGTGAGGGCAGGATTCTCCTATGGAATGAAAGTCCTGACTGCTTTGAATTAAAAACCTTCTCCATCTTCTCACACTTTTCAAGAATAGAGGGAATGACCCTGGCTGAGAGACCATGACACAGTCTAGGTATTGCCTTTGTGACCTTGTGACTTTGTAACATTGTCTTGTTCTATGTAGGTTCTCGTGCTTACGTGTGAGTGTGAGTGTGTGTGTGTTTTTGTGTGTGTTGCCTTGAACTTGGCAGTATTTCATCGTTCCTTTTATAAACAAAGTATGTGAGAGTTTCCAAAACTGAATGAGGTGTATATGGTGCTCATTGTCACCATAAAAAGGTGTCTGCAAAAATGTTGGCAAGTTTTAAATTTGATAAAGAGTTTAATTCTCAGAAAGGAAGGGCCAGGACTTCATTGCTAATGAATCACCGTTTCTCCTGTTACACCCTTGAGCTCCTGCTTTAGCTCCCCAGCTTCTCCGTAGGGGGACCCAGCTGTTCTTTCATGGTACAAGGAAAGCTTGCACAAAGACGTCATGTGGCCAGAATCATCTTTTAGTCTCACTACTCCACACCGAGGGCCACATAGAGGTGTGGTTTGGGAAGTTGTTAAATACAAGTGGGTTTGAGCTTCTGAAGAAGAGGAAAATATAAAAACGTTTGTTCCCTTAATAAAGGGAAAAAGGTAAGCCTAAACCTTGGCTGTCACTGGAGTCAGCTGTTACGCATGCGCGGTTAAATTTCACTGTAAATATTTCATAAGAGTTATTAGAATGGAGCCAGGTTGACATCACAGCCCCAACTGTACCAAAGGAACCATTTCATTAAAATAAGCCAACATTTCCAAAGAAACATGAATTTCTATGGCAAAGTTAACATAAGGTCAGAAAATCTTCTGGAAGAAATTTTGGTATCAGTGTTTATAATCTCTGCATTTATGGATTTGCAGTGTGTGCAAAAAACTCCCAATGAGACTTTTATTTTGGTTAAATAAGACTAGCTTGTGAAATAGTCTGTACATCCAGATCCATCCTAATGCAATGCCGTGGGGAGCCTTTTGGATAAATAATGTCTTTTTCAAAATGTGTATATTTGAAAAAGGAAGAGGAAAATTAAGTGGCAAACTGTGTCTCTGGGTTGCCATAAACGAACAGAATCTAGAAACAGAAAGACTGACAGTTCATTCATTCTTTGAACAAATTACATAGCTGTACGTTTATTTATTGATGCATGAAAGGTTGCAATGAGGACCAAAATGTTTTCCCTAACTACTTTCATTTTCTGTTTTGGGGTGGGGAAAGTAAAGATTTATTTAAACTTTTTTTTTTTTTGGTGTGTAACACAAAATATATATGAGGTTTAGAGGCATTTGGCAGAAAAAAAGAGATATTCACATTTGTAAAAAAAACTTAATCCATGCTCACAGATGGTCCTGTTCAGGTGCTATTTTAATTATGAGATAAAAAAACAGCCCCACACAGTAGGAAGTCGTCTTAATAAATGGACTGGAGCTTTTGTCTTCAAGCGTCAAAAAGCCTTATTACTGAGAAATTTAAATACTTTGTATTATAGGGGAGAGTCTCAAAATGACCAAGATACTTGGAGAAAGCAAAATGATGGATTCTTCTAAAGATTAAATGAGTGTACAAGAAATGTTTTACGATTGTATAGCTTTGAACTTCCTTAGTACTGGTCATTTTAGTGATATTTTTTCCAGTGATAAATGTCATAGATATATTCATGCAGCCAGAGGGAAAATAAAAAGAAGAAATTGCAAATACATTTAAAAAATTTGAATCCACATGGAAGTATTTCTTTACTGTTCTTAAGCTCAAAGGGCTGCTTTGCCCTTCATGTGATAGAGTGCCCAGAAGAACTAACAGTAATTCAAATGACGCGGTAACTTACAGCTTGCATTAACAACACACAAATAGAACGGTCTTCTTACTAAATATTAGTAATATATTATAATAATGTTTTACTGTCTTTCCCTTAGTGGGGGAATTATGAGGACCTGATGTTAGGACCTCAGTGTCCTGACATAGTTAATTAGCCGTGGATAATGGTTTCAGCCATCGGAGTTCTCCGTGAGGCAGCTTTGTTGTTGAGGGCTTATTAAGTGTTTGCAGACTCAGGTGCTGTGCACCTAGGCACTTTCCTACAGAAGCAAACAGCTGTGTTTTCTTTACCATATTATACATCACATAGAGCATCTCATTTATTATAACGAAGCTAATGATGCTAGTGGAAACCTCTATGTCCCGTTCTATATAGTGATCATATATTTGCTGTAGAGTCGTTAGCTTGCTTTTCGTAAGTAATTAATCTTTTCTTATGCCAAATGTATCACATGAAAATGGGTTAGCACAGGGTCAAAATACATTTAAACCAGTCTGCAGAGATTGGATAAGACCTTTGAATAGTGCGTCATTTTTTTTCTTTCATAAGGGCCTTGCCAGGTCTCCAAGCTACCCACCAACACAATGCTCACATTACTGGGAACTTAGGTTAGTAACAGGGAACCGTTTTCAGTTCTTTAGTGCTGAGACAGGGTTCAGACCTGAAGGTATGCTAAGCCAAGTAAGCTTAGTGACAGTCATCCATGTTTAGTCTCTTAACAAGGCTATGTATTGTCCACGTGAATAAATTTGGTGGTGGGTTTCTGTGTAATCTACAATGTCTTTGAGTTCGTGCATAGGTAGACTCTACTGAAGTGTGGGCCCAGCTAAGAGTCCTGAAGTGTAGCGCACTATGCGTGGCATAGAAGATGATCCTGCGAGACACTGATGAATACTTTTTATTTGAAAATCGGTATGTTTTGCTTTTTGTGTATAGGGAGACATTTGAAATTCATTCTCAGCAATTTTGAAAGAATGCACTCTATTATTATTAACTATGTTATACTGCTATACAATGTATCTCAAAAACTGATTCCTCCTGTCTAACTGAATATATCTTAGGTTAGAAAAGCTTAATTAGAATATTGGATCCATGCTTCTCAAGTAATATTATCGAAGACAAGACTCAAATCAATCTTGTTTCTTTTTTAAGTTGATTTAAAGAAAATGCTAGAAATGCAATAATGTGGGTGGTTCATGGTTATGTCTAAAATCATGACGGTGGATCTCATCATCAAAGTTTATAAAATGCTGGCCATATCAGCTGGAGGGGCCCAGAAACATAAGTTTCAATCATAATTATGCTATTGATTATGAAGAAGATGATCATGATCACCATCATCATCATCATGGCAGCTAACCTCCATTGCATCTTTACTGTATGCCAGGTACCTTTCTAAGTGTTTTGTGTATATTTCCTTATTTACGCTTCACACCAACCCAGTGAAGTACTGTTTTGTTTTGTTTTCTTTTCTTTCATTTTATAGTTAAGGTAACTAAGACCCAGAGAGGTTAGGGAATTTACTCAGGATAACACAGGTTGTCGGTGGTCAAGCCAGGATTTGAGTCCAGGCAGTCAGCTTCTGATGTCTTCTTAATCGACTTCATTTTTCTGTATTGTGATAGACTAGGAAATATTATTCTCTGTTCTCTAACGAGAAAGGTGGAGAAGCAACATGGAAACATGCAACATAGCATATGATATTACCGTGATGATCCATGTTTTGTGAAGGGCTCTAACCTGTGCAGCTGATTGGACCCTGCTGTGACTGTATTCTGAGCCCTTAGGTAGCATCCTGGACGTGTACCAGAGCAGATGACAAGGGTCAGTGGAGCAAAAAAATCTTTGACAACTTCTCATATTTTTGTACTTAGAAAAGTATCATAATTCTTTTCCCCCATTCACTTTAAGTATGTGCAAGCAGTATCTAATCTTGTGGGAAACTGAAAGTGAAACTCTCTAGCAAATAGCATGGTTATATGCCAAGAAAGAGGAGACAGAGTTAACCTATGAAAATTAATCTTGACTGTTAACAAATGTGCTGAAATGGGTGGAAGAACACAGCCCACAAGACTGAGATGCAGGTGGGAAATGGACCTGCCAGGTCCCAGATGGAGACCTCATGCACACATTTGAAGTTCTTCTGTGACTCGCGATTAACCTTGACTTAAAGTTCCAGAAAAATGCTCAAGCAGGTGAGAATTCTCATACTGTCTTTCTCATTTGAGAAAATGAGCCAGTGCCTCCTCTTTTTAAGTGATATTTATGACTAGTCACATTGCACAAGAAAACTGGACGTGGGTGAGGTGTTAAGCTATGGAGAAATGGGTAATAGGGGAACTTAGAAAACCCATCCAGTGAACGTTTCCAAGCCATCCTCCCCACGGGCGCAGAGTCATCACAAACAATTACTTGAGAATTGTGAAGGGCTCAAAGAGGAAAATTGCAGAACAAAATGGGTTGAAAGAATTTATACTTTTTTTCTTTTCAACTTGAAGCCGGGGGCTAAACTCATGTCTTACACCATTGTAATCTACAGCCATTTAATTTGCTAACAAGACTTAACTGATCAGGATCTGCAGCCTCCTTCTCCAGTATAATCAAAACAAGAAGCATTTGGCTCTGGAAAGTAAACGTTGTCTATCTTTTATTGTCTGACCCCACCATTTTCTTTCTGGCAGGCTGAGATGAAACAGAAAGCTGATATTTGGAGCCACTGGAATTGCAGGCCTTGTAATTTAGAAATATCCATTTTATCCCGTGTAATTTCTTCCCTAAGATTCCTCAGTCTAAATCTGATACAGGTAGGAGCCAAGACAAACAGTAACCATTTATAGTCACCCAGACCAGTTTGAATTTCACTCTAATGTAAAGCAAAAAGAGTTTTTGGCTTCATTTCAGGTGTGTAACGGGGGTAGAAAATGCATTTAAAATTTAGCAGCAAATGTTACCATATGTTTCCATAACAACTGCAAACTTTTATGTTAGAAAAGCAATAATATAAACACGTAGGAATCTTGGAACAGTAAACTATTAATTTACCAAATATGAAAAATCCAGCATGAAGGGGCTTTTATAGCCACAGAAGCCATGAGAGGCCCAGCATCCTGTGAATTTCTCCATTATGTTGCAGAAAATGCTGCCGGTTCATTTAAATGAGCAAATCTTTTAAAATTATAGGTAATGTCCGTTCTCCACAGTGCATTTTTGTGAAACAATGTGTGGTGGTGCCAGTGATGGCTGAATTCTCTTACCATATTGAACTAGTAAAATACCCTTTAGAAGCTACTCCCAGTGCATATCTGTAATAAAACAACTGCATTTTTTCCCTTCATCCATAGCTTCAAACTTAATGACGAAGGCTAGGATTCCTGCAGAAAGTACGGTGCCCAGTAGTTGGCCCTAATGCTTGGCAAGGAGTAGATGTTCATAGTTGTTGATAGATATGAGCAAGGTTCTCAGTTTTCTAACCTACTCATTTTGAAACATAAAAAAGACAAGGGGAAAAGGGGAAAGGCGGATCTATTTAACCACATCTTAAGAATGAGGAGTTAGTAAATGGAGTTGTTGAAATCACATTCAGTGTTCTTTGAATTCTCTGTGGAACAAAGAAATAGCCATCTTTTAACGTGGCTACCTGTGGATGGGCCCTTCATTTGAAAGGAGGCAGAACTTCTTTTTCCCTAAAACTGCCTCAGAGGGTACATCAGGTTTTGAATCCTTTCCTGCAATTAAACCAACAATGTTGCCTTGTCATTTAAGGCAAGATGGTGTAGCTTAACTAGTTCCGAACTTAGGTTCATGACATCACTCTCATTAAACATATACCGATCAACGAAGGCTAAAGTCAAAGAGAAAAGAAGGTCAAAGGGAAGTAGCTGATGTAAAAATTAGGTGCAGAACTCCGGGGCCAGGGGTGCATTCAGGAAGAGTGCTGCTGTGACTACAGGGTAGAGAGAAGGGTGAAATCTTCAACATTTTAGAAGGCGGAGTGAAGAGACTGGGGTTTCAGCTGTGGCAGGGTTGTCACCTTGGCCTCTCTTTAGCCTTCGCAATAGAGCCCACGGGCTGTTGAGCCAGAAGTGGTGCAGCAGGGGCATTGGTTAAGAAGGCTTACAGCGTTAGGGGGCCAAAGGTGAAGATGGACACTAATGTTTAAGAGGCCTAAATGGGCCTGAGAAAACGTGGCCACACAGAAGCAAGGGTGAGCGGCATGATTTGCAGTAGCAGAGATGGCATTAGCAAAAGAAGAGCTGCTTTGTGAAGACCCGATTCATTCCCAAGTCCTTGGTAGGCCTCTATTTTTAGAGCAGAAACCCAGTTTCACCCAAGCTACCACCGTCTCTAATTAGACTAATAAGAAAGTTTCTCGTGTTTCTCTCAGTGCATAACCAGTTCTGGCGTGTTTTATTCTACAAAGCATTCTTTAAGCATTAGTGCCATTGGAGTCTAGCATTGACCATATAGGGCCTTAATTTGTGTCTAAGTATCCAGTAGCATGAAGATGGATGGTGAAGAAAAAACCAAGAGCCATTCATTCATTCCACAAATGTTTATTGAACACTTAACAGTGTCCCTGGAACTGGGTATACAATAGTGAACAGAAAACCACAGCCTGTTTCTTGTGCTGATAGTGCTTACAGTCTAGTGGCAGGAAGCTGACTAAAAATAAGCAAGTGAAAAAGAGGATGTCAGCTAACAACATGTACTATGGAGAAAAGGCAACAGGTAGGCAATTGGGGGAGGGGAATGGAGCTTTTTAGGGAAGGCTCATTTGAGCTGAGATGACGGGGAATAGAAGGAACCAGTCAATGTGACGGAGGGAAAAGTAAGTGAGATGGGATGAGAGAAGAAGGAGGGGTCACATTTTTGGGTTGGAGTAAAGACTTCATCATGGCATTTGCTGACAGATGAAACATGAATCCAAGTTCTACTTACAAAGTATACTGAAAGTTTCCACTATGTGGCCAGCGCTGTGTTAGGAAAACACAGTTCTTCTAATCAAAGTTATAGTTTAGTTGTTGGGAAAGAGATGTAATTAATTGTGAGATAAATGCCAAATTAAATAACATTGACCATAAGTAAATCATGAGCTCTTTGAAACAAGTAGTCAGTGGTGCGTTGGGAAAGTCTTAATGGAAAGAGAGAGGGCATCAGAATTGGAGCTCAGAACTATTGTGGCTGGGCATGGTGGTTCATGCTTGGAATTCCAGGGCTTTGGAAGGCCAAGGTGGGAGGATTGCTTGAGGCCAGAAATTCAAGGCCAGCCTGGGCAACAAGCCAGATCCCATCTCTACAAAAAAATTTTAAAATAAAAATTGAAAACAAATCTGTTTTGCGCCTCCTGTGTATTGATGCTTTGTGTGTTTCTTTAAGTTTTTCCTCATAGTAATCGTACAAAGGTGAGTGCTTTCATCCCCGTGTTATAGATGATGAAACTAAATTCAGAGAAAGTTAAAGGTAGCTATTGACAAAACTTCAGCTCAAACCATTTAACATCTGAGAACCTAAAAAGCACTGACCACTAACTAAAAACATGACGGGCTTTGAGTATCCCTGTGATATTGTGATATTTCTCTCCCCCTCTCTCTCTTTTGCAGTTGATATGCTAAATGTCAGAACGAAGAGGATCTGTGTGCTTGTATTTAGGGCTATGGGGAGGAAAGAGTGCTCTGGGGAGTATATGGTCTATTACGAAGCCTGTGTTTGGGAGAAAATTCTCTCAAATGGAGCAGGTAGTGGCAGCTACTAAGTGATGAAGAAAGCTCTTCTAGTCTCTGGAGGAGAAGAGGAAAATTAATGGAGGAAGTAGGTGCTAGGTTTGACCTTGTAAGGTTCAGGAAGTCATCAGGGTGAAAAGATCATGAAGACTGTTGCAATGTAGAGGACATCTCACCAGTGTATTTCCCAGAGACAAGCAGAAATGCTGTAAAAGGAGGCATAATACAGTCATGAAACACTCACATTTTTCTCTTTGGTCTTAGAACTGAGACAACTCTATTTAAAATGTACTTCTATAATATGTAGATGTTTGCTTCAGGGATCCTTTCCTTACGTTATCTTTTTAAGGTACTGCCTGGGCGTAGATAGGTCAACTTTAAGATGACTTTTTTCGATTGAGGACATACCCCAATAAAAATTTTCTTATCCCCTGGCTTCTGCAGGACTGGCATTTCTGACAGACGTGTAAACAGATGCAGGCATTGTTGCTAATGACAGGTGATTATAAGAGGCATGGGGACCAAGGTAATTAAACCACGATTTGACAGGGACATTTGGCAATGTAATATTTCAGCATTAGAATGATCTTTGCAACGTACTTCCTCCACTTGGCTTGGTGAATATAATTCATTTTATTATTCAGAATGTATTGCTTTGAGATCTGTAACTGTCCTCTCTGATTGTCTTCATGGTTCATTGTAGAATGCTAGAAAAATTATTACCATTGGACTGTGTGGGAATCTAGTCAGTATCTAAGACCCTATCCAAGGTTTGTCCAGTAGTAGTGGAATAGGGTCTGTGACCCTGCTACTGGGATTGTATCTGACATATTACTATGTCCTATGTGATAGTAATGATGCCTTTGGAGAGAAATATGAAGTTTTTTTTGTTTGTTTGTTTTTGGAGATGGAGTCTCGCGCTGTCACCCAGGCTGGAGTGCAATGGCGCGACCTTGGCTCACTACAAACTCTACCTCCAAGGTTCAAGGTTCCTGCCTCAGCCTCCTGAACATGAGTTATTTTCATACCACTCTAATCAGTTTCTCTGTTACCTGGATTTACCTGACGTGGCACTCATGAATCAAAAGATAGCTTATTCAATTCTGTTCTTCTCTAAATTTCCACTACTGACAGTAGGAGAAAATCTCAAATTACCAGTAACCCGGTATTAGGAGGAATGATAGCAGAAATGATCATCAAGACATGGATTGATTTATTCATTAGACTTGAATGTAATATTTTTATAAAGTACCTTCTTTTTGCTATCAGTAACAATGCCTGTTTAGGCATTTAGAGACCACCTCCTCCTCACCGCTATTGTGGCAAACTTATGAATATATATTTGGGGGAATCCTGCTTCTGTTGTATAAATAACAGACCCTCATGGACTGAATATTTATAGTTTTGAGTATTGACCAGCTATATGAATCGTATTATTTATAGTGACCATAGTAGTGTGGTTTCATCTAATAAAATAACAGCTTACATTTACTATTTATTATGGTCCTGGCACTTGTCTAAAATAGCAACGTTTCCCAAGTAGGTCAGTCCATTCCTTGACTGCAAAATCAGCTTTTTAAGACTCTCAGTATAGGGTATGCCTGGCCATTTTAAGAGATCCGTGAATCGGCTCACTTAGAGAAGGTTAACCACTGGCTAGATAGCTGTTTCTTTTCATTGACCAATTTTGATTTTCCCCAAAAAGGTATATAGAGGGAAATGAACTTGTGAATACAGTTTCTTATGCCAGAGGAGTGCTGAGTGATTATGACTCTCTGTGGGTTGCCTCCCCCAGCGTGGAAAGCTCGGGAACACTTCATCCGGCAGCCTGGGAAGCTGGCGGCCAGCTTTTTACATTCTGCTTCAGGCTGCAGTCCGTTTCTAAGCAGAGGCTTTTTTAAAGCTTTGTCAGATAGGTTAAAAGGTGTCCCATCCCTGGTGTATAAAAAGAGAGCGCGAGATTAAGCTCACTAAGCCTGCCATGTTCCCTGTAAAATATCAAGTCAAAATGATTTTGAAATCCAAAGTTACCAGGCTTAGGGGGTGTGACCTTGAGTGGAAGCAGCCTGGGAACTGGGAAGGAGAGATCTGTGCAAAAGACAATTGGCCACAGGCTGGTGGCCTCGGGAAAGCTGCTGAAGCCAAAGTGAATTGTCTCATTTCTCTGCCTTGCGGCCAACAGAGCAATAACCCCAAATAAATAGCCAGCCTGACTGCTAGGCCTGTGGATTCACCACGGCGCTCCAGGCAGCACACCTTTTTCAGAGTGCCTGCTTAAAGCCAAGCCTGGGTTAAGTTCCAGGAGCTGATGGAGGTGAATAAGACAGGGTCTCTGCCCTCAGGAAGCTTAAACTCAGATGAATACCACTGAAAATCAGAATTCTCATCGAACTCCTATGAAAGCATATGAATGTGTTTAATCCTAAATAATAATAGTACTAACTAGTGCATATGAAGCACCTCTCTGTGTCAAGTACTTTTTAAGTGCTTTATGTGAATTAACCGTTACAATGGTAGGTATGTTTATTATCCCTAATTTTAAGAAAAGGGTATCTGGAGCCAAAAAACATCAAGTAACCTTCTTAGGGACACAAGGCTGGGAGGCAGGGAAGCTGGGATTCCCAGGCAGGAAGTTTGGCTCCGGAGCCCATGCTCTAGACCAGTGGCTGTGTAATTTTAGCATCAGAATCACCTGTGGGCTTGTGACACACAAATTGCAGGCCCTTCCTGGGTGGAGCTTGAACATTTGCACTTCTAGCAAATTCTCAGGTGATGTGGATCACCACAGCTCTATGTCACATAGGAAGAGAGCAGTGGAAACCAGTCACATAAAACAAGGAAAAGTGAAATCACCTGTTACTGATTTAAGCAGCGTGCTTTGAGAATGCCAGTAGTATCTAATAATAATAATAATATTTATTATTATTATAATTATTGTCAGTATAACTGTCATTTATTGAGTGTTTGCTTTGTATAACCTTGTAACCATTACAGCTGTTACTGTGGGCTGTCTCATTTAATCCACACAACCATATGAGGTGTTAACTGAATTTTACAGCTGAGGAAACTGAGGCACAGAGAGTTTGCAAACTTGATTAAATGACAGGCCAAGGATTCAAATGACTCCAGCCTAATTCTGGAGCCTAAGCTTTTAACCATGAAGAAAATAGTGAAAAGAGAGGACTCAAACACGCATCCATAGAGCAGGTAGGGTACAAGCTGGACCCTGAAGGAGGAAGATGCCAAAAAAAAAGTCTTCCCAAATGGAATGGATATGTGCAAATGCCCCAGGAGCACGAAAGTGCAAAGTGTGATAGGGAGTGAATAACATGGAGACTTGCATGTAAACGGCATGGCAAGAAATGACGGACCGTAAGGCTGGGAGGGCAGGTTGGTTGAACAGCCTTGAAAACGAGGAGTCAGCAGTACTCAAGAATGGACTTGGGGGATTTTTGAACCTGTCAGGGACACACTCTTCCTCAGATGTCATCTTTTGAGACTTCCAAACAGAATGGCAGTCATACTTTGTTAAAGATGCAATGGAGTCGTCTCTTCTCTGCGTTGTGTAGTTTGAGAGTCTCAAAATATGTTCAGAGAAGAAATGGATTTCTAAGATTACTGACCCTGTGACAATGAATCACGCCCTGCCAGAGGAAGGGTGTTTTGTACACAGCCACATCAAAAAAAAAAAAAACAGTGGGAATGTGCTGCGTGCCCGTCTGTGAGTGTATCCGTGTATAAATCCACGCAGTACACTTAGAAAATGCCTGCTGTACGTGGCACTGGTGCAGTGGTATCGTTGGAGCTGCCAACTTGTTTTATTTCTGATAGTGCTTGGCAGCCCCTGAAGGAGGGAAAGTATGAATTTTTATCTCCCATTTACTAGACTTTCATTATATTGTGCTTACAGACACAGTGTCAGCACATAAAATGTTAAACATCACTGGTCTGAAAGAGGCTCCCATTGTCTTACCTCTGCTGCTAGGGGAATCTTGCTAGCTTTGCTGTAGTGCTTCTGTCAGTGTAATATGACATGAAGCATTTCTCAGTAATGACAGACATTGAATATGAGTGACAGGAACCCTGACCGCAAGGAATGGGTTCAATTACCAGAGATGGGGGGGGGTTACCTGAGATAAAACCAAAGGGCCCAATTGTGCTTGGTTTTGACCCCTTGACTCCCAGATCCAGAGCAGCAAAGACAAATGGCTGATTAACCAGCCCCTAACCCTCTTTTTCAGTGATAAACTTGTTTGGATTTCCCTGTCTGGAAAAAAAAAAATCTATGGGTGGCGTGGTTTCTAAAGGAAATATGATCAGAAACAGGAGGGCTGGTGCTCGTCATTTTTGTCTCTTGCAAGCACAAAACTGAAAACTGTCATTCTATCTTGGACTGGATCTAGGACGGTGTCCAGAAATCAATACAAGATAAATGATTGCTCTCTTCACCCTACCTTTCTTCTGCTGCAGTGGCTACATTGCTCCAGTTCACCTGTAGCCAACCCGACGCCAGTGTAAATGAGAGATCCTGCCATCAGAGGCTCTCCTGTTTTTTTCCCCCTCCTGCAGGCTGTTCTGCTCTACATCGAGTGCAGCTTTGTGGTTGTTTATAGTCCACTGCTTACGGCCCCCCAGATAGAGTTATAGCGAGCAGACCAATTAAACTGTCGCAGGCTGCCCTCACTTGACTAGCTCTGCAGAGTCATTTAGCCAGCAGACATTCCTGACTATTAAAGCTAGTAGCAGCATGTCTCCAGCGCTGGAGATAAAATGAATGAAATTTGTTATTCTGGGCTGACACTTGATCCTAGCTGTTAAACTAATGCTGTTGCACCTGAAATTTTTCTTTATGATAATTGCTGTCTCTGTTATTATTTCATATACTAAATTGGAGAAAATTGCAACAAGTATTACATTCTTTGAGCTAAATTCTCGAGAGTTCTATTGTGCATTCTTCCATGGTAGATCCCAACTTCTGTTCAAGACTGGGAAGACAGATGTAGCTAGCCAGATGCACTGGCTAGTGTTTCATTATTATCAGAGACATTTCAATTTCAGGTCTGCCCAGGCATTTATCAACTTTACCTGAAATCTGTTTTAAAATACTCGCTTCTAATTCAGTCGGCATATGTTGGGATCTACCCTGGGAAGTTCAGTTATGATGACCAACACAGACAGTGATTTGCACTAGTCTGGTTGATTCGGTGACAGATACTTGGTGGTATCAGTAAGTCTCTGGCACAGTATATGCTTAGGTAAATGGGTAGTGTGAAATAAGACTTCCCACCGGCACCTTGGAATCCACAGCTCTAACTGGGAGTCCTTGTACACCTCAGGTAGTACCTCTTCAGTGAGAACCCATCAAAACAGGTACACTCAAGGTAGAGGGCCTCCCAAAGCATTCGAATCACTGGTCCTCACTGCCCATTCATGTTCACTGTCTCCTAATTTCTGTTAACTTCTTTTACCAGATCTCTTCCCAGAATTAGGGAGATCACTTTAGACTTTTCAATATAAACCGTATTCAGAGTTTAGTGAAATTTCTCTGAGGCCTCTGTTTCTGTATTAGATCGCATAGAAGATCATTTCTTTTACAGCATTCATTTGTATGCTTAGCTTGTGGTCAGAGCTTGTGGCGAAGGCTCCAGACAGGACCCAGAATGAGAATTCAGATCTGGTTAGCGGTAGAAGTACTATGCTTGTTTTCATGTTAATGCTTTGGGAAGACACTGACCCCAATCATAGCATTACTTTAATTTCTACCTGAAGACCACACCTGACCGATATAGCAGGGCTCTTTCAATTACAAGGACTTACATCTCTAGAATCCCAAGACTTTGTCACGTCCCTACTAGGAAACAGTAGGCAGGCTGTACTCCATGTTTTGATTAGAGGCAAATGTGAGAGGCTGCAACCTTAAAATAGTAGAAGAGAGACATGGTACTTTGTTATATTATATTAGTTTCATCATTCTATCCCCATATTTAGGACAGTCTACAGATAGTGATGCATCCTGCATAAGTGCTTTCTCTCTTGACATAGACAGACATCTGTATTTTGAATGATAATGGCTAGTATCAGACTGTGTGTGGTGGATGATTTATATTGCAAATTGAGGTCCATATAGTTTGTGAGGCCTCAAATATACTGAATGTATGGTGGTCTGCATTATTTCTGATATTCATAAGCTTTGCTTAAAGAAGCTGTTTTGACAACTCAAATCTGCTAAAATTGAATTACTGTAATTTGCAGCAAAGTTCAGCATGAGAAATGTATATTTTTCTTTCCCCACTGAGAAAATGAAAGAAGCATTAGGCTTTCATTTATATATGAGATGGGTGGACTATGTATAGAATATCAAGTATAGAAGATTTATTTTCTCACCCTGAAATCCAATAGGAAAAACTGACATTCTCATCAAAACTAAACCAAGACTAATCTTCTTTGTTCTATTTTCTGAAATTATCAAATGTACAACATTTTTAGGTATTTAAAAACAATATATTCACAGGCAAACATTAACTTGCTCCCAGCGGTCCTTCATATGCACATTCATTCTTGTCTTTGGTATTTGAGGATCCTAACGATACCATAATAACACAAGTAAAAGTTGCCGTATAATAGCTGCGTGTGTGCATTTCAGACCCAGAACTAATTCTCCATGTTTCTGTCTCTGTATCTCTCAAGGAGAAGTGGTAAGCTCTTCTCTCCAAATCTTACCTGGACTTATTTTTCTGTATATTTTGTGTTATTGTTGGGACGTCAATTGTTTGACCTCTTTTGTGTGGACAGCACAGAGAACATGGGGAGACCTCAGCATGCAACCTCATTTGGATCTGTGTCCCCGCCCAATCTCATGTCAAATTGTAATCCCTAGTGTTGAAGGAGGAGCCTGGTGGGAGGTAATTGGATCTTGGGCACAAAGTTCTCATGAATGGTTTAACACCATCCACTCTTAGTACTGTATAGTGAGTGAGTTCTTGTGAGATCTGCTTGTTTAAAAATGTGGACTGCCTCCCCCCCTGACCCTTGCTGCTGCTCTGGTCACATGACGTGTCTGTGTCCCCTTTGCTTTCTGCCACTGTAAGTTTCCTGAGTCCTCCCCAAAAGCTGAGCAGATACCAGCATCATGCTTCCTGTACAGCCTGCAGAACCATGGGCCAATTAAACCTCTTTTCTTTATAAATTTACCCAGTCTCAGGTATTTCTTTATAGCAGTACAAGGAGGAACCAGTACTATAAAAGCTTGTTTGGAAGCTGGTTATTTTAACAGTATAGGTTTGGCTCTCCATATCTGTGGTTTTCCACATCTGTGGATTTAAGCAACTGGGGGATCAAAAATATTCAGGGAAAAAAATGGATGGTTGTGTCTATACTGCACATGTACAGACATTTTTTGGTCATTATGTCCTAAACAACACAGTATAACAACTATTAACATAGCATTTACTTTATGTTACATATTTTGAGTAATCTAAAGATGGTTTAAAGTACATAGGAGGATGTGTGGGGGTTATATGCAAATATTATGACATTTTATGGAAGGAACTTGAGCATCTGTGGATTTTGGCATCTGAGGAGGGTCCTGGAACGAATTCCCCAGAGATACAAAAGGACAACTGATTTAAAATAAAGGTCAGAATTTGGAAGACGCTTGAAATGGGAGGGCAGCAGAGAGGATGACTGAATTTGGGGCTGTCAAAAGGCAAAGTTAAAGGAAAATAAAAACCCTTCTTCATGGTACTAAGAATGGAAACATCTATATATAGACAGTTCGCTAAAGTCGAAAGAGTCTTAAGATAGCAAATATTTGGATGAAGTGAGAGTGGTGCATAAAGAGGAAGGACTCCTGCTCTTGAAAGTTTATTCTGCAAATCTTGAAATACGGTAATTCCTTTCCTCTTTCATATGTCTACATTTAGAGAGCATCAGACCTTGCCTTAAGCACCTTGCCTTCATTGTAACGTTTTCCTTGTTCATTGAGGTAGAATACCCTCACTTTACCTGTGAAGAAACTGGGCCTCTGAAAGCTGAAGTAATGATTCTCACTTACCATTTGTTAAGAAATTTTGGAAAGTGGGTACTGAACCTGGGTCTGTTGCTTCTAAAGCCCCTTCACCAGTTTTGAGCGGCCAGAACTTTGTGTCTCTGAAATTAATTGCACTTATGTTAGAAAGTAGAAGAATATCCAGCAGGAAATACGCCGGCTGCTTAAATTCCTTGTAGTTGTTCCTCGTAATGGTGCCAACCTAGTGCTGGGCTTTTGGTCACTAAAGCCAAAACTGAACCCAGCCAGGATATAAACCAATGTATTTCTTTTTTTTTTTTTCGTGAGGCAGAGTCTTGCTCTGTCGCCTAGGCTGGAGTGCGGTGGCACGATCTCGACTCACTGCAACCTCCGCCTCCCAGGTTCAAGGCGAGTCTCCTGCCTCAGCCTCCCAAGTAGCTGGGATTACAGGCGCCCACCACCACGCTTGGTTAATTTTTGTATTTTTAGTGGAAATGGGATTTCATCATGTTGAACAGGCTGGTCCTAAACTCCTGACCTCAAGTCATTCACTGCCTCAGCCTCTCAAAGTGCTGGGATTACAGGCGTGAGCCACCACGCCTGGCTTACCAATGTATTTCTTAAAATGTAAACTTTAAATCTCTTTTCCTAAGTGTGGATTATTTAGAATGGGTTGAGCTGACATGGTCCTTCCCATGCGAATTACAGGTCTTTGTCCAAGTCAGGGATCAGCAAACTTTTTCTTTAAAAGGCCAGATAGGGGCTGGGTGCTGTGGTTCACGCCTATAATCCCAACGCTTTGGGAGGCCGCGCTGGACAGATCACGACGTCAGGAGATCAAGACTATCCTGGCCAACATGGTGAAACCCTGTCTCTACTAAAAATACAGAAATTATTTGGGCATGGTGGCACATGCCTGTAATCCCAGCTACTCGGGAGGCTGAGGCAGGAGAATTGCTTGAACCAGGGAGTCAGAGGTTGCAGTGAGCTGAGATTGCATTACTGCACTCCAGCCTGGCTACAGAGGGAGACTCTGTCTCAAAGAAAAAAAAAAGAAAGAAAGAAAAAAAAGAAAAGGCCAGATAGTAAATATCTTAGATGTTGTGAGCCATACAGTCTCTGTCACAGCGGTTCTACTGTTGTTGTAGTGCAAAAACAGCACTGGACAATATGTAAATGAGTAAGTATGGCTGTGTTCCAGTAAAACTTTAGTAAAACAGGTGGCAGGATTTGGCCGTTATGCCGTAATTTACCAAACCCTAGTCGAGGCCATGAGGAAGAGTTATGTTTAAGGCAACCAGAACACAACCAGCGTTGTATTCTTTTTCATTCCTTGTTCATGTAAATTGCTAGTGAGAGAGATGTTCTCTCAGCAGAACTTGAAACCATTGTCATTGGCTGGAGTTTTAAAGTTTTGGGGTTTTTTTTTCCCTTAAATCTCTTGTTAAGCACATATTAAACGTGTCCATGTTCTTTCCATTAAATATCTTGGTTGCCTTCCCAGACTTCAAATTACAGTGAATTTATCCCCCAAAGGATGTTTGGTATCAATTCTCAAGGTGCAATTTGAATGTAGTCTGCTTCCATAATGGAAATAGTATTCCAAATCTTCATTATTTAAGTTCCATAGAAAATAATGAATCATTGAATTGGTTATTACTCAGCACTGTTAAGGCATATACTGAATTCTTTGTTTTCTTGTCTTATAGCCTTATATCAACTCAAAGGATAAAATAGTCTGAAGATTTCATTTTATGACTACATATGAGGCATTAGATTATTATTTTCTGGCCAAATTGTGGTAAACTCAGATTACATTATAATGAAGCTTTTTCCCCCCAATAAGCATTTTATAAAAGGAAAACCTAAAAACAACAACCAGCAAAAACCGTTTATGAATCATTTACCCTAACAATTGTAATAGTTTCCTTGTTACTCCATTCCTGTAGTGATGACCCCCCGCTGCCCCCCCTTTTTTTTTTTGAGACAGAGTCTCCTCTGTTATTCAGGCTGGAGTGCAGTGGTGTGATCTCATGCAACCTCCACCTCCTGGGTTCAAGTGATTCTCCTGCCTCAGCCTCCTGAGTAGCTGGGACTACAGGCGTGCGCCACCACACCTGGCTAGTTTTTCTGTATTTTTAATAGAGACGGGATTTGACCATATTGGTCAGGCTGGTGTCGAATTCCTGACCTCGTGATTTGCCCAACTTGGCCTCCCAGAGTACTGAGATGAGCCCCCTTTTTATAAAACATTCCATTATGTTATCTCCATATAATAGGGATTAGTGGCATCAAATTTTGGGGGGGGGGGGGGAATTAATAGTGCTACCAAGGGTAGCAGTGCCATTTAAATGGGTGGTATGTTTGGGTAGGTAGTTTTTCTGTTTAAAACTCCTAATAAAGTCATCAGTGGTATCCTTCCCTTCCCCACCCACGGGCAACTGTACTGGGGATAGAGGAGACGTGTCAGCAGAAATTGCATTCTCAACATCTCAACTTCCTTGCTCCCTGCCTGAGTGCCTCCTGACCCACAGGCTTACTATAACTAAAGATTCTTGTGTTCTCTTGATTTCTCTAACGCTGTAACTGTGAAATATTTAGTTATCCTCATTCTCTGTTATCTGTCTTTTCTAGAGCAGTGATGTAGGGCAGTATAAAAAGCATGAGTTTTGGAGTCAAAACCACTGTTATGTTGGAAAAGCCATTTAACTTACTTGACCTTCAGTTTCATCTTGTGTAAAATCAGAATAATAATGCTAGCCTTATATTACAGAGTAATTTTGAAACTTTTTTTTTTTTTTGAAATAGAGTGTTGCTCTGTTGGCCCAGGCTGGAATGCAGCGGCACCATCTTGGCTCACTGCAACCTCTGCCTCCTGGGTTCAAGAGATTCTCCTGCCTCAGCCTCCCAAGTAGCTGGGATTATAGGCATGCACCACTACGCCTAGCTGATTTTTGTGTTTTTAGTAGAGATGGGGCTTCACTGTGTTGGCCAGGCTGATCTCAAACTCCCGACCTCAAGTGATCTGCCTGCCTCGGCCTCCCAAAGTGCTGGGATTACAGGTGTGAGCCATCCTGCCCAGCCGTAATTTTGAAACTTAATGAGGATATCTATTAAAGTGCTTTGCAAATTGTGTTTGTCATGTATTCATTATTTTTACTGTTTAACTGTCTGCCCCTGCCTTGTTTTGGAGAGTCTTCTGCCGTCATTAAGATAAGTAAATTCATAGTGCTATTCATCTTGGAACATTCTGTGTGGAGTTATCCATATGAAAAGCAGTTTAATTACGACAGAATGCCAGGGAGCAGTGTTCCCATTGTGTTGAATAAATGGCATCCCCCACAATCACAATCTCAAATACTAAAATCAACAAGGAAAATTCCAAGCAGCTGCCTTTATAACTTCTGATTTGTAGGCCACATTTGAAACCACAGTTTGATTTCTCAGTCTACAGCATTTTAATACATAGGGCAGGTCTTTCTCTATTAGCACACTCTCAAGATCTTTTGTTGATCTTAGTTTGAGTTGCTCCTGAGAACAACTGCCTTCCAATGCTCCCTACATTTTTTTTAATAGCTAATTCTATTTAGAGTTGGATCAAGCCAAGAATAGCCTCCAAGTTTAGTGACCATCTTTGCAGTCATATGCAAATGATGCAATCACAAAAAGAAAAAAGCTGAATTTTATGCAGGTAGATATGAGAGACAGGTAGCTATGAATGCAAGGCTCTAGGACCTTCTGCCATGTAAATTGAGCTAAACCCTTCCCCGAAGCCAGCCAGGAAAACATATGATACCATTTGCAATGGTAGAATGTTGCATGCTGTTCTTCTGTAATTATAATGGCCTGATCCGTGTGGGGTGGGTGAGTCCTGCTTAACAATCGTTAATCTACTGAGTCTTAGTATCAGCCTCCCATCTTGAGGAGCAGCAGTTCTTGGCTGGATGAGTCGGTCTTTGATTTCATTATAATAAGGATAGCTTTGTTAAAATTCTGCTGCGCAGTGGTGCCTAAGGATTCTGGGAAAAGAAGGTTTTTCTTTTTTATTTTTCCCTTTTTTGCTCTGTGGGGGATGAATTGTTTCTCTCTCTTCCATCCCCTAGGTTACTGTTTGTGCTCTCCCTTGATCTCCTGCTTGTCCCTTTATTTCTCCACGTTGTGAAAGTTTCTTTCTGTGTGACCAGGAGTCTGTTTAGCAGACCATATTGTGAGTGAAGGGCCAGCGTTTGTTGCCTGATTTTGGCAACGCCGGGCAGTCAGCTGGGATGTAATTAAGACTCTGAGAACAGGCTGTCTTCTCCACAGGAAGGGCATGTTAGATGGTGCTGGGATTTGGGGCTGTCAGTTTGGCCAAGGCTGGAGACAGAGAGCTAGGGACAGAGATATTTCCTTTCATTTATAATCCCTTTATGTACAGTGTGTGCACTTGGCAAAGTTTACATATAACCCAGTGGCTAGAGCTTACAAGCCAACGCAGTGAAATTAGCATATGTTACATGTATATTTTAGTAATATTTTAAAGCAAGTGCATATTTCCAAAGTGAATTATGCATGGATGACAGCAATAGGGTTGTGTTGCACTGGGTGTCAAATCCCACAACTTTTTGTCGAGACTGTGGATTTTACACTAAAAAGGCAGAAAGACTAAACGAAGTAAAACAGTTTTAATTTTTAACAGTTTGGTTCGGCCCAAGGAGCCAGGCTGTGACAGATATAACTGACATTTGAATAATTGGATTAATTTAGAGAAGGGCAAATCCGGTTTTGACGGTTGTGCTTGTGTGTACGTCTTTTTTTATTATTATTTGCAGGAATGGAGTTGTGTGGTTTAAATATGCACTTTTTGTGATGCCAAGCAAATCTTGAGAAAACATCACAAAATTTATGAAATTATCATTTAAATAGTTTGCTTTAATTTATATGTATGTATATGTGTTCATATAATATTATGCAGTCTTCGTATGTATATGAAAGAAAGTCACCATATATACCTGATTCAACTCTATCAGTAATATTCATATATAGATATTGCACATACAAGCACATTCTTTGTACACTTAGGAACTTAGTAAATCTAGTTTGAGGTAATGTGCGTGATTTCATAGGCAGTATAGAAAATGTGCAGACAAGGAAGCTCACTGTGACATTGGCAAGCCCCTTTCCTCCCCCGTATCAATGTGTGGTAAAACATCACGTGCGGAAGCACAAAAGCCTAATTTGGTATCTGGGGTATCAGTAGCCACATTCTACATGGTTGATTCCTCAGTCCTAAGTTCCTTCGGCTTCATATGACTTTTTAAGTTTCATATATGAAGAAAATCTCAGCAAAACAAAACCAAGTACAGCAGCACCATCATAGCGACTCTCCTCCAGAAATTCTGCTAATGAAATACACCGTCTAAAATCAGCAGGCCAGGTCTAGGACTTGTGGCAGGCAGTCTTGAATTGTGGCTGTGGGCTGGCTCTAAGAGCCTTTTCCCCAGCAGGACATTAATAGACATTAACACTCGGACAAGAAGTGTTGATGTGGGGTTTATAATGTTAGCACCCAGTTAGGCAGGTATAACACATGCTGTAGGAATCTTGTACCAACACATGTGTGTGTTGAGTCAGATTAATGAGAACCATAAAAGGAGAGACGTTACACTCGAGCTGGGAACCTCATCCTACCCTCCTTTACCAAGCAAACCAGTGCTCAGCTGGGTGGCAGTGTCCCGGTGGGCTGTTTTCAGTATTAGCATAAGGAGGGTGTTGGAAAGTTTTGTTTTGCTCTGCTGTTATGTGATCATGAAACCCAAACTGTTAGTCAGTGCTGTGCATTAAAACTCCTTTTCATCTGGTACCGTTCGTCTCAGAGGAACGGAAACTTTCACAATATTCACGACTACACTGTGGGGCAACAGTTATTATTTTCCTCTCTCTAGATTTACCCGACTCTTCTTCAAGTGTTTCTGAATGATTCTGAGACACTTTCTGGTTTATTTTGTAAATGGGGCAATGAAGCATTCTTGTCTCCTGACTGGCTCTCCTTAGAGAATTCTCAAAGCCTTTTAAAATTGTGTGTTTTTCTGGGGCAGCCTTGAAAGTCCCAGGAGTGAAGTTGCCATCTGTCCTTTATATTAAAAGAATCTTCTGTATTGTATACCTGATGTGCTTGTCCCAGAGATAGATGTTGTTAATTAAAGGACAGCATTTGTCCTTTATCTGAAATAAATCTCTTGCCTGAATAACCATTTCCCAAGCCTTAGGAAACAGGTAAGGACATTCAGCCCAGAGCCCTGATGTTTACTAAAGGTCCTTGGTCTAGTATCTGTCCCTCAGCATTCACTACATCAGATGTGTAGATTAGAAAATTACTTATTTTTTGGGGGCAGGGGGTGGGGCTTGTTTTCTATTAATTCATCTACCAAGCTTATGGCCTTTTGCATGGGTGTAAGTGAATGAACATAACATATACTGTTATTGGTAGTTTGGGCCTTTTTTGTGACGATTCACAAACAGCAAGTTCCCAGACATTCTCACCACACTGCATCTTTATGCAATAGATGTGACAGCACCTATATCCTCCAGTGTCACCTCTCTGCTACTGCACACTCTCAGTTCCTATACCTTCTGCCCCTGGGAAAAGAAAAATGCAAACATCTGCCCACAGCAAACAGAGCCAGAGTTCCGCCAGACCATAGCTAGAATATGTATAGGGAGAAAGAACGCCTCGCCCTTAGCCTGCTCCGTCTCTCTCTCTCAGGAAACGCAGAAAATACTGTATCTCTTAATAAGGAAGAGCAGTTAGTGTAACGTGGCTGTGAACTGCTGTCTGAAAGTGTGCTCGCCTCTGTAGTTGCTAGGCACAGAGGAGCAGGCTAGCCAGGGCCTTGCCACAGACCAACTTCAAGGAAAGAGGAAAAGAGTGCACCGGCAGAGACTCTGGACTGAGGAACACGTCCGGGGGAGGAGGCGAGGTGTGGCCGGTGGTTCTTTTGTTGGTAAGGAAGACCCTGAGATCGCCTGTGGTGTGGGGAGGAGAGTAGTAGATTGGACTGTAATTTTCTGGTGACCTAATGATCCAAACTAAAGCTCAAGATTGATAGGCAATGATACCTATTTAAGAGGGAATTCCAATTATGTACAGTTCTCCATCATCATTTTCCCCCCTTAGTCATATGGACGAGGAATTGGGCAGATGACATACAAGAGGGAAGCCGGCTTGGGTGAAAAGACAACAGGGGCCCGGTAGGAGGCCCACTGCTGTAATCCCAGCACTTTGAGAGGCAAAGGCGGGCAGATCACCTGAGGTCAGGAGTTCCAGACCAGCTTGCCCAACATGGTGAATCCCCATCTCTACTAAAAATGCAAAAATAAGCCAGTCTTGGTGGCAGGCGTCTGTAATCCCAGCTACTCGGGAGGCTGAGGCAGGGAGAATTGCTTGAACCCAGGAGGCAGAGGTTGTAGTGAGCCAAGATAGCACCATTACACTCCAGTCTGGGTGACAGAACAAGACTCCATTTCACAAAAAAAAAAAGAAAAGAAAAAGACAACAGGGATGGTGGTGGCTGTGGCAAACAGGTGGGCACTTATGCGTCTACAAGGGACAGTCACTTCCAACTCCAAACAGTTATTACCTTACAGGGATATTGGCCCAGGACTGCAAGGCTTTAGATTTTTCAGTGAAAGCTGCAAATGTGAAACTTCTTTAGTTTTCAGTATTGGCAGATAATTCACTGTTTTAAAACAGTGAAGATAAAACTCAACTGTAGTTGGATGTAGTTTATGGGCTGCTAGTTTGCACACACTTATATACATAATGCAGCAACATAAGTGGGAATATTCTAAATAATAAACAGACATTGTGGAAACATTTTTTAAAAATAGTAAGAAACTGAGCCCCAAACAACTATTCACGTGTTTAGGTATTTCCCTTTGGGTCTTTGTTTACTGCATATACGTTTTATGTATATGTTTTAAAAGAGTTGTAATCATAGGAGCCTGTGATTTTCCTTTACCATTAAAAGCACTTTCTTTATGTAATTTATAATGGCTATTGGATATTCCGTTAAGGGGATGTATTATAATAGGCAAAATCATTTCCTTATTGTTGGACATTTAAGTTGCTTTTGATTTCACATCGTTATAAGTAATGTTGCAATTACGTATTTGCTTATACTGCTTTTTTCTTATTTTGGATTAGATCCTTAGAAAGTAAAAGGAGGATTACTACGTCCAAAGATATGAATGTTTTTATGGCTTTTGGTGCATATTGCCAGATTGCTTTCCAAAAGCGTTGCACCAATTTACACTGCAATCAGCAAAGTATACAGTTATCCTTGAAGCATTATTATATTTTAGAGATTTTTTTCCTTCTAAATTGGTAGGTGAAAATTGGACTTCATTGATGTTTGAGTTTGCGTTTCTTGGGGTTTTCCCATTAATCTGTCAACTAATTGTATTTCTTCTTATAACATCTGTATTTTCTAAGGTTAAATTTTGTTGAGGTTTTGTTTGCTTTGTGGGTATGTGTGTATTTTTAAAGTTCTCTTTATAACAGTTGATAAAGAATTTGGGAACAGCCCCCTTGGCAAGGCCTTCCTCCAGGGGAGCCCCCTGTCTCAGCAGTACTGCAGCTGCCACTTTTAACTGTGTGTTAACTTGGAGTTGGGCCAGGGCCTAAGCAGGATCCCCTTCCTGAAGAGGGGCTCTTGTGTGTCTGGTGAACCACAAGCTCAGGGCTGTATCTGCCAATATGTTTTTGGCAGAGCTGTCTAATAAAATCCCATCCGCACTGTTCTATGAAATGCAATCACAAATTTGGATGATGATAACCTGATGCCATTTTTTGGTAACAGCTAATCTCCATGTCTTAGATGGCTTTTGTTCATTGCCTCCGCCTTCCCTCCTTCACCACTCTGCTTGGTGCACGTTTTAACTACAAATGATGTATAATCTGAGTTTCCTGTAGCATGGTCTAATGGAAAGGCACTGAGCCAGTCATATGGGGACAGGGGTTCTGTTATTGGCACTGCCCTTTGTTTAAGAATAGCTTGTCAGCCACAACAAATATTTATCCTGTGCTGAAATGCTCTTTTAGCATTCTTCATGTATTCTTGAATCTTCATGACAGTCCTGTTAGTATTATTATCCTCATTTGGGTGAGGAAGCTAGGGCTCAGAGTATTGGAAATTTCCAATATGTGTGTTAGAAAGTATGATATTGGACAAGTGTTTCCAATACTTGTGTTGAACATACTGGAAATACTTGTCCAGTATCATCCTTCCTCTCTCTGAACTAAAAATGAGTTTATTATTTCTAGAAATCTGTCTCCCCATCTGCAAAATGGAATTGCCTCTCTTCAACTCAGAATGGTGGCATGGAACTGAAATGATGCCGTGTCTGTATTAAGCTGCCTTGAGTATTGAAATCCAAGACAAGAAATTGTAGTTATTAACCAGTTCACCTCTGTGGCTCTCGGCTTCTTCGTTAATTAAATGTAGGGACTGAACCAGATTCATTTCATTGGTTACTTTCGGCTACGACATTTCCCCATCAGCCACAGACTCAAATGTTGGTGGAAAAAGCCTATGCGGTTCCCAGAGGCTGTGCTACTGCATGTGAAATCAGCTCTACATTTTAGGTACATCTGTCCCTCTCAGCTAGTGTTCTTAGGAAGAACGTGCAAACTTTTAGGAAGGAAAAATCTCACTCTTCAGTGTTTGTAGAGAGTGCAGGGAAATTCTCTTAATGGAAGAGCAGGGATACCATTGTCTGGTGGCCACTTTAAAGCCATATGGAGTTGATTGCTTTTGGCTTTGGAGACATTGTGACCTCTTAAAATATATTTTTCTAAAAAGGAATATACCTTATTTCTGTTTTTCTTTATACTTCATCCTCAGGTAGGAACTTAACCAAGGTGTTTAACAGAGAAAGTAAGGCATTGACTGAGCTCCACACAAAAATGCATTCTGGCTTGTTTTCATACATATCATTAAAAAAATAGGGGTTCATGATCCCATATGGCACTTAGCCTCCTAAGCAGAGATCATCAGCCATAGGACGAGAAGCAGGTGGCCTGGCACCGAGAGCAGAGGTTATTTTTGCTACTGGGCTCCTGCCATTTCAGAGTTTAACAGTGGCAAGTCTACTCAGCAGGAGGCTGACCCCAGATGCTCTCCCCTTGGTGGAGATGGAACCTTCCCATGTCCCACCTCCGCTGCTGGGAGTAAACCTGATCAAATCTAGGCCACAGTTAGACTCCCAGAAAGTCTCTGTCTAAGCTTATTCCCATTTGCTACTTCAATACTACTTACAAATCCGATTCATCTGGGGTGAAGTAACAGACTTAATTGTTCACCCATCCTGGGTGGCTCTTGAAAGCCTGTGATGATGATATCTTGGCAATTTTTTTTTTAGGAGAACCCTAGTGCAACAGGTTGGAAAGGCCTAGTTTTGAGGATGGTGTTGAGAGACCAGATGTGTGGAAATTTGGATTCTGCCTCTGGCTCTGCCTCTCCCTAGAGCTCAGACTCACTGTTTGTAATATGAAGAGATTTGGGCTATGTCTGGGATTTCAGATTCAAATGCCAACAGGCAAGTAACAAAAATGAATGAGAAGGGAAAAGAAAGGAAGAGGAAGACTCAATGGAAAGGGGCAGGAGGGAACCTTGGGGCGAGTGTGGAAATGCATATCATGATTGGATGATGGTTATAGGAGCATATACATTTTTCAAAACTTGTAGAACTTCTGCTTAAGATCTATCCACTTTAAAATGAGTGAAATGGACTAGGTGGTAAACTGCAGAGCATATACTTCATTTAAAGGGGACAATGATGAGCTCTAGCCGATGGCTTCTTTTCAGAATATGGGCCCAGTATTGCTACATTTTCAAGTAAAGCCAGAAATTCACATATTTATATAGAATCTCAGGATATGTAGATGTATGGGCCCTGCTTGGTCAAGCAAAATGCAAGTTTTGTGATCTCTGAACTTTGGGCTTCTTAATTTGACTCTAAGGATCATTTTAGCCTCAACATTGAATGATGCCAACTTGCAGTGAGACTTCGGACAAAAAGATTAAACTTGCCTACACCTCAGTTTTTTTCACCTGTAAGTTGTTGCTAATGCATGACTAATAGTACAGGGGTCTGATTTAGAGCATATGAGGTACCTTGTACAAAGGCACTTTGATACGTGAATAAGTAACATAAAAATGCAAGTCACTATTGCCTTTTTTATTATGATAAAGAATTATTTCCATTTTTAGAATTGTTATTGTTCAGAATTGAAGCAGTAAACTTACTAAAGATGGCTAATAAAAACATCAAGAATTCACCATGAGTAAATGACTTGCCTTGCAAATGATCATGCAAACCTTTCATTATCCTTAGAGGGGGAATGTTTCTGTTGCGTGTGACGAAAGAAGAGGCATTTCATTTGTACAGCTGCTCATATAAATTGCAAAAAACATGGGAGCTGAAGTCCAGGGTACAGCAATAGCATATAAGGAAATGAACTTGATGCTATATTAAAGATTCCTTGTCACATGCACTCACTGCCTAGGATTTGGAATGCTCCAGCCTTGTCACTGACATTTTGTGAACAAGCAGCCTGTATTGGATGGTGATAAATGGATTATCTTAAATGTCATTCTGCACTGTTTTAGAGTTGCAAAGAGAGTTTTGATATTGAGTTGTTGGTTAGTATATTCTGTATCAATCCTTTATGATGAAATAATCTCCTCAAGTTACATCCAGAAATGTCAAAGTTGCTTATTTCTTCAATCACCCGTAGCAGTGTTTCCATTACAAGATATGCAGAGAAGATTGTGTAATAATGTCAAACTATTTATAGAAACATTTCCTAGGAATCTCTATTCTCCTTGAGTTGTTTGTGTATTTAATAGTAGAGATTTGTTTTTATATGTGTATATATATATTTCTGTTTCTAAACTGACTTCAGCTGAGGATGTTGTACTTTAGTTTTTATATAGAGCACATTGAAAACTTGATAATATTAGCATTCAACAACTAAAACTAAGGCCAAGCCAACATTGCGTAAATAGAAAGATTCACATATTTTGGGTTTAAATATTGTAAATTTTTTTTTTTTTGGTATTGCCGTTGCAGCTGTGTCCTAACGGTTGTAAAGTTGTTATATTCATAACAAATTTAAACCTGTTTATTTAGTTTAAAGTAATATGCAATACTTTGCCCCAAGTTTTATTATTTATTTTATACTAATTTCTGCATTATTTTATCTTTAATATTTTTTGATACTCCAAGTTTAATAAAATTATTTCTATTACACAGAATTCAGTCAGTTGTATAAAGCTTTGGTCTGGTGGATTTGTGTGGAAAGAAGCACAAAGTAGATTTTGAAAGCATATCTCACGTTTTACTTGGCAAAGTTATTCTAAATATTGGCTTTCTTCTCTGAAGATAAGATCTTTCTAGACACAGATACTGAAAATACTCAATTTGTCTATACATAGTGTCTCCCTTCAGCCTCTCTCTGCTCTACTAATCTTACCCTCATCCCCTCATTCTACAGTCCTTAAAAAAAAAAAAGACATGTAATATATATTTTAAAAATCAAAACAATATAAATAATATTAGATTGGACCATATAAAATTACTATTTTTGTAGATCCAAACAGTTACATATGAGCAATTTTATATGGTTCACTCAAACAGTGAAGATTTATATTATATTTACTACATGCCAAACATGTGCTGGATGTATATGAATACATGTACTGATTATAGCAACTCTGTAAGTAGGTACTATTATTACCCCTAGCCTACAGATGAAAACTTTGAGGCACAAATTGATTAAGTAAGTGTCAGAACCAGGCAGCCTATCATCAGTGTCTTTGCTCTTCAGCAGGACTCTGTGCTACCTCTCCAAAAAAGCAAAGATCCTTGGCTTTCCCCACCCCAGTGTAGTGCTTTTCACTGCAAAAATTTAATTATGTCTTTCATCTCACATGTCTTAATGTAGTATTCCTTTCAGCTATTCTAATCAAATGTATTATTCTTTTCCTTTATAGTTTCTGTGTATCTTTCTTAAGAACAACTTTCTTTAAAAACTCTGTTTTTAAAGAAATTCACTTTAATGGAATTCTGATGCTTTCATAGTTTGTTTTCAGTGTTTACCTATTTAATCCACCTGAACTTTACCTTTGTGACTGGTTGTTGGGTAGGTATTAACTTTATTATTAGTTTTTCAAATGGATAGTCAATTGACCACAACACCTTTTATGGAATAAACCATTCTTGCCTCCACTGATTTGAAAAGACACTTTTATCATATGCTAAATTTTCGTAAATTTATGTGTCAGGGTTTTTTTTGCCTAATTACCAGAACTTTATGTGTTTTTAGATTTTATAGGGCCTGCCCCCTCCATTTTTTTTTTTTTTTAGAAAATTTTGTTAACTGTTTTCATGCCATTTTTGTCAGATGAATCTTAGATTCAGATAGTCAAATTCCATAAAAAATTTTAAATCCTGTTGACATTTTTATTAAAAATGCATTGAATTTATAGATATATGTTAGATAATTTTTTAAAAATCTCCCCTCATCTATTAACATGTTTATCTCTTCATTTATTTATGCCATCTTTTGTGTTCTTAAGTGAGTTTTAAAATTTTTCTTCACATCCTTTTTTATTTCTAGATATTTGTATTTATTGCTATTGTAATGTAATTACAGATATGTTTGGGAAGCTGTTGAGTTTTTACATTTATCTAGTTACTGTACTAAATTTTGTTAGTTCTGGTAGTTTTTCATTTGATTCTTCTGGAATTTCTAAGTAAGGAATTAAATAATCTAAAATAAAATGTTGTTGCCTTTTTCTTTCCAATATCCTTTTGTTGGTCTTTTTTCCTGTTTTAGCTGATATTTTTTGAATGATGTTAACTAGTAGTAGGGATAATAGGCATCCTTGAATTTTTTTTTTCTGTTGTTAATTAGTATATTTCAAATGTTTTGCAGTTAACCTTGAGATCTGCTGAGATTTCTGATTAATATCCTTTATAAAGTAAAATAATTCTTACTCTCTTTAATTCTCTTTAATGGTTGTTGCATTTAATCAGATACTATTTTGAGGGGAGGAGGATATATACTGAGATGATGACATGGGTTTTCTCCTTTATTCTTTAAATGTGGCATGTTACATTAGTGGATCTTTTTGAACCATCCTTGCATTCCTGAAATAGAGCTTACTGTATCTTGATGTAATATATGCAGGAACTTGATTTGGTGATATTTTATGTATAATTTTTTATACTTGATATTTTTCTATAGCAGTGTTTTCTGATGCTCTCTGACCCTAGTTAACAGGTCTCAGTAGAACTCCTTCATTCCTAACATTTCTGTGATGTTACTGTTTTGAAGTTTGTCCAAAGTTTGATTGGCTTTTGATTATTTTAGCATTAAGGCTTTTGCATGGAATTTCCCTCAAATCTTTGAAGTTTATTTCTGTTTATAGCTTCCCTTAGGAAAGGCCTAAGTTTACTCTTTCAACTTTTTGCTCTTGCCTCCTACGTGACTTCTTTGTGGGGAAAGAGTATAAATATTTCTTTGAACCATGATGAGTATAGATATTTCTTTGATCCCTTTATGAAACCTGTAATTGTCCCTTTTCATTTGGAAAGAATAAACTTTTCTTGCTCATCATTCTTTATGCATATAACTATAGTTTTAGTTAGTCCTGATTTATATGCAGTGTTCCCCTAAAAAGAGATATTTACTTTTTTTTTTTTTTTTTTGAGACAGGGTCTCACTTTGTAGTCCAGGTTGGAGTGCAGTGGTACAGTCATAGCTCACTGCAACATCAAACTCCTAGGCTCAGAGGATCCTCCCACCTGTCTCCCAGGTAGCTAGCACTACAGGCATGCACCACCATGACTGGCTAATTTTTTATTTATTTTTTTTGTAGACACGGGGGTCTCACTGTATTGCCCAGGCTAGATATTTAGTATTTTATGTTGAGAAACAGTAGGTTTAGAGAAGACAATATTGTTTCATTGTATGCATGTATGTCACCCTTGGCAAATATCACCAATCTCTATGCACATTTTCCTTCTAAACTTGTGTATAGCCTTCTTAACACAGCACATCAAATAGCTACTACCAATTGATTGACACTTGAAATTTAAATGAGACCTATTTGTGCTTCCTAGTATGGAAATAGCATTCATTGGAAGCCAGGAGTCCTAAGCTTTCAGTCTCTAACTTGCAGTGTGAAACATTAAGCTATTTCAAAACTTAATCTTAGTTTCTGCAGCTATACAATGAAGAGATTAAACTGGATAATATAATGGATTTTCTGGTTCTGTTTACATATGCTCCTTCGTTATTTCAGGGCCAAACATGAGGATTTGTAAATCTCGACTAAACTGTGTTTGTAACTTTATTATTAATATTTTGTTGTTTTCTTGTTCAGTTATATTTTTGAGATTCTAAATACATCTGCCCTTTAGCTAATTCTCTTTTGTGGCCCAGTACTTTCTCTTACTTTTAAAATTAATAAAGGCTTATTGTAGAAAATTTGAAAATTGTAGAAAAGCACAAAAGGAAAATAAAAATTATCCATAATTGCCAGGCACGGTACCTCACATCTGTAATCCCAGCACTTTGGGAGGCCAAGGCGGGTGGATCACCTGAGGTTAGGAGTTCAAGACCAGCCTGGCCAACATGGTGAAACCCTGCCTCTTCTAAAAACATAAAAATTAGCTGGGCATGTAGCCGGGCGTTGTGGCATGTGCCTGTAATCCCAGCTACTCAGGAGGCTGAGGCATGAGAACTGCTTGAGCCCAGGAGGCAGAGGTTGTAGTAAGCCAAGATCATGCCGCTGCACTCCAGCCTGGGCAACAGAGTGAGACTCTGCCTCAGGAAAAAAAAAAACAAACTCCATAATCCTACCACCCAGATGGTTAACATTTGGTGTATGATTAGAAATATTTCTGTTTTTAAAGTTGTTATGCTCTTTTTCATAGAATATTTTTACATACATCACTGAAGAATGATTTTCCTCAGTATATACAATCATTTATTCTTATCCTATCTCTTTAGGGTTTCACTTTTAAATATTATGACAGACATCTTTTTATAAGAATCTTTGATGCCTTCTTGAACAGATTTCTAGATATGGAATTACTAGGTGAAGGAGAATGTACATTTTAAATTCCTAACAAATTACAGGTTCTTGAAAAATATGTATGGAATGGATTTTTGAATAAAGTATTCCCAATTTGATTTCTAGAAAGGTGGACCAATTTACAGTGTTTTCAAGAGTTTTTTATAATGCCTCTCCCATCTCAAATTTGGCAGCATGGAATATTACAGTTTAAAAACATCTTTTCCAGTTTTATGGGCTAAAAGTAACAGAATTTCTTTATCACTACTGTGGTTGGGCATTTTCCGTTTTTATGGCTGTGTGTGTGTGTGTGTGTGTGTGTGTGTGTATGTTTGTGTGAATGTCTTGTCTTCTACATTTTCCCCTTCCTTTTCTGACCTATACATGTTCAGTGTTAACAGCTGCAGTGGCTATAAAGCTCATTATCAAAGTGTTGCTACATAATTTACAATTATACCTAACTTTGGGTAAAAATCCCAACATGGAGGTCAGAAAGAGACCCAGAAGTCTCTGTACATCTCGCATGACTTTACTTGCGCTAACTCTGCCTTCCTAAATTACAGTCTATAATTAAGAAGTGCTAGTCTCCTGGCTAACTCCTATGGTTATTTTTGAAGCTCCTTGGATGCTTGCACCCTTCCAGAGGGCTGTTACTTGGCCCCCGCTCTCTGGAAGCTCATTTGCTTCCACAGGAAGCCTTAAGCCAAAAGCACATGGACTTATTCAATCTGGTGTCTGGATCTTAAAACCTGGCTGCTCAGTTTATGATGCTCACCAATAAAACACTCATGGCTCTTCTTGCCATGAAGAGAACCAGGCTTGCTTATCTTGGCTTCATGTGTCACCTTCGTGAATCAAATAAGAAGGTAGAACTAGTCCCACCCTTAAGTCAAGAAGAACTGGTTAGTCATGAAGTGAAGCCACATGACTCGGCTCTTTTCTATTGTCTTCTAATTGCTTCCGACTAGAATCCCTGGATTTCTCCCACACTCTTCTGGCTTAATGCTATTTGGCTCCTTTTACCAAACAATTGTGAAATTAGTAACCAACCTCTGCTTGCTGATGACATTGTTTGAAAGCCTTTTGCTACCTGGAAACCAGAGTGGCTGCGAAGAGACCCATTATGCGTTTTTCATGTTCAGTGCTAGGCAAAGAGGTTATACTCTACATGTGTACTCTAAGCTAAGGAGGCTGCCATGCGGGGAGGGGAAGGGCTGAAATCCGATGCACGTGCCCCTCTTCAAACCTGGGAGATTCTATTTGCCAATCAAAGGCACCTTTTTCTAATTCGCCCAGAGGTGCTGAAAAGGCTGCTGAGACTCTGCTTAACTGCCTGAACAAGTTACAGAAGCGCCTCTCCTTCCAAGCAGGTTAGGATCCACAAAGCTGTACATCAGACCTCCTGTTTGGAAATCTAAGGTGGCATTAATCAGCCGCTGGGAGTGCAATCTGTTAGGGACAGGCTTTTACTCTAGTATTTAGGTTTGTTCTTACCAGTAAATCTAAATAGAAAGTTCCTAAGTAGCTTCCGTATTTAAATAGCTCAAAATACAAGAGGCTTATTTGTTTAATCGCAGCATTGTTTTTCTTTCCCAAAGCAACCATAACTGAGACAGGATTAGATGCAAAAACCACTTGTTGATACAGTTTAGAATTGTAAAATTCTAAATCTCAACAGATTCGTATTATACGCAAGTATAAAGAGAGTGTAGCTAGTTTTCCTCAAAGAGAAAGCATGGATTCTCCACAGTATTTTTGGCCCAACAAGCCATTATTAAATGTGAAGAGAAATTTTAGGCTGGGCACCGTGGCTCACGCCTCTAATCTAGCATTTTGGGAGGCTGAGGCAGGAGGATCACTTGAGGCCAGGAGTTCGAGACCAGCCTGGGTAGCATAGCAAGGCTCTGCCCATACAACCAATTTAAAAATTAGCTGGCTGTGGTGGTGTGTGCCTGTAGGCCCAGCTAATCAGAAGGCTGAAGCAGGGAGGATCACTTGAGCCCAGGAGGTTGAAGCTGCAATAAGCCGTAATTGTGCCACTGCACTCCAGCCTAGGCAGCAGAGCAAGACCCCATCTCTAAAAAAAATGGGGGTAGAGTTCTAATGACATCCAAACGCCCATATTCCCTGGTGTTCCCCCAAATTGTTGCAACAAAAATGCAAAGCCATTTACCCTCTAGTAATGTCAGTAAACATGAAGGAAAACCTGAAGCCTTCCTGCTTAAGAGGCATTCTGAGGCCTGGCATGGTGGCTTACGTTGTCATCCCAGCACTTTGGGAGGCCAAGCTGGGCAGATCACCAGAGGTCAGGAGTTCGAGACTAGCCTGGCCAACATGGTGAAACCCCATCTCTACTAAAAATACAAAAATTAGGGCTGGGTGCGGTGACTCATACCTGTAATTTCTGCACTTTGGGAAGCCAAGGCAGGTGGATCACCTGAGGTCCGGAATTTGAGACCAGCCTGGCCAAAATGATGAAACCCTATCTCTACTAAAAATACAAAAAATTAGCTGAGTATCGTGGCAGGCACCTGTAAGTAATCCCAGCTACTCAGGAGGCTGAGACAGAAGAATAGCTTGAATCTGGGAGGTGGAGGTTACAGTGAGACGAGATGGCGCCACTGCAGTCTAGCCTGGGCAACAAGAGCAAAAATCCGTCTCAAAAAAAAAAAAAAAAAAAAATTAGCTGGGCGTGATGGTGTATACCTGTAATTCCAGCTACTCTGGGAGGCCGGGGCGGTAGAATCATTTGAACCCAGGAGGCCAAGGTTGCAGCGAGCCGAGATCGTGCCAGTTCACTCCAGCCTGGGTGACAGAGTGAGACTTTGTCTGAAAAAAAAAAAAAAAAAGCCATTCTAAGCTTCATTTCAATATCTCCATCCTGGACCTTAGAGAAAAATTCAGTCCTTACCTCACCACACTCTTATTAGAAAGCATCAAGGAGGAGGTGTTCTAAATTATTCTCAACCTTATTGTGGATGAAGGTGAAGGGTTGCACCCTTGTGAGAGGGCACGGTACGCCTCCAATACACCTCTTTTCTTTTGTCTGCCCCACGTTTGTGACTATGATGTCCTAAAGCACTTTATATGAGACTTAGATTTTCTTTTTTCATGGTGTAAGTGAAATATGAAGTAATCTTGATTAGACCTTTTGTTCATATAACGAATGAACCTGTGAAAACCTTGATGATATTCATGTGTCTAATGTTATCATCGGAGGTGTTTCAGTGAAACAGCTTAACTTTAGGGTTCAGAGAAGCTTCGTTCTCACACCAGATCCAGAAGTTACTATTATAATACTTGCTTGCATGAACTTGTTCATGGTACTCACTGGTACAAATTTATGGCTTCAAGTGATAGAATGCTCAGTAATACTGCTCTCTTGGAAGCTGTGCCCAGGAAACTTAGTTTCCTAACTGGGCTCTGCAGCTGTCGAAACTTCATCACCTTTCACCTGAATCTCTACGACGCTTTGCAAATGAGGAGCTGCTGAGAAAAACATGCAGCTCAAGCTGGCAAAGTTTTAAGTGGGTAAAGCTTATAGTGTTAAGATCATAGCCCCAAATTACTTAAGGGCTTCTGCTAACATGAAAATAAGACTCTTGATGCTGAGAGATTGGATATTCAGATAGATTTTTTTATGAAGGAAATAAATATTTCAACATGCAAACACTACCCAAGCGGGTAGTGATGCTTCAAAACAGGGTCAGAGGTCAGGTGTTTTTTTTTTCCTGTTTGTGTTTTTTGGGACGGCTCCAAGTTTAAAGGTATTACACATCACTACCTACCTGGAGCCTCACATGGTAAAGTAATTACTGCTAGCTAGTGGAAAATATGTACATTCATTTTTATTTCCAAAGATCCTGAGATTTCTCTGCGCTTTTTGTGGTCCTCATTATAAAAAGTATATTATGAGGAATGATGGTTTTTCTCCATCCTAACAGTAAAAGAGTCAAGCTGAAAATGCATGTCTGATACTCAACTTTTTTAACAAACTTAATTTTGGAGGAATAAATAAGCATAGAATGTATTTATTCTTTAGAGACTAGTAGAGTTCATTTTTATAGTTTGCCTTTAAAACATGCAACAGACCCCTAGGGTACTGGATAATTTTTAGAGGAGACGCTGACCTAGTGGTCAGCCAGTTTGAGGGAATTGGGGCTCAGGATGTCTTCAGGCAAGCATAAGGATGTGTGGCATACATTGTTCTAAAACTTTTAAACACTGACTTTCTCAGTGGAACGGAATTTGGGTGACTGTTGGAATTGCTAAACAGGACTTAGAGTTTCAGAAACCCTTTTCTCTCTGCCTTCAAGTGGGGAAAATAATTATTTGCTGAGTAATTAATTTGTAAACACACACACACACACACACACACACACACACACGCACACACACACCCCCACCACCACCACCAAAGATAGTAAGCTCAGATCTCTGCAGAGACCAGCAGGTAATGTCAACCAGTGAAGCAGGGTTGGTGTAATATACTAGGGAGTTGTTGTAGGGACAAGAAAGAACTAGAAAGCACACCCTGGTCTAAGAGGACAGCCAGCACCCCGCTCCCAGCCAGCTGCTGCTGTGAGAGAATGTGAGCCCACTGTTGTGTACGGCTCAGGATTTTTGTTTGTTTCCAAAAGAAGCCAGAAGTCCAGATGCTTATGTGAAAGGTATTTTTATAAAAATTTTGGCAACTAATTTAAAACACTGAAAATGTATTTGAGGGCTAGCTGTGGCCTACAAGCCACTAGGTTGTCATTTCAGCTTTCAGAAATTGCAAAAGATAGAGTCAGCTGCTTAGTGGCCGTACCTTCCCATTCTCCACGGGAGGTGTTTGGAGCCGGCTGCATTTGAAACAATGACTGTTCTGTGGTTTAAAACCCTATTGTGGAGAACACAGAGTTACTCTGAAATTGAGGGCAGCTTGTCTCATTTATATCATTGCTTTTTAGTGACATAGATCCTTCGCTAAGGCCAACTTTTAAGGGAGTCAAGTTGCAGAAAAGTTTACAGGGCATAACCGCCCTCACCTGGCTTTTCTTACTGACTTTTAACCCATCACAAAGTAATTACTTTCCCTCCTTTATCCCTCCATTGGAAGGTGGCATTTTTTTTTTTTTTTTTTTTGTGTGACTCAGTCTCTCGCCCAGCCTGGAGTGCATTGGCGCCATAACAACTCACTGCAGCCTCGACCTCCCCAGCTCAAGTGATCCTCCCACCTCAGCCTCCTGAGTAGCAGGATCTACAGCGCACATCACGATACCTGACTACTTTGTATTTTTTGTAGGGACAGGGTCTTGCCATGTTGCCTAGCCTGGTCTCAAACTCCTGGGCTCAAGCCCATCCTCCTGACTCAGCCTCTCAAAGTGTTGGGATTACAGGCATGAGCCACTGCGCCCAGCCAGAATGTGTTACTCTTTAAAGTACATTGCGAGGCAGGACCGTGTTCGCATTGCCTTTCCCAGAGCCCCTAAGCGTCAACTGAAGTTGGATTTTCTACTGCAGTCAGACAGAAATTTCAAGTTTCATAATGATCAGCTAGACCAGAAAAGATCTTAGACTAAGTCAGTGATACTGGGATATGATTATTTTAAATATTTTAATATTGATTCTTTTGGGGTATTTTGGATTGTTTAGCCGTTACTTTTTCTCTTGGCATCTGAGGTTTCAGGACTCGGAGTAAAATGATGGAAACATGTTTGTTTTTCAGGGCAGAGAGGAGTGGCGGTGAGTAGAGCAATTACATTGTGTCCTCAGCTGCCATTGATGTCCTTCCAAATAGGTGAAGTTTAGTTTAAAACCTGCCATCAATTCCTGGCCTCTGGCAAGAGTGGTACAAGGTTACCTGTTTGTTTCAGTATGTGTAGGGAGGGGCCAGGGCTTGGGGAGAGAGAGGGTGGCAATTAGTCAGTGGCATTTATGACCCATTTATAAAATACAAATGAAATAATTGGTTACAAAATCATGACAAGCCTTCACTTGTCTTTTAAAAACTTGTTCTCAACACACTGTGAAACTTTATGGACACGTTTTTGTAGAAAATGAGGAAGAGACCGAGCCAAAGCATTCAACCTGAGAGTAGCTATGGCGGTGAAGATTACCCAAGTATGTTTCCCATTCTCATCTCAGATGCCCGCATTAGTATTGTAGATCCAGAAACGGGGAATCTGTAGATTCCTCACCCAGGGAGTTGCCACAGTTTTGGTGCAGGCTGACCAGATATGAGAAAGAAAAAATTTTCCCACAAATCTTTAAATGCATGGGAGCCCTCTGGGGTCTTTGCTGAGATTTGAGCACCGTGTGTTTATAAATAAAAGAACAACAAACAAAAGGCAGCATTCTCTGGCAGTCCCTTCCTTCCTGCTGTGTGAGGTGGCATCGGGAAAATTAATGCCAAGGTTGACACCAAATGTAGGGCCTGGGTGATTTTCTGTTTTCCCAATCCCCTTTCAGTTCTCCACCTCTCACCCTTAGTCTTTCTCTCCTTCCCCACCTCTAGAGAGAGGATGTTTCCTGAATAAAATGAAAATCATAGCTTTTATGTATTTTATATTACATAATATAAGCTAATTATATTTTTAAAGTCAGATCTGTTGGACGTATAACTGGAAGCTAATTTTTAAAAGAATCTGGCCATACCTTTGATAAGGAAGTTCTTGGCCTAAAAAGTGTAACCCGGCCAGGCCCAGTGGCTCACGCCTGTAATTCCAGCGCTTTGGGAGACTGAGGTGGGTGGATCACAATGTCAGGGGTTCGAGACCAGCCTGTCCAAGATGGTAAAACCCCGTTTTTACTAAAAATGCAAAAAGTAGCTGGGTGTGATGGCGCGTGCACCTGTAGTCCCAGCTACTCAGGAGGCTAAAGCAGGAAAATCGCTTGAACCCAGGAGGCAGGGTTGCAGTGAGCTGAGATCACACCACTGTACTCCAGCCTGGGCTACAGCAGAGTGAGACGCCTTTGAAAAATAAAAGAGTGTAGCTCCCAGTTTTATCACAGTTGTTTCCTTTAGTTTTGAAACATTCTTCAACATTTCAGGTTCATGATCAAAAATGGCTGACTGGATTTAAGTCCTTTATTTTCTACACTCCTAAGCAAAATTCGGAAAAACTGGCCGGTCTAGTTTAGAGAACGCTGATGTGGAAGTATTTTCACCATGTATGCCTACTGTAAATCCTTTGCTTCTAGTGCTAGACTATTCTAGTTTTTCTTTCTTTTTTCCAGTATTTTTTTAATCATACTAAAACTTTATATATATATATATAATATATATACACACACACACACACACACACACACATATATATATATATATTTATTGCATTTTAGGTTCTGGGGTACATGTGAAGAACATGCAGGATTATTGCATAGGTACATACATGGCAATGTGGTTTGCTGCCTCCATCCCCATCACCTATATCTGGCATTTCTCCCCATGTTATCCTTCCCCTACTCCCTACCCCCCCACTGTCCCTCCCCTAGTCCCCTGCTACAGACATCAGTGTGTGATGCTCCCCCTCCCTGTGTCCATGTGTTCTCATTGTTCAGCACCCGCCTATGAGTGAGAACATGTGGTGTTTGATTTTCTGTTCTTGTCAGTTTGCTGAGAATGATGGTTTCCAGGTTCATCCACGTCCTTACAAAGGACAGGAACTCATCGTTTTTTATGGCTGCATAGTATTCCATGGTATATATATGCCACATTTTCCCTGTCCAGTCTATCATCGATGGGCATTTGGATTGGTTCCAAGTCTTTGCTATTGTAAACAATGCTGCAAAGAACATTCGTGTGCATGTGTCCTTATAATAGAATGATTTATAATCCTTTGGATATATACCCAGTAATTGGATTGCTGGGTCAAATGGAAATTCTATTTCTAGGTCCTTGAGGAATCACCACGCTGACTTCCACAATGGTTGAACTAATTTACACTCTAACCAACAGTGTAAAAGTGTTCCTATTTCTCCATATCCTCTCCAGCTTCTGTTGTCTCCAGATTTTTTAATGATCGCCATTCTAACTGGTGTGAGATGGTATCTCAATGTAGTTTTGATTTGCATTTCTCTAATGACCAGTGATGATGAGCATTTTTTCATGTTTGTTGGCCTCATATATGTCTTCTTTTGAAAAGTGTCTGTTCATATTCTTCGCCCACTTTTGAATGGGTTTCTTTGTTTTTTTTCTTGTAAGTCTGTTTTAGTCCTTTGTAGATTTTGGATAAGTCCTTTGTCAGATGGGTAGATTGCAAAATTTTTTTCCCATTCTGTTGGTTTCCAGTTCACTCTAATGATTGTTTCTTAGACTATTCTGGTTTTGAAATAAGTTCACACTGCTCTAACACTTCATAAGTTCAGTCTTTTTCTCACTCTGTTTAAAATAACCACCATGACCACCAAACACCTGAAATTCATTGTAGTTAAAATTGTGATTGAAATAGACAGGGAAAAGCTGAGAATGAACGTTACCCACCAAATCTAGGTTAAACAGGTTTGAGTTTTTCCAGAGTAGTACATCGTTTAGGATTTCAGCTTCCTCTTCAACCACCTCTGACAACGTAGTGTTTCTCTGCTCCTTTGTGAGGACTAACCATGTGTTCCCCGCCACCATGCACCAAAGCTGAACCTCATCCCAAACACTCTGGATCCTTCTGACGGGCCTTTGTGTGGTACACAGGAAGGGGTACATTATGAATATGCAATCACTGGCATGTAATGTTGTCTTCTGCTAAAAATACGAAAAGGGTACTCTGATCTCAGAGTTGGGAGCTGATTTCTGATTTCAGCCTAGACAGGTCTGCTTAAAACTATAATCAAGCTGATTGTATTGCCCTGGAATTCTAATTTCCAATTTAGGGTTTTGCTATATAATCTCTAGTAGAGTGTGTCTAATCTTCATGAAACCCAGAGTCTTTGTATAAACTCTATGGATTTTCTTCCATGTGTCTAGGCTGAGCTGAGCTGTGTCTTTAGGCTGAGCTGTAGAGACATTAAATTACTGAGTAAATGAATGCAACGTTGTTATGTCACTCTGTCTTTCTGAAAGACCAACTCAAATTCTGTCTGCTGTAGCTTTGATCCTTTTCATTTAATTCTAAGTACACTTGTTATTATAGTAACTGTTGTTTGTATGTTATTTTAGCTTTTTACTTAAGTAGCTATTTAGCAATTTAAATGAAAATGTAATTAGGTTACATCTGTTTTACATGCATGTAATACCACGCAGATGTAAACTTCTATTAAAGCCATATTTTCTTTTTGGCAAGAAAAGGCAAAAACAAAATTGTACCAGTCACTGGAATACGTCTTGCTCTTTACAAAAAAAAAAAAGGTATATATAGAGCACTGTACCATTATTTGTATGGTGGTGAGAGTACATCACTTCTATTTTTTCAAAATAAAAAAATATATATATTAAGTGAAAAACAAGCATTCTATTCCATGTTCCCTCATATAGTTTATCTGGATACAGTGTTTAAAATGACAATATAGCCAGACGCGGTGGCTCATGCCTATAATCCCAGCACTTTGGGAGGCTGAGATGGGCAGATCACCTGAGGTCAGGAGTTCAAGACCAGCCTGGCCAACATGGCGAAAATGCATCTTTACTACAAATACAAAAAAGTTAGCTGGGCATGATAGCGTGCACCTGTAATCCCAGCTACTCGGGAAGCTGAGGCAGGAGACTCACTTGAACCCAGGAGGTGGAGTTTGCAGTGAACTGAGATCGCTCCACTGCAGTCCAGCCTGGGCCTCAAAAAAAAAAAAAAAAGTAAAAGAAAAATGACAATACAACTTCCCTCTCATTCTATGGGTTTGTGCACACAGGGATACACCCATCCTTTCCTCATCAACACTAGTTCTTCCAACTCCACAGATTGTGGAAAGAGTCAAGAAGCAGCCGAGACTCTTGCCTAGCTCCGCTTTAAACTGACTTTGGTAAAGCCATATTGCTCTTCAATATTATTTTTTTAAAAACCAAGAGTAATATTTGCCCAATTTGCCTCATGGGCATATTGTGAGGCTCAGGGGAGAAAATGGATATATGGGTACTTTGAAAAGTGTAAAATGCAATTGTTAGAGAGTATTGTTAGTATATTAGTCTGAAAACAGCATAAGCAATAAGCCCCCCAGATACCCCCCACATTTTTGTGTGTACAACGGGGATTGAACTTAGAAAATTAATTCTCCTGTTTTGGGAACCATTGCCTCCCTTATAGCCTGTTAATAGGATTTATAAAACATCATTTCAGACAAAGTCATTTATCTTATTTGCTAACGAGACACAAAATTTGGACTGTCTGGAACCAGGCAACATTTTAAGAGTTGCCCATTTGTTCCATACATGTTCAGCTTTTCAGTGCACTCATTTTTAATGGTGGTTTTTATAGCATCAATAAAAATATTTTCATATAATTCTTCCTTGTAAATATGGTTAAACTTTTAGCTTTCTGCTACTTGGTGACCTGTTAAGTAACTTAATGTACTTTGAAATTGATTGTTCAGTGCCAAGACAATAAGAAGCCAGGAGGAACCAACTTTATTTTTTACGCTGGGGCCTAAAGTTGAGCTATGAAGAAAAAATTCGGGCAGGGTTTACAACATCCAACTTTTAAGGGTTTTTTTTTTTTTTTAATCTGAAAGAGGGAACATGGACTGGAATGTTTATTTCATTTTCCTACCTGTCTTAAGAAGTTAGTATGTTAGAAGGCAAGGAAAGGAAATATTCTCCAGGTAATAACATATCTACCATTTATTCAGCACCTACTATGTGCCAAGTTATATTCTAAATGCTTCATATATTATTTCATCTGATCCTTACAGCAGACATAGTTAGGTATTACTGTTATCTTCTGTTTTATAGGTGAAGAAATTGAAGTCTAGAGAGGTTAAGAATCTTTCCCAAGGTAAGATAGCTAGTAAATGGTAGAGCTAGGGATTTAACCTTGGCAATCTGGCACCAAGACCTAGGTTTGTCCCCATTATGCCCCACCACACCTCATATAATACCAGGGGTTTTATTGTTTTTTTCTTCGTATTGGCTTTGTCACCTGAATCAAATGTCTTTGACCTGGAAAGAATCTCAAAATATTCTTCTGCCCTCTCCCTCTTTTTCCCAATTCAGAAAACCATTTTTGGAAAACCGAGGTGCCATAAAAATGAAAAGATACCAGGCACGGTGCTCGTGGTACTCATAGTTCAGTTAGTTGGGGGAAGGGGAGTTGGTAAATGAAGGAGTATGGCTAAGTAGACTGCCAAGGAGGATGACACATGCGCTAAGCTGATACTTGGCTGATGTGCTCTGAGAGGCCAGAGCGGGCAGCAGTCAAGGTCAGGCGAAGCTTCATCTGACCTGGCTGTGAAAGAATGTGCAGGACTGTGATAAGCAAAGGAGACAGGTGGCATTTCAGGCCTCTGGAATAGAAAGAGTAGGAAGTTGAAGGAAAGAAAACGCAACGTGGCCTATTACAATAGTTAAGGCAAGAGATGGGAAAAGCTTCAACCTGATCACCAGCAGAGAACATAAAGCAGGAAATAAAATGACATTGTAAAGGCAAGGTGATCGGATTTGGCAATTGATTAGCAGTCGGGAGGGAGAGAATTGGAGGTAGGTACTAGGGTCTTGAACCAGTAGGATAGTAGGAATATTAATCATAAAAGGCAACTCCGATTTGGGAACACTCATTGTAATTGGGGAGGTAGAATAGGGCAGATGGCAAGAACTTGGACTCTTTATTCAGATGATCCTGGGTCACAGACTGTGCTCTCCCACTTACTGGTACAGTAACTTTCAACAAGTCACTTGTTTAGACTCCAGTCTCCTCATCTATAAGGTGGGAATAATCTTAATACAGCTGACCTTTGAACACAGGTTTACACTATGCAGTTCACTTATACGTGGATCTTTACAAATAAAATTTGGACCAAGTGCGCCTGCCTTCCTGCCTCCCCTTCCACCTCGCTTGCCTCCCAGCTCTGAGACAGCAAGACTTACCCCTCCACTCTCTCTTCATCCTTCTCCTGCTCCTCAGCCTACTCAAGGTGGAGACAATGAGGATGAAGACCTTTAAGGTGATCCACTTCCACTTAAGGAATAGTAAATACATTTTCCCTTCTTTGTGATTCTCTTAACATTTTCTTTTCTCTAGCTTACTTTATTGTAAGAATACAGCATAGAATGTATATATATATATATATATATAAAACATGCAAAATAGGCTGGTCCGAAGGTAGTGAGTTATCTCAATTGATTGTTCACAGTCAGTTACAGATCGCACTCCTTGTTCTACTCTTTCCCCCTTTCTCACTACTGCACTTGACTAGTCTTAAAAATAAAAAATAAAAAAACCATGCAAAATATAGGCTAATTGACTGGTTTATGTTATCAGTAAGGCTGCCGGTCAACAGCAAGCTATTGGTAGTTGAATTTGGGAGGAATCAAAATTTATTCACAAATTTTAGCCTGCAAGGGGTCAGTGCCCAATCCCTACATTGTTCAAGGGCCACACATAGTGACCTCATAGTGTTATTGGAGCTAAGGTAATATAATACCTGCAGCATGCATAGCACAATGCCTCATAGCATACATTCAATAAATTTCACTTAGTAGCTTCTTAGTTTGGATGAGTGGGATTTTTATCCCCATTTTATAGATGAGGATACTAAAGTTTGGGTAGGTAGAGTAGCTTTCCAAAGTCCTAAAGCCAGTGAGGGCTGGCAGGGGCGATGGAGACCCAGGCTCCTGCCTTGTGGTGTAGTCTCTGACCTCCTCAATTCTAGGACCCTTGCTGCCCTCCCATCAGACAGTGGCAGGCCTAGTCTTCCGGTGCTGTTACACTGACCTTCCTCCCATAAAGGCTGGATGTAGCAGAGGCAGGCACTGTCTCTTCTCTTCTGTGGCCATGTATTGAGCATGTATAATGTGTCTCACATGCTCTTACGTGCTTTGCATACATTTCTTTTTCTTTCTTTTGTTTTTTTTGAGTCAGTCTTGCTCTGTTGCCTAGGCTACAGTTGTATGATCTCAGCTTACTGCAGCCTCCACCTCCTGGGTTCAAGCAATTCTCCTGACTCAGCCTCCCAAAGTAGCTGGGATTATAGGTGCTCACCACCATACCTGGCTAATTTTTGTATTTTTAGTAGAGATGTGGGTTTCACCATGTTGGGCCAGGCTGGTCCCGAACTCCTGACCTCAAATGATCCACCCACCTGGGCCTCCCAAAGTACTGAGATTACAGTGCTTTGTATACATTTCTAACGACTGAGTGTAAGTTTTCATTTTCTCCCTTTGCTTTCTTCCTATAAATCAGACATTCTTTTTTTTTTCTAGAGTCCTTTTGGGCACCCCAGAGGCAGTTGTATCCTTTTGTGTGTGCCTTGTGGAATTTTCATGGCAACATAAGTTGTATTTCTTCGTGACTTGCCAAAGACCACCCAAAACGTACCCTCTTCTGTAACCTAAATCTCAGCGTGTGTCCTTATTTCCTTTTCTTCAGTGTGTCCAAGTGAAGCCATTAAGTTGGTAATACACTGTTAGACCCAGATGATGGTGCTCGGGAAAACACCACCCAAGCCTCATGATTAATAAGCACAGTTAATTGTTAAACTGCTGATGCTGGTGTCTGACCTCACAGGGTTTGTGCTGTGACAGCTCTTTCACATTGGAGAGGTAAATGAGTCTCTGCCACGATGGCTAGGAGAAGCCGGGACAGAGTATCAGATCATGTTTCACCAGGAAAACAAGGTTGATTTATTGTGTTACATGAGGGTGAAGAGGACCCAGCACCACTGCACCCTGTGCTTTTGATTCCCTTGTCTGCTAAGTATGCAAGCACAAAACAGCTTTAACACAATTTTTTACCTAGAAAGGAGCCTGGGGCTGCATCCAAGTACATTTAACATATGAAAATTGAGCTGCTTTGAACTTGTATGTTTTTGATAACTGCTTGGTATGCTTCCTGGAGGATCACCTGTAGGCTTTTCTTTCCAAATCCTAATCCCTTTGATTGAGTGCCAGGACAGATAGCTCTCATTGAGTAACTCCAGTCTCATAATTCTCCCTTCATTCAGAGTTGAAAGGGAACAGCTCCAGATTCAATAGGCACATCCTCAGATTTAGCTAAAGTCATTCAAACACTTTAAAACTGAAATTGTTTTGTTCTCAAGTAGGGTTCATTTGGGCTACTGAATGTTTACACAGGCTAGTTGCTGCCAGGAACTGTAGGATGGGGAAGAAAACTACCCTTCTCTCCGCCTCCACCCAGCCCCCTTGCCTTGCTTCCCTCTGCCTCTGTGACCAAGAAGGATTACAAGGGCGACTTTGAGCGTTAGAAGTTTCAAAGCAACCTGGCAAGATTGTTTGTAAACGTGGGCATAAGAACATACTTGACTCTTCTTGTTTTCCCTCCTCCATAAGACCAGGCTGAACGTTCCTGTCCTCTCCTCCCAACCCCCTTTTGGAGGAAGGAAAAGAACCATGTTCTTTTTATCTTTACAAATGTGCCTGGTGGGGACTAATCTAAACCAGTTCAAGATGCTTTTGCTGAAGCCTGTTTAGAGGAACGGAAGGTGCTGCAGAATTGGAAATAGAGTGGCATATGGGCCTCTTTGCCACCCCGCTCCTGAGCTCGCTGCCTCTTTTTTGTTTTTGTGGGTTTCTTGGCACCTACCTGGATTTCTGCTGAGATCTCTGTTTCAGGTCTTTTCAGAGATCGTGTTTACTAAAAGATGGTTCCTTTCTGCTCAACATCCTGTCTCTGTCCTATTTGGCCAGATAGTACTTCACTTGGGAAAAGCCATCTTTCTCTTCATGCCTGGTGCCCGATTTCAGAAAGAAGCCTGAAGAGTCATTTCCATATTCTCTGTCTGATTGGGCCCTGCCCAGCTTATCACAGTGATTGTTCCCTCTTGGATGAACAATTCTCACCCTCCTCTTCGCCCACCAGATGAAGGCAGGGATTGTAACCCATTATTGGAATACTGAGGACCTGACTTCCCCACTCAGGTTGAAGTTGAGGCAAGACGGGGGGATTTATTTCCCCACAGCTAGTCTCCCACTTGTAAAATGGGGCAACATCACGAATGACTGATACCAAACCTTTGTAAAGAACATAGCATAATAATAAAATGAATGGTGTAAAATGGTCATGAAGCAGGTTCAAGACTGGAATCTACTCCATAAGGAAGGACACAAAAAGATTCTACAGTGATTTAGACAATTCTCGTCTGAAGACATTTTACAGACACCGGTTGAACTAAAAGTTCTATCTAGGACTGTAATAGGACTTGACCCAGCTTAACCTCGGAATTTTGACCCATTGATGGTATAAGTTTATTAACAGCCTTATTCGTTTAGATCCTTCCCTGTTTCTACTTTTCTCTTTCTCTCCCTGGAAGGTTTTTATGACATTGTAATCATTTATAATTTTTAAATGTCCTCAATCGTGCTTAAAAACAGCACTTGATTTTAATGGGTGCCACTTAACCATAGAAGGATTGTGTCTGTATTACTGTCGGTTCTTACAACAATACTTTGGAACGAAGTAGAAAGTTTATGACACATTTTATTATATTCCTAAATGTGAAAGAGGATTCTAATTTAAAAATAAGTGGCTCTACTTTTTAATTCTTATTTAGCCTCTGTAGCTGTTTTAATATCCCTTTTATGGTTGACTGGTCGATGTTTTAAAACAAGTTCTTCAGGGACTCTATGCCCATTAGTCTTTGGCAATAAAATCTGAACTTTACTAAAATAAAACATGATGCCATGGAGCAATTAAGAGAACTTTCAGAGATGACCGTGAATATGAAATACAGTGATTTATATTATTAATGGATTTGGGGAAAACCAGCCCACCTCTTTTAAGCTCAACTATGTGTATTTGGGGGGTTTTATATTTTTAATTTATTTCTTTGTTTCTCTCAAGGCAGTAGGGGGTTCCATCGCGAGCTCTTAAGATCTACCAATCCTCCTTTTGTAGCCTGCTACTTCTGAATATGAGCCTTTCTTTTTTCATTTTATGTGGAAAATGGGGTGATGTCACTTAGGAAAGCATTTTTCCCAAAAGTGGTTTCAGGAACCAGAATCTGGTGAAGTGTTATTTAAAAGCGATAACGTAGTAAAGCTGTGCTTTGTGCTTTAAATAATCGCAGGATTTACGGGATATATCCCTAACCTGTTCAGATTTATGGAAGGACAAAATACAGGGATTCATTTTATCATAGTTTCTTAAAAACTTTGAAACCCAGTTGACAGTCATTTCTCTAGCATTATAATAAGCTCTTTGTGTTTATACACTTAGTTCGCAGTAATTTTTGGAGTGCTGCAATTTGGTAGTTATTTAATTTGCAAATGGGATTGGCCTCTCTAACCTCTAAAGGAACTAGTTCCTTTAATGCTTTAAAACTTTCATTGACTCTCAACTGCCAACTACAGGAAAAAGTTCAGGTTTTAAAAGTCCTTACATGCCTTTCGGCCTCCTCTCCCCTGTTTCCTCTATGAAAAGCCCCCTCCCACTCCCTCTCTTTCAATGGTCGGTCTGCTCCAGAACATTCTGCATCTCCTAAACTTTATATGCACTGTACTTTTCAGTCTCCATTCCTCTGCTCGTGTTGTGTTCTCTCCATGGATGCTTTCTTTATATTATTATTTTTTCTTTCTTCCTTTTTTTTTTTTTGAGATGGAGTCTTGCACTGTTGCTGGGTTGGAGTGCAGTGGCGTGATCTCAGCTCACTGCAACCTCTGCCTCCTGGGTTCAAAGATTCTCCTGCCTCAGCCTCCTGAGTACCTGGGACTACAGGCACACACCACCATGCCTGGCTAATTTTTGTATTTTTAGTAGAGACAGGGTTTCACCATGTTGGTCAGGATGGTCTCGATCTCTTCACCTCGTGATCCTCCGAAAGTGCTGGGATTATAGGCGTGAGCCACCGCGCCTGATCTTAGTTTTTGTTGTAAGGGATAGAGTCTCACTTCATTGCCCAGCTGGAGTACAGTGGCACCACCATAGGTTGCTCCTACCTCACTGTAGCCTCCAACTCCTGGGCTCAAGCGGTCCTCCCACCTCAGCCTCCCAAGTAGCTGGGATACAGGAACACACCACCATGACAGGCCAATTTTTAAAATTATTTTTTGTAGAGACAAGGTTTCACTTTGTTGCCCAGGGTGATCTCGAACTCCTAGCCTCAGGCAATCCTTCTGCCTCGGCCTTCCAAAACGCTAGGATGACAGGTGTGGGCCACCAGGCCTGGCCTCAGGGATTCCTTCTTTACTGTGTCCTTGTCTCCAAAATTATACCTTTCCTTTTCCTTCAACTCAAGTGTTCCCCCTCCCTCCCCCACTTTTTTATTTTGGAGCCAAGGTCTTGCTCTGTTGTCCGGCTGCAGTGCAGTGGCGCAATTTCTGCTCACAGCAATTTCTGCCTCCCAGGTTCAGACGATTCCTGTGCCTCAGCCTCCCGAGTAGCCGGGATTATAGGCGCGTACTACCACGCCCAGGTAATTTTTGTGTTTTTTGGTAGAGACAGGTTTTCACCATGTTAGCCAGACTGGTCTCGAACTCTTGACCTCAAGTGGTCTGCCAACCTCAGCCTCCTCTTAAGAGGTCTTTTTGAGTCTGTATCCAGGGCTTCCTCATATACCCATGCAGCATGTGGAAAACACAGCCTGAACTACTGTATGCAGTGGCTCTGTTGGAATCCTGCTTCCCAGTGAAATGCCCACACCCCAGTCCATGGCACTGCCTCCAGACCTTCAGTATTGCAGTTATCATGTTAAACTTAGCTATTTGTGTATCTGATTGTCTCGTTCACCAGTGAGCCTGTTGAGCACAGAAGTTGTCTGAACTGGCTTTGTGTCCCAAACTGCCACCAGGGAGATGCATAGGAACTAGCCAATGGATCAGTGTTTTCTTCCCTTAAAAAATACCAACAGACGCCTAATGTAAGAAGTTAAGTGAAGAAAAGCGCTTTTTTTTTTTGCCATTTTAGAAGTCATTCGTCAGCCCACATGATACCAGCAAGGAAGGCTCATGTGAGAGCTAATGAACATTAAAACCCAGAGACCATCGTGATGTTGATGAAGCAGGATAAAAAGAGCCTGGGTGACCAAACTTGAAACCTCCCATTTCCTGACTTCTGTTTCAATAAGAAACCCATGGCTAGCTAGTGAGAAACCTGAGGCTAGAAACTTGATATTTTGGTTTCACAGCCAGGTACCCTGGCAGCTGTACCAGTGTTATGCTAGCAGGCATGCCTTGTCTCCTATCGATTGCCTGAACTTTACTAAAATAAAACATGATGCCATGGAGCAATGAAGTGAACTTTCAGAGATGACTGTGAATATGAAATACAATTCCTCCTTCTTCTTCACCCCTGATGGGAGAATCTAAATTTTATTCAACTGGTACATAGAAATCTCTTGATTTTGGGGAAGATGGGTCCCTCTGCCAGCCAGAGGTGGTAAATCATGGTTGGGTTAAGCCAGTCATGGAATTCCTGTTACCCTTTGCTAGATGCCCATTTTTCCAGGCCCCCTTGTATGTTGGGGGCTGTGTGACAAGTTCTGATATGAGACACAAGGTTAAGTCCACTAGGGGAATTCTGGGAAGGATTTTCTTCTTGGTAAAAAGACAGAGCCTCATGCTTGCCAAAAGAGCCTGATTCTCTGCCCTTCAGAGACTTCCTGCCTTTGCACACAGTGACAAGACATAAAGCTGGAGCTTTAGCAGCCACTTGTCAACCACGAAGTGACAGGTAGGAGGGCAAAAGTGATTATATTGATGTTGATGAAGCAGGCTAAAAAGAGCCTGTGTCCACGATGACCAACCTTGAAACCTCCCATTTCTAGACTTCTATTTCTATAAGAAGCATCCTGAAGGTGTCAGCTTTTGATGGTTGGTTTTTTTGCTACTTGAAACAGAACACATCCTAACTGATTCAGTTACTTTTAGAAGAAAAAATAAAAGTGGAGACAGCATCCTAAGAGGAAAGGTGGTGACTGGATAAACTATATGGAAATCCTGACAACATCATATTTAAGAAATTTGGTGGCTGGCCTCTATTCTTCTATTAGGTGTAGGAAAGACCCACTGATTAACACTGGAGCATTCACCATTCAAGAAACTTTAAACTTTAATCTTGTATATTCCTAGCACTATGCAGGATCCGAGTATGCAGAAATAAAAGGCAGTTTCTATCCTTAAGGAACTTGGAACCTAGTAAGGGTGACTAGTGAGTAAACAGACAATTACCTGAGAGTATGAGGATCATTCTCTTTGCTGGAGTATTACTTCGTTCTTATGCTGCTAATAAGACATATGTGAGACTGGATAATTTATAAAGGAAAGAGGTTTAATTGACTCACAGTTCCACGGGGCTGTGGGTGCCTCAGGAAACTTACAATCATGGCAGAAAAGGAAGCAAACACATGCTTCTTCACATGGTGGCAGCAAGGAGAACTATGGAGCAAAAAGGGGGGAAAAGCCCCTTATAAAACCATCAAATCTCAGGCTGGACACAGTGGCTCACGCCTGTAATCCCAACACTTTGGAAGGCCAAGGTGGGCAGATCACCTGAGGTCGGGAGTTCGAGACCAGCCTGGCCAACATGGTGAAATCCAATCTCTACTAAAAATACAAAAAAATGTAGCCGGGCATGGTGATGGGCACCTGTAGTCCCAGCTGTTCGGGAGGCTAAGGCAGGAGAATCGCTTGAACCCAGGAGGCAGAGGTTGCAGTGAGCCGAGATCGTGCCATTGCACTCCAGGCTGGGCAACAAGAGCTAGACTCTCAAAAAACAAAACAAAACAAAAAAACCATCAGATCTCATGAGAACTCACTCACTATCATTAGGACAGCAGCATGGGGGTAACCACCCCCATGATTCAATTACCTGCTACTGGGACCCTCCCACAACACATGGGGATTCAAGATGAGATTTGGGTGGGGACACAGCCAAACCATATCAGGTATGTGCAGGGTACTATCAGAATTCAGATGAGGACCACAAAAACCTGGATAGACTGGGGAATAGGAGAAATCAGGAAATGTTTCCTGGCAGAAATAATGGCTAAGCCAAATCTTGAAGAAGGGGTAAGATTTTGCCAGACCAAGAAAGACAAGGAAAGAAGAGAAGGGGGCAGGGGTGGGGAGGCAGTATACAAAGCAGAGGGGACATGTTATAAGGCAGAGAGCTTTGAGAGAAATAGAACATTCAAAAACTGTCAGTCTTAACATTTTTGCCGTATTTGATTAGGATCTTTTTTTAGGAAAAAGCTGCTGGCGGCTACAAATGTGTCTGTTATGTTCTTCTCTATACTTAGTGTTATTTTAAAAATATTTTGTAATTTGTGAGTGAATAAATAGAGGGGAGAAAGGAAGGCACTGAATATGAACCACTGTTCTGATTTTAAGCATGATAAAAGCAGTAGGTGACTTCCACTCTCAAATACATTTGGGAAATAATAGAAAACTGAATAGTGTTCATTATTGTGAGAATTCCCAGAACCCTTAATATTCCCATGTTGATTGTTTCTGTCCAAGATGGGGCCACTGCCTAGAGCACCTCCTAGGATAGATTTGCCCATAAGCTCCTCTTTTTATGTAACACTCTGCGGAACTGAGGCATTGAAAAGGCTTAGTGCAGACCGTTCCTTCAGAAAACTTGACTGAGAAGGGAAGTGCGCTTCTAAGGTGGCGTCAGAGCAAGACATGAGGAAAGGGAGACATTTCACAAGAAGGCAGAGTCAAGATCATATGTATTTATTTGCCAAGGGCAAAAAGCAGTAGTGAGGAAAAACAAACAAAAACCAGTTGAAGACACAGCAACAGAGGAGAATGATTGACAAGGTAAGCAAGGTGCTCGAGGTTACAAAAGGGATCAGCTATGAAAGGACTTCTGCTAGTGTCTGCTTGTCATCTTCAAGATGGCAAGATTTGTACAGTACCATGTATCTGTGTTGCAGGAGAATGTAGGCCTCTCGATCGGAGCCTTAACCTATAAACCAGAATCTACTTGGTGAATCTAGGTATCCCTCAGAAACAGAAAACCCAACTTAAATTGACTTACATAGAAAGAGTTTGTTGGTTGGTGTAATTGAAAAGTATATGGTTAACTAGCTTCAGGCATAGCTTGACCCAGGTATTAACTGTGTCACCAGGATCCATCTCTCTGCTCATAAGTTCTCTCAGTTGGTTCCATTCTTATGTTTCTCATGGCTCCTGGAAATTTTAGCCTCTTTCTTCTGGTTGCAAGATGGTTGTAGCTCCATAGACATTACGTCTGCCCTCACTCTGCAAGTCCTATAAAGAAGAAACACCTTGTTTCTCAGAAGCTCCACCTTCGTACTATTAGTCTGCTTGGATTATATGTCCATCCTTGATCCAGTTCTTACAACCAGGAGATAAGGCATAGTCTCTAGGTATGTAACTTCTTTCTCCTGAGCTGTACAAATTACCAAAGGAAAACCAAGAGGATTGTATCTCAAGAGTGGGTTATGTTAAGAAAGTAACCCTTTCCCTCCAAAAAAGGAAACTTCCATAACAGAGCCCTTAGATTTTTTACCCAGTGTGATTTTAAATTCTAAATGTTGGAATGTTTAGGGGTCCAGGTCTTACAGCATGAATTAGATCCCTTCACGTGGAGCACCCAAGTAAGTGAAGGGTGTTGACAGCCATCCTGGGGAATGCCGATGCTTACTGAAGAAGTCATGCAATAAATCCTCTTTGGAAATAAACAAAAAGCAGCTTTTGAGAACCCAGCTTTTACCCAAGACCAAAACCTGTCAGCCACAGGCAGAAGTCATTAGGCAGGATTTATATGTGCTGGTATCCAACACTTGAGTCAAAAGGAGATCCGTAGAGGGGATTTTGCTCTTCCGGAAACCCAGCAGAGGAACGGGGAAGACTTTCCGGGTAAAGTTTCAGAGAACCTAATGCATAAATCCCCTTAACAAACACTGGGATTTGGGTTTGTAACTCATCTCTCCCAGCCTAGATCCTGTGGAGACAAGCTGCCATAGGGCTGACCCAACCAAACCAAGAAAGAAAAGGGTAGAATTTATGGTGAAAATCAGAAAGCTACTTAAAATGGTGGGTTTCTCCGAATGTGGCACTACACATTTTTTGCTTGGTAGTCCCTGAGCTGTTGTTAAATACCCCATGGAAGCAGATGGATGCTGGCCAGTAGGCATTGTCCCCTTTTATATTTATAACTTCACTGACCTTCATTTTACCTCTAATAAAGATTGTGCCATTAATTAGCTGAATTCGCCTAAGCTCTGTGGCAAGTAAGAATGGAAAAGTGGATTTCTCCATACTCCATTGCAGAGGATATCATTAATTTGCTAGGTTTCATCCCCCACAGGGAAATGTTAAGAACCAGCAGAGTTGATTTTTCCCCCACTCTGAATTGACAGACATTCTTTGTATAAGTGCCTCTGGCTTTGAGAGGCCAGAGTCTATCTATATGCAGACAGTGAGCAGTGGTCTCTGTAGATATAAAATCAGGGCAAACGGTGAGTTCCAGAGGAAAGGATCCAGCATGGAGCCTGCTGAATAAGGAAACAGGAATGATCTCGAATGATGATAAATGTTTGTGCTCTGTTAGAGCTTTGGCCATGGGTTTGGCCACCATTCAATTGCCTCTACAGCTGATTTTTTCATATGGCTTTTCTTTTCCTTCTCCTGTTTGGTTGCAAACTTATTTTGACTGAGGATTTACTTGTCACCTCATGTTGACATTTCAAGTTATTGCATTAAGGAAAACATAGGAGAAAGCAAACAAGCAAGTTTATTACAACAGGTCAACAGGTACAGAAGTCATACTCACATTTCAAAGAAAAACAGGAGGGTTGAAGTAGAGAATGGAAAACAGATATATTTATGAGGGGGAAATCCTCTTGGCGTTGGGCTCAAGTCAGATTCTGGATTCTGGATAGTTTTCTCAGCTAATGGCGATTCCTGGGACTGCTAAGAGGGAAACATTCTGGTCCAACCGAAGTTGCCATGTAATTCTGTGGAATTATACTAACATTTTGATTTCTCTGATTATAAGTGACTGCAGCAACAAAGAGAGTAGCTGTTTTAAGAACTGTTTCCACATTGTCTCTAGGTACAGTTTTGCTTTGGTCTGTAAATTCCCCAAAGGCAAGCTGAGACTATGTAAATTAAAGAAATAGAGCCAGTGACAACCAACCCTGTGGTTTTATTTAATTTTCTGAAACACATATCCGTCGGTATGTCTTAGACAACACAATATGATTAAAACACCGTAATCATCACCCATATATAGCATTTTAATTGATATAATGTGTGATGAATAGAAAGGTTGAAACCACTGGGCATACTTTTACCTTTGAGATATTTCTTTGATTCATCAGAATTTCTAAGAACATAAACTAGAAGTCAGAAAGTCTGTTTTCTGAGCTGGGACCTGCCGCTCATCAGCTGTGTGATCTTGGATATGTTACTTTATTTCTTCTGGACCCTGTGTTCCCCAGCTATAAGATGAGGGCTTTAAACTAGATGATCTCTAAAGAGCTTTCCACTTTGGAGTTTGACTATTCCAAGACCTTTTCTAGTCTTGTGAATTTCAGTACTGAATTCTGGAATCTTAAGTCTCTTTATCTGTTGAGTCTCCTCCTTTGTGGTCTTACGGCAAAGATGACTGTTGGCCGAACTTTGGATTTCTGAGACTGATTTCAGTGAATTGCATTATACGTATATATATATTTTTTTGAGACAGAATTTCACTTTGTTGCCCAGGCTGGGGTGCAGTGGCACGGTTTCAGCCTACTGCAATCTCTACCTGCTAGGTTCAAGCAATTCTCGTGCCTCAGCCTCCCACATAGCTTGGATTACAGGTGCTTGCCACCATGCCCAGCTGATTTTTTTGTTGTTGTTGTATTTTAGTAGAGATAGGGTTTCACCATGTTGCCCAGGCTGGTCTTGAACCCCTGAGCTCAGGCAATCCACCCATCTCAGCCTCCCAAAGTGGTAGTATTATAGGCATGAGCCACTGCACCCAGCCACATTATACATATTTTTAACTAGCTTATATTAAATGAGAGAAAGTGCAAGAGAGAAATAGCAACCACAATTTGAATAGTATTTTTCCCTGCCATTCTCGTCCATGAGCATCTGCCTTGGAGTAGGTGTGGAACGGGAGTCAGGAAATCTGTGCATGCCTCTCTGAGGGTGAAACCTTCCTGTTCTGAGGATGATTCCACACTGTGAATATGTTGGTTGTGGATTTTTCTTTTCTGTACAACATGAGGCCCCTAAACATAAGGAAACTACTTCCCTTGGTGCTTAATCTAATAAGCATCTATTCTAATGATGGAGGAAAACCTAGCTGTATTGGACTTACTGAAAGTGATATGGTGGGTTACAATGTGACAGGTAAATACTTGTGTTCAATTTAAGGGGTTTGTGAGTATAATTTTCATTCTTCCTAATTGTTGCTTTCCCTAATGATTTTATAACCTGATACCCCTCCCCTTTCCCCTACTCTCCAAGCCTAACGTAGAACTCATCTATAAAATTCATTGGATTTTGTGCTTTTCCTCTTCTTCTAGTTGGTCTCTGAAATGGTCAAAACAGAGTTGGAAATGAGACAGCCTATTAGTCCAGTCTACTTTGAAGGCTCCTGAACAGCCTCCCAAGACTCCATGCTTCCCAGCATCCCTTGGGAACTGGGTGATTAGTTTGTGATCAATAGGTTGTACTCTGAGAAAACGTACAAGCCACCAGCTTCTCCTTCAAACTGCTTATAGGCTTCAGAAGGGGCTTCCTTTGGGCCAAATGATTGATAACATCTCATTTCAAACAACTGAGGAAAGATACAACAACTTTCAACTTGAATGCCTGCTTTTACCCCATAAAGGCAATTGGTTGGGAGAAGATTTGGTAGAAGACGTTGACAGTATCCGGTAGTCCCTTTGTCTGTTATAAAGCTAAATGCATGTTTATCAAATTCTAACAAAGATACATGTTCCGCATTAGCCTCCTTGTTCTCATTTTCCACTTAAAGGTAGAGACGGGGTCTCGCCATGTTGCCCAGGCTGGTCTTGAACTCCTGGGCTCAAGTGATCCTCCCACCTCGGCCTCCCGAAGTGCTGGGATTACAGGCATGAGCCACTATGCCTGGCCACAATACACAGCTTGATTGTCATTTGTAAACTCAAATAACTCAGCTATTAAGATGCCAAATTGGATTTTAGAGAGCCTCCTTCTGGGCACCTGATTCTTTCATGCTTGGTTTATTGTACAAAGTAATTCCACTTTCTGTGAATCTCAAAAGTGTCGGGAAGTGTTTGGAGGTTACCTTCCTAGTACCTGCCTGACCTTCTAGAGAAGTGGAGAAACCAGTGAGGAAAGCAGCACAAGCTTTTCCACTTAGGGGCAGTTTGATGGAAAGAGATCTCCACTTCTCTTGATATCACATTACCCTTTAGAATTCCAGAATCACTTCACATCTTCAAAGCTCTTAATAAGCAGTGATAGCCTTTTACAATTTTTTTTAAAGCATTGGTACTTTAAAATTTTATTAAGTGCTCTCGTAAAAACTTGTGTCTACAAAAGACAGATAATAACAAGTGTTGACGAGAATGGGGAAAAATTGGAGCCCTCACACATTACTAGTGAGGATGTAAAATGGTGCAGCCACTGTGGAAAATGGTGTAGAAGACCCTTATTAAAAGTTAAATATACAATTACCACAAAAGGCACAGGCTTTTGTTGACTTTCCCTGGGGGAGCAGTTGTGCATGTAGCCTTGTGCTGGGTCCTTGGGGGAAAGAGAAATAAGATGTTTCCCTTTTCCCAGAAATATCAACCCGTGCTCCCCAGCAGTGACCCCTGAGGGAATTCTAGGAAGAACTAAAGAGAGAGCGGTATCTTTTCCTGCCTTTTATCAACTTTGGGTGGCAGGAGGGACTCTAGGGCTTGGGACTGGCTGCTCTCAAGAGTTCATGGCCCAGTACTGATGCCACAGGGCAGAAATTTGTGAGAGAGAAGGCCTCCCCCAGGAGCTGTTGCTGTGAGCCTCAAATGGGATCCTGAGATCCTATGTATGCAACTATGGGAAGAAGAAAGGATCTAGCCAACATTTGTTGTTCTATTTTAAAAAGTAATTTAATTTATTTACATTACTTGTCATCATTGTCACCGACTTATATTTGATTATCCTTTAAGCACATAGTAGAAAGATAAGGTTTATGTTGATTTTTCTGGTATTACATATAGAACTTCCTTTTTGTAAATCTGTTTTTTTATTTTTCACAGAGACAGGGTCTCGCCATGTTCCCCACGCCAGTCTCAAACTTCTGGCCTCAAGTGATCCTCCAGCCTCAGCCTCCAAAAGCTCTGGGTTTACAGGCATGAGCCACCATGCCCAACCTCCCCATATAGGGTTTTCTGTAGCAATATTGTTCTAGGAAATATGATAGAAATAGTTCAGATTTTAAAAAGAAGGGCTGTATGTCATCTCAACTCATATTTAACCTATGATTGACAGCCTTGCTATTAAAAAAAGATCTTAAGTCATGTTACATTTTATATTCTTTTTTAAAAAAGATGATGAGACATCTCTTTAGTGGATGCCATGTTTAATGTTGTTACTTCCTAGGAACAGATATAATTTTTGTGAGAACATTAATCTGTATTACTCTGAAACAGAGAACGATACTCTCTGTCCTTTTAGTATCTGAGTTTTTGATAGAACAAAATAACATTATCTTATATGAGTAATGTATATGACCTTATATTTGTATGACACTTGATGTTTTTCAATGACTTTCTTCCAGAGGTTTTGTTGAAACACAAAAGGAATTGTATCCAAACTGATTTTACTTTCAATTCTGGATAGTAGGTAATTATTATTGCATAACAACTTTTAAATATAATTAAGAAATCAGCTTAGAAAATGTTTGATGATTTTTACTTAGCATGATACATCTCTGGGGAAAAGATCCTATTTTGAATTTAGCAAGCAAGTTGAGCATGGTGACACACGCCTGTAATCCCTGCTACTTGAGAGGCTGAGGTGGAGGATCACTTGGGCCTGGGATGAAGGTACCCACTGCACTGCAGCCTGGGCAACAGAGCAAGACCCTGCAAATAAATAAATAAATAAAAGATTTTTTTTTAACTTACCAAGTAAAGTGGCAGAATATCCTATGTTGGGTTAGTCAGTGGATAAAAATATTTCCAAATCACATATAAGTTGACGTTTCCTCACCATTGTTATGAACTAAGCTACTCCATGGAACTAGAGTATAGCTGTCAAGTAATTATGAAGCACCCATGCTAGAGACCACAGGCCATTTAATGAGTTTACATCAGTAATAAGCGAGGACAGATTCTAAATGGGACACGTCACACATATATGTGAGAATTTTCCCATAGGCCAAAGGGCTCCTTTCTTGGTTTTGATATCAGGCACCAGCTCTAATAGGATGAAGCTATGTAGCTTGATGAAGTAGAAATTCATTGAAGTACCTTAGTATTATGGGATATCTCTGGGCAGTACCAAGTTTCTTGTCTTCATGGCTAAGGTTGATGTTATAGGAAGGGGGAACCTTTTTCTATCCCATTTTTCTAGTGACTTTTATAGGACTGGGCTTAATATTTTTATTGCATTTTATATTATGAAATTAATATATTTTTATATTATAAAATAAAAATATTAAGCCAAGTCCTGTGACAACCACTAGATTTTATTTTATATATATAAATTTTTAAAATGAAATAAGTATATAATACATATATAAATATATTTTAAAATATGAAATATACATATTATATGTATGTGTACACACAGTGTTTGTACAATTGTTATATTATTACTTATCCTACTATATTAATAGCTATATAACATAGTTGTGTCCCAGATATATGTGTACGTATTACCTGTCATCTCATTTAACCTCATGAGAGTTCTTTGGTGCAGCTATGATTACCATTTTACAGATGAGAAAACCTGAGAAGAATAGCAGTGAAGTAGCATGCCAAGCTTACCCAGCTAGCTCTCATTCATTCATGATTCTTGAAGTATTTATCAAACAACTACTATATACTGGCATTAAAGATACAGAAAGGATCAAACACAGCCCTTGCCTTCAAAGAAGCTACAGTCTAAGGTTAACAAGTGGACTGGGGGTAGAATTTGGTTTTATCATTTCAAAGGCAAAGGAACCCAGATTGGAGACTTTTCTGGCAACTGCTTTAGGACTTTTTGGCCAAGATTAATGTAATATATAAAGGTAAGCATCAATGTATTGATGGGAAGAAGTATCCTAGAAAAGCTTTTTTTTTTTTTTTACTGTGTCTAGCACTCTTACGAACTACTAATTCATTATTAAGTTATTTGATGACACAGATCATTGTTCAAGAATTTCCTCCCAGAGCAATTTATAAAAATCAAATAATTTTTATGATTAGCAGTTCCAGAAAGGGTTAAACTTAGCTTCTCTGGGACATATAACGGGAAAGTAGCTGAACATGATTTCAAAGGGATTTTTTAGGAGAGAATTCCAATTACAGAGAAGTAATTTCCCTTTCTAGCTTACTAAGCCCTATTTCAGACTAATGCAGTTTCAAGATCATATCCCTTCTTCCCTTATTTCAACAGATATTTTGAATATGAAAATCTTATGTCAAAACTTAGCCGAAGCCTTCATCAGGCTTTTGAAAGGCTAAGTAAGAATCTGTTTCTAGGAATGAAAAGATTTGGATCAGAAAGATTCTTTGCTGGCTAGAGTTCCTTTTCAGATGGTAGTTCAAGCAGTCTTTAATCATTATTTTTGTTGATTATTTATTAGTTTCCCTGGAAAATCAAAAACTCAGTAACGTAAAATGTGTTTTCCTTAAGATATTTTATGAATCAGAATCCACAGTAAAGAAATAATGGAAAATACATTTCCTTTGCTGATATAGACTAATTGAGAATTAAAATCCCTTTCTCTAGTCAATATCCCACATGGAAATGCTGAATGACCCAACTGGCCCAATTGCACGAACCACAGTTTCTGCGTAGACAAAACTCTTATGCCACTAGTAGATAAAGAGAATGCTTTCTCAGTAAATCAAAACTGCAGAGAACTAGAACTAATTTAAGTGAAAGGGTAGGCTCTAAGCCAGCTGTTTGGGTAAACCCACACTGAACCAAGTGAGCGATTCATGAAACTTAATACATGTGTATTCCAGTCACTAGCCTGGAGTATCTGTAACGCAAGCCTGCGGTGTTTGTCACTGTGAGAAATGCAAAGGCAGACCTTCATTCTCAACTCTGTGGGGCTGCCAGCTTGTGGCAGCTTTTGTCAACATTGGGCTTGCTTGCTTTGGGGTAAGCCAGACTTTAGCTGGTTTCACGATGGAGGCTGGGGAATTGTGAAATGTGTCTCCTTACACAGATCGTCCTGATCAAGTGAAATAGTAAAAGGTATTTTAAAAATAATTTGCTTAGTGAAATACAAAGGAATAGGATGCATTTCATACTGTTAAGGCTGATATGGTTTTAGGGGATATGAGATGTACATACGTGAAAAATTTGAAAAGAATTCAGAGTAATAAATAATGGCCGTATAATAGAGACAGCAGATCACAGTGGTGAAGAGCAAGACTCTGGACCCATATGTTCTGAGTTCAAAACCCACTCTGCCACTTACTAGATCTGAGACCTGGAGCAAGTGATTTGCCCTTTCCCTGTTTGGCTCTTTTGCAAAATGGAGATATAAGAGTACCCACCTCATAAGGTGGACTTATGAATTAATAGATATAAAGGTATGAGATTTATTGCAGTCATTAGTTACTGTTATTAATAGATCAGAAGTCACAAGCTCCAGTGCCTGCAGTGCCCATGAATACCAGCACAGGGATCACTGGCAACAGAGACATGACCCCAGTGGTGTGGACATAAAAGAAAGTGGTGGGGACAGTGGCAGACAGCCATCACCCTACTCCCCATTGATTGCGGCCTTAAGGGAATGCTGGTCCTGTGTTGCCAGAGCTTCTGATATCTCCGAAGAAGCTTGAAATCTGGACTTTGTCAAAAATCTCTCAACCCATAAATGTGGTTGCTTTATTTTAAAATACTCTGCGAGCCAAATAAAACGCTGTCTCCAGGCTATGGCCCACCAGCGAATGACCTCTTTGGACTAACCTCTTTGAAACTTGGCTATGGAAATTCATCTGATTACTTTCTTGTCATACTGTGAATTACTTTCTTGTCATTGTCATTCCTGAAACAGCCATGGACACCCCTCTGTGTGTCCCCCCCCCCCCCCCAGCACCCCCACTGGTGCTAAGGATATGCCCAAGAATCAGGCAGACAATCCAAAGAAGCCATCTGTTCCTTTAAAAGTTGTTGAAAATAAAGAAACACCTGGCACTTAATAGATATTCCATAAATGTAGATCTCCTTCCATTACCTTTGATAAGTCTAGACCTGATCCAGTGAGTATTTGAGGGCTAATTTTGGTTTCTGAGTAGGAATAATGATACTGTTGAAAACTAATGAACCCACCAACATTATCACAGAAATACTCCTATACTTCAATGTGAGTTTCCTGCTTTTTGTCTGATTTATCATCCCATTTTATTTGATGTCTCTTCTCAGTACTTGTGGAGTTGGGCTGTGATATTTTGTACGTTACCTCACAGTTTTTTTTTTTTCTCTAAGTGTATAAACCTCCTTTATACTTCCAAAGGATGTTCAGTGGAACTCTACTCCTGTGAGCTGAACCAGTGTCATACCCAGTGAAAACTGCAGATGATAAACATTGTCTAAATAAAATATTTCCAAAATGTATTTGACCAAGAAATACCCACCCCGTATTCTCCACTTAATGCATCTTTATATGCCAAGTTACTGATACTGTTTGACCCATTTGGGGAAATGCTGGCTTGCCAAATTATTGCTCCTGTTAGGCACTACAGTTCTTGCAATTTCACCCCACCCCCCACCCCAGCATCTACACAGGTATCTCTTAAGGCTCAGACTTTATTTCCAAGAAGTCTATTTGAGACCAGCCTGGGTAACAAAGTGAGACCCTGTCTCCTCAATAAAAATAAAAAATTAGCTGGGTATGCTGGTGTGTACTTGTAGTCCCAACTACTTGGGAGGCTGAGGTAGGAGGATCATTTGGGCTCAGGAGTTTGAGGTTGCAATGAGCTATGATCATGCCTTTGCACTTTAGCCTGGGTGACAGAGTGAGACCCTGTCCCCAAAGTAAAACAAACGAAATCTAGCAACTTTGAGTGTGGCAGTAGCCAGTTTGATAGTACCTAACAATTAGATTGCAAAATATTTGAGGAAAGGAACTATCATCCTGTACTCAGCATAGAACCAAGCACTGGGTTGTTACATGGTACGTGTTAAGTAAATGCCATGGAATGCCACAGACCCCTTTTTTGCTGCTGCAACTGTGATTTTCAACTTAGCAGTGAATGGCCTCAGGAAAAAAATACTGTAGGAAATGTAACAATAGATGAATTTGGATAAAGTGTATATAAGTGTTTTGGAGTATTATTCTTGTAACTTCTCTGCATGTTTAAAATGATATTCAGACTTTAGAAACTTATTTTCAGTTCATCAAACTACTCTTAAAATGTGTAAAACTATACCTGAATTTAAAAGCAACAAAACTCGTATTGCAAGTCTTGGCAAACTGAGAGGTAGGAGCAAGAAAACAGGGACAGATGCCCATGAACAGGTCAAGAAAAGGGAGTGAGTATTACTGGAAAGAAGGACGCATGAGCATCCAAATCAGCAAGTTTGAGTTTTTCCAAAGATCAATGCCTGATACTCGTTCCAAGATGGTATCTCCCAAGAGCCCAGCTCCCAGGGTGCATTCCAGCCTCTGTCCACCCAGGCCTCCCCACCAAGTCTTGTGCTAATAGAAGCTGCCAGCACATTCTGCCTTCACAAGGTGCGGGCTCCACCACCACTACCCTGTCCCCACCTACCTCCAAGATACACATCTGGCTTTTCTGCTTTGAATTCAGCCGAGTAATCTCCTCTCCTGTCATGTAACTTCCTCTGTGACTCCTCCTACCCAGTCACACTCCTCAGTGCTTTGTCGCAAGATTCAACCTGACCCCTCTTCAGAGAAAGAAATGAGTGTCAGGGTTGAAGGTTTAGCTATAAAGTGATGTTTCCTTCACTCATAAACTTTTGTAGCAATGAGGAACTGGAGTCTATTTTTGACTGTTGTAGTGACCTTTGTGCATACCCCAAAAAGACAGAGGAACACTGAGCTAATGTAGCCATCCCATTAATCCTCAGTAGCTCTGATAGATCCTTTTTGTTGTGGCCAGGATGCCAATCAATTCTTGCACTTTAATACAATTCTTGGCTGGGCACCATGACTCGTGACTGTTATCCCAGCACTTTGGGAGGCCAAGGCAGGAGGATCCCTGGAGGCCAGCAGTTTCAAGACCACCCTGGGCAACATAGCAAGACCCCATCTCTACAAGGTCAAAAAGTTAGCTGAGTGTGGTGGTGCATGCCTATAATCTCAGCTACTCAGGAGATGGGATCCCATAAGCCCAGGAGTTGGAGGCTGTGGTGAGCCAAGATTGTGCCACTGCACTCCAGCCTGGCTGACAGAGCAAGACTCTGCTTCAAAAACCAACCAACCAAGCAAACAAACAAAAAATGCAATTTCTCCCATCCTAACTCTTCATATTAGTAAATCTTCAGTAAAATGTACATGGGAAATCAATATGGCACCCTCAAAGGAGTGACCATTCTAGCCTTTAAAATCAGTTCTGTTGACACCAATATTTTTATCACTAGTTCCTCCCCCGCCCTTCTCTACCTCCTGATTTCATGTAGGTGAGCAATTTAGGACAATGAGAGTCACAGGATTTTAAATCACTTCATTCCTAGGTGTATTTGGTATAGAAACAAAGATAACCCTGTTCAACAGTGAATTTGTGCCCCTGGGTGAACGGCCAGGTGTTCTTTCAACTGAACTGTGAGACTAATTTCTTCCTGGCCCCTGGAAACCAGCTGAAGCAGGGGGGCCAGCTGGTCTATCTTCAATCTTGCATACCAACATCTTTCTCTGATTCACAGATTTCCTTTATCCCCCAGCACTTCCTCTGGTATGTGCATCCCCGACAGTAAGTGATAGCTCTTATTGGATTTGGGCGTTTTAAAATCATGAGGCTTCTGGAGGGGAGGGGAGAGGAAGGAAGCTGGACAGTTACATTAGAATATTTCCAGAGGGAACGTCTAATCTCATCCACCTCTGACTTCTGCGCCTCCAATGACCCCCGCATTTGGGAGGGATGACATCACAGTAACTGACAATGGAATTATGACCATGACTCTTTTTAATATTTAAATGGTACACAGTCTCAGAGAAAACAAAATGAGTTGACATATGGTCATAATATTCATAACTAGGAATATAAAACAAGAAGCTATGGAGAGTCTTATCTGGTGAAGAAATCTCTTTTGGAAAGTTTCTGATGACTTTCAGTTGCAAAGCATAGCTCTTTCAGATATACCGACGCAATGATTTGAGATTTGGAGAGTACCCAGCCATAGAGTTACCTGGTGAGTCACAGATATTAGAATTTGATATTAGAAAGCAGGACCCTATATCTATCAGCCTAATGGTTCTCAGAATACCGGGTCATAATCCACCTTTTTTTTTTCCCAAATAGCTGTAACAGGCATACCTTATTTTACTGGGCTTCACTTTCTTGTGTTTAACAGATGCTATGTCTTATACAAACTGAAAGTTTGTAGAAACCTGCATTGAGCAAGTCTACCAGTGCCATTTTTTCAATAGCATGTGCTAACTTCATGTTTCTGTGTCACATTTTAGTAATTCTTTCAATCTTTAAAAAGTATTTATTAAGATAAAAAGCAAAAGAAAGGAAATAAAAGCAAAGAAAGCAAAAAATTTTATTATTATTATATTTGTCATGGTGACCTGTTATCAGTGATCTTTTTTATTACTATTGTAATTGTTCTGGGGCACGTGAACCTCATCCATATAAGATGACGAACATTATAAATGTTGTGTGTGTCCTGACTGTTCCGCCAACCTGCCATTCCTTCGTCTCTCCTCAGGCTTTTCCTATTCCTCAAGACACAACAGTATTGAAATTAGGCCAATTAATAAAGTTATAGCATCCTCCAAGTGTTCAAGTGAAAGGAAGAGTTGTACATCTCTCACTTTAATTCAAAAGCTAGAAATGATTAAGCTTAGTGAGGAAGGCATATCAAAAGCGAAGACAGGCTGAAAACCAAGTCTTTTGTGCCAGTTAGCCAAGTTGTGAATGCAAAGAGAAAGATCTTGCGGGAAATTAAAATGCTACTCCAGTGAACACATGAATGATAAGAAAGCAAAAAACAGCCTTATTGCTGATATGGAGAGAGCTCAAGGGGTCTGGATAGAGATCCAACCAGCCACAACATTCCCTAATGTTTGTAAGCCAAAGCCTAATCCAGAGCAAAGCCCTAACTCTTCAATTCTGTGAAGGCTGAGAGAGGTGAGAAACTGCAGAAGACAAGTTGAAAGCTAGCAGAGGATGGTTCATGAGATTTAAGAAACGAAGCTATCTCCATAACATGAAAGTGCAAGGTGAAGCAGCAAGTGCTGATGCAGAGGCTGCAGCGGGTTCTCCAGAAGATCTAGCTAAGATCATTGATGAAACAGCTGCACCAAGCAACAGATTTTCAATGTGGACAAGCATCTTTTGGAAGAAGATGCCACGTAGCATTTTCATAGCTGGAGGAGAAGTCAATACCTGACCTCAAAGCTTCAAAGGACGGGCTGACTCTCTTGTTAAGGGCTAATGTAGCTGGTGACTTTAAGTTGGAGCCATTGCTCATTTACCATTCTGAAAATCCTAGGGCACGTGAGAATTATGCTAAATCTGTTCTGCCTGTGCTCTATAAATGGATCAATAAAGCCTACTGAATATTTTAAACCCATTATTGAGATCTACTGCTCAGAGAAAAAAATGATTCCTTTCAAAAGATTACTGCTTGTTGACAATGCACCTGGTCACCCAAGAGCTCTGATGGAGATAAATGAGATTAATGTTGTTTTTATGCCTGCTAAAATGTCACCCATTCTACAGCCCATGGATCAAGGAGTAATTTCTGCTTTTAAGCCTTATTATTTAAGAAACACATTTTGTAAGGCTATAGTGGCCATTCCTCTGAGAAATCTGGGAAGGATAATTGAAAACTTTCTGGGAAGGATTCACCATTCTAGAGGCTGTTAAGAACATTGGTCATTCATGAGAGGAAGTCAAAATATCAACATTAACAGGATTTTGGGAGAAGGTGATTCCAGCCCTGGTGGATTACTTTGAGGGGCTTAAGACTTCAGTGGAGGAAGTTACTGCACATGTGGTGGAAACAGCAAAAGCACTAGACTTGTAAATGGAGCCTGAAGATGTGATTGAATTGCATAATCTCATGATCAAACTTAACAGGTAAGTAGTTGCTTCTTCAAAGAAAGAAGCAACTACTTATCTGTTAAGTTCTTTTAACAATCCTGTAAAATACAGTTATATTTCAAAAGCAAAATTAGAAAAAGGTATTCAGCCTCTCATTTCTACAGTGAAAATGTTTCATGGAATGTGGATGCATTTTAGCATATTTAATACATCTGATGTGATGTGGGCGAGGCCCCCTCCAAAGGCATCGCTCCTAAAGTCTATGAAAGGAGGTGGGGTGTGAGAAATCATCTTCTCCTTCACTGGGACCCACATCCCTCATTCCACAGTCCCCAGGACTCTCCTTCTTCCCAGGGGTGAACTCTCCTCTCTGGCCTGTCCTCCATCCTGCCAGGCCCCTCACCCTTGCAGAGGGCACTTGTGATGCTGCACATAGAGTTTGTGGGTTCATAACACTTTGAAGTGCAGTTCCCACAAGATTGGTCCTGATGAACCTTATCTGGGGCCGCATTGTCCCTCAGGTATCCCACCATGGCCTCCACGCTGCTTCATCTGCTCAGGCAGTCCCCACAAGATCTGGTCCTGATGAACCTCATCTGGGGTCGCCTTCTCCCTCATGTGTCCCACTGTGGCCTCCATGCTGCTTGGTCTGGTCAGGAGCACACTGGGTGCCCCCTTGCTGCCCGCCTGCTCCGCGCCTTCTGCTGACTCCAGACAACAGCATCTTACGCTTTCTCTAGGCAGATGTCCCTGTGGTACCACCCTGCTGCCCAGGCTTCTCAGCACCTGCCTGGTCACTGGAACTGCCCCTGCACATGGCCCAGAAAGGATCACCACCTAGTGGCAGACCCAGGAGGCAATGGACAAATGACTGGATCTCATCTTGGCCAATCATTTCCATGCAGGAAAAAATGTCAGGGAAAAGTGCATGGCAGCTCTCACCTCAGCAGTCAGGGCCCAGGCAGGAGCAGTTTTTCTCCCCCAGGACAAGGCTCCAAGTCGTCCATAAGCTGCTGTGGTGCCCCTTCAGGCAGGTCCTGAGGGAACCGGAGGTCCTCTCCTCATCCTCACAGTGGATGCCACACCACTCACTCCAAGCAGCACCTCATGCACATGTATCCGTCACATGGGCTACAGCTGGCACTAAACAGCAGACTGGAGCATGCCCATCAGTTGCTCTCTCAATAGGTGAACGTTGGCTTCGACCAGATTTCTGTAGTGATGGTATTTGCTGTCCATCAACTGATGAAGAGATGAAGGAACTTCAGCATACAGACACAACAAAATACACCCCATCAACAAAAATTGATGACATAACGTCCTTTGTGGCAACACGGGTAAACAATTCCTGATACCAAATTGTGTTTCAAAGCTGTAGGTAGCCAATATTCCAATATGCATGGTCCTGTGATGTGCCACCGTGCTCCAGCTTCATTGAGAATGACCGTGTAAAAAGTGCCCCAGAGAAGCTGAGCTGCACGCAGCTCCCGCCTAAGCAGTCAGGGCCATAGACGGGAGCTGTTTTCTCCCCCAGGACGGGCTCCAAGTCATCCCCAAGCTTCCTCAGTGACCCTTCAAGCGGGTACTGAGTGAACCAGAGCCGCTCAGTACCAGCAGTGTTTTTTTGAGATGGAATCTACTCTTGGTGAAGATACTGTGAACGTTGTGGAAATAATAACAAAGGATGTTGGATCATACGTCAACTTAGTTGATAAAGCAGTAACAGGGTTTGAGAGGATTGACTCCCAATTTTGCAAGAAGTAAAATTGTGGGTAAAATGCTATCAAACAGTATTACATGATCTAGAGAAATCTTTCATGGAAGGAAGAGTCAACTGATGCAGTCATATCGTTGTCTTATTTTAAGGAATTGCCGCAGCCAGCCCAGCCTTCAATAACCACCACCCCGATCCATCAGCAGCCATCACTGTTAAGGTGAAATGATTGTAACTTGCTAAATGCTCAGATAATTTTTAGCATTTTTTTAGCAATCGAGTATTTTTAAATTAAGTATGTACATTGTTTTTTAGACGTAATGTAAAGCATGCTTGGTAGACTACAATATAGTGTAAACATAATTTTTAAATGCACTGGGAAACCAAAAAATTAATGTGACCTACTTTATATTAGCTTTATTGTGGTGGTCTGGAACTGAACCTGCAATGTCACCAACATGCACTTCTGTAAGATTCTCCATGCGCTGAAAAGGACATTTAAAGGTCATGAGTAAGTGACAGTGGAACTCTGGTGACTTGAAACTTGTCTACTTTTAGGAGTGTATGCCTGTTGACACTTCTGTTATAATTTATATTTTTTCTCTTCTAAGTATTTTACATTGCATTTTCCTTTGCTGGTGATATATGCACTTTGGTTTTCAGGAGCCTGCAGTGCTTTGGTTGAAGCTCTCTGTTGTTTTAGAGAAAAGACTCACAGTGACTTCCTGATATAGTTTGGATATTTGTCCTCTCCAAATCTCATATTGAAATTTGATCCCCCAGTTGTAGAGGTGTGGGGCATAGTGGGAGGTGCTTGGGTCATGGGGGCAGATCCCTCATGGACAACTTGGTTCTGTCCTCTGGGTAATGAGTGGCTTCTCACTCTATTAGTTTTAGCAAGAGCTGACTTTTGAAAAGAGCCTGGCACCTTCCTCCCCCCCGCACCTGCTTGCTTCCTTTCTCTCTCTCCATGTGATGCCTGCTTCCCTTTGCCTTCCGCCATGAGTGGAAGCTTCCTGAGGCCCTCAGCAGAAGCTCATGCTGGCGCCATGTTTCTTGTACAGCCTGCAGAACTGTGAGTCCCATGAACTTTTTTTTTTTGAGACAATCTTACACTGTTACCCAGGCTGTAGTACAGTGGCGTGATCTCGGCTCACTGCAATCTCCGCCTCCTGGGTTCACACAATTCTCCTGCCTCAGCTTCCTGAGTAGCTGGGACTACAGGCATGCACCACCACACCCAGCTAATTCTTTTGTATTTTTAGTAGAGACGGAGTTTCACCATGTTGGCCAGGATGGTCTTGATCTCCTGATCTCACGATCCACCCTCCTCAGCCTCCCAAAATGCTGGGATTACAGGTGTGAGCCACCGCGCCCTGCCCAAACTTCTTTTTTATAAATTACCCAGCCTTAGGTGTTCCTTCATAGCAATGCAAACAGACTAGGACACCCCCAAAATGTGAGCTGCACCATAAGGCAAACCGGGAAACCTCCTTTACTTTTGCGTATGTGAGAATTTTGATTGACTGAACCAAGGAATCACCCTCATAGCTCCATTGCAGAAGGCCATTCTCATGTCATTCATACAAGTCTAGCTTGCCTGAAATGGGTCCTATAAAATGCACCCAGATTTTCAGCCATTTGAATTTTATTTATTTATTATTATTTTAAATCTCCCACTATCTCTCTCTCCTTTTTTGGGGGGGGGTTGGGTCTTGCCCTGTCATCCAGGCTGGAGTGCAGTAGTGCAATCATAGCTCACTTTAGCCTCCAACTCCTAGCCCCCAGCAATCATCCTGCCTCAGCCTCCTGAGTAGCTGGGACTACAGGTGCACACCACCGTTCCTGGCTAATTAAAAAAGTAAAAAAAAAAACAAAAAAAAATTTAAGAGACAGGGTCTCATTCTGGGTCTTACCTAGGCTGTTCTCAAAGTCCTGGCCTCAAAAGATCCTCCTGCCTCAGCATCCCAAAGTGCTGGGATTGCAGGCGTGAGCCACCATGCCCAGCTGCATTTTTTAATGGAGAGAGAGGTCCTGGGCATTTCAACTGCAGATTCCCGTAAACTGGACATTTGTCAGCTATTTAGGTATTACAAAAACAATTGTGTTTCATGCAAAGTATTAAACATCAACATGACATCACCACAAGGGTGATTACTGCAAGCATCACTCCTAAGAATGCATCACCTAGACAAACAGAGTTGTTTGTCTGCAGCAGTTGTTTTCATTTGGTTACAGTTGTAAGAGTTGAAGTGGTTAAGTTGAAGAGTTAAGCAGCAATTTTCAGAGATGAAGAAATCAGTTTTCAAAAGCGAAATCCTTATGGCTAACAACTAACCACTAAAAAAATAAAGCTGTCTCCATGGCACAGATGCCCATGGCACAGATGCCCATGGCAAAAGGAAATGAGAGTCATTTTAAAAGTAGCTTTGGAAAAAAAGATTTAAAATTCAAAGACTTTGGGAAAATTCAACTTAACCAATAACGTAACTACTACTACTATTTCCTGAGTGCTTACCATGTGCCAAATACCATTCTACCTGCTTCATGTAGATTATTTTGTCTCATTCTCACAATATCCTGTGAAGCAGGCACTTCGTTATCTATCCCTGTTTGCCAGATAAGGAAGCTGAGACTTCATACAGTGACTAACAAGTTTGGAGAGCCTCCAGTAAACACAGGAAACAGGATTCGAACTCATACCATCTGCCTCAGAGCCAAAGCTCTTGGCCATTTTTGTATCCTGCCTCCCATAGATCATTTCTGCCTACAGCAGAGGTCAGAAACTGACAACCAGCTGGCCGTACCTAGCCTTAGGTAACAGTAATAGCTATTGGATACTTACTATGTGTCAGGATTATTTTCCACACATTCGTTTGTTCCTTCATTTAATCTTCAAAGCAGCTTTGTGAGGTGTAGGTGGCAGTTATTATCCCCCATTTTACAGATGAGAAAACTGAGACTAAGAGGAAGTAACATTTCCCAAATGTTGGCAGAACTAACATCCAAATCCAGACTGTCTCATTCCAGAATCTCCCCCTCTTCACCGTTATGCTAAAAATAGTCTGCCAACATTACAAACCTGGATATTTCCCACAAAAAAATGAAGCCTTCTGACTTGTCCTGAAAAAAAAAAAAAAGCACAGAAGAGCAGACAACACTGGTCCCCTTGCATCGAGCAACAGTCATTTGTAACAATGGGTAGTTGCCTGTTTTAGATGGGGTATCTCCTGCCTAGTTGCCATTACCCCTTACTTAGGCTGTTTTGCTCTTTGATTGCCAGCCTGAACTTTGGGGACATTTTATTTTGCGTCTCAATCTAAGGTATCCCTAATACTGAAGCTGCCTCATTTAACAAGCTAAATGTCTGCGTGTTTTATGTTTTTTATTGTAGCACAAGTTGTTTAACGTTCTCTAAAAGCATTCCCCCCCAAATAGTAGTAAATGCCTCTTTCCTGTTTTCTCCCCCTGTCCCTTGCCCCCAAAGAAAGGCAGCTCTGCAGAACTAATATTTGTGCTCAACCAAGTGGGAAGATACGAGGCTGATAGCCCTTTCTCTCTCTTCTTGGTTGGTGGCACTCTGGTAGCTCTTGGTTAGCGACAACAGAGCTTTGTTATATATCGTGGTAGGCTATTGTGTGAGATAGAGACACCTGGCTTTTGTACATGCCAGAGCAAAATTCAGCTACATTATCCAGAATTAAAGAGAAGGATATTGGCAGGTACATGCCTCCTTCTCAAACCAGAGATTTATATACTTAAAAAGGGCTTTTCTAAGAACTCAGTCTTGATTATTTGTTCCATGTTGGGCCAAACCAGTGCATTATTGGGAAGATAATGAGTGGCATTCACCCAAGGGTAATCCTTTCAGGGACTTTGATGATGCAGTAAATCATGAGTGTAAAGCCTGAGTGGTTTATGCCATTAAAACCTCAAGATAGAATTAGACTTGTAATCACCACTTGCCCATGTTTTGTCATTTATGATAATTATAGTAGTAATAATCTATGTATTGTTGAGAAGTAGCAGTCAGAAGCATCCATCAATTTTTTTATCGACACCAAATCAAGTTGATACTTCATCTTTGCTGCAAAAATGTAGATTGCACCAATTAGTCTAAAGAAATTGGGCAGTCATTAGCAATGAAGCAAGCAGTTAATCTGCAGAACATATCTGGCCCCTCCGATGCCAACAATTCCTCTTAATTATGTGGAATATCATGAGCTTCTTTGGGACTCTTGTCAACAGTGCCATTGTTGGCTTGCATTAGAAGGAGCATCTATGTCCCTGCTTTTATGTAAAAGAATGCAGTGCCTCCCAGCCCCCACCTTGCTCAGTTAGGCGCTTCTAGGCAAATTTATTCTGAAGCAGAACACTTGAATCAAAGCAGTTCGCATTTTCTTTCTTATTTAGAAATAAGAATTTTCCCCAGTGGGCTTCTTTCGGTGATGGCACGTTAGCTCACCATCCCATATGTGTTAAGTATTTTTGTTCACCTCACCCAAATCATGGAATAATCATCTCCTTAAAAAAAAAGAAAAGTCAAGAGTTTAAAGAAAAATCCGACTAGTTGTGAAGAAATCCTGGTGCTAATGAGCTTTCTGCATCTGCCTCAGGTCTTTTCCCCAAGCTAGCCCAGTCTCCCTCTCTAGACATTTTCAATCAGCCTCGCCTGCAAATTGTACTAAGCAGCTGAATAATGCCGGGTAGAAATTTCAAATATAAATATTATTTTCTATTTAGGAAGTTTGCAAGAGAAAGAGCAGGAAAAAAATAACTCCCCTGTCCTGGGCCCCCCACCATGACACTACCTCTGTGAACATTTTGGTAGATATTCTTTGGCCTCTGACACACGCACACCTGTTGAGTTTTATGTTATATCATCATCATTATCATCATTATTATTCTAGTACTCTCTTTTTCACTTCACTAACAGTTTGAATCATCTTTTTCAAAGGATGCATGATACTCTACCGAATATAGAGTATGTAATTGTCCGTGTTTTGGATTATTTCCCTAGGATAGCTTGCCCAAAGTAAAATACTTGGTCAAAATTTGTAAGCCTCTTCATAGCTCTTGGTACGTATTGACAAACTCTCTCCAAAAGGACGGTACCAATTTTTAAAATCTCACCAGTAATTATGCAGATATTGGTTTGATTTTAGTGAGATTTAAATTCAGTTGTGTTGGCATGGTTACAGCTAAGATAGATGCTTGCTAGATAGACAGATAGATAGATGGGTGTGTATATACATATGTATATATTACTCCTCCTTAATGGACAAATGGTGATATGGTTTGGCTGCGTCCCCACCCAAATCTCATCTTGAATTGCAGTTCCCATAATCCCCATGTGTGGGACCCAGTGGGAGGTAATTGAATCATGGAGGTGATTTTCCCTATGCTATTCTCGTGATAGTAAGTTCTCATGGGATCTGACTGTTTTATAAGGGACTTCCCCCTTTGCTGGGTTCTCATTCTTCTCCTTCATGATGTCATGTGAACAAAAACATGTTTGCTTCCCTTTCTGCTGTGATTGTAAGTTTCCTGAGGCCTCCCCAGCCCTGTGGAACTGTGAGTCAATTAAACCTCTTTCCTTTATAATTTACCTGGTCTCAGGCAGTTCTCTATAGCAGTGTGAGAATTGACTAATTCAGTGGGCACAGTATCACATTGTACCCTGACTCAAATTACTGTAAACAATGGCAATTGTTATCTCACATCACAGGAAGTTTAGAAATAGGATAGCTATAGGTGTGTTATGATCATAGGCCCAGTGATGTGATTGGAGACTTGAGTTCTTTCCTTCAGGTTCTGCCATCATTACCATCCTCATGCTGGCCTCCTTCAGGCTTCAAATGGCTACAGTAGCTCCAGGAACTACATCCAGATGTGGAAACAACAGAGATAGAAGGAGGTCAACTCTTCTAAGTGTCTCCTTCTCAAGAGAGAGGAGATCCTTCCTAGAAGCTCCCAACTGAAACCCCGAACCAAGACTGGCAAGGGAAATGGAAGTACCGTTATTGACTGATGAACCAAGATTTAGTCCCCAGCTGGCAATGGAGTCAACTTCCTTTGAGCTTTGACTACGTGAATAAAACAGATTCTGTTAGCAAGGAAGGAGGAGGGACGGTTGTTGAGGCATCAACAGTGCCTTCCACAGGCATCATGATTTTTTTAAGTCTCTGTCATACTCATAGAACCATGTAAATTTCTTTAGTAACAGTTGATGCGTTTAATGAGTATATGCAAAAGTTGTTGGCAGATCTACCAAGTACTGGGCTTTGTCCAGTGTGGAAGGTCCTCACAGGCAGTGAGGACCACAATTCCTTTACATTTTCCTAAAAACCTACCTCAGTGTTGAACCCCTCAGATACAAACCAGGAACACCTCTGTTTCTAGATTCCTTTGGCATATAGGCTTCCTATGGGAAAGAAGTCAGAGAGCTGACCTCCTTCTTTGAGAATTTCCTGTTTGGTGAAGATTTGGCATCCAGGATACCATTGTCAGGACTTCTGCTGAGATGAAGGTTTACAGCCTGATGAAACAAGTCTCACTTTCCAGTTTGAATTACTCAGGGCTCTGCACAGCCTAGCATTTTGAACACGTCACTACTCATTAGCACCTCCAGTGAAAGATCAGAAAAGAAGGTGGCAGGGAGGAGAGGACTGAGGAATGCAGATTAGTCAAAATGGTTTTTGTTTTATCTAGTTAGAGAAACAGCTGAAATTACTGCCTCAAAAAAATTAGGGAAATTATCTAGTTTATAGTTTATTTCTATACTTATTTTCCCACTCATTGTACAAATTATTAGGAATATTACATTTAGAGTAAAATAATAAATAATAACAAAAAACAGCTACAACAGAAGAAAATGTGTTCCTGGATTGAGGAAACCAGCCTAGATATTATACTGTTTATGCCTCAGAATTTTAATACTATTTTGCCTTTCCTGTAAACAGTTGGATTATAGAGTACAGATGTTGTCTCTTTATTAACACATGATTTATAAATATTACTTGCCAGTAGGGATATCAAGGTGATCATGGACCAAAGCTGCCCATCCCTTCACCTTGGTAGATGAAAACACAAAATATATCCATTTCCTATACACCATGACGAGTCATTGCTTCCAGCTGGTTTTCTGGGTGGAGACAAAAAATATAAAGATCCACCTACTGTATTTGTGCACTTGCTGTTTTACAGTTTCATAAGGATTTTTACAACATAATTACATGCTCTATGATATTATATACATTTCTACCACTTTTATAATCAAGTGCCGTTATAATGACTGCTTAAATAGATGATGGTAAAAATGACTTCAATCAAAAATTACACAACAGAATGCTGTTTCAGAAAGGCTTTTGGAGTGTACCTGCCACAGACGCCAAAAGAGATGGATCAAGATGATTATAATAGCCTCGAAGTCACTTTTGGAATTTTCCTACGTTGGCCGGGTGCGGTGGCTCAAGCCTATAATCCCAGGGTGGATTACCTGAGGTCAGGAGTTCAAGACCAGCCTGGCCAACATGGCAAAACCTTGTCTCTACTAAAAATACAAAAATTAGCTGGGCGTGGTAGCATGCACCTGTCATCCCAGCTACTACGGGAGACTGAGCAGGAGTATCCCTTGAACCTGGGAGGCGGAGGTTGCAGTGAGCCGAGATGGTACCACTGCACTCCAGCCTGGGCAACAGAGTGAGACTTTGTCTCAAAAAAAAAAAAAATTTCCTAGGTTATGACACCAAGAATAACTTGTACCATTTTGGAATATTCATCTTTTTTCTCACATAACACAATGTAGCATGTAGTCTATGTGACGCATAGACTACCTCTGCAGGAGCTAGGTGAGTTCTGATTTTGTCTTTCTTCCCTTCACTTTCTATCCCTTCTTCTCTTTGTACTTCTTCTACTCTCCTCTTTCTGTTCTTCTACTGTTCTCCTTATCGTTTCATTTAGAGGCTTGGAGAAGAGCTTGGAACAGTAGATAATGGGGAGAAATGGAGTTGATTCATGCAACATAATTTCTCCCTGCAGTAATCCATGGATCAACACATTTGAGGGCAGCTGGTTTAGAAGAGGCCCTTAAAATTGTCTTAACTTACTCCTTAGAGGGTAGGCTGGATACATAGCCAAGGTCTCTTAGATTACGTGGCATTTACGAGGAATTTTTGGGTGGTGGTATTCTTTTTTTTTTTTTTTGAGACAGAGTCTCACTCTGTCACCCAGGCTGGAGTGCAATGGTGCAGTCTCAGCTTACTGCAGCCTCTGCCTCTGTATTCAAGCAATTCTCTTGCCTCAGCCAAGAGAATTGGGGACTACAGACTGGGTAGCAGTAGTCTACTACTGGGACTACAAGCACACGCCACCATGCCAGGCCGCTTTTTGTATTTTCAGTAGAGACAGGGTTTCATCATGTTGGTCAGGTTGGTCTGCAACTCCTGACCTCATGATCCACCCACCTTGGCCTCCCAAAGTGATGGGATTATAGGCGTGAGCCACCATACCCGGCTCTGGTGGTGTTATTCTTATGTAGGAGAAAACAGAGGAACGTAAAAGCAGAACACAATTATGAAAAATTAGGAGCCTTTAAAATGAAATATGATATTAGGCCAGGGGCGGTGGCTCACACCTGTAATCTCAGTACTTTGGGAGGCTGAGGTGGGTGGTGGATCACGAGATCAAGAGATGGAGACCATCCTGGCCAACATGGTGAAACCCCATCTCTACTAAAAATACAAAAATTAGCTGAGCATGGTGGCACACACCTGTAGTCCCAGCTACTCTGGAGGCTGAAGCAGGAGAATGGCTTAAACCTGGGAGGCAGAGGTTGCAGTGAGCCAAGATGGTGCCACTGCACTCCACGCTGGCAACACAGCGAGACTCCATCTCAAAAAAAAAAAAAAAAAAGAAAGAAAGAAATATGATATTATAGGTAGGTAGTTTCTTCAAAACAATATGCTTGTTTATTATAATTGTTTCTTCCATCACTGAAAAGAAAACATATTGAAAGGGCAGTTTTTCTCCCCAACCAGCCCCTTTTCCTCAGGTATTTTTTCAAGACAAATTTTAAAGGCAAATGTTTTCAAATAGATTTCTATTTATTTGTTGGCTACTATTATACCAGTAGGATTTCTCTAGAACCTTTCCATTACTTCACCTGAGTTTTCTTTTTTGGAAAAAAAGACAAAAAACAAAAAGAAATGTCTGATCACCTGCCGTCAGTCTACAGTTGAGAGCGGTTTTTGGGACTAGTCAGTCATGTTCTCTTAAGGACAGCGTCTCCTAGATGTGCTGCTCCTAGTCCATATGGAGTAAATTAGACAGTGAAAGAACCGTGCTGCCACTGTTTCTGATTGGTTACGGTAGTATTAAAAAAGAACAACTGACTTGCCCTGCTCTGAAGAAGAAAGATGGATAAAATGCTCTTTGAACACACTACTCTTTTTTTTTTTTAATGTCTGTACAGAAGGGTTGCATTTGTATTTGGCTTTCCAGACCTGTCTCTTGACCTTCTAATTACTTTATTTGAAACAGCAGTGAGGGGGATAATAAACCTGGAGGTTGTCTCTCCTTTGGTTTATCATAAATTAAAGCTGCTGGTTTGTTGAGGTGAAAGTGGAGGCTGAATGTTCATTACTGCTCAAGTGACGGCTTGTCAATAGCAGTGCTTTTTAGTTTGTTCTAGTCAGCACTTGCTGTGCATTTTGTTGGACCACTGGGAAATAAATACAACAAGATTATACATTTGGAATACCCCAAGAGTTCACACAAAAAAAAAACAACCTACAAATGATAAATTATACACTTGGCAGAAAGTGACATGCTATCTTGTGCTATTAACAACCAAAGATAATTGCAACGAATTGTAATTGCAGTTTGCAACTTACAGTACAGTGTGTCCAACATCAATCTTAATAGTGAACAAAGCAATTTATATTAAAACTTAATTCACTTGGTAACTTTCTGCTGTATACACGGGAGCTAACAGATGTAGCTTTTCAGAAAGTTCAAAGGCATTTGAAACGTGAAGAGAAATGTTAATGCAGTAAGCCTTGGAGAAATATTGCATTACTACTTGTAATGAAAACAAATGTATGTCATTATCTCCTAGTTTGTGTTTATTTAATAAAATATGCAGTTTGCACATTGGTGAATTCAGTGTTTCTGAATGGATATGGAAATAATGTTCTGTTCAGAATCAAAGGCCAAACAGGACTAGCAATTACGCATCTTTTGTAAATAGTCTGCTGTAGTGTGCACCTTGATGCTTCAGTGGGTTTTGTATGAGGTGTAACAGCAAACCGGGGGTAACTTTATTCATGACTTTCCTTAGATTGGATGTCTTTGAAGCAAGAAGGGAGATCTCCTGGAATTACTTAAGAGAACAAGCATATTTGTTTTGTGAGCTTGACTGATGGCCAGTAGAGCAGTTGAGAGAAATCTCTAAACTGATTAGGGCTTTTGTTCAAATAATCTTCTACCGTTTTCATTAATTTATTCCTTAATGCTATTTTGCTGCTCTTCTACCAAGGATAATAATCTCACACTCGCTGACCTCCGTGAGTGGATGACCTGGAGCTCATAACTAATCTTATTTACTCTTCTGACCAGCCCAACTTCATTTACCTTGACTGGATAAAGAGCCTTGCGTTGCTAAGCCTCCCTTCCTTCGTAGCATTCTCGTTAATTTACAATGAAGGGGGAACGATGGGCTTTCCCAATCAAGATCCAAAAGCATGCTGGGGCATTGGGAACTTCGTGCGATTTCTCTTCCTTTCTTGAAAGCATGTTTCCACTTTATCGTTCCCCCTTTTTGATTTGAAAATAATAGAGAAAATGGGGGAGTGGGACTTCCCCCCTGGTCCCCCTCTCCTAATACAGCTATTTTCATCTTGAAAGTTAATTTCCAGCCATCGACCATAGGAATATGTGGGTTAATTTAGGTGTTGTTGTTGAATACATGTAATTTTGTATCATGCTTTCTTATTTAATGCCACATTGTTTCTTGTGTTGCCTTATAATTTTATAATTATGCATTTTAAAGACTGAGTGATAATGCATTGTTTCTATACTATTTTGGATTTAATTATTCCCCATTATGGAAGGCAGGTTACTTCTACTTAGTTTTGCTATTACCAGTAATGCTACAATAAAAATCTCTATTTTCTTCAATTAGTTTCTTTTGAATATATTATTGCAAATGGAATTATTAAGTAAAAGGTATAAGTGTTTATATGGCTCTTACCATACATTACCAAAATACATTTCTGGGCTGGTTTTATATTAGTTTCTATTGCCACCAGTGATAGAGGAGTAGATAATTTTATCACAGTAGCTTTGAGAATTAACCTGACTCTTTAACTACATGGCATTGGGCATGTAGAATTATCCTGACTCTTCAAACTACATGGCATTGGGCAAATTACTTAACCGCTCTTCCTCAGTTTTCCCATCTGAATAAAGGGAATAATAATAGTGCTTAATTCATAGGTTATTATAGGTATTATATTAGTTTATATATTTAAATATCAGGGAGTAGTGTCTACCACAAAGGAAACACTCCATAAAGGTAAGCTGTTATTATTGCCAAAATTTAATTTTTCACCCAGTTTAATATTACCTTCTATTTAAGCTGCAGTTTTTAGAGGAAATGTTGTAATAGTTCATTGGAGCTAAGTAGTCAATGGATTTTATAATCAGCAACTTCTGTATTCAATGAAAAATGTAAATCGCTTAGGCAATGAGCCATTAGGAAGAACTTCATAGTAAGGAACGTTCAGTCTGTAAAGTAGAGGCTTTTAGAAAGTCCATCTCTTAATTTATAATAAAACAGCTTTTATTCCAGAATCATTTAAATGGGCCTTGAAGCCTTAATCAACGTCTGATGGGGTTTCATCTGGATCTTGTACCTGCTCCTCAATTTGGGGAGGCCAGAGCCCCGTGATGACAGTCCCACTAAGACTGCACACTGTAGGGGAAGACATTTCCCAGAAGAAATGGGAGCACTGTTGTTACCAGAAGACAGGGAAATGGAGGCTGGACAGCTAAAAATCACAAAGGTACACTGAACTTCTTAAAGACCGTATTGCTACAGTATTCTCAGCGCTAGTGACTGGGAAAACAACTAAATGATTGTAGATACCTTGAAGGATTTGGATCACCCAGTAACCACTGCTTATGACATTTGCCCTAGAGATAAACGTTAATTATTTTTGGCCAGGCGTAGTGGCTCACACCTATACTCCCAGCACTTTGGGCAGCCGAGGTGGGAGGATCACTTGAGGTCAGGAGTTTGAGACCAGCCTGGCCAACATGGTGAAATCCTGTCTCTACTAAAAATACAAAAATTAGCTGAGCGTGGTGACGCAGGCTTTTATAATCTCAGCTACTTGGGAGGCTGAAGTGGGAGAATTGCTTCAACCCAGGATGCAGAGGTTGCAGTGAGTGAGCTGGGATTGTGCCATTGCACTCCACCCTGGGTGACAGAGTGAGACTCCATCCTAAAACAAAAAAAAGAAAAAGTTGGCCAGGGCGCAGTGTCTCATGCCTGTAAGCCCAGCACTTTGGGAGGCTGAGGCAGGCGGATCACCTGAGATCAGGAGTTTGAGACTAGCCTAGCCAACATGGTGAAATCCTGTCTCTACTAAAAATACAAAAATTAGCCAGGCATGGTGGTGGGTGCCTGTAATCCCAGCTACTTGGGAGGCTGAGGCAGGAGAATCACTTGAACGCGGGAGGCAGAGGTTGCAGTGAGCCGAGATCCAGCCTGGGCGACAGAACGAGACTCCAGCTCAAAAAAAAAAAGTTACTTATTTTTATTAGTCAGAATGACATTGAGAACACATATAATTAGGCATTTTGCAGGAGAAATGTCTCATGTTTGGCTGCAAATATCAGAGACCTGAAAAACAGTAACTTAAACAATATCGGGATTTATTTTCCTTCATCTGAAAGAAGTTCACAAAGAATAAGGTTATTCAGGGTGGCCCCACAACATCTCCAGTACTCACGGCCCCTCTGATCTTTATGTTCTGCTGTACTTTGACTTGCTTCTCAGCTGCAGTTTTCCTCATGGTCACAAAAGAACTGCTGTGGCTCCTAACAGCTCACTTACATTACAGATAGGAAGAAGGAAGAAAGGGAGGGAAGGGTAAAATGTGCCTGGCAGTTGAGCCAACCCCTAACCCCTTTTTAAGGAATTTCCCCCAGAAGCCTTGCCCAACAATCTCTACCTAGACTCCATTACCTAAAACCTAATCACATAGTCACACCTATAGGTAAGGGAAAACTGAGGAGTATTTTTCAACAGAGTACATTACTGCTGTCAACAAAATCAGGCCTGTGTTAGGGAGTGGAAAGGGAAGAATGGATGTTAGGAAGGCAACCTGCCGTTTCTGGCACGGCTCCCTTGTGTGAAGGAGACAGTCTTCAGCTCTGTGAACTCACCTGGCGGCCCCTCATGTCGGCCAGTATTATAGACGAGAAGCCAGGAGAGTCATAATGAAGCACTTTCCAGGGTAGAGAAAAAAGTAAGTGGAGTGAATGATGAAAACTTCAGGTCATTAAATAAAGTTCCAACATTTTCTTCTTGCCCAAAACATTCACAACGAACTCTGTGGAGTAGGAATTGAAGGAAAATGTGCCATGCCATTTTTCTTTAGCCTTTTTGCAATGCAGCACACAATCAATACAAATCTTTGCAGTAATCATATATTGATTTTCCTAGAATATAACTCCATTTAAAGCACTTTTATCCCCCAAGAGTAGAAACATTGGAGGCTATCAAAGGAGGAAGTAGATTTCCTTGACCCCATCTGCAGTGCACAATTGATTAACAGGATAGTTATGAGAGTGCAAGAGAGAGACAGAGAGAGAGAAGAGAGAAGTCACGGAAAGGTTAATACCAGCTAAAGAGAAACATGATTATAGGACATTAGGCTTTTTGTAAAATCATAAGGTCAGGAGAAGATAATGATACCATCTAAAATTACACAAGATTTTGAGTACTTAGCATCCTCTGACTGCCCCAGCAACCCAACCCAAACCCTACCAACCATCGCTGAATTTTGGGGGTTGGCAAAGCCACGAATGGAATGATAGGTTTAGGTTCAGGCCCCAAGAGCTGGCTTGATAAGGGAATGAGTAATACTCATTTGGTTTGTCCTAGTCATTGCTGTGGACTAGACTAACACTAGCATACATCTCATCAAATGTTTTTGTGCTTCAGACAAAGCTACAAGAAAAAAGGACATTAGAAACCCTCATTTTTATGCCTTTTCTTATAAAACACTTCCTTTCTTCTACTTTCCCTCCTCCCCATCACTTTACTCCCTAAAGATTAAAAAAAAAAAATTCTGCTTTCTGAAAATCCCATGAGTTTAGGTCTGCTGAATATTTCTATGCACAGATGTCTTCATCCCAGAGACAAGAATAGTAATTGGATGGTAAGTTGCAGAAAGCATGCAAGTTCCGCTCTGCCTCTGGCCTGAGTAACTGGGATGTAGCCAAAACGGAGAATGGTACCCCCTGAAGCAATCCTGGAGTGAATGTCTCTTACGTACTCCTTGCTGAAAAGGCAGAGGGTGTACTCTTGTTTACAGTGTATTGTTCTCACTGTATTTCTCTCCCTAAGTCCCTCTTGTTTTTTGCATCAAGACTTAGTTCTCACAAACAAGCTCTTTATTAAATTAAATGGTGCATGTAGCCTCATTATTCTTCTCAATGTGCAATACTTGATACTGTTTATTTTACTAGCAACTTCCGGAGTTTGTGTATTTTTTTTTTTTTTTTTTTTGGGGGCTTCTGTAAAATTTTTGCCCCAGGCAAAGCAACTAGTACACATTGTTAGATAAAGTGTCTTATCTGTCAGCAGCACCCTTGTGAATTAATCATAATTCAATAGGCTTACTAATCAAGATTTGAGATGAATGTTTTGATAGAGCAATCAGATTTGTCTAATCTATCATTAGTTGACAGTCGCTGCAGGCAGAGTGCAAGCTTGGCAATAGTAGACCTGTTTCTGATCCCTTTGGCTTGACCCACCAGTTGGGTAGCTTCACTGATTATAGCAGTGGACCCAGGCGTTGCAACTAATTAAGTTCTGTTTCTCACTCTCCAGGATTCTCCCTCCTCCTCCCACTCGTTTTCAGAATAGGTTGGGTGGAGTTCGGCTCTCTTGAAGCTGCCCATGTAATGAACAGATTTGGTAACAAGGTGTTCCTTTTGGTCATTTTCACTTGATAACAAAGATGTGCCAAGCCAAGTGACAAATCTCAAGGGTGATTTATGGTGTCACTTGCAAAAGTGGTCAAAGAAAAGGAGAAACTTAACCTATTGTTAAATGATACTGCCGATTATAACTCTTCATGTCACTAAATCTGTACCCCGTTTTACCAAGTTGTACATTCTTGGAAGTAAGTTATAATGTATCTTGCACATTTGTTCAGTTTGATTAGATAGATTGGTATTTTATTGTATACAGTATATACAGTATTTAAAATTTATATTAAATTTTGAAATAATTATGTGCTACATATTTTGTGGTAGTCATTAATACAAAGAAGGGATCATTTTATAAAGAGGAGTCCTTTACCAATTTTTCTTCTTCTCCCTACATTGTTACTAGTATAAAGATATATCTTCATTATAGAAAGCTTGGAAAATTCTAGAAAAATCTGAAGAAAAATATTTAAATTTACCATAATCTTATCAACTCAGAATTATCAATATTAACATTATATCAACCTATTAAAATTAAATAACAGCACAAATACCTTAGTAATTGCCTCGACAGTATTGTCAATAAAATATGATTCTACCTGGTATGGTGTTCTGGAATCTGTAGACAACACAAAGGAATCCAGAAAGATCCTAGTTTCTCTCAAGGCTTCACTTTCTACATGAAAACCATATGGGAAAACTCATTTAGGCTGTTAGTGTATCCCACATGTTAGAAGTGACAACTTTTTAATTTCACAAGCATGTCACAGGCCTCACTAAATGAATGCTAGCCACACTGAGAGATTTGTAGCTTGGATGATTTAGACAAGGGATAGTTGAGAGTTACCTAATTAGACTCCAGGTGTAATTATGTAAGGCGTTCCAGGCAGCAGTGTGCTGTGTGTTAATTAACTTTTGTGCTGAACATGCAGTAGTCCCTGAACAAAGAACAGTTCATGGAGGAAGAAAAGCTTCCTTACTTTGCCCTAGCTTTAGTTATTCTCCTACTGAAGTTACTTCCCACGTGCCCCCTTTTCCTAGTTGAAAGATGGGCCATAAAGACACGCTGTTTTGCAAAGTGTTCATCTTTGGTTCCTGTAACTTTCTTCCTACCTTCTTCCATAATCTTAACACATTCTTTGGAATGATCTTTTAAAATGTAAGCTGTGTATGTATTTATGTATGTACAACTCTGTTACTGGTTTGAAAAATCCAAGTGACTTCCAATCCTGATTTTGTGCTGTTCATTAAACACCACAGGTATCTTTCTGTGTTGATGGGGGAGATTGATATTTACTGAACCACAGGATTAGCTAATATCCCATCAATAATTGAATGCCATAGACTTCCTCAGTTGATCCCATACCTATTTCTAGGTAGCAACAGTGAGAAAAGCACTGATTAAAGAATATTCTTTCTTCTACTAAATTAGTCCATGACTTCGTTTGTGCTGGTCTCTGTTGTCGATTGCTGCTCAAATTTTTAACTCATGCAATAAAGTAAACTTTGTAGATCTATATAATTCAACTCAACACCTGCGTGAGAAAATATTTCAGGTAACCAGTTAAGCCTGTGTGTGGATGGTGATTGATTGATCTTCCAGTCCTCTTACAAGTTCTCAAGTGAGAAAATCCCATTTCGAGGTTCTTTCTTCCACCTAATCCTGTCACCTTGACATCTTCTGCAGACTTCAGTTCTCTACTAATAAAGTCTAGAATGACACACAGGACCACCTTGTTCATATGGCAGATGAATGATAGTTCTAGAATTCTGTCTACAATAGCATGAAATTAACTAGATTAAGGATTTGCCAGAAATGTTAAGAACAGATAGAATTCAACATTTTTTTTTGTAGTACTTGTTACCAGTTATGAGAAAGAAATGCTTCAACTATACTGCCTACTACTAATAAACAGTCTTGATTTTTATTGTCTGTTGGAAGAAAGGTAAAATAAAGACTTGGTTGTATAAAAAGCATTATCTGAGAGCCCTTATATCTATATGGGAATGCCTCAAAGAGTTGCATCCTAGTGAAGATGAGGAACGTTTGGACAATTTGAGTGTTCTCTTTCAGTTGGATAATTTTCAGTTGGATATCTAGTGAAACTTAGTCTTCATTTTTTTTTGGTTTATTTTTCCTCTGACATGCAATGTAGACTGTGTTAGGCCTTTATAGTAAAAACCAGACCAACCAGTTTTGACCAAGCCCTTCCTCTTTTCAAGATTATGTTTACTGTATCAGGAATTGAAAGAAGTCTAAGACATAAACCCTATCCCCAGAGAGTATACTATCTGTTTGGGAAGATTTGACATTGAAAACATGAAAAGTAAAACTCTAATAAAGGATTTAAAGAACAGTTCAAGACAACACTAGGAAAGATATGCTACATGACAATACATGATTGTCAAATGCATTTACAAATTTCCTTTAGAAAAAAACTGTACTTGAATTTTCTAACAGTAGGGGCTCATAGAGACCATTGTGAATCCTTAAAATGTTGAGAAACTGAAGTATTATTCCACGAAAATGCCTTTTAATTTGGAAATGTCAATGCAAAGGAGAAATCTGGTTTATGTAACTGGTAAAGTCATTATTTTAGGTTATCACTGAATTGAAAGTGTAAAATGCGAAAATTCTTATACAACCAGTAGATCTCTGAGAAAATGCCAGTGGACCCCACAGAGCCAAGAGAGGTAATCAGATCATTTCATTAGCAAGTTCCAAATATGATGAGGTTGTTTGAAGCTACATGCATAAGATCTTAGGGAAAAGATGGATTTTTTAAGTTGTCTAAGTGAAACTGCAATTTGTTACAGCCCAATGGGTACTTCTTGCCTGCTGCACAGAAAAGCCAATGCACTGAGATAGTGGTGTTGCAGCAGAGAAAGAGTTTGATAATCCCAGGGCCTGCCAAGTGAGGAGATGGGAGATATTTCTCAAATTCACCTTCCCAAGAATTTGGAAGCTAGGCTTATAAAGGAAATTTGGTGGGCATGGGGCTAGGTGATGGATACTGCTGATTGGTGAGTATGAAATAGCATGGGCATCAAAACTGTCTTTGTGCCTGAGTCAGTTTCTGGGTGGGGCTCACAGAGCTGGTGAGTCGATTCCATGGTATGGGTCACAGATCTGGTTGGCCTCATTGGCTTATCAGAATGCAAAGTCTGAAAAACACCTCAAACATCAGTCTAGATTTTATGATAGTGATCATATCTATGAAGCAGTGGGATAAGTTACAAATCTATAACCATCAGCGATATGACTCTGTTGGAAGAAAGGTGAAATAAAGACTTAGTTTTTTATTTGTAAAGAGCTTAGTTTATTTTATAAAGAGCTGTAAGCAATTATAGAAAAGCAAAGAAAAGCAAGTTAGGAAACAAGAACTGGTTATGATTTAACTATGCCCATACCTTAGCAGACTTCAAGTCCTTATCACAGTTCTAACCTTGTGGCCTCTTACTAATTTTATGGAGTTAGTTTTATAAGACATGGACAGACAGATGGCAAGAGGTCATTCCAGTTAGGCAGAATTCCATATGAGAGTGGAAATAAGGTAATGTACAGTAGATTTAGTGTGTTAGGCTATCTGGCTGAAACAGAAAATTCAAGAAACTTAGATCAATATGTGGGATGCATCAGAAGATGGCTGTATTCTGGGAAGCCTTCAAAGGTTTTCAAGGCTAACAGTGACATGACACTGGTGATATTATTGTAGGCAGATTAATCTGGGGGGCAGTGTCTACAATGGATTCAAGTTGTTCTTGCTTGAGGCAAAGGGATGTATCTAGAGAAAAGCAGCATTCCTGTAATGAGGTGATGTGAGCATTCATGGGACAGAGCAGTGATAACAGAAAAGACACGTGAATTTCAGAGGACTTCTAAGTTGACAGAACTTTGTAATCAATTGGTTTGGAGGATGAAGGGTGATCCTCTGATTTCAAACCCAGAAATAAGTGGACATTTGTAGGCTCCAAAACCAATTTGAGTAAAAGAAGCGGTTTTAAATATACGGCCATGTTTTAGCTATTAGGAAAACCTAACGTGCACAACATTCTTCTGGCTATGAAAATTATGAAGTGAATCCCCAGAGGCTACTTAGATTGTTATGTCAACTCAGTCACCTGAAATATACTAATATCCAAAGTACACATCCAGTCATCAAAAGAAAAAAATCCAATCAGTTTGTTGATTTTGATATTTTGTTATGGGTTAGTAATTGCCTTGATTACCTTCTTGCAGAGCTTGTAGTTAAAGGCTTGCTTATTTCTTCATCAGTTAACAGCTGAATTTCTTCTTTCTTCCTGTTGATATAGTTTAGATACTTGTCCCCACAAATCTCATGTTGAAGTGTGGTCCCCAGTGTTGGAGGTGGGACCTAGTAGGAGGTGTTTTGGTCATGGGAGTGAATCCGTCATGGCCTGGTGCTGTCCGTGAGCTAGCGAGTGAGGTCTCACAAGATCTGGTTGCTTAAAAGTGTGGCATCTCCCTCCCCTCCTCTATCTGTTTTGTGCCTGCTCTGGCCATGTGACATAACTGTTCCCACTTCACCTTCTGCCATGAGCCAAAGCTCTCAGGCCTCCCCAGAAGCCAAGCAGATGCCAGCACCAAGCTTCCTGTCCAGCCTGCAGAACCATGAGCCAAATAAACCTTTTTTCTTTATTAATTACCCAGTCTCAAGTATTTCTTTGTAGCAATGCAAGGATGCCCTCACACACCTATTTAGGTTGAAAGGTTTTCTTATCTTCTTGGTTTTCAGAAATAAACAAATTGCTAAGGGGCTGTCAATTCTGGACTGACTTTTGTTCACCTGCTTGAAGAGATACTGTTGTCTGTTAAGAATTGGTGATTTTCTTCAGTTGTGTGACTAACTTACATAATAGTTGCAGAATTGGCCACTTAGTGTCCAACAGAAAAATGAAGTTGAGACTGTGGAGCTGAGATATCTTGGAGCCAGCACCTTCAAGTTTGAAAAGTGAGGAGAAATGAATCAAAAAAATAAAAACACTTTACCTTTTGTCAAGCCCTTTGCTTGGATCAAGGAATCTAGATTTGGCCAGAAGGTTGAATTGAATGCATACAGTTGTGTGCTATAAATTTGTCTTTGTAAAGGTCAGAGTTGGCCAGGCACGGTGGTTCATGCCTGTAATCTCAGTACTTTGGGAGGCTGACGCAGGAGGACCCTTCAGGTCAGAAGTTCAAGGTCAGCCTGGGCAACATAATGAATGCCTCTACAAAAAAGAGAAAACTTAACAGGGTGTAGTGGTTCATGAGTATAGTACCAGCTACATGGGAGGCTGAGATAGAAGGATTGCTTGAGCCCAAAAGTTCAAGGCTGCAGGTAACTGTGATCATGCCATGTACTCCAGGCTGGGCCACAGAGCAAGACCCTGTCTCTTAAAAATAAAATATAAATAAACAAAGCCCAGATTCAACTCATCCCAAGGAATAGGAAAAGTTCCACATTGATCAGAACTGAGTCTTATACGCTGCAAACAATATGACTCGCCTTTAAAGTCCTTCTGACTATACCTTTCCAAGTGTCTGACTTATGATCTGTTCCATGTTGTATAGCCTTATACATACTTGGACTGTATAAGTATCATTTCTGAGGGTTCAGGTAGGAGGGCTGCTACGAGGGCCTACTGTCACTTCAGGGGGGTGTAGCAGTACTTGCCAAATTTAAAAGCCATTGAAACAACTGAAAATAAAAATTAAAGGTTTCCCCCCATTACTGAAAGGTATATGTGAAATCTTGCACTTACCTTTTTTAAAATAGACTTTAGACATTGACCTTCCTCTCTCTGGGAGAGCGGATGTTTGTGTAACCAGGAAAGAAAGCTGCTCTCAACAGCAGTTTTCTAATAGAAGGCCTACTTGCTTTTCCATCTTAAAACCAGTGTTTAGGAGCTTTATGATTCTAAAATGAAAAGAATTCCCTTGCTATACAAGGAAAAGGAACAGATATGGAATATTTTTGCAAGAAAAATGTACCTTATTTTCCTACCTTACAGTAGCCTGTTGGCATGAGTACCTTGGAATAAGGAAGCTTTTATTAGGAAATAATCATTTCCAGTTCTGTTACAGTCATTATCCCAAAAGCTTCCCAAATGCTGTGTACAGTACTGTGTCCTGGAACCTGTTTAGCAACAAGTGGGGAATGAACTGAGCTTTTGAGACCAATAGGATGGTGTGAACATAAGACCAGGTAACAGAGCTGTTCTCCTAGTAGTTTAGGGTCTTAAAAGGGGTCATTAATGTTTTCAAGTCACAAAACAATCTTTAAAGTTCTGGAGCTATACTTTCCTATAATAATATTTCACATTTGCACGTAAGTTAGCTTGAATGAATGTTTAATAAAAAGCTGGCTACATTCACAATGTTGTGCAAAATTAAAAGAAAAAATTAAAGCTGGTATCTGTAACTACTTATATGAGGTTCTGAGCCCCCACTGACAGTGTATGTTTTTGGGAAGGAAGCGCATTGAGTCACTAGCAAAACATAATTGGGAAAGTGAATCCCTTCCAAAATAATGATGTATGGTCACCACTCTAAGTAAATAGGGGTTGGGATTATCCATTTTGATAACCTGTTTTGTGTTGCTGTAACTGTTCAGTTTAGAAAATGCAGAGTTGATTCCAATTTTTTCCTGCTGGTTTGGAAGAATTCATACATCTTTCAAAGTGTGACTGATGTTCAGCAAGGAAGTGCCTTACTGGTTGAACAGGATCTGATTTATCATTCTTTTGTTTTTGCTGAAAAACAAAATCTACTTTTAGTTAAATCAGTAATTTACAGGTATACAAACTAAAGCATCAAGAAAACAGCAAAGAAGTCGTTTCCAACATCACGTAGCCATTCACATCCAGAAATGAAATGAGACCCCTAAGACACTCTTTCTTCATTTCCATGGGGCCATTGTGGTTCTGGCCCCTCAATTTGGTTGAGGACAACATGCAGAGGATCTCAGCTGAACACAGAGCCTTCATTTGATGTCCTGTCTAAACGTGACTTCAGAAAGATCTTTTAGTCAAACACTGGCTAGAACAACTCCTCCCCCTGGGGAGAAAGGGTCTTTAAGGTATTTTGAGGGGGAGGAGAAGGGTTAAGAGGTCTAATCCATAACTCTAAATCCCCATGCTTGGAGGAGCTCATTGACATTGTTGGTTTTAAGGGCTCCTTTGGAGCCATTATGGTGTGTCACACTGAGACCCACTGGAGAACACTTAATTGTAGATCATTGTCCCAGTGTGTTTCAAGGCCTTTTCAGGGTCTTTGACAAAGCAGCTTCCTCCGCCACTTATGGGAAACTTTTGATACTGACAAACCCAAGAATATTCTTCAGGTTTGTGCTTTTAATTAAATAACTAGAATTATCAGAGTTTTTTCTATCATCCTCTCACTTCCTTCCTTTTGAAATGAAACTTCAAATGGACATAGACCCCTGGCTGCTGGATATGTGTTGACTGCATTTTCTTTCCATTTCTAATTTCTTTGGTTTTGAAGTCAGGATTTTGTTTTTGTTGGTGGCAGAGGTGGTATAATGAGTGGACTCAGCTATCACATGCAGGGCCTGTAAGCTTTGATTTCAAAATGTAATAGAAATCACATCATTTCAGATGGAACCAATTTCTCCTTGCCTTCTTCCCCTGAGGAGTGAAGGAAGTATCTCTGGTATATGGTTAAATACCTGATAGATTAGACCTTCAGATAGATTGGTGGATTAAGGCAAAGTACAAAAAAGCTCATGTTTTCAGCTGTCTATCCTATTTTAAGGTTCCTATTGGCCCGCAGTATTCTGAATTTACCAGATTAGTCCTAATCTAATATTTAGCCCTATAATGTTTTAAACATTTTGGCCAGACTCAGTTCCCAGCTTCCACGTTGCGTATCTCTGTTAACATCTCTGCATGCATAAGAGGGCGCTCATTACGGCTGGATTGAGGGAAAACCACCAAAAGACCAATTCCCATTTCTTGGGTCTGGGAATCTAGGGCCCTAACAATGAGATCAGAATGAATTGAGAGAATCCCTCTGGGTCATAAAGATAGACTGCAGGGTCAAAACTCAAAACCTTGAGATTCTTGTTGCTTAAAATTCCAAACTCATTCAAAAATGATTTCATTTCTAAAAATGCTGACATGCCTTCTCGTGGTTTTCTACACTGTAAAATAGAAGTTAAACTCCAGGGTCAGAAATAGTTAACAAAGAGAGCCTTTGTGCTAAGCAGGAGTCTGTGGATTGAGTTCTGGCTCAGCCAGTATATTTCTGTGTCATTTGGCTTTTTATAAGCTTGTTGCCTCAGTTCCTCTTCTATAAATGGAGGTAATAATACTATTGCATTTCTATCTTATAAAATTACCAAGAGGTATAGATGTGTAGTAATATAGAGGATATTTATAAAGACTGTTAACTGTGAGTCCTTTCTGCTATGTGAGATATACCAGTGAAATAAGGGAGATGATTGTTCTGGTAAAACTCTGTATGGATACAGGATACCTCATTGAACCCGATCTCGGGAATCATAGATTAGAAAGTTATCAGTCTTTGATTTCTGCATCTCCTTGTTTGTCCGCTTGCTCCCCTTTTTCAGCAAACCAACTGCCACTGTATCTTTGGGCCACGTGACTGCAAAGATGGTTACCGATGGGTTTTGACTTTTCATGTCTCAGGTCCAACAACCTGGGTGGAGACAGAATCTCTTTAGGATCTCAATTCCAGATTCCCAGGGGGAAAAATTCTGATTATTTCACCCACTTCTGGAACTACCAGCTGTGGCTAGGGAGTTCAGGCCACACCGAATGAGCATGGCTGCCTGGAACATGCTACTTAAATCCTATGCATATTGGGGAGGTCAGTTCCCAAAAATGGGGAATGAGGCACACACCCAATGTGTTTCCACTGGACTACTCCTTTAAGGAGTAAGTTGAAATACCCAGAGTTCTTTGTATTCCTCAGAAGAAAGTTGCTTGAAGGAATGAACATAAAACTTTAAAGCAGGAAGGGATTTTAAAGTTCACCCAACTCTACCCTCCTTGTCACATTGAAGAAACTAAGGCAAATGAAAGTTCTCATGCTTTTAGTTAAGACCATCTAGTATATCCTTTATTGAGTTTCTTCTGCCATCTCCCAATTGTACATATTTCAGATGTTATTTTTTCCTATTGCCTAGAAGTTTTTGAATTGTAAGAGATTTATATTTATAGTCCTTTATTTAATAGGCAGTTTAAGTTTTCTAGACTCTTCTACTTTAGAAAAACATAGACAATATTTACGAAGACAACATGGAAGCGTGGAGAAATGCATATGGTATACCACTACATGGAAAGAGCAAATGAATGCTTATATATAGTCATTATGTTCAAAAACATGTAAAAATTACATATGCATATGAGATATCAACTAGGCTTGTTATAGTACTACCTGTAACTTTACATTTTCCTGAACACCGTCATTAAATTATTTTAGCAATTAATTTTAGAAAACATATTTAAGACAAATACGTCCCACTCGACTTCTCATCTTAGAGCTACCCGAACCTGTGTGTCTAACGTTCTTGCGCACAAAGGTGAACTTTCTCTAATGTAAGGCATATATATTTTGGGCACAACTGGAACCTTTACTCCAGCAGTGAACACATTGAAAATGGAGTCCTCATAAATTATGATCTTAGTAGAGACTTGGCCCCACCCAGACAGATGACCCACTAGAGGCAATAATCAGAGGATAAGATGTTTTCAAGCATGAGTAGAATCTGACTCTAGGAGCTGGGAAGAACCTTACGTCATGTAGCCTGACCCCTGTGGCCTCCAGAACTGATAATGGAAGCACAGAACATTTCCAGTGTTTAGAGGTGCAACCTGGTTGAAGTCCAGAGAGAAGACTCTCAGTGAAGTTCTTTCTTCAGCCATAGCAGCTGGACCATGATTATCCCTAACCTGGAAAGTGCCTTTCCCCACCCACTAGGCTGCCTCCCCAAACTTCCCAGGAGTCTCATTGTCTACTTCTGATGGCAAGACCTGGGAGAAAATCAGTGTCTCAGATGCCATCTGATATGGTTTGGATGTGTCCCCCTCCAAATCGCATGTCGAAATGTGACCTCCATTGTTGGAGTTGGGCCTTGTGGAGTGTTTGGGTCACGGGGGTGGATCCCTCATGAATGGCTTGGCACTGTTCTTGCGGTAGTGAGCGAGTTCTCACTCTATTAGTTCATGAGACAGCTGGTTGTTTAAAGAGCTGGCACCTCTCCCCTCTCTCTCTTGCTCCCTCTTTCACCATGGGATATGCCTGTACTCCCTTTGCCTTCTACCATAAGTAAAAGGCGGCCTCATCAGAAACCAAGTAGATGCTGGTGCCATGTTGGTACAGCCTGTAGAACCATAAGCCAAATGAACCTCTTTTTTTTTTTTATAAATTATCCAGTCTCAGATATTCCTTTATAACAACACAAAACAAACTAATACATCATCCGACTTTGAATCTGCCCTCATGTAAATACATCTGTCCACATGTAAAGCAAGACAGGGACACAAGAGCAGCCAGCAGGGCCTGTGGGGGCAGGAGCCACTCAAGAGGTAGGCGGCCTCCTGTTAACACTGTTCTCTTTTTCTCCTTGTAAAAGGCAAACTGGATTTTCAAGGAGAATGAGAATTGCAGGGAAGGGATCAGAGAGAACAGGCACTACATGTGCCACATCTGTCAGGTGTCTTCAAACCATTAACCCCCAGACCCCAGGAACCTGCTCTTTCTAGCGTTTTCTAGAGCATCTACCAGAGCACTAAGTGGTAGTGGCTTAATGATGATAATGTTTTGTGATGTTGATGAGGAGGGAGATTTTGTTAAGAGCAACCTCAAAAGTGCCTGTTTCTCCAAAAGCAGGAGTCTCTGTTTTAGAGGGGATAATAGAGGGGGTGGAAGAAGGAGGCCAAGATACTTTGCTTTCTGGAAAGAAACTATAGAGATCAAGAAGGAAACATAGGGATGGAGGTCAGATTTCCACCTATAAAGGATTATCAAGCATTTAAGTCCTATAGGGCCCATGTGGCCCATTCATTTAAGTCCTACAGGGCCCCTGTGGCCCATTCATTCATTGAGCAGTTTATTCATCCATTGATGTTTTTCATTCAGCAGACTTTTATGGAGCATCTCTGACTATGCTAAGTCCTGACAAGACAGTGGAGAACTAGAAAGACATGGCCTTGCCCTCATGAAGCTTACAAGTTAGGCCTGTTCTCTACACTTGTTTTTACTCAGTCCACTGCATATATCTTGAGTGCTTAGTATGTATTAGATACTAAAAGGAGCTACAACGATAAACCAGACACAGTCTTTAAGAACTTCAGGGATCAGGGAGGGTTTATCCTGATTGTAATCCCTCCAGTTTTAATCATTTCTCTAATCACTTATTAGGCCTCTTGCTTCCTGTAGGAATGTGTTCTGTATATTGGATTGAAATCTGCCTGTTCTAATTTCAACTTCCTTTCTTCTGGCTCTGGCTAGTCCTCAGTGAACAGAATTGCCATTGGTACCTGCTGTTCAAGGCCAACTGTTGTGAGCCAAGGTTCCTAACCTTGGCTACAGTTGCACTTAACTGCTCCTCTCCGAAGTTGGATTTAGCAGGGATTGATGGAAGCCCTGCAAACCTCGATTCAAACCTAGTGACTGGTTGAGTGAATGGCTTTAATAATAACAGTGCAAAAATTGAATTTAAAATAATCCTTTTAGGGATGCAAGATGCAATGGTTTGGCCTTTTTTTAATATTCTTTTCTTTCCACTAATAAAGGTTTTAAGTCAACATCTCCTTAAATTGATTAATTCCATTAAGATCACTCCAAAAAAAGGTTTATCAGTGGCTTTGAAATCCAAATGGGATGAAGAAAAAATCATTTATGTGGCAAAATCTCAGTTGCCCTAACTAGATTAAAGACTTTCTGCTGAATTAAACAGAAAATCGACACATAGATTATTTGAAACTAATTGTAAATATGCAACTTTTAAGCACAGAGAGAAATCTACCCTAAAGTTGACATTTTTTCAAGTTGTCTTGGAGTTCATATTCCAGTGGGAGAGACCCATGTTAAACAAATACATAGAAGACATTTCAGATCGTGAGCTAGGAAATCAGGATAGAGGAATGGGTAATATTAGAGAGATCGGGGAGGCTTCTCTGAGAGGTGATCTTTGAGCTGAGATCTGAAAGACAAGACCACAGTCCCTTGAATACGTGGAGTTAGTGCTCCAGGCAGAGCAGACGGTTAAGTGCAAAGTCCCTGAGGTTGGAATGAGCTTAATGTCTTGGAGAAACAGGAAGAGAGTGGAGGAGTGATGCCAGATGAGAATAGTCAGAGAGGAAGGTAGGGCCATAGGAAGAAGTTATGATTTTTATTTAAAGCATGGAGAATACTTTAGGAAGCTAAACACTGACTTCTAAAAGCCATCAACAAAGGAAAAATATGCTTAAGGTATGTGTTTTATGTGGGACTGAAGAAGAAAGTACTGAGGCTTCTCCCCATTTTATTCTTCCACATTGAGTTGTACAGCTATTAGTAACATGAAATATTATTTGCAAAAATGCTTTGAAAATTTCAAAGCACTGTTCTCCTTAAATTTAAGAAAATTGTTATGAAAAGGTTTAAAATGACTAAGGGTACTATTACTTTATCATAGAAGAATCACGCTGTATTAGTTCATTCATACACTGCTGTAAAGATACTACCTGAGACTGAGTAATTTACAAAGGAAAGAGGTTTAATTGAGTCACAGTTCCGCACTGGGGGAGGCCTCAGGAAACTTTCATCATGGTGGAAGGCGAAGGGAAAGCAAGGCAGCAGGAGAGAGAGCACGGGGAAACCCCCACTTTTAAACCATCAGATCTCATGAGAGCTCCCCTCATTATCACGAGAACAGCATGGGGGAAACTGCCTCCCCTCATCCAATCACCTCTCACCACGTCCCTCCCTTGACACCTGGGGATTACAATTCAAGATAAGATTTGCTTGGAGAAACAGAGCCAAATTATATCACATGCTAAACTTTAAGCAAACTCTCCCTAGTTGACCCACCTAGGAATTCAAAGAAATACGTGGCTATGAGGATTCCGTTGCCATTTTCCTTATCTCATATAGGTCTAAGGGAAGAAGATTCCTGCCATTTAGACTGGAAGACCCTGAGGACAGTACCTTTCTGGCTACCCTGCTGTCATATGAGTCCAAAGAGGGCAAAGGTGAGGTTCCTGGGCTTGTGATTCCCAGGATGTCTCCACTTCTAGGGCCACACTAGCTAAATGGTAATTATGAAAATATCCAGGGCAAGAAGCTAATAAATAAGAACTGACAGGCATTGCATATGGATTGTTGTATACACTGACTCTTCTGCAAGACACAAGATGGAGGTTGGGGGTGTCTAACAATCCCCCTGAAACGTGCTGCATGATGCACTGATGATACAAAAGGAAATCTGCTCGAATAGAAGAGCACAGGCGAAGATTGATGTCCGGCTGATGGCTGTTCCTATTGTTGTGGATCTGTGGGATGTTTCTAAGAGCTTTCTTGTGACCTTTAGTTTCTAAATGTAGAACCTGGCTGTGATCTCTGGGAAAGAGAAAGGAATTTGTCTCAGGTTTGTTCAATGGTATTAGGAATAAAGAAGCTAAAATCTGAGTTGCTGGGTGGAGTGGGTGCAAATGGCGATTACCATTCGGGTTGGCTGCTGTCTGGGTAGGGCCCCCTGCACAGAAAGCCCCATCAGGAATGCTGTAATCATGTGCTCAATGAAGGCAAAAGTCGTTTTGATATCTTTTTACTAAATCATTCCACCAACACTGCCTGAGCCATACATGTGGCACAGATTAATTGAGCAAAAAAAGTGACTTGCATACAGTTGGCACTTCTGTTCTTGTTAGGATCAGAAAGAACAATTGGATGAAGATCACTTCAGGAAAAGAAAAAAGCATATGTTACTTATTGTTTTGGGTGAATGTTTTTATGAGAAACAGGGATGCCGCGTCATTAATAACTTTGGCATGCCATCCCAATTCTGGTCGGCCTGATAGATTAAACATGAGCCCTCTCTCATTATTCCAGCAGCCGTAGAGCCTTGACTTTGCCTCCAGCCTGATATGTATTCCATGCACAGTCAAGCCTCCGAGTTGACATCTTCTTCTAAAACTGTTTGGCTGTAATAAATATAAAACTTTCACCACTGATGTAAAGCATTGCTGGTTGGCATCATTTCCTACCCCCTTTTAATTATTCCTGACACTGTGGAGAAACATCTAATATAAATCTGTAATGTGCACTGATGACAAACTACACGGTTGAAGGACCATGTAATTTCTCCACAATTAATTAAAGTGCATGGAGATTTTTTTTTTTCTCTTTCATTCTTTTTCTTTTTCCCCCCCCCCCAGCAGCCAGATGCCACTGACTGGCTCAAATAACACTGCTGTCAACTGTAAAAAATTAAGATCCAAACCGTAAGAAAGGTACTTAGATAAAGAAACCAGATGCCAGGTTATTTGTGATACTACCACATACATCTTGATGGAAGCCACCATTGTTCAACATCTGTAGTTCCACAGCCTTAATTACGCACTTAACTCAGCAAGCCTGTCAGCAGTTTATTTCCACAAGTACCGTCACTTTTGTAAATCTTTCCTTAAAAAATTGAATGCTGCCAATCAGCACAGGGAAGAGACACAGAGACCCTAGAAGGCCTTGTGCAAACAGAGGCGGCTGCCCGTTTATGCCGGTAGCGCGCTGGTGTTTATGGGCATGTGTGTGTGGTCACCCAGAGAGGAAAAAATGCTCTGCTACCATTTCAGGCTGATCTACCACCTGGAATTGATCAAAAGCAAATTAATTTTCATTTTCAATTAGGAATACAATTAAATTCAAAGTTGTCGAGGGTGGGCATGGCGATGTTTACATATAGCTTCTGTGGTGGGAGGGCTTGAGGAAATACCAGATGAAATGAAATACTTGTCTTTGTATTTTTGCATTTAACTCATTCAAGTGTTAAAGGTGGTGGCTGGGGCTGCTGCTGCTGGGACTGAAGTTTACCTCCCCCCGAGCTGCCCCTCCTTCCCTTCATGCAGAATTTAGGCAGAGGGAAGAGGGAGGGCGGTCCGAAGGTGGCCACTCCGAGATGCCCATTCATGGGCTCTTTTCCCAGGATTCGGCCGTGGATCCAAGATATGGGTGTTTTCATGATGAGCCTGAATGAGGAAGCAGGAGTTTGGCTTTGCATTCTGCTGGCTCTCGGCGTCAGAGTATTACCTGGCAAATAGATCCACGTCTGGCCATCAGGAGAGATCTTGAGTGATTGTGTGAAAACAATCTGGCTGTTGAATGCCTCGTGTCACAGGATCCCGGCTCTTTTCACTTGACTTTTCTCTGTATTCAACTGCTGCCTTTTGTTGGAGTAACTGAGCGAGGGCCTGTGAGGCAGACAGGATTCCTCCTGGCTGCCTGGGGAACAGTTGACCCAGTGTGTTCATCAACAAGGGTGGTAATTTGGGGAGCTTTGACCCTGATTTTAAGGAAAGTCAATTATTTGTCAATTATGAGTCCTAGAAATCCAGATATGGGACTCAGATGTTAAAGGCCTGGCTCTCTGGTTTGGGGATAGATCACAGTGGATCTGAGAATATGAAGCAGTTATATTCTCCCAGAGCAGCGCATGTTGCTTGCCATAAGCCTTCTGTCATGCTGATGAGAATCTTCTAACTATCCATCTCAGAGATCAGCTTCTTTGAAAAAGCAGAGTGGGTGATAAATATTTGGTCATATGAATAACAATGAAGTAGCTTCAGATAATAGCTTACATCTTTATAAAATCCTCTGAGTGATGGATTAAGAGGAAGAGAAGGTTCTGGGTCATGGAAACAGCTGCTTTGGGTGAAAGATTATCCAAAGCAGTGTGGTGACCACGAATCCTTGCTGCTCCAGTCCATACTTTACCTCCTACCCACACCCCCAGCCACCTTTCTTGTCCCAATGCAAGGGTTTACGTTTCCTCCCTGCATGGTTTTTGTGCTTTAAAAGAAGATTTTATTACTTCTGCTACAGTGGAATTTCTCTTTTTACTAGATAGTTGGTATGACCGCAGCCTGAAACCGCAATGGAGTTGTTAACACGCTGGGATCAGTTTTTCCCCCTTTAAAGCGATTCTTTTCTTTTCTTTATTTTTTTAAAGAGGAAAAAAACGCTCCAACAAATCAACAGAACTATTAACTTTCTGATTTATTTGCTAGAGAGAGCAAAAAAAGTCAATGTGAAGTGACAGAAACGCCAGAACAGACAGCATGAAAACATTCTATGTGAAAGTTTGCAACTGAAATCGCACTACCAGCAGTTGGTGATCTGGAGATAGACATCTTCAATTTCCTGATTGCATAATAGAAATGGGATTTCTTTTTCCTCTACAAAAAGCGTTATCCATAATGTTGACATGAAGTTTTCTGTGAAGAGAAGAGTACTCTTAGAACAGTCGAGTATCTTCGCAGCTGCTAACGGTTTCGGCCATTTCTTCTCCTTCAAGGGAAAAGGTAAATGTTGCTAACATGACGAAGGCCAGAAGAAGAAATCATCAAGAGCCTGGGAGATTAACCAGCTGGCTGGTGTCATGGCATTTAGCAAATAGACCGATCCTCCACCCAAAGGAGAAATAGCCCTGAGAAAAATTAATGTGGGTATGGGTTGGCGACCCAATAGCTGCCTAGCCAATGCACATTTCTCCCTTTGCAAGTATCTCAGGGTTAGAAGTGTCTAAGGATTTGAAACTGTGGTTCTGGGGGGTTCAGGACAGTGGTCCTGGCTGGACCTGGGCCAGGCTTTGCCATGGATCTGCTCACCTCACAAACTGATCACACAGGTGATACGCGTAGTCTTCAAATCTATGTGGTGTCCCAATACAGTTTCTGAGGACCCATTTCTGAGATGGAAAATTCTTGGCCCTGGCCTGTAGCTTACATCACTTCGGTATTTTTAAATGCCCATGATCTCAAAAGCAGTCCTTATTTTAAAATCACCCTTTCTATCAATACTTCATTTTATGTAACACAGTGTTTTAAAATTATATGTAAAAGGCAACTTCTTTTGTCTTATGTGCCCTTGGCTAGGAAACAAAGGAAGTCTCTTTTAAGAGGTGTTTTACAGTTTATGACTACTGAGAGAGAACATAGTTCTTTAATAGGTAGTTATGTAAGAGAGTTCCACACTATAGATTTTTGGAGATCAGAAGTTCTGGAACAAGGTTGTTTGATAACATCTCTGAAGGGCGAAGGAGCAAACGAAACCTCAGAGGACTGGATCCCAAAACAGAACACTCTCCACACGTGTGAGAAACAGGAGCTTTTCTGAGATCGTATTATTCTCACCGATAATAGCATCCTGCCTTGACTGCGGGTGAGGGGTGGGCAAGATGGATCATTTGTGTCTTAGACTTCGTGGTTATGGACATGTAATATGTTCTTCATTGAGCCAGGCAATTGACAGAGACGCCAGTGCATTTAAGACTTGAGTCTACTGGAAATGAGACTTGCTGTCTTGCCAGAAATGGATGCTTTTCTGTGTCCACCACTATCACACATCTTGATTTTTTTCTTAATCCTGACTCTTAAAACAATAATATCAAACAACTCGAGGGGGAAAAAGTTAAATATTTCCATATGAAGAGTTGATTAAATTTGTATGGTTTTCTTTTCAGTAAAAATTGATATGTGGTGAAATACAGTGCAGCTGGATGGCTGGTTTGGGTTGATGCTCTCACATCCTCTGGTCTTGCTCCCCGGCTGTAAGGGCCAGCGCCTGTGAGCCGCGGTGCTGTTCAAAATGCCCATTCCCAGGCGCTAAACACTAAGTCGGTGATCACCTGGCTGAAGTCTTTGCTCTTCAGTCTCATCGTTCTTCTGTGTCCCTTCCTCTTCAAGGGCAAGCTGAGTCCATGTGAAGCATTATGGTGGATAGATGTGCAATGCCAATCTAAAATATGGACAATAAGAGGAAAGGGCTTCTCGATTTTGGTGTGGATATAAGAACTTGACTTTTTTTTTTGAGACAGAGTCTTGCTCTGTCACCCAGGCTGGAGTGCAGTGGCGCTATCTCAGCTCACTGCAACTTCTGCCTCCCAGGTTCAAGCGATTCTCCTGCCTCAGCCTCCCTAGTAGCTGGGACTATAGGCGCATGCTACCACACCTAGCTAATTTTTTTTTCTTTTTTTTTTTTTTTTTTTAGTAGAGACGAGGTTTCACCCTGTTGGCCAGGCTGGTCTCAAACTCTTGACCTCAGGGGATCCACCCACCTCGGCCTTCCAAAGTGCTGGGATTATAGGCGTGAGCCATTGCACCCAGACAAGAATGTGACTTTTGATTTTCCCAGTATTTGGAGCTGATGGGCTGCTTCTGCTGTTGCCACTGGTGGGCAAAGGTAACAACGGCATATTTTTCTGTAGCAGATTTTACAGAGATGAAACCATTCTGCCACTTCTACGATTAATAACTGTGTCCATCTTTCCTCTCTGCAGAGGTGAAATTGCCGAAGAGTCAGAGGCTCCTCCAGGCTTAGCCACCTTGGCCTTTGCCCGTGATACAACTTCAGGGCTCCCCTTAACTCGCAGATGGGCTAGCACCTGTTTTTCAGCCTTTATCCTGATCCTTTATATCTCCATCCCCCACTCCCTTTCTCTCTCTCCAAAGTCCCGTATCTCTGCCATGCTTAACCGTGACCACTGCTTCCCCCTCCCTCTTTCAGTCTCCAGAGATCATCTCCTGCCAGATCTTGGCCTAAAGTTAACTTGATTCTCTGGCCTTGCTTACAGAAGCCAGACTGCTCTAAACCACCCTTGGTGGCAGTGATTCCTTCCTGAATGAGGTCAGGCACTCAAAAAATTGGTAGACAACACTCACTCTGGGGCTTCTCACATAATATTCCTCAGTCTGGAATGATAAAGGTCCCCCCCACTCAGGGACTTCAATTTTGTGACAGAGAAAAGACAAATTTGACTGTCAACACTTGTTGGGCTCCAAGGAAGTCACACGTGTAACTGAGCCATTTCAGATCTCTATTTGTCAAGCCCCGTGTTCACTGGGGGTTTCCTTACATCTCTCCCCTGCCCAAACCCCCACCTACGAGAAACAGTCTACAAAGCATTTACCCTCTGAGGATTGCTTTCTAATTAAGATTTTACAAATACCAAATAAACAAGGGCATTTTTGAAATGTAAATTTGTCATTTTTCGTAAGCAACTTAAATCAACTCCACCTGCTTTGAGACTGGTTTCTCCTTTAGCACAAAGCAATGTGCTCTTAGGTTCTCTTTCGGCTCCTGCAGCTCTGATTCCCCATGCACTTAGATCCTGGTGTCGATTTTTTTTTTTCCTTGAACACTTTCTGCAGTTTAGTTATTTGTTGTAATTATCAAGTTCATTTTTCTCTAATAGATGTGATTAAGTATATTTAGCACTGTGTAATGAGTTTTCTGCCTGGTTGCATCTTAGCTAATAAGGAATTCCTTAGCGGCATCTCTGACAGCTGCTACGAGTCCCAGGTCTGCGCTGCCACAAGAGACTCCTTCCATGAACTGCTAGCATTAGAGAAATTAACTCCATTACACTAACCATAAAATTGAGGCTGAAATTTGATTACTAATAGATCCTCAATTCAACTAGAAACTGTAGAAACGGGGTGGAGCCAGTGGGGGAGGAAGGTGAATTCGTGTGAAATGCCAGCATCCACATTTTCATCAGTGCGTGTATTCACCACACCTCCCATTTATTTCCTGGGCAGGAAGTAGAAAACAGTGCCAAGCTCATGAACTTAAAACCGCGTGATTCAGCGGGTATAAGACTGGCAATCTTTGTTACTGCCATGATGGTAATAACTTATTAGTGCCTCTGTCTTTGCTGAGCAGAGAAAACCTCCCGGTGTGTTTTTGGCCATCAAAACTACTTGCCATTGTCGCTGGCAGTCCACATTTGTAAGGCTAAAGTGCTGAGGACAATTAGTAATTGGTGACTGGCTGCTATGATGTATAGTTGCTTAGCAACGGTCCCTGAATTAAGTCTCTGGAAGTGGCATACAGGAAAAGACAAGACAGGAAGATGAAATAGGTACCATTTCAATGTGTAGGTGAGTCAGTAATGAAAAAAGAGTGAAAGATATTTGTAATCATAGAGACGGCTGAGTGGAAAATTGGAGCTAAAGGAAAGAAAAGGCGGAACTTAGTTCCTCTCTTGCTAAGTAAAATAAGAGTAAATGGCAGTTGAACCACCCCAGTGATACAGGAGCTCATTCTCTTTCTTTGACACTGTGCTGTGATCCCAATGCAAGCTGAACTGAGAGAGCATTATTTACCCAAAACGCAGCATGAAAATTCATGGAAGGAAGAGATGGAGAATGAAGTTGTACTGGCTTGAAATCTTGAGAACAAGATTCATTTAGCTTCAGTTAGCTCCTCCCAGTGAACTAGGATTAACTGGGCAGCAGGGCCTACCTAGGTTTGATTCAGCCCTGCTCGAAATACCAGGTGGAATTGGTGCTCTGGTATACGGATATTCAGCCTTGCTCCATTTGGAGCAGAGAGGTATCTTGAAGAGGCCAAGAACAACATATTCATTTCATTAGACTTGTCTGTTTTGAGACTCTCAGCAGACTAAGATATCACCCTGAACTATGTGATTTAGTGAGCTGGTTTAGCCTCCGGAAGGCCATATAAGCAAAAGAAAGTGGAAAAGCAGTAAAAGACCTTGATCCAGATACTGAGCCTTGTTAAGGGGCTGCCTTATCTATGGCAACGAGCTGTGTCTAGAGGTCTGCAAAGGTCCAGGGGCTCATTACCGTTAGTGAGGGCTGTTTTGCAATTAGTGTTGAAACAGTGAGATAAAGAAAGGATATATAGGAATTAAAAACAGATAATGTAAATACTAACAAAGAGTCTTAATCCCCTCTGCTGAGTGTTTTGCATGTTTACCTCTGATCAGAATTCTTAATAATTTCAAGTGTGTTGCAACTCAATAAAGATTCTCTAGGAAGAAACAAGTCAATTCTTGGATTAAAAAACAAAACAAAACAGAAGCAGAAAAAGGTATGCCCATGTCTATTACTTTAAAAATAAAAATTAAGGAAATTAAATGACACAGGAAGGTTTTGTTTGGGTGTAGTTTGGTTCCAACTACTCATGGGCACAATTCAGTCCCCATTATCTGCTGATGAGCAGGATATCTTTAGGGCTCAGAAAGCAGGTTTTCTGTCTCTACCAATGACTTGTTTTCTGTCTGAAGAATGAAGGTGTTTTGATACAAAGTTATTATTGTTCAATTGAGAAAGTCTTTGCCCTCCTGGCCTGAAGTTCCCACTGGAGAGAGGAAGCTGATAACCATCTCTGATTCTTGCTAGTACCTATAAAGGGCTCACCCTAACTTACAATAGAGCACTGTATTTTCGGGACAAAGTATAATTATTTGGGAAGAAGCCAAAATGATGACTAGCGCATAACAATACCATGCATGATAACACAGTCTGTCTAATGGTCAGTGGTTCTTGTTTAAATATCTTCAGCTAAGGGTGCTCCATGCTCCCACATTGATTCCGACAGTCCCACTACCACTGTCACTTAGGTAAGTAACACTCAAACCCTAGTTGTTTAACACTCAACTTCCCTTTGTAAACTCTGTGACGGCAGGGATCATATACCTTGCTTCCTACTGACCACTGTATTCCCAGCACCCAGCGCAGGGTCTGTGGCCCAGAGGGCAACCAGTAAACATGGGTTGAATTAAATTGTTAGAATCTGGCAGTGGTAGCCAGCCTCCAAGATGGTCCCCAGTGATCCTCACTTCCTGGTATTCACAGCCTTGTATGATGCCCTCCCTGTCTGTGTGGGCTGAGGCTTCTGATGAATTGAGTAAGGGGGAATAAACTAGGTTACAACAGGCAGGGTGGTCAATTCTAATCTCTTTCTGTCTGGACTCCTCACTCTGGGGGAAGCCAGTTCTACATTGTGAGCAATGCTATGGAGAAATCCTTAAGTTGCTGAAGCCTCCAGCCAACAGCCATGTCGGTGACTTTGGAAAGTGATTTTGGAAGCATATCTCCCATACCATATCAAGCCTGAGGTGACTGTACTGCAGCCCCAGCTGAAACCTTGATTGCATTCTTAGGAGAAACCGTAAAACCAGAGCCACCAGCTCCCAAATTCCTCACCCATAGAAACTGTGAGATAATAATGTTTGTTGTTTGAAGCTGTTAATTTTTGGAGGTAATTTGTTACCCGACATTAGATAATGAATATACTGGCCAATTACCACATGTGTTAATTCATTTATTTATATATTCAGTGTTCGTTGAATGACAGCTTTGCCAGGGACTGTGCTAGATGCTGGGGTTACCAAGACAAATAAAGCAAGGTCCCTGCCTTCAAGGAACTCACAGTCTAGGAGAGCGAGATGGACGTGGAGACAGAACACTGAAGGTTGGTTTATGAGCAGCAGGCATACAAAGGATGAAGCTGGAATTGAAGGGCCATAAAATTGACAAAGTGGCCTCTAATATAACCCTCCCCTGGCACACATACAAATACATCACTGATAACACTTTCTAACTTTCACTTAGCTTAGCTATAGACACAGCAAACCTTGTTTAGCACTGCTCCGCGGTACATCGACTCCTTACGGAGCTGGCTGGCCGCTGCGGAAGAGAGAACACTATCCCACATTCTCGACCCTTGGATGTGGGCATCCCATGATCAGCGTGACTCAGTTTAAGTGATTCCTGCCAGTCTGTCAGTTTTCTTTCCCTCTTCCCTGGTCTCTCTGTCATTAACACCCTATTATATATGGGTGTCTTCATTAGAAGCAAATGGTTTTGGTTTCGGTTTTGAGACAGGGTCTTGCTCTGTCACCCAGGCTGGTGTGCAGTGGCACAATCTCAGCTCACTGCAACCTCCGCCACCCAGGTTCAAGTTATTCTCCCACCTCAGCCTCCTGAGTAGCTAGGACTATGGGCACGTGCCACCACACCTGGCTAATTTTTTTCTCTGTATTTTTGGTAGAGATGGGGTTTCACCACGTTGCCCAGCTGGGCAAATGGTTTACTTTTAAAATAATCAAAAAAAGTGAGATTATTTTAATGCTTCGTATGCTTGTCCAATGTATAAATACAAGTTTCACTGTGGCTTGAGGCTGAACATGGTTGGTAGATGTGAGTCATACCCTGGGCCCAGCTGCGTCCACCAACAGAATACTTCTAACGGGCGCCGGGAAGATAAAGACATCAGCCAAAAACGCTCTAATATGTTGATGGTGAGCAGTATATCACAGTGGTAAGAACACATCTCCTTGGGGACCCTGTTATCACGGCACTTCTCGTGGTTGATTCTTTAGAAGACTCATTCCCACAGCCTCTTCCTCTGGGTGACACAGAGCATGCCCTGGACATGGATGGTGCTGTGTGGCTGACATAGGACCTGAGAGTGGGTGACAGATGTGATGGAGGAGAAACTCTTATTTTTAATTTTTTTTTTTTTTTGGAGATAGAATCTTGCTCTGTCTCAGCCCACTGCAACATCCGCTACCTCAGGGGTTCAAGTAATTCTCCTGCCTCAGCCTCTTGAGTAGCTGGGACCACAGACATGCACCACCATGCCCAGCTAATTTTTTGTATTTTTAATAGAGACAGAGTTTTGCCATGTTGGCCAGGCTAGCCTCGAACTTCTGACTTCAGGTGATCCGCCCATCTCTGCCTCCCAAAGTGTTGGGATTACAGGTGTGAGACACCACGCCCAGCTGGAGGAGAAACTTCACTGCAGTAAAAGGACTGGGTCCTTTACCCTTTGGAGTGGGTCTCGGAAAGGAGAAGGAACAGGACCAAGCACCAAAAGCCCCAGTAACACAGTCAAGATGTGCCCAGGTTTAGAGATAGCTTCAAGGAGGAAGAAAGCCGACACACTCTTTTCCGTCTGCTGCAGGCTGCAGTGGCAAAGCAGTAAAACGCTGATGCCATCCTCCTGCAGGTCTAACTGATTTAAGTGGGGGAAAGGCAGACAATCTGCAAGAGACACCAAAGATTACTTGGCTTTTCCCCCACCTCCTGTGCGTGAACCGGAGAATGATGGAACAATTGGTTGTGTTTGGGGGCCTTATTTCCTTTTCCCCTCCTTCCCTTAAAAAAATAAAAAAATCTGCCTTTGTCTGCTGCTACTGTGTCTATTTTTGTTGTGGTGCTGGTTGTTTTAAATAGGAGAACTTGTGAAATGAGACTGCATAAAAGATGGACTTGTTTTATATATGGGATATTGCCTGTCCTTCAGATCTATGTGTCTCGCTTATGGAATGAACCAAAGTAGGAGAGATAAACTAATATTTTGTATAAGCTCAGCCAGACAATACAGATGATAAAGATGTTTCATCTTCTTATGCATGCAGAAAATATGAAAAATCGTAGTTTACACACATTTGCTCAATTCAAGTGTAAAATTGGGCCCCTCGATTGCCCTGGGCCACAGTGGCTGTGTTAAGGAAGCTCGATTTACCTTGCAGCCGAGTGAAAAATGATCAGAATATTAGACTCATCTAGCCCACATTAGGGCGCCATTGCATTTCCCGACAATTTTATGCTATCTCAATATGAAAACAGAGCAATTTCAACTCATATCAGGTTATGATCGGCAATTACAGTTGCATAATTCACCTAGTCGTCTCTTTGCAGGGCCTTTATTTTCCCTCTTGGTGACATTCCTGAGAAAGTGCCTGATAAAAATGTCATATATCATCCCAGCTTTAGAACTCGTGAGGGGGGTAATCTGCTATGCCTTGCTGAGCCCATATTCATCACTGGATTTTTGACTCGGAGGGGTCATGGCACTCATAATTTCCTGTTTGATATTGTCCTCACCAGCTCTGACAAGGGGCTGTAAAAACTCGGTTGTAGGCAGTGGTTAAGCGCTGCTCCAGTGGGGCCCATCACCAGCAATGAGAATGCATTACTGTGGCTCGTGCTGGCGTTGGCCGTTTCGAAGATAATTAGATTTGATGTCAACATTTCTTTATCACCTGCATCCTTTTGTGCATCTGCGTGTCAAGTTGTTATTTCCGGATTTATTAGCACCCTCAGAGCTACTCTCTATCTGTCAGCTTGTGTGCTGTTTGTGTTGACAGTTGTAAAGTTAATTACTAGTACTAATGAGCATCGGGCTTTTGGTGGACATGGCGTTTTGGACATTTAAAACTATAATTAGTTTGTTTTTTTTCCTGTGTGTGGTGCTTCAGTACAAAATAAAACATGTTTTAAAAAATACCTCCCTTCCATTGCATTTTGACATTCTGTGTGCAGTCAACTTATCTTTTATTCAAAGGCTCCAAAAACTCAGTTCTGTTTCTTTTTAAAATAGACTTCCTTTTCATTGTAACTCCATGAATAATTTCTTTTGTTCCTTACTTCTCTTCCAACTTGATAATGTGACCATTTCATCTGCCTTGAGAATTAAGGATAGTGATGGTGGAATGATCAAAAATATGTGCTGGGTAAATGTTCATCTCTGCCCAATCGGAGGACTATAGATTTTCCACTTTTAACTCTCCACTTTTCAAATCTTACTTTGGGTTCAACCGAAGACTCAGTGAATGAAGAAGATTGGATACAATGAAAAGTGTAATAAATTGTTCTCTGAGTGGCTGACCCCAAAATAGTAGCGATAGCTCATATTTGTATAATGTTAACTCTGCCAAGAATCATGGTAAGCTCTTTATTCAGATTACCTCATTTAATCCTTGCAACAAACCAAAGAGGTCAATACTATTATCTCCATTTTACAGATGGCGAAACTAAGGTTTTGAAAGGTGAAGGACCTAACAGCTAGTGATGGTGGGATTTGAATCCAATCAGTGTAGCTCAGAGCCTGTGCTCTTAACCACTATTCTATAGACACAAAGTATGCTTTCAAGGAAAATTAGCAGACTGCTGGGGCATGTATTCTAGAACAACAAGAAACCATCACTTACTAAATCAGATCGGCTCATTTGTATTTCACTCCCAGTCATACCGGGATGCTAGTTGCACTGTAATGGCAGTTATCTATGGCATGTACTTCATGGAGGTATTTTGTTTGGTCTATTGCAGCAGCAAAGCACCACTCCCTTGCTGCTATTCATATTTACTTTCTATTCATCATTATCTGCCATTTTGCTAAATAACTATCCTTCCCAGACATAAATCATCTATAAAAATACTCTGGCTCAGAGAAAATTTCGCCCCTGGCCCTGCAATGATGAGATAACCATTTTCATCTCTTGTTGAAGCATTGAGATTTATTGGCTTTCGATGGGCAACAGACCAGGCATCACTCTCTGCTAAACAGACTCCCACTTGCATTTATTCTTATTGCATTTAGTGATTCAAAATGGAGCTCTCAGAATCCCTCGAGGGTCCATTCCCAGCCTGGGTGGGGTGTTATTACTTTATATTAGATAAGGGAAGGACACACAAAGAAACATGCGGTGATTCGGATGATTTTTTATTTCCGTTTAGCAGTGATGACAGAATGTCATAGTGAAATGACTTCAAAAGTCATTTTTCCCCACTGCCCTGGTTCTGCAGCCTTGTCCCTTGAGGGCTCTTCCATTGTACAGTGTTATTAATTCTGCTAACTTTCAGACTTCATTGCTGACAACAGGCCTCTTGGCTTTCGAAGCCTATTACATTAAATTTCCCATCAAACCATGTCAGCCTCTGAGGTCACAGATTTCGAGAGAAGCTTTAGATATTTTGCCGTCTGACTTCACGGGCAGGTGTTTTCTAAATTGCTTTTAGGTTTGTTTTTCCAGTGTCAGAAATCAGATTGAACCTATTTAAAAAAAACTCAGACAGTGAATGCTCATCAGGATAAGAACAAAGCGGAGTTTGAGGCATGCCTGAACTGGTGTGTATGTTTGTGTGTGTGTGTGTGTGTATAGCCGCACGCGTGCACTTGTGTTTCAGTTGACCTTTCAAAGGCCGAGCAAAGCCTTCTGACTCAGCTTCATCTCCTTGACCCCACCTGGTGAGTATAGTGTCTTGTTGACTATCTATTTTTCTGATACTTACTGAAGCCCCAAAATGTAGTGTGACTCCCCCTGGTGAACAGAGTTATGCTCTACTGACCTTGACTTTGGAGGGCTCTGTGAAACTATTGAGCAGCATTAGAAGGTCGCTTGGGGCAGGCCAGTGAAAGGACCTGGTCTAGGACTAGCATGCCTTCACATGGACTCTTCAAGCAAGTTCCTGGTGACAATATAATGTCAGTGTTCCCCTTGATGCCTTTATTTTGGTGTACTGTTGTGGGATTAAAATAAAGGAAAAGCGGAACTTCCAAGTAACATGGCCACAGGCATCACGGTGCTATCAAAATTACATTTTGAAGGAAGTCTGCGCAGGAACGTGGAACTGGGGCTCCATTTCAAAACAGAAAAGAAAATGAGATGTTATTTTTGAAGCAGTCATCTTGCAGAAATGATGCCAAGTCATTTGGCAAACCCAAAGTCCCCTTGAAATTCTTATTTATTATTAGTTCCAGTTAATAGTTCTGCTCTGAAAATGACAACATTCAAATCTTGCCTTGCCATGATAGTTCAGATTTACAGGCTTGGCAGTTAACAGCTTTTTGGTCCCCTTAACTGGGTATTGTAGTGTGCTTGGCAGGGGGGGTGGGGTGGGAAAGTGACAGGCCTTGGGAGTTGAAGAGGAGGGAGGACCCACATGCTGGCTCTCCTCCGTGATGGGTATCTAAGTACTTCAGTGCCTCACCTAAGAGCCGGTGACAAGAGCTTGGTGCCTTGCTGGAAGTGCTGCAGTTAACTCTAGCCTTGCCCCCGCTTTTTTCTTTATAGTTTTTAGAGACCTCGGAAGCTGCTCTTATCTGAACCCATCATTAGCCAGCTCTACCTGCGGGAGGAGATGCTGAACCAGGCTAGGACTAGGAAAGATGAGTGAGGCGAGGTAGTGTCACTGTGTTTCCGCCTGCTAGCAGCCATAAGGAGAGAGAATCATTTGTGGCACTCTGGGGACAGTTTTGTCACCCTGACAGTAATGCTGTTATGCGCTGGCTTGACACACAGGATGAATCCATAAAGACAGATAAGTAACTGTGAAAGTGGCTGGGGGATCAGGCTGAGTGCCACCACTCACCTGCAGTGACAAATAGATAGTCATGAAGGATTGGAAATCCTACCCAACACTGAGATCTGTCAGCAAAGAGATGGACTGCAACCCCAGTGACACAGGCAGCTGGAGCAAAGTGTGCGCGCGCACATGCACCCCCCGCAGGATGTGCGGGGAGGTTAACTTCAGAGCCTTGTTTCCAAGAGGGCATGTGTGGTGGTGCAGGTGGGATGAGAAGATTTCAACACTGTTTTCCTTTATGAAATAGAACTGTGGGTGTTGTGTCTTTTTGTTTGGTAAGTTCAGGCATATTTGGTTTAGAAGGCTGTGCTTACTTTCCATTTTCCTAGAATTTTTCTGATACCAATAGGGGTCCCCATCTGCAAATCAAATGAATCCAAGTTATAAGAGCAAAATATTACTGCTGAACTGCTGGTGTCGGTGGCACCAGGCAAGGGACAGGCGGAGCAGGGGGGCCCTTATTTGTCTTTTATGCTAAAAGGTTTGTTCTTTCTGGTTGGAAATCTGCTTTTCGTCAATGAGAGAAATTCTGAGGGAATTGTTTGAAAAACGAGCCCAATCCTGAAAATGCTGTTTCCCTCTTGGGCTTGAAATCTGAAAAGCACTGCATTTTACAGTTTTTGAAATCTGTTACTGTTATTATGCAGAATAGATCATCTTTGTTGTGATTATCCTTGAGATCACAAATGCCTGACTGTGTCCTATTAGCTTTCTGGAAACTTAGGAAATAGATTTGAGGCAAAAAGTAAACATAAGCGATAAAGTCAAACCTCATTGGGTCACTGTCAGCGATCTGGACCAAAGCCCTACACGACCCAGAGGCACAGCCATTTAGAGCTCTTTTCTTGTTTTTCAGTGGAATATTTTGACCCCCAGAGGTATACATAACTATATCGGGGATCCAAGGGTTTCAAACAGGTTGGGTCTTGTGTCTAAATGCAGTGTAACAGGAGCTGGGGAATGGAAGCAAACCAATATTCCAGCGTCTGCTTCTAGAAAAGTAGCAGGATTGCTATCTTTAATAAGACGAGTTTATGTGGGACCCAAGACTCATCTGCCAAGCCCTTGTTTTGACTGCTTTTAATGTAATATTTTTAAAAAACAAGGAATTCTAATAATAAGCTTTCTTTTTTTCACATGAGTCTTCTTGTCCTATTCCTTTATTATTTTTGCCACCTACCTTTATCATGGGTGGAATTGTACTTCACCTATTTCAGCTTTACTTATCCTGCTAATTTTACTTTTAAGAGCTTAATATAGGATACTGGTAATTCTAGAACTGGCTCCTGAAAAACAGTTACGTGCAGCCTTAAACTATTACCACCACTGTTGCTGCTGCAATTGTTATTATTACTTCTACCTGAATGCTATATATTTAAACATTTCTTCTTTCTATGGAGGCAAGCGCTTGCAATCAGATATTTCTTCCAAAAGCCCTGCGGTCTGTTTGTTAGCTTTAAGATTCTTGATTTTCGTTTATCATTTTGGGAGACTAAGAATATTTTAAAGCAGTTCAGCTGTAATGAAAACATTTTCTTTTTGACCCTAGGTTCTGAGTTTGACACGTTTTGACCCTATCATTCTAACCATGATTTAAATTCTGAATTTCCAGAAGCCTTATTAAAGATGTCAATTTGTGCACCAGAATGGTAAATGTTCCTGTGAACTTTGACTCCTAAAGGAAACTCTATTTTAAAAGAATAAAAGATTGTCCTGATAAATATGTTCCTCATTTTGGGCTAATACTTTCAGTCTGAACTGGCGAATGAGGCAGGGGGAGACCACTGCCTGACCCCACTTGCTCTCTCATTCTGTGATCCAAAGCTATTTTACAACCCACACCATTCGATTTTTATTTTGCCAAGAACACGTTGGTAATGGGATATAAATCTCCCGGTGCACACCTGATTAAATAGGCCTGTATACATGAATTAAAAAAGAGGGTGAGCCACTCGCCATCACGGGGTGACAGGGGAAGCACGCCAGATAGCCAGAGTTCAGTTGGCTGAAGGGAGCTCGGTGGCTGTTTTTATTAACTTGAGAACTAAAGCCATGAGGCTTCTCGGGACCTTGGTGATGAAATGTAAGCTAGAGGTCTTTCCCTGGCTGTGGATCTCCTCATTCTGATGTGCAGGGATGCTCCTGGAAGTGGTCCAGCCCCCGACCTGCCCGACTCATTGGTCACATGGCCACTGTCAGTCGGTAACCAAGATAAGTACCACTGAGGCCAGGGATGGCTGAGTGTTAGCTTAACACTTTAGTTTATTTTATTTATTCATGTACTGATTTTTGATATGGGGTCTTGCTCCATTGTCCAGTCTGGAGTGCAGTGATGAAATCATAGCTCAATACAGCCTCAAACTCCTACATGTGATCCTTCTTCTGCCTCAGCCTCCCCAATAGCTGGGACTAGGGACTGTAAGTGCACACCACCACACCTAGCTAATTTTTTAACTTTTTGTAGAAATAGGGTCTCACAGCCAGGCGCAATGGCTCACGCCTGTAATCCCAGCACTTTGGGAGGCTGAGGAGGGCAGATCACGAGGTCAGGAGATCAAGACCATCCAGGCCAACATGGTGAAACCCCATCTCTACTAAAAATACAAAAAAATGAGCTGGGCATGGCAGTGCATGCCTGTAGTCCCATCTACTCGGGAGGCTGAGGCAAGAGAATTACTTGAACCCAGGAGGTGGAGATTGCAGCGAGTCAAGATCGTGCCACTGCACTACAGCCTGGGTGACAGTGCGAGACTCCGTCTCAAAACAAAAAACAAAACAAAAGAAAACAAAAACAATGAAATAGGGTCTCCCTGTGTTGCCCAGGCTGGTCTCGAACTCCTGGACTCAAGCAGTCCACCCACCTGGGCCTCCCGAAGTGCTGGGATTACAGGCGTGTGCCACCGTGCCCAGCCCACAGTTACTCATTCTGCTGTCCTCTATTGCTGCTCTCCTAAGCATATTCCAACTTTGTAGTCAGGACATCAGATACCAGCATTTGTCATTAAAAAGTGTCAAATGATGCAAACTTCCTCAGTTTTAGCACGAAACCCTACTTTTCAACCAGAGTACTTGCGGAGAGAAATGTCTTCTGCAGGGTTTGGCTTACCGTGTCACTCACTGCTTCTCCCTGTCTTCACCAGGTCAAACTATTCACAGAGAAAATTGGGCCACCTCTGGACCTTTCTGGGAACGGAAAAATTATTTTGGTGATAAGCTACAATTTAAAAACATAGATGTTTCCAGTCCATTGTCAGAATTGTCAGAGATCATGGCACTGTGCCTATCAACACTTGGTATCACCCCAGCCTCCTTGGAGTCCTCGTCCCTGTCTCCCTCTGACCTGAGTAACTTTGAGGAAATTTACTATATTCAGAACCCATAGGCCAGCAGCACTGCTGGAAGCTATCAGGAGGACACCTGGTAACTAAGTTACTAGCAAACTTACTCACTTACACAGCTCAACTAACTTACACAGCAGAGCTCTTTAGAGCTGACTAGCCACTTTTGCACACAGTACTTCTCTTGATCCTCCTAACCCAGTGAGATGAATGAGGCAGATATTATTGGTCCTGCCTTGCCTTGGGGACATTAGCAGCTGAGGAGTTACCACTACTAGTGAGTGTTTGGACTGGAATTCTCCATAGCATTTTTACTGTCTCAGGAGACTTTCATGGGCATTGTTTTCCTGGGCCCTTATGGTAGCTAGTGCAGTAGGTGAGACAAGTCTTGATTTGCAAATGGAGATGCTGAAACTCAGAGAGGCTGACTGGCTTTCTTGGGGGACACAGCAACTGACAAGTGACACAACTGGAAATGCATCCCAGCCCTTCCAACTTTTAGACCGACACCCTTCCATTACACCAGATTAATGCCACAATTATGAAAATCTCAAGAACAAAGCTACTCTGGAGTCTCTATATAGCTTCACCCTTAATATGATTCCAAATTCCCATGCCAATCAAGCTGCAGTTCCTGGGGAAATCCCATGAAAGGAAAGTCTTCTTTGGCTAGCTATTCAGACCAGGCCAGGGAGAGCTTAGCAGAGTGCCCTACACCCAGTGCGTGGGCCCACCAACCACTGGCATTGGAGGCGCTGACAATCTGGACTCAGATCCTGGCACTGCCCACCGTTTGCTGACTCGTGTCCCAGGTATTTGCAAAGTGCATGGGCTGTCACACGAAAATAGAGTGGCTGTTTGGAAGAAGAGAATCAAGTGTAGCTCAGGACCAGCAGGAAAGGTGTCCCTGTTGGTGGGGACAGAGAACAAAAGCAACCATCTCTTGGGGCAAACATTAAAGGCTCAAGACTGCACTGTAGAAGCCGCCCATCGCTGCAGCCCCGGCTTGGTTCACAGGGGAAGTTACAGCACACGCAAGTGTGCTGCATTTGCAAAGGTCAGGCTTTAATTACACGCACAGTTAAATGGAAATACTGTAGAGAGGTCACACTCATATTTCTTTGGCCTTCATTAATGTTATTGCTCTGTCACTTTCTCTCTCCTTGGGTTTGTAAATGAAAGTTCCGTTAGTACATTTAAAAGCATTATTTATTTTTAATTGTCTTACCTCTGGAGGGAGAGGTTACTTTTTTTTTTTTTTTTTTTGGAGTAGCCAAAAAAAAAAAAAAACTTTGCCTATGCATTTCTGGTTAATTTATTTCAAACCTTGTGCTTTTTATAGTCTTATCTACTAATGCTTTTGATTAAAACACAAGCAAAAACCAGCCAACATGAACAGGTTGAATGCCACATCTGTGCAGAAGATAGCAGCTCACTTATTTATGGCTCAAAGAAATGGAGCCTAAATTAAGCTAGCTATTGCTGGAGAGTGGATAAGCGGCCATTATGAATTATCCTTAATTATAGCGATTTCCTAAACTAATAAACCTGCTGAATCTTTATTGCAAAGGTTAGTTTACGCAGTGCATATAAAATCCGCATGTGCTCCGCATCAGCCACCAGCTGTCTGACAGTGTGTTGCTATTGCAGTGAGTGTTCACATAAATTTTATGTTGGTTATATTAACAGTCAGTCCATATCACTACCCACAGATGCCAGTAGACATAAAAATTGCTCTCTGGTGAGCCTAAATATCCCTAGAAGCTAGTTGTGTCTAATGTTCCATGTAGTATTTGTACGTGAAAGCACCAGATTGGAGGGTTATTTACAGATGAGTATTTCAATCCAGTTAGTTCATATAGGCCTACTTAGCCTTCTTTGCTGGTTTATTTGTATGCTAAATAATTCACCAAAGGTTCTTGTTTACTTTCTATAGTAGTTTCTATGAAATGCAAACAAGGGAGCCAACTTTAGGTGTTCAAAAGGGTAAGCAGCTCTGTGTTTAAATGCAGGTCAGAGCAGCAAATGCAGTGTTTCTGACGGGCTGCCACTCAGTTTTACACATTCCTCTCTCTCTGTTTTTTCTTCCTCCTCCAGATATAACTGGAGCTTGCTGCTTTCATAGGAATTTTTGGCTGGACTATCTTTATTCTAAATTTGTCTTTTTCAGTACCTGCCTATGTGCTACCTTCAGCTTGCACAATTAACCACCCAACGCCAGCAGCGAAGAACATATCTCTGGCTTTGAGAAGCTTCCCCGGAGTCCTCTGGGCTAATGAGAACGGGTCAATCCTCAGCTCTTGAAATACCTTATTTTCTTCCTTTTTTCCTTTCTCATTTTCTTATTTTTCTTTTCTTTTTCTTTCATTTCTCTCCCATGGTTTTTCCTAGTGATTTCCAGATCTCAAGATTTGAAAGGACAGCAAATAGGACCCTTCTCTTTTCCTTGAGAGCCCTGAGCTCGCCCAGCGTCTGTCACCCTGAAAGCCAGAAGGTCAAAGTCTAGATCTAAAAGATGCAGCCTTGAGAGGCCCTTAGAATATATGTTCACCCAGGGGTGAGAAGGATCATTGTTTTCTAGCAAGGTAACTGTTACCTGGCCCTATTGTTTACTCGTCCCCATGGCTCCATTTATGAATGAAAAATACCTCTCTGCCCCCCCCCCACATTTTGCAAATGTTTATGATCCTAAACATTTGCCCCCACAGAGATGGGAAAATAGCCTCCTCCATTTTCAGCCAGGTGCTGCCAAGATCATGAGCGAGTTCAATAGCAGTGCTAACTTTTTATTTAATAATATTGATTTTATCATTTTTACTACTTACAATGGGGATTGGCCGGCTGATAGTTATTTGACCTCCCTTTGTGCATGGCTGTGGAGTGCTTCGTTAAGGCTATTGACATATATCTCTCTTCCCGACTCTTCTTCCAGCAGCCCATCTCGGCAAATAATATTGAGATGCAGTAACTGTTCCCTGATATTGATTTCAGATTGTGTTCATCACACCCTTCTCGGGGCCAGGCAGAGAGCAGCAGCCCCAGTTCTACAAATCCTTGACAGCTACAGGCTGAAGTATCATTTCCATCTTTCAAGCAAGAATATCAACTATATGTATTTTCAAAAAATTACCCAAGAAAACGAAAACATTTTTTTATCATGATTATTTTTTTACACATACATAATTAAACTGAGCTCTCCAGTTATGTTGGGCTTTTTCTGCACTTTTCTTTTTAAGGAATGCTAGAAGATCCATGGGTCCCTGAACTGGTAGGAGGAACTCTGATTACATTTTAAGCTTCTGGGATTCAGGACTTGGCACACTCAGCCAGACCCAGGGCCTCTTTGACCTTCGGTTCTCAGCCAGCTGGGGCTGTTCGCACCACCTGGTCCTAAAAAAGTTCCATGTTTGGCGTCTGTGGAGTCAGTTGAGATGGCAAGGTATTTAAAAGCACCAGGGTTTAACATTCAGGGAGGGCCCAGTACCTAATCTAGTGATTACAATCAGACGTAGGAAGGGCATGACACAGAGTTTAGGTTTGCATATTCATTTCAAATACCAAACACCAAGCAAATATTAATGATACTGGAAATTATAAGTTCCACGGGGAAAATCAAAAAGGCAGTAGAGAATCTATACCAAGGGTGATCGTATCTGGGCAGTAGAATTGCAGATAATTTATATTTTTTCTCTTTGGGCATTTCTGTGTTTTCATAATTTTCTTTTGTAATTAGAAAAAAGAAACCTATTCATAAGTGTGTGTGTGTGTGTGTGTGTGTGTGTGTGTGTGTGTGTGTGTGTTTATGGAAAGATTAGTAGGATTGGAGCTCCAGAAGATGCCCGTCCACCAAAGTGAATGCATTAGCCAGGGTTGAAATTGACTCACTGGCCATGCTAATCTCTGCCCCAAGGGATGAGGGACAGACATCAGTCCTATCATTGTGCACCTGCCAGTTTTCATTTCGTAAATCCAGTGGGGATTGTGCTAGCCCTTGCCACTGAAGCAGACATACAAACTGGTTAGGAAGAAGGACCATGGAATCAGATAATCCTGGGTTTGAATATTGGTTCTTTCTCTTGCCAGCTATAACTTTGAGCAAGTTACTTAACTTTCTGTATGCCTTGGTTTCCTCATCTGGAAAATGGGTTTTTGATAACCCATCTCATTTAACAGGTTATCTCATTAAATGAGATCGTGTTTAGTAAGCTCTTAACATAGTGCCTGGCATCTAACAAGCAATCAGTAAGTGTTAATTATTATTACTGGCATCTGTAGAGCAATTTCCTCTTCAAACTAGACTCATAATGAGAATTAGCATAAACACGGTCTACAGAATGGTCATTTTTTTTCTCCTTAAGCACAAATGAGAGACTCAGTTGAGATCTGCTGCAGTGTCTAATGCATGTAAGATTTTCCAAGATATCTTGATTTTATATAGCACTCTTTGATTAAAGACAATTCATTTTAAAATATATATCTAAATGGAAATTTTTTGAGGATTTTAAAATAAATAAATACATGCATGTATCAGGAGAAACCCTTATAGGTCTTTATCCACAGTTCTGAACATATGATCACCATACTCTTATGGTGATAGCTCTTTGACATAGAATGTGCCCCTCCTCACAAAACACGGACACCTTCTATCCAAAGCGTATTATTTCCAGAAAAAATACTGGAAACGTATCAGGCATCTTTAGAATATCATCTCATTTTTTTAGAGTCAGTTTTGCTATTCTCATGTGTTTTGTACTTGTAGGGTCAAAAACACCTTCTAATACCATGGATGGCATGGAATTCTTCCCTGCAGGCAGCCATCTTCAGGACCGAAAGCAGCATATAAAAAGCAGCTAAATTAGAGACTTTACACAGTTGCTGGAACCTGCTTAATGAGAGACAGCGAACATTTTGCAGGCTACTGAACTTCTGAAATGTGACAATCCAAGCAAATGAAATCATGGTACCTTTCATTGTAGTTTAATTGGACTCAAACTCGGCAAGAGGGGCTGCTGAAAGCTGCATTCAAAGAGACAGACAGGAATTGTACAACAACTAATTCAGCCCACACAACACATCTTACAACTGTCCAAGCTCCACACTTGCTCTCAAGACTGACTCTGTTGGTCAAGAGAGAGAGATCGACCTGCAGTGAACAAAAGCAGAGATTGTAAGGCAGGCCAAATACTGGCATTGGGAATGGCATAGCTGTCACCCCCGAGTTATGCATTTGAAATAGCTCAGCCTCCTGGCAGCCGGTACAGGCCAATTTATTTTAAAGAGGAAAAGAGAAGTGAAACAAACTTAGACCCTCTCTTCTGCCTGTTAGGGTGTCAAGATATCAGTGTCAAGGAGTCATGTTAACAGAAGGGTGAGGATGAGTTGAGCATAAACACTAACAAGAGAAGAACTTAGCACAGGCCTCCTGTTGAGTGGAGCTAAATGGCAATCCCAGTTGAGTAACCCAAAAAGCAGAGAATTACCATAGCTGTCAGGAGTGGGACCAAAATCCTGTCAGGCAACAGTAAAGGGGATGGGAACGGTTGGAGGGAAAGGCAAGTTTTGTGGGGGGAGTGGACAAGAAGTAGACTGTTTTAGGGTGTGCTTGTCTGGACTTAAGAGGCCTTTGGACCGTTCAGGAGGGTGTCTTGGCTTCCTTGTTTTGTTCTTGTATCATTTGAACTCTCTGGCCTGAAACTGATTATATCATCTCAGCCTCTTCTGGTGTAACCATCCCGCCTGACCACTTGAGTCCACGTTTACTGTTATTATGGCTGTAGGTTTAGCCAGTAATGCTAAAAGAGTGGACAAATTGGGTGCCTACATGTAACAGGCCATCCCAGACATTGATTTTTGAAGGTTCATTAGATAAATGCTGACATCACAGATTGATGTCTCTTTAAACCAGTACCTAGTGCAGAACCGTCTGGGGAATCAAAAATATTGATGTAACATGTTTGAGCAGAAGGCCCACTAGAGAATTCCACTGCCTAAATGGGATCCATCAATTTAGGCTTTCTTTAATTATTCTAATTCTGTGCATTACATCGGTAGGGGAGTTTGTCTGCAGAACCGGTTTTTATAGGGGGTGCCGCCCCTACCTTAGGAGCAAAGGAAGACCAGACAAGGTATTCACATTTATTTTTCATTGTTGTTTTGAGTTGCTGTTTAGTAATTAAAATTTTTGATCATAGACTAATTTTTCCATACCATGTGGCCATGCAATTGACAAGGGACTGATTAATGGGCCGACCCCAGAGCCAGGAGGCTGCTGGGCTGTTCTCTTGTGGAAGGCATGCCGGCAAAATAAAGTTGATGGTTTTGTTTGTGTTTAACCCTTCACCTTGGCACTATCAATAGATTGAAGACATCATTTGTATCTGCAAGTGTTTCTTTAATTAAGACCTCCTAAAAATCTTTCCTATTGATTCATTCCATTATCCTATTGATTAACTGCAGTGGATCATGTACTTGGTCTTCAGTGGAAGGCAACAGCCTCAGCCGTCTGTCATGACTACAGATGCAGACCACAGGCAGCCAGCAGCCAGCGCCCAGGGCTGGCAGGAGTGTCTTGCGTTCTAATGAGGCATCAGCGGTGGCTCACTGAACACCGCAGAGAAAGCCAGTTGTCTCCTGCCGGAGGGGTGGCCAAGCATAAAGCATTCCTTCCAGTTATTTATACCGCAGCCACTTAGCTAACAGTACGGGGCTACTGGCAGTCTTGAGCTGGGGGAGGGGAAGGATTCTGCTGTGCATCTGAATTTGAAAATCTTGAGCTTTGAAATAAAAGCAGACTCTGAAATCTAGGTGCAAGGCGTGGTTCAGAGGCAGACTGATCGTGTTCCATTCCCCAGACTATAGTTTTGCGCCTCGTCCCATCCTCCCGCTGTTCCCTATCCTATCAGCCTCCTCGCCAGGCTGGCTAACTGGCAAGTACCACAGGGGACTTCTGGTTTGGAAGGAGCTTCCCTCTGACTCAGACAGAAAGAAGGTCTGGCCCTTGTTTTTACCTTCTGCCACTGGACACACATCTAAATCATCCCCTGCTATTAAAAATGAAGAGACCTGTGGCTGGACTAGTTCTTAAACTTTGTGTTTTACAATATACCTTAATATTGACAGTGACAAAGAATTACTCTGCTCAGAGTTTAAAGAGAAAAGGACTTTATAAGGTTGTAGTTGGGTATTCTAGGATATGCAAAATCAAGTGAGGTGAAAAACTAGCACGTAGTAGGTTCTCAGTCAATAAACCAATCATTGTTGATCCACCAAAAATTCATCTTTGTTCCTCTCATACGTGTTCTGTTGCATCCCTCTTCAAGCATTCTCTGCCTCCCCGTCCTTCAAGTAGACCCAAGAAGATGGCCTTCTCAAGGGGCGGAACGTCTTCTTCCCAAATGGAATCCAGCAGGAATGAGAAAATGTAGAAGTAAGGGTGCCAGGCAGGAGGCAAATTAAGTTCAGAGAATCTGATGTCTCTCTTCTCTGACTCTTTAGTAGGCAAATCAATTCTTACTTTCGGAGTGAAAAGTTCTAAGACTTTGAAACATGTCTCCTAAGCAAGTTTATAATGGTCTTCATCTTCATGGTGTCAGGCTTGGCCTGGGTTTTTAGGAATATATGTGGTCCCTGAGTTAAAGCCAGTGGCTTTTTTTTTTAATAGCCTCCAAGAAAGGAAGGCAGAAAGTCCCAACTCCCCCCATATGTGTTTTGTGATTAGGAAAGCTGGTGGTTACTAGGAGGAGCTCACGCTCTTCTTCTTCTCTCTCACATACTCTCTTACTCTCTCTCTCTTTTGTTTTAGTAGAGACAGTCTTCTTGTGTTGGTCTCAGACACCTCGCCTCAAGCTGTCCTCCCACCTCAGCCTCCCAAAGTGTTGGGATTACAAGCATGGGCATTGCACCCCGCCCAGGAATTCTTCTAACATGAGTATTTATAGAATTTTCATTCTATAAATTTAAAAAGTGAAAATTTATAGAATAGTGATTTATAGATTCTCATCTATAGACTAATAAAATCAAAATTGAACGCAAATTCAGGGCTGATTTGTGTTTCTCCTATCCGCAGTTGTTAATAACCAACAGTTTGCACCAAACCCAAGTACTTGGTTTCCCTTGGCACCACATGTCATGTTTTGGGTGTCCTGTAGTCTGTCCAGTGAGTTAACATTGTATAAGAAAGTGTTTTCTCATGCCTTGGCTGATCATCCTAACTGCCAGTTCCACCCTGGAAAACTCATTTTTTAATGCTTATTTCCATACTTCTGTGGAATTTCACATTGTGAAGATATCCCCAAACTCTTCTTCAAAAAAGCAGAAATTTACTTAGATCTAAGTGTACTTTTCCTAAGCCAAGTGATTTAGAAACTTTTAGGAAATAATTTTGAGGCTAAATATTTCTAGGTTTGCCTTTTCAATTAACATGTTTTAAATTAGCATGTAATCTGTGTTAATTAAAAACATGTTTTGAAAATTCAGAGAAGTATAAAACAGAAAGGAAAAGTCTCCTGTAACCCTACCACCTTGAGATACCACTAGGAATATTTGAGTCTGTTGTCTTCCAGTCTGTTTTTAATGCATATATACTTGCATATATATTTTTAAAGCAATATTAAGATCATAATATTTTATGACTTGCCTCTTTTCACTTGCTGTATCATGAGCAGTTTTTCTTATCTTTAAATATTCCTTGGAAACATGATTATTAAGGGAAACTAGAATTCTCTTGTATGGATATGCCATAATTTATTTAACTTTTCTCCTATCATTAGACATTTAGGTTGCTTCCTATTTTTTCCCTATCATATAAAATGCTGGGATGAACATCCTTGTCTAAAAATTTTGTGTGACTCTTTATCACCTAAGGATAGATTCCTAGAAATTGAATTACCGAGTCAAGGATTCACATTTTTTTTTTGAGATGGAGTTTTGCTCTTGTTGCCCAGTTGCCCAGGCTGGAGTGCAATGGCACGATCTTGGCTCACCGCAACCTCTGCCTCCCATAGTCAAGTGATTCTCCTGCCTCAGCCTCCCAAGTAGCTGGAATTACAGGCATGCGCCACCACGCCCGGCTAATTTTGTATTTTTAGTAGAGATGGGGTTTCTCCATGTTGGTCAGTCTGGTCTCAACTCCCAACTTCAGGTGATCCACCCACCTCAGCTTCCCAAAGTGCTGGGATTACAGGCACGAGCCACCTTCAGGTGATCCACCCACCTCGGCCTCCCAAAGTGCTGGGATTACAGGCATGAGCCACCTTCAGGTGATCTACCCGCCTCAGCCTCCCAAAGTGCTGGGATTACAGGCATGAGCCACTGCACCCAGTCAGATTCACACGTTTTTAAGGCTATAACACATACTGCAAAAATATTCTTCCAAGTAGGCTCCCCAAGTATCCAGTGAGCATACCTGTTTTCCTGTAGCTTTAACAAGAACTGGAAAGTGTGTGTGTGTGTGTGTGTGTGTGTGTGTGTGTGTGTGTGTGTGTGTGTTGTGTTTCAGTTTGATAGATTAGAAAAACAGTACAGTATCCCATTGATGTAATTTGTATTCTTTTGATAATGAATGAGGTAACAGTATTTTCTTATACTTAATGGTTATTTATATTTCTTCCTTTGTGAAATATTTGTTCATGTCATTTGCCCATTTTGGGGGAATGTTTGGCTCTTTCTAATTAATTCGAATATTTTTTAAATTAAGAATTGTTGCTCTTTTTCATAGATAATCAGATTAGATTGTTATAGATAATTAGATTGGATTTTTCATGTAGACATTAAGTTATACTTGGAATATCTGTTGGTCATGGCAATATTACTAATGTACTTTTTGCTTTTAAGAATTGTTTGTTCACCTCTGATAAAAAAGATATATGAAAAAGAATCTGACAGTGTCAATCCAGCTCTCGTTAACTATCCCAGGACGCTACCAGCATTTTATTACAGTTGTCAAGAAAAAAGAAAACCCACAATTTTATTGTTTTGATTATTGAGATCCAGCCACAGATCAACTGAGCAATTAAAATCTCTAAATAACATTCTCTGAATTGTCAAACAAAGGATTCGTTCCCGGTGGAAAGGACTTTTTTTAAAAGAAGATAGTTTTCTCTGTAATGTCTGTGCCAGTAAATGGTTGCACTAATTGGAGTATACAGAAATATTTTACCAGTTTAACAATGCATGACATCCTAATAAGATTGTGATGACAAGCTTTTCTTTTTATGAAAGGTGATGTCACTGCATGCTTCTAATATACATGGACTCATGTTTCTTTTTGTGACATGCTATAAATGAAATTTTTTGATGAAATTAATCTGTTTTACTCAATCCTTACTATATGAAAATTATTTTTTTAAGCAGGACAACAGAGTCTTGACGTTTGTTGTTTTTATTTATAGTTTTTAGAATAATATATTTTAAGGAATCTTAGAGTTGAGTAGAAAAGGATCACAAATAAATGCATATTAAAGTGTTTGTCCTAATCCCATGAATCTGTCACTAGAATATATAAGGCCAGACTCCCCATCTTCCCCTAGCTCAGGTGGCTGGCTGAGTGCAGGCTTGGGACAGTTAATGACAATCTTCCAAGACAAGCAGGACTTAACATCAATATCCCTCTCCCTGATAATCTATATATTCTGGAGGTGGTGAGCTCCGGGCAGGGTTTTGATGATTTTATGATGGCTTGTGTATATTTATAGTGTGTTTAAAATACTCTTTTTAATTATCATTTGAGTGACAAAACTTAATCTTTTGATCTTTATCTGCACCTCCTGGTGATGTATGTTTGTTAGGTATCTAAAAATAGGAAATTTAGCAAAGTCAAAGCTTTATGCCAGCAGTAAGACTGAGGAGTCAAGATGATTAACCTGCCTTTCTCCTCTTCATGAGAATAAAGGAGTCACTTTTTCAGAGCAGCACCCTAGAAACATATCATAGCTATGCAGGAATGGGCAACATTTGAATTCCACAAAGCAAGTATCCAGGGAAAAGAAGAGCAGGAAATCATTTGAATGCTGTTCTTTAAACACACTGATATATACTCCCATTGAAGCTGTCTGTGGCAGTCAGAGTGTCCTTTCTATTTTATAAACACATCTGTGTTTTTGTGTATATGGATATATATGTGTATACATATATGCTATATACATATATTATGTACACATAAATTATGTGAGCATAAGCAGCATACGTGATTGGATACTGATATTTTGCTAGATTTTAGGGACTTAAATAAACAGGATGTAATCATTATCTTAGCCTATCAAAGCCACACCTTAAATACATCCCTGAATTATTTTATTTGAAAAGGCATGAAAGGCTGGGGTAATTACTCCTTACTGCAGATGAGTAAACGCATCTGTGTTAATAATTGATGCGTAGGATTTGGAATTAAATATTGAACCTCTGGCTTGCTTTTCCCAAATGGTGAGGCATAACCACCACTCTTTTTGAAAGCTCTTATTTCTTATTATGGGTCAAAATTTTAAGCAAAAGCAGAGGAAAACAACTTCAGTTAATGGACCTGTGTGATGATTTGACATATGTGATTAACTGACCGAGGTAATGAGTCATTATTATATCATAATCGTCATTATATATAAAGGAACTCCAGGCTAAGACTGCCCTCAAAGAAATCTTAAAAATCATGGATTGATTTGCAGATTTAGTGGGATATTAAAAGCTGATGTTGTGCCTCAATAAGATAAGCATTCTATATTAGATTGTGCTGGAGAAAGCCCTCACGTGGCCATGCGATTTTATTGACAGCTCAGAACCAAAGACCATAAATTCTATCGGGCAATATACTGTCCTAGGAAATGGACATCAGGAATGCCACAGCGGCCTTTGGGAGCCCAGCAAACACAGTGTGGAGTCAAGTGAAGCATTAAACCCAGACCAAGCCCAACACCTGCACGGTTATCTTTTTTAGCTGGTATTGGTGAGGCTTGGCTGTCGTTTGAATGACAGGAAACAGCATCAATGCCTCTGGAGCAGTTTTTCTCTGACATCACCTGTGAGTCACACTAAAGGCTCAGTAGTCATCCTGAAGCCACTTCCCCCACCAAGCTACTAACATCAGAATGATGTTTATCATAGGATTGCCACTTTGAGACCCAGGCAGCAGTGGGACAATGTGAAGTTTGTGCCAGAAGTTCAGCTTGACAGGAAAGGAAGCTTCCTGAGTCCCCTCGGTCAGGCCGGCAAGTGTTCTTTTCACAGAAATCATCAAATGCAGAGAGGAGAGAATGGTGAGCTGATAAAAGCCGATGGCAACGGGGCAGCTAGGGGTGGGGAGCTGAGTCAGAAGGAAGAGGCAGGCAAGGTCTGGAGGCCTGAACGGCAGGCAGTTGGATCAAGAATCCAGATTAGTGGATTTGGGAAGAGAAGATCAGAGACTCAAATCAAAGTTCTGGGCCAAAAGGGGTCAGGAACCCAGGCCACAATGTCTTAACCATAAAAATCAGAAATCTGGTTAAGAGATGGGTCCATAAGAGAGTGACATACTAAGGATGAGGCCGTGGGAGCAGTCCATTTCAACTCCCTGTCCCCGCCCCCAGCCGTGCTGGTGATAAGGAGGTGCACTGTCTATCAAAAAGCTTCAAAACAATAATAAAACTAAGAGTCAGTCTGCTTCTTATTATCCCTTTTCACGTCAGTTCTGATCAATGTGATTATCCTTTCTAACAAAATCTTCTGTTGGTCTAAGTTCTAAACAGTATTCAAAGTTACTTCTAAAGTTTACATATATATACACATGTATATATGTATCATATATACATGTGTATATATATATGTAAATATAAACATAAACTTTAGTAAAGAATATGCTACTAAATTTGAACTGTGTGTGTAATTTGTGCTAATTTGAACTGTGTGTGTAAATATGTTATTTTGCCAAATAATATATAATTATATATTATAAATATGTATAAATTGTAAATATATATATTTACACACACACTTCAAATTAGCACATTTTAGTAACATATCCTTTACTAAATAATATATATATATATATTTGCACACACACACTTCAAATTAGCACATTTTAGTAACATGTCCTTGAATAGACACTGTATTCTTCCTGAATTGAGAGTTCTCAGTTACACAGTCGGCTGCTGACACACACGTAGTCAGTTACACATGATCATTTCCCCGGGTCAGCTCATTACCATTTGGATTGTTCGAGTGCACCTCAGATCGAGTTTGTGTCTCCACTCACTGTACTGCTGCATCCTCCTGCATCTGAACGGTAGATTCAAAATGAATAGTGACTGAGATAAGAAACAACGTTTGGGGTATTTCAGCTCTGTCCTACCATGAGACCACTTGAAGTTTTTATTTTTGTTTAAAATCTAAACAGAAAGGCTGGGTGTGGTGGCTCACACCTGGTGCATCCCTTGAGGCCGGAAGTTTGAGACCAGCCTCAGCAACATGACAAAACCCGTTCTCTACTAAAAATACAAAAAATAAAATTAAAAAAAATCTAAAACAGAGAAATAGTTTACAAACTACCCAGTGCAGTATTTTCATTTGGTAAATGAACATGTTGCTTCTTTCCATGAAATGTTAAGCTGGATTTTTTCTGAGGCAAAATTTATTTTTCAGTAGTTAGAAAATTGTTTAACAATTAATTTGTTAAAACAAAATAATAAATTTTAGAAAACATTATTAGTATTATGTGACTGTTATTGGGAATAATTTGTGATAAAAGACAGATATGTAAAAAATAATCTGCCTCAGCTGTCAGCTGTGCTAGGTATGTATTTAGAGATGGGTTAGTATTTATGAAGACCTAGTGAATTCAAGTGACTGCTGACATAATCAATGGTACTAAGGTAATATAAGCACAGGATGGCCAATCCAAGAATGAAGCTTGATTCTGAGCTTTATGAACTGGCATCTTCCTGCATTTTCTGGGTTTGAACTGGCCTCAAAGTGAAGCCAGGGCTGAAGCCACAGAGGGAAATATATAAGTAAATTTTGCTAGAGTTAGGGAGCAGAAACAAATGATCAACAGACTTGTTGTTGATGGCAGTCACGATGAGAAAAACACATAGGTGCTACCCAAGTAATTGCCATGGGATTGGTAAATGCATGAGACTGTGCTAAAGCAACTCCAAGGCCCTGAACTAAAACTGCAGGAAGTGCAATAGATAGACAGCCCCCTGGGTGAGGGGCCGCACTAAATGGGCTGGCTCTATTTACAGTCCAGTGGACTGAGCAGGACCTGGCAATAAATAGGAACGAAGCAGGCCACAGAGAGAGAGAGGTGGGATACTTTCAAACTGGAGCACGTCCGTCCTGTCTAAGGAGGCAGCCTTGACTCAGCTCTGGCCAGTTACTGTCATGGCAGGGGATTGGCCCAGATAAGCAGATCTTCCCATTTTTCAAGCAGAGTCAAACATCTGCACTTTTTATTAAGATCTCTATTTATTTTTCTCCTTTTTAAAGAACTGAGTCACAGTTTTTAAATAGTGCAAGAGTCATTACTATTTAGGCCAAAATAAATATCTGTGGGCTAAACATAGCCCCTGAGCCACCGTTTTGTCTCCTCTGAGCCAGAGCCTTAACCTGTCCCAGTTGAATCTGTTGGTGGCTCTCCATACCAGTCGTAAGATAGTTTCCATGCCTAAGGCTATTAGAGAGGCCTAATAATCATAACAAGAGTCAGCCAGGCATGGTGGCTCATGTCTGTAATCCCAGCACGCTGGGAGGCTGAAACAGGAGGACTGCTTGAGGCTGGACATTCAAGACCAGCCTGGGTAACAAAGCAAGACCCCGTCGCTAAACAAAACAGAAGAGTAGACGCATTCCTGAATATTACAGACAGTAATAGAATGACAAATGACTGTCACAAAAACAGTCACAGTTGCAGACACCAAGCTCCTCAGAAAATATTCTACTAATAATGGTTGTCATTGATTGGGCTAGTTACTAAGTGCCAGGCATTGTGCTATACATTTTACATTCATAATCTCATTGGGTCCTCGTGGTAGCTCTATGAAATAGATACTTGTGTCTGCATTTACAAATAGAGAAACTTAGCAAAGTTTTATAATTTTCCCAAGTTCAGTTGTACAGTCAGGACCTCAATGAAAACCTCTCTTGGACTGAGCCTGCATTGCCAATGGTTAGGGGACTCTGTTAGCTAAACTAAGGAACCACAGGCTGGGTGGCCTTGAATTTCAGGCTGAAGGACCCATCACCCAGGAGTCTTGGCAGCTTCCGCAGCAATACAAAGATGAACGGGCTTGTTAGGTGGTTTTTGTTACCTGATCAGTAATTGTTTCAACACCAGTTTGTCGTTACTGTTGTCCTGTTGTGAAGAATTCTGTTTAACAAAACTCATGGGAAAAGGGACTGACTCATGTGCAGTTTGGCCTGAAGCATTTGCGTCAGTATTCTGCTCCTGGAAGAGTATACTTTGACTTATGCATTGCTTGCTTAATAGACCACAAAAGTCAACATCCCTCTGGAAGAACAGCTCGTGCTTGGAGGCGTCACAAGCTCCAAAAGATCCTGTTAAGGCAGGATGTTGTGTGAAACCCACAAGCGAAGCAAAACCCCATGTCTCCTAATTATAATGTTAATATTTAAGAAAACTTCAGAGGCTGCCTCTGTGCTTTATACCAAAAAAAGAGTTGGGATTTTATTTTTCCCCCTTTTGCTTTTCAGACCTGGAATCGCATCAACATTTTTTTTTTTTTCAACAAAAGAATGTGTCTCTTGTCCCCAGGTATGGCAAGGGTACAAAGAAGCCAACTTGTGGAGGGGAGAAAGAAGAGGTAACTGACAGGGTCATAGCACATTGGAAGGAGATACGAGAACAGGGGCTTGTGGTCCTACCCCCTTTCCAAAGAAGACAATTAGATATTATTTCAGATAGTTTCTCACTGTGTCCTAATTCCATTTTCCAGCAACCCTGTGGCAGGTCCCCAGTTTTTCTTGGGCTTATGTGATTGGCTAAATTAGCCATGCAAGTATTGGCATTACACTCGTAGATATGAAATCCAGCCTGACACCCAGTCAGGACTTACTCTTGAGTGCCTGTGTGGCCCCAGAGTCTCCCACTGTCTTCGGCCTATGCACAGTATATCTAAATAGACACTGGCCATGTTCAGTCCACCCTAAACCCTTGTGTCCATTGCCAAAGAGGAATCAGATTAGAAGCAAAAATAACCAGCACTGTATATAAATCACTAAACACCCCCAAACACTGAGGCATTGTTTGGAGATATGGCATGTGTAGGAATAGTAGGAGGCACCTAATCAGAAACTCAAAATGAACAGCCTCACTGAACAGATGGGCAAAGTCTGTGGACTTTCCTTCCTTCATGAGAGGAAGGGCCATTATTTAAATTTATATACAGTGAAAGCCACTGGAACTCCATTCTGATGATTAAATCTGGATGATCATAATACCCAGCGGCATTAAACAGTGACCTTCTCAAATCATAACCGAACAGAGGTGTCACATGGCTCTGGCCAAGGATGCAGTGGGTTCGTTCAATAGGCATTTTAGTTCTGGTACCAGGTCACTGGGGACAGAGCAGAGATACAGCCTGATTTCCGTCGGCATCTACCTGCCCCTTCAGACGGGAAAATAATTATTCTTCCTTAGTTAAACTCTGCCCCACACCCTGTTTATCTGAAAAACTACTTCAGTCAGATTCTCCTACTTAATCTTGAAGAGGTTGTGAGAACTATATGATGTCAAGTTAAAGGGACATGGCTTTTGTGCAATTCTGTTTGAACTGTTGAAATGAGGGTGGTGTCTCTCTCTCCAAACTTTCCGATTCCCTGCAATAAGTCTGTAGAAAGCAGACCACCAGATGTTTCAAACCGTTTGGATCCCCGTTGCACTTGATTCTTGCTCCAGAAGCTGAGAACTTAGGAGCAGTTTCCCACAGAAACCAACATTCCCACCAATACCAAAGTTTTATAATATATAGAAAACATCACCTCTAAGAAATGCATGTTAAATGCAACCCGGGGCTTGGGATGTCCAGTCCAGAAATCTGCCTTTGGTTAAGGTATTAGAAGATTAGAGAGTTACTCAAATTGTCCCTAACATTGGTTTAATATGTGTTATGGGTCACACATGCTCCATTACTTGTGTAACTTATGTACTCTCATAGACTCAGAGGAGAGTCCTACTTCCCACCTCAGGCTTTGCTGATATCCTAGATGGTAGAATTGCAGTTAGGTGAAACAGATGTAGGGCCTCATATGGCTTCTCATACAATTTTAAGAATCCTTAAAAGTCAGTTTTCATGATAAGCAAATTTTAATTTAAAAACTTTGAGATAGGAGGGATCATTCTTCCTTCCTTTCATCCCGGCTCAAGGACTCCTTTTGGTTGCAACTGACCCGCCATGCTGCTTCAAAAAAAACCCTTTAAAAACAAACTTTATGAGAAGAGAAAAGGGTTACAATGTGGGGGCTTTTTAAAAATTAGCTTTGCTTTCTTAGCTCTCATCTTGAGTAGAAAACAGAACATGTCACAGATACATGTTTTCTTAATTGTAAAAAGTAAATACTCTAAAACGTATTTTTAAAATTGTGATTATGTTACAGTGGTTTCTATGTACCGTAGATTAGATTTTTATTAAGGGTTTTATTAAATAGCTGGTGTTTCACCAACATCTAATTAAATCTTCTATCTAAATTGAACAGCAAATTATGGGGGGGAAAAGAAAGCATTTGTAGCAGACTTTATTACAGATAAGACTATTATTTGTTCATCTTAAGAATTTGAGATCAAATTTACAAGCAGCATCCTCATCGAATTTCTTTTCTGGGCTGCTGAACCCTGTCCCCTTGAAAGCAGCCCATTATCTCCCCCCTCCCCCATTTTATTATAGTGTCCTGGTTGTTGGCAACACGCCCGCTGTTTAAGGTTACTTTCACTAATTAACCGAAAGTTAATTTCTTTGCAAGCAAAATCTCTGATCTCATTATGTTGTCTTTAAAGCCGAAAGCTTCAGGTTTTCTGGTCTCCTTTGTTAACACAATAAAAAAGCATGCTCTTTATCTTAAGGGAAACTGTCTCCAGGGTTTAATTTAATAGTCCTTGAAATAGTTACAGCACAGCCAGGCAGACTACAATAATATGCCAGTTTTAGAAAACCTTGGCTTTGTCATGGTTAGAGAGCCCGGTGACTGATGTGAGCCAAGATGGATCCATTTCCAAAGAAGTTCTGCACTTTACCTTGAGTCCCATTTTTACACACGACGCCTCCCGCCGCTATGGAGCCTATTTGAGAACAGACACCAACACCAGCATCCTTCCAACGTGCACCACTGCCTCTCCATCTTACTCTCTGGGATCTCAGAAAGTTTGCAGGGCTGGCATTTTGTCTGTTTACCTTTACTAAACTATCTTTTGTTCCTCTGGTTTTCACGACATTGGGAGGTACAAAGGGTTAGGGGTAGTGTTTTTGAAGGCTGGCAGGCCTGGATTTGAATCCCACCCTTTCCGTGTACAGGTTAAGCATCCCTAATCCGAAATCTAGATCCCAGATGCTCCAAAATCCAAAACTTTTTGAGCACCAACAGGCTACTCAAAGGAAATGCCCATTGGAGCATTTCAGATTTTGGATTTTGGATTGGTGATGCTCAGTCGGTGAGTATAATGCAAATATTCCAAAATCTGAAAAAGTCTGAAATCTGCAACACCTCTTGTCCCAAGCATTTCAGATAAGGGATCGTCAACCTGTACTGGCCCTGTGTCCTTGAGCGTGTTATTTAACCCCTCTAAGCTTCAGTTTCCTCATCGGTAAACTTCGAATGATTATGTAAAGAGAATTAAATGAGATAAAATGAAGTATCAGACACATGACCGATGTTAGTCCCCTTCCTTTGACAGTCCTGTTCTAGTCTTTTCCAAGGACCAATGTGTTTCTAGAGATGGAGTTCATCCTGATGTTTGGGGGCCGGCCTGCATACAGATTGCTACACCAGAAGGAGCAGTCTGGGGGAGACAGGCGGATTCCACAGAGCATGTTTGGTGTGGATTGGGTGAGTTCGGTTCTGTGTTGCCCCAGATGGCCTTTTATAGACATGGGGACTTGAACAGTGTATCTTGTTTGTCTCTCTGCGTTAGCTTCATCTTCAGTGATGAAATCTTGTTGCTTTCTGAAGCATTAAATTCAGTGAGTTGAGAGTGCCCAAAATGGCTTTTCAGAGCCACCAGGTGTAGGTCACACAGAGGGGACAGAACTCTTCAGGTGACTCAAGTCTCAGGAGCAATCTGGGTACACAGAGAAGCCATTTGTATCCCACTGAGTCCCTGTTACACACGAACAGCTGAGATTTACAGAGTCCGGGCAGGGAGGGCTGCCAAGAGGGGGGTAATGGCATGACCCGCCATGCTGCTTCAGATGCCTGGGAGATTGGGTCTGTGCCATTTGCATATGTCCTCTGTACCCATTCCTGATGAAGGATGCAATTGACTCAACTCAAGCAGGTCAAAATCACTTAGGCAGAAAATCCCAGGTCTTGGGAAGAAAAGTCATGTGCCTCTTGGGCCCTTGGCAGAAGTCAAAGGTCCAAGGTAATGTATTGGCAAAGATCCTGTCTGCTTTGGTGCCTTACTTACTGCTCCCCCATGCTTTTAGGTGGAAATATTGTCAACGCTATTGATTAGTTGATCTGATAATCCAGCAGGCTCCCTGATGTGTTAAATTTCCTACTTTGGGAGGACTATAAGTATGGGCAGAGTGTATGCTTCTGTTGGAAAGAACTCTCAGTGGACCTTGCTAAGACACTACTTCTACAGTGAGATTGCTACAGGCATGACAATTCCAATTATTCTTTTGGCTGTGACATTTAACCCTTCCCAAGACAATTTTTCTATAGTTATCCATTTTTTTCTAGCCTTCCTTTAGATTTTGGAAAAACACTTTGTCTTCTGCTTTGGGCCCATAGGGTCTCTCGATTTATTAGCATGGTTTACCTGTACATTTGTAGATTTTTATTTCTTAATTTATTATGAATACATTCCACTATCTAGATCTTTCCCTGCTTCGCATGCGCTCCGTGGCCAAAATCATATTTGCCTTTCTCCTGGTCTTATACCAATCTTTAAACACTCCGTCAGCCATGCCTCTCATTTTAAAAGTATGTAGCAACTTCATGAAGGATATATAATTCATAATGTGTAGATACCCAAAGAAAAGGTGACCTTAGGCCAAGGCAGTGGAATTTTCTAGAAGTAAGGAGCATGGAGATGATATATAAACATAGTGCTAACAAATAAGCATTGAAGTTTGTTTGCAAATTGTTTGTTTAGAGCTCGGTCTGGAATAGCAAGAAACCTACATATCCTCGGACTCGTCTCTCTGAAGTTGTTGGTTATTCACCCCACCCTCCCTCCGGCTTCAGTCTCCAAGTTCTTCAGCCTTGTGGAAAGGGTCTAAAGATACCCTTGCACATCCAGACGCCCACTTGGACAAATGATGCCTTCAGCTTTTGGAGTCCGAGGTGCCATTTCTTCTACATCCCAGCTTACTGTGGTTGACTTCAATTACATTCCCCAGTACCAAGAATTCAGGACTACCTTCATCCCCTTTGCAAAATAACAGTAACAACAATAAGGCCTCCAGGCAGAGCACCCTGAACCTAATTCAGATTTTTTAAAAGTGGAAAACAAGTCATAAATACCTGAGAAATGAGGTTCATAATGGAAGCCCCACGAAGCCCCTTAACCTGGGCAAGTCCTATAACACAATTATGTAAAACTTCACACCTGGCTGGGGCTGTTATTTGAACAGAATAACCATTTTTCTGCTTGTGCTAAATGAACCACAAGATCCATGTATCCAGCCACAGAAAAACATAGGATTGCCCGTTCCGTCTGCATATAATCAGCGTACTTGCTGGCAAGGGCACAGTAGGATCAAAAGAGTTAATAATTGGATCCTGCCCACAGCAGCCACACAATTAAGGACAAGATTAGCAGAGATGAGAAATTTATGGTGAAAATGCAATGATAGTCTGAAAAACAAAATGCCTTCACCCAGCAGTTGTTCTGTTGCCATAATCCTAATGATCAACTCTAGTACACTAATAACAGGAGAAAAACTAATTGCAGTGAGGAAAGGACAAATCTTTTTAAATCTGCATTGTCATCCCATCTAAGTCCCAACCCATTTGTATTAACCTTTGCTGACAGAGTCACATGATGGACATAATTTCTTATAATTTACCAGCTATGGATCTAACCTTTCTTCATCAAATATTCATAAAGGCAGGATTCTCAATGATTTTCTGTCTCTCTTCAATTTAGAGCTTGTTGTCTTCTTCCTTTTTACAGTAATTTGGACACAATTGAAGTCAAATGGAATTAAAGTTAAATGCCTTTAGCAACTGAGGTGCCTAAAAGCAAACACTTAGGGGAGGGGTTGTGAACTGAATGGGGAGAGCTTGTATTCCCAAGCCCTTCCAGGTCCCAAAGGAGTTCAGGGGGCTGCCAGTCCCCAAAAGGAAAAAACAAACTCAGCCAGAGAATAAGATGCCGTTGCTTTCTCTTGGCTTTCCTTGGTCTTGTGCTGGATGCTCTGTAGCTGAGTGGAAACTGAGGGCCCCAGGCCTTCCCCTGTCTTCAGGGTTTGCTAGGACTTTAGACTGCCATGACCAGGCCCTGTTTGAGCGTGTGTGCCCAGCAGGGTGCAAGAAACATACCAGGGGCTGGAATGGTGGACAAGAAAAGTTGGTTGGTACAGTTACTTAGAAAACAAACGGGAATACCTAAAACCATTCCTGAGAGCATTTTTGGTTTCTAGAAAAACATCACTTTGCATCTCTGTTACTTTAACACTTTTCTTAACAGGGATGTAGGTAGGAAAAAATCTTCTAAAGCTTAGGTGTTTAAAATAAGTATAGTAAAATAAGTATAGTAAAAAACTCTTCTCCTTGCAAGGCTTCAGTTTTATTGGGATGGCAGAAGTTTGGGAAAGGTAGATAGAATCAAAAGAACTCCCTTTTACTGCTCCAATCCTTAGACAACCCTACCTTTGCTACAATGCCAAGGAAAGTTGTAGTTAAATTCTCTCTCAAGATGCAAAGGAAACCAGGCTCACAACTGTAATCTCAGCATTTTGGGAGGCTAAAGAGGAAGGATCACTTGAACCAACAAGTTCAAGACCAGCCTGGAAAACATAGCAAGACCCCATCTCTACAAAAAGTTTAAAAATTAGCTAGCTGTGGTGGCATGCTTCATGTAGGCCCAGCTACTCAGGAGGCTGAGGCAGGAGGATGGCTTGAGCCCTGGAATTCAAGGTTACAGTGAGCTATGATCACGCCACTGCACTCCTGCCTGGGCAACCAAGTGAGACCCTGTCTGTCTTAAAAAAAAAAAAAAAAAAAAAAAATTAAAAAAACAAGATGCAAAGGAATTGTTTCACCTAGTTGACTTCAAAGCCCTGTATTGACCAAGCCAAGAATTTGCTTCTTGCTAAGTTCCCAGAATTGTGTTTGTTAGAAAGGAAATTAGAATCGAAGGCAGTTACAATCTTTAACAGCTGATTCATGTTTCCAGCTAAGGTATTTAGTTCTATTCACTACCACTTTTCGCATCTTTATAAATTTTTAACTATACAAGTAATGCATAGTACATTCACTTTGTAAAAATTAAAACTTTATAAATAAGGATAAAGTCATTTGACCACTGCTTCCAAACGTAGACCTTCTTGCCTTTCCAAATATTCTTCTGTGCATTTACAGACATACATGTACCCAAAGACAAATATGTTTTCCTATTTGTTTTACATAAGTAGTTATTATGCTATACAAATCAATACCCAAATTGCTTTTTTACTCAATAATATGTCTTAAGTTTAGAAATCTTTCCATGTTAGAACATATACATCTATGTAATTCTTTCAGAGAAGTCCATAGCATGATATACTGTAATTTAGTATCATTCTTTCAGTGATGGACTTTGTTTCCAGGTTTCCAGATTATAAGCAATTCTGCAAAATATCATTATCTTTTCGGAACTAAGTTCATATAATTGTCTTAATGACATGCTTAACTAGCTTTTGCAAGTACAGTTTTCTTCAGAATGTTTATACTGACCTGATAATTCAAAACACTCTTTCAATGTTTTCTACCAAGCCACACTTCCTTTTTGATGGTAAGAACAAAAATATCATGAGATATTTCTCATTTTGAGTGCCCCACAAATAAACAGATATTCCAAATATGGCAGTGAATTAAATGTTTTCAATAGGGGGAAAATGAGAATCTGCTGTCAGAAATGACCAAGGAAGGGTTATTATGAATGAAAACATCATTATGGCAAGTTTCTTCTTACACAAATTCAGTTATACAGATCAGACCATGTCCCTTGAACTACCACTGCACACTGGGAAAATTCATTAATTCCTAGTAGCGTTCTTCCACATAGTATTGAGTTCTCATTTACCTTGTTTGCTAACACCCACATTATAAAGAAGTGTCACTGATTACATAAAGGATGGTTTGCCAGTCAGGATATGCATACATGGCCTTGATAACCATCCCTCAGTCCAATATAAATCTCCTACAAATTCAACAGGAGAAGGCAGGAAGTTCTTTTGAAGAGCTGGAAGATTCTTCCAAGAAGGTTTGAGGGTGAATTCCATGAAAAGTTGTTCACTAGGGATCTCAGGGAGTGTCATTCCTCTGGACTGGAATTGAATAGGTGCTGAGATACCCACCAGTTAATTGCCTTTGGGTTAGCAGAAACAAGGCATCTAGCCAGATCTTATACATTTGTACAAGTAGAGAATGGAAACTTCCAATCTGAGTGAGTTTAATTAAAGATTCTGGAATATTTTTAAAACAGTTTACACTAATTACTTTTAGTTTAGGGAGTAACTCAAAGTTGGGTTAATAGTGTTGTCTGTAGAGGTGTTGGTTTAATGAAAACCAACAACAGATTTGAGAATGGCAGAGATAGGGAAACAGTCCTTCCAGAGTGTAAGAGATACTGGATAGCTCATATTCCTTCAACTCCAATTTGTGCTGTTAATTGACTCCGTCTTTCATTCTGTGGCTCAGTCTTTCACTCATATCTGCATCTTACGAAAAGGGAAGTTGAGAGATACGGTCAAAAGTTAGTGGATAAAAACAGATAAATTGGACTTCATCAAAATTACAAACTTTCATGCATCAAGAATGTTACCAAAAAGGTGAAAAAATAACCTATAGAATGGAAGAAAATATTGCAAATCATATAATTTGATAAAGGTTTAATGTCCAGAATATGTAAAGAACACCTACAACTCAATAACAAAAAGACACCTAATTTTTAAAATGAGCAAAGGATTTGATTAGATATTTCTCCAAAGAAGAGATATCAATGACAAGTAAGTACATAAAAAGATGCTTAACATCATTTGTCAATAGAGAAATGCAAATAAAAACCTCAAGGAGAGACTACTTCACACCTACTGGGATGGCTACAAATAAAAAAAAAAACAGAAAATAACAAAACAAGAATGTAGAGAAATTGGGCTCCTCCATTATTGGTGGGAATGTAAAATGGTGCAGCACCTTTCAAAAACAGTTCAGTGTGTCCTCAAAAAAATTAAACATAGGATTACCATATGACCCAGCAATTCTACTCCTACATATATACACAAAAGAATTAAGGGTAAAAAAGAATGAAAGAATTGAAAGCAGGGACTCAAACAGATACTTGTACATCAGGGTTCATTGTAGCATTATTCACGGTAGTCTAAAGGTAGAAACAACCCATATGTCCATCAATAGAGGAATGGATAAACAAAATGTGTTCTATACATACAGTGGAATATTATTCAGCCATTATAAAGAATGAAATTGAAACACAGGCAACAGTATGAATGAACCTTGAAAATATTATGCTATGTGAAATAAGCTAAACATAAAGGACAAATATTGTATAATTTCACTTATATAAAATATCTAGAATAGGCAAATCCATGGAGACAAAGTAGATGATAGATTGCCAGGGGCTGGGAGAAGGGAAATGGGGAGTTTATTGCCTAACAGGTACAACACTTTTGTTTGGTGTATTGGGAAAGTTTTAGAAATAGATAGTGGTGGCTGGGCACGGTGGCTCATGCCTGTAATCCCAGCACTTTGGGAGACCAAGGCAGGCGGATCACAAGGGCAAGAGATCGAGACCAGTCTGGCCAACAGGTGAAACCCCATCTCTACAAAACATACAAAAATTAGCCAAGCATGGTGGCACATGCCTGTAGTCCCAGCTACTCGAGAAGCTGAGGCAGGCGAATTACTTAAACCCGGGAGGCAGAGGTTGCAGTGAGCTGAGATTGCACCACTGCACTTCAGCCTGGCAACAGAGCAAGACTCTGTCTCAAAAAAAAAGGAAAAAGAAATAGATAGTGGTGATGGTCACACAACATTGTAAGTGTAATAATGTCACTGAACTGTATATTTAAAAATGATTCAAATGGCATATTTTTGTTATGTATATTTTATCACAATAAAAAAGTTAATGGAACCGGATACAGAATTTAAGCATATCGACAGTTACAAAGGCATCCAATGAAAGATCTCATAATACTGAAAACACTGTTTCAGTTATTCATTGCAACATAACAAATCACCCCGAAATGTAGTGAGTTAAAACAGCCACAGTTTATTATTCCTCATCTAAGACTCTGGTCTTCTGCGGTTGAATAGGGCTCAGCTGGACAGGTGGTTCTTCTGCTGGGTTCACTGGGGGTCTTACCTGTGACTACAGTCAGGGAGCAGCTGGGACCAAAAAGCTGGGTCTGCTGTGACTCTGAGATTTCTGAGCCTCTCTTTCTACATGTAGTCTCAGGGCCTCTTCCTCTCCAAGTGGCCTTTCCATGTGGGCTCTCCAGCAGAGCAGCCATGCTTCTTACATGGCGGCTCAAGACTCCTAAGAGCACAAAAGCAAAAACTGGCAGGCTTTTTAAAGGAACTAGCCCAGAGTCACCTCTGCTGCAATCTGTTGTTGAAGGCAAGTCACAGAAAGGACCAGCCCAGACTGAATGTAGGAGAAGTGCTGGAGGCGTGGTGCATTTGGGGCCATGTTTGGAGGCTAGTTACCACAAACACCATGTGCATATACACAGAACAAGTGAGAGTGAAATCCTCATGTAACGTTGTAGGAAACCAACAGATAATATCTACAATTAATCCCATCAAGAAATGGTGAGCTGGCCACAGTGGCTCATACCTGTAATCTTGACACCTGGGGAGGCCAAGGTAGAAAGATTGCTTGAGGCCAGGATTCAAGACCAGCCTGGGCAACATAGTGAGACTCTGTCTCTACAAAAATAAAAATAAAAAATAAGCCAGAAATGGTGGTGCACACCTATAGTCCTAGCAACTCAGGAGGCTGAGTTAGGAGAATCGCTTGAGCCCAAGAGTTCAAGGCTGCAGTGAGCTTCGATCACACCACTGTGCACTCCAGCCTGGTGACAGAATGAGACCCTGTCTCTTAAAAAGCAAACAAACAAAGAAATCATGGTACATGCATATTGGTTAGAGATACAGAAGGTAACTACCATATGAAACAAATCTGGGGGTTGGATGGACTGGAGTGGAGCAGTCTTGCTTTTTCATTATGAACCCTTCTGTGTCATCAGATGTAAACCTGTGAGTGGGCCGAGTTTCCATCATATTATAGGGGAGTGGTCTGGAGTATGGTCTCTGGAACCAGACTGCCTGGGGTCACATCTTGGCTATATCACTCACAATCTTTGTGACCTGGGGCAAATTTATATAACCACTCAGTGCCTCACTTGTTTGCATCTGTAAGATAGGAATAATAATCATACCAACCTGTTGGGGTTACTGGGATTATTACATGAGTAAAGCACTTACAGTGCCATCTGGCACATAGCAGATGCTCAGAAAATATTAGCAATTAACAATTACAACATTAAAAAAGAAAAGGGCTGGCCACTGTGGCTCATGCTTGTAATCCCAGCACTTTGGGAAGCCAAGGTGAGAGGATCACTTGAGGCCAGGAGTTCAGGACCAGCCTGGGCAACGCAGTGAGACACTGTCTCTACAAAAAATCTTTTTAAAAAATTATCTGGGCATGGTGGTACGTGCCTGAGGTCCCAGCTACTTGAGTAGCTGAGTTGGGACAATCACTTGAGCCCTAGAGATCAAGACTGCAGTGTGCCGTGATTGTGCCACTAGACTCCAGCCTGGGCAACAGAGTAAGACCCTGTCTCAAAACAAAACAAAACATTGAGAGGAAAAGGGACAGTTTGCAGGCAGGCCCACAGTGAACTAAGGATCTCAAGAACCTGGATTCTAGCCTCCTGACTTTGCCACAGATGGGTTGAGCAGTCTATTAATCTTGCCTTTACACTGAGGGGGTAGGAGAGAAGATAAGAACCTCCCAAGAACAGAGACTCTACCGAATCTGAAATCTAAAGGAGCAAGTCATGGCTGTCTAAAATTACCTTGCTGAAAAATGAGAATTCCCTCTCTTTGAGGAGAGAGCGCTAGATTTTTTACAGTAACCTGTTCCTTCATCCTCACACGGTACCCACCATGGAGAAAGAATTCACAGACCCACTCGCTGCCTGCCCACAAGACCTTTCTCTTGGGAAAGAACTTTATAAATCACTTTAAGTTTGCATCCATAACTCCCAGATGCTTACCTGAGACCCACTGAAAAGGACATTAACTTGGAACCAATTAAATTGCTTCTTGTCGTTACTTGCTGGCTTCCTGCCCATTTCTCCCAGAAGGCTATTCACGTGGTCAACCCTAAGTGAGACTGTAAGGAGGTTTACCTCTGCTTCTCACCCAGGGACTGCAGAGCTCATGGGCTTCTCTTTGCTTCACACCAGGAAGCAGCACGCTCTATGTGACAGGTGACTTCAACTATTATCCTCTTTAGAAGTAGCTGGATAGTAAAATACCGTTCCCTCTTTTCCCCATACATTTGAACAAAATGAATTAATGGTAGACTTCCTGGCGTTAGTCGAAAGCCAGAGCAAGAGTGTTCCTGGAGGGAACAGTGTCCTGGGACCTGTCCATTCATGCCACACAGGCAGGCCACTTGTTGATGGCACTTTCACATCCAACCCTGGCCTCAGAACTTACTGGCAGATGCCTTTGGGCACTAGGACCTTTGCGAGTCAGTTTCCTGCTAGAAAGAACAGTTTAAATTAGGAATAGCAAGTTCTCCAGGTCTTGCAGTCTCGCCCGAGCTAACCTATCAGCTGGCGCTGCACAAAACGCATAATGGAGCCTCCATAAAGTATTCTGTGCCAACTCCCAGGTGGTCTCGGCTGCAGAACTGTTCTTTCAAAAAGTGTAAATTCTAACTTAGCAGTCTGCTGAGAAGCCTGGCTCCCTGGCAGGCTGGGCATGGGGCAGGAGGTCGCAGCAGCTAATCAAGCCCTTGCTGTGCTGTCCTGACTCACCGCCGAGCCCTGGTCTGGTCCCAGCTGACCCCGCTCCTGTGACACTCAGTGAGGAGCCCAACTTCTCCATTAATCGGCCTGTTTGCAGGAGCTGGAAAGGTGACTTGTAACAGGCCTCTTGTTCCCAGACTCCTCTATAATGACATTCTGCACAAGCAGATGTCGTCCTTTGATTCCTTATGACCTTGTGAATTTTGGCAAATGAGAAAGCATCTGGGACCCGCAGTGAGGGCCTAAGGGTGTCTTCCTACAAAGAGCCACTGTCGTCCTCCACCCCGCCCTGCCTTCACCCCCATCACTACCAGGCACGTGGCAAGGACATGGCCTCGCTCATTTTCCCTGTTGGAAAAGACTTCTTCCCCGGAGCCAGGGGGCTTTGAGATGAGGTGGACTGGACCGTCCCATGCTTGAGCATTTACCAGACGTGACTTCGGGTCCCTGTGGCTGTCTCAGCTTGACAGATGAGAAAACGCTGTTGCTAAGTGCCCTTCCCAAGGTCACCCCACAAGCAAACAGTGGTGCTAGGAGAATGAGATCACCCCCAGACAGTGAAGGAACGAGAGACCCACGCTTTCAAAGCCCTCAAGTGTGACACTGCACCAGCCTGTTGACCAGAGAATACAAGACAGTAAGTAATAAATAGATAATGGCCCGTCTCTCCGCTTGCTTGCTCCTTAAAGATGCCCAGGTGAGAAACTCATGGTTGTGATGATTAATTAATAAGTCCGCCCAGTTAACCTGAAGTTTGCAGGCCATACTGCAAGCCTAAGGCAGTCTCTTTGGCAGCTCATCCTTCTTTTCCGAGGCTCCAGTGGGCTTTATTCAGTGGCGGCATTGCTAGCAGCACAGCAAAAACTTCATTCGGAGGACTTCAGAATTTGGCCTGCTCTCTATTGAAGTGCGATGTTTTAAAACTTTCAAACCAAGTCATTTCAGAAGCAAACCCAGCACTGACTCAGAAGGCCTGTTCAGTCTTCCGTGGCTCTCAGCGTGTAGGATTACCCTTCTTCCTCAGCCTGAATCCGCAGCACCAAAAAGAAAAAGAACAGCATAAATTGGATGTGAGTTGAGTTCTGAAGATACACATCAGGTGGACTTGGGAATACAGGGAGGCTTTGGCATTACTTCTTTTCTATGCCAGCGCAAAGGTGAACAATACATCAAAGCCTTGAATATGATAAGGTTCAGAGCCTTCCCCTCCCTCCCAGCCCCAGAGCGGGAGTGGCCTAGGAGTCTTGAGATATTTTGCTTCATCAAACGAATACTGTGTGTAGGCAGAGCATAGAAGTTTACTTTCATGAGATGACTCAGTTCCTAAAGGAATCTAGAGGCTTTCTGCGGAGCCCCGTGACATAGATCCTTTATTGTTCTCGGGCTCAAAACCCTCCGGTGGGTCCCCCATCTCACTTAGAGTAAAATCCAGTCTTCACAGTGGCTTCCAAGAGCCCAGACTTCACTCACCCCATCCTCTCCATCCCCTCTCCTCACCCCTTTCCTCCAGCCACAATGGCCCCTTTATTGTCCCCTGAACATGCCCAACTCTTTTTTCTTTCTTTTTTGGCAGAGACAGAGTCTAGCTATGTTATCCAAGGTGGTTTCAAACTCCTAGGTTCAAGCAATCCTCCCACTTCAGCCTCCCAAGTAGCTGAGACTGTAGACTCATGCCACCATGCCCGCTAATTTATCTATTGACATTTTGTAGAGACAGAGCCTCACTCTGTTACCCAGGCTGGTCTAGAACTCCTGACCTTAAGAGACCCTTGGGCTCCCAAAGTGCTGGGATTACAGGCGTGAGCCACTGTGCCCAGCCCTAATGCCTAACTCATTCTCACTTACGATACCCTTCCCCAAGACAAGTGTCCATCACAACCACAACTAGCCTAGACTTCCCCAGCCTCTCTCTTCACTCTTTTTTTTTTTTTTCATTTCTTTGTTTGATTTGCTCCAGAACACTTATCTCTAGCAAAAATTATCTTGATATTTATTTGCTTATGTTGTGTGGCAGAGAATGTTGGCTTCTCATCCTATCTCACTTTTTCCTTCTTCCTTACAGTCTCAGTTTTGACAGGGAAAGGGAGCAATGTCCAGCTAAAATCTCACACTTCCCAGTGACCAAGTTCTAATCAGTGAGATCCAGATGGAGGGGCTTACTTGTCCTCTTTTCAAGAGGAGCTGAGGGCATATTTTAGGCCTCTGTCTTTCTGCTGCCCCCTGCCGGGGTCTCAGATATGGTGGCTGAAGCATCCTGGCCCGCATAGTTGACTTCAGGGATGGCAGCCATGTGCTAAGGATGGCAGAGCAGAAAGGTGGATGGAACAGCCTGGGTCTCAGATGTCTGTGGGCTGCTTCTATGTGGTGTTTGTTTGACTTCTTTAATGTGAAATAAAAATAAGCTCCCATCTACTTCCACCACTGTTATTTCCAGAACCCCTTGAGAGCGGCTGAATGCAGTTTATAACTGTTACATGTGTTTATTACCTGACTTTCCTGCTAGAATGTAAACACCACAAAACCTGGAACTTGGTGTAGTTCACTACTGGATCTCTAGATCCTGGTACCTAGTAAACATTTGTTGAATGAATGGATACTAAAAGCACGAAAGTCATAGAAGTCCTTCTGCCCAAATCCTGTCTTTATCAGTAGGCGCTTAGTAGGCATCTTCTTGATCACTCACCCAGCGGCATAGATATTTATATGAGCCAAAGCAATGTTTCTACATGTTAGCTGTAGAAAGAGTGTCATTCATTTCCTAGGTGCATAAACTGCAGACTTGCTTTGAATTTAAGACCAGGACACTTAGGACATCTGTGGAGTTCAGGGGCGTATTAACACAACAGTCCTGATGCTTCAGTTGCCTGAACTTCTTCCCTTTCTACAAAACAGCTACACCAAAATATAATTGTGCTCCTATCATAAAACATCCATAGGCAAATGGAGCAGTTTATTATCTCTAACCCTTGAATGAAGTGACAGCTTAAAGACTCTGTAGGTTCTTTGGCTAGAGTGAAATAGTGCCCAGGAAGTACTGGAGTCTATGACCCATATCGCTCAGAGGATTAGAACTTGCCTGCAAAAGTAGCTTTTGAATCAGAGTTTAAGAGCGAGTGGTAGTAATTCCAATTTTACCAAGTTCCGTTTAATTGAAAAGTGTTGGACTAGTGAATGACCTAAGTTTCAGCCACAGTTAATATGACTTATTATTTATGTGGTTGTGTGACCTGGAACAAGGCTTCCACTTAAGGGCACTAATCCCTTTCACAGGGGTGTCACCCTCATGACCTAATTACCTCCCAAAGGCCGACCTTCAGATACCATCACATTAGAGGCCAAGAGTTTAAGACATGAATTTTAGGAGGACACAGACATTTAGTCCATAACCAATGATCGTCACTGCTCCAAGTGACATCAGCTGTGCTGTCCCAGGGCTGGAGGCCTCATGATGGACTCATGTGTCTGCGGCCTTGGCACTAGCTGTGGCCTCATTTCCAAAACTGGGATTATACCTTTCCTGCCCTAGTAGTGAGGATCACATGGAATAATGCATATGGATGTAAGCCATAATGTTTACATGTGAAACTCCAGTTTTTTTAGAAATGGGAAGTCCTTTAGGGATTGACTAACTCAAGCCCTCACTGTACAGATCTAAGTAACGATGGCCAGAGAGTCACAGTTTTGCCCAAGATCACAAGGTAAAATAGTGGCAGAACTGGTCCTTCAACTGTCAGACCAGTGTTCTCACTATTCTACCACTGTACCATCCGACTTGTTATGTTGTTATTTTGCTGGTTTTTTTTTTTTTTTTTTGAGACAGGATCTGCCTCTGTTCCCCAGGCTGGAGTGCAGTGGCATGATTACTGCTCACTATAACCTCGACCTTCTGGGCTCAAGTGATCCTCCTGTCTCAGCTTCCCAAGTAGCTGAAGTAGCTGGCACTACAGGGTACTATTACTTCTACGTGCCCAGCTATTGCTTTTGCTTATCATTGTTATTAAAGTGCTGTGTAGCAGGGAAATCAGCTCCCCTGTTACGAGGATCTAATTCAGCTGCAACAGGCTCTCAATCACTTGTGCATTCCACAGTATTTATTGCTGCTACCATGTGTCAAACTCTGCTCTAGGCTTGGAGGATATAGCAGGGAGCAAAACAGACAGAAATCCCTGCCTTCAGAGAGCTTAGCTCATGCACATGTGCACACAGACACACACAAACGCACACACAAATGGCGTCAAGTGCTACAGAGAAAAATAGAACAGTGAAGAAAGATGGGGAGTGCTAGAGTTGGGGGACAGGGAGGGGAGATGTTTGCTGTCCTAAGTCAGGCAGTCAAGGAATGTCTCCCTGACTGGATTACGGAGTGACCTGAAGGGACAGGAGGAGGAAGCCATGTGGATATCTTAGGGGAAGAGTATTCGAGGGAGAAGCAGCAGCAGGTTCTAATACCCTGAGACTGCTCTTGGCCTCTTCAAGGAGAGCAAATAAGTCGGTCTGCCTGGAGTGCAGTAAACAATGGGATGAGTGCAGGGAGAGGGCAGAGAATCAGGGATAGGAAAGGGTCCATCGTGGAGGGCCTTGTGGACCACTGTAAGAAGTTTGACTTTGACTCCATTTTTAAATTAGTGCAAAGCATACATTCATCAGAAGACTGCTATGTCCTTGATAAATTAGCATTTTTCCTTTGACCCACCATTTTCTCCCTAATCTTGAATTTGAACTGTGTCACACAGTTGGTATTGGATGCCACTGAGTTCCTTATCCTAAGTGACCTGTTAGCGAATATTTCTAAAGCAGAGAAATCCAGTCGGGCCTAGGAACCTCGTGTTCTGAATAGGGTTAAATAAAACTCCTGAGGTGTTTCTCAGCATCCAAAAACCAATTAAGCAGGTTACATGGAAGTATTTCTAAAAACAGCAGTACAGTGGAAGCAGACTGACAGGTGGGCAGATGGAGGAACCATCAACTCAAATTTATTTCACAGCTTACAACTCAAATGAGCATTCCAAAGTCAGAACAGCTGGCCTTTTATTCTGTAAGCCATTGTCCCTTGCTTTGCTTATCTCTCAGGAGTGTGAGTGGATTATACTCACTGGCAGTCTGTCTGTCGGTCTTTGACTTTGCAGGGGAAAATCCTTTGTAGAAAAACAGGCTCTTTGTGTAAATCAGATTTTTCTGTCATGTCTGCCGCTTCCCGCAGATTGTGAAGTCTCTAGATTCTGGAAATGGCATTGGCCTTTTAGCTTTCATTTTTGTAATTGTATTATTACTTACATGACTGCTATTATTTATTCAGAATCAAGTTGATTACATCAGAATCAAGATGATTCTGCGTAAATGGAATTGAACCACATACTCAAAAAGCACAATCTTCCACTTTGCAAGAAGAAATGTTTTTAAAAATGTTGTAGTGCATTTAAAAATCACAGCCACCTTGGGTTTCTAATCAGAGGTTATTCTGGAATCTTTCTGAAGTTTGAGACCGTCCCATGCAAATGTTACTTAAGTTTCAAGCAACAGGGAAGTCATGAGATTTGGAAAGGGTTATCTTTTGTCAATCATGGTCCTTTGTGGGGTTCTGTGGTGACAGAGGACAGAGGAGAGACCATATTCTATGGCTGAAAGGAGGGCTTGATACGACCCGGCGGGGATTTTGTTCCAGTAATTGCATCAAATTGGCCCTGCTGCCATGTCATAGGTATAGCATGAATATCATTCATTAAGTCATACACCTATATGCCTTCCCTCCCCGTGGCTGAGTCACTAGCAGAATATATTTCTTCCAAAGTGTTTGTTTTCATTGTTGCCCTTTAAAAATAATGAGTTCATTCTATTCCCTTGCAAGGAAAGTTACTCTAGACTGCTTTGAAATTGTATATCTTTTGTTGAGCACATTTCTGCAGTGGTTCCATAGCTTTGTGTGCCGGGGGAACCCAACCCGGCCTCTTAAAGCGTCTAACCAAGCAGCCTCCGACTTGATACATATAATCGTCCAGTCCATTTGACCTTTATATTGTTACCCTTGGGCAGGTAGAAGTGATGCAAGTTTCAGGTGACCCTATCATGTGACCAGAGATCAAGGTCAGCAGCTCCTAAATGTTCGGCTGTCAAGGTAGTCCATTCATCACTATCATTATGTAACTGACAAGCCAAGAAATGAACCGGGGATAAAATTATTCTCAGCCCTCTACCTCCTGGGTTTACGCCCCAGTGGTGGGCCAAGCAGTCTCACATCTAAGTGGTTCCAAGGGCCTGCCAGAGTCCCTGAAGTAGGGGGAGGACTTCAGGAGACCTGTTCCATGTGCTGGCCCCTGGGAAGTCACCAGCTGCCTGCCTGGGGAGCCAAGTTGCCGGGTCTACAGGAGTCGACCCTGAGTCTGGTTTTCTCTGAAATGGAGCTGAATTGAATGTTAGTTCTTTCTGGACCCAAAGACACACATGTGTGTCCCCCACCACAGCCCACTTTTAGCATCTTTGTGGTCCTTTATGGCAGACTCACCAACCAGCCTGATCTTAAGAGTCACCTATGAAAATGAAGATTCTCAGAACGTCTCCTCTGGAGTCTCAGGACGCCCCTCTGACTTAGGACCAGGTGCCTTTAGGAAATTCAGTTTCTAACAAGGGCCCAAAATGATTCTCATGATGTCTGTATTTTGGAAGAATGCAAAGTGCTTGAGATTTGGAGTCAGACAATTTTGGCTTCAAATCCTGACCCTATCCCTCGTTTAGCTATGAAATCTTGGATGGGTTAGTTAATCTTTTGGGTCTCAACTTCCATTTTGAGGACAAACATTTAAAAAGATGTATAGAATGCCTCATCTTTATTATTGTGTGTGGGTTTGTTTTATTTTGTTTTTGAGATAGGGTCTTGGCTATGTCACCTAGGCTGGAGTGCAGTAGCACAGTCATGGCTCACTGTAGCCTCAACCTCCTAGGCTCCAGTGATCCTCCCACCTCAGCCTCCCAACTAGCTAGGACCACAGGTGCCTGCCACCACACCTGACTAATCTTTTTAAAGTTTTTGTAGAGATAGGGTTTTGCTATGTTACCCAGGCTGGTCTCGAACTGCTGAGCTCAAGCCATCTGCCTGCCTCAACCTCAGAGCCACTGTGCTCAGCCTTATTGGCTTTTTAAAATGTTTTTATTAGTATTCTCATTATCCCTTTGGGGTTTGAGGAGACATCATCAAAAGAGCTTTGGTATGAGGTACAATGTCTTTATAGTCTCTCCCATGACAACAAAAGTCTCTGAGAAACCTACAGGGGCGGTTTTGAGAGGGCAGGGAGAAAGGCAGCGCTGTGAGGATTACACGGGCTCATCACATGGCTTGGGAGGTGGCCTGGTGGAACCTGCGCATTCTAGCAGTAGAAGAGAAAAGGCTGGGCACTCCTCTGGACCCCTAAAGAAAGAGTGGAGATGCCTTTGAGCTATTCCATGACCAAAGAGTGGCCCTGACCTCCAAACCAGCAAGGGGCTCTTACATCCCTTATGTCTTCATCTTCTGGCCTCCTGGAGGTACGATCTGAGCACCTTTAGCCCCAACCCAAGGTCCTCTTGTATAGAGCCTTTACCGTAGGCCAGAGGAGCTGTTTTTTTTCCACTTTTATTTTAGGTTTGGTTTGTTACATAAGTAAACATGTGTCAACGGGAGTTTGTTGTACAGATTATTTCATCACCCAGGATGTTAAGCCCACTACCTAATAGTTACCTTTTCTGCTTCTCCTCCTCCTTCCATCCTCTCCCCCTCAAGTAGACCCCAGTGTCTGTTGTTTCCTTCTTTGTGTTCACAAGTTCCTATTGTTTAGCTCCCACTTATAAGTAAGAACATGCAGCATTTGGTTTTCTGTTCCTGCGTTAGTTTGCTAAGGATAATAGCCTCCAGCTCCATCCATGCTCCCGTAGAAGACATGATCTCATTGTTTTTCGTGGCTGTATAGTATTCCATGGTGTATATGTACCACATTTTCTTTATTCAGTCTTTCACCGATGGGCATTTAGGTTGATTCCATGTCTTCGCTATTGTGAATAATGCTGCAGTGAACATTTGCATGCATGTATCTTTATGGTAGAATGATTTATATTCCTCTGGGTATATACCCAGTAATGGGATTGCTGGGTTGAATGGTAGTTTTACTTTCAGCTCTTTCAGGAATTGCCATACTGCTTTCCACAATGGCTCAACTAAATTAGACTCCCACAACTTCGCCAGCATCTGTTATTTTTTGACTTTTAATAATAGCCATTCTGACTGGTGTGAGAGGGTATCTCATTATGGTTTTGACTTGCATTTCTCTAATGATCAGGCCTATTGAGCTTGTTTTCAGATGCTAGTTGGCCACATGTATGTCTTCTTTTGAGAAGTGCCTGTTCATGTTCTTTGTCTACTTTGTAATGGGGTTGTTTTTCTCTTGTAAATGTGTGTAAGTCCCTTATAGATGCTGGATATTAGACCTTTGTCAGATGCATAATTTGCAAATATTTTCTCTCATTCTGCAGGTGATCTGTTCACTCTGTTGACAGTTTCTTTTGCTGTGCAGAAGCTCTTAAGTTTAATTAGATCCTACTTGTCAACTTTTGTTTTTCAAACCCTGGAAGACAAACTAGGCAAAACCATCCTGGACATAGAAACCGGCAGAGATTTCCTGACAAAGACACCAAAAGCAATCACGACAAAAGCAGAGGAACTCTTACCCATAATTTGCAGTGGGAAGACACTCTGGTTCCATAGCCAGGATGATGGGGAACCTTTACCAAAACAGATCTCTTCTTGGAATCCCAAGTTGGAACTCTAAATGTTCTATATCATGAAAAATAATAAGCTGGGCACTGTTTTGCACACCTGTAATTCCGGCTACTTGAGAGGCTGAGAAGGGGGATCACTTGAGTCCAGGAGTTCTAGACCAGCCTGGGCGACATAGTGAGACCCTATCTCAAAACAAAACAGAAAACTCTGATGTTTATGGCTATTGGACTATACAGTATTGTTAATATTATATTTCAGACAAACTGTAGGTCATGTAGGTGCTGAGGGAAATAATTGGGAACTGTGAAAACCATTGTTTATATAGATATGTCTTTTGAGTTCCAAACAAATGTGGAGAACGTAAGCCATTGACAGCAGGTGGGCACTGCCTGCCCTGGGTATAGACCCACAGGAGGGACTCTGTAATTATGCTGATTGGCCAAGATCCAGACAGCAGAGTTGTCTATGCTAAGTGAAAGAAAGATTTCTTGGCTGGGCATGGTGGCTTATGCCCATCATCTGGACACTTTGAGAGGCCAAGGCAGGAGGACCACTTGAGCCCAGGAGTTTGAGACCAACCCGCACAACACAGGGAGACCCCCATCTTTTGTTTTGGAGATCCTCAAAACAAAAACAGCCAGATATGGTGATGCATGCCTGTACTCCCACCAATTTGGGAGGCTGAGGATCGCTGGAGCCCAGGACGACTTGGAGGCTGCAGTGAGCTATGACTGTCCCCTGCCTCTAAAAAGGAAAGGAAGGAATATTTCTTGAAAAACGGATGGTTATTTATGTGGCTCAATGGCGTTATCTTGGTATTCAAAAGCACTTTGGGTATATTTGGTGGTCAAAGCGTTTTTAAAGCACCTAAACAGGATCTCTTATATCAGACTTCTCACCTCTTCCCAGAAGTGTGAGGCCCAAAAGTAGATGTATATACAACTAGAAGTTAAGCCAAGCCCGGCTTCTCAAGTGGTCATGGTTGAAAAACGCTACCCACTAAAAAGGTGTATTGACCCAGAGGGGGAAAAACTGACCCCCTGGGGAAAAGCTTGGCTTTTCCTCACTCTCTGATGTGTGTTGACTTAACTGATTTTACTGATCCGGAAACATTAACATGTGGAACAGAGGCAAGAGGTGAAAAGCCTTTCAAAGAAAAAGTGAACGTGTGTTTTGTCAAAACTCATTTAGGAATTGGTTTTGCTTAGTGGTTCTGCAATAGGTAAACTGAGTTATACAAATTTGACATGCTGACTTCATAAAGCCACCTTTGTCCTAGTACACCGTTATGATAGCTGTTAAGTATGACCGGGTAACTATTTACTTGTAAAGTTGTCCATGATAGCAGTGACAAAAGTCCAAGAAGACACATTACAAATTCATTAACTCGTTCTTCTCTTTTCAGAGGATTTAGAGTGTCAGGGGTAAGATTGTCATAAACTCGATTGCATACTGTTTTCACCACTCACTACGACAGATTATTTGGAGCGAAACATTGTAAGACTGTGAAAAACAGTGCAATGGAGTGGCCTCTTCCTTGAGGTTAGATTTTAAATGTAGTGCTTAAGGTAGGCATCACAGAGGTGAGAATTATACATGGAAATCTCTTCAGTTTGTACATCAGGTACTGGCAGGGATTTAGATACCATGTTAATATGAAAAATACTTATCTTTAAACCCTGGAATCACTCTGTATGGCAAGTCATTTGCCACACAAATACACATTAGAGTGAAATGAACCCGAAGATACTGAATTAAACAGAGGACCGTAGGGTCCCATATTGGTCTCACACTCCCTCCAAAGCGTAAAGGCCATTGAGAGGATTGTTGCCCTGCGACATCGTTATTTCCTGCTTTTTCCTGCTGATCCTGGCAGGTGGGTTTTGCAGGTTCATGTGGATTTGATGTAACACCAGTGTCTTCTATCTGAGGCGTCTTAAGTCTGGGTATTGGCTTATGCTATTAAGCATTAGGAGAATGTATTTTCATGTAGCTGATGCCCTCAAACAGACTCCTACTTAGCATTAGGCCAAGCGACTGTCAACTCCTTAAATTCAAAATCCAGAAAAAAAACACAGACTTAACGAAGAGGAGACTTTGAAACACTGAGTGTTTTCTGATGAAGCTGTCCGTTTAAACTGCTCTAGTCTTTACAAGTGTGATTTCTTTCATTTTTATTTGTGAGTGTTACAAGCCCTTCTGGCCAGCATTGCATGATCAGCTAGCTTTTAAAAATAGGACTTTTAAGAAAAGGGATATTGAGGCATAAGTGTGCATTTATATGGTACTTTACATATTTTAGTGTGCCTTTATGTACGTTATTTGATTTTATCTTCACATAACCCAGTAAAGCAGAGATGCATTAACTTCAGTGTAATAGTTGAGGAAACGAAGAGGTTGAGATATTTTCTCAAGGTCACCCAGGGAATATATTAATAATTGGAGGTAGTTTATGCCCTTAGAAGCTGAACATGTATCTTTTATTTCTATAGACTGTAGATACTTATGCTGTAAGAGCCTCCAAGTCATTAGAATGAAAAGGAGAAAACTAAATTTTGTCAGTCATCTGCCGTAATAATAGTCCTTCTAGAAACTGAAGGTAAAAACCTTTGCCTCTTTCTTTCCTCTAAAATGATATGGAATGTGCTGAATATCTAAATTTGACAAGAATAGCTGAATAGTCAATGGATGGGATTCGTTTTAGTCCAAATGGAAATTCATGAAAAAGATGGAACGGAGTGAAAAGAGCAGCCAGCCAGATGTCCAGGAGTCTCAGCTGCCCTGGCTCCCCCTGCGCACCATTGCGTCAAACCTTGAGTAAGGCAGCCCTCACTCAAACTAGGGGTCCAAATACCTACCCCTGCTCTCTCCCAGGTTATTATGAAAGTAAGAAGCAGAGCTGTGGATCGACATTATTTGGGACATTTAAACATTGTACAAAATGTAATTGTTATTTTAATTAGGAGTTGTTCTCCCCTTGCCCACTGAAGAATTCCCTCTTAGGAGTTCATTTCTGTTCTCTCTTCAGTGGCCTATGCTTGGTAATATTTCTCCATCAAGTTCTAGTCTCTGTGTGTATGTGTGTGTGTGTGTGTGTGTGTGTGTGTGTGTGTGTGTTACACTTGCTTATTCTGATGAATCTTTCAGCAGAAACCATAATGAAGTCTTTATCATTTCACCAAGAGTAATGGAAATGTTACCTGTCCTTCTTTATTTGTTGCAAAATTTAGGGACAGGGAAGAAGACCGTGTATGTTTTCTTAAAATCAATGGCCAGCACATTACTGTAAAACCTATTGATTAAAAACACAAAGTATAATGTTAGTCATTTAGTCTGTGAAGTGATGCAATAAGGGAAGAAATTTATCCTTTGACTCTTGCATTAACCTTTTATTGACTGCTTGCATACCCATAATTAACACACACTTTAGCTAAAGTGGTTAATTTTAGCATGGTGACCATCGTTCACTAATGTAGCTGCAATCCCGATCATCTAAATGTAAGTGCAGCCCTGAGGGAAATCAGCGGGCAGTGAAGCCCTTCATGAGTTACACCTTGGTGGGGGGGGGATCGCTGGACAATCTGCTAACAGCCAGCCCATGTGACACCTTTCGGTTGCTTCCTGTTACGTCACTAGGTCATTCAGGGAGAACCGCTCCTAAGTAGCTGAGCGTTTTAGGGGGTGGTTTATAGAGTGCCATTAGTCAAAATAATGTGAATTTAGGAGGGAGAGAGAGAAAGTATATATATTATATATAGTATATTATATATATACTTTATATGTACATATATATTATCTATAATTATATGTAGTATATAATTTTATATATTTTATATATTATGTAAGCATATAATTATATTTCATATATTTAATGCACAAAATATTACATATTGTATTTCATATATTATATATAATATATAAGTATAAATAGATATAATTGTATAATAAATGCATATAATTATATATTTCAATAAATATATAATTATATAGTATATACTATATAATTTTATATGTAAGTATATTATATAATAATATATTAATAATATAAATATATATTATATAAAAGCATATGTATATACTATATTATGTATATCTTTATCTCTCTTCCTCCTAAATTCATATTATAAATTCACATTGTATATTCCATATGTAATATATAATGTATAATAAAATATATATAGTATAAAATACTTATATAGAAAATATTTATATTTAAAATACTTATATATAAAATAATAGGTTTACATATAAAGCATATGTATACAATATTTGTGTGTGTGTGTGTGTGTGTGTGTGTTTGTGTATAATTTTCCTTTGCTCTCCTTGAACTGCTTCATGAAAAGGGCAGTATTTTCTGAACAGATAAAAATTTATTTGCTAACCTAAGAAGCATTTTTAAAAAATGAGATCTTTCCTTAGGATAGGATTAGAAAAGACAGGGTTGAAAGGGGAAACTGTAACTTTCTTACTATTTAGCTGGGTTCAGTAGGACTTGGGAATGACACTGAGTTTAGGGAATCTTTTTAACTTTCTTTACCAAGAATATCCAGCTCTAGTCCTGAAAACTGGCTTATTTTCATGCAAAGGCCAGTGTGGATGGACCAGCATTCCCTTGTTTTCTGGGCAGAAATGTGTCCCAGATAGAAATATTATTTGAACCAAAACCAAATGTCAGTGTTTCCGTGGGTTCATACCCGGGTATTCTCTGCACACACTACACTGTATCAGCCACAACATCTCAGTTTGGAGAGAGACTTTGCATCCCCTTGGCTTTGGCAATGGATGTTGCGAAAGGCAGGAAATAACTGAGAGAAAGGAAGCATTGCCAGCATATCAGCTAGGATTCTTTGGGTTGCAAGTGACAGAAAAACTTAACTCAAGTAATAAAGGGTCATGAAACTGAAACATCTAAGTGAAGCATGACCCAGATGGTCAAACAGCATCGTCCAGGACTCAGCCCCTTGCTCTTGCTGGATGGCAGCAAAATGTTGATGACAGTTCCAGATCACACATCCTAATTGTTCATAGGACAAGAGAGGAGAAAGTCTTTTTAATTTAGCTCCCATACCAGTCCTCTGATTTTTTGTCTTGATTTTGCCCCATATTGGGTCATGTGCCTCCCCTTAAGCCACTCCCTGTGGCTAGGAGAATGAGATGTGCTGATGTAGCTTAAGCCAATCAAGGCTCCCCACTGGCTGTAGAGGTGGAGCCAGTCCTCACCACATCAAGTCATGAAGCATGGGGAAGGGGCAGATTCCCCACAGGAAAATCAGAATCCTTTTGGTGGGAATGGTAGGAGTAAGTCCAGGACAACAAATGTCCATCACAATCAGTATTCCTCACATATTTCATAAGCCAACTTGGGTACTCTTTACTTTGCAAAAGAGATTATAGAGTATTGTGGGCTAAGAAACAATCCAACTTTATTTCCTGTTAAATGCAAAATCAATCTGGAACAACTACCATTTAGAAGGCCAGACAGCAGTGCCTTTTTTCAATCCTAGGTCTTCAGGAACAACTGCTGATCCCTTCTGAAGCTGAACATTTTAGCCTGGGACTGGAAAAATTGTAGTAGCTTGAATACATAAGCCTCAAGGTCCTGGAATGTCACAATGTGATAGGATTTAGTCTTAGGTGCAATTTGATTCAAGCCAGAAAGAGCTGCTCCTGTATCCCCAGAGCTTCCCCTAGAAGGAGGCCATCTAGAGGTTACCCACTCAGTTAATGTGAAGGAAGGAGACCGCCCACGTATAATAGGCAGCTCTCTCATTGGTGTTTCTAATCTGCCACTGGTACCTGGAGTAGAAGTAACAGTAGTGATAATATTATTTAATAGGTATTGGGTGCTTGTTATGTGCTGGGAAACATTCTAAGCACTTTCTGCGTATAATTTGTGTAATCTTCACATCAACCCCGTAAGTAAGATACTGTTGTTACCATCACCATTTGACAGACAAGAAACTGAGGCTGAGTGAGGTAAGGAAACTTGCCCAAGTTGTCATGGCCCTGGAAAGCAGCAACCTGGCAGCCCAGAGAACACACTCTTCGCCGCTGTGCTGCAGTCTCCTGCTTCCCATCTTAGGAAACTAAGACCCAAGAAGGGAGAGTGAGTGATTGGAGCAAAAGAAATGAAACTCTAAAGGGGGATGGATGTGCCTTCAAGTAATTCCCAGCCTTCTCTTTATATGCTCTGCAGTCTGGCGTGGTGCTAAATCACACAGTATCATCTGAGTTGGGGCTATCTGTCCTTTTCATGGGTAAATTCATCACCTCCAATAACGAGCCCCTCTGCTGGGGCCTATCACTATCGTTTGGAAATTGGCAAGGAACACAGGACATTAAAGGAAGAATTTTAAAGCAATCTTGAAATTTCTGAATGAAGTCTCTGCAGAAAGCCAACAAAGGGTTCTACTCCCGGCCCAGATGGATGCAGTGACTATGTACAGCTTGCCTGTCAGAGCTTGATGCAGGGGGAGCCGCTTCCCACACCAGCCAATCTTTTTTTTTTCTTTCTTTCTTTTTTTTTAGAGACAGAGTCTTTGTTGCGCAGGCTGGAGTGTAGTAGCATGATCTTGGCTCACTGCCACCTCCGCCTCCCGAGTTCAAGTGATTCTTGTGCCTCAGCCTCCCAAGTAGCTGGGATTACAGGTGGGCACCACCATGCCCTGCTAATTTTTGTATTTTTTAGCAGAGACAGGGTTTTGCCATATTGCTCAGGCTGGTCTCAAACTCTTGGCCTCAAGTGATCTGCCTGCCTTGGCCTCCCAGAGTGCAGGGATTACAAGTGTGAGCCACCATGCATGGCCCCAGCTGGTCCTTTGATGAGAAGAACAACAGCAGAAAACTGTGGAACAGCTTTGCCCAAAAGAAAAGCCGTTGGGATTGCGAAGCTTGTACAACACAGCATAAGCAAACCTCTGCAGCAGGCTTCAGCATGTTTAATACTTTCTCAGAGTACAGAGGCAAAACCCATTTGACAGGTGAAAAAGCATCTCTATTGACTTTCTACAAACCTTATGATATTCTAGGTGGATCGACACTTATCATAGCCCTTTAATCTGCCAGCCCAGATAATGTGTGCACGGATAATTTATCCACTATGAGATTGAAATGCTCAATTTGGAATAACTTTCCCTACCGAGTAAACTGAGCATTACTCTAGGATTCTGAGGCAGAGAGAAAGCACAATTTGAAAAGCTTTGCAGAGTTCCTTTGTAATTAGTCGCAGCTTTCCTTGAATATTAATTCCCCCCACATCCCTTTCAAGTGGTTTAGAGACCGTCTCTGGAACTACAGAGATGCACCCTCAGAACCACGACAGCAAGCGGCACGGTCTCAAACACCTATGATTAAGTAGTCCCCACAACGCACCCTCTGTTCTTCAGTGCAGTGTGTAGCTTATCAGTGCAAACAGTTTAATATTTATGCTAAGAGGATTGTCAAAAGCAGCTTCTGTTGCTTTAATTCTTGTTTTAAATAAATAATGAGAACATTTAAACACATTACTCTTCTGGGCCCCGGGGTCAGCTAATCTTATTATTTATGAAGTGATGTGCTACATAATAGTACTTACTGCATGTTAACAGACGCTATTATCAGGGCCTGATGCAGAGAGCCGAAGATATATTAGAATGTTATATGTAATATACGACGGATTGAGTGCACAGGATGCCGGTGTAGCAATTAACCACATGTGAAAATAGGTGTAAAGTTGAAGTATGTTTTCCCCGGGGGGGGATCCCCTCACCATTAATAATTCCCCAGAGAAGAAAATGTCTTTCAGTTAGGAACCCTCTCTACCATCACGCTTGGAAATGGGGCCGGGATATTCCATCCTTTGATCTCTTCATAGTCAGTCCTCCACAGTCAGAAGACAAAGAGTGAGCATGGCCACTTTTTAATTGATTTAGACAAAAGTGCAGGGAAGGCGGGGGTGGAGGGGAGACACGTGCGCCATGCTCCCAGATGTCCTCAGAGTGTCTGGTTTTGGTGCACACGTTTTCACTGCCATGTACTCCAGGAGAGTAGAGAAATTGTTCATTCCTTATTGCAATGCGTTTCCTTCTCTCTGACCCTCGTTTTGCAGATAAATAAAGCTAAAGCCACTGAGTTTTCCCAGGTCACTTTTAAATAAGCCAGTCTCTCTGAGAGATAGATGCCTGCCAAGGTGTGAGAACGCTGCCCCAATTTTTTTTCCTATGAGGCTATAACTTAGCTGCATATGATAATTAATTTCTCTACTATTGATGAATAATCCATTTAATAAAAACCGTGATTTAAGTGTTTTCCTTAGGGACTAACTCTTGCTAGCCTCTTAATTTAATTTTGTGGAGGTTTTTCCCACCTCTTCATCAGTGGAAATGATTATTAACCTCTATTTGCATATATCCTTATAAATCGGTCTCTCCTTGGAGTGCCTTTTTCTGAGCACAGCAAGCTGGGACACTTGTAAATCTCCAGGATCTCCTAAGTCAATCCCAGCCCGTAATATTGTTTAATCTATTCTTGGACGTTTTAATGCAGTAAATTCAATTTAATCTTTCCCAGTAATCTAGTAATACATCGAAATCCCACAAACATTTAAATCTGATAATGGCTTAATCACACACTTTAAATAACAGTTGAGATAATGAAAAAATAATTCACCATTTTAAAGGCAGAGTAACTGAATTTCCCTGACGATTGGCTCCTACGAAGCCACCTGAGATAATACACATCTGGGAGTCAAAGCAAAGGAGGCCCCAGCACCATCAGAACAGTCTTTCTTCTTATAAAAACCTGTGTTCCGCCTGTAGACTCATTCAATCGTCGCCATGACTTCCACCCCGGAGGACTGTTTTTGGAGCGTTGGCCAGTGTTGCTCCAAGCTTCCTGTAGGTTGGGGTCTTCTGGGGTTTCCTCCCGTGGATTAATTTCCTGTGTGTAACTCTTCCAGGTGCCAGTCTCGAATTGCCCGAACTTTACCTGCCGATCAGAAGCCAGAATGTCGGCCATACTGGGAAAAGGATGACGCTTCGATGCCTCTGCCATTCGATCTCACAGACATCGTTTCAGAGCTCAGAGGTCAGCTTCTGGAAGCAAGACCCTAGAAGGAGCACCAATCTCAGGCGGAGAAAAAAAAGAGGTCTTTGGCTTTTCTCCTCCAACCTTATCATGGGCTTAAGCAAGGGCAGTGGAGACTTCTTTTGGCTCCTAGATTGTAGCATCCAGGTCCCAATCCAACACAGCTAGGAAATGGTGCCCATGCATTTTGAAATGTTTTAAAATGACCCTGTGTTATAGTCTGATTTGGTGTTCAACAAGACCTCCTTCCCCCAAAAAATCATTCAGATTTTAAAATGTGAGCCATTCAGCCCCCGAGGTCCAGGGCAGGTGACAGGAACAAGCCCAGCATGTGACAAACCCTAATCTACTTTACTCTTTCCCAAGCTTTTTCAGAGACTCTGGCGTGGACCCAGCCCTCTGGGGAAAGACAGAACTTGGAGACCTCCATCCTAGTCTCTCGCACGCATGGTTCTGTCCAATATGGTAGCACTAGCTAGCTGTGGCTACTTCAGTTTCAATTCAGTTTTCACTTTAATTAAAAATTCAGCTCTTCAGTTGCCCTGGCCGCATTTCAAGGATTTCATAGCCTCATGTGGCTAGTGACTGCTGTACTGGACGGCACAGCTATGGGTCATTTTCACCATTGTAGAAAGTCTTATTGGACAACGCTCCGATAAAAAGTTTGAGAGCAGGAATTCTCTTTTCCATTCCTCTGTAGCCTCCATCCCCAAAGGCAAAGAAACTAAAAGAGAAATGACTCATTGAGGATTGGCCTCTCTCCTTTCTCTAAGACAAACCTAAGTAAAAGCCTGAGCTTTGAGTCCTACGCTCAGTGCACAGGAATGAGATGTTAGCAATTAAAATGAAGTTGATAGCCTGTCTTTAGGGAGTTTCCCTGATCTGATGAAAGAGACACAGCCCCATTTACATTATTTCACGGATTTAACCAGCACAGTATAGTTTTTTTCTATAAGTTCCTCATTCCTATGTAATGACAGGTAGAACTGAGGGTTGAAGACCTCAGTGCCCCATCCTGATGACCTTGGAGACTCAAAGACAATGGAGAGTAGAGCTTAAAACCTGGGCTTTAAGACTCCCATTAGCTCCGTGTCCTTTGGCATGTTAATATGCCTCAGTTTCCTCATCTGTATAATGGGACTATATGAAAGGCACCACTCCCAAGATGAAGATTAAGATGATCTAGTAACAGACTTAGGACAATTTCCAGGACATAGTTAAATACCCAGGAAATACTAGTACTGTTATGTGTGGGTGAGATGTCTTTTTCCTCTCTCGTTCTTACCCCTGCGCCAGTTTTATCTTGTGATGCCATTAGCACATCTCTCCCTTTCTGACCTGGCTCCTGCCCATTGGTGCCCCAGAAATCATGAGAATAGTTAGCCCCCCTCTCCCCAACCTGTTGCCTTCTCGTGTAGTTATTCACAGTAGTTGAGAAGTTGAAGAACTTTTGCCTATTGAAGGTGCACTGATAATAAACTCTTTCCCACCACCAGAATTGCATTAGTTCACGGGGTGCGCTCATTCCCATGCAGTTCATAGCCACAGAAATGTCACGTTAAGCAAAGCAACCAGGGTCTCATCATGTTGAAACTTGAGTCTCTTAGACCTTGGATTCATTCCCTAGTGTCTTTGAGCCTCGGTTTCCTCATCGCTAAGAGAGAAGTAAAGCACTCTCACAGGTCATTACAGAGATCACATGAAATAATGTAGGCCAGGAGGACGTGGCACATAAAAGTCACAGATGGGGCACCCTCGGGCCATGCAGCCCAGTGTTTTCTGTAGCTCCCATGATGTTCGTTTTTTATTATATTCCATTAAGGGCCCATATTTAGAAATTGGGAGATTTCACATACAATTAAAAGGTCTGCATTTTCTTTAGCACTCAGATCACCCAGTCCTAGGCCCCCATCCTCGCATGGCAACGAGCTAAATAGCGTCCTCCTGCTGCGAGGTGGGACATGACCCAGCCTATGGTTTGCTGTACTCCCTCTTTTCTCCGTTTTATCGTTCGTTGTGAACCTGACCTGCGTCACCCCTTCTTGTCAGCGCTCTCCAAACCTGCTTGCACCCCTCTAGTCAAAATGTTTTGTGCTCACCCCAATATATGTGTGTGACTATTGAACTCTATTCGTAGACTGCTTGTACTAATGTCATGTGCACCACAAAATATTCATATACAATAAAAATATTAAAAGGATGAGATAAGAAACCAAGAGAGATTCTGTTGTTTTTTCCTTTTGCATGGATGAGCCAGCTTCACTGGCCTGGGTGGGACCCAGATGGAATTAGTTCTCAAAGTCCTCCAGGTGGAGTCCAGAGATGCTCAGCAGGGTTGGAGAAATTACTGCCTTAAGTGAATCCAAAAGATGAGATTACATTTGCTCTGAAGAAATGGTGATCCCAGCACTTTGGGAGGCTGAGGCAGCAGATCACTGGAGGTCAGGAGTTTGAGACCAGCCTGGACAACATGGTGAAACCCCGTCTCTACTAAAAGCACAAAAAGCGGGGTGTGGTGGTGTGCACCTGTAATCTCAGCTACTCGGGAGGCTGAGACAGGAATCGCTTGAGCCTGGGAGGCGGAGGTTGCAGGGAGCTAAGATCATACCACTGCACTCCAGCCTGGGCCACAGGGCAAGAGAAAAAAGAAATGGTGACTTTCATTGAGCATGTGTTTGAGGATTTCATGTGCTCTCCAGGGAGTCTTCAGGTGGGTGAAGGAGGTGGGCAAGACCCAATAACAAGGTGGCTGGTGCAGGCAATGACCGTGAACTCATATCCTGCAGGGTCATGGAAAGGCTTGCTTCTGCCCTGTGAATTGGAAGATTTTCCTGGAAGCACAGGCCCAGAAATTCACCCTTCCCCCGACATGTGTAGATGAGGGACCACCTCCATCAGCAGCAGCCCCCACCTGCTTTCCTGCCAGGCCTCCCTGTGGTCCCAGCTATCTTGAGAAGAGTGATCTAAGAGATCCCTTTGCACTGAGGCACAACTGTCCTGCCTCCCTCTCTTCCTCCCACAAACCTTTCTTGGCACTGACCACAGCCTCAGCAATGGGACAAGTCTGGGAACCCCAGACAGATCTCTGCCCCCCAGGCTACTGGATGCCCTGGGATGTGTAGTGACCAAAACAGAAACTTACCTCATAGTAGGGAAATAGACTGTAACCAGAAAATCAGTAACAAGATTGTTCCAGGTGGTTGTAAGTGCTAGAAAGGAAACCAGCTGGGAGAGGGATAGAAGGAGGAGATGGTGACTGACCAAGGGGACCTCAATCAGGCCGTGGGGGAAGGGAGGTGGTCAGGAAGAGCTTCCTAGGAAAGGGGGTGGTGGGCCTAGACAGGAGAGTCCTGAGAGGGGGGTGCCCAAGGAAGCAAAAGGACCTTGAGCCCTAAGCGGAGAAGACCAGGAGCGGGGAAGGGGAGATGTAGCATAGCGAAGGCGGGAGCCGCTCAGGTTTTATTCCACACACCCCAGGAGGCGTGAAAGGGTTTGAAGCCACAAGGGCATGGCGGTAACTTGGTGAGATATTTTTAAGCTTTAGACCATCGCTCTTTCTGGATTCCAAAGGGTCTCTGAGAGAGAGCGCAAATGGCTCCATCTAAAGGAGCGGCTTTCCAACTGGGAATGTCCCCTTGGCTGGGTGAGATCTCAAGATGGGCAAGATGGCCTGCAGCCCCTGTAGGCTGCCTGCCTGCAGAGTTCACTCTAAACAGCACTTCCCCACCGCGCCCCAGCCGATCCTCACTGGCAGGCTCCAGCCCCATGGAACTTTCTAGACATAAAAGAGCAGGGTCATGGCATCACTGGTGACACAATTTTAGTAATAAGCTTTGAAATCCATCACTCACTGAATCAAGGGATGCCAGAATTGAGAGTCGATAGGCCCTGTTTAATGGACCCCACTTTCAGTAGATGGTGTTTTGTATGCTTTGAGGGAAAGAAGGTATTTTCAAATGCAGCTTCTTTTTTCTTGCTCTAGTTAGGGCTGACTTTACCACTGGGCAAATTGCATACATTTGGATCCATGCCACGCTAAATACTGTTTATTTTGGAGATCTGTCAGAGGCAAGCACATGGAAGACAAGGGGATTCTGGTTTGAAAAGGCAATTCTCATCCAGACAGATTCAGATGGAGAGGAGCGGTGCGGATTAAAATGCGCTGAAGTGGTAATGCCGTTTATCCCGTTTGCCTTTGTTACTCTGTGATTAAATGGTATTTTTAATTAAGTTTCATTGGGAGCCATAGGTATCGCAGTGGTGAAATCAATTTGACAACCATAAAGGGGAGAGACGGCACAGGCGTGTTGTGATGATTGCGGCTGTAGGGAAAGCCGGGCAGCTTGCAGAGGATGGGTGGGGAGGAGGGCAGCCAGCTGAGAATGACTTCCTGCAAGACAGCAAGGGCACCTCTGGGCCACTTCTGTGTTTGGGGGGCAGGTTTTGGGGGTTGTCAGAAGATATTCACCAGGTTCTCTTACTCACCTGAGACACCCAATAGATTCCTGGAAACTCCAAGAAAGTATCCGAAGGTCTGTTTCTCCATTCTCTTCTCTCTCTCTCTCTTCTTTTTTGAGACAGAGTCTTGCTCTGTCGCCCAGGATAGAGTGCAGTGGCACGATCTCAGCTCACTGCAACCTACCTCTCCTGGATTCAAGTGATTCTCCTGCCTCAGCCTCCTGAGCAGCTGGGATTACAAGCATGCACCACCATGCCTGGCTCATTTTTGTATTTTCCCTACAGACGGGGTTTCACCATGTTGGCCAGGCTAGTCTCAAACTCCTAACCTCATGATCCACCCACCTCGGCCTCCCAAAGTGCTGGGATTACAGGTGTGAGCCACTGCCCCTGGCCCATTCTCTCTTATTAACAAGGAGAATCACGAGTGCTCCCCAGATCCTGGCTAGAAGGACCCGACTATCTAGTTTCCAGGAATCTATCAGTTGCCTCAGGTGAGCAGGAGAACCAGCTGAATGCCTTCTGACACCCCCCAAATCCTTTCCACCCTGGTTCCCAGGCAGCCCTGCTCCCATAGTCCTGTATCCCACTGATCCCATGCTCCCAGGACCGTCCTAATTCCGACCTCTCAGAACCTTGTCACCCAAGTCCTTCCTGCTCTCTGACCCAAATCCTCCTCCTGCATTGGACACTGGGCCTCTCTGCACCCTCCGCCCTTTCTATCCTGCTGTCATTCATCAGATTTTCCAAATCTTTGGATTCCTGAGTGGCAGAAGAGGTTTTCTAAGTCTTGGTTCGGTGTGTGATGCACGTCCTACCACCTTTTCAAATCTTCATTCTCTTGTCTACAAAATAGAATAGTAGTAATCCATCACCTAAGGTTGTTGTGAAAGTTCAACAAGTTAATGTGCATTTAAAATGCCTCCCGCAGTACCTGACGTATACAGGGCTTCAATGAGGTACTAGCTATTATTATTAAGCAAGTTTCCTGTGATAACAGTTGCAGCTCTGTGACTGCAGCAAACCCCTTACCCGCTCTGCACTCCAGTCTTTGTTTACATAACGGGGAGGATGATAACGCCTAGCTCATTGGATTGTTCTGTCCCCTGTGATCATGTATGTTAAGAGTACTTAAAAATCGGCTGGGCACGGTGGCAAGCACCTGTAATCCCAGCACTTTGGGAGACCGAGGTGGGCGGATCACGAAGTCAGGGGTTCGAGACCAGCCTGACCAACATGGTGAAACCCCGTCTCTACTAAAAATACAAAAATAAGCCAGGCGTGGTGGCGGGTGCCTGTAATCCCAGCTACTCAGGAGGCTGAGGCAGGAGAATGGTTTGAATCCACGAGGTGGAGGTTGTGGTGAGCTGAGATCGTGCCATTGCACTCCAGCCTGGGCAACAAGAGTGAAACTCTGTCAAAAAAAAAAAAAAAAAAAAAAATCACTCCACGCATATACATTATGATGATGAAAAATATGATCAGTGGTATCCTGACCAAAATATTCAAAGGGACTACAGATAGCTGTGGGTTGTTCAAGAAGAATATTGTGTCACTATCCCATATATTATCCCATTTGCTCTTCATAGCTTCCACTTTTTGCTAGACAGATAGCATGGAACTTTTTATAAATGAGATATTATGAAAAACGATGTTTTAGGACTCCCATTTCTCCAGTGGGAGTAGGTCACCCATTGCAATTTTAGATTTGCTTAAAAAAAATCCTTGCCATCACCTTCTAATGGATGATCTGTGTACAACAATTGTTTATTGACTCTGAATGTCTAAGTAGCAGGGGCAGTCTATTTCAAGGGAGGGGGGAAGCATTAATTAACCTCCAGCATTAGATTCAGTGATTCTTTTCCAATGATGCAGTTCATGACTTTGCTCGTATTTACTTTTCATCAATCCTGAAAGAATTGAGGTAAAATAGTTCCTCTGCACATGTGTGTCAAGCTAAATGGATAACAGCAGATACAGATCTGTTTGCCTGTCTGCACTTGCCTTTAGACAAAATTCATCAATTTTACGAAAGCCACTGACTAACTAAACATGGCACCAATACAAATGAAGCACTTCTAGCAGGCGGGGTTTCCCTTTGTTTCTGATCTGCTAAATGCCGTAGTTTCCTGCTGAGAGATGGGACGTGCTGGGCTAAGACAGCAAGATGCCCTACAGGTGGGGCCGAAAGGTCAAGACCATTCTGCAGGAAGTTTAGGAGAAGGTCGGTGATTCCTGATCCTGTGTGTTTGGGTAATTCTGACCCTCTTCGTTAGTGACCATGGCATGAAGCTCCTTCACACAGTCTTTTATTTTTTTTCAGACAGGGTCTCATTCTGTTGTCCAGGCTGGAATGCAGTGGCAAGATCCCGGCTCACTGCAGCCTCGACTTCATGGGCTCAAGTGATCCTCCTGCCTCAGCCTCCCACAGGCACTTGCCACTACACCCAGCTAATTTTTTGTAGAGACTGGGTTTCACCACATTGCCCAGGCTGGTCTCAAACGCCTAGGCTCAAGTGATCTGCCTGCATCGGCCTCCCAAAGTGCTAAGGTTACAAGCATGAGCCACTGAGCCTGGCCCTCCACACACAAAGACCACAGGTGATCACCCTCTTCCTGGTGCCGGTTTCAAGGGCTCCCTTCTTCCCTTCCCAGTCTCCGAGAGAAGGAGAGAGGGTCCACAACCCAGATCCATCCCCACAGGTAAAACCGCGACTGTGCAGCTAGCAGGTGGAGATGACATTTGGAGGAGGGCTTTGTAAATGCTAAGGTCCTACTGAGTAAGACTTGATTACCCACCCAAACTAAATCAGATCATTCATTCTGTGAAACTGATTTAGTTTGGGTGGGTAATGGAAGAATTTCTACATACACTCGTTACTTCTGATCAGGCAAGACCAGTCTGACACAGGAACAGTATATGGCTCACTCTTAAAGCCACAGCAGGCAGCCAGGGCTTGGAGAAATAAAAACCCCTCTTACACAAGAATAGTCTCAATGAATCACGTTAAGGCTTCTTTAAGTTTTTCAGACTCCATGCACCCTATGAAAACTGCCATTCCTGAGTAGAGGTACGCTCAGCATTTCATAAAATAATCTTGGCGCCTCCAGACACACAGATGGAGGAGCATGATTTTATTTGTTTCTTTGCAAAACTGCTGTCCCTAACTGAAAAACTTGGTTATTCTTTCAGATAGGGAATTCGGCTTTCCCTATTTGAAACACTGGGACCAGTACAGTTAACCTTCAAACCCCCGTGGCCTGCAAAAGATGAATCAATTTCTCAGAGCAGCCAAAGCTGTGGCTTATAACTCATCCAACCCAGAACACTGGCCGACTGGCCACCTTCTTCCCCCCTGCCCCCAACTCTGCAGACAGAGGTTTCCAGTTGATTATGCCTTGATTAGAGTCAGGAGAGAATCAAGCCAGGTATATAGGATTCCCATTATCCTTCCCTCCTCTGCTCCCAGCCAGGGTCACGCTGAGAGGGATCTCGGTGAGCATGTGAACAATCAAGCCATGTTTACCATGGACGTTTAGTTTTCTTTTCTCAAAATCAAAACAGAGTTTAGTAGGCAGCGTATTTCATACATGCCCCTTGATCAATGGAATGATCTGTCAGAAGCCATTAAAGCCCCCGTTAGCTCGAATGCATTCAAAGCTAAACTATTGGATCATTTAAGGGCTGCAGTGATTGTTTTTAATATACCGTACATTGATTTCTCCCTGTGAGCAGCAACATAAGTTTGAAACTAACTGTGTATGACTAAGGCTCCATTTGCTGTCTCCAGCCTTCTGTGAGAAGCATGGTTTCACTTCGACCAGAAATGTCTGTGTATAGTTTTCAAAGAGATGCAGACCCTGTTAGATTTCCCGAGGTTTAGACTGGGTCGGGTTGTGATTTCGTTTCTCCCTGAGCTTTCTCCATTTCTTTGTGCCCACTAAGTGAGCCGTGCGTGCAGAATGGGAGAGGCATCCCTGCCAAGGACCTCCAGTGAAAGACGGTGGGGGAAATTGTTCTGAAAGCATGAAGCCCAGCTGAGGCCAAAATCAAAGTGAATTTGACAGCCTTGGGCCGGCAAAACTCTGTACCCAGCACAAAACAATAGACGTGTGGCTGCGTCAGGGGCATCCTCACTGGGACATAGCTTGGTGAGCTGAAGATGCCTCAGAAGGCCCAGGTGAAGAAGCTAGCCAAGGCCACAAGCCCTCCTTGGACTGCCATATTTTGCCAGCTCTTCGTAATATTGACTCTTCAGTCTTAGCCAATACACACTTGTTGATTTCTTCCTAAATATCAGACCCTGCTAGCAACACAAAGTCCCTATCCTCAAAATCCTATTCTTTTCGTTGTTGTTGTTGAGACAGAGTTTCTCTGTTGCCCAGTCTGTAGGGCAATGGCGCGATCTTGGCTTACTGCGACCTCCGCCTCCGGTGTTCAAGCGATTCTTCTCCCTCAGCGATCAGAGTAGCTGGGATTACAAGCACAAGCCACCATGCCTGGCTAATTTTTGTATTTTTAGTAGAGATGGGGTTTCACCATGTTGGCCAGGCTGGTCTTGAACTCCTGACCTTGTGATTCGCCTGCCTCGGCCTCCCAAAGTGCTGGGATTACAGGTGTGAGCCACCGTGCCAGGCCAAAATCCTATTCTTAATCAGCGTTTCTGGTTTCTGCCCTTTGCTCATTTTAATACAGAGCCTGAGGATAGGAGCGCAGCATGGTGAAAGAAGCAATAGTTACCACATTTGCAAAGGCACATACTCCAAAGAGAAGTTTTTAAGATGTCACACCCATTTTATAGCTCGGGCAATGGAGGCCCAGATGGGAGAAGTTATTTCAGGTGAATTACAGAAACTGGATTTCAAGTTTCTGGTATGTATTGAGATTTGGGAAGACTGTGAACATTCTTAAACCCTCCTCCCAAGTTCACCTTCAACCACCTAAGGAAGAGGAAGGTGGTTCCACGTCATTTACAAGAACAGGAACAGCCTCTTCCTCCAAACTTGAGCCCAGAAAGGAGAACCTTTGTTAGTCTGGAAAACAGTGTGTTTGCTATTAATTGTTTCTTTCCGCGGGTCACAAAGATCCACAGGATAATGGTGAGTCTACATAGCATTAGAGCCCCTGAAATTTATGATCCAGGATATTAACATTAAAGAGGCCAAGATGCATCATTCAGAACACTGGTAGGTCAAGCAGAAACCTCCATAGTAAAATCAAAAGCTGGAGTCAGCAAAGTATAGCCCACAGCCAAATCTGGCCCACCCCCTGATGTTATAAAATAAAGGTTTATTGGAACGCAGCCATGCTCATCAGTTTTCGTATTATCTATGGCTGTTTCCAAGTACAGGGGCAGAGTTGAGTGGTTGCAAAGGACCGTAGGGCTCTCAAAGCCTCAAATAATCATTGTCTGACCCTTCACAGAAAAACGTTGCTGACAGTAGCCTACCTCCAAGGATTGTTGTGTCACCTGTGATCGTGCCTATTAAGCGATTTAACGTCACGTCTAGTACTTAGTAATGACTCAGTATGCATCAATTACGGTGATAAATATTATCATGGCGTCCAAACCAAAAATATTCATGCCAACATCTCTCTGTACAGAAACATGGAAAAAAGAGCGATGCTATTAAGCAACAAAATCAACACAGGAGCAAAACCTAAGGCCATTTCTGAATTAAAGAGCCTGAGTATGCAGTGAGAGGACCAGGGAAAGCCTTCCCCACCAGGTTGGAGAGCCAAACCCCCCGGCTCTCAGGTTCAGACGTCTTGTCTCAACGGAGGGCAGATCTGCAGGGGAGCAGGCTGGCCTGGTCGTCCCTCTGCTAGAGCTGCTCAACAGGCAAAGAATCTTTTCCCAGCACTCCTGAGCCCTTCGGGTCCCGGAACAGTACAAGGATTATTCCAATGCCGCATTAGGAGAGGTGATAATCTGGTCTGTGGTTTCTTTTCAGTGGAGCGTGGGGTGGGGGCACGTGTCACACTTGCTAAGGCACAGGGCTAGGTGGGTCACAAGTGGCTCACAGCGTCTTCCTACTCTGTGCTTATTACCCAGAAGCCCCTGGCTCTTAGAGTTTCTATTAAGATGTACCCCATAAATATATATGCCTCCTAAGTACCTACAAAAGTAAAATTAAAAATTAAAAACTTTGAAATTACTCATGTATGCTTGGTATTATGATTATAACTAAGAATCCCAGTGAGCTGGTTACGAAGTGAGCCTCGCTCTCCATGGAGGCACCGTCTTGGGTGCTATGAACCCGGCTGTCCATGGAGGCATGTCCCTTTGTGCCGTGAGCCCCAGTGTCCATGGAGTCACCGTGCCACCATGCGCTGCTCCTTAAAGCCTTCCTGCACTCTGCCTTTCCTGCCCGCGCTCTCCAGGAGCACCTTGGTTGGATCATTACTTCCTTACTGCCTCTCTTGCCACTCAAATCCTTGAGTCACTTATAAGACACTCCATGTTGATCATTTTCATTTGTTCTGTTACCAGAGTATTTATGAACACAATTTTACTTGCCAAATTTGGTTTTCATGTTGAACTAGAGGAACTAGAGGGCAGGACTTATGGGGTCAAATTTTTACTTCCATTTTATGACATTCCACAGGACTCGTAAGACTTCATATCCCCCAGATTATTTGATCTTCAACAGTTATCAATCAGCTAACTTTTATCTGACACATAATAGGTGCTCAATAAACATTTGTTAGCTGAGATTTTGCTAAAGCAAAATTAATCTGATCTCAGCATCCCCTGCTTTAAAATCTGTAGGTCCCCCTTCCCTTTGGGTTTTCAGATCACAGCTTGCAAGGCTGTTTGCAATTCACCCCCATCTCTTACAACTTTACCTCCCAAAACTTGCTTTTAACTTCTGTTCCAGCCATACCTGATTTTGTACCACATCCTGAATTGTTTCATGCTTCTGGTGCTGTGTAAGGTGAGTTGACCATGATCCCAGTGGAGCCTTAGCAGCAGGTAAGAGAGGAAAGCTGAGAACGGGAGAAGCTGGAGGGAATTTGGTCAGCGAAGTTAGTGTCTCAAAGCGACACTTAATTGAGGAGGTACTGATATGATTGACAGGTGTCCGAGCTGGTGCTTGGGGCATGGCAGCCAGTGGGGTCTGCAGAAGGTCTTGGTTCTGTCTTGATTAAAGGAGTATGAGGAAGCCCTCCAAGCAAGGCACTGCAAGGCCACAGTGTGGGGTCAGGGCCCAGGCCAGCTCCGGAGAGCAAACTCACAAAAGACAACCTGCTTTGCCCAATGGAGATGGAGGGAACACTGGAAGAGCTTGGCGAACATGGACTTGGGGCACTGGACTGACGTCAGATTGTACTATGCTACTAAGAAGGTGGTGTCACGTCATAAACTTTTTTTTTTCAGACAGAGTCTCACCCTGTCACCCAGGCTGAACTGCAGTGGTACAATCTTGGCTCACTGCAACCTCTGCCTCTTGGGCTCAAGCAATTCTCCTGCCTCAGCCTCCTGAGTAGCTGGAATTACAGGCACCCACCGTGCCCAGCGAATTTTTTTTTTGTATTTTTAGTTGGCCAGGCTGGTCTTGAACTCCCAGTCTCAAGTGATCCACCTGCCTCAGCCTCCCAAAGTGCTGGGATTACAGACATGAGCCACCACACCTGGCCCCATCATAAACACTTAAGAATTCAATTGCCTGTGCTCAGCAAACACACACAAAAGGACAAAAAAGCATAAGGATTCCATCCCCAAACTGCACTCAGGGATTGCACAGCCTGGAGTGTGGGAAGATGTGGGAACAGAGTATCTTTGTTTTCTCATTTGGGAAGCTACTACATGGATTCTAACACAAGCCAGAGACTTCACGTGGTGCTCAACTGAAGAACAACAATCTGTTCCTGCACCTGACGAAGAACTGTCCAGACAGTTCACTGAAGAGGATACACAGGTGGCAAACAAGCACATGAAAAGATGGTCAACACCCTTAGCCATTAGGAAAATGCAAATTAAAACCACAGCGAGAAATCACCACACACTTCTGAGAATGGCTACAATTTTTCTCTGTTGAGAATGCAGAGATGCTGGACACTCACACGTTGCAGGGGGAGAATGTCAAATGGTATAGCCATTTGGAAAATCATTTGACAATTTCTTCTAAAACTAAATATGCTTACCATCTGATCCAGCAACTGTACTCTTAGGCAGTTGACCCAGAGAAATGAAACCTACATCCTCACAAGACCTGTACATGAATGTTTATAGCAGCTTTTGTAAGAGACCCAAACTGTAAACGACCCCAGTGTCCTTCAGTGGGTCATTAGTTACATTTTGGTACACCCATACCCTGAAATACTACTCAGCAATAAGGAAGTATAAATTATTAGATGGATCTCGACGGAATTATACTGAGAAAAATACCCCATCTCAAGCAGGTATATGCTGTCTAATTCCGTTCATATAACTTCTTGAAATAACAAAAATAATGGAACTGGAGAACAGAATCCTGGGTGCCAGGGCTTAGGGAAAGAAGGGAGGGGGTGGGCGTGGCTATCAAAAGGAAGCAGCACAGGCCCCTTGTGAGGATGAAAGAGTTTGTATCTTGACTGCAGCAGTGGTTGCATGAATCTACAGGTAGAATAAAGTCACATAGAATTGTGCATGTGTGAGTTAAATGTTCACGATGGGGCCAGGCGCGGTGGCTTATGTCTGTAATCCCAGCACTTTGGGAGGCCAAGGAGGGTGGATCACTTGAGATTGGGAGTTCAAGACCAGCCTGGCCAACATAATGAAACCCCATCTCTACTAAAAACACAAAAAAATTAGCCGGGCGCGGTGGGCGCCTGTAATCTCAGCTACTCAGGAGACTGAGGCAGGAGAATTGCTTGAGCCCAGGAGGCAGAGGTTGCAGTGAGCCGAGATCGTGCCACTGCAGTCTGGCCTGGGCGACAGAGTGAGATTCTGTCTCAGAAAAAAAAAAGTTTATGATGTGACAATGCCATCTTAGTAGCACAGTGGGAACTGATATCAGTCCAGTGCCCCATAGAATAAAGACATGTAGAATTGTGCATGTGTGCACCGTGTGTGTAAAACAAGCGAAATCTGAATCAGCTCTACCGATGGTCTCAATGTCAGTTTCCTGGTCTGGATATTGCATTATAGTTAGATAAGATGTTTCTGTCCGGGGAAACTGGGTGAAGGATACATGGGACCTCCCTATATGTATATTTTTTGCACTTTCCTATGAATCGATAATTATTCCAGAATAAAAAGCCAAACGATGAAACTGGCCAGCAGACAGGCTACTGGCTTCCAACATGGCCGCTCCTAGGGGATTCTCATGAGTAGTTTCCACTGTGCGTACTTCACGCTTGGACCCCTCGTAAGATGAGTTCCCTTCTTGAAGCGCAAGTGCATATTCGCGCTTTGTTCGAGTGGATTGACTTCTGTGGGATGCTGCTGTGTCCTCATCAATCCCGCCGGGAGGACACTCATCTCCTCATTCCTTGGGAAGAGACTTGCGGACAAGGTAGGATGTTTTAAATGGTCACAGGAATCTTCGGTCATCTGAAATGTCCTTATAGTTTATTTTAAAAGATGTTTGTACAAACATGTAATGTTTAATTTTTTGTTGATATGCTACATGCATGCAGAAATGCACACGGAAATATTCATGTAAGGCTTGATGAGATTTATTCACGTAACTGAGCAATAGAACTAGCTTCACTCATGCCCAGATGGTAGCTTTCCCCCTTCCTCCCTTTCCAAAGGTAACCAAGTTAACATTGTAGGTGAATTGTGTCTATTTATACACGTGTTTTACTGCACAATTTTTAAATATATAAAAATAAAATCATAGAGATGGGATCGCACTATTTTTTTTTGTCCAGGCAGGTCTCAAACTCCTGGGTTTAAGTGATTCTCCCACCTTGGTCTCCCAAAGTGTTATAGGTGTGAGCCACCATGCCCAGCTTTTTTACAGTTTTAATGTCTCTGACATCAGAATGCAGCTTACAATGATAGCATGTCACAGTCTAACTGGCAGTGTTTTGTTTTCTTTCTTAGTGATACACAAAATGATGGTGTACCTTAAAATGGAAGGACTCCTGGAATCAATGAAATATGGTATCTAAAGTCTTCATAATCATTTATTCTAAAGAACTCCAAGTACAGATTTCAGCTGGACAGTTAATAAAGATGTAACGTACATTCTTGAAACTCCATTTGGGGTTAGATAACATCGGGTGGGGTGTAAGGTATTGAATCTGCAGTTGCTTCTAAGTTCAAGTGTATTGGATGGTGGGAATTTTTTTCGTTAATGTGTCTTACTATTCTTTTTAGAATTACCTTTCTTCTTTTCTGTTTCTGCTTCTCTAATGCTTGCTGGGGGATTGCTTTTCTTCTGAGAATGTTAAAAGCAATAATAATGAAAAAACTTCAGTGACTCCGTCTTTGAAAACTGGTATCAAGGTGAATGTCTTGTGGAAATTTGGAGCTTGCTGAGCTGCCACAGGCAGTTTGCATTTAAACAAGCTGTGGCTTTGATTTAAGAATTTGACTTGATGGGTAATATATCTAAAGCAGAAGATAATATATATACTGTTTCCATCAGAAATATCAAGCTCTTTGTGCAATGTGTTTATTTCTCTGAGTGATTATGTATTTAATAAATAATGTGTTCCAATGGGTATTATTTTCATTTCAGTGTTTAATACTCCTTCAATATGTCTCAGATTCGGGGTTGAATGGCACCTGATAAATTACGAGCTGTTATTAGCTGCTTTCTTGTTGCATCTTAATTATTAGGTTGAAAAGAAAGGGCAGACTTTTATAAGCATTCATATTTTCTGTTTACAAGGCTTTTACTGACGTCTAATAAATTTAATTACCTCTAATAAGAAGAGGAAATGAAGTTCTATTTAGCAAATTCATAGCTTTGAAATGCATCTTGTAGCTTTATGAGCATGGCAAGCTCCAGGAAGGTGAAAGCTATTTAAGGAGCTGTTCCTGGGTTAAACTAACTGCAAAACTGTTAAATTATTTTTGTTTCCATTTTATTGCTTAACCTCCAGGGTAAACTTCGGGGTACCTGATAAAGCAGCCACTCTGGAACTTTAAACTTTACATGCTTTACCCCACAGGGCCGAAGCGGGCTCCTGTATTAAAGGTACATTTTTCAAACATAATTTTAAATTTGGAAATTGATTGTGTCTTGACCTACTTATTTCCAAGAGCTGTTCATTCCTGACTCCTTTGTTTTGCTCATATTATAAATCTATTGTTCTTTCAGGAGGGCTCCCAGCTGGTAAAGGGGTGGAGAGAGGAATCAATGCAGCGAAGATGAGCTCATTCTGCCAGCAGCGCCATCATTTGAATCAGACCCACAATTAACTAGGACTCCGGCTGCAGAAAAGACACCTCAGGTCCGTGAGCATCCACTTCCGATAGCGGGACTAGAACAGAAAGAAGACTGCTGGCTTAGAAGTGTTGTGTTTGGGGAAGAGGGATCCTATAAAATATTGAAAGGCTTATTTTATAGGGTATCAGATAGTTAATTTGGATTTATTTTTTGGTCCAATATCTTCCCAGATAATACTTTATAAGAATCTAGGTTTCCATTTATTGTAGTGTATCGGCAGACAGACCCTTGTCAGAAAAACCATGCTACTTAGTGATAACTCTTTCTTTTCTTGGTCTTTCTTGAAAACCTAGAAACAAGCTAGGTATTAACAGGAAGGTTTTGTGAATGAACGATCATCTCTGAAAGGCGTCCCCAGCCCTGAGGCCTGCTGTCACTGGGACAGCTGCTCTGCTCTGAGGAGCTGCCTGGGGGCTGTCCCTAGCTCCCTCTCGGTCCTTGCCACATGCTCCCCATCTCTCCAGCTGAGGAGTTGCATCCTCCAGAAGCTTAAGACAAGCCTGGGCAACACGGCAAGACCCCATCTCAAAAAAAAATAAAAATAAAAATTAGTCCAGTGTGGTGGTCCCTGCCTGGAGCCCTAGCTACCTGGGAGGCTGAGATGGGAGGATCACTGGAGCCTAGAAAATTGAGGCTGCAGTGAGCAACAGTCACACCACTGCACTCCAGCCTAGGCAACACAGTGAGATCTTGTCTCAAAAAATATACATATATATAAAAGAAGAAAGAAAAAATATATAGAAAAAATTAATTTTCTGTAGAGATGGGGTATTGCTATGTTGCCCAGGCTGGTCTTAAACTCCTGGCCTTAAGTAATCCTCCTGCCTTGGCGTCCCAAAGTGTTGAGAGTACAGGCATGAGCCACTGCACCTGGCCTTGGAGTATATTTTATATGTATATTTGCCATTTCAATTTCTTTTGTTGAGAATTGCCTGTTCAGATCTTTCAACATTTGCAAAACCTCATTCCTTTTTTATTAATTTGTGGGAGCTCTTTATATATTGTGGATATTATCCCTCTCTCTGTTGTATGTGTCTCAAATATTGTTTTCCAGTCTATTACTTGTCTTTGAATGCAGTTTATGGTATCTTTTCATATTTATAGTATCTTACGTAAGCATTTTTAATAGAGTCAAATCTGTTAATGTTTTCTATTATTGCTTCTTGTTTTTCTCTCATAAGATCTCTCCATCACAAATTACCCTTTGTTTCTTCTGGCATATTTTGTTTGTTTTATGCCTTTATCTTCAATTTTTTAATTCATCTCACATTGGTTTTGGTGAATAATGTGAGAGAAGATTCTGGTTCTTTCTCCCCACCACATCACCCATAGACGTATTTAGTTGCCTTAACAGCAGTCAATGGACAATCAATACTTCCTTTTATATATATATATACTTTCAGTTCTGGGGTACATGTGCAGAACATGCAGGTTTGTTACATAGTTATATACATGCCATAGTGGTTTGCTGCAACCATCACCCTGTCATCTACATTAGGCATTTCTCCTAATGCTATCCCGCCCCTAACCCCCCACCTCCCAACAGGCCCCAGTGTGTGATGTTCCCCTCCCTGTGTCCATGTGTTCTCATTGTTCACCTCCCACTTATGAGTGAGAACATGTGGTGTTTGGTTTTCTGTTCCTGTATTAGTTTGCTGAGAATGATGGTTTCCAGCTTCATCCACGAGCCTGCATGCGGATGAAGGACATGTGCTCATTCTTTTTATGGCTGCATAGTATTCCATGGTATATATGTGTCACATTTTCTTTATCTAGTCTATCATTGATGAGCATTTGGGTTGGTGCCAAATCTTTGCTATTGCAAACAGTGCCACAGTAAACATACGTGTGCATGTGTCTTTATAACAGAATAATTTATAATCCTTTGGACATATACCCAGTAATGGGATTGCTGGGTCAAATGGTATTTCTGGTCCCAGATCCTTGATGAATCCTCACACTGTCTTCCACAATGGTTGAACTAATTTATGCTACCACAAACAGTGTAAAACTGTTCCTATTTCTCCACATCCTCTCCAGCATCTGTTGTCTCCTGACTTTTTAATGATTGCCATTCTAAGTGGCGTGAGATGTTATCTCATTGTGGTTTTGATTTGCATTTCTCTAATGACCAGTTATGATTAATCAATTATTCCAAAATGTTTTTGAAGGTTTACAATCTAGATGGAGCCTTCTTTGTGGGCTTGGTCACTTCTTGACATCACAGATGGTTTCTGGTTCTACCAAGGGAAGGTTCAGTCACTAAGTCACCCATGCCTGTCCACCACTACTATGGTGTGTGGTCTTCCATCATAGCCAATCCTCTCTCCTCAGCCACCCAGGCAAGGGTTTCTTTGGGGCCCTGGCTACTTGCCACCTAAGATGCTCTTTAGCTACTTCACATGATGACTGGGGAAGCCAGGCTCTGAGGATCTACTGGTAACCCAGAGAAGACCAAAGCTCCCCAGAGCCAGCAAGTCCCCTGCCTGCTCCACTGGAAAAGTAAAAGAACTTGTCTCTGGCATACTCTTATTTGGAATCTCAAGCACATGCTCAACTGGGGCAACCCATCTGTAGCTTCCCCAGGACTGTGATCACGCCTCAGCTCTGCCTTGCAGCTGCCTGAATCCCAGCATGCTTCTCATCCGTATCTTCCCCAGCCTGTCTTCTCATGTCCACACTCATTCCACTGTGTCCTCCAGTGTCAAGTCTGACTCGCAGACTCGACTGAGTGATGGATGAAGATGTACACTGACATGTTTCCCCAGTCAGCTAGCCAGGGCCAGGGGACCTCTGCCAGAGTCAGCAGTGACCTCGATAAGCCAGTGATGCTCACATTTATTTTAGTACAGATTAAATGACAAAGGTCTCGAGTAAACACTATTAGAGGGTAATTAACATTGCTGACCCCCCTAGTAGAGAGCAGTCATGTGCCTGCAGATAATCAAAGGTCAGTCTTAGGACCAAATGAGTAAACGAGCTATTTAGATAAACTTTTCTACATTTCTTTATATCTACTCTTAGCTATTAGCTCAAGGTAAGAGGACTAGGTTGCCTTCAGCCATAACCTTCTCCTGATGCTTTTGCAAAACCTTCCGGTTTTCTAAGGAATTTCTTAGAAATTGCTATGATTTCTCCTACCATTCTGACCAATCTCCTATACTGCAGAACCTTTGTTCCATTGCAAAAAACAGAAACAACTCAATTAAAAGGTAAGCAAAGGGCCAGGTGTGGTGGCTCATGCCTGTCATCCCAGCATTTTGGAAGGCTAAGGTGGACAGATCATTTGAGGTAAGGAGTTCGAGACCAGCCTGCCCAACATGGTGAAGCCCTGTCTCTACTAAAAATACAAAAATTAGTTGGGCATGGTGGTGTACACCCATAATTCTAGCTACTCGAGAGGCTGAGACAGGAGAATTGCTTGAACCTGGGAGGCGGAGGTTGCAGTGAGCCGAGATCGTGCCACACCAGTGTGGGTGAAGAGCAAGACTCTGTTTAAAAAAAAAAAAAAAAAAAAAGCAAAAGTTTTAAATAGACGTTTTTTCCAAAGATTATATACAGATGGCAAATAAGAGCCTGAAAACATGCTGTGAAATATATATTTGGTCTTCATCCCCCATTTCCTGGCATACAACTCTTATGCCAGTTATTCGGCAGTTATAATAAAAAAATGGAAAATACTGAGCGTTGGTGAAAATATGGAGAAACTAGAACCTTCCTAAACTTCGAATGGGAATGTAAAATGGCACAGCCACTTTGGAAAACAGTTCTTTCTGTTTTTATTGTTTGGTTGTAAGAATTCTTTACATATACTGGATACTAGTCCCTTATCAGCTATAAATATTTTCTCTCATTCTGTGGGTTGTCTTTTCGCCTTCTTCATAGTGTCATTTGAAGCACTAAAGTTTTTAGTTTTGATGAAGTCCAAGGTATCTGTTTTGTTTCCTTTGATTGCATGTGCTTTTAGAGTCCCATTTGTCCAAGGGTTTTTAAGAGCCCCCTTTATTTTATTTATGTCCAAGACAATACTGAGTGACATTGTGATGATAATGGCACATCTCTGTAGGCAGATGCCTCTTTTTGGTTGTGCTGATCATAGCTCCCAAAATGGTCTTAAGGGAGGACACAGAGGGGTTACACTAACAAACTGTGGGCTATGATGAGATCCAATTGCAACTCCTTTTATTTGATTTGAGAGGAGCAAGTAGCTCCTATTTGGTTTAAAACTTTCAAAGGATAGAAGAGACAGATGTCAAGCTCTCTTTTGGGGGCTTGTTTTGCATATTCGGCTGGTCTCTTCACTTGCATTTGATCAAGGTTTGACCAACTGACATCTTCTTCTCCATGGACAGCAGGCTTTAGGGGGCAGAAGGGGCAGAGAGCCTCCCCACTCGGCCCTTGCGTCTAGTCCTGCAGCAGACTTTTGCTAATCTTGGTTGCTCAGGGGGTATCTCCTCTGTCCCACTCTCTGCAGTGTAGATTGTCTGAGTCCTTGTGTCAGTGATAGATTTTGCCCTCCTGATTCTAACAAAGCCCAGCTGTAGGTTTTGATGGACATCACTCAGAGGATGACTCAGAGTCCTCACAGGGTCCCTTTGGGGAACCTAGTCTGTCTCAGAGCATAAAGGATCCAAGGGGATCCCTGATAGATCTTAGCACTCTGGAGTTTGGGGTACTTCTGTAGCCTGTTCAGGAAGTCATCTTGCTCTCCCCGTTGGACTAAGATCCCTGCATTCTGATGTGTAGGGTTTAAACCAGATTGTTGCTTTCTTCTGTCTGTGCTTATTTATTTATTTATTTATTTATTTTGAGAGTCTCACTGTGTCACCCAGGCTTCAATGCAGTGGCATGATCTCAGTTCACTGCAACCTCTGCCTCCTGGGTTTCAGTGATTCTTGTGCCTCAGCCTCCCGAGCATCTGGGACCACAGGCATGCACCATCACACCCAGCTAATTTTTGTATTTTTAGTAGTGACAGGGTTTCACCATGTTGCCCAGGCTGGTCTCAAACTCCTGGCTTCAAGCAGTTCACTCACTTCAGCCTCCCGAAGTGCTGGGATTACAGGCTTTGGTTCTCTCCCACCTGGTCCAAGTCCCCAGCTTCCAACTGGCAGCCTGGGCGCAGCCAGAGTTCCAAATTTGCCATGAAAATAAATGAAGTAAGGCCTTTGAAGAGGAAAGACCGGGTGGTTTTCAAGTGAAGCCTTTAAGTCCACTGTCTTGTGACTTGGCCAGTGGGATGTGCCATTCAGTAGATCTTAGAAAGAGGCAGGGGCTAAGCAGGGGTTGGCTGAGAAGGCACTTCAAATGGAGAAGGAGGACTTGATGGATTTGTCGCCTAATGAGATGGAACTGTCATGCTCCCAAGCCTCACGACCACATCCCTAGGACGGGTCATGCAATTGAAAAGTGAGAGATGAAACACCCTGCCTCCTTCTCATTTATTAGGACTTAGAGAAAATGAGTCTTATCTGGAGCACGCCGGGGGTCAGCATTGGGCTCATTCCTTTTTAGCTGGGAGGTGGTGGGTCTGGGGTTAGCATCTAGTTCCCCAAAGCTGTTAGCCAGCAAGCTTGAAGTCCTGGGGGTGGTGTGAGGGTTTGAGGGAGGGGCGCAGGGAACCACAACATTAGGGAATGAAGTTTGCTGTTTGACCCCACTGGCCATGAAGGTTAAGGGGCTCATGACAACTGATGATTTCTCAAGGGCATTTTGTTTGCAGATGACTTTCTAGTGATTAGGCAGGTCGTTAGTGGATCAATACTTTTCTCAGGAGTTCCTGAAATCCCTGACTGCTTAAGAGTCGAACCTAAGCAGTTATTTCTAGCAATTGTGTCCAATGGTAGAGGAGCCACCTCGCTATTTGCGGCTGCTGTCTGACAGCCTGCTATGTGACAGACGCTATGCTACATGCTTTGTGGATTTTGTATCATTAGTTCATATCATTTTGTAGATGAGTCAACTGAAACTTAGAGGGATTCAGTCTCTTGAGCACTGTCCTGTGATCAAACTGCCGAAGCTGGAATAGACCTCCTGCTTGTGAGGTTATATAGGGCACCCAACCTTGCTAAGCCCCCATTTCCTTATCAGTTAAGTGATATAAGATATTCCAAGTCCTTGGCCCTATGCCTGGCGTACACTCAATAAATAACAGCTGAGGTGCAATGCAGATGCCAGAGTCTGCCTGTGCCCTCCCTCCCCCTCCTTCCCTCCCTCCCCTCCCTTCCTCCCTTCCTTCCTTCCTTCTCTTCCTTCCTTCCTTCCTTCCTTTCTCCTCCTCCTTTTCTTTTCTTTCTTCTTTCTTTCTTTCTTTCTTCTTTCTTTCTCTTTTCTTCCTTCTCTTTTCTTTCTTTCTTCTCTCTTCTTTCTCTCATTCTCTCTTTCTTTCTTCTTTCTTTCTTTTTTTTTTTAACATACGAGGTCTTGCTTTGTCACCCCAGGCTGGAGTGCAGTCGCACAATCACGGCTCACTGCAGCCTTGAAATTCTGGACTCAAGCTACCCTCCTGCCTCAGCCTCCCAAGTGGCTGGGACCACAGGTATGCACCATCATGCCTGGCTAATTTCTTCTTCTTCTTTTTTATAGAGACAGGGTCTCTCTTTGTTGTCCAGGTCAATCTCAAGCTCCTGGGCTGAAGTAATCCTCCTGCCTCAGCCGCCCAAAGTATTGGGATTATAGGCATGAACCACTGCATCCAGCCAGAGTCTGTGTTCTTTTCATAATATCCCAGGAACCTTGAGATAAGAAGGAAGACGTGTGGTTGGATTTTCCAAATGTATATACTCGTAAGTCACTCAACCAGAAATATACGACACTAAGCCACTGACCTGCTCAGCAGAACACAGCGTGCCCCAGACTCTAGATCCAGGCCAGGCATCCATCCGAGGCCTACCACTCCCCCAGCTGCGTGACCTTGGCAAGCTGGAGAGACCATCCTGTGTCTCTGACGCTTCCCCTATAAAAGGAAGATGATAACAGTACCTATCTCATAGGTTGCTGAGAAGATTAAATGAGTTAATATACAGAAACGCTCAATGAACATTAGCTGTTCATAATTTCACAGGCAGGGAATGGAATCATAGCCATGTGCTGTGGCAGATTTCTAGTAGGTCATGGGGGTATAAGCTACTGCTTCAAGGCTAAATAGTAGACATCGGGGAAGAAGCCTCTGATACCACTGGACGTTAAACACAGGAGTAAGTAAGGACAGGAGAGTGAAGATCTTTAGAAAGAGGAGGGCAGGTGTGAGGTGGTAAAGGAAAGGGTTGGAGGGGGTCAGAAGACCTGGGTTCCCATCCAGGCTCTGCCACTAGCTAACTGGGGCCAGGGGGGAGGAGGTCTTGGCTGGGTATAAACTCCTTGGGACTTAATTTCTTCCTCCATACAATGAGAAAGTTAAAGTGAATCCATTTATTTGGACACCTATTCAACAAATATTTATCAGTCACCAATGTGCAAGGCACTGGTGACACATTAGAGAAGACAATGGTCCCTTCTCTCCTGGGGCTTCCCTTCCAGGCTGGAGTGTAGGGGGAAGACAGAAAGCAAAAAGGCCTCGTGCCGTGGCTCCCCACCTGTAATCCCTGCACTTCAAAGAGGCTGAGGGAGGTGGATTGCTTGAGCCCAGGGGTTCCAGACCAGCCTGGGCAACATAGTGAAACCCTGGCTCTACCAAAAATACAAAAAAATAAATAACAACAAAAATGAGTGGGGCATGGTGGCACACACCTGTAGTCCCAGCTACTCGAGAGGCTGAGGTGGGAGGATCACCTGAGCCTGGGGAGACTGAGGCTGCAGTGAGCTGTGATTGAGCCACTGCTCTTCATACTGGGTGACACAGCGAGACCCTGTCTCAAAAAAAATAACATAATTAAAAAAAAAGAAAAGAAAAAAAAAGAAAGCAAATAAACCACCAAACAAGATAATTATAAATGGTGATAAGTGCCTCCACTGCACTGAAATAAGAACGTTGGAAGAGGGGGGGTTGGCAGGAAAGGCTTCCTGGAGGAGGTGATGTTTATACTGATCCTGGAAAAATGGTCAGATCTGAGGAAGAACATTCTAGGCAGAGATGTGGGAGTGGCAAAGAATCGGTGTGTTAGGGGAAGAGAAAGGAGGCCTGGGGTGGCAGAGGCTGGTGAGCTTGGCGGGGGAGAAGTGCAAGCTGCAGAGACAAGGCGTGAGGAGAGCTTGGTCACATGGAGGCCGTGCACAGGGCGAGGGGCTGGGATTTCTCTTAACAACTATGGGGAATCTTGGGGGCTTAAGCTGGGGAGTAGCATCATCAGATTTTCCCTGTTTGAAAAGCAGCCCAGCTGCTGAGTGGAGAAAGGATCAGAGAGCAACAGGAAGGTACGCTGGGAGCAGAGCACAGGAGCGGGCGGGGATGGCCGGGACAGGTGTTAGGGATAGCCCCCCACTGTGGGGCCCGAATTCTTCAGATTTGATTAGGTTTTTCTGCAGTAACAAGACACCCTGAGTAGCTTGTAACACAAAGCTCCATTTCTACCTGAGATCACATGTCAGCTACAGTTCGCTGTGGGCTGCATGGGGCATCTGCTCCACGTGTCTTTTCATTCCAGGATCCAGCCTGAAGGAGCAACTTCTATTCTGGGTAGACTGAAAGACAGGAAGAGGACTGGCAGACACAGGCAATGGCTCTGAAAGCTTCTGCTAGCTGGGCATGATGGCTCGTACCTGTAATCCCAGCACTTTGGGAGGCTGAGGTGGGAAGATCACTTGAGTCCAGGAGTTTGAGACCAGCCTGAGTGACATAGCAGGACCCCATCTCTACAATAATAATAATAAATTAACCTGGCTTAGTGGTGCATGCCCGCAGTCCCAGCTACTTGGGAGATTGAGGTGAGGGTATTGCTTGAGCCCAGGAGTTTGAAGCTGCAGTGAGCAATGATTGTGCCACTGCACTTCAGCCTGGGCAACAGAGCAAGACTCTATCTCTTAAGAAAGAAAAAAAGAAAAAGAAAAAGCTTCTGCCTACACCGTGTCCACTCATATGCCTTTGGCTAAAGCAAGTCACGTGCCCAAGCCCAAGGTCAAGAAGGACTGCAAACTCTTCCCGCAGGATGCACGGCAAGTCGCAGGGCCGGGAGCAGAGTCATGGGATCCTCCCATAGGCAGGGCAGTGATTATTTAGGAGCAGCAACAAAATTTACCGAAGGGCCTGGCTAGCAGGGGGAACAGCGGTAGGGGAAGGGGCTTGATACAGGGCTAACATGGACCCGGGTGGAAGGTGAGAGAGGAGGTTTGGAGCAGCAAGTTTGGGGGCGACGTCCATGTCCGTAATCATTCCTTCACCTTTTGTCATCTGAGTTTCCAGCAGGGATTGGATCAAATGTTAATTGAATTCGTCGGGCCTGGGCCAGCCTGAGACAGTGTGCCCCAGAGGGGGCGATCCTGTGCGGTTAAACTGTTTCAGAGAACACAGACCAGGTGTTCTAGAGACGGGAGGGCATCCAGGTTAACTCCCCCTCAAGAAAAAGGCAGGTAACCCAAGCCCTTCTGTTTGTCCATCCATTCATTTCAGTCCCGCCACCGAGTTCTTGGCGGGTGAACAGGGGCCCCCTTCTTTGTTTTCTTTTCTCGACTCCAGGCTCGGGATCTCAAGGGCCTCTGAGAAGGTCAAGCGCTAGTCCCCTGCCTTCCTTTTCAGAGATCAAAAAATGGTTCCCTGATTGAACAATGGCCTGACCATCTGCGAGATGTTAACTGCATAATGGAATGTAACTCGAAGGGCTTTTAAAAACACGGAGAGAGATTTTATTGTAACTAATCGTGATGGATGGTGAGTGTGGTCACACTAGGAACATAAATCTTGGTGCCAAGGCTGGAGCTGAAAAAAGCCAACTAACTCCAGAGTTCAGAGAGCCTTGTCCTCAGCCACGGGCAAGTCACATGGGAAAGGTTCTGAGACCTCATCCAGAGTAGGGGGGCAGATGCCCTCGCTTTCAATGGCCTTTGCCTGCCCCGGTTCTCGGCTCCTCCGTCTGTGAGGTCACTCTGGCTGCTCCTGCTTGAGGGATAGGCTGCCTGGTGCACCTCCTCTCGCCCCGATGAGTGGACAGGGAGGCAGGCTCCCTGGGAATGGGCTGGATAGAGCTGTGGAAGCTCCGAATCCTCTACCATTTACTAAAAGAGAAGAATGAGTCAAAGATCAGGGCACACTCTCAGCAGAAAAGTTCATGTGTAATAGCTGCTCCTATTAGTGATATTCACTCCTTTAGAACCATCTCAGCTCCCATAAACATGGCCAGAACTCTTCCTTCATAAAGTCTGTCAATTAATCAGGTCAAGGTTTTTCAGCTGTTGGTGAAGAGCAAGAACACTGGACCCGGACTCTGAGGTTCTGCACCTATTTCCCCCCTCTGTCATCTGCTAAATGGGTATAATAATGCCCAGGTTACCTAATTAAAAGGGTTCCTGTGAGGAGCATATGGGATATATATCTCAAAGTGCTTGGTAAAACATTAGAATATATTATTTTTGTTCAATGTGAATTTGGAAAACAACTTAAAAAATATCCGCAGATATCATGTTTTTTTGTTTGTTTGTTTGTTTTTCTGAAAAAACATACAGCAGCAAAACACAATAAAACAATCAGAAAGGAGATGGGAAAACGGGGGTTGACCTCTCTTTCAAAATGAAGCTGTGGCTTTGCTTCCTGTACCCGCCTCCCAGCTCCAACTTTTAAAGAAAAACTTTCTGAAACTCGGCACTTTGGAATCTGAGAATGCTATCGTCTGAATGTTTGTGTCCTGCCCCTCCCCCTCAAATTCATACGTTGAAAACTGAACCACCAAGGTGGGCTTTGGGAGGTGTCTAAATCATGAGGGTCCCACCTTCCTGAATGGGATTTTTCTCCTTACAATAGAGGCTGTAGAGAGCTGCCTTGACCCTCCACCCTGGAGGACTGTATTATAGGCCCTTCTATGAGGAAATGAGCTCTTTACTAGATGCCAGATCTGTGTTCATCTTGGACTTCCCAGTCCCCAGAGCTGTGAGAAACAAACGTCTCTTGTTTATACATTTATGGCATTTTTGTGACAGCAACCAAATGCACTGAGACAGCAAATATGTTGCATTTTCCATATGGAGACCTTGGCAAAATCTTGCTCTGAACAAAACACTCTTTCTAGATAACTTTTCTGTAGGTCTTTGCCACATGAGATCCTAATTTGTATAATGTTGTGCTGAGACTAGGCCAGCACTTTCTGATGCTGAGAAATGCACCATCTTCAGGGCAAGGGACCAGTGTCCAGAGGCCACAGAAAGCATCGCAGATCAGGAAGAGCACATGGCTTTCACCCAGGTGACTGTTCCCATCCCCTGGCAGTAGCTGGCTTGTCATCTGGAAGAGCTGGGATCAAAGCCAAAGAGGACTGTGCCTGAGCACCCTATGAGCTGCCCAGGCTGTCTGTACACTAAGTGCTGCCCTTCTGGGATTGGGGGTTCTCCCAGGGTCCTTGAGTTTCCAGATCCTTCTCAGGGTTACTCTGTGTCTGGCATTGAAAATGGACTCTTGGTCACTCGTAGGATTATTTTTCCTTTCTGCTTCTTCAGCTTCCAGAAGTATGTTAAAATTCGGGGTTCATTAATTGTAGTCTTTTCCATTTTCTAGGATAGCTACAGACTGTTTCTGATTCATAGATATCTTTAAAATTTTCTATGTAACTTTGGAAATTTGGGCGGAGATAACTGTTAGATTCAATTCGCCATGTTAAAACCACCTCTCTGGAGTTAGATAATTCTTTCTAAATGTATTAAGGTCTTTCTTAGAACCTAAAAGGTCATGTTTTTGGTAAATATACTATGAATAGTTTTAAAAATATAGCCTTCCTTTGTATGGGATATAATTTGAATATAAATATTACTATATTATTACCTTATATAATAGCATATTATTATATAATATTTTATTATAGCAAATTATATATTATATAATAGCATATTATTATACCTAATATTATGTATAATATATGTTAACATATGATCTTATATTATCCAAATAATCTATTTCTTACCTTGAATCCCTTTGTTTTAGGGTTATCTACCTAAATAGCATATTTTTTAACTTTATTTGAGAATATCTGAATTTAATAGTTAACTCATTCATATGGGTTTGCATTTAATAGTTAACCTATATATATGTATATAGTGACAGTAATATTTGGTTTTCTATTGTTTTGTTTTGGTTTTTAGGCTTATTTGATTTCCCTTCATTCCTTTATAAAAAATATGAACTATGTTTTCTTCCTTTTTTTTATTAAAAAATAATTTAGAGGGACAGACCTCATTTTTGTCCTGCTAATGACAACCTTTAAGTTTTTCACGTCTTTGATCATTTTTCTCAATCACTATAAATCAGTATCTATCAAACTTCCCCATGTGTATAATGGAAAATGTCTTGAATTTGTCTTTTACCTCATTAAATTGATTTTCTGCAGTCTCCAACCTGCTGTTCATATGAGGGTTTTTAATTAATCAATTGTGTTTTCTCTCCATTCACTCTCCCTTTATCTCAGATGGCTTCATTCTCACCCTGCTTGCTCTAGTTTCTGGATTCAATGTCTTCTTGAATATTGTTGAAAAGGCAAATCAGAAGTTTCCTAAGGCTGTGTCTATTTCCTGCCGTAAGTCTGTATGGCAAGATAATTGTTTTCTACCGCCCATCAGGCGGCCTGTTTCTCCAGACCTGGGGGACCTCCTAAGGTGTAGGAAGCTTTTCCTGCCCATGTAGCAGGAGACCTGCCTCTTCCTGCCGTCTCCCTCTGAGCAAGGGCAGTTCTGTGGGCTTTTGTCAAGGTCTTCTCCATTTGCTTTTCAGGAAGGGTGCTCTGAAACTGACAATGATTGTGACTTGGTCTTCTGCACCACTCTCTGCCATGCTAAGATCACTCTTAAGAAGAACAGTGGTATTTGACTGATAGGATGATGATCGATGTCGGGCATGTCCCTAGACTATAGGTAGTCTCTGATCTCATACAAAGATATTAATAACCCGTTTCTTTCCATGAAAAGTTTGATCTTTTTTAAAAAAAGTACATTAATAGATGCAGCAACTCCTGTTCTTGCAACTGATCTATCAGCAATAATTGTGGCTGTGTACAGTTGGTCTGTGATGCTGAAGGCAGAGTTTTCTTACATTAACATAAAACCATAAATTGACAAGGGGCCCCAAAATGAAGGACTGATTGATTGGTCGATCCATCAATTAAGGCCTGGTTATGCAGCCCTTAAAAATAATGTAGGAATATTTAATGACGTGATAATATTTTCCTTGTTTAGCAAATAGCATCACAAAACCTTGTTTGATCCTATTTAAAAAGAAATAATTTTCATGGCTGGGTGTGGTAGTTCACGCCTGTCATCCCAGCAGTTTGGGAGGCTGAGGTGGGCAGATCACCTGAGGTCAGGAGTTTGAGACCTGCCCGGCCAACAAGGTGAAAACGGTCTCTACTAAAAATACAAAAATTAGCCGGGCATGGTGGCAGGCACCTGTCATCCCAGTTACTCAAGTGGCTGAGGCCGGAATATCGCTTGAACCAGGGAGGCAGAGGTTGCAGTGAGCCAAGATAGCGCTATTGCACTCCAGCCTGATCAACAGAGTGAGACCATGTCTCAAAAACAAAACAAAAACAAACAAAATATTCATGAGTGTGTGTGTGTGTGTGTGTGTGGAGAGAGAGAGAGAGACAGAGAGAGACAGAGAGAGAGAGAAGAGGGAGAGAAAGAGAGAAAAAAGGAGAGAAAAATAACTGTAACAATATGCCAATACATTAATTTCTGGATGACGTAATTATAGAGATTTAGACATTTTCCTTCATTTTCCTTTTCTGAATTTGCCTACATTATCTTCAATACACATGTAGTACCTTAATAGTAAGAAAAAAGTGGTAATTTTTTAAAAAGCAGTTCATTGGTGGAATTCTGGAAACACAGACTATCTCCTTATTAGATGATTTTGCTATTGCTTTTTTTTTTTAAATAACAAAACAAGAAAAAGCTGGATATTCTGGACATGGTATTGAAGATAAATCATATTGATATTCATTTTATAATCCTGTTACAGTGGAAGGTTCTGAAATAACTTCTGATTTACAAAAAAAAGAGATGTAATTCTCTTCTGTGTATGTGGATTTAAATCTAAATTAGTTATAAATTCATGGAATTCTTGAACCTTGGAAGATCTTAGGGGCCAGTGGTCAGCTGGGGCTCGTTCAAGGTGGCTTCAGGCATCTCTTCCCAACTATGAGTTAGGTAATGATAGGTTGGTAGCTTGAAATCAGTTACAGTGACAGTATTTACACCATGGCAATTGGCAGATGCTACAAATCAGGTCTCGCCTCTCTAGAGCTGGTTGCTAACATTCACAGCACACTTTAGGGTTGATCTAAACCATGAAGAAACTGGGGGCTGGGGGAAATGAAGTGATCTGCCCAAGGTCACTTGACAGCTTGGGGACAGAGCTGGCTGGACAGTCACGCCTCCCTACTCATTCCAGCTGCCAACTGTCCCACAGGGTGGAGCTAAAAACAGCACAACTCAATTTTTGCTAGTGCTGAAGACAAGTGCGTTTATTGCATTTAGGAGGAGGGAAAACCTCACTTCTCAAGTCTCAAGAAAAATGAGCACAGTGCTCATAACCATTATTTTGTTTTATGAGAATTCACAGAGAGACTTAGAGTGATAAGTAAAGACAATTAATCTACACGTGAAACTAAGCATTTCCCAGATAATTGTTTTTTTTTAAAGCTTAAATCCCTGTATTAGACAACACAATATTCTTAGCATTTGTGCAATGATTTGTTAATTAAATTGCTGCTAAAAGAATCTTTATTTTTCACCTTAAAATCAGCAGAATATCAATCTACAATCAATACAATGTTGCCTGGAGGCATCTCTTGCTTCAAATTTGCTTCACAAATCTGCTGCAGGTAATTTATACCCAGTCAATAAGACATGTTTCAAAAGCCACTTTTCCCTCCCAACAGGCAGCCCTGGTCTAATTTACAATTGGATAAGAACTGGCAAACTATACACACCTGAGTTAAATGTAATTTGTGATAGGATTTTTTTTTTTAAGCAGTAGTGAAAGATTTGATTTCATCTGTTCGGTATGCAAGTAATCTTTGGCCATTTCCAGGATGATAACTAGAAAACATAAATTGCTTTGTTCCCCTTTCAGGCATAATTTTTTTTGTTGTTGTTCTTTAGGTGGGGGAGTTGGGGGGGAGAACTTCAGGGACACGGAATGTAATGATTGCTGTCTGCGGCACATGCTTTCAGAGTCCACGGGTAATAAGTGGAGAAGATATCACGATTGTTTAGGTTTTTGTTTTAAGGAAAGGAATTTTTTAAATTCCAAGACAGTTTTTTCCCTTTATATTTTAGAAGCAGCAAGAGCTGTCAAGTTTTGGCTGAATGAATGACTTACAAATTAATCCCAGGGCTTGAAATCTCAACAAAGGTTGAAGTCTGTAATTAGTGTTAGAAACTGTAATTAACTTATTAGGAAGCCCCGTGCAGTTTGGGTACCTCATCCCCACGGGTGGGTACCATCGTTAGAAACGTTCTCCAGGAAGTGGGTCTCTAGCTCTCACCCTTCCCTTTCATTCCGCCAGCTGCCAATTTGATTGGTTAAGTAGTTTGAACTGCTCAATCCTCTCCTTTTCTTTTGGATTGATGTGTTTATTACTTTTTGTGACAGTGGCTCCCAAGGCAGATGTTCAATAAAGAAAAGAAAAAAATCTGATACAGACCCTAGTCAAGAGAGAAGCGGTGGAGATTGCAGAAAATTGGGAAAGTTATCATAAGCATAGAGCTGTTATTGGAGATTTTGCTTCCAGCGTTTGTAGCAGTTGTGTTATTTACTCTTCGGCAGACGGAAACCTAGCTGGGAGTTATTGAAAGCCGAGTTTCCTGAGTTTTAAATTGCACACGTGCGCATCGTGGCAGCAGCTCATCAAAGGGAGGGCTAAATTGAAGCTCCGAGAAACGGGAGCGGTTCAGTCTCTCGGTCTCTCCCCCCCTGTTTTTCAGAATGAGAAGAACGGACTTAGCTGCTTGATGATTAGGCGGTGTCTATCTGGTGGCACTGGGGAGCAGGGTCGCGCTTGGACGTGACTGAATATGTAACACTGTCTTCAGGGTTCTCTGGGAGCCGCGACCCCTCACTCCCCGCCCACCTTTGTGGCTTTCCCGGGCCCCAGTGCTCGGTTCTGCTGGCTCGTTTCCTGCTTGGCCGCTGTCCGCACGGCTCTGGATGTCTGCTGCTCTGCTAGGACCTGGTGACAAACTCGACTTCCTCTGGAGCAACTCCTCTGTCTTTTCACGCCTTTGTCTTTTCCACCCCCTGATGTAACCAAAATGCATTGACTCGGGTACCTTCTAGAGGCAGGGCCTTCAGTCAGCATTTCCCCTCCAATGGGCTTCAAGATTTTTTCAGTGTTTAAAACCTCCAGCTTCCCTGTCTGGGCAGCTGCTCCTCAAGTCACCCCAAAGTCCATCTGTACAGGGTTTATGCTCCTTCAGTTCCCCTTTTAGTGTCCTTCAACAGAGTGGATGAAGCTCTTGAATCTGTAAAACTACTCTACCGTACGACAAGACGACTTCAAGCTGCTGGTTAACTGCATTTTGGAACTTTAGATCCAAACAAATAAATACATTTGCAGAGCAGTTCCTTTTCTCGACATTTCTTAAAGTATGTTCTTTGACCAATGCTCTGAGAAAGCCCAAAGTAAGAAACTGACTTGATTTTGGCTTTTGTCTGGCATTTCCCAAGCAGATTTGGCCATGTAAACTATCGTTCTATGTAGATTCATTGACTGTACTATGTGGCAGGCCTTGTGCTAGGACCTGGGAAAACAAGGTGGAAAAGAAAGACGTAGGTACTTCCTTCTCTTACAGAACTCTTCCCACCGCCCCCAAGATGTTGATTTATGTGAACCCAGTGTTCCTCCGAGCCCACTTTGAGAAACAGTTCGTTAAGTCAAAGGGAGTGGCTTTAATGATGCCTTTAAAGTCACACAGAGCAAAGGTCAGCTTTCTTTTTTTTTTTTTTTTTTTTTTTTAGAGGTTCTTGCTCTGTCCCCCCAGGCTGCAGTGCAGTGGTGTGATCATAACCACTGCAGCCTCAAACTCCTGGTTTCAAGTGATCCTCCTGACTAGCTGGGACTACAGGTATGTGCCACCATGCCCAGATGATTTTATATATATATATATATATACACACACACACACATATATGTGTCTTTTTTGATGTTTTTTAATTTTTAGGTTTTTTTGATAATTTATTTTATTTTTTGTAGAGATGAGTCTCACTATGTTGCCCAGGCTGGTCTTGAACTCCTGGCCTTAAGCCATCTTCCTTCCTTGTCCTCCCAAAGCACTGGGATTATAGGTGTGAGCCACTGCACTCCATTCTAAGATTGGCTTTCTTGACTTACAAAAGACCTATCCCGGAGAGAAAAGAAGCTTGCAATGATAAGAATTTGAAACACTGGATGGTATGCGTTGTAGGAACACCGAAACTCATTTTCCTCTAAGTCACCTGTCCCACCACGGCTACTCCAGTCTCTTCGTTGATCCTTCAGAAGGCCGAGAGATGAGTGGCGGGAGACAGTTGCGTGCTGACATTACTGCCCGCATTCTCTCCAGGTGAGCTGAGACACGTGCAGCCCGGGGCAGGCTGTCTGGCTGATTTTGGTTATTCATCTCAGGCTGAAGAGTGGCTTTGGAATTTCAGAGCAGAGAGTAATTAATGGCTTTTCTCCTGAGAACATGCAGTGATGTGACATTTTAGAGAGAGGTCAAAACACAACAAACCATGGGGACTATCAGTGTTCTCCACCACTCATAAATGGCAGATTAAAATCACGGTCAATCCCATTACTTCTTTTTGCCTGTCCAAAGTGGCTTCATAGTTAGAGAAAGGTGATCTGAGAGGTGATGGTTGTGGGCTTGTGCACACAAGTAAAATCGGAAACTCGGCTCTGGGCTAGCAGGGATGACAGTCACGTCTCTTAAAGATGATTCATGCATCTTTAGCCCTCCTGACAAGGTTTAATGACACAAGCCTTTGTGGATGCACTTCTCCACTTAGCAGCATAAGTGTCTGAAGACACCCCCCTCTCGTTAGCAGAAAGCTTAGCATCTAGCCTGGGAGGATGTTAGCGGCTGAACTGTGTGCCCTCCCAGATTCCTATACTGAAGCCCTAACCTCCAGCACCTGTGAATGACTCTGAATGAGACTGTATTTGGAAATAAGGTCTTTAAAGAGGTGATCAAGTTAAAATGAACTCTTTAGGGTGGATCCTGATCCAGTCACACTGGTGTCTTTATGGGAAAAGGAGTTAGATGCCAAGCATGTGCATCCACTAAGACAAAGAAAAAATAGCCGCACGAAGACACATTGGGAAGGTGGCCGCCTGCAAGCCAGGAGAGAGGCCTCAGAAGAAACCGGCCCTGTGGACACGTTGATCGTGGACTTCCGGCCTCCAGATCTGTGAAAAAATAAATTTCTGTTTAAGCCACACAGTCTGTGGTACTTTGTTCAGCCTAAGCAAATGAATACAGAAGGAGGCTGGATTTAGGTGCAGAAAACGATAATTCAGTGTCAAACTGTGGAAGAGAAAATAAATGTCTGGACAAAGAGGAAGGAGAGGGAAAGGAGGGAGTGGGCTTGAGCAAGGATCCTGGAGTCGCGAAGGACTTTCACTGACGTCCCTCCCCAGTGTCCCCTCCACGAATCCTCACGCGACCAACGTACCCTCATCCTCATGAGAGGCCCTGGTTGAGCAGAACCGGCCCGGGGACCTGGAGGCAAAGTGTGTGGGGCGCACAGTTTGTTTCTTGAGAGATGACAGTGGGTTCATGTGATCCTACACTGCTGAGGTTGGTTTTTGTGTTTTCAGATGAAAAGTGAATTTTTGCACTTGCCAGTAGCATCACCCATCAGCCGTTTCCAGTTACTTCCAATCTCTATGCTCGGCTACTTTAGGGCCTGAAATGGCGATGCTGCTTCCTGTAGAGATGGAATAATGAAAGGGAGATGTGGTGACCTCCATGTACTTATTTCAATTTTTATTTTAAAATCAAGAGACTGCCACGTAGCCAGATGATCGGCAATGGAATGGGTGCTTGGTTGAGGCTCAGAAGCGATGCTCTAAAAAGCGCTGGAAAATGACCATTAAAAACAACAACAAAAAGCCCCTCAAACCTCTCTCGGAGTCTGCATCATATAAATCTAATAAGACAGAGTGAAAAATATTGGATTTATTTTTACAAGTTAGCTGTGACCTTTCCAACCTTCTGAATGGATTCGCTTCACACAGTTCCTCTTCAGGGCCTTAGGGTTATGAGTAACTCATAAAAATAAATCCAATATTTTCCCCTTAGCCATGTCATAGCCAATGTAGGAATTCAGATGATGGGGCAAGGGAGGCGGGTTTTCATTTCGTTTGACCTCCCATTATGAGAGGTGCTGCATCCTCAGCCCTGGCCGGACCTCCCCAGAACCTGTGTACAAAGAAACAAAAACAAGGTACTCGTGTCGGGGCCAGGCCCAGGGCAGGGTGTGGTGGGGACGTGGTGGCCAGACGAGAGGACCCATGTGCAGTTGGATAGAGACACAGGATTCCTGGCCTGATGGGCATGGGGAAGAGGGTTGTTAAAGTGGCCTGTTTTCAGTGAGAAGAAAAATCTTACCTTTGAAGAAAGGTCTTCCCCCACGAGAGGGATTCGGTCTCCATGGGGTAACCTAGGTTGAGCCTTCATTGGGCAGGAAATGCCACCTGGGTCAGAGCCTCACCCTTGTCACCTTCAGGGACCTTGTTCATGGGACAGATGTCTCTTGATCACCTACTGCATGCCAGGCAGTGAGGGCCCTGAGGATACAGGGTGGAATAAAACCAGGCACTATTCCTGTCCCAGAGAAGGCTGTGGGCTAATGCAGGATTCAGACACGAATCAAATAAAACACAGCAATCCATGGGTAATCACAAGGTAAGTCCTAGGGAGAGGACACAGGAGTCTTACAGAAGCGAATTGTGGCAGGACCCTGGCTGAGTGGAAAGGAGGAGACAGTCTCAGGGGACTTCCTGGAAGAAGTGGCAATTGAGCTGATTGATGACTGGATGCTAACAGGTGGAGGAAGGGGTGGAGGAGAGATTTCCGGAAAGAGGCATTGGCATTCCTGTAGCAGGCTGGGCTCCCTGGGAGTGACTCTGAGGTAGGAGATCTTTATCAGGCAGTTCAACAGGGATCAGCGCCTGGGAGGAAGGAAGGAAGGAAGGAAGGAAGAGAAGGAAGGAAGGGCAAGAAAAGACACATGTGCACACGTGCACACACACGCACATGCGCACACACAGGCACACACGCACACATGCACACGCACACATGCACACACGCACATGTGCACACACAGGCACACACATGACACATGCACACGCACACACACATGCACACACGCACATGCTCACACACATGCATCCTTCGTGGGCCCTACTTCTGCCAATCTGTTTACTTCGTAGGACCCCAGGACTCAATCCTTGCACCCCTTTTCTCTTCTATCCTTATTCTTTCCCTGGATTGTTGAATGCCTTCCCGTGGCTTTAAATTATTATTATTATTTTTGAGATGTAGTCTCACTCTGTTGCCCAGGCAGTAGCACAATCTTGGCTCACTGCAACCTCTGCCTCCTGGGTTCAAGCTATTCTCCTGTCTCAGCCTCCTGAGTAGCTGGAATTAAGGGACCCCACCACCCTGCCCGGCTAATTTTTTTTTTTTTTTTAGTAGAGATGGGGTTTCACCATGTTGACCAGGCTGGTGTCAAAGTCTTGACCTCAAGTGATCTGCCCACTTTGGCCTCCCAAAGTGCTGGGATTATAGGTGTGAGCCACCATGCCAGGCCTGTGGCTTTAAATTCTATTAGCTGATGACTCATTGATCTGTGCCTTCTGCCCAAACCTCTCTGCCAGACTGCAGACCCATCTATCCAACGGCCTCCGCAATGTCCCCATTTAGCTAATAAACCTTCAGGTCCCACGCGGAACCCCAGAGCTCCCCCACTCTGCCACCCTCAGACTTCCCCATCTCAGTGGGGCAGCTCCGTCCTTCCAGTTTCTTAGTCTATGAAGCTTAGTGTCGTCCTCAGCTTCTTCCATCTCTCATTTCCCACTTCCAACTCATCAGGAAATCCTGCTGGCTCTTGGCTTCACACATGCTCACCAGCCAGTCGCTCCTCACAGCTCCCCTGCAGCCATCCCTGTCTGAACTGTGACCATCACACTCTGGTAACTAGGTAGCTTCAGCAGCCTTATCTCAGGTTTCCCCGGCTCCAACCTTTGACTCCGCCAAATGGTCTATCTTAACACTGATGCCTGACCATGATTCTCTGCTTAAGACCCTCAGTGGCTCCTCCTTTCACTCAGAGTCAAGGCTGAGCTTGCATAGGGGCCCTCGAGGCCCGGCCCGGTTCCTCTCTGAGCTTTTCTACTCTCCTTATCACCCATGCTGTTTCCACCACTCGGGCCTCCCCGTGGCTCCTCACAACACCCAGTTTCATCCCATGCCAGGGCCTTGGCACCTCCCTCCCACCATGCCCGCTGCTTCTCCCTCAACATTGCCTCGTGGGTGAGGCTCCTGCCACCTCTAAGACTTTCTTCCAATCCCCACCTTCCCTAGGAGGCTTGACCACACGCTCCACACTGCAGGCTGCTCCCCCATCCCCATGCTCCTGGCCCCTTTGCCTCTCACCACTCATCCTAAGTGCTCCACTCATAGCACTTAGTGCTTTGCTAACATACTTGCGCTGGGTACAGTGGCTCACACCTGTAATCCCAGCTACTTAGGAGGCCAAGGTGGGAGGATCACTTGAGGCCAGGAGTTTGAGATCAGCCTGGGCAACACAGTGAGACTCTGTCTCTACCAAAAATTAAAAAAATTAGCTGGGTGTGGTGGTGCACACCTGTAGTCCCAGCTACTGGAGGGGCTGAGGCAAGGGCATCAACTTCGCCCAGTAGTTCAAGCCCACAGTGAGCTGTGATCGTGTCGCTGCCCTCCAGCCTGGGTGACACAGCAAGACTCTGTCTTTAACAACAAAAACCAACCAACCAATCAACCAACCAAAACCCCCATATTGTATGGTGTTCGTATTTGCTGTCTTTGCCGGTCACTGTCAGTACCCCACTAGAGGTCAGGCTGCAGCGGGCAAGGGTCGTCATTCACTGATGTACCAAGTGCCTAGAATGCCACTAGGTGCTCAACAAATACTTGTGGAACAAATGAATGCTGAAAAGCAGCTTGAACTGTTTCTAATCTATCTTCCCCTTGTAGTCGGCAGCCTTTAAGAAAGTTCTCAGTGGCATCTGCTCCAGTTATTCTCACCCTTGTGCAATTCCCCTCCACCAGGCTGAACCTTGTGACTCACTTTTTATAGATCATGGTAAAATATGCATAATGTAAAATTTACTATTTTAATCATTTTAAAGTCTACAATTCAGTAGCATTAAATACATTCACGATATTATGTAATCATCACCACTATCCATTGCCAGAATTTTTTCATCATCCCAAATAGAGACTCTGTACCTATTAAACACTGACTCCCATTCTTGAGGCAGAGTCTCACTCTGTTGTCCAGGCTCATTGCAGCCTCAAAGTCCTGGCTTTAAGCAATCCTCCCGCCTCAACCTTCCAAGTAGCTGGGACCACAAGTGTGTACCACTATGCCCAGTGAATTTATTTTTACTTTTTATTTCTGTAGAGGTAGAGTCTTGCTCTGTCACCCAGGCCAGAATGCAGTGGTAGGATCACAGCGTCACTGCAGCCTCAAACTACTGGGTTCAAGCAATTCTCCTGCCTCAGCCTCCTGAGTGGCTCGGTCTACAGGCACGCACATGCCCAGCTAAGTTTTACAGTTTTTGTAGAGGTGAGATCTTGCTATGTTGCTCAGGCTGACCCCGAACTCCTGTCCTCAAGTAGTCCTCCCACATTGGCTTCCCAAAGCACTGGGCCAGAAACTCCGCACCTGGCTGGTAAACTCACTTCTAATGAATATAATACAGTATAAGTGGTGGATGTCACTTCTGACATTAGGTCATAAAAGGTGGTGACTCCCATCTTGCTGGCTCCCTCTTGCTTCTATCCTGACTTGCTCTGAGGGAAACCAGCAGAAGCCTGTGGCGAGCTGCTGTGTGGAGTAGTCAACAGCAGGTGAGGTTCTGAAAGCTGTCAGCAGCCACGTGAGTGAGCCTTGAGATGAGATCACAGCCCTGGCCAACACCTGAGTGCAGCCTGTGAGCGATGCTGAGCCATAGCACCCAGCTAAGCCTCGCCAAGATTCCCGACCTTCAGAAACGGAGATCACACAGGTGTGTTGTTTTAAGTCACTAGGCTGTGGGGTAATTTGTTTCACAGCAGTTAATAACAACTATGCCCTTGTTCCTCAAATTGATATAAAGCAGAGGACTCTGATGCTCAGGCTCCATCCTACTTACGGCCACGTAAGCTCTGATGACCTGGAATGCCTTCTTATGGGAGGCCACGGGGCTCCTCTGAGCCTAACTTCACATCTGGACAGAGTCCAGCTTCCTGCAAACCTGTGGATGGTTCTGGCATTTGGAATCATGCCCATGCCCTCCTTGTCCCTGTTTATTTCTTCTGCTGACACTACTGTGGACTCGGGGGGGGCATTGGAAGTGTAAGTGCTACCTTGTGAAGGAATGTTTATTTCTTCTTTGGACCAACCTTTCCTTATTCGCCAAGTCCTGGGAGGATTGAGAGTGGAGTGTGCTCTCCTTCTCTAAGCGGGGGCCTGATCCCTCCCTCTCAAGCTCTGGGATGATTGTTGCTGGGGTGGAGGCTTCTAGAGCATTCCTGCCCCTGCTTCGTGGCCACAAATAAAGACTGGGATAGTAACTTTTTTTTTTTTGAGACAGAGTCTTACTCTGTCGCCCAGGCTGGAGTGCAATGCAATGGTGCGATCTCAGCTCACTGCAGCCTCTGCCTCCTGGGTTCCAGCAATTTTCCTGCCTCAGCCTCCTGAGTAGCTGAGATTAAATGCACGCGCCACCACACCCAGCTAATTTTTGTATTTTTAGTAGAGATGGGGTTTTGCCATGTTGGTCAGGTTTTGAACTCCTGACCTCGTGATCCACCTGCCTCAGCCTCCCAAAGTGCTGAGATTACAGGCATGAGCCTCTGTGTCCTGCCTTGGGATAGTGATCTTTAACTCCCAGGGATCTCTCCAGCATTCTCTGCATAACAAGGGCTCCCTTTACAACCTAGGCCTTTTTCAACACAGCTGGGACATATAACAATACCTTTATTTGGAGAGGTTGTGGCAAAACTCCCCCAACTCTGTCTTGTGCAGGTAATGCTTGCTTTTATTTGTCCCCAAACAACCTCTTTCAAGCTTCAGGGGGAGCCCTTCCTGTGGTGCTGCCGAGTGGAGTGACTTAGTATTCACACCGCCACACGTTTTCGGATGTTGCATCCTTTGATCACGTCTGCTCTCAGACACATCTCCTGACTGATGACACCTGCTTTTGGGTCTTTCATCCAACAGAAGCCCCTTGACTCCTGGGCCTTCTCTGCATCTTCTCTTGTTCGGCTGTTGTTTTCCTTTTTTCTTTTAAAAAAATATCTATCCTTTTTCTAATCAGAAAAATAAACCACTTTTTTGGGAGGTCTTGGTAAATCTTTTAATAATTCAAGATTGTATAAACAACAAAAATGAAAGTTGGTGTTTCTCTTAGGGTGGATAATAAGAATTGTATGCAGCTTCCATCAAGGGTGGAAACAAGGTTTCCTCAAGGCAAGGTTGATGAGGGGTGGCATGGTGCAGTGGTCATTTTTCTAGCTGTGTTTCTTTTTTTTTTTTTTTGGTAGAGACGGGGTTTCTCCGTGTTGGTCAGGCTGGTCTCGAACTCTCGACCTCAGGCGATCTGCCCACCTCGGCCTCCCAAAATGCTGGGATTACAGGTGTGAGCCACCATGCCCAGCCTTCTAGCTGTGTTTCAATCCTCTCTGAGCTCTCCTTGGATGGTGTATTGGGCCATTCATGCATTGCTACCAAGAAATACCTGAGACTAGGTAATTTATGAAGAACAAAAGGTTTCATTGGCTGAAGGCTCTGCAGGCTGTACAGGAAGTATAGCGGCATCTGTTTCTGGGGAGGCCTCAGGAAGCTTCCAATCGTGGTGGAAGGTGAAGGGGGAGCAGATGTCTCACATGGCAGAGTGGGAGCAAGACACAGAAGGGGAGCTGCCACACAGTTTTAATCGACCGGATCTCAAGAGATTTCCCTCGTTCTCACGAGGACAGCACCAAGAGGATGGTGCTAAAACATTTGTGGAAAATCCACTCGCATCATCCAGTCGCCTCCCACCAGGCCCCATCTCCAACACTGGGAATTACAATTCAACATGAGTTCTGGGCGGGGACACGCATCCAAACCAAATCAGATGGCTCAGTGAGGACTAAATGACATAATGGACCAGGTGCGACCACTCACACCTGTAATCCAAGCACTTTGGGAGGCTGAGGCGGGTGGATCACTTGAGATTAGGAGTTCGAGAGCAGCCTGGCCAACAAGATGAAATCCTGTCTCTACTAAAAATACAAAAATTAGCAGGGCATAGTAGCGGACGCCTGTAATCCCAGCTGCTAGAGAGGCTGAGGCAGAATTGCTTGAACCCAGGAGGTAGAAGTTGCAGTGAGCTGAGATCACGCCATTGCACTCCAGCCTGGGTGACAAAAGCAAAACTCCATCTCAAAAAAAAAAAAGAAAGAAAGAATGAATGAAGGTCAACACTGGAGAACCCTGCTTGGGACAGGGCGAGCTCTCTGTATTACCATGGCCAATGCCCAACTCATGGGCCACCCACAAGCACCATCCTTTGCAGAATGTCTGCCTCAGTGAATGGTACCACTCTCCACCCAGAAAGCCAGGCACATCCTTGACACAGCTTTGTCGCCCGCTCCCCCAGGGTCAATGCATAGGCAAGTCACAGTGACATCACTGTCTGCTGTGGAAAATTCACCTTTGTCTCCTCATATCTCTCTCTATCCTGCTGCCCCTGCAGGGTTACTGGAATCCTGATCCATTGCTGGCCACAAGAAAATCAAAAAGTTAAAAGGCAGGACCCCATCTCTACAACAAAATAAAAATTAGCCAGGCATGGTGGTGTGCACCTCTAGTCCCAGCTACTTGGGAGGCTAAGGCAGGAGGATCGTTTGAGCCCGGGAGGTCAAGCCTGCAGTGGGCCATGATTGTGCCACTGCCCTTCAGCCTGAGTGACAGAGCTAGACCCTGTCTTTAAAAAAACAAAGTTAATTGTAGAATTACCATAAGACCCAGCAATTCCGTTCCTAGGTATATACTCAAATGTGTTGAAGTCAGGTATTCAAACAAAAACTTGTGTGCAGATGGTCATAGCAACTCTATTCACAGTAGCCAAAAGGTGAAAACAACATAATATTCATCAATGGATGAATCAATAGCAGAGTATGGTTATCCATACAATAAGCAAAATATGGTTATACGATGCAAGCTTCAACATGGATGAACTTGAAGACATGATACTAAGTGAAAGAAGCCAGACACCAAAGGCCACATACCATATGATTCCATTGGTACGAATTGTCCAGAATGGGCCAATCCATCCAGACAGAAGGCAGATTAGTGGCTGCCAGTGACTCAGGGGAGGGGCGATGGGAAATGACTGTCTAATGGGTCACTGTTTAAGGTGATAAAAAATGTTCTAAAACCAGTTGGTGGTGACGGCTATGCAGCTTTGTGAATATACCCAATGCCACTGAATTGTATATTTTTAAATGATTACAATGATAAATTTTCTAATATGTGTGTTTTACTACTACAAAAAAAAATTGTGCTGTTTCTTTGAAATTGAAATTTAACTGAATCCCATGTATTTTATCAGGCAACCCTGTCCCCAGCACTGCATGGCTCACAGGACTGTTCAAAGGAGCTCTGACAGGGCCATTTGGATGGGTCCCCTGTTTCCTAGAGGTTCCGCCAGGGCAGGCTGTCCCCCTCCAGCTCTACCCCTCCCTGTACCTGCAGCCTGGATAGCATGAGACTCGGCCCAGCTATTCCTCTTCTGTTTTTGCCTCGCCCTTAGCCATGGTCTTGTTGCATGATTGCCCAGGCTTTGCCTTCAAGGAGAACCCCAACATCACTGAGAACCTCATGCAATGTCTTTTGGACTGGGTAAGTGGTTCATCTTGGTGTAAAGGGTTGGGAGAATGTTTGACCTTCCAGAAACCACAGCCCCTCCCCTCCATCTCCTGTGTGTCCTTCCAGATGTTCAATAATGGGCTCATCTTTCCTGGAGCTCTCTGCTCCAGGTGAGTATCTCCGGCTGTACCGCTGCAGGTCAAAGCTGGTTTCTCCCTCCATTCTGATCTTTAATAAAAGCAATATCCTCCCAGCCAGGACTTCTATGACAGCAGTTTGCTTCAAGAGCACAAATTAAAGTGATGCCACCAAGGGCATGAATGGTCTTAGCAGAGTCAACATGGGGAGCGTTGTGCATTCCCTGTGTAATATTAAGAATGACTAAGCAGTGTCACTGCCCCTCCAGCCAAGCCTGGTCTGAATACCAAAGAATCCGGCTGGGAGAAGGGAGGATGAGGAGCCCCGGGGCTGCCACTCAACTGCAGAGGCCCAGCTCATCTGCTGGCCCCGCGGGGCTGAGGGACAGAAGGTAAAGGTCAGGAACTCTCAGCAAATATTTAGAGGGCTGTTCCCATGCCCGGTGGGTTTGGACACAAGGTAATCCTCTCTTGGAAGGGCCCGGTAATCCCTGAGCAAATGCACGGCCTAACTGGTAACTATGGCTGAGCCAGCCCAGCTCCTCTGGGAGTCAGTGAGGGAGATGGTGGGTCCAGCACCCAGGCTCAGTTTATATGGGAGTGGAGGAAGCCTCAGCTCCAAGAAAGAACCCACCTACTGGGGAATGCTTCTGTGTGAGACCTGTTGCATTGAGATGTACGATATTTTGTTATCTATAAAAACATTTATGTAGGTTGGGTGCCGTGGCTCATGCCTGTAATACCAGTGCTTTGGGAGGCTAAAATGGGAGGATTGCTTGTGGCCAGGAGTCAGAGACCAGGCTGGGCAAAATAGCAAGACCCCATCTCTACAAAAAATAAAAATTAGCCAGGCATGGTGGTGCATGCCTGTAGTCTCTGCAACTCAGGAGGTTGAGGCAAGCGGACCATTTGAGCCCAGGAGTTCCAGGCTGCAGTGAGCTATGATCTCAGCCACTGCACTCCAGCCTGGGCAACGCAGGGAGACCCTGTCTCTTAAAAAAAAAAAAAAAAAAAAGAATTATGGAGCACGTACTGTACCAGGCTCTGAGCTAGGGATGAGGCTTTAGAGATGAAAGACATGGTCGCTGTCGGGAGGCCAGAGTTTGACTGGGGGAGCGGTCCATACACTCTCTGAGGACACTCTTGGATCCCCAGCAGTTAACATCCTGAATAATGAATAAATAAGCAAATGTGTGACTTGTAATGTACTGGAGGCCTTTACTTCTCCCATATAACTCAAGGATGACTTCCTGGAAATGAACTTAAAGGGAAGTCAGACAGCTATGCAGAAAAGTGAAGGAAGGGTGGGCCCAGGCAGAGGGAACAGCATATGCCAAGACGTGAAGGTGCAGGGGGTCCTGGCACAGCTGGGAGCTGCCAGTGCATCCATATATCTGGCATGTGGAGCCCGTCACCACACCAGGCTAATTTTTATATTTTTAGTAGAGACAGGGCTTCACCATGTTGGCCAGGCTGGTCTCGAACTCCAGACCTCAAGCTATCTGCCCACCTCAGCCTCCCAGAGTGGTGAGATTCCAGGCACTGGGGTGCAGTTTGAAAGAAAGGAAGTGACAAAGAATGACTCCCAGGTTTCTGCCGCTGTTTCTGGGATGGGGAATGTGAAAGAACAATTGTAGCTTTGAAGATCCGGGAGATGACGGGTTCAGTTTTGAATCTGTTGAGTTTGAGGTGCTTGTGAGATCTTTAAGGTTGAATTTTTAAATGACAATATATAAATTCAAACTTGGGAGACAGCTCTGGGCTGGACAAGCAGGTGGGGAAGGGGGCTGGTATCTGGATGAGTGGCTGGTAGTTAAATACATGGAAATGGATAAAATCATCTAGAGCAGTGGTTCTCAGCTGGGTGCAATTTTGCACACACACTCCTGCACCCCCGAGGGACATCTGGCAATGTCTGGAGACATTTCTGGTTATGACAGTTTTGGAGGGGGAAGCTAGCATCAAGTGAGTAGAGGCCAGGGATGCTGCTAAACACTATGTAATGCACAGGACAGCCCCCACGGCACCCCCAAAATATCAGCTGTGCTGAGGTTGAGAAGTCCAGATGGAGGGAGACAGAGCCCTGAGAAACTCTGGCATTTAAGGTGAATCAAGTAGGTGTGAAAGGACTAATCAGTGAAGTAAGAGGAAATGCAGATGAGAAACGAGGAAGACAAGACCAAACGGGGCACAGCGGCCCCGGTTAGGAGACTGCGGATTCAGTGATTGAGAACCATCACATCGTTGTATCTTTTTCGTTGAGATTTTTTCCATTTTCATTTTCTTTCTGCAGGTGAGACCTATGGACGCCCCAGATTTCAAGCACCTGGAATACAGAACCGCACATGAGGCAAGCCCGTGGCAGGGTGGGAGGAGCCCAGGCTCCTTGCTTACTTGTTAGCTGTGTTTGTTTGGGCAAGCGGCTCACTCCCCCGAGCCACGGTTTCCTTATCTGGAAAATGGGTTTGTGGGACGATGATCAAAGGAGAAGATGATAAATTTCACACATAGTATACACGACAGGTTTGGAGTGTGATGGGGGATGAGGATTTGGCAATGTACTCCAATGATGTATTTTCTTTGAAGTCTCCTGGTTCGTCTTAAAAATTTAATAAATTTGCTGGGTGGGGTGGCTCACGCCTGTAATCCCAGCACTTTGTGAGACTGAGGTGGGCGGATCGTGAGGTCAGGGATCAAGACCATCCTGGGTAACATGGTGAAATCCCATCTCTACTAAAAATACAAAAAAATTAGCCAGGCGTGGTGGCACACACGGTAGTCCCAGCTACTAGGGAGGCTGAGGCAGGAGAAACGCTCTAACCCAGGAGGCAGAGGTTGCAGTGAGCCGAGATCATGCCACTACACTCCAGCCTGGGTGACAGAGCGAGACTCTGTCTCAAAAAATAATAATAATAAATTTAAAGTTCTAGTTCACAGTGTATGACTTTTCATTTTAATATAATACAATTTTGGATAGGCGTGGTGGCTCACACCTGTAATCCCACCACTTTGGGAGGCCTAGGCAGGTTGATTGCTTGAGCCCAGGGGTTTGAGACCAGCCTGGCCAACATGGTAAAATCTCATCCCTACTAAAAACACAAAAATTAGCTGGGTGTGGTGGCATGCCCCTGTAATCCCAGTACTTTGGAAGGCTGAGGCAGGCAAATCACCTGAGGTCAGGAGTTCAAAACCAGCCTGGCCAACATGGTGAAACCCCATATCTACTAAAATTACAAAAATTAGCCGGTATGGTGGTGGTGCCTATAATCCCAGCTACTCTGGAGGCTAAGGCATGAGAATCACTTGAACGTGGGAGGCAGAGGTTGCAGTGAGTAGAAATCGTGCCACTGCACTTCAGCCTGGGCGACAGAGTGAGAGTCGGTCTCAAAAAAAAAAAAAAAAAAAGAAAATAATATTACTATTTTGTTCTCTTCTAGAGAAATTGTATAGTCTGCCCCTTCCCCACTGGTTTTCCCACGGCTCCCATCACACCACCCCCAGGAGATAGGAAGGAGTATCCCAGCTTGAGATCAAATCCAACTTGAACCCTAGAAACACCCAAATGCTCTTCTTGGTTACCATGTACGCCTTGGACATCTGACAAATTTCTAATGACATAGCAGGATGATAAGCTATGAAGGCAAACAACCCCAGAGAACCCAATTATAGAATAAAACATTCTCTTGGGAAGTGAGAAGATTCCTGAATTCTCCACAGCTTCGAATAGAATTACATTTTATTTTTCCAGTGTAGAAAAATGTTTCCAACTGATTTTGGGAATCTGTGGCAGGCACTTGATGTTATTTATGTTTGGTAATGGTTTGGTCCTGGAAGGTATTCAAGTTGAAGGTGTGTTTGCTTACTGGGAAGACATTCATTACAAGCATTCTCTATGTGAGCAAGCATGGCCTAGCAAACTGGCTGTCAGGGCCTCTCAAGAATGATGCCGAGAGAAAGAGTGTCAATGACGGTGTCCTATCCTTTGTCTCTTGAGAAGAAGTCGTCCCCAAGACACTCAGGAATGGGTGTAGTCTGACACATCACACATATTGCAATTAAGTTTGCAGAGATCCCAAACAGGGATGAATGTTCGCTCTAAGAAAAACACTGTCTGCTTATTTTTTGCTCCTGTGAACAAAATGGCTCTGAATTTACATACTTAAAATTCTGGTGTCTTTTCAGATCATAACAATGGGTAATTAACATTGTTGCTTGTCAGCTGGGAAATACCTTGGGAAGAGGCTATCAGAGCCCAGCCGTTTTATTTTGGGCCACATCTTGTGGACAATCAGGGCTAATTGAATCCCTCCCCATCTCATCGAAAACGAATGAAAGAACGTTGAAGGCTGCTGGCCTGGCTCACAATCAACCCAGAAAGGCCGTGTGCTCACACAAGCTAGCTCGAGATCAGAACCTCAACCCTGCATTGAGGATGGCGCCTGACAGTCTAATTTAGAAGCGTTGCTTAAAATCTTAATTAGCGCAGTAAAATGAACAGAGGCGAGTTTCGACACCATGTTTGTTGTTTATGGTTATCATTTTTAATAAACGTTAAAATGTTTTCACAGGTGTGGAAAAAGGCACGTCCCTGGGACATGGCTCTGTTAGGTCTGTACTCTCTATCAAGAAAAAAAAAAATGTCATCGTCGAGAATGAAGACGTAACGTATTCATCGGAGCCTGCCTGCCTTTTATTTTGTGATTCCCTGAAAGCTATCTGCACTCCTAAGCCTGAGTCCATCTTCCCTGCACAAGTGATATCTTGATTGACACATCTCCAAATAAGCTCCTGAATAGCTTTCCGTATTAGCCTCAGAATAATTCAGATGTCAAATTACGGCTCGCAGACTCCCTGACTCCACTCAAGCCCCAGAATGAATTTTTTAAATATTTGGGAGAAAATATTAAATTTTGTTCAGGTTGGGTCAAAGTTCATATCATTTGGTAATAAAGAGCCACGGAGGGTGTTTGCCTGGGGTGGGCTGTGCTGATTTTATTTTGTGCAACAGCTGCAGGTTGAGCTGACCCTTGGTAGGCGGTTTGGAGTTGGCTTGCGTGCCTGCGGCATCTATGCAGTTTGCTGTGGGTTTCCTTTGGACAGAAAAGGGAACGGGGAAAAGGAAGAAAGAAAACGCAACGAGTTTTTCTCTTCGCGCAGGACTCCTGGCTGATCTTATCTCTAAATATGCAGCTTTAATTGCTCTTCTGCAGCAATAAGGGAAGAAGAGATCTTAGTTACTTGTTTTCATCACTGTTGAAACTGCGCTGCTGATTCAGCCTGGATTCCTGTCTTCCAACCCATGCAGCAGCATTCCTCGCAAGCAAGACGGCAGAGCAGTGCTTGCCAGGCTGATAACGACCACTTTTCATAGTATTCGTTGGGTGCTCTGTAACGTGAGGCTGAGAAAATGCTCATTATTACCGGCTGTTTGTGCAGCTGTAAATATTTAACCAAGAATGCTACCTGCTTTGTGGAAAGACTTGCTAATTACACCTGCTTCTCTCTATAATTACATATTGTTGTAAAATTCTATGATAATGACACAACTGTGTCTTCCTCTCGCAAAGGGTAAAATTTATACCAAGTGTGGCACCTGAATTTCCATAAGCAATTAGCCTACACATTTACATCCCTGTGTTTTCCTGTGATTTTATTGAAATGAAAGGTAATGAATTAAATCCAATTATAGCAGGAAGACATCTAGTAACTCGATGTTTGTTTTGAATGGCAGCTTCACTTCATAAGCAAAGTGAGGAATTAGTCGGCTGCTGAAAACAGTTGAAGCATCCCGATAAATTAAAAATATCACTCTGATAGCAGGGACCCCGACGAGCAGCCCTTACTGGAGACTGGGGTTTCCTTGACAAAATGTTTCTGTAAAAGCTACATATTTCTGTCTGATGAATGTGAAGGCACTGCTTTTGGGTTGTAGCCTGATTATTGGAGGAACATCGCTATAAAAAATAAGTTTCGCTCGATGCTGTAATAAAACTCAGGGCTATCATCCACAGTTCACAGGGTTTGTTGAGAGGGGGGGTGGGAGGTGGGGCCTTGGAATGCTGGAACTAGGAGACTAATAATATCTGTATTTTATTATTTTAAAACATGGGCATTTCTATTCTTTTCGAAAGCTTGGCTCTCCAGGAGATGCCGAGAAATGTAGCCCCTATTTTGGGCTCATTTGCTTTAATCAGGAGACTGCATGCTCATAAGACGGGGATCCAAAATTCTTGAAAAACAAAAACAAATGAGTGGCGTGGCGATACATGTTTCCAAAATGAATATGTCTCTAACATCTTTGCTGCTTTTCCTTTTTGCTCCCATTGCAGCCTTTTCTCTCCAGCCCTCTCTCTCCCTCTGTACAGATGCAAACAGCTCAAAATGTCAGATGTAGAGAGGTGACCCATCTTTTCACGGCACAGGGGACAATTTCGCTCTGATCTCTGCGTGATTTCAGACGCAAGCACAATTCCCACATTATAGGCTCTCTCCGTTTTCAACCTGATGATGAATTTTCTTATTTCTTCAGCGGTCATGACTGTTCTAACATTTTGGTAACCGTGAGGGTGATGGCGTCGTCATGCCATGTGGAGAGAAGAGCTACAGCCTGGGCTGGGATGATCAGTGACAGCGACCAGGCGCTGATGGGTTGTCCTGCCTGGCCCGGCCGGGGAACAGTTCTCTTCGATTTCCTCTCAGTGACCGGGCTGGAGTGTGGCTGCCTAATGGTTGCCTGTCAATACAGTAAAAATGCTAACCTGTCTCTTACATCTAATCCATTCTGAGAGGGCTCTTTACATAAATGGCCTGTTCCATTTCTTCATTTTCAGAAAAGGCAATCAAATAAGATTGAGTCACACAGGCTGTTGGTAGAGGATTTGTGTGTGTGCATGTGTGTGTGTTTAGAAATGCATGATGATTAATTTGGAGACACGGCGTTTTGTGTTGTCTCTGACTATTTTCTTCCCCCACTGTTTTTTTGTAAGGGCTCTGAAAATCAATGCTATGCTTCACTCCCATCCATCTTTATATAGTAATAAATTAAGTGGCAGGTATTGATATTTTTGACTGAGCTTTTAAAATTTACATACTAATGACAATTAGACCCTTGTGACTGTTGATTTCTGCGGCTGTGTACTGTTTGTGACTTGGGCAAAGTCTTGCCTGTTTCCTCTGCTGTTCTTGAGTGTCTCAGATCCTAGACCAGTTGAATTCTAACAAGGGATGAGCTCAGAAAAGCTGGCCCATCTGCTATCTTTCTCACTCCCAGGAAGAGGCACTGCAGAGGGTCACAGCATGAGACCCCAGGACAGGCCAAATGACATCAGGCTCGGGCACCCATGAGGATGTGAGTTAGGGGTAGAGTCAAAATATTTAACCACTGTGGGCACTGACGCCCCTACCCCAGCAATCAGCACTGGGGTGGGGTGCTGGGAGTTCCTGCTGCCTTATCAGATGTTAACCCTTGAGGTGCTGAATTAAGGGAAGGAGAGGAAGTTCTGGGGAAAGGCCAGAGCCATGGGCAGCAGAGGGCTTGGGGAAGGGGGTTGATGACTGTTTTTCAACTGGTACAAAGCAGACCAATATTTAATCGTGGTGCAGGCTGGGGTGAGTTTTACCTCTATATAAGACCCCCCCTCTCCCAACTCCTCCCACACAAATTTAGGGATCTTGAGGAAGTCACAGGAGTATGTGTGCCCTTTCTATTCCTTAAGAAAAACTAGAATTCTGTAATCTTGACATTGAGTGCCTTGCTTATCCCAAGCTTCCAAACGATTTCTGATAAACTTCAGGGTTTGGGCAGAAATGTAGACAATCACTGCCCACTCCTCTCTTGCCTCCTGCCCCCCCTCAAGGTAGGTGAAGGGCATCTTTTCAGCACTTGGCAAGAGTACTTGTTCTGAAGCTGGGACAGAGCCCTAGCACGGAGGGAGTTAACGGAGCAAGGCCGGGGCCACTGTATGATTTTATTTTATAAAACCAAGTCCCTCTGGACAACCTGAGTGCTGCCCACAAGTAGCTGATCGGAAAAAAATAGCCTCAAACTGGTGAAAAGGCCTCAACTTCATTTAAGCAATTATTAGGGGGACTGGGGCAGCTTTGAAGGTAACAACAGTTTATTTGCCGAGATTAATTTGTCAGTAATATTGATTGTAGGGGGCCTGTTTCATTCTGTTTAAGATTCCACAAGGCACAGACAGCAGCAACTCGTGCGTGATTTTTCCCTCTAGAATTTCCAGGATGTCGAGGAGACGCCGTGAAGCAAGTTCTGTCAAACTAAATCTTGCCAGCCCGATCCCCAGGGCAAGATGCGTGGGTTCTGTTTACATTTTGCCAAGGCAGCAAAAAATTGTTTGTTTACCTACAGGGATCTTCCCCCGTCCCCACTTTTTCTCCCCCAAAGTGGGTCACCCAGAAGTCTGGGCACCTAGCATGCATCGAGAAGCCGATAGAGCGTTCTGTGACTCAACCCTGAAATCATTATGCAGGATTATCCAAATATGAAGACTGCTGAAAGTTGGGCTTCTCCGGTTTCTCATTGCATGGAGATCGCTCAGTTATATCCAACCGTCCAGGAAGTGCCTGAGCAAGAGTGTCTGCAAAGAAAGGACAGAACAGAGGAGAGGTGTGGAGGAGAACTCACATTCATCAGAGGATCGACTTTCAGGATGGTTGGGGAGCCCAGAGCACTATTGTATTACACATGGCACTGAAATGCGCCTTGTTCTGCCCCCCACCCCGCCCCCTTCTTCTTTCTTTTCTTTGAATGTTTTCGAAATGAAAGAGTTTTTTCTTCCAAATTGCGCTGGGAGGCAAATTCTTGAACGGTGTAATAGAAAATGTTAGACAATATTCCTTACCGGAGCTATTGACATTTTGGATAGTTGTGACACTTTGATTTTCCTCAAAACATATGGATCAAGCCTGGCTGCATTATTGGACAGGAAGTCCTGATGAAAGGCCTGCCTTTATCTTTCTTTGTATTCCCCCCTCTCTGTTTGCTCATGGCTTTCTCTCTGAATATAATCGTGGTTTTCTTAAGCTGTCCAGGGAGTCGTTATTGCCTTACTAAATATTTCATGGTGCACAGCACACCGTACCTGCCAAATGCCTCTTATTTGTTGTCAAAAATAAAGGGTTTGTCCTTCGGAGGGGGAAAGAAAAAAGATAGAAGGTTTCTTCTATTGTTTTTATTTTCAAGTTTCTCATATGTGCCAAGTGCACAGAAACACTGGAAACCTAGGAGGGGGTGCCTTTCTATCTGCCGGGGGACAAGGCTGGCCACTTATTTATTTGTGGCTTATTTATTTATTGGCTGCAAGCTTTTTTCTATGATTCCCAGCACTTGTTTCCTTGCAGTTTTCCTTCCTATTTGTTCAGAAGGGAAAAGTTCAAAGCGGCTCTGTCAGCAAAGGGAAAAGCTTTGCTGAATACTAACCCTCCAGCGCCCGCCTGTGCTGACCTTGGGAGAGGAGCGATAAACGGTCCCATTGCAAACCGGCATGTGTGCTTGGTTAGGCCAGGTCGTCAGGGGTCAGGGCTCACCTGAGGCCAGCGGTGCGGGGCCGACCTGCCTGAGTGAGGAGTAATGCATTTTTAAAAGGGACATTCTCGCCTTTGAATGGGCCTAATATGGTCTCTGTTTAAAAACCTGTCAGAATCCCAAGCACACACTCCATAAAATATAAATAAGTACTTACTGTTTGCAGATGTTGCTTGTTTTTCATAATGTTTGTATTTGAAGCCTCGAATCCTCACTTCCTGTCAAGCGCCCTCATGCCCCCCCCCTCCTGCGCCTCTAGGAACAAGGAAGACGGAACTTCAGATGGCAATTTCTCAATGAAGACACTTTCTGTCAAATCTGTCAGTGTCCCTGGCACAATTAGCATTCTCTTTTTCTTCTCTCCCTCTCTTTCACTCCAACACGGAGGTTTATTTCTCACCACGGCTTTACCTGTGCCAGGGGAAAGCCACCTCTCTTGTTAGTGGCATTTGAAAGAGGCTTAAGCCTCAGCAAAGTGTGATTTTCTAGGCCCTGGAAAGCGATCCTGTAACTCGAGAGGCCTGTGATCTGTACACTTAGATTAATTGGAAAGAATTAGGAAGGGGACTACAGGGAGCCTCTGTTCCCATTCCTGGGGAAATTCATAGATGGGGTCTCATACATCTTTGCCACCTCCATCCCGGGAGCCCTGTTGATAATCCATGGTGCACGTGTCTGATTAATTTCAATGTGCCTTTGGTGGCATCGGGCCTTTGGGCCCCTGTCTCTGACCTAATGTTCCTAGGCAGTGGTCTTCCCTGTGTGTCCACCGCATGGCCTGTGACTCACTCCACAGCTCCAAACCCTCTACGCAGAGACTTGCCTGGGAGCCTGGTGGGGAGCCGCGTCTCTTTCTGTGTGTCTGGTTTCACTTCTTTCCCCCACTCCCTGGCTTCCTCCTTGGTTACTATCTTCTGCCTCGATGGGGATGGTGCAGGATGGCTGGACGGGGCCATATCATTTTGCATGACAAAGTCAGCAGGTCATTTATTCCCGCGTTACCGTTGGACGATGCGTGGAGAGGACTGTGGAAGTTGGTATTTGTTCCGCAGCCCTCCCACCATCCGCCCCAACATTTTAATAACACACTCTCTGGAGCACCTGCCACAGAATGTGTGCGCTCTCCCTGCAAACCTGTGTACTTGCTGAAATAGGCAGTTTATGCTTGTATTTTTTTAACGTGCTTATTTCGTACTGCTTATGCAGTCCTCCAGCTAAAAAGGCCAGCACAGCCCTTGTTTCTCAGCCCTTGCCACTTCGAAAATGGTGGGTGATGAGATTCGGGTGCTGTGTTCCCTAGACACCAAACTCCAGCATTATTCAACGTGCCCATGTAACGAGCCTGCCCATGCACCCCTGAATCTATTTTTAAAAAGTGGTGGATTACAGGGGCCCATGTGAGGTCCCCGCTCTGCCTGTGAACCTCTTTTTTCTTAGCTGTCCTGTTTTGAAGCCAGTAGTCACCAAGAACCTCAAGAGCTTAAACGACTCCCAAGAATCAAAGACTTCCCTTTGTCCCCTGTAGTCAGGAGATTCATGACAAATGTTATTCACTTGCAATTGACTATAATACTTATTATTAAAAAAAATAATAAAGAAAGAAAAAGAAAAAAGAGACACACACCAAGCCCTCCCTAGTTTCTAGGCGGTTTGGGGAGGATCTGATTATAAACACATGCCCAGGACAGCATGCCTGCGTGCCTGAATCAGGTCAGTGGAGTTTGCTTCTTCTTTAAAGCACAGAAGCCATAAATCAAGATGAAAATCCTTCAGCCCAAAAGCCTTACCAATTGATGCAATTTGAAAATGGGCAGCTGGAGAGGCTGGGGAGAAAGCTGACATGATGACTTTTATAATAGCAGAACGTTTAAGGTTATAGAAATAAAAGGAAGAGGATGAAATCAGGCCGGTTGATCTCTGCCTGCAGGCTCTCTCAGCTCACTGGAAGCTCCAGCAATTATTTCTGCTCCCGGCTTTCCCCTCCTTTTTTTCCAGCAGACTGTTTGAAATGAAGCAGAACCAGGCAGGGCAGGCTTATCAGTGTCGTTAGCTGACAGGGCGCCCAGCACACCTGCTTTTACTTGCTGCCGTTTCAGGCACTAATGCCACAGAGAATGTTGCTTGGGCCCTTATAATGTGTAAAGATTCATTTATTTCACCTTTTGAACCTGCCTGACCCCCTGGGCTTGTGTTGGGAGGGGGTGCAGGGTTGCAGAGGGCTTTTTTCCTGGCACTTAGAAGAGGCTGGCAATTAGGGGGCTGGCCCTGGGGCTGTTGCTATGACAGAGGCTTAAAAGAGAGGTAGGAGCTCAGCCAGGGAGGCGCTGGGAACTGGGACTGGGGGCTGGTGCAGGGCAGGACTCCCTCGCCCGCTGCCTCCCTGACTCCACTGTGTCCCGTGTGCAGAGCTGTTTAGACACCCAGGCACCCTGACTTTTGGAGACCCTACCCCATATCATCACACCATCACATGAGTTAAAATGTGTCCACTTCTCACTTTCACTGCAACTGATGAAAAGATTTTTAAAAACTATTTTGCCTTTGGCTGTGAATAGCTCACTTCATTGATGATGGCTGAGTTTTCTTGGCAATCATTGTGTGAACTTCAGAATTCCTGCAAAGTGAACACTACCCTTCCAATTTTTTTAATAGAATGAGGTTTTTATAAATATTAAATTTAGCCACTAATAAGGTTGATATAATATTAAGTTTTGTACACACTTAGACATTCAGTTATACTCCAATTAATTTCAAGTTTATAGTTTGGAGCCAAAATATATATATATATTTTTATTGGAAACATTTTTAATAGGCCCCTGGAAAGGAACTGTAGCCTAATATCTGATACCTCAGGGCCTAATGGTACCTTTTACCCCTTGCCCTATTTTGGTATTTTTTTGCCTTTCCCTTTGCCTTATTTTGCGTCATACATTTTCCCTTCTGTAAGTCTTAGTTTAAGGTTATATTTTTCTTGGAATATAAAAAGTAGTTTTTATTGGTGGACATTAAACTCTTTCAAGCTTTTTGTTTCAGTTCCGTCAATTTCTTTTCTTTTCTTTTTTTTTTTTTGAGACAGGGTCTCACTCTGTCACCCAACCTCCCAGGCTCAAGTGATCCTCTCGCCTCGACCTCTCAAGTAGCTGGGACTACAGAGGCATACCACCACGACCAGCTAATTTTTGTATTTTTTGTAGAGATGGAGTTTCACCATATTGCCCAGGCTGGTCTTGAACTCCTGGGCTCACGTGATCTGTCTGCCTCAGCCTCCCAAAGTGTTGGGACTACTGGCATGAACCACTGTGCCTGGCCAGTTCCTTCAATTTCATATGTCATGACTAGTACTGGAAAGATGGGATCATATTCCTCAACCTCAGCCTGGAAATCTGGAACTGCCTTCATTTCTTACTTTCCTTCTTTTAAAGAGGTTTACTATATTGGGTATCTGTTGTTTATGCTTCATTAGCATGCTCTCCTGTTCTTCTGTGAATAGAACTCAGATTTCCCTTGGGAAAGCTGTCCCTCCCCACTGGTTCAGTCCCTTTGTCTCTAGGAGTGAGCACATGACTCAGAGCTGGTCAAAGGGAGCATCCTATCACCCTGGCCATGGTTATTGATTCAGTAACGTCTATACCTATTTGGGAAAGGAGCTTTCTTTTATAGAGATTATTAACTTACAGAGTTTCTAGAGAAGCACCAGGTAGAAAGATCCTGCCTGACATGAAAGTCAATCCAAAGAAAAACAAAGTGGTTGAGGGAGAGAAGCTAAATCTTAATAAACATCATGAGGGCCCCTGGATCCGGCCATGCCCCAAGCCATAAAGTCATATCGCCTCTAAAATACTCAGTTACATGAATACTTTGCTTAAGCCAGCTTGACTTGGGTTGCTGTCACTTGCAACCAAAAGCATCCTGGTAAACAGATACTCTGATATCATTGGGGCAAGTCCTACTAGAGAGATTTCATTCAGCTCCTCCGTTAGGAAACAAATTTGAATTAGAATGTGGAACTGGTGGGTGTAGGAGTGATGGGAAGAGGACCAATGTTAACATCAGGGAGGGTAATGTCACGGAGAGCATCCCATGCACCAAGCACTGCATCCACGTTTCCCAGCAACTCTCAAGGTTTGTTACCCCACTTTACAGATAGAAAACTGAGGTCTGAAGTTATTTAGCTCATGAGAATACAGCCTAATTGGTTTCAGATTTATGTCACCCTAAAGTGGAGCCCGCTGCCATCTAGGACAAAAGTTTGGAGTTCACATCTTAATCCTTAGGGCACAAGGACCTGGAAACTCAGGGCTTAATGTCGGTTCCTGTGGTCTTGGGTTAGAGGTTCCATGAAGATTTTTGTGTCCATTATCTCACTTTGTTCTCTCTGCAACCTGTATGGCCTTCCAACCATGAAAAATTCCATTCCTTTGAGTTCTGAAAAATTTTACACAACAGTAGTTAGACTCTTTTACTGCAATGCAAATTCCAGTTAATATTTAGGTAATCAAACTGCTTGGAATGTGTGAGGGGAGGCTGGGGAGGATGGGGGCGGTGGAGGTAGCTATCAAAAGGAAAACAAACTTGCCTGTGTCACAATTATTTCAAGAGTCGGGCCTGTCAAAGAACAACAGGCCTATGTGGGATTAAAAAGAGGAAAAGGCCTGGAAGAAGTGGGTTTTGGATTATTTCTGCCAGTTTTGTGTCTCGATGTGAGGAAATGTTATGTACACCTCTCCCCTTTCTTTTCTCCATCCTCCCAGCTGTGCTGCCGGGTCTTGAAACTCATCAAAGTGAAAGGATCTCAATGCCTATCTCAGGAGGTACTTTATTGAAGCAGATGGATTGGGTTTCTGGGTGCCTCTCTTGCCGAACTCCCAGTAGAACCCCTCCAAATCTTTCATCTAGTAGCAAGGACAGGTGTATGTGCAATTAACTCTTCTGTTTCCCCAAGCTACCCAAATGAGGCAGGGACTAAAGGAGGGTCCCAATAAGAGTAACAAGAACCCCCTGCCCTAAGTCTTCTTCTGCTGGTTCTGTGGACTCTCCAGCCTGTCTTACTGTTTCTGAGACAAGGTCTTGCTCTGTTGCCCAGGCTGGAATGCAGTGGCATGATCATGGCTCACTGTAGCCTTGATTTCCTGGGCTCAAGTGATCCTCCTGCCTCAGCCTTCTGAGTAGCTGGGACTACAGACATGAGCCACCATGCTTGACTAATTTTTCAGTTTTTGTAAAGACAGGGTCTTGCTATGTTACCCAGGCTGGTATTAAACTCCTGAATTCAAATTATTCTCCTGCCTCAACCCTGCAAAGCACTGGGATTACAGGAAGGAGCCACCATGCCTGGCCAAGAATTCCCTCCAACTTCTTAAACTCATTCCAGCCCATTCTGGGAGGTGTCTCCTCTGCACATACTCCCCAGTCTTCTCAGATACCATCACGAGGCCATCATTTTTCTTGCTTCCCATCCTCAATTGTTTTGCAGCCACTGCTGCTGCTGAAGCCACCCAATGACATCCTCTCCCATTTCTCCATGTTGTACATAGGCTATTCTGTCTTCTGAATATTGGCTCCTTCCTGTACCCCCTCACGCTGTGCGTCAATTACAGAACAGGTCTGACTTGTGCTCTCAGTATTTTACGGAGATACCAATAAACCAGCTCTTCGCCTTTGAATTGCTCTTTCTTTTGGCCTCTTCTTCCTAGAAGAAGAAGTTTCCTGGGCTGGCCAGGCTGGCAATCAGAGCAGTAGACTGTCCTCTCTCACACTGGCCCACTGTTTTAGCACTGCGGGTCTGCAGCTGACTTGTCACTTCCTATAGGATGAATTCTTTCCCAGGAAGTCCTAGGGCTCAGTGCAAATTACCCTCCCTGCTTTGCTGGACTCGTGCTAGGTTTTCTTTTCTTTTCTTTCTTTCTTTTTTTTTGAGACTGAGTTTCACTGTTGTTGCCTAGGCTGGAATGCAATGGCATGATCTCAGCTCACTGCAACCTCCACCTCCTAGGTTCAAGCGATTCTCCTGCCTCAGCCTCCCAAGTGGCTAGGATTACAGGCACGTGCCACCAGGCCTGTAATTTTTGTATTTTTAGCAGAGACGGGGTTTCACCATGTTGGTCATGCTGGTCTCAAACTCCTGAACTCAGGTGATCCACCTGCCTCGGCCTTCCAAAGTGCTGGGATTACAGGTGTGAGCCACTGCGCTCAGTTCATGTTGGGTTTTCTAACTGAGGGCATCAGTACTCTGGATATTGGAGCCCCCTTGAAACTCCAAAGAGTCTGTACCAGAAAAGAGCCTGTTCCTCAAACATAAAATGAACTCCTTTGTCATTCCCCAAGCTAATGATTCTAAAGGTTTAGCATCTTTTGGGAATGTATGACTTTCCAATGGTTGTGGTTTTCTACTCTTGATGGCAAAATATTCCTGGATTTGCGAGAAGTTTTGTTTTATTGTTTAAAGTAGCAAATGCCAAGTGGAACCATCTATCAGTTGACTTCTATCTGAATCCCTTCCCTTGTGGAATTTCATTCTTGCAGACATTGCACAGTTCAAAGTTCACAGACTTGAATTGTGAAGATTCTTCTAGATGGAAATAGCTCATAGTCCTCGAAAGCGAGTAGAGCTTGATAGAATCTGGGCATGTATGTGGCTAAACTGAGAATTAATATGTGTCAGGCCTTGCTATTGTGAAATAGCTGTGGCAGGGTAATGACCATCATTCATTCTATTTTATTACTTGTTAAATGTGATTCCATTTTGGCTTTGGCAAAGGTGAGGGAATTGACTTGTATTTTCTGTTTATGCTTGATACCCAAAAGCCCCTTCAGGGAAAATGACACTAGCTAAAATCTTGTAAATTAAGGAGGAAATCTGCTAAGACAACTTGACAAACTCTAAAGTGAAAATACTGAGCTTTAGCTGTGTAGTCATCCTGATTCTTGACTCTTGAACTCATCATTAGTGAAGGAGGTGTGGAGAGGGCATGGAGCCGGCATATGGTTTGTAGCGAGTGAGTTTTTTACTTGCAAGTGAAATGGTGGTTAAGGTTTAGTGTCCATAGCAGAAAAGCTAACCCTGGCATAGCAGATACATTAGAATAGGAAGCAACTGAATGATGAAACTTCAACTGATCCTAAAATTTCTCCTTAGATCTGTTAAAGTACCTATGATTATGAGCTGGGGCACTCAGTGAGGCCCAGCAGTGGGGGGCGTTCCCAGGGAGAGCCCATTCTAAGTGAGGACTTAAGAGCAGACATTTGGTGCTAAGGCAAGAGACAGAATGGATCAATGGGAAGAACTGTGAGTTCAAATCTCATCTGACAACTACTAGGTATGTGACTGATTTTCAAATAGATTGTTTTACCTCATTTCAAAAGTTCTATAGCTTTTTATAAAAGCAAAAAGAAGGGAAAACACACCCTCAATCTCATTCAGAAAACAATTTACTCTTAATTTTTTTCATGGTTTTCTTTCTAAATCCTCTTTCATGTACAGATATACATACCTACTCATTACAAAAATAAGATTGTACATGGCATTTAGTAACCCTGTCTTTATGTTATATATTCTATACATTGCCAACATAATTTTTGATGACTGCACAGTGTCCCATCTTATATATCTTTTAATCTGTTATCAAATCTTCTATTGTTGGACACATACGTTGTTCTAACTCTTTACAATTACGAAATAGCTGTGATAAATAATTGTAGGTAACTGTTCACCCAAGTGCAAGATCGCAGTATTTTCTTAAGAAAAATTTCCCCAGAAGTCATATTTCTAGATGAATCAGCATGTTACCGTTTTCCGACTTGGAGTTTGTTGAGATTTTTGAATGTGTAGATATGTGTTTATTTATTTATTTATTTTTATCACATTTGGGGAGATTTTGACGATTATTTCTTCAGATAATCTCTCTGCCTCTTTCTCTCTCTCTCTCTTCTCTCTTGGGCTCCCATAATGCATATATTGGTTTGCTCAATGGTGAGCCATAGTTCCTTAGGCTTGTTTACTTTTCTTCATTCTTTTTTCTTCTCAGACTTGATAATTTTAAATGACTTCTCATTAAGGTCACTGATTCTTTCTTCAGCCTATTTGAGTCTGCTCTTGGACATGCCCTTAAGAGAATTTTTCAATTCAGTTACTGTTTGTCAGCTTGACAATTTATTTGGTTGCTTTTGTTATTTATAATTTATATTTCTTTGTTGATATTCTAATTTTGTTTTTATATTGTTTCCCTGATTTTCCTTAGTTCTTTGTGTTTTCCTTTAGTTCTTTGAGCATGTTTAAGATACTAGTTTTAAAGTCTTTACCTGGTAAGTCTGATGCCTATGTTTCTCGGGAACTGTTCCTGAAGATTTACTTTGTTCTTTTGAATGGACCATGTTTTCCTGTTTCCTTGTGATCTTTTGTTGAAAACAGCATTTAAAAAATCAGCTACCTCTCTCAGTCTTTGCAGATTTGTGGATAAGACCTTCACTAATTCACAGGACATCTTCTGAGCTTTGGAATCAGGCCAGCATAAAGGCTTAAAGTCTTTTCAGGTCTTTTCTGAATATATGTCTTACCTGGGCCTACATGTGTGATTTTTTTTCCCCGAAATTCTCCTGTATACACAGTTGCTTTTAAATATCTTAATTTTCCCAAGAGTCTCAACAGCTTATTCTCTATGCCTTAGCTGTTTTATTAGACTTATCGATCAGTCATCTTTGTCTTGGGTGTGTGCGGGCCCCGATGTTGTTCCCTTGCTGTTTTCGTAAGTCGTTCTGACTACTCCTTGCGCCCTTTCTAGCCTGAGATACAGGTTGTGCTGTTGTTGGCTTTCTGAGCTCCAAATTATGTGACACAGACACTGATCCCTCAGGCAGCCCCCAGATGTGTTAGACCATTGCAAATTAGATTCCCTCTGCTCTCTCTGGTTTAAAGATGGGAACTGGGGATGAAGTGTCATTTCTCTCAAACCATGCCATGGCATACTAGAGAGGGGGGTAAGGAAAGAATGAGTAGAAACACCATGACATTTCCTTCCATTTGAATGTAGATTTTTCTTGATTCAGCATTTGCTTGGTTGTAGATTTTTTGTTCATTTCCAGAGCTCCTATAAAGTTATTATAGACAATCTCTAATTGTTTAATGTTTCCATGTAGGAATAAGTGCCTGGAGCTTCCAAGTCTGCCATCTTGCCAATGTCATTCCTGAGCATATGTATTTTTAAGGTTCTTGATGAAATAAGAAGTTTTGAGGACTGTAAGAATCCTGTATCCTTTGAACTAGCATTTGCCAAAGTTTGGAACACAAATTTCTCAAGATGCTCTGGAAAAGAAGTGGGGAGGAAGAGGGTTTCCTAGTAAAATAAGCTTGGGAGTTACAGCAGACTATTGCCTGTGGATAGAGACATATCAAAAGCTCTAGAAAGTCCTGTGATAAAGAAGCCCATTTGATTCTATTAAAGCCAATATTCCCAGACTTGATTGATCAAAAAATGCTTTTGTTTTCCAAAGGATCAATCTCCTCCAGAACTCATGTTTCTGAACAAAATGTGGGAAATGCTGCTTAAAGCTTACTAAGAGCTCACGAGAACTCCTAATTTTCATGTAGCCAAGCCGAAACAAATTTTGTGATGTTTTCCCAAATAATCAAGGGGCTAGAACAAAGCCAGAGTGAAACCCAGGTCTAAAATCCTCATGAATGCAGCTTATCGCCCTGCTTCATTCATTTTCACCTGTTTCTAGAAGCCCCTGACTTCCAGTCTCCAGGAGAGGAAGATGTTTCAGACAAGGCAGGATTAGACAACACCAGGCTGATTACAGTGACTTCTTCTGGAACGTGTAAAGAGATTGTCTCAAATATAATATCCGTGTTCTAGAAAACATTACACTATTTTCTCATTGACTTTGGTGTTTTGATACCAAAAAAAAAAAAAAAAGATTCTCATTCTCAGGCAATTGTGTTTGGTTTTTTGATTTTGTGTGTATGCATGTGTTTTAAGCATTAGATTGCTTCATGGTCTGTATAAATCAGATTGCATGCATAAGTTTCAGTCCCCCGCATGGACTCATCATCTTCAATATCTGCCACCAAGATCTGTTTGTCCTCCACTTTGGAGTATCATGAGACTTGGCATGCTGTATGAATTTCACTTTCTTAATTTTGATGAGAGCCAATAGTATTTTCTTTCATTGTTTGATGTATCTGTGTCTTTTCTCCTCAACTAAGAGAATAGAATGCTCAAAGATAGATTACTTAGCCAGGAAAACAGAAGTCATTCTATGTACTCAAGGTTTGGAGGCCTTAATGTTGGAATTAGAGGCCTGCACAAGCATTGGAAGAGCTGGGAGAATGAAAGTGACATCCTCATCCTGAAGCACGTAAGTGAGGGATTCTCCAACAGCTTGCTAGGAAGGCAATTCTCAAGAAAGTCTGGGAAGCTCCTAACACCTCCTTCTACGGCACCAAAATGAGTCATTCTCAGCGTTCTCCAGAAAGCTGCTGGAAACCTCATGTCATCTTATGCCCTTGGCTATAATTGCCTCAAAAGAAAAATGGCTCCTTCTCTCTCACTTTCCAAATATCACACTTGTGCTTCTCATAGGCGAATTCTAACCTAGAACCACATGGGGAAGGGGCTTCTGGGAAATGTAGCTCCTGGCTTCTCCCTGCTTCAGGGAGAAGGAGAGCCTTCTCTTGGAAGGAGATTGTGGTGATGCTGAATTAACAACAGACGGCAATAGCGGAGCTAAAAACCACTCTTTGCACACTAATTGGCACTAACTAATTACCTGATGGAAATGATTGGGTGGAAGTCAAATCACTGTAGGTGTAGCTGGCCAGTTAGAACACTCTCTCTAAAAATCACTGTCTTGATTGATGTCTTAACATACATTTGAGCACTATATTATTATTTACTTCATGCTTTTAATCTAAATCATTACTCTTTTATTTAAATAAACTATTTCAAGAAACTTTAGATCCATTCCACAAATGAAAAAGCAATGTTATTTTTGGCACAGAAAAGATATCTGTTTTAAAAAATGAAAATCAAATCATGCTGTAATTTTCCACTAAATATGGTTGCCCTCACCCAGTCCTATCCCCTCACCATATCAGTGCCCCACTGACTCCCATTTTGACTGCAGTAGGTTCGTTTTTGTGTGATTTATAGCCTAGGGGTTTCCTCCTCAGCTAGATCCTGCTATTGACCAATAACTAAAAATATCAGAGTCCCAATCATATCGATACATTTGAAGGTGCTTTAATGAGGTGAAAGCAGTGAAACTTCTAGCTGGAGCTTCATTTGACTGGAAGGCCACCATTTCGCTTGAAGTGGATGAAGAAAGTGACTCCATGCTGTTTTAAAAAGGAAATCTGGGCCACGCACTGTGGCTCAGCACTTTGGGAGGCTCAGGTGGGCAGATCACCTGAGGTCAGGAGTTTGAGACCAGCCTGGTCAACATGGTGAAAACCCGTCTCTACTAAAAATACAAAAATTAGCTAGGTGTGGTGGCATGCATCAGTAGTCCCAGAGACTCAGGAGGCTGAGGCGGGAGAATCACTTGAACCCAGGAGGCAGATGTTGCAGTGAGCTGTACCCCAGCCTGGGTGACAGAGCGACACTCTGTCTCAAACAAAAACAAAACACCCAGGAGCTCTGCCTTGTGTAGCATTCTCCATGCACAGGTCTTAGGATCTTTATGGGAAAGATTTTACAGAAAAAAAAAATCTGTCAATGGGAATTTTCCATCTAAATGAAGCCACAGCTTTTATAGCATTTCAGAGTGGCTGATGTGGCCAGCCCATTGCTCTCATGATGGCTGTGGGTGGGAAAGGAGGGTATTATACCCTACACTTGGGCTGGGGAACTTCCTTACCACCCTTGCTTTATACAAACTTGGAAAGGTGAAGCAATGTATCCGGTTTGTACCAGGTAACCAAGGACAGAGCTGGGATGGGAACTCAGGCTGGTCTAACGATTGTACCGTGTGGGCTCTCGTTGAAGGATTCCAGGAGGCAGTGATCAGGCCTTGTGGGGTCAGCTCAACTGGAGTGACAAACACAAAAGGTGAGAACCTCTGGAGCTCTCTGATATACTTCAGGGCATCAAAGCTGAGAGACTGACCTGGGACTTGCCAGGCTCTGAAACTGTGCTTTATAAATTGGTTTTAGGAGATACTCTTTGCTCCTGGTGGAATTTAAGCTCTAACATCTATTCAGAAACTTGTTTCTTATCAAATAGCTTTAGTTCAGGAATCCTTGCTCCTTAGATAACTCCCAAGTCTGCATTTGTTATCGTCCCTCACTTGTCCTCGGGGGAGTTCCGATGAGAGAAAAGAGACCCAGGCCACGACGGGAACAGATGTGTAGTATGGGAGTTACTGGGCATGGAGACGAACAGGCAGGTGACGGAGCTGGTGCTGGTTGACACACTGGAACGTGCCTTTGCATACACAGAGGAGTCTTGTCTTTGCTTCTAGAGCCCATGACTGGCCTTCAGTGTCCTTTCCCCTCAGTGATATTGTTATTTGAGCTGAAGCTTTAGGTAATGAAAGTGGAAGAGGCTACTGTGTTCTAGTCACAAGAATAGGGGCATTGATAAATATTTCTTTGGCAAATGATGACAACAGTCATAAGAGGATAAGAGTAATTCAATTCACACCCATTAAGATGGTTATTATCCAAACAACACAAAACGTGACAGAAAATAGCAAGTGTTGACAAGGATGTGGAGAAATGGGAGCCCTTGCCCATTACTAGTGGGAATGCAAAATGTGGTGGCCACTGTGGAAAACATTATGGCCATCGCTCAAGAAATTAAACATGGAATTATTGTATGATCCAGCAATTCCATTTTTAGGCTATCTCCCTAGAAGACCGAAAACAGGGACTGAGACCTATATCCATATGCCAATTTTTATAGCAGCATTATTCACAATAGCCAATAGGCAGAAGCCACTCAAATGGCCATCAATGAATAAATAGATAAACAATATGTGAAATATACATATAATGAAACATGATTCAGCCTTAAAGGGAATGAAATTCTGATACATGCTACAGCTTGAATGAACCTTGGAAACCTTATGCTACGTGAAATTAGCCAGACATAAAAGGACAAATGTTACGTGATTCCACTTATATGAGGTACACAGGATAGTCAAATTCAGAGAGGAAGACAGCAGCATGGTAGTCCCCATGAACTGGGGGGTGGGGAATGGGAGTTATTGTTTGATGGGTACAAATTTTCAATATGGGAAAGTAAAAGTTTTAGCCTTACTTTTGGAGATAGATCGTGTTGCAAAACACTGTGAATGTGTTTAATGCTACTGAACTGTACACTCAGAAAGGATGAAAATGGCAAATTTTAAATTATGTATATTTTACCACTATTTAAAAAAAGTTATTTACCCTTTTTTATAATCGAGGAATCAGGCTATGGAGAAAGGGAAACAGCATGAATGTTTAACCTCGAGAGTTCCTGACATGTGTTCCTTGTCTCTTTGCTTATTCCCTTGTCTAAGAATTTCTTCAACAAGCATTTGCGGATTATTTTATAACTGTCAAACACACTCACCCACACTATGTACTGGGGGCTTGAGAGAGCCTCAAGGACTCACATTTAGCAGGGAGTGGAGTAGACAGTGGGGGAGAATGGGGAATGAAGACCTGGATATGATGGTACCTCGGAAGGCAGAATGTCATGAGGGCTGATGAAGGTGGAAACGGGGGTTAGGGAAGGCAGGAAAGTGGGGAGTAACTTCTAGGTGGGGAGGCAAGAGATCCAGAAGGGCTTTACAGAAAGAGCAGGTAGGATGTTCTAAGAGGGGTTAGGGATTCCGGGAGGAGGATACAGTGTTAACATGGCGATATGAATGAGAATATGAATAGTGCTTATTGCATGCCAAGTGGTGTTCTCAGCACTTGATACATGTTATCTCATTTTATCCTCATAACCCCTCAGCGAGGCAGGCACTTTTATTATCCTCATTTTACAGAGGAGGAAGGAGAAGCGCAGAAAGGTTAAGACACCTGTCAAAGGTCATACAGCTAGTTTTAGCAAACATGCAGTTGGGTGGGTGGTGCTCAAGGATCTTTAAGTCACTGAGTTCAGCAGGAAAATGGGATGATAGAAGGGAAGTGGTATAAACAATACAGGAAGTTATTAGGGTCAGATCCTCTTAAACCTTCAATGCAGAATGATAGGGTGGACACTGTTTTAATAATTGAGTGAACCAGCCAGATGCAGTGGCTCATGCCTGTAATCCCAGTACTTTGGGAGGCTGAGGCAGGAGGATCGCTTGAGACCAGGAGCTGGAGACCAACCTGGGCAAAATAGTGAGACACCATCTCTACAAAAAAATTAAAAAAATTGGCTGGGTGTGCCTGTGGTCCTAGCTATTCAGGAGGCTGAGGTGGGATGGTTGCTTGAGGCTGGGAGGACGAGGCTGCAGTGTCCTGTGATGGTGCCACTGGACTCCAGCCTGGACAACAGAGCAAGATCCTGTCTCAGAAAAGGAACCTGTCAAAGGTCACACAACTAGTTTTAACAAACATGCTGCTGGGATGGGGGCTGACCTCCATGTTCAGGGATCTTTAGATCATTGAGCTTAGAAGGAACATAGGATGACAGAAGAGAAGTGGTAGAAACAAGACAAGAAGGTATTAGAGCCAGATCCTCTTGGACCTTCAATGCAGGATGACGGTTAGACACTGTTTTAATAATTGAATGAACCAAATTACACTCTCATCTGTTCCAAACGGAATTAGGGAAGGAGTAGCTAGTGGGAATCTTTGTAGAATAGGTAAGGGAATTGGAGACCACTGGCTGGGGAATGGGGGTTTAGAGTCAGGAATGGTGGTGTTCATTATGAATGCTTATGAATGATTATGAATGTTCACCACATAATATCAGGAGGTGGGGTTCACTTGGGCCATCTTGAAGGTGGTAGCCAGTGCCACCTCCTGATATTCATGCCCTTAAGGAGATCCCTCTCATACTGAACAGAGATGATCTGTACCCAATAGGCCATTGGGTAATGATGACATACAACTTCCAAGGCCAGGCATACAAAGTGTTGTGGCTTCCATCTTACCCCCCACTTGGATCACTTGCTCTGCAGGCGGCTGACTGCCATGTTGTAAGGACACTCAAGCAGCCCTACGTAGAATTCCACCTGGTGAGGAATTGAGGCCTCCTGCCAAAAGACATGGGAGTTAGCCACCCTGGAAATGGATTTTCCAACCCCATTTGAGCCTTCAGGTGACTGCAGCCCCACTGACATCATAACGGCAGCCTTATGAGAAAGCCTTGGACTTGTATTACTCCAAATTCCTGCTCTCAAATTCCTGACCTGGAGAAATTGTGTGAGATAGTAAATGTTGATTGTTTGTTTAAGCCACTACATTTCGGGCTTAAAAGTTACCCCAAGGTAATTTTTTATATAATGCAGATGAAATAAATAGCTACTGCAATAGCCAAAGTGACTCATTCTTTGGCCTCTGTCTAGACAATAATGTTTCTTTCAGAATGAAAAAAAATGCATGGGTTATTGGTAGTTGAACTGTAAGCTTAAGGAATATTTCATTCCAGCAAGGAGTAGAAGCTCGCAGAATAATTCCTACATGCTGACACTCTTGAAACTGTACTCTGCACTTCTTTAATTCAGGGTTTCTCGCCCTGGGCTGCCAGCTGCCTCACACAGTTGTGGCTGTGCCCTCTGAGTAAAGGGGACCTTCAAGGGCCAAAGGAAGGCATCCATGGAGAAAAGATAACATATAATGCTGGATAGAGATGGTATAGCAAAGAAATTCCTTTCTTTTCCAGAACTACAGGTGCATTCCCACCAGGATCCCTTAGCGTGCCTGTGTGGCCGGCACCCTTACTGACCCATGAGCTCCTTGGGGGTAGGGGTCAAGCCCCATTTTCTTTATGGCTGTGTTGTTTAATCTTGGGTGGTGCATGACCGTGGACTCAACCAGACCCTGGTGATGGACGATACGGTGGTCTCCAGTTGTTTTGCTGTTATGAAGAATGCTTCCAAGAATGTCTACTGAAAAGTTTTGTCTAGCGTATACATAGCGTAAAATCCTGTAAATAGACATCTATGTAGGGTGCTCTAGTTCCTCACTTTCTGAAGTTGGGGGAGATACCCCTTATGGTAGGAGACGCAGAGGTCGTAAGGGGAGGGCAGCAGGAAGATAGATACCTCCTCGAGAGGAGGACAATCTTGCCCTGAGGTAGGGGGATGACAGAGAGGCTTCCTGGAGTTTCTTCCTCATTGCCAGCCCCCAATTCTGGGTCACGTTTTAAGTAAACAAAGGCTGTTAGGAGGGGGTGGAGCCAGGTGGAGGGGCTCATGCGGCTGGGGCAGGACTGCCAGCCGCACACCGTTGCCAATCCTGGCTCTGGGGGGTGTGCAGCGGATCCGTTTTGAGCCCTCCTCTTCGTCCTCTGCTTCCGGCCTTTCCCTCTGCAGTGCCCCCGAGCGGCCTGATGGTGTCACCAGAGCGCACTTCTTCCTGGGAGCTGCCTGGGCCCTAGAGAAGCGGCCACGGAAGACCTGCGTGGACGGGGCGCCCATGGCACCTGGAGAGGAATCCGGAGGCAAGGACACGACGGGGGTGTTCTGAGCCGAGAACACAGGAAGGAGTTCCGGCCCAGGGTCATGAGACGTCCTTGTCCCCTTTTTTCTCTGTTGGGTTGAGTTTTGAGAAGCCATTCATTGTCAGGAGGGAGAAACATGAGACTGAGGCCAAATGTGTCACAGTTTGAGGCTGAGTGTTCTCTCTCCTCCCTTCCTCCCTCCCACTCTGCCTGTGCTCACGCCCCTTTCAGAATGCACCTTTGGCCCAGCAGTCTGGCCTCCCCAGTCTTCTTCTGGGTGCTGGTGGGCACCGCTGGAGTAGGAAGAGGTCTTGAGCAGGCCCCAGCCCGGAGCAGTCTGCGCAAATGGGACTCTAAGGCGCACAGCGTGCGCTCCGGGACAGCCGCAGCCACACGGGCCACGGCGGGCAGTTGCTGCCCCTCCCTACCCAGCAATTAAGCCGAGCCTGTAACAACGACGTGGGCCGGTGCTATCTGGGGTTTCTTCCCGGGCAGGTTGTGTGCTCAGGGTCCCCGGGGGAATCTGGGATTAGACGCTGGGGGCGCTGCCGTGGGAAAGGCCAAGGGACACCCTCTGGACGGGTTCCCCGAGACCACGTGCTCTAAGCCCCGAATCTGATCCCAGGCAGGGTGCCCCGCCTCTCCCAGCTCCGTCTCTGCTCCCCAGGGGACCTGCTGTCTCCAGCAGACCTGGAGGTGAGCCCAGCCCCTGGCCGCGGAACTGGGAGAGAAAGGCCTTCCTGGGGCCGGGGGAGGAGCTGGAACCAGGCAGGGCCCCAGTCAAAGGCGCTGCACAGGCGCTGGCCTCCTTCCGCTGCCTTTGTGTGGCTCCGATGGGAATGGTGTCCTGGGAGAGCCTCGAGTGCGTTTTCAGACTGAATGACAGGGAGAAGGAGGGAGAATGGGAGAAGGAGGAGGGAGAAGAGGAGGGATGGGAAACAAAAAGGAGGAAGGGGCAGCTTTGGGCAGCGTGGGCGGAGGCAGAGGCAGTGCAGCTCCATGTGAGATGACCTTCTGGAAACCATAATACACAGCGTAAAAACGCCTCAGCGCAGTGGCAATGGGAGGGGAAGGAGCCATCCCTGGGACCCGCTACAGGGAGGCCTGCTGGGGTCTCAGTGGCCAGAGCTCAGCTGGAGAGCCCTTGCTTGAGAAGCCAGGCCTCTCTGTCTGGCTAGGGAAGAAGAAAAGACTCTCCATGATGGTCACTGGGGCAGACACATTTGCAGCCCATGCAGTCCCCAACCCACACTGGTCTGCCCTGTCTACACTAGGCTCCCCATCCGCCCTTGCAGCCCACCCAGAGATGTGGCACAGGCGATGGGGCAGCCAGCGGGGAGCGGTCCTTCTGTGTTCTTGGGCTGGAAAGATCTCTGGAGCTGCTTGGAGTGCGCTAGAGAAGAGGATTTCGTCCCTTAATTGATAGTGAATATCAGAAAGGTCATCTTTACATTATGAGTGGGGTGGGAATTGTGTGTGTGCAAAAGGTGGGGAAAAAATCAGAAAAATAAATGACATCCAGCTCTCTGTGTTTGCGTCTCCAGAAGGGGCAGGGAAGATGATGAACCCAGGGAGACTGAGATGCGGGAAGTGGCAGAAATGAAGGGGAGATGATGGAGGGGGGAGCGAGAGAGGCAGAGCAAGAGGGGAAAGTGAGAAGAGAGGGAGGGAGGAAAGACAGGCCGAGGGGAGGGGGGTCCAGGGCGGGAAATAGGCAGGCTGGAGGGGGAGAGGTGAGCAGGTGAGCTGTTCCCATTGCAGAAGCCCATCCTGCCTCCTGGGACATGAGGGGTCGTTTCTCAAATACTACCAAAGTGAAGTGCACATAGGATCGTGTCCCTCTCCCTCATTCAGCAGTTCCATGGATTCCCCATGGACCTCAGGAGTCCAAAAACACAGTTCCTCGACATGGTTCACCCGACCCTGGATGGTCCAGCCCACCTGGACCTACTCCTGCATTTGCCTGACTAAGCTCTTCCTCCAAAAAGCCTTACCAGATTCCTAAGAACATCCTCTATGTCCTGACACAGCTGGCCTCCCCCGTCTGAGACATCTCGCTGTGCTGTAAATGATTGTTGAGGTATCTGCCTCTCCTAGGAGACTCCGTGCTGCCGGAGGGCGAGGACCCATCTTAGTCACCATTGCATGCAGGCACAGAGTCACCTTTGCATGATGTTAATCCGTTTTTTGTTGCTACAAAGGAACACCTGAGGTTGGGTAGTTTATAAGGAAAAGAGGTTTATTTGCTCATGGTTCTGCAGGCTGTACAAGAAGCATGGTGTCTGCATCTACTTCCGGTGAGGGCCTCTGGGACCTTTTACTCATGGTGGAAGGTGAAGGGGGAGCAGGTGTGTCACATGGAGAGCAAGGAAGCAAGAGAGAGAAAGCAGGTCCTAATTTCTTTAACAATCAGATGGCGTGTGAACTAACAGAGTGAGTGAGAACTCACTTATCACTAAGGAGATGGTACCAAGCCATGTGTGAAGGATCCACCTCCATGACTCAGACACCTCCCACCACACTCCACTCCGATGTTGGGGATCACATTTCAATATGGTTTCAACATCCAAACCATAGCAGTGTCTATCTGGGCCTGGTGTGTAGGATATTTGTGGAATTGTGTGGAACCATTTAATCTCTTTTAGTAGAGTCCCCCACAAAAGGGTGTTCTTCCTTCTTGTATTTGAGGAAAAGACCTTGAGGAACAGCACATCTAGCTCCTGCTGGAGGTTTCAGTGTGGGGGAGGGGATAAACCAGCCTCAGTTTCCCTTGTGCCATATTGTGGATGGAAAAGTAAAGCACGCACAGGAGAGGTTTCCTGTGCCCCAGAGCATCAGCAATGGGAAAATCCAAGGGCCTCCCTCTTCTCTCCTGCTGACCTCACTCCTGACCCTGGGTGGTACCAGAGGGCAGGCAGCTGCACACAGGGATAAGCCGTCATGCGACCATCACAGAGAGGGCCCTCCTCCACTGAGGCTGACCCAGACCCTTCTCCTGGGCTGGGCACATGTCACCTCAAACAATTTGATGCTTCTTGATGTCTTTGATGAAAAAAGCAAGAGCCAGTGACTTGGGGACATTGTTTTCAGCTGGTCCCCTGACTAGGAAGGCTGACATGGCATCAGTGGGTAGGGGTCTGATGAATAGCATGGGTAACCCAGTTTCCCTCCATGTGAGAAGGTGGGAAGGCCGGTGTGGTGGCTCACGCCTGTAATTCCAGCACTTTGGGAGGCTGAGGCAGGTGGATCACGAGGTCAGGAGTTCGAGACCAAGCCTGGCAAGGCTGGTGAAACCCAGTCTCTACTAAAGATACAAAAAATTAGCTGGGCGTGGTGGCACGCACCTACAATCCCAGCTACTTGGCGGGCTAAGCAGGAGAATTGCTTGAACCTGGAAGGCGGAGGTTGCAGTGAGCCGAGATCACGCCATTGCACTCCAGCCTGGGTGACAGGGCGAGACTCCATCTCAGAAAAGAAGAAAGGAGAAGGTGGGAAATTATCAGTGCAGGAAGAGAGCTGTGTATGTGCGGGTGTGGGTGTGTGTATGCACGTCTATGTAAGTTTGAGTGTGTGTATGAGTGTTTGGTGTGTATACACACATATGTGTGTGTATGCTTGGGTGTATGAGTGTGTGTGTATATATATGTGTATATGTGTGTATGTGAATGTGTGTGAGTGTGTGTGTGTGAAAAATGATGACCCGGGGGATGGCAATGGAGGAATGTGGGGGTCTCAGATTTTATTGTTCTCCAGATAGAAGAGGGGAATTATTTTAGTTTATTTCTGTGAATACTTTTATCACTTTTCTTAGAAAAAAATATAATCTAAAAATTGTTTTTGTGTGTATTATTTTCCATAAATGGTGTCATATGATAGCCATTTATTTCCATCAAAATGAATTTGGCAGTGGGTGAGGGAGAGATCGCCGCCCTTCTGGCCACGCCAATTAAGTGGGCTTGTTGAGTGCACGGTGGCGCTCAGCTGCCCCTGCAGTATGGCTTGGGAGGCAGAGGCTCCTCCGAGAGCCCGGGCAGGGTGGCGGAGAGGAGGGTGTGGGAGATTTCAACCTCCATGTAAGTGACCATGTTTATTCTATGTTTTCATTGCAGAGTCAGATGGGGAAGGCACAGTCTTCAGAGCATTCACTGTGCCATTCTCTGTGTCCATCATAGCAATTCCTTTTCCGTGTTCATGGAACACCTCCTGTGGGCAGCACAGTTCCAGGCACCAGGGAGACAGTGATGTATAAAGGGGACAGCCTGCTTATTATATTTTGTAACAATATTCTAAAATTATAAACATGTATGGATACAGTTTGGCTCTGTGTCCCCACCCAAATCTCACCTTGAGTTGTAATAATCCCCACAGGTAGTGGGAGGGACCCAGTGGAAGGTAATTGAATCATAGGGGCAGGTTTTTCCCATGCTGTTCTCATGATAGTGCATAAGTCTCACAAGATCTGATGGTTTTATAAAGGGGGAGTTCTCCTGCACATGCTCTCTTGCCTGCTGCCATGTAAGATGTGCCCTTACTCTTCCTTTGCCTTCCACCATGATTGTGAGGCCTCCCCAGCCATGTGAAACTGTGAGTCCATTAAACTTCTTTCCTTTATAAATTACCCAGTCTTGGGTATGTCTTTATCAGCAGCATGAGAACTGACGAATACATGTATTGAGTAGTATATCTTATAATAAAATACAGTATTGTCTATCATAAGCATTTGTTTATTGTTATATTTAATATGACCATTAAATGTAACAATTTAATGGTCATATTAAATATAACAATAAACAAATGCTTATGATAGACTACTGTATTTTATTATAAGATATAAATATATTAAATATAAATATATTAATAATAATAATTTTCATTAATGAACCCCTCATTATGGCCAAGGCTTTGCCTCCATCATTTGCTTTAATCCCCACAGCAGCCTTTTATGGGGATGTTTAATATCTTCATTTTACACACATGAAAACTGAGGCTCCTGGAAATTAAGTGGCCCAGGCTGAGACTGAGTGTAGGACCAGACTTTCAATCTCACGAAGTCTAACCACCATGTTTATTACGCATCAGAGGGTCTCAGAGTGTAAACCCTGGGCCCCCCTCTGAGCATGCTGGCATTCAAGACCTGGCTGCTCTAAAATGCCTGGGTCCCAGGGAGGATCAGTGCGCACATCAGGGAAGCCTGGTTTCATGCAAGGCGCCCTGCAATTAGTCAGTCCCTGCTTTTTGATTTAATTCTTCCCCTAATGTGTGTTCATCATGTAACTCAGGAAAGATTGGTATTCAGGGAAGGAGCATCAAAGACAGTAATTAAACTGTCTCTGCTGATGTGCTCAGTCTCTGGGAACAGACCTGTTTGATTCCGCAAAGGAAATCATTGGTATTTTAACAGGAGGCAGGAAACTTTTGATTAGCGAGTGATAGATAAACAGATCGATGCCTTTTCTGGCGACATTTTCAGCTTCATTATTGTCACTGGAAAAGAGATGGGGGTGGAGGGAGAGATGAGAAGAGGTCCCGGTGGGTCCTCCAGGGTCTGAAGTGGGGGAGGGGCTTGTAGGGAAGGGGGCTGCGCAGGGAGCCTGGAGCTGGCAGGCTGGGGGCCTTAGGAAATCAAGGCTGGGCCCCTGTCCCTGAATAGGGGTGGTGGGAGGGGGAAGACTCCAAAGCCCATTCCTGCGTGGCTTTAGAGCTGCCCCAGACAGGGGCCTGATGAGATTCTGCTGGCAGCGGAGCTTTTCCGTGATGGTCTAAACCTGTGTTCCCAGCCCCTGCAGCATCCCCCACTTGATTGCTGCTCTCTCAAGGTCAGGGGGAGTTAAGACCAGAGATTATGCAGTGTCAGTCGCGCCTTTTTGAAATATGACTCAGTGTAATCTCTTTCCACACCAGAGGAGAGATGCCAAAATCACACTTCAATCTCTAGCTCGCAATGGGCTTATTGGGATTTTAGCAGGGCTCTGGCTAGATAAGACCGTTTCTTCTCCCAGGGTGCCCTTTTACAAACTTTGGATAAGTGAGGCCATAACTTAGTGAGGGCAGATTTCCAGGTGTCGGGGACCCTGTGCCCAGCTGACAGAGCAGGGGCCGGGCCACCCAGCGCCATTGGTCCTGGCACCAGTGCAGGAAGTACAAGTGGGTTCTCGCAGTATGTGTCTCCTCGTGACAGTCACACATGCACAAAAATCCCAGCTCATCTTCATCTTTCTGACTCAGTGTGCTCATGTGCAAGGTAGAAATCAGCAGGCTCCCTCTCAAGGTCGTCCTGAGATTCAGCAATGACATAGGAAAAGCCTCTGATCCCTTAGTAGGTGCTAATCAAAGGGCAGTCCATTCTGCTTTCCCTGGTTTTGACCCTTGTGTTTTTAGGTACCTCGTGGAGGGTGGGGTGAAAATAAAAGACAGTCAGAAAGTTCTGTAATGGTACCTGAGACACAGATAGCTGGCAATTTGCCAACCCCTACCTTCCGCAAGCACATCAGAGACATCCACCTGCAATGCAACCCTCCCCACAGACATGGGTTTCCGTGGTTCAGTCATTATATGGTCCATGTGTCTGCTGCCTTGAATCATTGGCTAAGCTTGACTCACTGCCCCTCTCCTTGGCCAGGAGAGACAGTGTTCAAACAACTGGAGAATCTCATTGGCAAAGCTTGACTCACCGCCCCACTCATTGGCCAGGAGAGAGAGAAGAGAGCTGTTCAAACAATCAGAGGATCTCATTGGCTAAGCGTGACTCACTGCCCCACCCATTGGCAAAGCACTTGATTGGCAAAGGGAAAGGGGTTGAGGGAGCCGGATGGTGAAGAGGTGCTTGCTGGCAGCAAAGGGGACAATGTGTGTTATTCAGGTGCCAAGATTCCAGGGTTTGGGTTCCTGCTTCATCATGTGGTGCCTTGAGTTTCCCCTAAGCTCTCTCCTTCTCTAGCGTTTCTCACTCCTCCTGTGTGTGTGCTCCCATTCTGCCTTGAGAATCTGTGTTATGGAGAGATTTTGACTGCACAGACCTTGGAGTCCAACAGCTCTGCAGTCATCTCCTGGCTCTGGGAGCCATGAGCTCAGTGCGGGTCCCTTAGCTGAGCCTCATCTACAAAGCCCATTACCTTGTACGGCTGTTAGGAGGCTGAAATAAGATCATGGATGCAACATGCTTAGTTCACTGCCCAGCACAAGGTGAGGGCTCCATAAATGTAGGTATAGCAGCATCTGTTCCTACTGACCCATTTCCCTCCTTAGGGCTTGGAGAGATACTTTCTAATCTCTTGATAGGGCATAAGTAGATACAAAGTAAAGTGAGATTCTTAGGAAAATCATCTTTCCTGAGCTCAAGTGTTGATGACCCTTGTCCTGGCCAGTTATTGTTTGCTGCCTAACATCCAACCCTCCTGCCTCCCTACTCCATTTATGGTAAGACCAATGAGTGGCTTTCCACAGTCCTCCCCTTGGTAGGACTGTCAATCAAGTACTCTGCCAATGGGTGGGGCAGGGAGTCAAGCTTAGCCAATGAGATTCTCCTATTGTTTCAATGCTGTTTCTTCTGGCCAGTGGTAGGACCGTGAGTGACTCTTAGCCAATGAGATTCTCCTATTGTTGGAACCTGTCTGTCCTGGCCAATGGTTGGGGCAGCGAGTCAAGCTCAGTGAATGAGATTCTCCTATTCTTTTAACTTCTGTCTCCTGGCCAATGGGTAGGGTAGTGAGTCAAATTTAGCCAATGAAATTCTCCTATTGTTTGAGCCTCTCTCCTGGCCAATGGGTGGGTACCTGATCAGAGTTCAGCCATTAAGATCTACTGTCTCAAGATGAAAAATGAATGGTTGGAGCTTGCTTCCAATCTCAGCAGACTTTGTACAGGCTCTTCCTCCCCAGGTCCCTCACAGTTGTCCCTTTTGAGCCTAGCACTTTGGCTGATTCTGAGAGCTACCCCACACCTTTCAAGAGAGGTCCTCTCTGTGCCTAGGCCAGCCAGGGTTGGTTTCTGTTGCTTGTCTCCAAAGAGTCCTGACAGGCCCAGTCTGTCTCCCTCAGGTGTTAAAGAGGGAGATGGAATCAAGGGCGAGGGAGCACTCCCTGGGTTATGAGGGAGCACTCCTTGGGTTATCCGTGTTGAAGGGAGGAAGAACAATCCCCTGCCTTCCTCTTTCTCCCCCTCAGCCACCCTATTCTCCCTCATCCTGCCGTCATGGGCTGACCCATACGAAGTCATCAGGGAAAAGGGGTCAGGAACATTGTGTGAGCAACCTCAGACCCTTGCAAGGCTCTTCCAAGAGGGTCCTTAGCTTTGCCCTCTTAACGAATCCCCATCTATTACTCAAGCCCTGGTGCTAAGATTCATCTTGGATCTCCTCCTGCCTTTGCTTGCATTTTGTTATTGCTTTGTTCTCTCTCTTATCTCCCAGTAGCTATTTCCCAAGATTCACTGAATTCAGACGTTGGCAACTTCCTGGCAGGAGCTGCCTCTGATTTCTGGTAAGAGGAGGGGAGCTGCCATGGCCAAGGGGACTTGCTGCGATTTTCCTCTTCTTCCTAAATTCCCCCCAAACACTCAGGGGCAAGCAGACTGTATGTAGGTGGGTGGGGCCTCCCACTCATTTTCCCTTTGGTCTCTGAAGGCTTCCAGATCCTCATGGCATCCAGGCCTCCTTGGGGCAGCTGCATTAGCCCTGACCCTGGCTCAGAGTGAGGCTTGGGGGCAAGAGGGGGACTGGTTTCTCTTCTGATTGCCTATTGACCCCTGAATCATTAGCTGCTTGGAATCAAATGTTCCTGACCGGCTGGCTCTGGTGGGCACATAGCCATGAGATCAGTCAGGCCTGCCTGATATATCTGTGGCCCAGCTCATTCAAAATCAATGCCATGTTCCTCTCAAATAGAGGCTCCCTGGGAGGATGCATTGATTTCTGGACCATAAAGAATCTAGTGCTTCCAAACTGCAATGCTGAAATTCCCATTGTCTTTCGGCTCCTGCTGGAGGCCAGATGCGATATTTCTCCCCACTTCTTTGGGGGAGTGCCCCACTGTTTTTGGAATACGGTGCTGGCTAATGCTAGGCCACCCCATGAAGGAGAGGGAGAAGGCCATGATTCTCTCATCCCCAACACATGGGACAGACTGGGTTCCTAAACACACTCGAATCCTATTTCAGAATTACTATTCTAATGTTCTTTTCTCCTTCCCCTCTGTTTTGCAAACCATTTTCAAATCACCAAACCCAAATCAAGTAGACCCAAGTCAAGCAGCAAGGAAGGAAATATCTTGGCTTAGGTAACTTGGAATTCTGGCCTTAGGAGCAGCTACATCCAGGAGCTAACACAATGTTGTTGGCCAATGGGTGGAGCAGTAAGTCAATCTTAGCCAATGAGATTATCCTATTGTTTGGACCTCTCTCTACTGGCCAATGGGTGGGCACCTGATCAAAGTTCAGCCATTAAGATCTACTGACTTCCTGTCTTTCTCTCAGCCTCTCAGCTCTGCTCGCCTTTGCTTGGTGCCATTCTCAAGGAAGCAAGATGGTGGCCAGCTGCCCCAGGCTGATCTCCTGTACCCTCAGGTTTAAGTTCAGTGACGAGATGTCTCTTCCCTGATTATGCTAATGATAGTCCTGGAACAGACTCTGTTTTGCTCTGATTTGCCAAGATTTGGACTCATACCCATCCTTAAATCAACTATAATATCTGGAAAGATGTGATGCTCAGATTGGTCACACCAAGTTCACATGATTGTTGAGAGTCAGCCCCACCCAAACCATATGGACCGAGTGTGTGTGTGGCGGTTCCTTAAAGCAACACCTGTTGCTTTTCCAGAAGAATGGGTGCGGGGCAGGCAGAGATGTCTGCTGCACGCCTTACCACCAAAGCCTCGCTGTGGGGCAGAGGAGGTTCCCTACACTTTCTGATACCATTAGGGCGAGAGAACCTCATTCAGCTCTTGAGGGGACACGTGGAGTCCCACTGACAAGGAGCGGTGACTGTATCTGAGTCCAGCTGGGCTGTGCACTTTCCTTTTTCCTCACCTGACCCTGTCCCGGCCTTACCTTGCAAGCAGCCAATGCCAAGGTTGGAAAGGAACCGAATTGTAGATGTGAGGATCTGGGGGAGGGACAAAGAAAGGGGGCCTTTTCCAGCTCCCTGAGGCAAGGACCCCCCTGTGCTGAGCACCCAGCCCCTTGCCCACAACCTCACAATCTCAGCTCCCCAGGCCAAGAGGCACGACAGCTTCTCTTGTGCCTGGGGTCAGGGGATGGACATTGGTCAAAGAGCACTCAGGTGGTACTTGGCAGGGAATAGAAAATGCCTTTGATCTGGTGGGAAGAGTCAAGCATTTAGCATCAAGTTATAGCCAAGGGCTTTGAAGTTAGGCTAGTCCTGAGCTCAGATCTCACCTCTGCCACTTCCATGGGCAAGTGTAGCTTCTCTGTGGCTCCACATTCTCACGCACAAGGGGGTAAGGATGGTAATAATGGTGGGTCACATGGAACATGCTGTGTGCCTGGTTTTGTTTTAAATACCGTGTGTGTGTGTGTGTGTGTGTGTGTGTGTGTGTGTGTGTGATCTTATCGAAACTTCAGAACAATTCTATAAGATACTGTTATTTGCATTTTACAGATAAGTTATAGGAATTTGAAGCCCAGAGAGATTAAGTCAGTTGCCCAAGGCCACACAGCTTGAAAGTGGCAGAGCTGAGATTTGAAACCAGGCAGTCTAGCTCTACAATGCAAGCTCCAACTACTAGACTATACCCTCTTGACCAGCCTAGTGTGCAGATTAAATGAGGCACTGTATGCAAACAGCTTATCACAGTGCCTGGTGTATGAACGTTCTTGGGGGGGTGACTGCAATTCCTCCCTCTCTCTACTGACCTGCAACCTCACAGGCAGGGTTGGCCATCACGCCCCAAATCCACGTGAGCTGGATTCGCTGCATTGTAGGGTTTCCATGGCAGGCTGGGCAGAGCGGGCAGCACACTGCCCTGCAGCTCCCAGCTCCCGGCCACACACGCCAAAGACCCATTGTTGGAGGCTCCTGTTTGCCTATCTTGCCCATCACCAAGCAACAGGGGGTGCTGCGGGGGAAGCTGTGTAAGTGAACAGAAAATGGAAATGGCTTTGGAAACAAAGAGCCGACTTGGGAGAGGTGTTTGTCTGTAGGATCTTGTGATTTGTAGGTACCTGGCAGGTACCTGGCTCTTCCCAGTTGCAGCAGGGGGTTAGCATCGGGCTGGATATGGAGGCCTCGGGAGGCAGTGTCAGGCATCGGGAGCTGATGACTGCCCTACTGGCTTGCAGTGGCTGTAACTCTAATGGAGTTGAAGACCATGAAGCTGGTCTTTAAGCACATTCAAATCATGAGCATGCTTGGTGTAAGTATAAACCAAGTTTATATGGTTTGAGATAAGCGAATCATAAGTAGTGATGGTTTGTTTATCTCAAAAGGGAGAGTCCGATTTCTGAGACCATCTTCCATGACCTGGGGAGGCTCTGAGCTGGAGAGAGACCCTTCTAAGGCCCCCATCCTCTTTTCCAAGGTGATCTTGGCCTTGAATGGATATTCTGTCTCCTCTACCCATGATGGAAGGTGGTTATTAACAAAAGTGGGACTCACTGCTGATTACCTTCCCTACCCCATTAATTTTCATTTTTCCCGAATCCTCCGAGGCAGGCTGTGGGCTGAGGCAGTGGGGGACCGGAGTGTGCACATTACACTGAAATGCACTGTGGTGACTTGCTTCTGATTCCTCAGTTAGAACATCTTACCCTTTGGCCAGGGATTTTTCTGCTCAGTGTTCCGGCCACACATACACCCTCATTTCTCATCACCTAGTTTTTCTCTTTCCCCATATAATCAGAGCTCTTAGCTCCAGCCCCTCTGATAGGGGCATTGAGACATCACAGGTTAGAGTACCTTTTCAAATCTGGCAGAGAGCTCAGCCGTGGGAGAAACCAGCACAGCCCCTGATCTGAACGGTAGCTGTCTTCTCCTTTGGGCAATTTGCTGTGTGTAACTGATCAGCAGGGTGTCTCCTGGAATGATATTTCAGCAGGTAAATGTGTGTCCATGCAAGTTCTCAGCACTCATGTCACAGCAGAGAGCATTTGCTGACTTCAGGTACTTGGATCCAGTCTTCAGAGGCTTAGTTTCCATTATTCTAGATTCTAGAATCTAGAATATGGTCCCGGTATTGGGTATCTTCTAGAAGTATCTCAGATGATTCTAACATGCATCTAGGGTTGAGAACTCTTTGTTTATAGCCTCTTCTCCCTTAAGTGGGTGAATGCATGACTTATTAATCTTCTCCAGGTAAGCTGTTACTTTTTCTTTTTTTTTGAGACAGAATCTCTCTCTGTCACCAAGGCTGGATTGCAGTGGCACAATCTTGGCTCACTGCAACCTCTGCCTGCTTGCTGGGTTCAAGCAATTCTCCTGCCTCAGCCTCCCAAATAGCTGGGACTACAGATGCACACCACCACACCAGGCTAATATTTGCATTTTTAGTAGAGACAGGATTTCACCATATTGGCCAGGCTCGTCTCAAACTCCTGACCTTATGATCCGCCCCCCTCAGCCTCCCAAAGTGCTGGGATGACAAGTGTGAGCCACTGTGCCCAGTCTTAATACTGCACCTGGACATCACAAAGGAATAAATCCCTAATGGTGAACTATAGGGAAAGTGAAAGTGGTATATTGGACAGAGTAGTGATGGTTTGCTTATCTCTTAAGTGGCATAAGTTCCCCTGCAACTCACGATGCAAGCCCTTGTTGCCATAATTTGCATTCCTGCCAATCTTTAGAAGGCATGTCCCCTGCTAGGGAGGGATTAGACTGTGTTTTTTCCTTTTCTTCACTGGGAGGAGTTCTCAGGTACATGGACAGACAATCTCCTTGAATTCATTGAGAGTAGCCTTTTGGAAAGGTGGGGTAAAGGCAAGCAGCCCAATTGTCAAGAAAAGAAGCAACTAAGCCAGACTTGGTGCTCAGCATGGGGAGGGAGGAGGAGAGCGGGTCTGTGAGGGTGGGTGAGGGAACTGGCCAGCCTGGGGATCATGGAGCCACATTCCAATTCTGGAGAAGCCAAGTGCTTAGATGGCAGGGTGGATCCATGGGAACTTGAGCATCTCCTGATGGGCCTAAGATGGATGCTTCTCCTGCTTTGCTTTCTTCTGCATGGAGGCTGAGAAAAGGTCTCTGGTCCTGCTTTGACTGCTTCATCTTTGAGGTCTTATTCTCAGGGTCTGGTGGCTGTGAATCTTTGCTTCTGTTTCCTGATCTTGCTGAGAGCACTCTCTCATGCATTCTCTCTCTTCTCCCCCAACCCGCTCCCGCAACCTGTGATTGGAAATCAGGACCATGCATCACCTCCTGGGGCCTGCAAAGGGTCTGCAGTGAGCTGCAAGGAAGCTTTAGGGAACTGGGGGTGCCTGGATTTAAGGGGATGGTCCTTGGGCTGATGGGCCCCAGAAGACATACTTGCTTTTTGTCTTTTCAGCAAGCTGGGTGCTAGAGAATGTCCAGAAGCAAGAAGACATGGTCCCTACACTTATGACCCTGTGGTCCAGTTTCCCTTCCCTATGGGGATTCTTTCCAGTTCCTTGGGCACCCCAGGTTCCCGTTGGGGCATTCTCACCCGTGATTCCCCCCACTGGAACACTTTCTCCTCTGCCTTTCTCTTGGCTGAGTTTCCTTCATTCCCTTCTCACCTTGACACACCCCAGCCTGGGGACACGCCCTGAGGGCTCTAGCTAAGCACCAACCCCCTCCCGACCCAGTGCCTCACTTTCCCTTTCTCTGTACACTGCGTGTTCCTTCATGACACACATTCCATTTGTTATCTATTTACGTGTGTGTTTCCTTTTCTAGGATCTATTTACGTGTGTGTTTCCTTCTCTTGGGTCTGTTTCCCCTGCTGGACTGGAAGCTCCAAGAGGGCAGGACCCACATCTGTCCCATACCCTGTTGAGTCCTTAGTATCTAGCACAGGGCTTACATAAAACAAGCCCTCAGGAGATAATTATAATATTAAATAAACGGATGAATAGTTAGAACCACTCAAGAAAAATTCAAAGATTAAAATGCTATAATGCTGAAAGATTGAGAATTTATAGCTGTGGGGAGGCGGAGAGAGTTCCGCTTATATATAGGGGCACCAAATATCACAAACCAATGCTAACAGGAGAAAATAACAGAAATCTAGTGTGTGTGTGTGTGTGTGTGTGTGTAAGTGTGTGAGTGTGAGCGTGTGTGTGTCTTATACTGAGCAGTGTATTGGGTCACTACTTTACAAACATCAACAAACGAACTTCATTTTAAGTGTTAATTATCCCCATTTTAGAGATGGAGAAGTTGAGGCTCAGAATCGTTAAGTAACTTGACCCAGGTCACACGACTAGTAGTGGGAGCATTACCTGGGCAGTCCTGGAGAAATAGCTGAGACAGCAGAACAGCTGCAAGAGCTCATTATTTTCTTAAGCAGAAGATAGCTGAGAAAACTTAATATTGTTTCTGAAACAGTTTCTTTCAGCCTCTTTGTCTCTGGGTGTGCTAGCTTACAAGGACTGCAGATGGCCCGGGAGCTTCAGGACCCCTGGCCAATTATCAGAGGAAGATAAGGCCTGCTCAAAATCGGAGCAAACCGGAACCAGTTACTCCTCTTTACCTTTAGATCATTAACATATCATTATAATCCGAAAATCCCCCCGCCCATAGAAGAAAATTGCTGTCGTTTTCTGAACATGAGTCATAAGAAGGGACATGTTAATGATTTGTGCCTGTGCATCTAAAGTTCCTTCTTCCACAAACTTATAAACCTCCCCCACCTTATATCTAACTCCTTAAAATCCCCCCAGCTTCCCACGGCATGGGGAGGAGGAGGCGTCTTGGGAGCAAGAGCTCACTCTTTCTCTTTTTCTGGCCAAAGAGTAAATCCTGCTTGCCTTTCCTTACCACCAGCTGGGTGTTCTTTCTTTCCGGTAGATACAAAGTAGGGAAAGAACTGAGTCTACCAGTGACAGAAGGGCTGTTATTTGAATTCTGCTTGTTCTCTGAATCCAGAGTCCATGCTCTTAACTATAAAACAATTTAGAAATCAAAGGCAGAATAACGGATGCCAGAGAAGTGGCTCTCATCCCTTGGGGCCATTTTTGGTTGTTTTGTTACCAGCAGTGGGGACCAGAGATGCCACGCGTGTGGGACCGCTGGAGAGAGCCTGAGGATGCCAGAGAGGCTCCCCACGTCCTGGGGCAGTGAGCAGAAGGGGATGGAAGAAGTGGAAGAGGGTGGAGATAGTGGAAGGGACTGCAGACTCTCTATGCAGTGATGACTATGTAAGTAAAGACAGTGTAAGGATTATACTCTGGAAGCTTCGGAGCCAGGCTTTCTGAAATAGACCAGACACTTTAGTGGTGCAAGTGATACAGGAAGCTGCAGAGGTCTCGAGTTCTGCCTCCAAAGAGCATCAGATTGAAACCAGTGGAATAGAGAATGTGAGGGAGCTGGGCGGGACCCTGCAGAAGCGCAGGCCTGGAAGTAGGTGTTGGACATCGGCGACATCTCTGCTCAGGGTCGAGGTGAATAGCTCGGGGGTTCTGTAGTAGGACTGACAGTCCAGTGGATAGAGTCGGGACCTGGACAGAGCATCCATCTTGGAGCTCAGTCATTCATTCATTCACCACGTATCTCTTGAGCATGTACTGCATGCCCTGCGCTGCTGTGGATGTGTGTGTAGAGCACTGAGCAAGGGAGATGCATCCCTGCCCTCACGCAGCCAACATTCTGGTGGGGAAGGGGACAATTGCATGAACACAAATGAGATCATGCTATGGAGAAATAAGTCATGGCGATGTGATAGAGAAGGACTGGGGTGGGATGGAGGGAGACGCTGGGAAGCCACTTTGGTGGGAAGTCAGGGAAGGCTTCTCTTCAGAGGTGACATTTGAGCTAAGGCAGGCATAAGATAAGATATCTTTAGCTATAGATATAAATATAGATAGAGCCAGAGATATACTTAGTCAGCAATGAGACCATACATGGGGCACACAAACAGCAGTCCGGCCAGTGGAACAGACTTGGCAAACTCCCTGAGGTTAAAATAAACTTGGTGTGCAAAGGACAAAGAGAAGAACACCCTCTCTAGAGCATATGTGGGTGTGAGGACAGCCTAGGGGACCACGTCCTGCAGAGGCTTGCAATTCCAAGTGCAATGGGAGGGTTTTAAACACAGGTGTAAGAAGACCTGATTTATCACTTTTTTTTGGGTAGAGACAGGAATCTCACTATGTTACCCAGGGTGGTCCCAAACTCTTGGGCTCAAGTGATCTTCCAGCCTGGGCCTCCCAAAGTGCTGAGATGACAGGCGTAAGCCACTGTGTCCAGCCTGATGTATAATTTTTAAAAATCACTTGGGGCTGGGTGTGGTGGCTCACACCTGTAATCCCAGCTTTTTGGGAGGCCAAGGCAGGTGGATCACTCGAGGTCGGGAGTTTGAGACCAGCCTGGCCAACATGGTGAAACTCCACCTCTACTAAAAATACAAAAATTAGTCGGGCATGGTGGCACATGTCTGTAGTTCCAGCTACTCAGGAGGCTGAGGCATGAGAATCGCTTAAACCTGGGAGGTGGAGGTTTCTGTGAACTGAGATTGCACCTTTGCACTCCAGCCTGGGCCACAGAGCGAGACTCCGTCTCAAAAAAAAAAAATCACTCAGTTGCCTTGTGGAGAATGGACTGAGGTGGGTGAGAGAGTAGAAGCAGGGAGACTGACAGGAGGCTTTTGGGAGGATCTCCCAAGTGTCTTGGCTGAGTGTCACCGGCTTGGTGGTGGCAGTGGTCATCAGAAGTGAGCCAATTCAGGATGTGTTATCAGTGGAGCTGCCAGCTGTTCTGGGATCCTTCCCCTCTAGGGAGGCTCTTATTAGCAGGACCATCTCCAAAGGGTCCCTAAAGGTAACGGCCTCCCCTTCTATGCCCGCCTCTCTGCAGGCCCTGGTAGCATCCAGAGTTAGCAGTGCCACCTTTGTCTTCAGTGTGCGCTGGTGTTTGTGATTAAATCGATCTGCACATAATTGATGTTGCTTCTCGCCAACCTGCAAACTGAACCCATATCACTGAGGCTGCACTGCTCCCCACAGCGCAACTACTCAACAAAACCCTCCTCTTTTCTCTCTCCCAGACCAACAGTGGGGAAAAATACAGCACCCTGTAACAACAGCAATGTTCTTGGCCCCTGTAATTCTTAGGATTTCGAAAGAGTGTCAGCCAGGGTTTCAAGACAGCACATATTCCCAGAGTATAGCCCTGGCTTTGAGATAGTGCAGGCATTATCCTATTCAAATCACAAACAAATAAATCATCACTCCTCACCATCTCCAGATAGTCACAATGGAAATTAGAAGAGCTTGCATATTCACTGTAGTCGGGTTCTGTCAAATTGGAAATGCTTATGATAATCGTGACGCAGCATAGATGCAAAGTTGTGGCATGTTAAATAACCAATTATGAGATTTTAAAAGGAGAAGTTTGTTTGGTTCTGAGAGACAGATTCTCGCCAGTGGAAGTTGCTTTTGCCTTTGCATAATATGGATGTAATTTAAAGTATCCCTGGGTGTTCTCCTTGTGCTATTTATTTAAGGTATTTATACAAGAGTAAACTCTATCGAGATGAGGCAGTGCAGCTTGAGGAGGGCTCCGATAGAGCCAGAATGATATTGATTACAATTGCAGAAGATTGTGGTGTCAGGTCACCTTCCCACCATTGATTGCTGATTGCTCTGTAACGCACGCCCCCTCCCTGCTGCCAGTCACAGACACATTAATTGTGAGGACAAATTTAATCATTGCTCACTTGGAGTACTGTTGCGATTCCAAGCCATTTTTCACACACAGTAAACTTGTGGGCAGGATGTAGAAAGAGAATTGTGAGAGCAGCATGCTACGGCAGAGAGACACAACAGATTTCCATCCTTTAATGAATAGAGCTGGAAGGATAGTTAATTCTCTCTGATTAAGCTATGACTGTGTTTGAGTATTGGGCTGGGAAGAAAAATGCGGGATTGACTCTTCACTGCTAGGAAAATTCTCCTGTTAAGATCAGCTGACTTCTACCCTCTAGGCGGTGATAGCAGAAAATAAGACAGCCTTGCAGGTGATCTACCTGCCTCCTTAACCAGGACTAATAACAGCAGGAGCCAGGCCAGCAATTACCACTGTGGTTGCTGTTAATTTGTTGAGGAACACACACATGCATGCACACACACACACACACACACACACACACAACAAAACACTTTTGGATTGCAAAGGTTTTAATCTTGCCAATACAGTTAGCTAATTCAATCCTTAACTAACTTTGCAAAGTAGGATTTAAATCCTGACCAGTCCAAGTTTTCTTACTGTAATGGAAACAACATCAATGTCATGTTGTAAGCAGGTCATCCATTTTTGTATAAATATTTTGGTGTTAGGTCCGGGGGAATTTAGGAGTGAACAAGATGATTAGGATCCCTGCCTTCACAGAGTTTATATTCTAGAAAGAGCAGTGGTTTTCAAGTTTTAGCCTGTTTCAGAATTACCTGCAGGGCTTGTTAAAAATCCCAGTTTCTGGGTTCCGCCCCTTGAGTTTCTGATTCAATAGATCTAGAGTAGGACTCAGGACTTTACGTTTCTAAAATGTTTCTAGGTGCTACTGATGCTGCTGGCCCAGGGAAGCCCACTTTGAGAATGAATACTCTAGTTTGGACAGTGGGTTTCAAATCTGGTTGCACATTAGAATTACCTTTGGAAAGCTTTTGAAAAATACCAATTTCTGGAGGCATTTACTTAGGTCTGTGCTAGGGTCTGAGCATTCATGTCTTTTGTAAAAGAGCACTCTATTGAACGGCAGGGTTCAAGAGCACATTTCTTAATCTAAAAATCAGGAATAGAGGACAGAGGCATTTAGCATAGGAGCTAAGAGTCTGACAGCTGTCGTTTGGCGCTCCAGTTCCATTCCTAGCCCTGGCAATTTCCTTGTTCTTCCTACACCTCCGTGTCCTCATCTGTAACAGTAAGAATGTCCAACTCATAAGCTGTTGTAAAGATCAAGTGAAGTAATATATATGCCTGGCATAGAGCAAGCCCTCCGTACATGCTTGCTTTTAGTATTGTTTTTAGAGTGGTGTACACAGCAGCGCTTTGCCAATTTCAATTTAATTGCTTGGTATATTTCCAGCTAAATTCCTTGCCTGTTAAGATACCAGCAGAGGTTTTCTCTATTTATCTTTCTTAGACCTGCCATTTGCCCTGATAAGGAATCCTGCCTGGAGGAATCCCTGCCACTTTCCTTCTCTTTCTTTATGCAAACACCATATATAATCAGGTCGGCAGACTCCTGCAACAGCCCCACCTTCTTAGCAAAAGTGCCTTGTTTGCAGCTGTGGAAACATTCGTCATCCAGTGTAACTAAGCAAAACACCCCACCCTGGGACGTATCCGATACACACACTGGTGGTGCAGTGCCAGGAGTGAAAATGGTACCCGAGAATAATTCCCCAAATGAGCCATGGGCACGTAGTGAAAGCCACTGGATGCCAGAGGACCCATTTTCAAAACTGTGACTGGCAGCGAAGTTCACTCCTCTCTCCATAGCTTTTATAACCTTTCATGACCTTCTGTGGTTTGTGCTGTGTGAGTTTTTAAAAAGTCATTCATCTGGGGGTTGTAAGGGAGTCGGGGTGGGAGTGTCTGGGTGTTGGGATTGACAGGACACTGGGGGAAAGGGGTTGTGCGTCTGTGCCCATGAAGTTGGCACACAAGCCAAGGCAGGGACCCTGGCGGGTGCGGGGAGGTGATTTGGGGCGAGTTCAGGGTTCAAGAGGGAGGGGCAGGGAAGAGAATGTGCTCTCTTGAATTAGCCTTGTTGGATCGCACATAAGTTAAATATATACATGGCAACAGCCTGGACGAGGAATCCAGGCGAGTCTGGGGGTGCTTACAAGGACCAGGTGTCCAGAAGCTCTCATAACACAGATCGACTTGCCTTTGCCTCGGGTTATCTGGGAGACAGGACACCCTCCTTGTGGGTTATCCACTGACTGAGGTCATTTAGCCTAGTGGTGAAGAATGCTGGCTCCAGGGTCAGAAACGACTCTGGGCTTGAGTCACTGCCTCCTCTGGATAGGTTGTGTGCCCTTGGGTAAGTGCTTTACCTAGTTGCGTTTGTTTCATTTGTAAAATGGGTACACTGTAATAGTTGGACGGGGTTGTCACAGGGAGTCAGTGAGATTATGTTTGTAAGGTACTTCATGTCCTGCCTGGTACTTGATAACTACGACGCTTCATCCATTCCACAGCAATTTGTTTGTTGAGTGTGGCTCAACAAGTATGTGTCTATCCCTGCTCTGGGACTTGGACACACAGTTATGTATAAAGGCGGGCAAGACTTCTGCCTCAGAAAACTTGCATTCTGGTATGGAGAGGCTGCATACACAACATCATAAATAAGTAGGGAAAAAAGATAGCGCTAAACGCTCTGCTGATCATCAAAATTGGGTGCTGTCAAAGGGAAGGATGAGACCCGTTTTACACTGGGTGGCAAGACAAGGGGAGGGGACATGGAAGCTGAGCTTCGCATCATCAAGAGGCAGCTATGCAAGTACGTGGACCAATGGTGTTCCAGGCAGGGGGACCGCAGTATGGAGAGGCCTGGAGTCTGGAGTGTGGAGGGGCAGAAGGCAGCCAGAGTGGCTGCCACAGAGGCGCCTAGGGGAAGACTGGAGGGATGTGAAATGATGGGAAGAGGTAGGAACCTGCTGGCGTAGGACCCCATGGGCTCTGGGAAGAGCACTGGACGCTCTTTCGGGCGCAGTGGGAAGCCATGGGAGAGTTTGAGCAGGGAACAAGGGAGAGCCTGCCTTGGTTTGATTTCTACTTTTTTAATTCAATTTTTAATTTTGAGTAATTTTAGATTCACATGCAGTTGTGAAGAATAATACAGAGAGACTTTGTGTACCCCTTACCCAGTTCCCCCCAATGGCAATATCTTGCAACTAAGTCTAACAACGATACTTGCAACTATAGTATAACATCGCAACTAAGATATTGACATTGATACAGTCAGGATACAGAACATTCCTATCACAACCGGGGTCCCTCGTGTTGTCTCTTATTTCCACACCCAATTCCTTTCTCCTTTCCCCCTCCCCCAACCTCTGACAATGAATCTGCTCTCCATTTTTATAGTTTTGTCATTTAAAATTTATTTATTTGTTTGTTTATTTATTTTTATTTCAATAGATTTTTAGTTTTACCATTTTAAGATGATCCCTGGGGCTACTGTAGGACAGTGGATTGCAGGGGTGGGAGTGGAAGGCGGACTCCAGGGAGAGGGATCCTGTTACCCTCAGAGCGAGGACCTGCTGGCAGCTTGGGCTACCCCTGTTGACTTCTCCTTTCAGCCCACCCTCACTTAAGGGGAGAAGCAGAGAGCAAAGCATCCCATTCAATCCCCCATCACTGGACTCCTTATCACTGTACTTCCTCCTGCTTCAGTGAAATGAGCTGAGATGCAGCTGGAGGGAAGACCCTCCTGTTCACAGGCACCCAAAGCCCCCGCTTTCCTTCAGGGAAACAGGACATCAGCCTCGAACTGCCCAGCCTAGGAAGCAGCTTCCTGGACAAGCAGGTTTGCTTGCGGATGGTGCTGGGGCTGGTTTCCAGGGGTTTTTCTGGATCACTTCCGCTCTTGGAAGCAAGAACATCACCAACATGTGTAGGAAACATGCATGCTCTGCCCGATGCCCAGATGCCTGGATGATGTTAGAAAGTTGCTTAATTTTTCTCCCCCCATCTTGCTAGGTCCATCTGCTTTGGATACCAGAGAAGCTCAAGCCCAAATGTCTGACTGGCTCTGCCCTCAGCCCTCTGGCCCTCTTGCAGGCTGAGGTCTCTTTGAACGCCTTTGGGATAGACAGGATTTGGGAAGACATGAGGAGGAAGTGTGGCCATGGGGAAAGCATCTCTTGTCCAAAACGGGTGGCGCAAAACTCCCTTGGCAGCTTGTCAGGTCCGGGTTTATCAAACTGGGCTTCTGGGAGCCCCCACTCCCCAGCCTATCTCATGTAACCGGAGAATTTGATCTTCCATTAAAATAAATTTCTGCTCCTCATCTGGTCTCCTACATAAGCACCCCCTCCCGCAGTTTGAAAAAAAAACCACTCCCCAGTCTGCGCTTTGTTGAGTCAATCTTTGTATTTCTTCCATTTTTATAGCTGACCATTTTGTACGTGAACTAAGTACTAAACAAGCATTATTATCGCTTTGTGCACAGTGCACCAGAGGCATAAATCCCACATTAACCTCATCCTAAAGAGCGGCTGAATGCATTTTAATAAATGTCCCAAATGGTTTCAATATCTAGTAGCCAAACGGAATAAAAAATGCACACACATTATAGGATGTTATGAACCTTTCTATCAAAAGTAATAATAAACAGACTGCTTGTTGGGCCGGGCGATTGGGTTACATTTTTAAACAGTATATTGAGAGACAAATCAAAGTAGAGCTGAGATGATTATGTGATATGATCACCAGGGAGGCCCAGCAATTTCCAGGGGTTTGCTGTGAGCAGGTAGACATCTCTCTTGCCTCTTGATACAATTTCATTCTAAGCCCTCATTCTACATGGTACCAAGAGAAACGAGCAAATTAAGAAATCTTTGCTGCACTCAGATATTTAATATAAGCAGCCGGATAAAGGCAAAGGTGCACGTCATTTGTCAGCTGAATAAAAATTCTGATGAGGTATTTTCCTGACGCTGTGCCAGGCACCATTAGGAAAGCATTTTATTTTCATGTGTCAGTGACGGCATGCTGTTGAGGCCAAACTTGATCAGCCTACAAGGTGTTACTTGAAGTCAGGCACAGCATGACCTCCTATTTTGGGCAGCACGTCAGAGAGACTGCCACCAGTGTGTGTTTTCATCTCCTAGATGGGATTTCCACTCTGAGAGTTTCAGAAGTTAATTAGCCATTTCAGTTATCAACCCAGAGTAGACTTTAAAAAAAAACCAAAAAACACACACAAAAATAACGTGCCAGTGGCCATTTTGGATGTGCAGATGTTTTGGTCTGGGCACATCTGTAGGCAATCACTCTGTGTTCTGGGCAGGAACGGTGTTTTATTATGGGATTATATGTGTAATCTTGGATAAATAGTAGAAATTGGAGGAGTTCAGTTGGAAGACTTGTTTTCTCTCCCAGAGAGCAGTGTAAATAGCAAACCAGAAACCATTCGCTCATTATTGAAGCAATAATCTAACTTGCCAGTCTTTTCCCTTATGGCTGAACGTCGGAGGTCAGTGTAAAACTCTTGGCAAGTGAGAGGCTGTCGGGTGTCAAGTCAGGAACAGGGGCCAATGACTCGGGCTTCTGCTGGGTTCCAGCAACAGCCATTGACGCAGTTGCCCACCCTGCCACCCCCTCATTGTGGGGGAAGCAGTTGCTGGTATTTGGTACCTGGCCCCCAGGGAATCTGAACTGTGACTCAGTACCTCTTTGCATTTTTGGAGGGCAGCTGTCTCACTAAGCCCAGCCAAATGTCTTCCCCACCAAGCGCAAGGAATGTTGAAAAGTGGAGGTAGTGTGGAGGCAGCCCCGGGTGATACTGATACTTTACCCCAATTCTGCTAATACATATAATGATGTTACCCAGTTTTGTTTTTCATTTCCAAAACAGATGTACCAAATCCCTGTAAACTGATCTACAGTAATGCACTTAATTTTAATCTTCAATGTTAAAAGTAAAAACGGATCACTTAAAGCAGAAACATGTGTCACTTCACCCTCAGTTGGCAGAGGATGCAGCCTACCCTCTGTGCCTACAGCCTACCCCCGGCACCACTGAGTGCTCTGTCTCTGCCGCTGGCCTTCTCTGGATTTTGTCCTCCTTCTGACTTCTGCTCCTCCTTCACCATCGGGCTCTTCTCTCTTGGAGTCTCCTAGCCACCCAGTGTCCTCTCTGATGCCTGTTTCTTGCCTTGAATAGTTCCCAGTGCTACTCAGCTTGTGCTTTGAGCTTCAGTGAGTGAACTCTGCAAAGCACATATCCAGTGTGGTTTGGAAAGTTAGAAAGACATGTCATCGGAGTGTTGGATTGCGGACAGCCATTGTACGAGGCAATGGAAAGGGAGTGCTCCCTGACCAAGACATTGACTAAATATTAAACCAAACGGTGTGATAATGACCACACATCTTTATTCATGAATAAGGACTGGGGTACAGCTTCTGGATTTTTATTTCTAGAAAATGCATTGTAGCTCTTTTTTTTTGTTTGTTTCTTTGTTTTTTGAGATAGAGACTCGCCCTGTCGCTCAGGCTGGAGTGCGATAGTGTGATCTTGGCTCACTGCAACCTCCGCCTCCTGGTTCAAGCCATTCTCCTGTCTCAGACTCCTGAGTACCTGGGGTTACAGGCGTGTGCCACCACACCTGGCTAATTTTTTTGAATGTTTAGTAGAGACAGGGTTTCACCGTGTTGGCTAGGTTGGTCTTGAACTCCTGATCTCAGGTGATCTGCCCACCTTGACCTCCTGAAGTGCTGGGATTACAGGATTAAGCTACCATGCCTGGCCACATTGTAGCTTTTTGATAGTGAGGCCAGTGCTACCCAGAGGCTCAACATTGGTGGCAATTAAGAAAGTCAACCTAGACACAATGAGGGATTCTTTGGGGTATAAAAAATAGAGGCAAATGCTAGTGATATGTCAGAGCGGCTTGAAATGGTAAGATGCAGGGTCACCATTTTTCTTCTGGTATAGATCTCAGACCTCCAGACTTTGCTCATCTGCTGAGTGTGCCATGTGGTGACAGGTTTTTTTTCTGAATAGTTCTTGGTGGCAGTCACTGAGTGGCATGAAACTGCTGAAACTTGCATTCTTTGACCTTGAGGTTTGGAAGACTCAAAGGCAAATGGACATCTTTTGCACTAGAGTTGGTTGGGAGAGGGGGTGGACGGAACAGACTGTCATTGACCCTCCTGGGGTTGACCTCTTAGGAACAGGTGCCTGGAGACATCCTGTAGGTGAATAAGCCCAGGGAGTAGGAAGGGCTTATTAACAGGGACAAGACCAAGTGTGGAGACCAGAGAGAGCAGGTGCAGTGGGGGACCTGGCCACCGCTGGTAGTCCTGGGGTACTCAGTGTTAGGTGGGCAGGAGATGAGGCTGGGGGAGATAGCAGGGGCCAGGTCACAAAGGGTCTGTGCTAGGCAGTTTTAGACTTTAGCTTGAGGTCAGGGAAGCCTCTGAAGGGACTGATGTAATTGACCTGTGACTTAGATTCTTTGACAGCTTTGTGGGCAGAACTTCAGTTCAGTTCAGGAACAGAGATGGAGGAAGAGATGTTGGCTGGTCCCTTCCAGTTCTGACATTCTGCCTTTTGCTCACCTGTGAGGATTTATGGTACTGCCAGGGCATCACATCCTGACTCAGTTTCCCCTTTGATTCCTTGTCTTCCAATTCCATCCCTACTTTTCTACCTGATTTTGCATCCAAGATTCAGATAACTCGCTTCCCCTTCTTGGATCCTGAATTCCTCATTTGGCCAAAATGAGAGTACACTCTTTCCTTTAAGAACTGAATCCCATCAAGGGAAACTGCAAAGGTTGGTGCTAGACAAGGCTGGTAACAGCAGAGTCCCCTGGAGGGTGGGAGAAAACACAGATTTCTGGGCCCCACCCCCAGAATTTTGGATTCAGTGGTCTAGGGGTGAGCCTGAGAATGTAAATTTCTAACAAGCCCTCAGGTGTTTTTGATGTTGCTGGTCCAGGGACCATACATTGAGTAGCAGTGACCAGACTCTTGGTGCCTTAGGTTCCTCTTTGCTTGGTGGGTTTGGGAACCTGCAGAGGGGTGGCCAGATGTCCCTGGATGGCATAAGTGGAGATATTTTCCCAAGGGAGCTTCAGAAATTAAATGTAGAGGATATGTCCTGTGAGCCAGGCTCCAGCGAGCCTGTGTACTGCTCCTGGGGGCAGACTTATATCTGCTCTAACCTTACACGGAGGGCCCACTTATTCATCCAAGAACAACACGGTGAACAAGAAATTCAATTTGGCGGGGGCACTGTCTGTTTAAGCATACTTTCTCTTAATTTAATCACCCATGCGAGAGTCTTCCAGACATGTGAATGTATGTTTTTAGAAATTTGGCTTATTTTCTCAGATATTTTCATTCTTGAACATCTGGTGGGGATGGAGGGCAAGAGGTGGAGAGAGCTGAAGTCAGCTGGAGATTATTCGAGTAGAGTTTGGAATGCAGATGGAAGGGCGTTTGACACCTAGAGCTGTGGGGAAGACAGATGTTCTGGAGCCAGGCCCACCTGGTTGGAATTCTAGCTCTGCCACTCATGGGTGTGTGGCCCTGATCAAGTCACCTGACCACTCTGACCCTCAGTTTTCTCATCTGGAACATTCTGTTCTCTCATTCCTCTGCTCACGGGTTCTTTCATTCCATCAACACTCTTGGTGAGGCTACTTGGACCAGGTTGTGTTTTAGGCATTAGGGACAGACCATGAGTGAGATGAAAGGAGTCCCAGACCCAGCCTGGTGGAGGTGACAGTGATGAAGAAGTCACATGCTGGTGACAACTGCTGTGAACCGGCAACCGGCACCATAGAAGGGACTGATGGGCAGCTGTACCTTACCTGAATTTGGGGAGCTGTAAGGAAGGCCGCTGGGATGGAGGGATGGCCCAGTTTATCCTGGGTAGAGCCCATTCCTGGGAACAGCAAGATAAAATGGAAAATGTCATTTAGCCTGGAGAAAAATGGACTCTCTCTCTTGGCCTCCCAATGATGGTCTGATCCAACCCACATCCCCTGCAACCATGTTTCTGTCTGTTCAGAAGAAAAGGGATGAAAAGGACTTTTCTGCAGTCAGGCAGACCCGTGTCAACCGCGGGGTGATCTCAGGTAGATTGCATGGCTTCTCTCAGTCTCGGTTTTCTTGTCAGGCAAAGAGACAGATGAGATGAATGCAGTAATTATAATCACCTGTGTTGGGCACTTCCTATGTGCCTGTCACTGATTTACATGCATCACCTCATTTAATCTTTGAAACAGGCTGGGCGCTGTGACTCACACCTGTAATCCCAGCACTTTGGGAGGCCAAGGCAGGTGGATCACTTGAGGTCAGGAGTTCAAGACCAGCATGGTCAACATGGTGAAACCCCATCTACTAAAAATACAAAAATTAGCTGGGTGTGGTGGCAGGTGCTTGTAATCCCAGCTACTCAGGAGGCTGAGGCAAGAGAATTGCTTGAACCCTTGAACCTGGGAGGTGGAGGTTGCAGTGAGCTGATATGGCACCACTGTACTCCAGCCTGGGCAACAGAGTGAGTCTCTGTCTTAAAAAAAAAATCTTTGAAACAACCCCTATGAGATTGGCACTATTCTCTAGGGATGAGACTGGGGCAAGGTAAGGGAGACATTTGCTCCATGCACAAAATCTGAAAGGGTACCCCAAAAGTAATAATGAAGACAGTATTTCATTGTAATTTTAAAAATGAAAGGTAATGCAAAAAATTCATGTTGAATAGATTGTCAACATTTAAAATAAAGACACCATCCCTCCCTGTACTTGCAAGGATCTGGTCTCACTCATTTTACCTTAATCTGGCCCCGGCATCACCCCTAATTTGCAGCTGGAGAAATTAAGGCTCGGAGGCTTCCTTCCTTCTGCCTTGTACCTCAGGTCCTGCTAACTGTGGCGACAAGGCAGGCTGCCTTCCTCCTCCTCACGATGTCACTCTGAAGGCCTCTGTTCACCACCCCCTCACAGGAGGGACAGGAAAAGGGACAGTAAAGAGCACGTAAGTGGGGGCAGCTGGCCATTTCTGTTGTGACCATCGTTACTGTTTAACATGCATTAAGAACCTGCAGTGTACTTTGAAATTGAAAAGTACCAGGAAGCGTCCTGGTAAACTTAGCTCTGTAGTTTTTGGGGGCACCTGGCTGTACTTCAGAGAGAAATCAGATAAAGCAAAGACAAGACCATTGTCCATGACCCCAGATGGGAAGCAAAGAGAGAACTGGACATCAGAAGAGAACACGTGGGTACTTGAAAGAGATTGCCCGGCAGTTGGAAAGAGAGGCACATCATGTTTTTCCTTTCTTAAAAATGATTTTCACAAACTTTAGTGCATTGTCTGTTCATGACAAGATAGATATGATGGTTTCCATCTTACTACTGAGAAAACTTAAGCAGAGAGAAGATGTGGAATTAACCTACAGTAACACGGCTGGTTTTCCTTTGGGGAATGGAGAAGACTAGAGTGCAGGTCCTCTGCTTTCATTCCTGCCCACTTTCTAATATTTCCATTTCATCTGCTGCACAGACAATTAAACTCATTATGCAAAGCTTGTTTGTATGAAACTCACAAACGTGGCACTAAATTCATTACATCTTTGAGTTGGAAGGAAGCAGTGGTTATCTCATCCAAAATCTATGGGCCACAAGCACACTCACTGTCCCCTTCCTATGCAAGTGATTCTTTGAGCCAATGTTCTGGACTTCATACTCAAAACCAGTTAAATTTCACTGTACTTCTGCCAAGGTCTTTTTAGATGTCTCTGTTGTCAATTGGTTCTGTAGTAGATCTGGATTATAAAATGGCTTCCAGTGAATCAGGTCTTCCTGTGTCCTTGTCCCTTAAAATGTGATGTTGCTGCTCCTCTCATCAATTGACAGAGTCTGCACCATCCACCTCTTGAGTCTGGGCTGGCCTTGGGGCTTGCTTTATCCCATAGAACATAGCAGAAAATGAGGCTGGATTAAAGAACTCAAGCGCCCATAGACAGATGAATGGATAAACAAAATGTGTGGTATGCATACAGTGGAATATTATCCAGCCATAGAAAGAAAGGACATTCTGGCCGGGCGTGGTGGCTCACGCCTGTAATCTAGGCACTTTGGAGGCCAAGGCGGGCGGATCGCTTGAGGTTGCGAGTTCAAGAAAGAAAGGACATTCTGACATGTGCTACAATATGGATGAATCTCAAAGACATTATGCTAAGAGAAATAAGCAAGTCACAAAATGACACATACTGTATGACTCCATTTTTATGAGGTATTTAGAGTCATCAAATCCATACATAGAAATTAGAGTGGTGGGTGTGAGGGGCTGGGGAAATGGGGAATGGGGAGTTGGTGTTTGATGGGAATAGGGGTTTGATCTGGGAAGATGAAAAATGTCTGGAGATGGATACTGGTGATGGTCGCACAACCATGTGAATAAAGTTAATGCCACTGAGCTGCACACTTAAAAATGGCTAAAGGCCAGGCATGGTGGCTCACGCCTGTGATCTCAGCACTTTGGGAGGCCGATGAGGGCGGATCACAAGGTCAAGAGATCGAGACCATCCTGGCCAACATGGTGAAACCCCATCTCTACTAAAAATACAGAAAAAATAGCGGGGCATGGTGGCACACCCCTGTTGTTCCAGCTACTCTGGAGACTGAGGCAGGAGAATTGCTTGAACCTGGGAGGTGGAGGTTGCAGTGAACTGAGATTGCGCCACTGCACTCCAGCCTGGTGACAGAGCAAAACTCTGTCTCAAAAAAAAAAAGAAAAAAAAAAAAGGTTAAAATGGGGCAGGTGTGGTGGCTCATGTCTGCAATGCCAGCACTTTGAGAGGCCAAGGCAGGAAGATTGCTTGAGCTTAGGAGTTTGAGACCAGCCTGGGCAACATAGGAAGACCTTGTCTCTACAAAAAATAAACAAAATTAGTCCACATCGTGGCACATGCGTATAGTTCCAGCTACTCAGAAGGCTGAGGTGGGAGGATGGCTGCAGTGAGCTGTGATCATGCCATTGCACTCCAGCCTTGGCCACAAAGCAAGACCCTATCTCTAAAACAAACGAACAAACGCACACTAATGGTTAAAATGGTAAATTTGATGTCCTATGTACTTTACCACCAGGCAAGTAAATTTATGGGAAAAAGTGAGGGCAGGCGAGTTTGGAGTACAGGTCTTAAGAGGCCTTGCAGCTTCTGCCCGGGTCCTTGTGAAAGGCTGTCCCAAGACCAGCAGGTAAAGAAGTCCATTTAGACTTCCAGAGGCTGCGGGACCACATGGAAGGCCTGTGTGACTGAGGTCATCTGGGACTTTCCAGCCCAGCTGACCCTCCAGCTGATTCCAGTGGCAGGACCAGTCCAGGCAGAAGCCACAGGAGAATTGCTCAGCCAACCCACAGGACTAGGAGAAATCATGAACCATTGTTTCTAGTCAGTCAGCGTGGCTTTCCTTCCAGTTACCCAGACACTCTTCTCCAGCTCTCTACTGTTGTGTTCATGGATTTCAGGAGGATATATATTATGTTATTCCAACCAATTCCTTCTATTTGATATTTTTTTCTTCTAAACACAAAACAGTATCTTCCCTTTCATTATCACCTCTCAGTCAGGAGTTTGCGTCCTACCAAATTTTAGCGATTCCTGGAGTCAGAAAATAAAACCTAGGCTGGGTGCGGTAGTTCACATGTGTCATCCCAGCACTTTGGGAGTCCGAGGCGTGTGGATCACGAGGTCAGGAGTTCGAGACCAGCCTGGCCAATATGCTAAAACCCTGTCTCTACTAAAAATACAAAAATTAGCTGGGCATGGTGGCTTGCGCCTGTAGTCCCAGCTGCTCAGGAGGCTGAGGCAGGAGAATTGCTTAAACCTGGAGGTGAATGTTGCAGTGAGCCAAGATTGCACCACTGCACTCCAGCCTCAGTGACAGAGCAAGACTCTGTCAAAAATAATAATAATAATAATAATAATAATGTTTCGGAAGAATCTTCAATGACATAAAGAGATGCTCATAATCTGTTGTAAACCAAGGTATCAGTGCATTAGTCCATTCTCACACTGCTATGAGGGAATATACCTGAGACTAGGTCATTTATAAAGAAAAGAGGTTTAATTGACTCACAGTTCTGCATGGTTGGAGAGGCCTCAGAAAACTTACAATCATGGCAGAAGGTACCGCTTCACAGGGCGGCAGGAGAGAGAACGAGTGCACGCAGGGGAAATGCCAGATGCTTATAAAACCATCAGATCTTGTAAGACTCATTCATTATCACGAGAACAGCACGGGGGACCCGCCCCCATAATCCAATCATTTCCCACTGGCTCCCTTCCTTGACACATGGGAATTATGGGGATTATTGGGATTACAATTCAAGATGAGATTTTGAGTGGGAGCACAGCGAAACCATATCAACCAATAAAATAATTGAGTATGCTTTTACTTTTATAAAGACATATTTATATAAAATACATGTTATACCTATGATAGTTATATATATAAATAATACAGAAGGTTTTATGCTAAAACAGTATAAAGAGAACCATTAAGAATGGTTACCTCTGGGGTGAAATCAAGGTTGATTTTAATTTTCTCTCTCTCTCCCCTCTTTTTTTTTTCAGTTTATTCATAGTTTCCAAATATTCTACACTCAACAGCTACTACTTTTGTATTGAGGGGAAAACGCAGTAACGGAGGTAGTGGCATATCCAGTTAAACATACCTATCCATTAATCCCAGCACTTTCTCTAGCTTGAGCCCAGGAGTTCGAGGCTGCAGTGAGCTGTGATTATCCCACTGCACTCCAGCTTGGGTGACTGAGTAGGACCCTGTCTCAAAAAAAAATAAAATAAAATGAAAAATTTAAAGGGCTGGGGTGGTGGCTCACACCTGTAATCCTAGCACTTTGGGAGGCGGAGGCTGGTGGATCACCTGAGGTCAGGAGTTCACAACCAGCCTGGCCAACATGGTGAAGCACTATCTCTACTAAAATTACAAAAAGTAGCCGAGTGTGGTGGTGCATGCCTGTAATCCCAGCTACCTGGGAGGCTGAGGGACAAGAACTGCTTGAACCAGGGAAGTGGAGGTTGCAGTGAGCTGAGATCCTGCGTGACAGGAGCAAAACTCCATCTAAAAAAAAAAAAAAAAAAAGGGCCAGGCATGGTGGTTTACACCTGTAATCCCAGCATTTTGGGAGGATGAGGCAGGCAGATCACTTGAGGTCAGGAGTTTGAGACCAACCTGGCCAACATGGTGAAACCCCATCTCTGCTAAAAATACAAAGATTAGCAGAGTGTGGTGGCAGGTGCCTGTAATCCCAGCTACTTGGGAGGCTGAGGCACGAGAATCCCTTGAACCTGGGAGGTGGAGGTTGCAGTGAGCTGAGATTACTCCATTGGACTTCAGCCTGGGTGACAAAGTGAGACTCTGTCTCAAAAAAAAAAAAAAAAAAAAAAAAAAAATCCAAGAAAAGTAAAAATCACAGGAGATAGGTTTTCAATGTGTATAATTTGGAAGGGGTGAGGCCAGGCACCTGTGTCTCTGCTGTGGGGCAGAAGGGTGAATTACAGATCTGGTCAGAATCACTGAGGGATATTCATTCACTCAGATCCTGGATCTCCTTGTTCAGAGAGCATGGCTCGTGAAATCCAAATGTAGTCTCTACCTGGATGGCCCAAGGCAGCTAGATTAGCACCGTGGCTCACAGAAGCAATCCTGCTTGATTGAAATCCTAGTTTTGCCTGCCACCAGCTTTGGACCCTGGACAAGAAAGGAGACCCCAGTCTTTTGTTTACAGGGAGCTGGGATCAGTCATCCTGCTTGCGCTAGTCCCTCTGTCAGTAGAGCTTCCTGGGCGCTCACGGCTGATGAATTTTTCAAGGAGAAAAGCACTGGAAGTAATTTAAAAACATCCAGTACCAAAGATTGCTGTCTGTATGAGTTAATGCTTCATTCCTTCCTGCCCTTGGTGGGGCCTACTGGAGTTGGCTGTCTGCAACTTCCAGGGTGGAGAAGGACAGTGCCCTTGGAACACACCCATTCAGCCTGATCTCTGTTCTTGAGTCTGTGTCAGATACTGAAACCTCAAATGGCTTCTGGAGGGGTGGAGGCGCTGAGAAATAGCCTATCCACATGGAGAGCCAGAAGGAAAGACAAATGTTTCCTTCTCAGCCACCCAGCCTCCTGTTCTTGATGTTTCCCTAACATATGCTAACATATGCTTTCCTCAAGAACTTCAAAAACATGCTTTTAGCAGCAATGAAAATAGGACCATGCATCCAATTCAAGTCTAAGCTCCATCGTTTCCCTCAAATACCATTACCTCATGTACAGAGGAAAATGTAAATCTGAAATATGCTGGTGATTATAACCTTTCTTCCTGACAGACATTGTAATATAAATGCACATAAATTGAATTTCTTCTTTAAAGAAATTTGAATACCTTTGGAGCATTTTAGCAAATCATCTGCAGCCCTTGTGGCACCACATCAATGATCTGTGGAAAAGTGATCTCTCTGTAGCAGACTTCTGCAATAGAAGGATGGAGCGGGGCTGGGACATGCCAAGAAAAATAGAACGCACTTTATTGATATTCAAAATTTATTTTATTAACCTTGCACAAAAGACAGAGACACGGTGAGCTGGTGCTATCAGGGAAGGAGCTTCACATATTAACTCCCTACGTCCTGCTCATGTCATCCGCCTGCCAGAATGGGGGAAAAAAGGAAGAAGAAGGGTGATTGCAGATTTGTAGTTTTGCTTCGTTTTGACTCTGCTTGCTGGGGCTACATATGGAGGCCTTGTGTTAACTATTGAATCAGAAATGGGAATACCACCGTGTGTTCGTGGGAGGCTGCAGCGCATCAGATAAGAGTTCTTGGGCCCAGATGTCCCTCGAGGGCCAGGGAAAGAATGTCGGAGCAATCTTGTGCTCACCAGCTTGCATTTGGATGAATATACAATGTAGGAGCTAAGATGTTGTCTTAGTTGGAGTTCTTCAGGGAGACAAAATTAATAGTATATAAATATATATAGTATATACATATATACTGTGTATATATAATAGTGTATATATTGTTTATATATTATGTATATATATAGTAGTGTATCTATTATGTATATATACTGTGTATATAAATATATATAGTAGTGCATAAATTGCGTATATATACATAGTATATATAATAATGTGCATATATACACTATTAATTATTAGTGTATATACTATTAGTATACATTTATAACATATATATTATATACAGATATAATATATAATATATACCATAGTATGTTTACACACTTGTTAGTAAATAGATACTATTAGTATATACATATTCTATATATAGTATATATCTATATAATTATATATTTTTATGTTATATATAATATATATTATTTATGTATGTAATTATATGTATATTATATATACTATATATATTAATAGTATATATGTATACATTATATACATAATATATATTATATGTAGTATAGAATATATATGTATTAACACACATATATGCTCATTTTTATATATATGTAAATTTATATATATATAGAACTAACACTAACATGCAGTGCTATTCCCATTTCTGATTCAATAGTTAACACAAGGCCCCCACTTGTAGCCCCAGCAAGCAGAGTCAAACAAAGCAAAACTACAAATCTGCAATCACCCTTCTTCGTATAAATTTATATATACATTTATATGTAAAAATTTATCATAAGGTATTGGCTTCTGCAATTATGGAGGCTGAAAACTCCCATAGTCTGCTAGTGTAAGTGCGAGGCCCAGGAAAGCTGATGTCTAGTTCAAAGGCCTGAGAACCAGGGGAACCAGCGATGTTGATGCCAGTCCAGGAGTCTGAGGGCCTGAGAACCAGGAACGCTGAAAGTGGAAGAAGCAGATGTCTCAGCTCAAGCTGTCAAGCAGAGAGTGAATTCAACCTTCCCCCTCCGCTGTGTCCTATGTAGGCCTTCAGTGCATCAAAGGCCGCCACTGCACATTGGAGAGGGCAATCTGCCTTCCTCAGTTCACCAATTCACTAATCTTTTTCAGCAATACCCTCACAAACATATCTAGAAGTGCTGTGTAGCCAGCTATCTGGGCATCCCATGGCTCAGTCAAGTTGACACATAAAACTCGACCATCACAAACCTCTTCTGCATCTCAGAGGCTGAGTGCAGAGCTCCCTGGGAACTGATTGCCAATCGTCATGGCTAAGCTGGTAGAGTTAAAAATAAAAATAAATTTCCATCACAGATGCAAGAAAAACATGTCCTTGTGCTTTCCATCTGTCTAATTGTGGCAGCTGAGATTAAATAGAGTAATACAGGGGAAAAGAAAAGAAAAGTAAAAATAAATAAATAAATAAATAAAAAGAACATCCAAACTCTTAAAGCCCTGACTTGACCGCTGCACAACCTATGCCTGTAACAAAATTGCATGTGTATCCCATAAATTTATACAAACAAATAAATTTTAAAAAGGGCATCTGGATCTCAACCTTCCAAGCTTCTACAAGCTCTGGCCCTGTGCCTGGGTTCCTCACTCACTTCTGGGTGAGCATCTTTGCCAGTGGCGAGTGCACTGTCCCAATGCTTCTTTGGCTCTGCGCCCAGTGGGTGTCCAAGGACTCTATGGCTGTGACTTGGTTGCTTGATATTGGCCTGGAGTTACCCCCTATCTAGTAATCTCTGGGGTATTAGGAGATAATCTGGATAATTGGCAAATTTCAGCCAGTGGTGATTTTTTTTTTTTTTCTTTGAGACAGAGTCTTGCTCTGTCACCCAGTCTGGAGTGAGGTGGTGCAATTTCTGCTCACTGCAGCCTGGACCTCCCAGTCTCAAGCAATCCTCCCACCTCAGCCTCCCAAGTAGATGGGACTACAGGTGCATGCCACCAGATCTCACTATGTTGCCCCAGCTGGTCTCAAACTCCCAGACTCAAGAGATCCTTCCACCTAGGCCTCCCAAAGTGCTGGGATTATAGGTGTGAGCCACAACACTTGGCCAGAGTTTAAGCTTGAGCGTCCCTCACCCACAAATTTTGGGAGAACCAGAGAACTACAGAGCCCTGCTGTCCTCCAGAAGCAAACGTGGTCCATGCTCCCTCTGGTCACCTGTCCTGAGTGAGCCACCACATCGATAGTGGATGTATCCACTTCTACCATCACCTCCTGACTATAATAAATAATTTACTATAAATAAATATGTTATACATATTTATATATAAATGTATGTATATTTATATTTATGTAATATAAAGTATAATATAATTTATGTTATAATATGCAATATAAAAACACAGAAAGCACTTATAATGGTGCAAAGCACATGTATGAGCTCACTAAGCATTAGCCATCTGATGTGTGCTACCTGTCCCTCTCTTGCTCAATGGAGAATTAATCCCTAGAGGGGCTGATTTTCCTGGGGGTTGTCTGGTCTCATGGTGAAGAGAGAGGACACAGCGGACACCCCCTGTATTCCTAGCTGCTCCCATTTTTCTCACCGCACTTAACTCCAGCACCTAACACGCAGCACTCTGCACTTGTCTAAGATTTGGTCATCTTCCCACAAATGCACTCATTCATTCAGCCAGGGCTAAGATCAGGGTGGGACAAAAAAGGTCAAATTCAAGTAGGCACCAATAAACTATCATCAGTCATCAGCCTACATAAAACTTTAATGCAATAGTTCAAAAAATCAAAATTAATGCCAAAAATCCATACCGATCAAAAGATCAACATTTTAGAAAGACAGCATCCAGTATGGCGGGGATTGGTGAGGAGGAGAGTGGGTGAGTGCAGGTTGGGGAAGCAGCAGTCAGCCACTTGGGCTGGGGGAGATGCTGCTGGGGGAAGGGCAGCCTCCCCCCATTTCCTCTCTAGCCAATCATTGCTATGCCTTCTTTTCCAACTGTTTCATTGAGTTGGAGCTTTATGTTCTTTTATTTTTCATAAATGTTGATGATTTATTTTTGTTTGAAAAACAACAACAACAAATCTAATGAAAAACAAGAACAACAAATTTAAACCATCCAATGTGCTGAGTGAACAGAACAACCACAGACGCTGGTCCCCGCCTCTGACAGTGTCGGTTGCAGTCGCATAATTACTTGTTAGACTGAACTGTGCAGATTTATACGGGGTCAATCTTTCTGCTGGTCTCGGTTCTGCAGGGTCCCATGCCAGGAGCTTGTCAAAGAAGCTCATTTTACTAGAATGCAGAAAACAAAGATGGAGCACACTTGCAGATGTGGAGGCCAATGAACAGTTTCCTTTTATCCACTTCCTACACCTTTAGTTATTTAAAAGCCACATAGCCAGCTGGGTGTGGTGGCTCATCCCTGCAATCCCAGCACTTTGGAAGGCCCAGAAGGGTGGATTGCTTGAGCCCAGGAGTTCCAGACCAGCCTGGGCAACATGGAGAAACCCTATCTTTAATACAAAATACAAAAAATAAAAAAATAAAAAATTAGCCTGGCATGTGGCATGTGCCTATAGTCTCAGCTACCCCAGAGGCTGAGATGGGAGGATTGCTTGAGTCCGGGGGAGGTCGAGGCTGCAGTGAACTCATGATTATGCCACTGCACTCCAAGCTGGGTGACAGAGGGAGACCCTGTTTCAAAAAAATCAACCAATAAAAATAAATAAAAGCCACATTGTCACAAGTGAGGATGGCGGATCTTCTGAACCAGTCCAGACTATTTCTTAGGTTACCTGAGGTCCCACCAAACTCTCCTTTCCTCTGGAACACATAAAAAGATGTTAAATTTTAAAAGCTGCAATTTCCCAGAGCTGTTTATTTGCAGAATCTGGGGACAGTTAACCAATAAGGATTTGCAAAGCTCTTAACTTTAGAAGGTCAGGAAGTCTCTCGTGGGGACTGGTGAGAGACACTGGTCCCAAGGGGGCATGGCAACTTGGAGGCTGAAAACGTGGGCTCTGACGTCAGAAAGCCTCCATGGGAATCCAAGCCCCAAGACTTCCTAGCCATGTAGCCCTGGACTAGTCAGTTAACTTGGCCAATGCTCAGTTTTCTCATCTGTAAGATGGGACTTCTTCACTGGGCTAGCATTTGATGAAAAGAATTGACGTGTGTGAAGCAGTAAGAAGAGTGTATAGTAAGTGCTTAGTAAAAGCTGACTGATACAGAAAGTTCGCAGTGCTGCAGGAAGAATCACATGTTTCTCTTCCTCCAGTTCTACCACTGTCAAGAGTGAACTCTGGGAGACAGGGGCATATTTATTCTCTTCTGCATCCAGCACAGTGTCTCATAGCTGTTGGACATCAAGAAACAAGGTTAATTGTGAAAAGCTGGGATTGGGAGCTGGGAAGTCTGACTTCTGGTCTCAGCTCCGTGGCTTTGGACAACTCCCTTCCTCTCTCTGATGGTGGTGGTAATGATTTTGAAATATATACTTTTATGTGTTTCTAGAAAACAGTAGGTATAATCTTGTCCATCAGAATTCTACACAAGATAAAAGATTATGATCAGGTTGTACTGTGGGCCTTTCATTTCTTCCCAATGTCAAATATTTAAAGAGGTCAGAACATGACCTCCCCATCTCCATTTTGGAGCAGTATTCTAGTCATATTTGAAAGGTTCTGGGTTCAGGTTTCAGAAAAGCTCCTCTTCTGTCTACTCCTGACTCCATCAGACATGATGTCTCAAACTTTTTGGACAGTTGAGGAATCTCCCTGTATTGGCAGCAGTTAGAGGTAATGTAAATAACACCTAACTTTCTGCTTAGGGAATAAAGGATATCTGAAAGCCCATTAACTGCTTTCTCTTGGTCTCTAACATTTTACTGTTTCTTTGTGATCAAAAGCCATCTGGAAGCCTAGTGGCAGAGACAGCTGGCACCCACCAATGTCCACACTCTCCTCCCTTCCCTGGGTACACAGCCACCCTTACAGTCATATGTAGCCATATGACTGAGTTCTGACCAATGGAAGGTGAGCAGAAGTGAATGTGTGCCATGTGTAGACCTCCCATTGCTAATCCTCACTTCTATCCAATGTGCCAGCAGAATGAAAAGGACTCCTTCGACTAGAGAAGGGCTGAGTTTCAACATGAAAGGAACTTAGATGCCTGAGTCACTGCATGGAGGAAAGATGTGCATCAATCAAAAACATCTGTTTTGGATCACGAATTGAAAATAAATGTATATTATGTTAAGCCACTGAAATTGGGAGCTATCGTTTTAAAAGTTAGCCTGCCTCTGACTAATGCAGGATCTAAATATGGCAAACTCTAAGGCAGTGACTTAGCCAAGGCCACACAGTTAGGAATTCAGGCTTCAACAGCTCTTACCATCAAAAGTCTATTAAAGATACTGTCCTCCTGTATGTGAAGTATAATAAGCTCTCCAAAGTTGGCTGACTGGCTGGCTGGCTGGCTGGCTGGATGGATAAATGGACTGATGAATGAATGGGTGAATGGATGAATGGATGAATAGATGGATGGATGGATGGACAGATGGATGAATACATTGATGAATGAATGGGTGAATGGATAGATTGATGGAAGGATATATGGATAGATAGATGAATGGACTGATGAATGAATGGGTGAATGCATACATGAGTGAATGGATGGATGGATGGATGGATGGATGGATAGACTGATGAATGAATGGGTGAATGTATAGATTGATGGAAGGATGGATGGATGGATGGATAGATAGACGTGTGGGCAATGACCCTGTGGTCGCTTATGGACTAAATTGTCATCCGAGAGTATTTGTTTCTCTTGAAAGGCGGGAAGAAGCAATGTGATCAGCCTAGAGTTCTCAGAGAGGTGGGCAATCCTATTCAGGGTTGTGAGGCCTGAGCAAGGGCCTCCCAGAGCACAGAACATCTTGAAATCACTAGGGAAATTAACCACACAGACTCACGGGGATCCTGATTCAGTTCTGCAGAGGCTGCGTAGCTCAAGACAAGAAGACTGAAGACAAACGAGTCCAGACAATGGAGGGTGGATCTTGCTAGATGGGGGCCAACCAAATAAGAATAGGATGTGTTTATAAAAAAAAAAAAAAATAGGGGGCTTAATGCCGGGCAAGGTGGCTCATCCCTGTAATCCCAGTACTTTGGGAAGCTGAGGTGGGCAGATAACTTGGGCCCAGGAATTCAAGACCGGCCTGGACAACATAATGAGACCCCGTCTCTGCAAAGAATAGAAAAATTAGCCAAGAGTGGTGGCATGCAACTGTAGTCCCTGCTACTCAGGTGGCTGAGGTGGGAGGATCGCTTGAGCCTGGAAGGTTTAGGCTGCAGAGAGCTGTGATTGCACCACTGTACTCCAGCCTGGGTCTGGGGTCCCAGAGTGAGATCCTGCCTCAAAAGAAAGAAAGAAAGAGAGAAAGAAAGAGAAAAAGAAAGAAAGAAAGGAGGGAGGGATGGAGGGAAAAAAGAAAGGAAGGAAGGAAGGAAAGAAGAAAGGAAGGAAGAAAGGAAGAGAAGGCATATAGGCGTATCAGCCAGCTGGGGCCAGCCCCGCCCACTTTCCCCCTGCTTATCTCCCATGAGGAGTGCCAGTTCACCATGTTGAAGTGAGGAATGCTTCCAGCTTGCATCTGCCCAGGACCCTCTTTCTGCAGGGCTGCAGGGGCTGAGCCCCTGCGCTCAGCTCTCCTTGAGGATGGCAGGGATGGCTGGGCTTCCCTCCTCCCAGGGACGTGTGAGCGTCTCTGCCTCTGGCAAGCAGGCCCTTTAAGCCTGTCTTTATGTCCTTATCAGGGCTCCACGGCAGGCCCAGGTGCCAGGCCTCATTCAGTCAATTACTGTCTTTGCAGGACACAATGCTCTCTTCTGTGCGCAGATAGAGACACTTTCATGGCAAGGGTTCAGAGCTAAATCCTCTTTTGATACTGTCAGAAACTCCCTGCCAAGCTGACACTGTATGTTAGAGGGAAAAGAGCTCACCGGCGCAGAAAGCCGAAATTAAATTAAACAGGATATTAATACCTAGTAGTTAAGGAAATGATACTTCCTTTTTTTGATTCCTCTCTCTCTCAGTGCTGAAGCCAAAAAATGCATCCCCCCACTTGGCTGAACCGGTCAGGCCCCAGGTTTCCAAAGCAAAACAGGGACAAGATTCCTCTGGCAGGAGAGCCTTTTGCAGGGTTTCCTCATCACCCCCAGCCAGCCCCCTGTACCCCAGGTCCTTCCAGGTTTCCTCTGTTCTTCTGAAACCAGAAGGTCTGGTTAATCCTTCTGAAGCAGAAGGAAACTGAAATTCAGTTAAAGAGGGCAGATAATGGGAGGAGTTTTTTTCTTGATTTTCTAAATTTTTTTTCTTTTCTTCTTTTCCTTTTTTTTTTTTTTGGTGACGGAGCCTCACTCTGTCGTCCAGGCTGGGGTTCAGTGGCCAGATCTCGGCTCACTGCAACTTCCACCTCCTGGGTTCAAGTGATTCTCCTGCCTCAGTCTCCTGAGTAGCTGGGATTACAGGCACGTGCCACCATGCCCAGCTAATTTTTGTATATTTAGTAGAGACGGGGTTTCACTACGTTGGTTAGGCTGGTCTCAAACTCCTGAGCTCGTGATCCTCCCACTTCGGCCTCCCAGAGTGGTGGGATTACAGGCATGAGCCACCGTGCCCGGCCGATTCTCTAAATCTTAAAAATTAGGGTCATATTACCATTTATATTAAAAAACAAAACTCCTTTTTGAGCTCCCTGTCCTGTGACATTTTTCTATCAAATGCTTGGCTTACAGACCCCATTCATAGTGAGGGCTCTGTAGTCACTGTGTCATTGTTGAAAGGTGTTCACTCTGCACTTAGGTGTGCCAGGCCCTGTGCTCAGCACTTGGCGTGAATTGTTTCACATAATCCTTACCACAGTTGTATCAAGCAGGTGCATGCTCTCACCCCTGTCTTTCACATGTATGTATATCATGTTGCAGCAGTATTCCCGACAGCCAAATGTTGGAAACAACCCAAGTGGCCAGCAACTGATAAATGGATAAACACAATGTGGTCTATCCATACGGTGGAGTATTATTCAGCCTTGAAAAGGAAGGAGGCTCCAACATATGCTACGACGTGGGTTGACCTTGAGGATTTACGCTCAATTAAATAATCACAAAGTGATGAATACTGTAGAAATACCTCATAGTGACTTGAGTGGAATGAGCGAGCGAGCGAGAGAGAATGAGAATGAACTCAGAGATGCATCTGTAGGGCAGCGGACGGGCTCTTGGAGACTGTGTGAGATACCTACAGCAGTCACATTGAAGAGATAGAAAGTAGGATGGAGGTTGCTGGGGGCTGAGGGAAGAGAGAGTAGGGAGTTTGTGTGTAATGGGCTCAAGAGTTGCAGTTTTGTAAGATGAAAAGAGTTCTGGAGATGCGTCGCACCATGATGTGAATCTATTTAATGCCGCAAAAATCGCCCACTTGAAATGGTAAATTTTATGTTCTGTGTATTTTACCACAATCAGAAATAAATAATTTTAAAAAGAAAGGAAATGAGCACACTAAGACTCAGAAAGGTGAAAGGACTCCTCCAAGTACAACAACCCCTCGGTGGCAGGACCAGCCCCTGCTCATGCAAAGCCCAGGGCTCACCTTGATGGGAATGACACTTCCCTGTGATAAACGCAGGCGCTGTCATGTTAAGTCTCCCTGATGCTCCAGAAGCTCCTCTGGATTCCTGCCATTGCTGAGCACACGATCCAAGTCAGAATACCGCTCAGCAATAAAAAGGAATGAATGACGGATGTATGCCATGGCCTGGATGAATCTCAAAAACGTTATGCTCAGTGAAAGAAGCTGGACAGAAGACACCACGCATTATATGATTCCACTTCCTGGGAAGATCAAGAAAAGGCAAAGCTGTAAAGAAGGCAGCAAGTAGATTAGCAGTGGTCTGGATGGGGGCAGAGGAGAAAGGGAATCAATCATACATGCGCACGAGGGATTGTACTGGGGTGATGACAATGCTGTAAATGGATTTTGAGTGATGGTTATACAACTTGGTAAATGTACTTGTTTTGAATAAGCATTGAGTCGTACACTTGAAAAGGGTGAATTCCATAATATGGAATATGTGCCCCAATAAAGTTTTTTTTTTTTTTTTTTTTTTTTTGAGGCAAGTCTCACTCTGTCGCCCAGGCTGGAGTGCAATGGTGCCATCCCAGCTCACTGCATCCTCTGCCTCCCAGGTTCAAGCGATTCTCCTGCCTCAGCCTCCCGAGTAACTGGGCCTACAGGTGCAGGCCACCACGCCCAGCTAATTTTTGTATTTTTAGTAGAGATGGGGTTTCACCATATTGACCAGGCTGGTCTCGAACTCCTAGCCTCAAGTCATTCACCCACCTTGGCCTCTCAAAGCGCTGGGATAATAGGCATGAGTCACCGCGCCCGGCCAATAATTTTTTTTTTCTTTCAGAAATACCATCCAAGTTCTCACACAGTGTGCAAGGGACTGTACGCTGCCCTACAGAGGCATCTCTGAGTTCATTCTCATTCTCTCGCTCTTGCTCACTCCACTCAAGTTGCTAGGGCCTCCTCCCCTCTTCCTTGAATATGCCGAGTGCACTTGTGCCCCAGGGCCTTTGCACCTACTCTTCCCCTCTCCCTAGAATTGGCTTTCCTCAGATAATCACGTGGCTCCCTCACTCCATCCAGATCTCCTCATCCCATCTCCTCTTCCTATCTCTCCACTCTCTCCCTAGTCAGGCAGCCTCTGCCATGCCCCAGCCAGCCCCTCAGTATTGGAGTCTCAGAGAAATCATGAACATTAGCCTCCAGAGAGGGTTCCCATCATGTAGCGGGAAGCCTGCCTTTCTGCTGGGCTGAGCACATTCCTTGACATAACTAACTTCCTGGGCACCCAAAGTCATTCTCACTGTCCTCAGCAAAGACTCCTCTGCTCAGACCAGGCACTCAGGAGTTCAAAGATTTCCCGAGTCCTCCGATTCCAACCATGTTGCTGCAGAAGACATGATGTCACTCTTTTGTATGGATGAGTGATATTCCTTTGAATATGTATACACACTGCATTTTCTTTACCTGAGCATCACTGATGGACCCTTAGGCTGATTCCATATCTGCTATCATGAATAGTGCTATCTCAAACATACCAGTGCAAGTATCTTTCTTACGTAGTGATTTCTTTTGCAATGAGTATAAAGAACACTTTGTGTGATGGCTAAACTAAAAGCCCAGATTTCACCCCTATGCCGTAAATCTGTGGAACCAAATGACACTTGTACCCCCTAAACCTAAAAAAATAAAAAGATTTCCCCCGGTCCATCCCTGCCTTGGAGGAGATTGCAAAGACGTCTTGTTGGCCTGGAGACCCTCTCAGTCCTGAAGAATTCCCAGCTTTTCCCTCACTTCCCCACCTTCTTAGGAGACCAAGCCATAAGCCCAACAAAGCATAATGACTGTTCTTGGCATGAGAATAGTCATTATACAACACATCCAGATGCAGAAAGACCCTGGGGAAGATCTCATAGAGCTGAGCATTTCCCAAAGTAAGTTCCACCAGATGCTCTGCCAAAGATGGCCTCAAAATTCAAGGATCTCAGAAATGCTGGATGTGTAAAGGCTCTTAGAAGTCCTGCAAAAAAACTTGGCTTGGCTGTTTATCCTAACCTTGTCTTAATCTATTTGACCACGGAACCCTTCTTCTCTCTTCCTTTGCCCAAAACATAAAATAGGATAGCATTTCTAGAGTCCCAGGGCAAACTTCAAGAAATGCTGATTCCAACCCAGCCTTCATCTCCCAGGTCCCTGAGTCCCATCATCATCACTAACATTTACTGAGTGCTTTCTATGTGCCAGGAACTGTTCTAAGAGTTTTATATGATTATCTCATTTAGGTTAGGTGTGGTGGCTCACACCTGTAATCTCAGCACTTTGGGAGGCTGAGGCAGGTGGAACACTTGAGGTCAGGAGTTCGAGACCAGTCTGGCCAACATGGTGAAACCCAGTCTCTACTAAAAATACAAAAATTAGCTGGATATAGTGGTGCTAACCTGTAATCCCTGCTATCTAGGAGGCTGAAGCAGGAGAATTGCTTGAACTCGGGAAACAGGTTGCAGTGAGCAGAGATCACACCACTGCACTTCAGCCTGGGCAACAGAGGGAGACCTCATCTCAAAATAGTAATAATAATAATAAATAAATAAAATAAAAATAAAAACAAACAAAATCTTCTTTACTCCTTGCAACAACTTTATCAGGCAAGTATAATTATTATTCCCATTTAAGGAAATTTGCAACAGGACGACTCTGCCTGAGGTCCTGCAGTCCCTAAGTGGGAGGACAAGCAAGAAGAATCTTGGTGACCTTGCTTGAGCCCAATAGTGTCATGAGTGCTATGCGGACCTCAGGCCCAGTGCTGGAGATTCCCCTTAGGGTCCTTTTTATGGCCTTTTAAACTCTGTGTGTCACTCATGTAACAGATCTGCACACGTACCCCTGAATCTAAAATAAAACCTAAAAGTGTTAAGAAATGAAAATAAGAAAAGTATTCAGATAGAAAAGACAAATAACTTACAAAAAAGAGCAGGTGGGTCGACAATAGCAACAGCAATAAGAGTTGCACATTATGTAGCAATAAGAATAGCAATCAGAATCCAGAGAATAGTGGAATAATATCCTCAAAGTTCTGGGAGTAAATAGCTGCTCATTGAAACATATAACGAGCTAAATCATCTTTTAAGAATGAAAACGAAGCAAAGACATTTTTAGAAAAATGACAAAACATTTTCAACTTTCTCTCACTAAAAACTTCTAAAGGTTGTACTTCAAGAAGAGAGGCTATGAGATATGCAGGAAGGGGTGGTTTCAGAAATATCTGAATTTTTACATTTACTTGTGCATCTTTTCCAACATATTTATGCATATATGAATTAATACAGTGTTCGCCATTCTTGTTTCACAATTAGCAGCATGCTATACATACTATACATACATACATACAATACATACTATATATACATACTCACTATACATACATACTATACATACATACATACTCGCTATACATACATACATACTATACATACTGACTATATGTACTCACTATACATACTCACTATACATATTCACATACATACTATACATACTATGCATACATACATACAATCTCATATACATGCATACATCCAATACATACATACTATACATACATACTATACATATTCACTATACGTACTCACATACATACTATACATACTCACTATATGTACTCACTATACATACCTACATACATACTCACATACTATACGTACTCACATACATACTCACTATATATACTCACATACATACTCACTATACTCACATACATACCACTATACATACTCACTATACATACATACTATGCATACTCACATACTATACATACTCGACATACTCACATACATACTATACATACTCACTCTACGTACTCACTATACATACTCATTGTCACCTTGTTTAGTTACTGTTGCTTACTTAACATTATTGCCTGGCAATATTTTCATAGCAGTATAAAAATTGAATTCACAAAAGAATAAGAAGGAAAAATGCCAGGTATGGTGGCACATGCTGTGATCTCAGCACTTTTGGAGGCTGAGGCGGGAGGATTGCTTTGAGACCAGCCTGGGCAACATGACAAAACCCTGTCTCTACAAAAAAAAAAAAAAAAGCCAGGCATGGTGGCATGTACCCATAGTCCCAGCTACTCAGGAAGCTGAGGTGAAAGGATTACTTGAGACCAGGAGGATGAGGCTGCTGAGAGTCACGACTGTGTCACTGCACTCCAGCCTGGGTGACAGAGTGAGACCCCGTCTTAAAAAAAAAGAAAAAGAAAAAGGAAATACTCTGTATGCCAGTTAGTTTTCTCATCAGTAAAATGGGGATGCCAGTCACTGTCCTGTCTTTTGGAGTAGATTTACTGAAGGGATCATGTGAAAATGGGTTTGGAAGCATTTTTCCAAGTAGATGATGCCCCAAATGTGGAGAATCATTGCTTCAGGTTTACTATCATTTGTTTGCAGGACTTTTTCTGCCCCTGGCCTCAAAATTGCTAAAAGCATCAAGTGAGTTATTCAGCAAAGAGCTTATGACAGAACATGGTGTTCAAATGAAGTCCTTGCCCTTGGAATATTAACCTCGGGGAGGCTGGGGTGAGCTGGGAAATTCAGAGCCTTCCCCTCTGTCTCTGGCAGCCTGCTCAGCTGTGTGTGTTTTTCCAGCTCGAGGAGAGACAAGCCTGGTCTCCACACTCCAGATGTTCCCAGCCCTACAGAGCTGTCATCATCTAAGCGAGCTCTTGGGCACCGACTCTTCGGGTTGCATTCTCCCCCTGGGTTCTCTTTAACTCACTTGGTTTCACTGCAGGGGAATGCTGAAGAGACACAGTGTTTTTGTTTTCTCTCTTAAAAAATACAGAAACTGTCATCGGTTTTACAGCTGGGTCTGACTGCAGACAAGCAAGAGTGGGCGGAATGGCGTGGTGGGCAGTCCAGCTGCAAGAGAGGTGCATACCTTTTTGCAGACAGCGCATCTGTGCAGGTGTGCTGAGAGTCATGGAAGATGTTAGGCCCCTCCAGCTGGGGTAAGGGGAGGGGCTGTTTCTCTTTTCAGTGACGCTGGAACCTTTTCTCTTGGAGGATGTGTGGTTCTGTCTAGGTTCTCTGGAAGCAATTAGAAGAAACAGCTGGATGTTTGAAGGAAAATGTCTAATGTGCTTAACATCTTTATAAAGCCGGTTCGCATTTAGAGAAATGATTTATCCAAATTAATTCTCCCACATCAGCTCTTTCTCCCTGTGAAAAGGGGCTTTCTTGAAACTTCCAAATGTTTATAGGGTGAATGAAACAACCTTGAGGTCCTAAAGTGCAGCTGCTATTTAAATATAAGCGTCTAGGGCCCAGGCAGCTGATTATTGATGGGTGTTGAGTGCCACTTTGCAAAGTACGCAGCCGGCCTGCCTTAAATAACTCTAACTAGGCCCAAACAGTCATGAAGAGGTTTCTAGGATTAGGTCACGGCCTGGCAAAAGCAGAGAAAGTCTGGAAAAATCCTAGGAGCATTTAAAAACTTTTTTTTTCCCCTTTTGTTTCAATCTATCAGTTCAAGCAACTGATGCAAGCTTTGGACCAAATAAAACATATCAAGAACTCAGATTCTAAAATCACAATCAGCTGGAGGAATTTGGGTTTGCATCTGGCACAGAAGAACATTCTTGAGGATCTTTTGAAAATATCACCAAGAGCAAGGCTGGCGAAGCAAATTACTGCCATTGTTCCCCGAGGAGAGAAGGATTCATTTCATTCCTAACTGCCAGGCATTCAACAGGTTAACCAGCAAGTGGAAAAGAGCCTAACCCAATTATCCCTTGGGACCATCAAGACATTTAATAAACTGAGACACAAATGCCTCCCAAAAATTCCATCTGCAAGAAACTTTTTCTGCATTAAGAAGCCCAAAGGAGATAAGTGTTCTATTCATCAACACAGGCAATGCTGTCACCCAGGAAGTGGTGCACAATAAGGTCTCACTCAGGAGACCTTATTCCACACCTGGCCTCTGATGCGTAGGCAGGCCTGGAACAGAATCAATTGCAAAAAACCCAGCATCGTCTGTGGAATTCTCCCTCAACGTCTGTTTCATGAAAGATGCATTTTGTCCTTGGGAGCCTGGTGTTGGAAATAAACTTGGCTGCACAGGTAAACTCTTAAGAGGCTGGCTAATGCCAGGTGATTCTCTAGCTTGTGAAATCTAAGCCTTTTACTTGGTCATATTTTCAAAAGAGAAGACAGCTAATGGGAGTAAGTTCCTTACATTAAAAACATACTTCCAGTTAACAGCGGCAAACCACTTAAGTTGGAAGCAGACCAATTATTAATTAGATGAATGGCCTTTTATAAATCCCTCTGCAGGCTCAGGACAACTGATGGGTTTATGGTCCATGCATTACAGAACACGGTTCCTCCGTGGTTATAATTATCTGTAGTTGCTGGCAATAGAGGATTATTGCACCAAAATCAGATGCCCTGTGAACATGCTGTCCTGAGCTACCATGGGGTGATGGGGAGAAAGCTGAAATAGCAGAGGATGTTTTTTTCTATTGTCTCTAAGGTGTTTGATCTTGGAACAATCCCTAGAGGTTTTTCCTTGGTTTCCTCATCTGAATGTGCATATAATTGATATTTCTAGTTTTTCTCTGCCCAGCATCCATTTCCCCTTTCTTTTGATAGCAGTCTCTTCGTTTCCACGGAGAAACCATCCCTTCTCTACTCCCAGTGCATTTGGTTTCCACGGAGAAACCATCCCTTCTCTACTCCCAGTGCATTTGGTTTGCGGAAACTGGCTGCACTCTTAGCTCTAGGGATGGGCATGTGGCCCAGACCTGGCCAATCAAAACACTGCATCCTTCTAATCCCAGCGATTGGTTCAGATCTAATCAGAAACAAAGAAAGTCAATTTCCTGGCACCATATAAACAACCATTGTTCGTGGAGAGCGGTTCTGACATGTTTTGACTCTGGCACTCGGTTTTGTTCAAGTTTGTGAATGCCTGTAAGTTGAAAGTTTGGGAATTCATACATTTTCTGTCATTCTTTTAAAAATATTTGGAAGACTGGAAAAGAAACCCCTTGCTTTTATAACACAAACTCCAGAAAGTAGAGCCATGCAAGATCTTGGCTGATGGGGCTGAGAAACACTGATTTAATGGAGAATCCCCTAAACATGAAGACATGAGTCAAGGGTATAACTGCTGGAAAATATAGTTCACAATGCCTAGTGGCTTTACATGCACACAAAATCATGTCACTGTCCTGTTGACAGAGAGTAGGAGGAACTCTGCTCCCCTAGACATTCAGTGTCAGGTTCTTTCCATCTGGTGGCTCCACCATCCCTGTACCTGCTGAGCTCCCACTGGATCTTTGCATTCTGACAGCAGGTGGCAGGAAGAGAATGCTGGGGTATTGTGCTGAGGTTTGATGGGAAGACTGGCAGTGATGCATCCGTTCTGCCTACATGCCATTAGTCAGAATGCAGTCACATGGCCACTTAACTGCAAGGGATGCTGGGAAATGTAGCCTAGCTGGGTGCCAGGAGGAAAAGGGAAAAATACAGGTGGACAGCAACCAGCTAGCCTCTGCCCCACCACCGCCGTAACACAATTACAACTTGGTGGTTAAGTGAAAAGCATGCTTAATTTTTGTGAATATGGATACCACTGGTTTGCTTTCTTTTGGGGATGGAGGATACAAAAGAAAATAACAAAAACTCGAAGCTGGCTGGGCCTGATAACTCATGCCTGCAATTCCCGCATTTTTGGAGGTCAAGGCGGGAGGATCACTTAAGCCCAGGAGTTTGAGACCAGCTTGGGCAACATGGCAAAACCCCGTCTCTACAAAAAGTACAAAAATTAGCTGGTCATGGTGGTTGGTGCACCTGTAGCCCCAGCTACTCAGGAGACTGAGGTGGGAGGATTATCTGAGCCAGGGAGTTTAGGGTTGCAGTGAGCCAGGATTATACCACTGCATTCCAGCTTGGGTGATAGAGTGAGATCCTATCTCAAAATAAATAAATAAATAAAACTCAAAGCCAGCCATTTCTGGTGCATTCTGCCTCCATAGGATGGAAATTATTTAGACATCGCAAGCTTCTTGGTTATCATTTAATGTCACCTTCATCTTAAGTGATTTATTTGATGTTAGGTAACGGAGTTGAAGGGTCCAGTGTTAACTCTAGTCAGAACTGGGTTTTCCTTTATCCAGGCATAAATCTACTATCCTATCTGATCATTTGTTTGTGACTGTCTCAAAATCTAGTCCCCCAAGAAAGCTGAAGTTTTATGTATGTCAAATCATCTTAAGGCTCCACACTCATTCTATGGGTGACATTATATGTGTTCATGAGAAAATCATTTCAAGGCCTACAAATGAGTCCTTTAGTAATACCCAGGAGTCATAATGTCTGTGACATAATGAACCTTCCTAAATTACAGCCTACAATAATTAGATCACTTATTGCCACATTCTAGGCCCTGAAACAATTTGCTTAAAGTGATAGTTACCTCTAATGAAAAGATACATAACGGAAAATGTCAGCAACCTTTTAAATTCTCCACGACTTATCATGAGAACTGTCTTGTGCAAAGTGCCCATGGAGCAACATCTGTGTCACCATCTCCTCCTAAATTAGGTGAGTATTTTATGATCGCTTGGAAATGGAGAGAATTCCCCAGGGTGGTAAGAAGATTAGATAAGTGTTAACTGCCTCTTTCAGCCCTTTGCCTACCCTGTCCCATCTCTGCCTCCCTCTCTCCCTTCCCCAGCATTCACAGTGGCTGAAACATCTCCAGAATCTTAACTAGAAAGATCTATGGTTGGGCTGGGTGCTGTGGCTCCTGCCTGCAATCCCAGTACGTTGAGAGGCTGAGGCAGGAGGATTGCTTGAGCCCAGGGGATTGAGGCTGCAGTGAGCTGTGATCATGCCACTGCACTACAGCCTGGGTGACAGAAAAAGACCCTCGTCTCTTAAAAAAGAAAACAAAAGAAAAATAGATGGGCTGATTATCAGCTTCTCTTGGGGTTGGCTTTCCTTGAACTTCTGGAATCCCTGGCCAAGTGGAAGAAGGGAGGTTCCTTGTCTCCCTCCAAGCCCTTTCCAAGTGGGCATATTTCATAGCCACCTCTCTGATGAGGATGGAGGGGGTGCTCCACTCTGGGGACTGATGGAAAATATGTTCTGGAGAGGGCTGGCAGTCATGCCCTCAGCAGGAGATAGGATCATTCAAGGAGGCCTTCAAAAGCAGTGTTTTCAAAGATGTGGGCAGGAGGCAGAGAAACTGATGACAGTGAAATAGTTGCTCCCCCTCTAGACCTAAAATGACAAGGGGAGGAAGCAGTTATCAGAATCCAGAAGAGAGAGGTGGATAGAGGGGGTAACCTAGAGCCATCTGCTGAGGCCACAGCCTGTCCTAGGTGCCCCCGAGAAAGGGAGCCTGGGAAAAGACCCCCCACTCACTTTCCTCCTTCCTCTCTGCCTCCCTCTATTCTCTTATCAGGGCTCCCTGTCTCGCTCTCCTGTAAGCTGTGTGTAAAGTTGGGGGGGTGGGGAGGAGGCATGGAAACTGTGATTCTTACCTGGGATCAACCTCCTGGACCACGGAGCCAGGGGAGGAAAGGGAAGAGCAGATCTGGCGCAGGAGATATACAGATGTTCTCCAGGTCAGGTTCTGCCTAGAGTCCTTCTGTTTGGGAAACCATCTTCCCTGCCTGCCGCAGCTCTGCCTCATCCTGCCTGCTTTAGGTCCCTGGGCTATCACACTCCTCTGGGTGGGTGGGAACCAGCCTCTGGGGGCTCCAGCAAGGACAGCAGCTCACTGACTTGAGGTCCCTGACCCAGGGCTGTATTCCAACCCTCAGCTTTCACTCTTTCTGGGGATCAATGGGGCTGCCTGTTAGGGGCATCTGAGGACAATTTATTGGTGTTCCCCTGCCCAGAAGGTAACCAGATTTTTACTTTTTATTGTTTTTATTTTTTTGAGACAGAATCTTGCTCTGTCACCCAGGCTAGAGTGCAGTGGCATGATCTCCACTCACTGCAACCTCCACCTCCTGGGTTCACGTGATTCTTCTGCCTCAGCCCCCTGAGAAGCTGGGGTGCGCCACCACATCCAGGTAATTTTTGTATTTTTAGTAGAGACGGGGTTTTGCCATGTTGGTCAGGCTGGTCTCCAACTCCCGGCCTCAAGTGATCCTCCCACCTCAGCCTCCCAAAGTGTAGGGATTCCTGGCGTGAGCCACGGTGCCTGGCCTATCAGCCAGAATTTGAGAGCCCACCCTAACAGTCTGAGGGTGTACCCTCCTGAGAATGAAGAAGTTCCACCAAAAATGGTTGATAACCACACCCTTTTAGAAAAGGGGTTCTCTCTGTTACACTCCTAGTTCTTGAGAAAAAATAGGAAATGAAAGGAAATTATTATGGCTTGGCTTTCAGAAAATTTATTTGAAAGCACCCAGGGTGGTGCCTGGCACATGGTGTGTGCTGAGAAATTGTCAGGGGAATCTGAGTTCAGGGCCTAAAAGCTAATTCTCTGAGCAAAATCTTCCTTGATGCCAGCCATCCCCCAGAAAAGAATAAGGTCCATTTTGCAACTAAAAATCATTTATTTGCCTTCAGGCTTAAGTGTCAATAACAATTGTGATAATAATAACTCCTTTTAATGCAGTAGGTAAGTAATTGATGTGTTCCCATTGTGAGCCTCAGGACAACTCTGTGAAGGAGCTAGAGAGGAGGAACAAGCCCCAAGAGCCGGAGGCACTGGGACGCCAGGAGTGCAGCCTGTCTGCTTGACACGGAAACTGGTGCTCCATGCCTCCGTCCCTGCTTTGCAAGCCAAGCTGGGGAAAAGAAAAATCCAGAATTATAAGATGTCATCCCTCAAGGGGCTAAGAGCCTAGTTGAAGAAACAAGCAAATCCTTAGGGAGGAGTTTCGGGTACTGTAGGACTCAGATGCCAGTGTGAGTGTGTGTGCGAGTGTGCGACAGTGTGTGTGACAATGCATGTGTGTGAATGTGTGTGATTGTGTGTGAGAGTATGTGAGTGTGTGTGTGAGTGTATCTGTGAGAGTGTGTGTGTGAGAATGTGACTGTGTAAATGTGTGTGTGAGAGAGTGTGAGTGTGAGTATCCATGTGTGTGTGAGAGAGAGAAAATGTGTGTGTGTGTGCAGACATGTGTGTGTGTACAAGCAGGTGGGGAGCAGGCTGTCCCACAGGGGAAAAACAGCTCCAGCTGTTCTCTATTTTTCTCCCATCCTCTGTGACTTCACTCAAGATTCAAAGTCCCAGGGAAGATTCTGATTGGTTGATCTGGAGTCATGTACATACCCACTGGGCAGGAAAGGGGTGTGGCAACTTGACTGATAGTCCTTCAAGACTACACACAGTGGGGGAGAGTTAGGTAATTTCTGAAAACAAATCCAATTACTGTTACGAAAAGAAGATGAAATTTATTAGGAAAGATTGAAAAATCAACAAACATCCACTATGCAAGACATTGTCATGCCTGAGGATTTTTACCATGCCCTCTACAACCCCACAAGGTAGGCGGAACAGGTGGCATTGGAGAAGTGGAAGCTGAGAGAGGGAAGTGACTTGCCAGGTAACACACAGCATTCTCCTTACTCCCATGCCACCACCTGCCCCACCTTGCTCTCTCTCAGGCTGCACAGCCTGTGTGTACCTCTTCAGGCCACCCCAGGCCTGCTTGGCAAGGGAGGGGCTGAGCCCAGGACAACAAGGGACATGCCTTATCCAGCCCAGGCTGGAGGAAGAGTGGGTCATTGGGTCAAGGCGAGAAGAAGGAGTTCTTTTTAACAGCTTCCAAGCAGGGACAGGCAGTCACCTCCTCCCATCTGGAGATCATGGGCCTCTGCCTCCTGTGGTACCTGCTGTGACTCTTACTTGCTGGAAGAAAGAGTCTGGAGATGAGGGCAGGGGTGACAGTGGGCTGAGGCTCCAGGTAAGCAGCGTAGGTTAGGAAGGTCTGGTTCCAGAACCTAGGGGAAGAGCAAAGCTGACCTTCTCCGTACTGCAAAATTATCAGCAGCCGTGAAATGTTGGATTCCTAAGACTTGGGGAATGAACTTTCCAAAGTCCCTGCCTACCTAAAGCAAATAGCCCTGAGTCGGAACTTCTTCCTTTGCCTGGTTCCCAGGGTGGGTCAGAGGCCAAGAGAGTTCTGTTCCAATTCTAGTTCTGTCACTGACTAGCCAGAACCTGGCACTCATGTCCCTGGATCTCATTTGCACAATTGGAAGGTTGAATTAGAAAACAATTACAGTTAAAATAATATTAATATTAATGAATAACACTGCCCTAAGTGCTTGTGGCAGAGAACAGCTCTCCTGTCCACCAAAAAGTTCAGCTTTTCTGCCATAGTGTAGAGTTCATCCTGGGAGGCAGTAACCCAGCCGGAGACTCCATTTCCAGACCCCTTGTGTACGGGGGCAAAACAATAAAGTTTTCTGGCTTTTGGCTACTATGAACAGTGCTGCTGTGGACATTTGTGTACACGTTTTTCTTTGCACATCTACTTCCAATTCTTTTTGATACATATCCAGGGTGGAATTGCTAGATCATATGGTAATTCTGTGTTTTACTAACTGAGGAAGCACCAAGTCTGGTTACCACTTTGTTCCAAGATGCATACACATTTATCATAAGACATTTAGAAAATGCAATACACACCTAACAAAACATTCAACATTTGCAAAAATAGGCAGTGGGCTGAGTTTGGTCCACAGGCTATAGTTTGCCTCTGGTGTAGGGAATGCCTATAATATTATTTCTCCAGATTGCCAAGTAGTAAAATTTGCTAATCACCTGTTCATGAACATTCATTAATCTGTACCTGCCCTGTGGGGGAATGCAGCAGGGTCCTAGATTTTCCTGTTTGATTCTTCCAACCAATATTTCTTGAATCTCTCTTGTGCGCCAAGTGCTGAGTTCTTCTGTTCTGTGAAAAACAGAAGTCCAGGCTCTGCCCACAAAATTACATTCCAGGGGACATGGCTGATGCAGGCATGCACAAGGTTACGGCAGCTAGTTGGAGGGCATCTAACTCCGAATGCAAAGTTCTGGGGGTGGGAGGGTACAGACACACACAGAGCAAAAGAGACTGTTCCCTTAACTAATCTCCAGAGTTGGGGTAACTGGTGAAATCTTGTTCATCTCTGCATCCAGAGCCCACTGCCTCTTTCTCCTTCCTGAGGCTAGAAACAGAGGACATTTAAACCCTAGAAGATGACAGTCGTGGAATGGAGGGGATTCCAAACGCCCCAAATCATCACAGGGGAGAAAAACTGCCTGCTGACTAGGAACACTTTCCTTCAATTGTCAGGCAAGGGGAAAAGCTTTATTGCGTTCAGCCACTGAAATTGTTGGGACTATTTGTTACAGCATCTAGCATTAGTCTAACTAATAAAGTGTTTTTTTTTGTACATCATCTCACTGAAATTTCTCAAAAATCGTATGAAAGGGGATTTGAATCATCCCAGTTTTACTTACAGGGAAGCTGAGTCTCAGGTTAAGTGGCTTGTCCAAGATCACACAGCTAGTATATTCAAGAGTCTGAACTCTAACCTGGAGAAGTCTATCCTCAAAGCCCATGCTTGGGACCACCCTCTTAACAAAGGGCTCCACTGCCTCTGATTCTGATCGATATATCAGCCAGTCCTGCTGTCCTGTCATACAGTGGAATCCAGGAAGAAGAAGGAGGCGGCTCTGTCCTGGGGCTTGTATTAATGGGATGAGACAGGATTTCCCCAGGGCAGGGACCTGAAAGCCAGAGGCCAGGCAGAAAAGGGCAGTCATCTTGGCTTTAAGAGCCAGCTTTTCCAGGGATTTGGAGACTGCTGTTGGCAGACTTGGGAAAAGCCACATACCCCAGACCCCAAATTTTTCCTTTACAGTCTGTAGGAGAGAGATGGCAGGCAAGCTCTGAGCAGGAGGACTCCCAAGGTACCTTCTCAGTTCCTGTTCCCCAGAAAATGTTTTTCTTTGCAGGCCGGAGAGGTACCTCTTTCTTTGTAGCCAACATGTCCAAGGCTGACAGGCTGAAACTGCTTGCTTGCTTTTAAGTGTCAGGAGATGTAAATAGTTTTAGTCTTCAGTGGTTTCTGATTGAATATCCTTTTGAAGTAATGATAGCTATAATTTAAAGCAACAGTTACCATATTTTCCTTGCTGGTTGGGCCTTCTTTGAAGCACTAAGTATAAATCTGCTTAAAATCTTAAAATAGCTATAGCTCTGTCTCAATATTCTACCAGGAGCCAGAGAGATTCGGCCTCTAATTGCCATCATCTGTAACTAATACCAGCAGCACAGCGGGCTTGTGACAAGGTGGCTGGGAGAATTGCTCTGACGTGGACAGAAAGGTGAAGGGAGAGACACCGTCTCCCTTTGGGGATCTTGGCTTCAGTTGGGGTTCGGAAGAAACCCACTGTGAAATTAGGACCAAATGGGCTCTGCCCGTTGGAGATTTTTCCGGATGATTTTTTTCCACTCCCTACTTCTAGGAGACTGGGATGGAAATGAGGGGGCGTCCTTGCAAAATCAAACTCAGACAGCTCAAGGATTGGTGATGACCTGATTCTAGCCAATAGGATTCCCAGGGACCACGTTTATGCCTTGGATAAAGCATTTTGAAAAAGAATGAGGGCACTGGAGATCCAATGTGGATAATCACCAACAGGAAATAATACACAACCATTTCTGCCACCTGTCGGCAAACGCATTTGAAATTTGGTTTAAATTTTGAATTGGCTGCCTTTTCATTCATTCACAAATATTAATTCACTTGGCAAATACTTATTGATTGCATCTCTGTGTGCCAGACATTGCACAAAATAGCCAGCAATCCCAGCATTCGCAGGGTTTATGATAAGCACAAAATAGACAAGATGGAGGATGATAAAGGCCAGGGAGTAAAATCATAGCGGGGAAGGAGCAGGAAGTGCTGAGGTTCAGTTTTAATCAGGCTTGTCCTTGAGAAGATGGCATTAAAGTGTGGCATTAAGTGGCATTTCTACAATCCCACTTTTGTATAAACTTTTAATTATATAGTCATATTTGTATATGTAAGCATTCTAAAAAATTCTAGTGGGAAACAGAAAAGTTGACAACGGTCCAGTCCTTTGAGTGCCAGGACTATTTGTGATTTTAACATTTTCTCATGTGTGTCTGCATTTTCTAGATGTCTTATGATAAAGGTGTATGCATCTCAGAATGAAGTGGTAATTGGACTTGGTGGCTCCTCAGTAAGTTAAACAAAGAATTACCATATGATCCAGCAATTCCACTCCTGGATATGATCCAAAAAGAATTGGAAATAGATGTTGAAAACAAAAACGGCTACATAAATGTCCCTAGCAGTACTGTTCACATAGCCAAAAGCTAGAAACTGTGCAAATGTCCACCAATGAATGAATAAATGACTTGTGGTACATTCATACAATGAAATATTATTTAGCCATAAAAAGGAATGGAGTACTGATACCTGCTACAACACAGAAGAATCTTGAAAATGTTAGGCGAAGTGAAAGAAAGTAGACACAAAATGTTACATATTGTGTGATTCTGTTTCTACGAAGTCTCTAGAATAGGCAAGTCTAGACAGACAAAAAGCAGATTCACAGTTGCCTAGGCTGGGAGTGGGAGTTAGGGGAGGGGGGGAATGGGGTATGGGATTTCCTTCTGGGGTGATAAAAATATTTTGGCACTTAGGTAGTGGTGATGGCTGTGTGACATCATGAATGTGAATGTGGATGTCACTAGATGACAGACTTGAAGAATAGAGAATGGCTATGATGGCAAATTTTCTGTTATGTATATTTGACTACAGTAAAGAAGTGATAGTTGGAGGAGTCACTGGGAAGACTTGCTGACTGTACATGCCAGGTGATGGTTGCCCGGGAGGTCTTTGCCAGGTAACCAAAGTGTCAGGTGCAGGGAGACTTGGCAGAGGTCCCGTCAAAACCCCGTATTACTCCATTGAACCAGTGTTTACCAAGCACCTCCTTGATGCCATGCAGGGAGGCCACAGCCGTGGGCACCCACAGACCTCCTCTGCTGTGATTCCAGTGGGGGAGCTACCCTGGAGACCACGGAGGCACCCCAAGTGGACAGAGACGTGGCGTGGGAGTGAAGTTACATGGGGCTGAGTTGTGGACTCAGTGGGTTTCACCCTAGCCCTGACATGCTTCTCCAGACTGAGAACACTCGTCTTAGAAGAGAGGCCAGACAGACACGCTGGAGTCCACACCAAGTGTATGATGGGAGCCAGTAGGAAGAGAGCTGGGTGGCTGTGGAGCCCATTGGAAGCCCTTCAGAGCCCATGGAGACTCCCAAGGCAGGAGTCTCCAACCTCTGGGTCATACGGTTGTGGCCTGTTAGGACCTGGGCCACTCAGCAGGAGGTGAGCAGTGGGTGAGAGAGCAAAGCTTCATCTGTATTGACAGCCACGCCCCATCACGCACATCACTGCCTGAGCTCCACCTCCTGTCAGATCAGCAGTGGCATTAGACACTCATAGGAGCTTGGAAGCCATTGTGAACTGCACATGCGAGGGATCCAGGTTGTGGCTCCTTATGAGAATCTAATGCCTGATGATCGGTCACTGTCTCCATCACGCCCAGATGGGACTGTCTGGTTGGAGGAAAACAAGCTCAGGGCTCCCACTGACTCTACATTATGGTGAGTTGTATAATTAATTAATCATATATTATAATGTAATCATAATAGAAATAAAGTACACAATAATGTAATGAGCTTGAGTCATCCTGAAACCATCCCCCAACGCCAGTCTCTGGAAAAATTGTCTTCCACAAAACTGATCCCTGGTGCCAAAAGGTTGGGGACCATTGCATTAAGGGATGAATGGTTTTCCCCAGGTGATCTGCAGAGAGGGCATGTGGACATCAGTAATTGAGAAAGAGCCTGTGTCCCTAAAACCGGAGCACTCCAGTCCTCCTTAGAAGACATTCCCAGCTTTTTAGGATGGTGGCAGTCAAGACGTGTTTTTGCATGCGGAGGGAAGGGAGAAGACGGGCTGTTTCCTGTCCCCGAATGCATGTGGCCAAGCCTTCTTTTGATATCTGCCTCCTTGCTGCTACCTCCGGAAGAGCCCGGACACCAGCCCCTGTGACTGCCTCCTCTGCGCACCCGGGGACTTTGCCTGTGCTCCTGGCCCATGAGAGCTTTTTGTGTCCTGCTTATTTCATGCCGAGTCAGGCCAGGATACCACAGAGTGAGGCCCCAGGCAAGCTGAGAGCTCTTGCCCCATTCCCCTGCCGTCAGGACTCTAGAGGGCCATGGGGCAGAATTCATTTATGTAGGGGCAAAGCACTCCAATGCAAAAGGGCAAAGGCTTGCTCCCGTCTGGGGTCCACAGAGGTGGGCAGGTGCCAGACACAGTAAGGGCTTGATGCCCACTCTGGCCCCAAGAGAAGTCTCCCTGTCCTGGGACATAGCTGGGTGAAGCCATCCCACCCCCACCAGGGAGGCTCCAGTGTTGTCTGTCCCCAACCAATGCCTCTCCGCACTGCCTTCTCTGTACGTGCTCCGTGCCCCAGACAAACCTGGCTCCACACTGTCCTGGAACAGCCCCTGCCCTTTCCTAGCCCCTGGCCCTTGTACTTCCCGTTCCTTCCTCCTAGCATGCCCTCCCCCGAAGTGCCACCTGTTGAAATCCTAGCTGAGTCTCTTTCTCTTCTCAAATGCCACCTACCCAGCGCTCTTCCTCCCTCCCCGAGCGTTCTTGACCCTGCGCCCCATCCAGCACACCTCTTACGGATGCCCCAGCTCTCTGCCAAGTACAGATTTCATTTGTGCTATTCTCGGGCCACAAAAGAATCCCACAGATCCCTGTGGGTTAGAGCACAGCTTTAAAGTTGGATGGCCTGGGGTTTAAATAAGTCTGGACCTCAACTTAAATCAAATTGCTTTACTTCTCTGCACCCGATTTTTCCCACCTGTAAAATGCTGATGATAATCACGAAACCAGCCTGCAACACAGGCTTCTTCTGAGGATTAAATAAGATCGTGTGTACCGAGCAGGGCCAGGACGAGGGTGGGGCAAGAGAGCTTCCTACAGTGCAAAATCTAAGGATGTCCTCCGTGAAAGCACCCCCTGAAGGCCCGTGGCCACCTGAAGGCACGAGAGGATGGCCTCCCCTAAAGCATCGCGGGGATGTGAGAGTGCAGAGTGCCTTCTGAAATTTTGCATCTCAGGTGCCTCACTTGATGCATTTGAGCAGCAATTTCATGACAATGTTGATGGCTGGAGATGGGGAATGGCGCCATATTCCACCGCAGTGGTGGGCCTGGCATGGCGGAGGCAGCAGATGTGAGCAGGGATATTAGAAGATCACAGTGCAGAATGCATTTATGCAGAGACCAAGCACTCAGCTTCTGGTGCTGAATTTCCAACCTCAAATCCTCCTGCCACGGCTCACGGAATACGTGACCTTGGGCAAGTCACGTAGCCTCCCTGTGCTCCAGTTTCTTGATCTTCAAAATGGGAATAATATTATTAGAATGAGAATAAAGTAAGTGCCTAGACTTGGAACCCTAGACTGGAGTGATGGAAGCACATCTGTGCATTGAGAAATCTTTCTATTTGCTGGGGATAGGATGAATTATGGAGAAATCAAGGCAGGAAGGTGCCTGGGGGCAACAGGCCGGGTTAGTCACAGGGAGAAGGAACAGGGTGGGAAGTGTTGAAAGACATAGCAGAGATAAGATCTAATGAACTTGGCAATTGATTAGATGGAGAGGCCAAGTCAGTGCAGGGATGGGTGGGGTGGGGCCGGGGTGAGTGGGGGGGAGAGTAGGGGATTAGTAACTGGGGGAGGGAAGGACCTAGGAGAAAAGTGGTGATGTTATCAGAGAGCCACATTCTGTAATGAAATTTGGCTGGGCGTATTGAGTTTAAGGGACCGTGGGAACTGAGGCTGAAATCACGGAAATAAGAGGGCGTGGCTCTAGTTAAAGGTAATTGATGTAAGCTTGCCTGTCACCTTTAAAATAGTTTCTGATTTGTACATCCTGAGGTCTTGGAACTGGTTATTAACATGCAATCTCATATTTTGCACAGCTGCCTTCTTCTAAAGATGAGGTAAAGAATATGTGGTTTCCTCTTACAAGTAAAGGCAGTGTTTGCTAAAATATTTTCTACATTTGGGTGTTTTGGGAAAAGGATATTTCATGGCCAAGTAAGTTTGGGAGGCATTCAGTCAAACACAAGTAAATATGTTGCTTTAATGCAGGACTTATCAGGACCTTTAATCTGCTAATGTGTTTTGTGCACTCTGGAGAGGAACATGGCGTGTAATATTTCTCAAACTTTCCTTCTGGCAGGACTATTCATTCATTTGTCAGGGTACTATGCATTCCGGAAAGCTAAGCTGACTGGATTTGGGGTGGAGAATGGGGGAGGGCTCCAGGTCTTCAGATCTTGGAGCAGATCTTGAAGCAGAGTTTCACAGACATGAATGTACATGTGTTAAGGTGCAGCCCAAGGCCCTGGGGTTTCTAAGTTTCCAGGTGATGTGGATGATGCTGGTGCACAGACTGCACTTTAAGAAGGACAATCTTAAAAACTGCCTACCTCAATTGGCCAGTGACCACTCAGGACCGAGTGGGCAGGTACAGCCCATTACTACTGGCCTCCCATCCCTCTTATTTCAGCCCCAAGGCCTGAATCTTAGTTACTAATGGGTCACGATTGCCATTCTTTATGGAGCATGGCGGGAGTCAAGGGCAATAGAAATCCAAAAAGGTTCTGTCTAGGTGTGGTGACTCATGCCTGTCATTCCAGCACTTTGGGAGGCTGAGGTGGGCAGATTACCTGAGGTCAAGAGTTCAAGACCAGTCTGGCCAACACGGTGAAACGCTCTGTCTACTAAAAACACAAAAATTAGCTGGGTGTGGTAGCAGGCACCTGTAATCCCAGCTAGGCTGAGGCAGAAGAATCACTTGAACCCAGGCGGCAGAGGTTGCAGTGAGCCAAGATCATGCCATTGGACTCCAGGCTGGGCAACAAGAGCAAGACTCTGTCTCAAAAAAAAAAAAAAAAAAAAAAAAAAAAAAGATTCCCAAGAGGAGGGAGAAGACAGACCCAGGCAACCAACTAACCAACTATTTTGTTTATATTTTATTATTTTATTTTGAGACAGGGCCTCACTCTGTCACCCAGGCTGGAGTGCAGTGGCACCCTATCATAACTCATCGCAGCTTTGATCTCTCAGGTTCAAGTGATCCTTCTGCCTCAGCCTCCTAAGTAGCTGGAACTACAGGCACTAAGTAACCACCATGCCTGGCTAATTTTTTAAAAAAATTCTTTATTGTAAAGATGGAATCTTGCTATGTTGCCCAGGCTGGTCTTGAATTCCTGGGCTCAAGGGATCCTCCTGCCTTAGCCTCCCAAAGTGCTGGGATTATAGGCGTGAGCCACCATGCTGGTCTCAATGAACCAAATCTGAATGAGCAGCCCCTGAAATGACATGCCGACTGCCCACCTACCCTGCAGGTGGATTCATGGTTGTGGGCAGATGTGAGTGTGGCTCTGGGTTGATACTGAGCTCAATTCTGGAAATGGTGCCATGGGTCTGCCTAGGGGGAGGGGTGTGTGTGTGTGTGTGTGTGTGTGTGTGTGTAATACTTCTTTCAAAATGCAAAAATCATCTTAATTAGATTTAACAGCCTCCTCATCCCTTATTTAGAATGGAATGTAGGGCCCGGGCTCTTGCTTTCTTCCAAGATGGTGAAGTGGGGCAATGAAAATAAACTTTACTTTTGCTGTGGCTGAGAAGCAAAGGGGGAAATTGCCTCTCAGCCAGTTGGACATTATTGGGTCTTTCATAGAATGAAGTCTCCTGGGGACTTGTGGAAGACCCACACCAGAGGACACACTCCCATCCAAGCCCCACTTTTGAGCTTTCAAAAGACCTTCTGCCAAAGGGCCTTTTGTTTTTTCTTTTTCTTTTTCTTTTTTTTTTTTTTTTAAGATGGGGTTTCACCATGATGGCCAGGCTGGTCTTGAACTCCTGACCTCAGCTGATCCACCCACCTCGGCCTCCTAAAGTGCTAGGATTACAGGCGTGAGCCACCGCGCCCGGCCTGTTTTTTCTTTTTTGAGACAGAGTCTCACTCTGTTGCCTAAGGTGGACAGTGCAGTGCAGTGGTGTAATCATAGCTCACTGTCACTTCAAACTCCTGGCCTCAGGCAATCCTCCTGCCGTGGCCTCCCAAGGTGCTAAGATTATAGGTGTGAGCCACAGCCTCTGGCCCACACCCAGCTTTTTAAGACTATAGATTTAGGATCAGACAGCACTATGTTTGGATTCTAAATCTGCTATTTGCTAACTGTGTGACCTTGGAAAAGCCTCATAACCTCTCTGAATCTCATCTACAGCAAAATGGTGATGATAATAATTGCTTCCCACACCCATGGGATGATTGTAAGGGTGAGACGAGAGAATGCATATAAAGTATAGGAACATAGTAGGTGTTCAATTAATGGCAGCTTTTTTTTTTTTTTTTTTTTGCTTATCCAAGAATCTGTTGAGTAGAACTGAGGTGCTTACTCAGACACATTTGTTTTGTCAACCTGAGCACTTTCTGATACTTCAAACATCCAGAGCAGAGCTTTTATGGGTGTCTCAAAATACCCCGAGGGGAAAGGGAGGGCAGTTTCCAGAGACTGAGATGTGTTCAGGGCTGCATAGCCAGTGGTCACTGGGACAATACTAAATTATAGGCTGACATCCCTGGAGTCCTGAGTGTAAGGAAAGTGATTCCTTAACCAACAGCCCGTTAGGGACAAAACTCCTTTAAACCCAGCATACTAGGGCGTGAAAAAGGGAAACTTCCCATATCTTGATGGGCAGTGGCTTCTGTGGGTCCCTGGGCCTGCCATGTTGTCTGGTTCTACCTAAGGGAGAGTCAGGAGGATAGAGCATAAGGAGAGTGGAAAATCCCTTACCTGTGGTTAATCCCTAATCCTCCGTCCAAGTGGGAGGAGGGTCTGGTAACCAGACGTCAACATGTGGGGAAGGACTGGCAGAGAAACTTCATACTAAATGAGATGATAGTAACTATTTATTTATTTATTTTTAATGGAGACAGGGTCTTGCTCAGTTGCCTAGGCTGGAATGCAGTGGCATGATCATGGCTCACTGTAGCCTCAACCTCCCAGGCTCAAGCAATCCTCTTACCTCAGCCTCCCGAGTAGCTGGGATTACAGACGTGCACCACCATGTCCAGCTAATGTTTTTATTATTATTTGTAGAGATGAAGTCTTGCTGTATTGCTCAGGCTGGGCTGGAACTCCTGGGCTCCAGTGATCCTCCAGTCTCAGCCTCCCAAAGTGCTGGGATTATATGCATGAGCCACCACACCCAGCCATGGCAGTAACTATTTAGATTAATAACCACCTTGCTGAATCTTTAATCCATCCTTTAATTCTCCCCACAGCTCCATGCTAGAAAGCAGACTGTAGATGAGGAAGCTGAGGCCCCAGAGGAATAAAGTGACTTTATGGTTGTCACACATAAAGCTGGGGTGTGAACTCAGCTCCATCACACTCCAAAACCCCAGCACTTTTCACTGAGCCGCCATGAGAGTCCCACTTTCCTTGTTCTGGAGCAGAAATCCAACAGCTCAGTCCACACTCCTCCCACCCAACTGAACCTCATCCCTCTGCAACATCCACTCCCAAACTCACACATAAGCACTTTGCATTTTCTGGCACCCCTGACATCATTCTGTTGTATGCCATTTTGTAATGTAAAGCCATTTTGTATGACAGTCCCTATCTCCTCTGGGATTAACCTGGGGCACTTTTTAAAGTCTCTTGATATATTTGCTTCTCTTGGTGACATTGAGTACATTGTTACTTTCACCTCCGGTGAAAGACAGTGGCATCTGGATTCTGGGTTTATCTCCTTAGCTTTGGGGGGGGGGGAGGCACAGCCAACCATATCAATGATCCTTCAAGGATATCATTGATATGGTTTGGCTGTGTCCCCACTCAAAGCTCATCTTGAATTGTAGCTTCCACAATTCTCATGTGTCATGGGAGGGACCCAGTGGGAGGTAATAGAATCATGGAGGTGGGCCTTTCCTGGGCTGATCTCATGATAGTGAATAAGTCTCATGAGATCTGGTGCTTTTATAAAGAGGAATTTCCCTGCACAAGCTCTCTTCTCTTGTCTGCCTCCATGTGAGACGTGCCTTTCACCTTCCACCATGATTGTAAGGCCTCCCCAGCCACGTGGAAGTGTGAGTCCATTAAACCTCTTCTTTTGTGAATTGCGCAGTCTCCAGTATATCTTTATCAGCGGCGTGAAAATGTACTAATACAATCATTGTATTTTCCCTTCTCGTGAAAACATGTGTCCCTCCTGGTGGCCCCAGTGTTGCATTCTCCTAGACATTCCTGTGGAGCCAGTGGCCATCACGCCAACTGGTCCCCAAGGTGGGGAAGGCCCTGTACTGGTTCAGTACTATGAGCATACATCTCAAAATATCCCAAAGTACTCTGGGGAGAGAGATGACTTTTTAGGTCACTCTCATAAACAAAAGGTGTACTGGTTGTATAGTAGTGATGGAAGGAGTGAAATATAATGTAGTAACATGTGGTGGAGATTGCTAGTTGCCCATCCAACACACATTTTCCCCCCTCCAACACACATTTTCCCCCTCCAACACACATTTTCCCCTTTCAACACACATTTTCCCCCTCCTCCTCAACTAAAGAACCCTAATCACTGAAGGTAGTGGTGTGACTATAAGACACTTTTCCCCAACCTCCCTGTAGCTATGTGACTGAATTCTGGATGATGGCATGTAAGTGAAAGTTGTTGGGAGACACTTTCAGAATGTCTCCATAAAGAGAAACAGCTGAAGAAAGCCTCTTTTGACCTTACATCCTTTTCCTTCCTGGAACACGGATGTGATGCTGGGAGTATCAGCAGACATTTAGATCATGAGATAATTAAGGAAGGAAATAACATACTAAGAATGGAAGAATAGGATGACAGAAGGAGCCAGGCTCCCTGATGAGCCACAGTGACAACATGGACTTCTTGCTTTGGATCTTTTTTTGTGTGGCTAGCAATAACCTATTACATATTTCTGTTATTTTGAGTTTTCTATTACATAAAGTTGGGATCTAATCCTTACTGAAACATAACATTTAAAAGTGGCTAACATTCCCATAATGTGAAAATACGTATGAACAAGGTATTAGTTGCTACATTGTTTGTAATTGCAAAACAACACACCCTCTCTCTCTATATATATGTATACATATACATATATAAAGAGAAAGTATATATGTATGTATACCTGTGTATGCATATATCTGTATATATGCATATGTATCTATTCAAGGTGCTTGTGTATGTTTATGTACTTGTATATATCTATATCTGTCTATCAGTTATATCTGTCTATCAGTTGAGAGGGAAAGTGATAAAATGTTTACATTTGGGGCACTTGGGTGAAAGGCTTATAGAAATGTTTTCTTTTGTTGAGACGGAGTCTCGCTCTGCTGCCCAGGCTGGAGTACAGTGGCGTGATCTCGGCTCGCTCAACCTCTGCCTCCAGAATTCAAGCAATTCTCCTGCCTCAGCCTCCCAAGTAGCTTGGACTACAGGCTTGCACCACCACGCCTGGCTAATTTTTTGTATTTTTAGTAGAGATGGGGTTTCACTGTGTTAGCCAGGATGGTCTCAATCTCCTGACCTTGTGATTCACCTGCCTCAGCCTCCCAAAGTGCTGGGATTACAGGTGTGAGCCACCGCACCTGGCCAGAAATTCTTTTTACAATTCTTGCAACTTTTCTGTACATACGAAATTATATATATATATAAAAAATAAGTAAAAGAATTGAAACCAAAGTGATGGCCCATTAGAGTTGATGCTGAGACTCTGAGCTAGTCCTTTTGGCCGCAATCAATGTCCTGCTGCTTTTTTTTTTTTTTAAGACAGGGTCTTGCACTATTGCCCCGGCTGCAGTGCAGTGGTGTAATCACAGCTCACTGCAGCCTCAAACTCCCGGGCTCAAGTGATCCTCCTGCCTCAGTCTTTTGAGTAGCTGGGACTACTGGTACATGCCACCATGCCTGGCTAATTTAAAAAATGTTCTTTTGTAGAGATGGGATCTTGCTATGTTGACCAGGCTGGTTTCAAACTCCCAGCCTCAAGTGATCCCCCTGCTTCAACCTCCCAAAGTGCTGGGATTACAGGTGTGAGCCACTGCACCCAGCCGATGTTCTCCTCCTCGTCCCACAGCCTTCTCCTCCTGGCTCAGTGTGAATCTAATGAGAAACTTCAGGTTAAGTCTACAGTGGGAAAATGTGTCTCCGAAACCTCTTTTCAATTCATCTATGGGTAGGATCTTTCAATGGAATGCAAGGAGAAGGAAAAGAGAAGGAGGCAGTGCCCTTCACAGGAGGACTTTTCGGTTGCTGCTGGAACATGAGGTGAGGGGTTTCTGTCTGTGTTCTGGAGTGGAGGGGAGATTGCTTTCTGACGGGACCGGGCCCAGCCTTTGAGGGGCATCTCTGTACTCTTACCTTCCACACTCACCCCTGTGCCTTCTGTCTTCCCTAAACATGTGTAGAGAGTTTTTTTTTTTCAGTGTAATGTATCCCTCTTCTCATTTCTTCTCTCTCTGTATCTTGGATGAGGATATTTCTCTCATATGCTTCTTGTATTCAGAAATGTTGCCTCTCAAGAATTTCAACAGTAATTCAATGCCATGGCCGAAGAAAACAATAACAAGCTTCTCCCCCCCCCTCCTCTGCCATTCCTCCCCTTTTAGTTTGTAAGCATGTGTTCAGAGCTCCTGCTTTTGAAGCATAAGTGATTACGACTTGGCAATGGTGTCAGGCAGAACTGGGTTCAGAACTTCATCTGCCCCCTTGGACCTCAGTTCTCCACCTGCAAAGTGGTTGTGATGATGGCATTGACCTCATCGAGTGGTTTTGAGGATGAAATGAGATAAGCTTGTAGGTGTTTATCGTCGTGCTCAACAAGTGTCAGATGTCAGTAGTGGCAGCACAGTCAAGTGTGGTGACAGTGTGCAGCAGCACAAAAGATGAGTCATCGAGTAGGCCACATTGCTTTCTTGAACCCAAACTCATCTGTCCTGGAGCTGCATTTAACCAGCGAGTGCATCTGTTACTTCGGAGGCTCCTCTGAGAAAGACATGTGTTTATTCTGCTTGGCAAATAGCCTTCCCCCATGTCCCCACACAGTGTATAACTCAGGGCTCCTGCCGTGGCCTGGGTGTGAGCCACGAGGCCTCCATCTTTCCCAGACATGGTACTGAATCCTTGCATTGTAATTTCCCAGAGAGCATCGTCTTCCACTGTGTCTCCTTGGCTGGTGTTAGGCAGAAGCAGTTTGCTGGTGGGGGAGGGAGATTGTCTGCTTTCTGAGGGGAAAACAGCACTAGGATTTTATAAGCTTCATGCAGGTCTCTCTTTAAATATTATCATTGGGAGTCCTATTTCTGTAATAGTAGGGATACGAGTACAACTCCGGAAACTGCCCAAATAAGAAAGCTCCAGAATGTAATTATTTGAGGGTACAAAAGCTTCTTATTCTTTTGGGAAGGCAACACTATATGTATTTTCAGCAGGACCTCCTATGCCAAAACTATGCAGCAAGAATTCACTGTCCACGGCCACCCTTGTAAAAAATATTCACAGCCATTTGTATGGATCAGTTTCTCTCCATTTCTTCTCATGTTTGTGTCTGCTTGGGGGGTGTGTGTGTGGATGCACTCATGCACACTCATACTCTGCGTTTTTCAACAGTGTGTTCGTGTATTAGCCAATGTGGCACATCTAACGGCTTTCCCGAGATAGAATTCACGTACTCTGCAATTCACTCATTTAAAGGGTACAATTCTACAGCATTTAGTATATTCAGAGGTGTGGAACCATCAGTGCAATCAATATTAGAACATTTTCATCACTCTAAAAAGACACTGTGTATCCATTAACAGTCACCCTCATTTCCTCCCAGTCCCTGTGACCATAGGCAACCAATAATCTTCTTTCTGTCTCTATGGATTTGCCTATTCTGGACACTTCACATAAATAGCATCATATAATATGTGATCTTTTGCAATTGACTTCTTTCACTTAGCGTGGTTTCTGAGTTCACTCACGCTGGAGTATGTATTGGTGCTTCATTCCTTTTTATGGTTAAATAGTATTCCACTGGATGGCTATACCAACATTGTTTATCCATTCATCAGTTGCTAAACATATGGGATGTTTCCATTTGTGGCTATTATGAATAATGCTGCTATAAATATTTATGTACAAGTTTTTTTATGTGGACACATTTTTATTCATTTGGATATATACGTAGAAGTGGAATTTCTGGGTCATAAGGAAACTATGCTTAATTTTTTTGAGTAACTGTCACACTGCTTTTCAAAGGCATTATATTATTCTGCATTCCCATCAACATTGTCTGAGGGTGACAATTTCTCCATATTCTTGCCAACACTTGTTATTTTTCATTTTAAAAATTATAGCATCCTACTGAGTATGAGGTAGTATCTCATTGTGGTTTTTTTGTTTGTTTGTTTTGTTTTTTGAGACGGAGTTTCACTCTTGTTGCCCAGGCTGGAGTGCAATGGCACTACCTTGGCTCACTGCAACCTCTGCCTCCCAGCTTCAAGCGATTCTCCTGCCTCAGCCTCCCGAGTAGTTGGGATTACAGGCATGCACCACCATGCCTGGCTAAATTTGTATTTTTAGTAGAAACAGGGTTTCTCCATGTTGATCAGGCTGGTCTCGAACTCTGACCTCAGGTGATCCGCCCACCTCGGCCTTGCAAAGTGCTGGGATTACAGGAGTGAGCCACTGGCCCAGCCTCACTGTAGTTTTGATTTGCATTTCTCTGATGGCTTTTGTTAGAACCTTTTTACGTGTTACTTGGCCATTTGTATATTATCTTTGGAGAAATGTCTATTGAGATCCTTTGCCATTTAAAAATTGGTTTGTCTTTTATTACTGAGCTGTAGTAGTTCTTTCTGCATTCAAGATATGATTCCCTTATCAGATATGTAACTTGCCAATATTTCCCCTCATTCTGTTGGTTATCTTTCTACTTCCTTGGTGCTATGCTTTAGCACACAAGTTTTGCATTTTGATCTATTTCTTCTCAGGTTTCTTGTGTTTTTGGTGTCTAAGAAGGCTTTCTTTGGCCCAAAGTTACAAACGTTTATGTCCATATTTTCTTCTAAGGATTTTATAGTTTTAGCTCTTATCATTAAGTCTGTGGTACATTTTGAGCTAATTTTTGCATACGATGTGAAGAAGGGATGCAACTTCATGCTTTTGTATGTGGATATTTGGTTGGCTCTGTTTTTATTATTTTTTAAATTTATTTTTATTTCTTTTTATTTTTGAGATGGAGTTTCACTCTGTTGCCCAGGCTGGAGTGCAGTGGCGAGATCTCCGCTCACTGCAACCTCTGCCTCCCAGGCTCAAGCAATTCTCCTGCCTCAGCCTCCTGAGTAGCTGAGATTACAGGCGCACGCCACCACACCCAGCTAATTTTTGTATTTTTAGTAGAGACAGGGTTTCATCATGTTGGCCAGGCTGGTCTCGAACTTCTGACCTCAGGTGATCCACCTGCCTCAGCCTCCCAAAGTGCTGGGATTACAGGTGTGAGCCACTGTGCCCGGCCTCTCTGTTTTTAAAATAAAGGAATAGTTCCATGTCAGTTGGTAAATAGTGCTGCCCTGAGATCCCCAAGTGTCCCCTCTTCTGCTCTGGCTCTTCCCTGGGACCTCCTGGAGATTCCCATGACTCATAAGCCAACTTGCCAATGCCAGGCACAGAGGGTCTCAGAACCTAGCTGGTTCTGATACAGTCGAGGCCCCAGTCACTAAATATTTCCAATGTCACATCTATGCACTGGTGTGCATTAGGACACATTCTCAGGGTTGGAGATGGTCATATCAATTCAGCGGTGCCCCATAACTTGTCATTAATAATCATGTATGATATATTGTACCTTGATGGGGGCATTACTAAAGCAAAGAGAAATGCCAGTTTTTCTGTAACTATCATACCAGTGAGGACTGGCACAAGTGCCCCATGACCCAAAATGAGCTTAGCAGTTGCACAAAGGCCTCTAGGTCAAAGATCTCTGTGAATATTCCACTGTAGTTTATCCACAGATGAGCTTGTAGCCCATCTTTTGCTCACATCCCCCTCAGGACCAGGGAGATTAGTTTTGCCTAACACTGGGTAGACAGAGGAGAGCTCGTAGGTTCCTCCTCTGCTTCTCTTTAGGGAAGATGGCCTGATTCTCCCTTTGCAAAGTGACTATTCACAATTTTGCAGGATGAGAAGGGCTTCTCTCTATCCAGAAAGGTTAGAGGGTCAAGTCAACTTCCTTAGAAGCTTCTAGTTTGCAGATCCATCTTCCCTGGTGCCTGGGGCCTCTTATTCCCCAGTGGCAGCTCACTGGGCCACCAAGAGGGACACTGTCTATCCCTCAGAACCAGTCTGACTTCCTCCAGCCTTTCTGCCCCTTCCCTCCCTGACTGTCCCTGCACTGTCTTGGTTCCACATTTGTGGGTAATTATATTTTTGGCAGTGGCCCCCGTGTCGTGCTGTGGAGCAAGCAGTTGAGTCTGTGGCCTTTTCCCAAGTACTATTTCCAGCAGGGCTATGCCATCCTGTTCTTCTGCTGTATTCCAGGATGCAAAAGGTCAGGGGCCCTGCCAGAAGAACAGACCCTGGTGTGGAGACCTGCTGGCCTGACCGTTATGTAGGCAAAAAGGAGCATCTTAGGAGAATCAGTGAGAGCATATGACAGGGTACTCCAGTCCCACCCTCACTGGCTCACCCCATAAATAGATTGTGCCTGGTTTTGTTTTTTGTTTTAGTTTTTCCGAGACAGGTCTTGCTCTGTCACCCAGACTGGAGTGCAGTGGCGTGATCTCGGCTCACTGCAACCTCCGCCTCTCGGGTTCAAGTGATTCTCCTGCCTCAGCCTTCTGAGTAGCTGGGACTATGGGTGTGCAGCACTATGTCTGATAATCTTTTTGTATTTTAGTAGAGACAGATTTCACCATGTTGCCTAGGCTGATCTCCAACTCCTGAGTTCAGGTGATCTGCCTGCCTTGGCCTCTCAAAAGACTAGTCGATTGTGACTTAATATTTTGGTGGGGGTCAGGAGGAGCTGGATGTATATTTAGGGTATTCAGTTGTGACAAGGAGAGGGTATGGAACAATTAAAAATAAAGTTGTTGCTGTCTTCAAACTATACTGTCATACTGGCCTTGCATATGAAAACACAATGCCAAATCCTTGTCACGCGGAAAATCTGAACAAAAGACAACTCTTACTATCTTTTCTAATTGCAAAATTTTATAATTATATATAAACAATTATAATATTTGATAATTATTAGAATACTTTTACAAAATTATACTTTTTTATGATTGTAGTTGATTCATTCTTATTGTATGAAATGTTTGCAAAGTGGTTTTCCAAAAGACCTAAAAGACATTTTTAGGAAACGTCTAACTTTATTGCTGAATTCTGAAGCAGCAATGGATTTGGTGAATATTTCTTGAGTGCTTATTAATACTGAGCCCTGGGATGTACCCAGCACAAGGATAGTCTCTTGGCCCCAAGATGCAACTCCCCCCCAACTCCAGTTCAAGTGTGAATGAGGAACAGGGATGGGCGGTCAATGAAGAGAAGGGGGACTGTAAAGCTGGCTTTGGGCAAAGTATCAATCTCTCAGGAGCCTCCCATACCAATGCTATCCCTCTGCCCTTTGCCACACTCCATGACATTGGGGTCTGAACTTGCCAACCATATATACCCAAGCTTCTTGAATTAGGGCACCGAGAGCTCTGTGGTACCAGCAGCATCTCAGCAGTACCAAGGCCACAGGGTGAATATAGGCCCTGAATTATCCATTTTATTTGAAGATCCTTATAGGATCAACTACCTTTATAACAAGACACATAGGAAAATATCATGGAGTGTGATGCAAACTCCTGTATGTTTAAGATAAAAAGTGAGACCAAAAGAACCTCCCCGCCAGTGAAGGACGACTTTGGGTCTGACCTCAGATTCTTCAGGCCAGAAGTTCAGCCACCAATTTTCCTAGGGAAAGCTTGAGAAGTTGTGGCATCTTCCATGCCCATTCCCCCACATGGATCAGATGGAGCCCGCTAGGTCTGGAGGGTTAAAGAGGTGGACCAACCTTCATTTCAGCCTGTGCTCAGTCCCAGCCCTGAAGACTGGCCTTTGGGAAAATGACAGATTGCTTCCCCCTCCTTTTTTTTTTTTTTTTTTTTTGAGAAGGAGTCTCGTTCTGTTGCCCAGGCTGGAGTGCAATGGCGTGATCTTGGCTCACCGCAACCTCCGCCTCCTGGATTCAAGAGATTCTCCTGCCTCAGCCTCCTGAGTAGCTGGAATTACAGGCACATGCCACCATGCCCAACTAATTTTTTTTGTATTTTTAGTAGAGACGGGGTTTCACCATATTGGCCAGGTTGGTCTCGAACTCCTGACCTTGCGGTCTGCCCGCCTCAGCCACCCAAAGCGCTGGGAAGGTTCTTTTCTTCCTTTCTTTCTTCCTCTCTCTTATTCTGTCTTTTCCTTTCTCTTCATGAAACATACCCAAGTTTAGTGGGGGATCAGCTGTGATCTTCGATGCATAAGAAATCAGTTGCTATTAATAAAGTCCTAAGTTTGTCTAATTAGGTCTCTCCCCTGTCATTCTGCTGTGAAGTATCCAGAAGGCCATGTGGGCAGAGGGTGCAGCCATGAAAAACCTAGTGTTACTCACAGCCAATCACGAACATGTTCAAAGGTAGAGAAAGAGGCCAAATCCATCTTCCATCTTGGCATAATCAGCCCCCGGGGTTGGTACTTGGCTCCTTCCTCCTCACCCTCACTTAGTCTTTTTTTTCCTGCCTCCGTCCTTGGATCCCCCCACCTCCCCACAGCATCCCAGCCCCATTCTGCATTTCACATGGAGATCCAAGTCTCAGAGACTGTTCCAGCTCCATCCTGGTGGGGTCCCAGGTATTACTGAGGCATACCTAGACCAGTACTTGTCACCTTTTAATATGCACACGCAGCAGGGCACAGTGGCTCCTGCCTGTAATTCCAACACTTTGGGAGACTGAGTCTGGAGGATTGCTTGAAGCCAGTAGTTTGAGACCAGCCTGACTCCTCTTTTACAAAAAAATTAGAAAAAAACTTAGCCAGGTATGGTGGCATGTGCCTGTAGTCTCAGCAACTCAGGAGGCTGAGGTTAAGGATTGCTCAAGCTCACTACCGTTCCAAGCTATAGTGAGTTATAATCATACCACCGCATTCCAGCCTGGGTGACAGAGCAAGACTCTATCTCAAAAAAAAAAAAAAAAAAAAAAAATCAGTTGCATCACCCAGGCACGCCTAGGAAAACTCAAATTCTGACTGAGTGGACCTGGAAGGGGCCTGAGAACTCACATTTCTAACCAGCTCCCAGGCTGATACTGCAGGTACTGGTCCGGGACCATACATTGAGAAGCAAAGATCTAGAAGGAGGGCAAGCTTTCCTCCTGCTAATGTGGATGGTCTCTCATAGCAAACTTTGAGGTACAATTACCTCCAAAGTCCCCTTCCACCAGGAGTGAAGATGAGCAGGAATTAAAGGAGTGGACAGAGATCCTCGTCTTGTCCTGTACCTACTCAATAAATAAATGAGAGGGCCAGGTGCAATGGCTCAAGCCTATAATCCCAGCACTTTGGAAGGCCAAGGCTGGACAGATCACCCGAGGTTAGGAGTTCAAGAGCAGCCTGCCCAACATGATGAAACCCCGTTTCTACTAAAAATGCAAAAGCTACCTGGGTGTGGTGGCAGGTACCTGTAATCCCAGCTACTTGGGAGGCTGAGGCAGGAGAATTGCTTGAGCCCAGGAGGCAGAGGTTGCAGTGAGCCAAGATCATTCCCGGGAGGTGGATGTTGCAGTAAGCCAACTCCAGCCACTGCACGCCAGCCTGAACTACAGAGTAAGACTCCATCTCAAAAAAAAAAAAAAAAAAAGAGGACAGCAGATTCCAGGTTACCCCTCTGACACAGCCTTCAGATGGCCTTGCATTCTATCTTCCACAGTGGAGGCAGGTGGACACGGTGTGCTGGGACTGCACGTGAACCTGGCCCATCCCAAGACAGTGTCAGGCCCGTGAACATCAGATAGGTCTAGTAGAGAGAGAGCATGGGATTAAAGTGGGCTCACAGCTGCAGAACACTCTGCTCCAAATCTCAATACATGAATCAGTGTAATCTCTAGCACAGACGAATGCATGCCTGTGCATTCTGGAGTCAGAAAGGCCTGAATCAGTGCCGGCTTCACCCTTCATTGGCCACGCTGATCAAGTGGCTGAGCTTGGATTTACCTATCTACAAAATGGGGACAATTATGCCTACGGCCTAGGGTGGTTGTTATAATTAATAAAAATAACATTTGTGATGTATTAGTTAATGATTATGCATGAGGCCAGTCATTACGCATGATGCATTGCTTTTGACATGAATTCACTCACTTCATTTTCTCAGTAGCCTATGAGAAAGGTAATAGAATTATTCTTTCTATTTCAGGAGGGAGCCAAGCTCAGAGAGGCACAGTTGGTACCTCAAGGTCCCACAGTTAGACAGCAATGGAGCTGGGGTTTGAACGAAGGCAGTCTGATTCTTGGGCCCATCCTCTGGAGTACCATGCCTGAGGCGCACGGTCCGACACATGCAGGTGCTTTGTGAAGATTTGTGGTGTCGGATGAGTGAATCAATTTCAACTTTGCTGAGAGATCCAGAGAAGGCTGCTTCTGTCTTTCTCTTTCTCTGTCTCTCTCCTCCCCCCACGTGCATTTTAGTTATTTAAAAAAAAAAATAGGCCGGGCATGGTGGCTCACACCTGTAATCATAGCACTTTGGAAAGTCAAGGTGGGAGGATTGCTTGAATTTAGCAGTTAGATATCAGCCTCGGCAACACGGTGAAATCCTATCTCTATAAAAAGTAAGAAATTTAGCTGGGTATGGTGGTGTGCACCTGTAATCTCAGCTACTTGAGGGGCTGTGGTATGAGAATTGCTTGAACCCAGGAGGTGGAGGTTGCAGTAAGCCAAGATCCCACTACTGTACTCCAGCCTAGGCCACAGAGCAAGACTCTCTCAAAAAAAAGTAAAAATAAATAAAAAAATAAAATAAAATAAAATAAAAACCAGACAAAACAGCTTTTTAAAGCGTGGTCACGTGGTTCAAAGGAACAGAGGGATACACCCTGGATAATATTCTTCGACCTCGACCCCCAGCTGCCAGTTCCTTTCCCAGAGGGAACCACTCTTACCAGCATCTTGTGCGCACACACACGCACGAATTCCCCCTCGCCGTTCAGATGATCGCACACCCTATGGAATGTTCTACCTTGACTTTGTCTACTCCATGGAGATTGCTCTGTGTTTCCAGAAGAGTTTCCTGACACCCCTCATCTTTCTCCTGCCCCCGCCCCGAACCCCAAGCCTGTTTCCTCATCTGTGAAAGTGAGATAAGAATACTGCTTTCCATAAGGGTGCTATGAGCATTAAATAAAATGCAGGGACAGTGCAGAGAAGAGGTCTCTTACATCATCGGCACATACTTTCACTCCATCTTATATTTATTTATTTATTTATTTATTGAGATGTAATTTTACTCTGTCACCCAGGCTGGAATGCAATGGTGCGATCTCAGCTCACTGCAACCTCCACCTCCCAGGTTCAAGTGATTCTCCTGCCTCAGCCTCCCAAGTAACTGGGACTACAGGCATACACCACCATGCCTAGCTAATTTTTGTATTTTTAATAGAGACGGGGGTTTCGCCATGTTGGCCAGGCTGGTCTTGAACTCCTGACCTCACGTGATCCGCCCACCTTGGCCTCCCAAAGTGCTGGGATTACAGGCCTGGGTCACCACTCTCAGCAAATTTTATTTTTTCAAACATGCCAAGGAAGTGAGGACTGAAATGGCCTCTACTCTGCACAGGCCACCAGGGCCAACGCCAGCTCCTGGAGGTGACAAGACTTCCTGTTGGTGTTTGTGCACAGATAACGAGTCATTCACCCCAAAGACAGGAAGGGAGGAAGGAAGGGGCAAACAAAAATATGGACAAAGAAAACTTCAAAGCCACTCTGAGAAATGGACACAGAGGCACCCAGAGACCCAGCAGCCAGGCCGGCTCTCCCCTCCACAGGTCTCACCAGCACTGAGGTGGACGCCTTCTGGCTTCAGACACTTTTCCTCAACGCCCCAGCGTCAAGCAAAGTGGGGTGGAGGAGAGAAATCAGTAGGACTGGTTCACACGGAGCCTCCAGATTCCATGCTCCAGTGATGAATAATTTACCAAACCCAGAAATCACCGCTCTGTGCTCTTTGGAGCCTCGGCCTCTTATTCGCGAGGTGTAAGGAAGGAAGCCAAGCACTTCTGCTCAGTTTGTGGAGCTGTGGATTGCAGGGGCGTTGGGGTGGCTGGGCCAGTCCACTGCCAGCCTGTGGGGACAGCCACGCTGCTTCGGCCTCAGGTTCGGCTAGGGTGTCCTGCACCCACTATCTGGGCAGGAATAGTCTGTCTTCTGCTTTCCTAAATCCGTTTCTCCTCTTCTTGCCATCAAAGTCCTTTAACACACACACACACACACACACACACACACACACACACACACACACTCTCTCACTCAAATAATAGTAACATCGTTTTAATCTGTATGCATTTTATCACCATTTAAAAGATTTTTTTCACATTACCTCTGGAAACTCCTGCTATCTAATAAATATCAGGAAAAAAAAGGAAAGAGAGAGAGAGGAGAGAGAGACCAGCAAGAGGCAGGGAAGCTCTGCTTTGTCAGGGAGAAGAAAATAAAGAGAAATCAGCCCAGCTTCAAAGGGCGCATTTCCATAATTGCCCTGTAACTTTGGCAAAATAAATCTGAGCGGCAGAGAAAAGCACAATCTCTCAGATGAGTGCACTCCAAAGGCCCCGGAGGGCTGTGGGCCCACTTGTTAGCAGCCTGGTGCAGTGAGAGAATGCAGCTCACCACCCAGGACAAAAGCCATGAAATCACAGCCTTCCCGTCCTGGCCGGCCGGGCCCAGAGTGTGAACTTACCCTGCCTTTGTCTCCCTCCTGCTCCCTGACACGGGACACACACACACACACACACACACACACACGTGCACGCGCACACACATGCGAAAAATAAGCAAGTAAATAAATGCAAGCATACAAGGCAAAAACCACACTCGTTAAGCTCTCATCTGCTAGAACCTTCTAGTAACCTGCATCTGACATTAAGATTCAAGGGAGCCAGGCCCCAGCTTTCCAGACACACATCTCAATGGAGGTGACTCCCTCCTCTTTCACCCCAGGTTTTACCTCCGGAGGCTCTGGCCCTGGGCAGCAGGCTGAGTTGAACCCCATCTTTTCCCCCAGGCTCACATAGTTTCCTGTTTGCTCTCTCTCACCTGACTTCCCCGTTCCAGGGCCAAAAGTTTTTAAAGAACAAAAACACTCTGCTTAGCACCTGGTTTTAATGTTTCAACAAAGCTGTGGCTTGTGGGAGATAATACTTGCTGTGGCTGCCATAGGTACCTCTCCCTGCCTCAACTCTGTGTTTCTCAGTCTCAGCGCTACTGAAATTTGGGGTTAGATAACTCTCTGTAGTGGAGGATTGTTCTGTAGCACCCCTGTCCGCTACCCACGAGATGCCAATAGCTCCCCCTAACCTAGTTCTGACGATCAAAAATGACTCCAGACAGTATCAAATGTCCCCATGGAAGGGGCAGGCGGAAGACACAATGGCCTGGTTGAGGACAACTGCTTTACTCTTAAGACCCCTTCCAACCATCACCATACCTCGCAAAGAGATGCCTTCATAGTGGTTTTCTATCAGACCATTGGGATGGCCTTTAGAGGGGCCGGAGCCACCTCAGAGGGGAACAGCAGCTGTGTCAAAGCTAGGTTGGTCACGAAATAGATGGGCTTTTTTTTTTTTTTTTGAAATGGAGTCTTGCTCTGTTGCCCAGGCTGGAGGACAGTGGCACCATCTCAGCTCAGTGCAACCTCCACCTCCTGGGTTCAAGCAGTTCCCCTGCCTCAGCCTCCCAAGTAGCTGGGACTACAGGTGTGTGCTACCACGCCTGGCTAATTTTTGTATTTTAGTAGAGACGGGGTTTTACCATGTTTGTCAGGATGGGCTTGATCTCCTGACCTTGTGACCCACCCGCCTCAGCCTCCCAAAGTGCTGGGATTAGAGGCATGAGCCACTGCACTGGGCCTAGATGGGTGTTTTTAATGTGGCCAAGTTGGCTGGCTGAATCCAAGGACAGCAGCGAATTAGGATCAAGAAGCAGTATCCAGAGAGGTCATAGGGCCCCGTCACTCCCAGAATGACCTTTGAACCTTTATGCCTAATCCTAGACAACACTGAATTTGGAAGAAAGCTTGGATAAATTCATCTAATCCAAGCCCTCCATTGCACAGATATCAAAAGTGGGCCTAGAGAGAGTATGCAACCTGCCCCCACCCAAGCTGGTCTTAGTTCATCACAGACACAATTTTTACAAACCCACCATTGCCCATTTTCACTCTAGGCGGGGGAAGGGTACCTGCGACCAGAAACTGTAGGCTACAGAGGACATTTCTAGAAGGGTACAAACAATTAGGCCCAAAGCAAGTCCCCAGCAAAAGCTCGCAACAAAACTAAAACAGAAAATGTCTGACATCCAATTCTTACCCAAGGATTCAATCCCTATGGCCGACCTTGCAAAACTCAGGCAGCACTGAGACAGTGGAATTTTTGGGTCCACCTGCCCTCAAGGTGCTCAGGGAACGCCACCTGATAGATGGGGCCCTGCCCTATCCTCACTCCTCACCTGGGACAGGTGAGTGGCTTCTGTTGCACCTGCCCTCTGTCCACTTCACATTGTTTTCTAGTTAGACCCCACCTCCCCCTTCCTATAGTCCCCTGGAGAGAAATTCAATTGGAAACCATTAATGTGCTGGTCCCAGAGGTGGACAATCACTTAGGGAGATAATTTTATTCTCCTCTGGCTCCCTGGCTCCAGGATGCTCCCCCGCTCCCCAGCTCCGTGCAGATAATGAGGGAAGCAGTGCCACACTTTCCCTCCTCTGACCTAATTGATTATCCCCCACACACCTTGGAGTGCTTTGCACAACCAGCCCCGACAGCAGGAATCCCTTCCAGGCAGAGTGATTGACATATTGTATTTCTAACTGAAGCTTAATCAGGACCAGGAATGAGATTCTCAGGGTCTCTCTTCCTTCTCTACTGCCTGTTTTCCCTTTAAGAATTTAAGGACAGGATGTAAGGGATGGAGGCATTCCTGGGACCCCTGAGAGGAGGGAGATGAGGGGGAGGGCTTAGGGAGGAAGTTCTGGGAGGAGAAGAAATGGGAACTCCGTCAAGTGAAAGAGACGCGAAGAGGACTGTCCTCTCTTCCCTCTTGCAGCTGAGAAGCTATGGGATTCCTTTTTTGTTTAGTTTAGTTTATTTTATTGGGGTCAACCTGGGACCAGTTGAGGCCTCATGTGTTCTATGTGATTAAGAGATGATTTGGATGCATGGGGACTAATCCTAGGTTTATACCAAGTCTCTTCTGGTACCTAAACATAACTGCTCTTTCAGTGGGGACAGAAGGTGGCTCATGCAAGGACCATTAACCCTGGCGATGGGTCTCCACCAGAGAAAGACCTAGAGACCCACACTCAGGCCTCTTGAAGCTCCACCGGCTTCTCCACCCATCTGGCTGTGAGCAGATCCCCTACCTCTTTTTGGGTGGTGTTCAGTGTAGAGAGGCTGCCTAACTTCTGCTGTCACCTCCATGATCACAGGCCCCTGTCTGCTGTGCCCCTGCCTGAGAAATTTCCTCTTGCTGAGCTGAGCTGGGGTTGCAAAGGATTCTGGGATGCCTGAATACAGACCCCTCACTTTTATGGCTAATGAAAGGGGTGGAGTGGAATACTGCTGGGAGTTTAAAAAGTGAAGTTGGGAGATTCTGGAATGTAATTTTAATAGTAAGATGGCCAGGTGCTGTGGATCAAGCCTGTAATCCCAGTGCTTTGGGAGGCTGAGGTTAGAGGATTGCTTGAGGCCAGGAGTCCAAGACCAGCCTGAGTAACATAGAGAGATCCTGTCTCTACAATAACAATAATAAAAAAAATAGCTGGGTGTGGTGGTGTGTGCCTATAGTTCCAGTGAGTAGAAGGCTGACACCAAAGGATCATTTGAGCCCAGAAGTTTGAGGCTGCAGTGAGCGATGATTGCACCACTGCACTCCAGCCTGGGTTACAGAGTGAGATCTTGTCTCTAAAGTAAAAAAGAAAAAAAGAGTAAGGTTGCTTCTGCCCATCTACCTCGTGTTAGCCCTGGACATGCTTCGTCTCAGCCTCACAACTGCCTGGTTCGCCCTCATTATTCCCATTTTGCAGATGAGGAGATAAGGGCTCAGAGAAGTGGATAGTCTGCCTCAGGTTTCACAGGCGGTAAGTGGGAGCAGGGTCGGTGCCAAAGTTAGGCTTGTGAGGTGTGAGCTGGAGGGTGTCTGAGTGCTATCCTTATAAAGTCATTCACTGTGCTAACCAGCCTCCGCCCGGGTCCTGGCGTCCCGACCTCAGGTACAAGTCCGCGAGGACAAGCGGGCTCCATATCTGGAGGCGCTGTGAGCAGGGCCAGAGCGAAACCTGTCTGAGCTTACGAACTAGGAAGGAGCCTGAACCCCAGAAACACCATTAACAAAGAGGGGGAAGGCTGGGGAGCCGAGGAGACGTCTCTTTGGACTCTGGGGGAAGGGGCCAGAGGAGCGAGCCAGCTGCCGAGTGGCTTTGGCGGGTGTCCCCCTCGCGGTTCGCCAAACCTCTGTGCATCCGCAGAGTGACACAGAGGCCGACAGAGCCTCCTCCGCACTAGCCCCTGGGGCGCCGCCGCACCCTGATTGCCCTTCGCGGAGGGGACTCCAGAGGCGCAGCGCTGGCCGCTGGGCCCGCAAACCCAGTCCTGTCGGGCTCTGCTCTGCTGCTGCCGAGCCTCGAAGGTGTGCAATGTTGAGCCGTGACTTGTTCCGTGGCTTCGGAGGTGTGTGCTCTTCCCATACTTCCCTTGAACGCGAGAGGCTGTCACGCGCGCCACTCTGCGGGCCAAACACCCCCGCATCTGGCCACACTGTACCTTTACTAACGTGGGGGAGGGGGCAAAATGTGCTCTCCTTACGCCGAGGCGTCACTCGCCCAAACACCTCCTACAACTTCTTCAAGTCAAAGTTGGGCAAGGTTGGCTGGCTGACTGCCAGAGGAAAAGAGGGCGCGGAGGGGGCGCGGCGCGCGGCCGAGTGGAGAGGCCACGGAGGCGAGGCGCCGAGTGTCCCCTTTGTCCTGTAGAGGGAGCTCCAGCCCCAAATTTCCCGGCTCCCTCCCCCCGGCCAGCCCACCCCAGGCCGGCCTGGAGTCGGAATCTCGGCTTGAAAGGTGCGGCGGTCCGACACCCCCGCAACCTCCGCGCCGGGACCTTAGCAGGATGCCTCTTCCAGGTTATGTGAGAAAATCTACCCAGGGTACCGAGACGCCCAGATGCTGCCAGGACCCGAGCTCCCCAACTCTGAACTAGAGCTGGGCAGTCACGCATCCTCTAGAGGGACGATATGCACCCCTAAGACTCCTTTCTTCTCCATATCCGCCTTCACCGTCATCCCCACACCCTGACGTCTGTAAAGAGGACAGGGGTGCAACCGGGTTGGAAGGAGGATGGAATCTGGGCTGTCACAGCCTCTTACGGGTAACACTGAGAAAGCCTCATCGTGTCGATCAAAGAATGGGGACAAGGGAAGTGATGATGCGCCCCCGCCACCCGCGCAGGCTAACCCCGCTATGTCCAGACCCTTCTCTAAATCTTTTTGCAAGGTCACCACAGAAGGCCCCCAGATCCCGCGGCTGCTCCCATAGACCTGCGGGTCGGGCCCAGTTTCCCGGCTCTTAAAAGAATCTTGCCGGAGTCTCCCATCTGTCTCTTGCTCCCGTTCTCTTGGCCCCCCCAGGTACTTTTCCAGCCACCTCTCCTCCTGCTGCGGCCTCAGCCCCGCCACTTCTGCGCCGCCTCCGCTATTGCTGTCCTTTGACTACTCGGTCCTGACTCGTCTCTCGTCCTTTCCCGCGGATTCTCAAACAGCTGAGGGGGAAAAACTCAAAAGGCAAAAAACCACCAAACAGATCCGTCGAGGAGACAGACATGCGGGTTATAGTCAAAGTGGCAGCAGCTCATTTATTTAGCCAAAAATAGATACTTTCTTGTACAATTTGGTTCACACATATGTACATTTCTCTGTATATACACACAAAAAGGCAGACACGTTTATTCTCACTGAAACTCCACCCCCCCAAAATCAACCGAACAAACAAACCTCACAGCGAATGCGGAGTGCCACAGAAGCGACTTGGGGAGGGCCAAGGAGAACTGGTTTTATTTCTTTTTCTTTCTTTTTGTTTAGTTTTGCTTTTAGGTATTTATACGCGGACATGCTTACAAGTTGTAATTATACAGAGCAATTATTTTTTTACAATTATTACAACCATTAAAAATTTTTTTTTTTTTAGGAACTAGGATGAGGAAAGAGCCGATAAGACCAGGGCGGCGTCCAGATGGTTCTGGGGCCTGGAAGAGAGAGACAGTAGTAGCAAAAGTGGTGAGATTCGGAGGCGCAGAGGCTGCCTAGGGCGGGGTGATCCTACTTGGGTTGGGGCCGAGGATCAGGGAGGTGTCGCAATGTAAAATTATGTCCAGTTGTTGATGTGTGTGTTGGGGTTTAACTAACGTGGGGGACGAGGAGTCAGGACTCGAGGTCCGGGGCTGGAAAGAGGTGGGCGTCAGAGAGCGGCCACGCGCCCTAGGGGCCTGTGGGCCCAGCCAAGGCTTCCCCCCAGCGCTGTAGCCGCCGGCCGCACCTGGGGGTGCCTGGGCTAGGCCTGGAGAGCTGTCGCAGGGCTGACAGGGGCGACCGAAGAAATGACTTTCGTCCCCTTTTACAAAACGCGTCCCAGCAGGGTTCCCCCCTCCTCGGGGCAGAAGGCGGTTAGTGGTGCTCCGCGTTCTCTCCTTTCCCCCGCCAGCCAGCTCCCCCAGCCCCCCAACCTCGGGGTCTCTACCGCCTGGGCACGGGCTGGAAAGCTGTCTTGAGTAACTTTTTCTCCACTTCCAAGGCACTACAGCGATCTAAGGGAAGCCGGGGAAGAAAAAGGAGGGCCTTTAGAGCGCTCGATTCCGGCGCCCAGGGCTCAGAAAGCAACAGAGGAGAGGGACGCGTTCTGCGCCCCCGGGCCCTTCCCTCCCGGCCAGCTCAGGCACGACCCCCAGAGCCCGCCCCCGCTCCGCGCCCCGCGCTCAGCAGTCACCTGTTCCGCCTTCGGGCTCCGCGGGCCGAGCGAAGGCGGCAGTGGCAGCCGGGTGGCCCGAGGCTCCGGGAAGTCCCAGCAGGTGCGGAGGGCCCGAGCCCAGCAGGGAGAGCGGGGTGGGGGCGGGGGCCGGGCGGCGGGCCTGGAAACGGCCGGTTGGTCCAAGCCGGGAACTTGCCCAGTGGCGCTGAGACCAGTCTGTGAGCTGCAGCTGCGGCGGCGGCAGGAGAGAGCTGCAGGGCGGGAGGCGCAACGGCTGCCCCGGGTGAAGACCCCCCAGCGCAGGGAGGCGAGCGGCGCGGGTTGTCCGGGCTTGTGGCAGTCTCCGCGAGGGACCAGATCTTGGGCTTCTGCAGGGCGGAGGCAGGCGCTGGTGCGGGACCGCAGGGGTCCAGGCCCACGGGGGGCGAGGGAGGAGACGGCGAGGCCACGGCCACTGGTGGTGGCGCTGAGGCCAGACTCAGGATCGGTAGTGGCCGGTCCTCCAAGCCCTCAGAGCTATCTTCCGAGTCACTAGTTTTGGAGTCCGGAATGGGCCCAAGCCGAGGTCGCCATCCCTGCGCGCCGCCCCAGCCAGGGACAGCTCAGGCCCCGTGGCCGCGCCGTCTAAGTTCTCCAAATCGATCTCCTCGTCCTCGTCGTCGTCCGCCAGGCCCTCGCCCCCCGTGTCCTCCTCCTCCTCCCCCCGAGCTCCTCCTCCTCCAGCTCTAGCTCGCGTTTGCCGTCGTCTTCGTCCTCCTCTTCGTCTTCCTCCTCGCGCTCGCTCCCGTAAGCGTTTCCCTCCTCATCAGTGCGGCTGCGGAGGCGCCCAAGTCATCTTATTCTCCTTCTTGAGGCGCCGGCGCGCGTTGGCGAACCAGGTGGACACCTGGGTGAGGGTCATCTTGGTGATGATGGCCAGCATGATCTTCTCGCCCTTGGTGGGGTAGGGGTTCTGCGGTGCTCGTTGAGCCAGGCCTTGAGCGTGCTGGTGCTCTCCCTGGTGGCGTTCTTAGGACGGGACGGGTCCCCGAACTGGTACTGGCCATACGGATAGAAGGCGGGGTGCGGGTGCGGAAACGCGGCGGCCGCGGCCGGATGCTGCACCCCGGGGCTGTCCTTTAGCTCATACTGCGCGCCCTGTACGCACATGGAGAAGGAAGGGACACGCGCGGAGGGAGCGCGGGTGAGCCCCAGCCGTCGCTGCCTCCCCCTCCTGGCCTGCACCCCGCTACTTTGACTCCCACGCGCTCAGCTCGCCCTGCGCCCCCATTGCCGACCCCTCCTTCCCCGGCTCCGCGGGCTCTTAACCAGCTGCGGGAAGATGGGCAGCTCCGCGTAGGGCAGGAAGGCGCCGTAGCCTTGGGCGGCGGCGGCCGCAGCGGCCGCGGCGTAGGGCGCCCCGTACACGGATGAGAGCATTGGACAGGGACCCCGAGGCGGCCAGCTCCGAGGCTCCAGCACCCGGGCCTCCCCGGGCCCCCGCGCTGCCGCCGCTGCCGCCAGCGGCCCCCGGGCGCTCGGACGCATAGAGCGGGCGGATGTACTGGTATCCGAGCTGGGGGGAAGGACATGGTGGCCCGCGGGGCACGGACGGAGGGGGCCCGGCCCCCGGGGCCGCCCAGCTCAGCGCCGCCGGCGGGCTCCGGCGCGCATCGGGGGCTGGGCCGGGCTGGGGCCGCGCTGCCTCCCGCGCTGCGCTGTGCTCGGCGTTCGCCTATTGATCTGCTCCGGGGCGGCGGCGGCGGCGGCGGCGGCGGCGAGGAGCCAGGTCAGGTCGGAACAGATTGGCGGAGATTCCCGGGGCTCCGGGCTCTGATTGACATTTCTACGGGGCGCAAGCCCCTCCTCTCTAGCGCCGCGCTCCCTCCTCTCGGCCGCGGGAGCTGCCTCTGCCCGGCCTTGCTCCTCACTGCCCTGCTCTCCCCCAGCAGTGTCGCGCCTCGCTTCCTTCGCCCTCCTCTAGTTTTCACTCCCCCTCCTCGCTCTTCCCTCCCCCCTCCCCTCTCTGCACTCCTCTTCCCCCAGGATCGCTCCGCTCCTTCGGGCTCCCGCACTGTCCTGGACGCTAGGAAACTCTCCTTCTCTCCTCTCCCCCTTCTCTTTCCCTTCTCACGATGGCTTTTGCTCTGCGGTCCGTTCCCTTCACTTTTTTCTCTCTCACTACTTCAGTCCTTTAAATATCTCTCTTTACTCACACAATACTCCCCCCAACCTTTCCAGCCTCTGCGCCCCGAGCTAAGTGAGGCAGCCTAAAGTTGTGAACACTTAGGGTGCCGCGCGAGGGGTGTGTGTCCGAGTCTGTGTGTCCGTCCCCGCCCTTCCACCCCCTCCCTCGCCCTTCCCCAAATCTCGGGTCTGACGTCGCGCCCTCTTATTTGACTTTTCTTCGCGTCTCTTCCCGGAGTCGCCAATCGCCTGGGCGCCTTACAGGCGAGGCCGCCCACCCCCGCGGATCCCGCGCGCAGGGCGGGGCGGGGCAGGGGCGGGAGCCGGGGCGCCGCTAGTCCCTGCCCGCCCCCTCCTGCCCGCGCGGGGCGGTGGAGCGAGAGGCTTGGGGACTGGGTGAGTGCAGGGTCAGCTCGCCCCCTCCCTCCTCCCGCCCCTCCGAGCCTCTCCCCATGCCTAGGCGCGGGACCTGCCTGGACGGAGGCTGGCTCCGGGGTCTCCTCGGTGCCCGGGCCCCTTTTGCAGCTCGCACCTCTGGACTCCCAGCCACTTTCAGCCGCGTAGGATGGGAGCTAGCAGCCGGCGTGGGGGTGGGGAGCGAGGGAGTGCGTCCTAATCGCGTCTTAGAGACCACCCTGTTGCCCTGCGGGGGCGAGGCAGCCCCCATCCTGGAGGACCAAACCCTGAGATTAGCCACTTAACGCCGCCCTCGGGTCCGTGTGCGAATCCCTTACTAAAAATGGCGGGCTGGGTCCGGGAGCTGAAGGGTGGCAGCCCCGGGTGGCTGGAAGTATAAGGAGCGGCCACAAATCGGCGTTGCAGGCCAGCGCCCCAGGCGGCTGTGAATGGGGGAGGAGCAGGGCGCGGGCGACAGAGGCCTAGGAACTTTTGGAGAGCTCTTCGAGAAGTTTCTATATTGGCATTTTCATCTGTAGAGATCCTTACTTGCACGACTCCTACCCCCTGCTCCCGCGCCAACCCTTTTTCTCTCTGCAAGGATCCTCCCACCGCCTCCGGTGGGGGAAGGGGAGGCAGAGTTTTGGTTTGATGATGGGATATTTCCGAAATCAAACTTGAAATCCTAGGATCTGGCGCCCACCTTCACGGATTAGGGCTTGCAGCCGACAGAGGCATTGAAATTCCTAGCACTGCTGCGGTTGGGGGCTCAGAGCTTTAGGCCGCGGCGACGACCCACGGGCCGGCCAGCCCTGCAGTGGGCACGCCCCGGGGACAAAACAGGGGTGGCGACTCTGCCGTGGAGTGGACAGCTCCAGTTCGGAGGCGGAAACCGTGTGCCTTGGATGGATGGATCCAGGAATCGAATTCGAATTCCACCAGAGTGGCGGGATCAGTGGCGATCAAAGGGTCTTGGCCCCGGACGTCTCTGATCACAGCTCTGGGGAGCCCAGCTCTGGAATGAAAGATGCTTCCACCTCCACTGCAGACACCCAGTTTCCCAGATGGAGAGAAATGCTTCCACCTCCACTGCAGACACACAGTTTTGATCTCACCCCCCACGGCCCACCTCCCCACTTCCCACCTCCCACCTCGCCTTGGGTTTAGGCATCGATCCGCGGCTCCAGTAGGTGCGAATGCCAAAAAACCTTACGGGGGGTGGGGGGCGGGGGGCGGGGGAGGAAGCAAGGGAAAGTTTGGGGAAGACCAGGTTTAGGGGGCAATGAGGGAAAGTGGGGTATTCTCACACTGCATCTGAGCAGCTTCGCTGTCACCTTCCCTCGGCCTCTGCCTAGTGCAGGGGAGCCTGGTGCCTTCTCAGGAGCCCCCACCCCGAGGAGGCGTCATCAGGAGCCGCCTTGGCTTTGAAGTATCTCCTCGATGCCTGATTTCGTTTCCGTTTAAACCTCTCAGAATGTGGCATAGGGAATATTGGGCTCACCTTCACGCGAAGAATCTTGGGATTACAAAATTGAGAGCAACATAATTTTCCGGATGTTTCCTAGATGTCAGACCTCGAGCCTCGACGGCCCTGAAGTCCTAGTGTTTGCACAAAGTGGTAGCACCAGACCAGGGGGGAGCCGAGAGCGAGATTCGGGGGTGGGGGTGTGGTGTGTGTGGAATGGGGCTGCGCTGTAAGTGATGGGCTGAGACTCCCCGATATTTAATTCAGCTTTTTTTTCAGAAGGAAAAGAAAAAAACAATAATGAGCCTCGGAGATGCTCCTTCCGCATTAACCAGTTATCGACCTGGCTGCATCGGACTGCGGGGGGCAAGAAAGAGGCCAGGGAAGGGCTGGGCCGTTCTTAGGGACTCAGTCAGGCCGGCTGGGGGGCACCCACAGCTCAGAGGGTGAACTTACAGACCCAGACGCCTACCCAAGAACCTCGCATAGTTAGGTCCCTCCAGGCTCCCCCAGGCCTCGAGCAGAAGCAGCCTCCTGGCTACCCTAGTTTCCAGCTGGGAACAGCCTTGATTTGGCCGGGCGACCTGCGTGCCACGTCGAGACTCAGCGTCCCAGGCAGCCGCGTCCCCAACGTGGCGTGGTCACCCAACTCGACCGGGCCAGTGGAGCCCGGCTGCGGGCTGAGCTCGAGGGTCCGAAGGCAGCTGAACCTTTTCCAGGGATCTTTAGTCCAACAGATTAAATGGTCAGAGTGACACACTGGCACAGGGAAGAAAAGCAGGTGCACGAAAGTAGATTTGGGAGTCGCGCTCACGAACGCGCTTCAGGCAGAAGCTTCTCCAGCTTCTCGCCTTCTTTCAACATTTGCAGCTCACAAAGCGCTTTGGAGACTCGCTGCAGGCGCTCTCAGTGCGGCCCCGGGCGCGGGGAACGTTTGGACAGGGTGTCTGTCCACCGCACACGCTTGGCGCGTGTGCGCGGGATGCGCACCGGGAGCCCCTGCCCGACGTGTGCCCCGGGGCCTGCGGCCCGCCAGGCTCGGGGGGCTGCGCCGCGCACTGCACACGAGCCCAGAGTCGCCAGGCCCGCTTTCTGTCCCTACTCGCCCAGCTTCACGGTGCGCACGCGTCCCCGTCGAGGGGGAGCCGCTGCAGCCCTGGATCTCCCAGCCCCGGCCCATCTTCTAGCCTTCCTTCCGAGGGCCGAAGTCCCTGGGCTGCGGTGCTGGCCGGCGATCCCTGCGCTTCCTGCAGACGCTGCAGCGCGCGCTCCCACCGTTCCCTCCCCCCTCGCGCTCGGGTTACAGGTTAATGAAATGCTCGTTTTCCTCAGTCATTTGTTTTGTTTTCCTGCAAAGTTCTGATAAGTAGCTAACCAACGAAGCTTGTAATTACAATCTTACAGAAACCGGGCCGATCTGTATATAAATCTCACCATCCAATTACAAGATGTAATAATTTGCACTCAAGCTGGTAATGAGGTCTAATACTGGTGCATGCGATAATCCCCCTCTGGATGCTGGCTTGATCAGATGTTGGCTTTGTAATTAGACGGGCAGAAAATCATTATTTCATGTTCAAATAGAAAATGAGGTTGGTGGGAAGTTAATTTCTCTCCGCTCTGTGAAGCGTAGACAAGAATTTAATGATTTAATTACAGTTGTAAGCCCTTTCCATGAGACTTAAATTGAGCTGAGAATATTTTTTTTCCTTCTCTCTCTCCCTCTCTCACTTTCGCATTCTCTTTCTCCGCTATTAGCAGCCGCGGACTCCCGAGAGCGTGGCCTGCCGTCCGCACCGGGTGGAATTCGTATTGGCCAGGTATCCGGACTCTGAGCATCCCAGGAGACGCGGACCGGGGGTTTCCGGAGCTCTCCGGAGGGTGCTGCCGCTCCCACTAGCCACCAGGGACTCGGAGGCCCTTCCTAGGTCCGGAGAAATGACGGGGGAAACTTAGGGGGAAACTTTGCCAACTTTGCTGTCGGCGTGGGAGAGGCCGCCGGCCCGAATGGTACCGCGGCGGTGGCGGGCCGCGACGCTCAGGGTGGGCCCCGCGCCAGGGCTGGGCACACAGGAGCCGGTGGGGGATGCTCAAGGTGGGGCGTGAGGCCGGTGGGACCTTTGCTCCCCGCTCCGCCCCTGCGCCTCCCCCGACCTGGCTCACTCCCCTACGTCTCTGAGCGACTTGAGAGGCCCAGCGCCCAGATGGCCTGGATGGAAGAATCTGGCCCTCGGAGGGAATAATTTCTTTTCCTTTACCTCTTCGGGATCATCCGTTTTCTACCTGACTTGAGCAGCCCCCTCCCCCATGCCTTTGTTTTTCTCTTCCCCCTCCGTCTGTCCTTCCCATTTCCTCTATCTTCGATTTCTAAATATTTTCTTCTCTTTCCTCCGCTCCCTCATTTGTGTTGTTTTTATGCCTTTGCCCTGGACGACTTTTCAGTTCACTTTTCTCCCTTCTGTTCCCTCCCTCGCCCGCTTCTTCTTTTTCCTCTTTCTGAGTCTGTGACTGTGTCCCTTTAACCTACCCGCAGTTCTTGTTTCTAATTTTCTTTCTTTCTTCCCCTCTTTATCCGGTACCCTCTCCTATTTACTCCTTGGATTTCTTGTTCTGTCTCTCAGGTTCTCTTCTCCGTAAATATTCTCTCTTCTTCGCTCCCTCTCCCGGATCCTTACCCCACCCCCCGCGCCCCCTTGGATCGGCCTCCCCGGCGCCCCCCTCCTCATTCATCCTGGGAGATGAATTTGTCGCCTTATTGGACGCCGAAGCCAGAGCCGTGTGAGGGGCCTCGGCCAGCGCTGCGCATTTTCTTCATGCATATTGAGGAGATGGTAATGAGCGCGTTTGCATTGTTGCTTGGAAATGTTGTGTTTCCTGCCGCAGTTCGCAATTCGGAGTGGACGAGGGTGGTGCGGGCCCAGGACCTCGGTAGGCACCCGGCCTGGCGGCCGCCGCTAACCCTCTCTGGATTCCTGGGCTCTCGGGGCCGGGGAAGGAAGCGACCTTGCCGAGCTCCTGACCCGGCCGCCGCCTCCTCCTCCTCGGGTTTCTCAACAAAGGCCGGCGGGCTCCCCTCATTAAAGCCTCGTTACAGGAACCCCCGGCTGGCTCGCGACGGCTCCTCTGAGCCCCCTGCCCGCCCACCGGCCTCTGAACCCCTCCCCTGATGTAGAGAGGCCTGTGATGGAGCGCCACCAGAAAATTAGTGGCTGACAACGTCGTCTATTGGCAATAAATTGTTTGCGATTCCGAGTGACACGTCGCGGATCAAACACAGCCACACTGTGTACCCTGCTGCACTCGCTCCTCGTTAATCTTGGAGGGCGCCTTGGCATCGCTGGCAAGGAGAGGTTGCGCGCAGGCCTTTCGGCTGTCAGGACCCTGGTCCTGCCTGGACTCAGCCAGGGCAGAGCCCACTTGAGTCATTCAGGAGGGACTGACTGGCCCTCCCTGAGAAGGTCCAAGGCGCTCAGGAGGCGTGACCCAGGCGCGCCTCTCAATAAGCAGAAGGTTTATGAAAGTCAGGAGCTTCCAGGCGCAAACTCTGAGTTGAGCTTGTAGGGAATCGACGTGAGCCTTGCTGGGAATTCAGGACATAAAGGTCTGGCCTTGTCTGGAATTGTCTAGTGTCGAGTTTCCCAAACTTCAAGCTTTCTGCTACCGCCTTTATTATTTACTTAACATTTTTCCTTAAATTGACTCATTTTGAAAACCTAAGTACATATTTTTGGAAAGAAAACCTGATACTACCACTGTAAATTGAAAAGTACCCGTTACTCACCAGAAAAGGAAATGGTAAAAGATAAACACAGCTAAAACCAAGCAATGTCAATACATTTTAGCCGTTCTGCTGGCTTGGAAAGACTCTTAGAGGTTCAGGTGTGTGTGTGTGTGTGTGTGTGTGTGTGTGTGTGTGTGTGTGTGTGTGTGTGTGTGATTAGCAAGTGTTGGGGATGTTCAATACTGAATCTTTCTCAGAAGAAATGAGACAATCGAAGAGAATGTTTCTCACTATTCAGTGCTCATTTAATTCAATGTTAATTTAATTCTCTGACCCCAGACTGCACACTACCTAAAATAATATTAAGGACCTCAAGAGCTGGACTATTTAGGACTATTAAAGAACATGTAAAAAAATTAAGATTAAAAACATAACATGTTGATTCATTATTATTATTTACCAAATAATTGTGTTAAACATTTTCTGACAGTATCATATTTAATTCTCACTGTAAGTCTGCAAGTGAGAGGCTATCCAGGGTGGCCACGTGTGGTAGTACAGGATGTTCACTGAACAAGGGCACCCAGCCAAAGGGCTAAATGGGTGTGAAGTCCAGCCCTTCTGTGTTCACCAATATGTGTACCTTGGTCTGGGGCCACACTGGTGGAACAGTACCCTTGTCTCATATGCACGCATTATGTACAAAATTTGTGCAAAGTTGGGTTATGACCTAACCCTAATCTTAGAGATGAGGAAACTGAGGCTTAGAGAGTTTTGCAAAGCCCAGGCTAGAATCCTGTCTGATATTTTAAACCATGATCCCTTTAGGGGGAAGAGCAGGGCTTTTACGGGCTTGGGGAGGTGATGATGAGAGTTTGGAGGAGGGATGCTGAAGACTAGTCCCTGGTTTGACTGAAGAAAAGGGGCGATCAGGCTGCCCAAACCTTCCCCTCCCCCCCAAATCTTCACACTTCCGACAAATATTGGAGAGGATTTGGGCAAAAATACAACTGGAGGCAAGGGTCCATTATCCCTGCTAGCAGCTAGATTGAGGGAGAGGAAGAAGGTGTTCTGGTTTGCTTAGGCCTAACTATGGATGTCTGGAACTGTTCCTTGACTTGCTTCTTGTTCAACCTACCTGCATGAGTCTATGCAGCAGAGTTCTGCCTTGTTCCCACCCACGCTGTTTGAAAATTTCCGATTCTTTTTTTTTTACTTTTTTTTGAGACAGAGTCTCATCCTGTTGCCCAGGCTGGAGTGCAGTGGTACAATCTGGGCTCACTGCAACCTCTGCCTCCCAGGTTGAAGTGATTCTCCTGCCTCAGCGTCCTAAGTAGCTAGGACTACAGGTGCCCGCCACCACACCTGGCTAATTTTTTGTATTCTTAGTAGAGATGGGGTTTCACCGTGTGAGCCAGGATGGTCTCGATCTCCTGATCTCCTGATCTGCTTGTCTCATTCTCCCAAAGTGCTGGGATTACAGGCGTGAGCCACTGCACCTGGCTGGAAATTTCAGATTCTTAAAGACAAACTGCGGGATTGCATTGCAACAGAGGTTGTGAATCAGGGGTTGCCTCTGATCACATGCTCTTTATTATTTTTTAGTTTGGCCTCCATAGTGGCCTTCCCCTGACTCCTGTTTGATTGAATTGCTTGCGAACATTTGCTAATTTGGTGATTTCATTTAAAAATCTAGGCCTCAGGGTTTGTTTAAAAAAACTGAAAGCCTGTGAAATACAAGACTTCTTTATGAAAACAAATACCTAGAGTTCATAGCTGCTGCCCTTCTACCTTGACACACTGTGGTTTGCTCCAGTCCCCATCTGGCCCGCATCTCTCAATTCCTTGCAGACAGCTGAGTTTGTTAGTCCTGTTTTGTATCATCAGCTGTGATAATGAGACACCCTTGCAGGCAGACACTGTCCTCCAATGTCAGGGACCTAGCTAGGACAACATGGCAAGTGACTCTTCTTTTCTCTCTGTCACGCTCCTGGTTAGCTGGGTACCTGCTTTTCCATGGTGGGGCAAAGGTGAGGGTAGGTGTCTAAGATTGACAGGAATGAATAGTTCTGACCCTCCAGAGGCATTTGGGTCATGGAACAAAATGTGGGTCCCAGCCTCCAGAATAGTTCTGACACCCTCCAGGTGTCACAGCGGGGCCTATTCTTAAGCTCCTGGGAAAAGAATGGAAAGAAAGATCCTGCAACAGGAATGCGTAGGAAGCCCCAACTTTTTCTTGATTCCCCCTCCTTAGCCCCAGCCCTCTCTTGAGTCCCATGTACCATCTTAAACACATCAAGCCAGAAAATCTGCATTTTCCCCTTCTTTTCTCCCTCTCTCCCTTTTTTTTCCCCCGCAACATGTATTTACAGAGTGCCTTCCATGTGCCAGGAGCGGTTCTGAGTGCTGAGGATAGAATAGTGAGTTAGAAAAGTACCTTGTTGTAACGGAGCTTACATTTTAGTGGGACAATCAGATACTGAAGAGGGACACACACAGGACAGCTGAAGATAGCCGTTACATTCTACAAAGCAAACAATAACACACCATGTACCGGCTTGGATAGTGTCCTCCCCCAGAGTCAAGTGCTTCCCAGAACCTCGGGGTGTGATCTGATTTGAAAACACGGCCATTGCCGATGCTGAAGTGGGGTGGACTCTTAATCCAATGTGACAGCTGTCCTTCTAAGAAGAGAAAAGACACAGAGACTGTGACCCAAGGGAGAAGACAGTCACTTCAAGACAGAGGCAGAGATTAGAGTGATGCAGCTATAATCCAAGGAATGCGAGGGGTTGCTGGCAGCCACCCCGAAGCTGGGAGGGGGCAAGAAAGGCTTCTCCCCTAGAGGCTTTAGAGGGACCAGAGCACAGTCAATACCTTGAGTTCAGATTCTAGCCTCCAGAACTGCAAGAGAGTAAATCATTGTTGCTTTAAGCCACCCAGTTTGTAGTAATTTCTTACAGCAGCTCCAGGAGAACAAATGCCCAAGGTGACACAAGAGGAGGCAGGAGGGCCAAGGCTTTAGATAAATGGCACAGTCACAAGAGGCATTTGTGAGGAGGTGACAATTTAGTGAAGTGGAACCAGTCACGAAAAACCTGGGGAAGTGTATTTTAGAGCTGCTATGTCTGGTTGCAGTAGCCACTAGCCATATGAGGCCACGGAGCACTTGAAATGCAACTGATAGGAATTGAGATATGCTGAACGTGTGAAATACACACCAGATTTCAAAGGCTTAGGATGAACACAAAAAATGTAAAATATCTTTATTTTATTTTATTTTTTTGAGAGAGAGTCTTGCTCTGTTGCCCAGGCTGGAGTGCAGTGGCGTGATCTTGGCTCACTGCAACAGCCAACTCCTGGGTTCAAGTGATTCTCCTGCCTCAGTCTCCTGAGTAGAGTAGCTGGGACTACAGGTGCCTGCCACCATGCCCAGCTAATTTTTGTATTTTTAGTAGAGACATTTTCTGACAGTATCGTATTTAATTCTCACTATAAGTCTATAAGTGAGAGGCTATCCACCATGTTGGCCAGGCTGGTCTCAAACTCCTGACCTCAAGTGATCTGTACACTTTGGCTTTCCAAAGTACTGGGATTACAGGTGTGAACCACCACACCTGGCCTCTTTTTAATTAATTTTAAAATGTTGATTACACATGGAGATTATTGCATGATGTGTTAGTCCGTTTGCACTGCTATAAACGAATACCTGAGACTAGGTAATTTATCAAGAAAGAGGTTTATTTTGGCTCGTGATTCTACAAGCTATACAGAAAGCATGGTGTCAGCATCTGCTTCTGGTGAGGGCTGCAGGAAGATTAGAATCATGGTGTAAGGCAAAGGGGGACCAAGCACATCGGATGGTGAGAGAGGAAGTAGTAAAGTTAGGGAGTTCCAGCCCTTTTTTGTTTTTTGAGATGGAGTTTCACTCTTGTTGCCCAGAGTGGAGTGTAATGGTGCGATCTTGGCACACTGCAACCTCTATCTCCTGGGTTCAATCAATTCTTCTGCCTCAGCCTCCCAAGTAGTGGGGATTACAGGTATGTGCCACCACACCTGGCTAACTTTTTGTATGTTAGTGGAGATGGGGTTTCACCATGTTAGCTGGGCTGGTCTCAAACTCCTGACCTCAGGTGATCCACCCACCTCGGCCTCCCAAAGGGCTGGGATTATAGGTGTGAGCCACCACACCCGTCCCCTAGCCCTTTTAAACAACCAGATCTCGTGTGAACTCATAGAGTGAGAACCCATTCATTACCGTAAGGATGGCACCAAGCCATTCAGGAGGGATCCATTCCCATGACCCAAACAGCTTCCACCAGGCCCCACTTCTAACACTGGGGATAACATTTCAACATGAAATTTGGTGGGCACAAACATTCAAGCACTATGAAATAAGATATCTATTGAATGTCGCTCTTGGGGTGGACAAGGGAAGAAGATGCAAAGAGGAACAAAATGTGGGTCCCAGCCTCAAGGAGAGGGGCCATCTGGATATGTTAGGCTAAATAAAGTATGCTATTAACATTTATTTTACTTTTTTTCTTTTTACTTTTCTAAATGTGGGAACTAGAAGATTTTGGCCAATGAAATATGAGCAAATGTTTACATTTGTGGCTCATATTATATTTCTATTGCATTGTGTTATTCTAAACAGAGGATGCAGCAAGTGCAAAGGCCCTGTGGTAGGGACCGAGCATTAGCATCCTGTGTTTGCTGGTTCTGTACTCAGTGTGCATGTTGACACTTACTTGCTAATGTCACTAGACCTGGAGAGCTGGTGTGGGAAGCCCTGTTGAACTTACAAGGGGAGTCTACGAGTCTTTGTCCTTTCTTCTCAAGCAGAGAGCAAGGTCATGAAATTCAGGCCTTCATACTGATGCCTCTTTCTTACTTGCCAATCTCATGTACTCCTTTAGGCCTCAGATGGAGAAAGAAGACAGCCCCAACTTCATGCTTAGTATGTTGATCTCACTGTCTCCCTAGACTCGTCAGTGTGAAGGATGTGGAGCTAGGCCTAACTCCAGAAGCCTCCTTATGTGCTGATGGCTGGCACCAAGGCCAAGGTATTACAGTATAGAGCAGAGACTCCCCAAACCCACAGTTTGCAAAGTGAACTATAAGGACCATGTTAGTTTATTTATTAAGCTAGAATTTTGTTCTTCTAAGACAGACTTTACAAAAGGGCATCTTGGGGCTAACTCCTATATTTTTGGATCATTGTGCATGGTTTCAAAATTATTTTTAGGTGTGACTAAAATGCTATATCAGTAAGGTTGGGCTAAGCTTTGCTGCAGTAACAAATAAGCCTTGCACCTTCCTGGCTGGTGTCACCCACTCTACATGTTGTTTGCTATGGCTCCATGCCTTCTGCCCTTCAGGATCCAGGCTGACAGAATAGCTTCCATCTGGAGTGTTACTGAATGCCATGATCAAGCACAATAGGTCGTGGCATACCACAGACTGGCTCTTGAAGCTTCTGTTTGGCAGTGACCCCTGCTACTTCTGCTGATATTTCATTGGCCCATGGAATCATGTAACCATGCTTAAAGTCAAGAAGGCAGGGATGCATTTGCGCCCCTGCAGGGAGGGGGCACTCTATGGGACACCTACTGTGCATCACTTAAAATCCTTTTAGCCCCACCTCCTACCCCAGCCACTGCTTCAACAAGCCTTGAGCAGGGATAGCCTGACAGTACCCACTACATACCTCTTAATTTTCTGATTCAGTGTCCTGGGTACCAGCAGGAACCTGTCAGCACTCACACACATGCCACCTACAAGTGCAGGGGAATTAACACCTGTGGGACTGCCTTTGGCCAAAGGGGATGGCACGGATGAATTACTGTTCCCCTCTGTTCTCAGGGCCAGCAGTTAGTTCTGAGATGTATCCTGTAAGCACCTCAGAAGGTCCTGAGAGCATCTAGCACTTAGAGCCGCGCTCACTCCAATTACCCATCCTTACATGGCTTCGCTCGCATCCCTGTCTCACTCCCTGGGCCTGCATTTACTCCCAGGGATCATTTCCCCAGTACGCCACCTGCAGGTAAGCCTTTGCCTGGGGACCTGCTATGGAGGGAAACCAAACTGAGACAGACAGGAAATTGATGGACAGTAACACAATCTATTACTATCGCCATATTTCAAAGTTGGGAGATTTAATATAAAATTCCAGTGTTAAGCTTTTCTGGAGAAATCAGATCTGGCAACACGTAACTGAAATTCTGGCAAGTCTACAAGAGGCTGGAATTGAATAGGGGCAGTGGCTTCCTTGAGATGGACCCAAGCTCTCTGTTGACATTTGCTATCTGAGAGGGATAGTCTTCACTTTTCATGCTGCCTGCCTGGCTCCAAAAGTCATTTGGGTTTTTTGTTTTGTTTGTTTATTTGTTTTAAATCTCTGTTGTAGGAAATGTTGCTTAAGCTAGATATCTATGAATCCTTGGAAATCTTTTTTATTACATGGAGAACTTTCTCATGTTGGGGGGGGTTTGTTTACTTATTTTGTTTCTCTTTCTCTGTTTCATAACAAAAGGATCAATTGAAAAAAAAAACAACTTAGTATAGTAGATGCATAAAGAATGTTTGCTGAATCAATGACAAGCTGAGTGACTGAGGTAGGCGGTTCCCAAGATCATCCTGAGTTCCTGACTCTCATGCCCTTGTGGTGCCTACTCTCTTGGAGTATGGGATAAACTTATTGTTTGCCTCTAATGAAGCAATAGGATGCCACTTCTGAGATTGGGTTATAAAAAGACTGTGGCTTCCGTCTTGGCCCTCTCTGACTCTCTGTGTCTCTAACATCCACAGCTATGATGCCATGAGAAGACTCAGATAGCACATGGACAGGCCCACATCACAATGAATTGCGACTTGCCAGCAACCATGTGGGTTAGCTTGAAGCAGACTCTCCAGTCCTGAGTCTTCAGGTGGCTATAGCCCTGGCTGGCCATGTGACTGAACCTGAGGTGAAACGCTGAGACAAAGGCATGCAGCTAAGCGGCCCCTGGATTCCTGACCTACAGAAACTGTAAAATAATAAATGTTTATTGTTCAAAGCCAAGGGGTGGCAAAATACATTCCACTTGTTTTTGTAAATAAAGTTTTATTGGAACACAGTAATGTTCATTGCTGTGCCTATTGTCATGGTTGCTTTCAGACTTCAACAGCAGTAGCTACTGAGTAGTTGCAGCAAAAGACTCTATGGCCCACAGGCCTAAAATTTACTATGTGGCCCTTTAAGGAAAAGTTTGTCTATCCCTGTTTTAAGCTGCTAGGTTTGGGAATAATTGTTATCTAGCAATAGATGACGAATACACTTTCAAATCTAAAACAGTCGTCCTAACTGGGCTTGCAGGTCTTGAGGTAGGGTGTCTAATTTCAGTTTAGCTCCATTTAATAGAAATTAACTGAGCACCTACTGTGTGGCAGGCATGGTCTCAATCATACTCCAGAATGGCACATTCAGTTCTTTCTCCACCATCTCCTCCAGCATTTTCTTGGTCTATGGCATGATTTGCCAAATATGTGTGGATTTCAGTTGGCTTTTAGAGGCTGGAATTAGCTAGACACTCTTTGGAATGCAACAGAGAACTCTGTAATCATGGGGAGGTGAGCAGGGAGCAGGAGGACATTGAGCTGGTATGTCCACGCAAAGTTCTGATAGTTATTAAAATATGGAAATATTTCCAACCCACCCTATGGAAATATGGGCCCCAAATGCCCCTACCTCCAGTAACCAAAGGGGTGAGGTGTAGCCCAGCAGGGGCCACCCACACTTCTGAGGGCCACTCTAATCGGTCAGTTCCCATGCCATACTAGTGATTAAATATTGGCACATGGTTCCAGGACAAACTTCTGGCTTGTTCTGAAGAGGTGCTCAGTAATGTCACCTGCATGATGGAATTCATAGACATCGATTGAGTATTTGCCTCTTTTTGGAGTGGACAAGGGAGGAGGATGTAAAGAGGAATAAGGTATGGGTCCCAGCCTCAAGGAGAGGGGCCATCTGATTGTCTACGTGTGTCTAATCTTCAGTTGGCAGGAGGGTCTGCAGTCAGACCCTCAGAGTTGAAATCTGACCCTATTTCCACCAGCTGTTTGACCTTGAGCCAGTGATTCAGCACCCTGTGTGCCTCAGTTTCCTCCTCTATGACAATAATAGTTCCTACTTCATAGCATTTAGTAGGGATGAGCTACACATGGGAAGTGTTAACAGTAATGCCTTGTATCTAGCTAGCACTCAGAAAATATTAAGAAAAAATGATCACCGTCCAGGGACCAAAGGAACACGCTCTGAGGGGTCATAACAGTATCAAGATGAACATTGAGAAAGAGTTTTTTGTTTTTTTTTTTAAATTGAGACAGAGTTTTGCTATTGTTGCCCAGGCTGGAGTGCAATGGCACGATCTCAGCTCACTGCAGCCTCTGTCTCCCGGACTCAAGTGATTCTCCTGCCTCAGCCTCTTAAGTAGCTGGGATTACGTGTGTGTGCCACCACACCTGGCTAATTTTGTATTTTTAGTAGAAATGGGGTTTCATCATGTCGGTCAGGTGGGTCTCAAACTCCTGACTTCAGGTGATCCACCTGCCTTGGCCTCCCAAAGTGCTGGGATTATAGGCATGAGCCACCAGGCCCGGCCAGGAAAAGTTGATTGATCATGGACTAGATTCCTGGCTCTGGTCTAGGCCCCATGCAGGCAGACAGGGCTGGCTTCACGGGCATGTGGCCTGCGCACAGAGATCTTCCCTTGGTGTAAGGCTCTGCTGTTGCCATCTTGAGATGCTAAAGAATTTTCCAACAAGTGACTTGAACTTTTATTTTGCACTGGGTCTGACAGATTATATAACTGGTCCTGCTTATAGAGGTGGACATGGCAAAGTTCTGATCTTCAGGAGCTTTGCAAGTTTGCCTGGGGGGGGTGCTAATGGGCTCACCTATCTGTACATCACAGAGCTGTGGGCATTCTGATGGAGCATTGAGCCTAAGGCTGGCTCCCATGCTTCTTGGTTGGGTTGAAGCAGCCCAAGAGACCTCCCTGAGGTCACAGAGGAACCCACAGCAAGGGCCTAGCTTGTCTTACACCACCATCAAAACCTGGAGAGGAAAACCGGTAAGGAGATCAGGTCCCGTGAAGCATCCAGTTAAGGGAATGATGCTTGGATTTATTTCTGCAAGAGGAGTAAGGTCTTGAATTCTGAAATATTTTTTGAAACCTTTGGAAAGTCCCCCTTTAATCACTGATGACAGGTTGACATTTTTCCAGCTGTTTAGAAGCAGTAGACAAGTCGAGTTGCTCAGTAGGGCACAGGCTGGCATGCTGGGATATGTGTGGGTTCTAATCTCCTTCCCTTTCACTGGTTCTCTGCAGCTGGAGGAAAAAAGAGAGAAAAAGAAACCAACCAAAACCCAGGCTCTTGTGAGGTTCATGCCAGTCTATGCCATCTGCATTTGGGGATTTGCTCCCCGAAAGTAAAATCTTAATTGGGTAACTTTCCTTTTTCTTCCCAGCTCATGGATTTACCTTTTCGGCAGCATCCCACCATGGTAGCTTTTGTGTTTCTCTGTCCTTAAATCTACTTCTTGGTTGGAAGAATTGTTTTATTGGCTCATCAGGTGCCAGCAGGAATTCCTTCATTTCTTTCCATCCTCAATTCCACGTGTGATCAGGACCTGGGTGTGGAGTATAATCCAGGTTCCACCACAAGTGAGCTTTTTGATTAAGGGTATGTGCTCAATCCCAGCTCTGCCTCTCAGTCTCTGGGGGGCCTTGGGGAAGTGACTTGGCCTCTCTGTGCTTTTGTTTCCCCATCTGTAAAATGCTATGAGAAGAATGAGAAGACTTCACACATGTAAAGTTCTTAGAACACATAATTAAGTGCATAGATACATCACCGTATATTTAAATACATACATATATATATATATATCGCTCTGTCATCCAAACTGGAGTGCAGTGGCATGATCTCAGCTCACTACAACCTCCGCCTCCTGGGTTCAAGCCATTCTCCTGTCTTAACCTACCAAGTAGCTGAGATTACAGACACACATCGCCATGCCTGGCTAATTTTTGTATTTTTAGTAGAGACGGGGTTTCACCATGTTGGCCAGGCTGGTCTCGAACTCCCGATCTCAAGTGATCCCCCACCTCGGCCTCCCAAAGTGCTGGGATTATAGGTGTGAGCCACCACACCTGGACTTTAACATATTTTAAAGGCATCTTTTCCATTTATTATTACGGATGGATATAGTACTACCTCCACCATTCTACTCTCCCATTGATGAAAGCTCACAGGTACATAACACTCACCACGTTCCAGGTGCGATTTTAAGCCCTTTACAAATATTTGGAAGCTTAAATCTCAAAACAACCTTATAAGGCAAGGACTGTTATTTCTCCCATTTTGCAGATGAAGAAAACCGAGGCACAGAGAGGTTAAATAACTTGTCTGAAGTCACACAGCTAGTAAGTGGCAGAGCCAAAATTCATACTCAGAAATCCAGCCCTAGAGGCACCCCACTCTTAACCATGGTGTTCTGCTGATGTAACTTGTACCTTGTTGGACATTTAGTTTTTCCTTTTTCAATAAAAATTTAAACTTCTTATTGAAGAATGCATGTGTATCAAAGGTGTAGAATGGGCCGGGCATGGTGGCTCGTGCCCCAGAACCCCAGTGCTTTGGGAGACTGAGGCAGGAGGGTAGCTTGAGTCCAGGAGTTAGAAACCAGCCTGGGCAACCCAGTGAGACCTTCTCTACCAAAAACCAAAAAATTAGCCAGGTGTGGTGGCACATGCCTGTGGTCCCAGCTACTTGGGAGGCTGAGGTGGGGGGGATCTCTTGAGCCTGGAAAATCAAGATTGCAATGAGCTGTGATCACACCACTGCACTTCAGCCTGGGCAGCTAAGCAAGATCCTGTTTCAAGAAGAAAAGAAAAGAAAAAAAGTGTAGAACGCATTCATTTCCACGAAGTGAGAATACCCATGAAACCATCCTGCAGACCCCAACACAGACGGTAACACCTATCAGAAGCCCCATTGGGTCTCCTTGTAGTCATTCCCTCACCCCCGAAGGTAGCTGCTAGCCCCACCTCTGACAGCAGAGATTTGTGTTACCTGTTTCTGTATTTTATGAAAATGGAACCATGCAGTACGCCTTCTTTCATTTCTGGTGTCTTTGGCTCGATGTTACGTTTGCCATTCATCCATATCATTGCACACGGTTGTAGATTGTTTTTTCTCATTGCCATACAGTGTTGCACTTATAATTTATCTGTCTATTCTACCGTTGAGGGGCATTTGGGTAGTTTTTGTGAATACCGCTGCTAGGAGCCTTCTGGTGCATGAGTTTTCTGAGGGTATATGTGTGCATTTCTTGATGGGCGTGTCCCCTAAGAGTGAAACCACTGGGTCAGAGGGAATACACCTGCCAATCAGTTTGCTGGAGGTTTTTCAGTATGTTGAGTGCTAAGGTAAGGGAATGAAATGGTGGTGGGGCGCGGGGGAGGCGGTTGGGCATTTTGTGAGTGACTTCTCTTGTTTCTGGCCATTGACTGGAAATAAAACATGACATTTGGACCCGGTGGAAGGCCGAGTCATCAAGGCATGCCAGGAGCTTATTTATGGGGTTTTGTTAAACATCCCACCTTTCTTTATTTCTGCAGGATATCCTCTTCCTGTAAAGTGAGCTGAAAAGGCAAACCATGAAGGTTTCATGGTGTCACTGTTAGAACTGTGAAGCAATGTAGTCAACTAAAAATAGTGGGGCTGGTACAGAAACTGTCACCCAGGGAAGCATGCAGATGTGGCACTAACACCTCTCGACAGCCCCAGAATCCACCATGTATGATCAAGTGGGTCATCCGCTCATTCATTTGCCAAACACTCGTTGAGCACTCTGTGTGTGGCCAGCCATGTGCTGGGCACTGGGGACAAAGTAGCGTACAAGGCTGGCCAGGTTTTTGCCCTCTATGAGCTTACATTCTCCTGGGGGAGATAAACATGAACATGAGCAAATTAAAATATATATTTTCAGGTTGCACAATGGTTCACACCTGTAATCTCAGCACTTTGGGAGTCCAAGGTGGGTGGATCACCTGAGTTCAGGAGTTCGACACCAGCCTGGCCAACATGGTGAAACCCCATCTCCACAAAAAATACAAAAAATTAGCTGGGTGTGGTGGTGGGTGTCTGTAGTCCCAGCTACTCAGGAGGCTGAGGCAGGAGAAAGGCTTGAAACTGGGAGACAGAGGTTGCAGGGCACTGAGATTACACCATTGCACTCTAGCCTGGGCAACAAGAGGGAAACTCTGTCTCAAAAAAAATTAAAATAAAAATTATTTTTTTTTCAGAGCATACTCAGGAAATGAAAAGAATAGGGGCCGGACGCGGTGGCTCACGCCTATAATCCCAGCACTTTGGGAGGCCGAGGCGGGTGGATCACGAGATCAAGAGATCGAGACCATCCTGGTCAACAAGGTGAAACCTTGTCGCTACTAAAAAATACAAAAATTAGCTGGGCATGGTGGCGCGCGCCTGTAGTCCCAGCTACTCGGGAGGCTGAAGTAGGAGAATTGCTTGAACTTAGGAGGCGGAAGTTGTGGTGAGCCGAGATTGCACCATTGCACTATAGCCTGGGTAACAGGAGTGAAACTCCGTCTCAAAAAAAAAAAAAAAAAGAAAAGAAAAGAATAAAATGGGAGGGATGAGAAAATGAGTGCTTGGGGAGGACAGTGGTACTGGAGACAGCCCAGGAAAAGCCAGTTTGAGGACATCATATTCGTAAGCTTGGAAGTAGTGGTTGAGCAGGGCTGGCCTCGTGAGCCTGCACACCTGCTCGCGTGCTAATGCTCCGCTGTTGCTGTCTTAAAAGTCTTCATAATTTTCGAACAGGAGGCACCGCATTTCCATTTCGCACCCGGCTCTGCCAATCATGTAATTGGCCCTCTCAGATTGTTCAGGTTTCTAGAGAAAAACGAAAGCACCTACCATCTCTTCTGGGGTGGGGAACAAAACAGCTTCCTTGCAAAAACACCCCAATGGCTAAACAATGAGGACAGCCTCTGCTTCCCCTGCCCCTTCCCCTTCACCCTCACTTCTTTGCATCTTGCAAGTTCTCAACCTGGCCCGGGAGCTTCAGTGAGAGCAAATCAGGATCCCAAAGGAGGAGTCGCTTTTGATGTGGGCTTTTCATGGCTTAGAAATCTTGCAGTTCCCAACCCTGGAGGCCCCTGAGTGATTAATGGTAATAGGGCTTTCTCCATTGTGCTAACCAGAAGGAAGGAAGGAAGAGTGCTTTGAAAGGAGAGGGTGTCCAAGTGCTAGGCTCTTGTAATTCAAGGCCCCTGGGGAGGAAAGTTTAACCTCTTGCACAGGGCCTGACTGGGTTGCTGGCTGGGGTGACTTTGGGGAGCCGGATGGGCTGGTGACCTGGATCCAGTCATCGAGCTATGACCCCAGGTCATCTCTGTGGTGCTTTGAAGATCAGCCACTGCATCAGGAACAGCTGAGGCCCAGAGACTGCTGCTAAGGATTTGAGACCCCTGCAAAATCCAAATTCTGTCCTTGTCCACCAGGATGCTCCCAGCGTCTCAGGGAGCCCTGTGCTCCAGACACAGCCCCAGAACCCAGGGCATCTGCAGACAGGGGCCCACATCTTCTATCCATAACGTGAGGCTCATAACATCCATGTCTCCACTTTTTTCAAGGTGCTTATCAATGTGAGATGCCATAAAACATGGGGAAGAATAAAGGGGAGTGAAGTGTGGACGCTGGGGTAGCTGGTACCTGCTGGAGAGGACATCGGCGGTGTGTACTACACAAACAGCGCTTCCCTTCCCACTTTTGAGCACAGTGTCCCCACCTTCTTGAGGAACTAAATCTTTCTCAGCCTCAGGTCTTGTTTTGGATGGCAGATCCAGCAGTGAGGGTGTGGCCCAGGCCTTGGTAAGAAGCATACTTGTCACAAGACACAGTATGGGTTCAAGATTGAGCACAAGACTCAAATGAGTCCCATGATGCTCAATTCTGTTGCTGCTATTGTGTTTTACTTGGAAACAAAGGCAAAGGAGATTCCTTTCCTGGTAAGAGTGGCTGAGCTGGGGGGATACGGCATGGAGCTGAGGGTGACCATCTCATCACTGCAGGGAGAAGATTGAATGAGATGGTGAAAGGAACACAGAAGAAGGCAGAGCTGAGACATGAGGAGGGGTTGGGGAGGAAAGAATGAGCCTGATGACATTACACATGGTGCTAGAGGGCCTGGATCTAGCCATGCCTGAAATCCACATGGTTTCCTCATTTGCTTAAGTCCATTTGAGTTGATTTCTGTTTTTCATGACCAAGAGGCCCAGCAAATATATCTACTCACATGTTAGGGGGTTAATATTTGGCTGAATATTTATAATCTTGTCTCCCCCAGCTAGTCTCCAGCTTCGGGGATTGTAAGTTCCCTGAAGGCAGGAACCAGGCCAGCTGTAGTTAGTAGGTTTTATGGTGTATGTTGATGGGAGACTTAGCAGAATGTTGACTATGGTGAAGCAAGGACAAAATAACTGGAGCACTGGGGAGCCGGGGGAGAGTGCATGGAGACCAGCAGATTGAAGGCTCCCTCATTCCCACATGACTCTGTGTGATCTCCGGGCTAGAGGCTGAAGCTTCAGCAAAGGGCAGTCTACACATTGTGTCTGTCCTCACAGAGTTCACCATGGAGGGGGACAAACAGGCACCAAATAAGACATCACAGTAATGACGTTTCATAGACACAGATAGGGGTCATTTGTGTGTGTGTGTGTGTGTGTGTACATATGTGTATATATATATATATATATATATATATATAAATTTATGTTCTCTGTTTCTTTGTCTCTGTCTCTCTCTGCCTCTGTCTGTCCATCTCTCTTTCTAAATATATATGCAAGTCATATACATATCTCCCTAAGGTCCTCATAAATAAGCTCCTAAATGTAAAATTGTCGTGGGAGGGATGGGTCACTCTGGGTAGCCGAGGGGGTGCCTGTCCCCAGGATAAATGGAAGATTGTGTCAGGGCGCCTGGCAGTGTTCAGAGCAGCCTGGCCATGACACCCCCGCCAGCAGAGTGCTTTTATGGAAGGCTGTGTGCCTGGCGTCTTCAGAGTCATTTGATTATGACCTGCAATGGCGAGGATGGCCGCTGTGGTGAGCACTGAGGCACTTTTCTAAGTTCTGCAAAGGGAAAAGGCAGAGTCCCATAGCAACCTGTCTTTACAGATTTCCAAAGTCTTTCCCCTAGACTTGCTTTCTGCCTCCAAAGGAGCTGAGGCTGGGAGAAGACAAAATGTTTAAACAGCATCAGGCTTGGGGAAATGGCTTTTTCTCATGTTGCCATGAGGCCTGGGGAGGAGGTGCTCTGTGGGTGAACACAAAGGAGAGAGGAGAGCGTCTTATACCTTTTTGATGAATGGTCACCCAGATAGGGGTATGCTCCCATGAGCTGAGGGCAGGTACCCAGTTGCTGTTTTGATGGACAGCCCTTCCAGATGGAGGCTCCAGCCTGTCTCCCTGCACCTGCTCTATCTGTGCCACACAAATAACCAGGCCCCGAAGGTTGGAGCCCTGGAGTGACAGGAAAGGATGAGGGCATGAGATACGCAGAGCAAGGGCTTTGGAATCAGACAGGCCTGGATCCTGGCCCTTCCCCTTGCTATGCTGGTGACATTTGGGAAGGAAGTTACTTACCTCTCTGGATGCCAGTTTCCACATCTGTAAAATGGGGATTCTTGCAGGGTCGCACCACCAGGATGGTACTAATGATGGTGATTCCTGGGCAGAGACGTTTGTGTGATGGTCATTTTCTTGGTCCTTTTCTGTACTGTCCAGTTTTTGTCTGATGTGAATGTAAACATTTTTAATTCAGAGAAAAATAATGTGTGTGATTAGAAAATAAAACTGTTTTTTGAAAGACGGGAGAGCACTGGGTAAGAGGAAAGGTAAGAACAGAGAGAGTGGAATTTGGGAGGCAACCAGCAGTCATTCTGTTGCACGGTGACCATGGATTGAAAGAAACATGCATCTCCTCTGGGGCAACTCGGGAGCCCAGAGGTCTGCAGTGGGCCGGGGAAGCCTGGACTGTGATGCAAGACTCCTTCTCACACCCTGAGAAGGCGCCTATGCTGCACTTCCCATCAGGATTGGAGCAGCACAGTGGAAGGACAACAGGAGTATGAGGGGTTTGGGAACCAAGCCACGTGGAACTGATGAGGGCAGAGGAGAGGCACAGGGGACAGACACCCACACCAAAGGAAGGCACACATGGTTTGTAAAGAGAAAAATAGAAAGAAGGCTGGGCATGGTAGCTCACGCCTGTAATCTCAGCACTTTGGGAGGCCGAGGTGGGAGGATCACTTGAGGTCAGGAGTTTGAGACCAGCCTGGCCAACATGGCAAAACTCTGTCTCTAACAGAAATACAAAAATTAGCCGGGTGTGGTGGTGCATGCCTGTAGTCCCAGCCACTTGGGAGGCTGAGGCACGAGAATCGCTTGAATCCAGGAGACGGAGGTTGCAGTGAGCTGAGATGGTGTGCCATTGCACTCCAGCCTGGGTGACAGAGCGAGACTCCATCTCAAAAAAAAAAAAAAAAAAAGAAAAGAAAAAGAAAAATAGAAAGAAATGGTAATTCCCTGAAAACTCCATGTATCTGTCTCTAATCAGGCCCATTTCCTGCTGTCGGCCCGCCCCTTGGATGGGCTTCTGGGTCTGCACAGGGGCAGCTCTGAGGCAGGAGCATGTCTGTTTCTGATATTGCCATAAACCCCGTGCCTGGCACACAGACAGTGTGCACCCAATCTTACCAGTCAACTGGCTTAACCCAAATATAACTTGGTATCCTACATGGCCCAGTATTACCTCCATGTTGTATTAAGAGAAAATAGAGTCCAAAGTAAAAAAATATATAGTTTTATAGTTTTTGAAACAGGGTCTCACTGACTGCGCTCCAGGATTCCCGTAGGATGATGGTAATGATCATCTGCAGTGAGCTGTGAGCATGCCACTGAACTCCAGTCTGGGTGACAGAGTGAGACCTTGTTAAAAAAAAAAAAGAGTGCAGGATTTTTATTGTTAATGTCATTATCATCATCATATGGGCATTGGAACCAGACTGTCTGAATTCAAATCTTGTTCTATCACTTACTCAAATCCAAGTAAACTCCAGGATGGAGTGCTGTGGCATGATCACCGCTCACTGCAGCCTCAGCTCCTGGCCTCAAGTGATCCTCCTACCTCAGTCTTCTGAGTAGCAAGTCTACGTGCACGCCACTACACTTGGGTGACTTTTAATTTTTTTTGCAGAGATGGAGTCTCCTTATGTTGCCCAGTGGTCCTCAAACTCCTGGCCTCAAGTGGTCTTCCCACCTTGGCCTCCCAAAACGGTAGGATTACAGGTGTGAGCCGCCACCACACCATTGTAAAGGATTCCTTACTCCTGACTTTATGTAGATTGAGTTGTGATTCAGACAGACACTTCCCAAATTCCCTCCTTCTCTTCTCTCCTCTTCCCACATTCTGTGGCTGCCCCTAATCTGTTCCTCATCTCCAGCCTGTGTGGCGCTTCCACTTCCTCCTTCCCACAAGTCATACTTTATTGTTTCTCTGCCAGAGGTCCCTGGAATGTCTGCTCTGGTCAAAAATATACAGTAGAAGAGTGGAGAACATGAGCACACTTTGCCTCCAAGTCCTTCCTCACTTTGTACGGAGGAATTCATGCAGAGATGGCTGATGAAGTGAACGAAGGGGGATTTGGCTAACAGAGGATCTGGGTTTAGATTTTGGATCCTTTTCTTGGTTAGCATGTGACTTTGGACATGGTATGGAGCCATTTGGAGATTCAGTTTCCTTGTGAGTAAAACAAGAAAAACAATACAGTTACCTGAGATAGTGGTAAGGTTTAAATGAGTCAGTTGAGAGAGGAGTTAGGTTTAAATGAGTTAACTGAAGAAGAGTTAGGTTTAAATGAGATAATTCATTTAGATGCTCTAACAGGGCCTGACGTGATTAAGTGCTAATAAGTGTCTGTTTCCTCCCCCTCCTCTTCTTCTTTTTATTGTCAATGTCATTGTCATTATCATGATGATGATCATCATACTATAGGCATTGGAACCAGACACACGGGCATTAGAACCAAGAATTCAAATCTTGGTTCTACCACTTACTCAAATCCAAGTAAACTGTTCAACTTTTATGTACTTTCTTCCTCTGTAAAATAAGATGAATAATAGTACCTACTGTATAGAATTGTGAGGATTAGCCTCTGCTACTCACATAAGTAGAATAGGTGAGAAGAACATTTGGCCTACGGTAAGTGCCCAACAGGTGTTAATTATTTTGTTCTATGCAGAGTAAGAGGCAAAATCAGGATTTGAAACCAAGTCTGTTTGACTATAAAATCCGCGTCCATAACTACCATCCTGCCTCTTTAGGTTTGCGGTGGGGCCACTTGAAGTTACAAAAATGTTTCTTCCATATATACATGATAAAATTGAAAGTAGAGTCTCAAAGAGACATTTGCACAACCGTGTTCATAGCAGCATGATTCACAGTACCCAAAAAGTGATGCCATCCAGGTGTCCCTTAACAGATGAATGGATAAACAAAATGAGATATTCCATACAATGCAATATTATTTAGCCCAAGAAAGGAATTCTCACACTTGCTGCAACGTGGATGAATGCTAAGTGGAATAAGCCAGAAGCAAAGGAATGCATATGATATAATTCCACTTATATGAGGTTTCTTAGAGTAGTCAAACTCACAGAGACAGGAAGTACAATGGCGGCCATCAGGGGCTTAGAGGGCAGGGGCATGGGGAGTTTGCGTCATTAGTTTGGGATGATGAAAATGTTCTGGAGTTGGATGGTGGTGATGGTTGCATAATGTGAATGGAGTTAATATTGCTAAACGGTACACTGAAAAATGATTGAGATGGTAAGTTTTATATTATGTGTATTTTACCACATTAAAAATACTGTGGTAGTACCCATGCCTGTAGTTCCAGCTACTTGGGAGGCTGAGGTGGGAGGATGGCTTGAGCCCAGGAGGTTGAGGCTGCAGTGAGCTGTGATCATGCCACTGAACTCCAGTCTGGGTGACAGAGTGAGATCTTGTAAAAAAAAAAAATAGAAAAAAAGAGTTCCCTTCTTCTGCCCCAGGAAACAGAGGTGATGGGACTCAGTTTCCCTTAAGTCCTTTTGTTGTTTTTCTGGGGACTGCGGCTGCCCCAGTCAGCGGCTCCATCTCTTGCTTATGCCCCTGATCTTGTGGTACTGTGATGATAGCAGTGACCCCTGCCTCCTTCTGGGAGTGAGGGGTGGGGGTGCATGACCAAGACCTGTCCTCAATCCCACACTGAGAAGAAGGTAAATGTGAGGGAGTTGTATAGAGCTGTGGTTCAGGCAGCCAGGAGGTCTTTGAAACGGATTCATTTTGAAAATGTGGGGGAAACGTCTTATTTTATAATTGTCTGTGCAGTGTTGGGGGAAAGGGAGACTCCCATGTGTTTTTGGCGCAGGCCCATTGCTTTGTGTGTGTGTGTTGCTGTGGAGCCCTGATTCCCTCTTCCTCTGTCATGGAGCTTCCAGCAGATGGCCTGGCCACCTTCTCATTAGGGGCAGGTGCAGATAACTGCATGATCACTTGTGGATATAATATATATATTTTTCCTTTTTTTAGCTGACTTGCTAATGTCTGCTGGCGTTCTTTTAGCTAAAGTTTTCAGCTTTTCTCCTGGGTCAGCAGGTGGGAGACCATGCGTTGGCAGAAATTGCTTCCTCTGGAGGAGGCCTGATTGGAATTCTGAGAAAGTGAAGGCAATTTGGAACTTTGAAAGAGAGGCAAGCAGTGGGCTCACTGGCAAATTGAGTTTTTTTTTTTTTTTTACCCTCCTCCTCTTTTTCTCTCTCTCTTTCAGCTTCATTTTTCTTCCTGTCTTTCCAGGGTTTCTTATCCCATTTCTCTCTGCCATACTATTTCTATTTCTTACTTAAAAACCTTAGTTCAGACCTTTAGCCCATCTAGAACTCTGATGATTTCTGATTAAAACCTTGTCTTAGCCTGGATTCCTTCAAAAGCAGATGCCAAGGCAAAGGCTGCTGTTGCTTAGGTAGTTTATTTGGGAAATCCCAGGGACCAGGAGTGCAGGCTGGGGCGGGAGTGCCGGGGCATGGGCAGGAGGTAGAGCAGAAATGCATCTCAGGACTGCCCATCTGGGAGATGCAAGCAGGAGCGTTTCCCCATCACTTTCCACCTGTGTTGGTCAAGGCAGTCCCACAGGCATTAACCCCCTTGTATTCTTGGGGTGCACATGCCTAGTGAATGGGTGAATGCTGAGTGGGTTTCTACAGGCCTGAAAAGTCTCACAGTGACAGAGAAGCCCCAGGACAGGAAGCAAGAGGAATATGGTGGAGTCCAGGCAAGAGGGTTTCTACCTGTGATGCCAAGAAGTTGGTCAAAGCCCATGATGATAGTGGTCCCCAACCTTTAAGCACCAGGGATCAGTTTCATGGAAGACAATTTTTCCATGGTCTGGGTTGGGGGAGATAGTTTCAGGATGATTCAAGCTCATTACAATATTGGGCACTTTATTTTCTATTATTATTACATTGTAATATATAATGAAATAATCATACAACTCACCATAATGTAGAATCAGTGGGAACCCTAAGCTTGTTTTCATGCAACTACACGGTCCCATCTGGAGGTGATGGGAGACAGTGACAGATCATCAGGCATTAGATTCTCATAAGGAGCAACCTAGATACCTCACAAGTGCAATTCACAACAGGGTTCATGCTTCTGTGAGAAGCTAATGCTGCAGCTGATCTGACAGGAGGCGGAGCTCAAGTGGTAATATGAGCGATGGGGAGTGTCTCTAAATACAGTAAAGGTTTGCTTGCTAGTCCACCATTCACCTCCCTCTGTTCCTAACAGGCCATGGAATGGTACTGGTCCCTGGCCCAGGGGTTGGGGACCCCTGCTGTATGGGACTGACCTCCCACCACAGCCAAGGCTGGAGTAAGAGATGGGCCAACAGGTACCCCATATAGATCTTCAGAGGCCCAGCTCTGAAAGTACTAGACACCTTAGAACACACAGGAATGCAATTCAGCACAAAACTGCTATGTAAAGTGTAAGGGAGTTCAACAAGGGCCTGCATTTCCCCAGAGGCCTACTTCAATGACTTTTGAAAGAGCATCTATCAAATGCTTTATTTTACTTTAATTCTCGGTGATCCTGGATCCTGCTCTGCTCGGACCTTACACATGTGCTCGGCCTGCCTGTCAGGCATGACAAATAGGCAAGACCACTGCCACTGCTGACAGCCTGCACCCCGCAGTCAGAAGGATGTACTCACTTCTGTATGTAAAGCACTCAGCACATAACAGCTCCCCAAACATGGTCATTGGCTTTTTTCAGTTATGTTGTTATTGTAATGTCTTCGTTTTGGAGTCCTGGATGTTACTGAGACTTGAGAGAAAGGATTAAAGGAAAGCCCTCTCATATTTGAGGGGCAGAGGAGAGTTCCTAGTCTAGTTGAAGTGTCTCTATATTATACATATATATCGGATATATATTTAGTTGGACTCACCTCATGTTTCCTGGGTCACCAGCATGGGTTAGGCACTGTGTGGGACAGGCATTGTAGAATTCAGGAGAAGCAAGCTGTTGCAAGGCACATGTCCCCATTGTCCACGCCAGAGGTCACCTATTGCCTCTGTAGACGATTGCACAGACAATGGCTTCCTAGCTGGAACACCCAGCCCAAGGGTTCTTTCTGGCATCTGCTCAGTCTCTGGGGGTCAGGATGGCATGCTGCTAAGACCTCCAGGAGTGGCCCCCAGCCCTGAGAAATAGGAGGTGCTGGAGGAATATGCCAGCTTCCTTGCCCCTTGGTGGGGTGCTCTGAGATATGTTCTACATACTGTTTCAGGTATTCACCAGTGAGATGGGAACTATTATTCACTTTTCTAGGTTTTCTTCTCTATCTTCTTCCCTCCTTCCTTCACTATACTTCCTGGGGTCATGGTGTCTACCTACGAGACTTAAAAACTAATTTTTAAATGTTATTTCCATTATAGCAGTGATTCTTGCTTATTGTAAACAATGGTGACATCACAATTTATAGCATAGAAAATGATAGTTCTTTTAGATATCAGGCCCCTGACCTCTCAGCCTTTTTTTTTTTTTTTTTTTTTTTGAGATATGGTTTTGCTCTTGCTGCCCAGGCTGGAGTATAGTGGCACCATCTTGGCTCACTGCAATGCCCGCCTCCGGGTTCAAGTGATTCTCCTGCCTTAGACTCCCGAGTAGCTGGGATTACAGGCATGCACCACCACGCCAGGCTAATTTTGTATTTTTAGTAGAGATGGGGTTTCTCCATGTTGGTTAGGCTGGTCTTGAACTCCTGACTTCAGGTGATCCAGCCTCCTCGGCCTTCCAAGGTGCTGGGGTTATAGGTATGAGCCACCATGCCAGGCCCACAACCACTCTTAATAGTTTGATAAGCACCTTTCCATATTTTAGCGAAGATAGCAATTTTTGGAATCATGTTTGATATGATCTGGCTCTGTGTTCCCACCCAAATCTCATCTTGAATTGTAATCTGAACTGCAGTCCCTAGGTGTTGAGAGGGACTTGCTGGGAGGTGATTGGATCATGGGGCAGTTTCCCCCCACATTGTTCTTGTAATAGTGAGGGAGTTCTCAGAAGATCCGATGGTTTAAAAGTGGCAGTTTCCCCTGCTCCTTCTCTCTTCCTGCTGCCTTGTGAAGAAGGTACTTGCTTCTCCTTCACCTTCTGCCGTGATTGTAAGTTTCCTGAGGCCTCCTCAGCCTGCAGAACTGTGAGTCAATTACACCTGCTTTCTTTATAAATTACCCACTCTCGGGTATATCTTTATAGCAGTGTGAAAACGGACTAATACAGTGTTATATTAATATTCTGTAACTTTTTTCCATGTAATATGTATTTCCCTATATAGTCCATACAGCTTTACCCCATTTTTCTTAGTAGATACCCTGTGTGTCAGTAAGAGAACACACAATGTTTCCTGTAACTGAGACCCTATTGATCAACCATTATGTTACATCTGATATTTTGCTGCTATAAACAATGGGCAGTGAGTCTGTTTACAAACATTTGTTGTTCTCTGGTGCTGGCATGACCATGGGATAAATTTTCAGAAAAGAATTCTTGGCTAAAGAGAACCCATATTAAAAATACTAATAGATGTTGTCTAATTGTGTTCCAAGTTAATTGAACAATTTATATTCATGAGGTTTTCAGATGCTGGCTATGGCTAGGAGGCTGATGTGATTGTAAGGCTGTCACGAACTGAAGAGAGGAGCAAGTGGGGACAGGCTCTGCCACCCCAAATATGTACCTGTCACCCTTTCCTTACTAATGCAGATCACAGACTCCTAGCCTCCCGAAGCCTCATTAGAAGCTCACTTTTTCTTGGAGAGAGGAGAGTGCAGCTGTGCAATGTTGTGGAAGGTACAGGGGGTGGTAAAAACATTTTTGTGTTGGTTTATGTGTTTTTGGACAATCAAGAGGGAAAGAGTGTCCAGAATCAGATAGTCCTGTGCTGTAATCCCAGCTCTGCCACATCTGAGTCTATTACTTTGGATAAGTCACTTATCTGTCTGGATTTACTCCTCTCACCTGAAAAACAGAGACCAGAATATTGCTTTATGTATAGCTGATGCCAGTTAGGCTAATGCTTAGCGACTGTAATAGAAAGGCCTTCAGTCTCAATGGCTGAAGACAAGAGAAGCTGTTTCTGGTGAGTAGGCAGCTGTTCTTCATGCAGTGGCTCCAACTTCTTCCATCTCTGGTTCTTCAGCACAGGAGCTTCTACGTTCTCCACCTTGCCTACATCTGGCAGAGGAGGGAGGATGAGCATGAGGACTACCCATGGGAGGTTACATGGGCCAGGCCTAGAAGGGGCACACACCAATCCTCCCCACATTCCATTGGCTGGGCCTCAGCTATGAAAACGGGCCTCTTAGATCTCCTGCCATGGGGAATGTGACCGGCTGGCAGCCCCGGCTGCTGTCACTCTGGATTTATCATCATTTTCACCTGAAGGGAGGCCCTGTTTCTCCCCGGCTGCTCCCAGTCAAGAATGGGGACATCTTTAATGGGCAACTCTGGTGCAAAGACTCCCCACTGGCCTGGCAGAAACTTACTTGGAAGTGTGATGCCGTCTGGGACTTCCACTATGCAACCCTCTCCTCCCGCTGCTTTGCTCCAGGAGTCAAACTTCAGGTGGCCTGAAGGCTCTCCCTGCTTTCTCCAGCTCCCCCTAACCCAATAAAACACATGCAGATCAAATCCCATCTAGGTGTCTCTCTGTCAGCCTGAACTAACGCCAGGGACCACACTTAACTGCAAGGGACTCTGGGAAATGTAGTCCAGCTGCGTGGCTGGGTGGAAAGGAAGTGGGTTTGGTGAAGACTGAGCCATCCCTGGCACAGAGAATTATGAGGTTTAGATAATATGTAAAGTTCTTACCTCTGGACCTGACACACAGCAACACACTAAATGGCTTGTCACCGTTGCCATTTGGACCAAGATAGTGAGTCCCTGCAAGCAAGTAGTGCGTCTCCTCATTGAACATGTATCTTGGCCCAGCAGGTGGGCTGACCACTCAACGGTGTTCCTCCAAATCAGAGCAGGGATGGTCACAGGCATGTGTCCCAGTGTTCCAAGGAGGAGACGTTAGCGGGAGAGGAGCTGCCCCGGGAACATCTCCCTGCCAGCCGCTCTAGCTCACCATCCAAGGCCGTTCTACTTGGCTCCCTCCTCAGATGACAGCACGGTGTGACGTGACCAGCTTAGCCAATGCCAGTCCTCAGGAGAAGCCCACACATACCAAAGGGAGCATCTTCACCCATCCCCAGCACCTCCCTCCATGCCTGCTTCCAAGTACCGCCACTGCTTTAAGAGTTCCATAAATGCTGATAATTGCTGCATTAAACTTCAGTTTATTATTTTCTCTGGGTGCAGGTATGCGGATGATATGAGGCTTCGCTGCATTTACATACAAATTGAAGATTTTTATTAATCAGTCCAGTACCAGGAATCCAACGTTAACAGTCCATCAGGCCCTTAAATACATTTGGTGACATTTTTACCATGCATTAGCATGATAGGGCAAGGCGAATATAATGTACCAATGATTGCTTTTCCATTGAAAGCACAAACGGTTTCATTTTTCCTGTCATCTCAAATAAGTGTTAAAGAGGTTTTGGAGGCTGTTGTGTCCTTGCCGTATGCTCGGGACTTACAAACACTGATGAGCGCATTAAATAACCATTAGCGTCTGGGCCTGGACCACGGCACCGTCTCTTCTCTTCAGAATTTATTCTTTGATTTAAAGTGAAGGCAATCTGTGGTTGCTTTCATAAAGTCCTGCGGCCCCTCCATTCTCCCTCCAACAAAATACATTATAACAGTAATTTTATGACTGTTAAAATAACTGTCGTTAACAAGCACTTAATTAAAATGTACAATAAATAGCCGACCACAGCCTTATCTGCTCTCCGGAGCAGCCTCAGCCCGAGACTGCAATGCCCAGGCCTGCTGTTGCCCAGCTTGTTTGCAGATTAATTGCTTTTTGAGCTGGCAGGAGCTGCCTCTTCAGCAGCCAGATCGTAAATGACCAGATAGAGACTTTATCAATCAGGCGAGTGCGTCTGTGACCACTGGTGGACAGGGAGGCCGGCTGGGGGAGCGGTTGGAGGGCAAATCTTGGATAGGTGGAGGTACTGATTGGGGAGGGGGCCGGAGTGGGCATCCATGGAGGTGGTTGAGGGAGAAAACCTGCGGGAAGGTGTTCCCAAGTGGGCTGGCCTGCTCCGGACCGCATTTTCGACATCTCTGGCCTAATCATTGCTTTGATAATAATAATAGCTGGTCCTCACCATGTACCAGGTGCTTTCTTTTTATCAATTTTTTTTTCTTGTTTAGAGACACTGTGTTGTCCAGGCTGGAGTTCAATGGTGCAATCATAGTTCACTGCAGGCTTGAACTGGGCTCAGGCTATCTTCCTGGCTCAGCCTCCCAAGTAGATAGGACTACAGGCATGTGCAACCATGCCCAGCTGATTTCTTTTTTTTAATTTTTATTTTTATAGAGATGGGGTCTTGCTATGTTGCCCAGGCTGGTCTCCAACTTCTGGCCTCAAGCATCCTCCACCACTGCCCCTCAAACCACAGGCGTTGAGCACTGTGTCCATATCAACTTTTTTAATTCTCACAACTATGTCTTGTCGTTATAATCAGGATTTTCATTTATAGGTAAGGAATCTGAGGCTCAGAGAGGTTAAGTGACCTGCCCAGGGTAATACAGCTAATAGTGGCTCAGCTGGAGTTCAAACCCAGACAGGATTGCTCCTGGGAGGGGAACTTAAGCACTGCACCATGCTGTCTCTCAGTAGATATGAATTTAAAACGTGCTAGTCAAGTGCCTGGAGTTGTGCTGAACTCTTTATGGCAATGTTCATTCCTTTAATAAATACCTGTCTATTTACTGCCTACTTTGTGTCAGGCCTGTGCTAGAGGCCAGAGGTACAAGGGTGAACCTGAAGGATCTGGTCTCTGCCCTTCTACAGCTCAGTGGCCAGCGGGGAAGACAGTTATGGCTGAGAGGAAGGGACCTCAGAGCAGAGCACCTTTAAAAGGGTGCATGTGTATGTGTGTGTGCAGGGTCCAGGAGACCTTTCAGGAGGAAGTGACTTTTCAGCTGACGCTGAAACTGAGCAGGGACTAGCCAGAAGAAAGGCAGGGGAATGAGTGTTCCACGCAGGGGAATAGCATTTGTGAGGGCATTGAGGAGAGAGAGCATTCAGCAGGGCTACAGTGGTACGTGTGAGTGACCAGAGGTGGGGCTCAGGAAGTTGGCTGGTGCTGGATGGTGGAAGATCTTCTGAATGAACCCAGGGGTTCAGCAGGGCCCCCTGATTTATGTTTTAGAAGGGACCTTATCTGGAGAAAGTTCTCATCAACAATTTTGTAAAGTAAAAGTCCTAATTCCCATTTTTACAGCTGAAGAAACAAAGGCAGATAGCGGAGTTAAGTAGCTTGCCAAGGTCACTGGCACAGAGACATCTGGGGTGGGCAGTGGTGAGCTTGAGGCCAGCTTCCCACACAGAGGCCCACAGCTTGCCCATCTGCTCAGCTACCCTGGGTGACTCATAACAGCCCAGGCTGGGGATTCTTCTGGGTTTTGGAGCTGGTATCTTGGAGCTGAAACTGCTGAGTCATGAAAATAATTATCTTAAGAATGCAGATTGTCTTCCTTTGCAAGTCCATATTGCAGTGGTTTGTCCTGGAGCCCCTGGCTGGGAGGTAACTACGGCTAGGAATGCTTTGGGCTGCAAGTAGCAGAATAAAATGGAGAACTCCAACAACATGCTGAAGCAATGCAACCATTTAATCATATTCCAAAATGAGAGGTCTGCAGAAGAGCAGTTTCAGCTGGGCAAAAGTCCAACCATATCAACAAGGACCCAGGCTTTTTCTATATTCTCTTCTGCTCTCTTCAGTATATTGGCCCTTTATTCTTAGGCATTTGCAGAATGGTCACAAAATGGCTTCCAGGTTAAAGGTAGGAAGAGAAGGGGCTGACAGGGAAAGCATACTTCCTCTTGGGTGCCATTGGTCAAATCTAAGTCACATGACTGTCTTTAGCTGTGGGGCAGGCTGGGGAAAGGACTCTCCAGCAGCTGACCTGTAGTGCTGGGCTGAGCCTTGGGCACTCAGCCATCCTGAACAAAATCAGAGGGCTCTCAGCAAGCAAGAAAGGATGACAGAGGTGAGGGAAGGCATCAAACAGTCACTGCCATGGTACATAGCAGTTAATGTGTGTCAGGAACTAAGAAGGGCTTTGCATGGATTCTCTCTTTCTCTCGTTTCTCTCTTTTTAAAGACAGGGTCTTGCTTTGTCACTCAGGCTGGAGTGTAGTGGCACAATCATGGCTCACTACAGCCTTGACTTCCTGGGCTCAAGTGATCTTCCTGCCTCAGCCTCCTGAGTAACTGGGACCATGGGCACATACCACCATGCCCGGCTAATTTTTAAATATTTTTTGTGAGACAGGCTGGTCTCAAACTCCTGGCCTCAAGTGATCCTTCTCTGCTTTAGCCTCCCAAAGTGCTAGGGTTATAGGAGTGAGCTGCCATGCCCTGCTATGGATACTTTTTCAATCCTTGCACCTCTAGAAGGTAGCTGAGAAAACTGAGGCAGGAGAGGCCCCAGAGGGGGAACTCTGATTTGTCCAACCTGAGGATCCCTGCTCTTGACCTCCAAAATGTAATTATGTGATCATCACAGCCCCCAGGGGTGTACGTGAAGGAGGCGGTCCCCAACTCCCAGATGTCTGTAGGCAATAGCCTGTTGCCCCACCTGTGCCAGGCACCCTGCGCCTTCAGACTTGGGCCTAATTTCTGGTTCTTTCTCCCAAGGGCCACATTCATCCACCCATGATCACCTAGCAGGTTGACAGAGAGCCATTCTCTCAACACCTAGCAGTGAGCTGATTTTGAGCACATCCTAGATCTCAGACTCATTTTAAAAAGTCAGTTTCATTATAGTAAGGAATGCTCTGTCCCCCCAAAAAGATAGAAGGCAATGGTAAATTTTTTTTTTTAAATAGGAAAATGATCAAACTTATTTTCGGGGTATCTGTGTGTGTGATGACTCTGAGGCCTGCGTGTACAATCTGTCTTTCGCTGGGGAGGCAATTGGTGATCAAGTAAATGCAGACAGTGGAGGGGTCAGGCCAGGGACTTGGCTGCATCCCTCAGCCAGAGATACATGAGACTCCTACTAATGTGGAAGCTTTATTCATATGGATCCATCCCAGCCTCACAAATAAATGGAGACCAGCCAAGGAACTGATCTGGAAGCCACTGCAAACACACAATCAGCTGTCAAGGAGGAGGGGTGGCATGGAACAAAATGCTTCCCCATCTTGGCACATCAGAAGATATTTAACTAAGGTCTCTACCTGGCTGTTATTTAAACAAACACAAAAGATGAAGGTAAGCAGTCCAGGGAGAATGCTTGAAACCCATCAGCAAACAAGGGAGCTCAGCTGGGAGGGAGATGCTCTGTGTGTGTGTCAAATCCATTTGCATCAGAATCCTGCAGGGACAGAAATGCCCAAATGCAGAGTGAGTATGCACAGCCATTTGCCCATGTGAAGGTCTGAGAAGGAGCTGAGCAGGCCCCTAGGGATGTGCAGGGGGGCACATCCTGCTGTGGCCAGCGTCTCCTGTGTGCATTCATTAAAGGGCCAGCTTGGTTAGAGAGTAACGGCACCATTTATGCACCAGGAAGAGTGTTACCCAGGCATGCGCCATTTCGATTTATTTTGATTAACTTGTTAGGAGTCTGCTTACTGAGTGTCGCCTGTGTTTACAGAGTGACAGAGCAGCCTCTTTGCTGAGGGTCCCTGTCGTTCTTCATATCTTCTTGCTTTGCCTCTCCTGTTGTTTGCCCTGTGGAAATCAGCATGGTGGGGTGGGAAGAGCAGAGGATGGTGATTGGATCCATGAGCCCTGGGATGGGCTGATTGTGTCATTTTGGGTAAGTCACTGTCTGGCTAACTACAGATTCCTCTTTGGTCAAATAGGAATAGTCCCCATCTCTCAGAATTGTTGGGAGTATTGAATGAAATCCTGGTCACTGGAAGGTCTCTTGTCTGCTCGCTTCCTCACGTTAGATCCAGATGTTAAACCATATGCTTGCTGCAAGACCACAGATCTTAGATAGAAACCTAGGGATAATGCCTGCAATATTTTCAACTTGTGGGGTGAATACCAAGGGTTTAGGCCATGCATGGAGAGGCACTGGGTAGCATTGTGACACTGAGTCCCAGAGAGCAAACCGTACTGCTTTTCCCACCCTCTTTCAATCAGAGCTAAGTCAAAATGAGAGTCTCCATTTGGTGCTGATAACATCTTTTAACATCTCTCCAATTCTTTTAAATCTCCCTTTAAAACAAAGGTATCGTGGGGGACAGAAAGTCGAACGGTGCTTGCTAGGGAATGCAAGGAGGATGGTGGTGGCGGTGGGATTATGATTTAATGGGTATGGAGTTTCAGTTTGGGAAGATGAAGAAAGTTCTGGAGATGGATGGTGGTGCTGGTGACATAGCAATGTAAATGTACATGATGCCACTAAACTGTAGAGTTAGAATGGTAAATTTGATGTTATGTATATTTTCCACACTAAAAACGAAAATTAAAAACAAAAAGCAAAGACAGACAGGCTTCAGAGACAGAGGCTTTAGTAAGCAATGGTGTCTAACCAGACTTTTTTTTTTTTTCTAATCAGACTTTAATAACATTATTTTAAACAATTAAATTGACTCTTTAGGTGGCTTCTACTTAGGACAAAGGATACTGACTTTCCATTTCTGAATATCCACTTGATACAAAGTTTCCTTTTGAAATACATTTAATTAAGCCCAGAGAAACGGTGAGGAAATAATAGTGCATGAATAGGGCAACATCACGAAGCTGGAACTTGAATGTCTGAAGTTGGGGAATTGATGCCTGCACCTCATTTTCAGGGGCACCTGAACCCCGGAGGGCCAGTGCTGGGCCTGGGTCCTCAGCCCATTGGGGGGCTCCTTTGCATCCATGCTGCTCTCCCTTGATTCTTTGCCTTGGCTACCTTCACTGTGCACACCCTCGCCAGGAGTGCTTGATCATGGCTGGGGGAGATGGCTGAGTAGGCACCTCTCTTGCCCAACCTGAAGCTTCTGGGGTACTTGCTTTGTCCTGAGGTCTGGTGTGGCTGCTCTGAGCTTTGCAGGGCAGATCCTAAATATCCTGATAGCAGAATGGCAAGGCTACTTAGGTGACAATTGGACAAGGTCTTCTTCCAAGGTTCTTTTTTTGTCTCCCCTATCACCCAGGCTGCAGTGCAGTGGTACAGTCGCAGCTTTACTGTAGTCTCCTAATTCCTGGGCTCAAGTGATCCTCCTGCCTCAGCCTTCTGAGTAGGTGGGACCACAGGCAAGCAGCACCACGCTGGGCTGATTAAACATTTGCTTTTTTTTTTGTACAGATAGGGGTCTCACTATGATGCCCAGGCTGGTCTCAAACTCCTGGCCTTGTGACCTTCCTGCCTTAGCCTCCCAAAATGCTGGGATTACAGGTATGACCCACTATGCTTGGCCTTCTTCCAAGGTTCTGATTACAATTTAGGATTAACTGGAGCAGGGGTTCCCAAATCTGGCCACACTTTAGATTCATCTAGGCCCCACACCCAGGAAAATTAAATCAGAATCTCTGGAGGGTGAAGTTTGGCTATCCCAAATCTTCAGAGCTCCCAAGAGTTTCTAATGTGTGACAGACTGAGAGCCCGGATCAGAGCCAAAGTGCGATGCCTATCAATACCTTTTATCCTCTGCCTGGAATGGCCTCTTCTTCCTCTTTATAAATTCCAAAATGTGTTTTAAGACTCAGCTGAATTGTTCCCCCCTCTAGGAAGGCCTCCATGCTCTTCCAGGCTTTGATATTTGACGGTAACACCTCATTATACTGTGTTGTAATCCTGATTCCTGGACAGTGTCCACTACTAGGTGAGATGCTTCTTGATGGCCAGAGTTATGCATAATTCACTATTGCATTCTCATGGCCTGCCATGTAGTGTTCAGTACATGTGTTTGCTCATAGAGTAAATGGACACACAAATCCTAAAAAGCATATTCACTTGGGCAGCTGAACAGGCTTCCTTTGAGGTCAATGATGGGTTCTAGGATGGGTTCATCCATCATGCTTTGGGTCACGATGGATGCATTTCAGACTTACATGTCTTAAGACTTCTGTCTGATTGGGTCCCCAAGACTTTTCTGGTCTTACCTGCAGTCACTCTCTCCCAACTCTTCTCTCCCTTGCTTTAAATTCTCAGGTGTTTTCTAGTCTCAGAATCTTTGTGCAAGCTGGTCTCTCTGCCTAAAATACTTTTCAGTCCAAAATGGCCTGGCTTTCTCCTAAATGTCCCTTCCTTAAGTGACCTTCCTTGAGACTCACCCCTAAAGCTGTTTCTCAGTTTTGATTTTTTTTTTTTAAGAGTCAGGGTCTCATGCTATCACTCAGGATACCGTGCAGTGGCCCAGTCATAGCTCACTATAGCCTGTAACTCCTGGGCTCAAGTGATCCTCACACCTCAGCCTTTTAAGTTGATAGGACTATAGGCATGGACTACCATGCCCAGATAATTTTAAAATTTTTTTTTTGTAGACATGGGGGGAGTCTCACTAGGTTGCCCAGACTGGTTTTGAACTCCTAGTCTCAAGGAATCCTCTTGCCTCAGCCTCCCAAAGTGCTGGGATTACAGGCATGGACCACTGTGCTTGACTCATTTTTGATTTTTAGTTGCAACATATTCTGTTTATTAATCACACTAACATTGGTTTTCAATTATATATTTGTCACCCCCCATGTGATTCTTTGATTAATATCAGCCACCCCAACTACCCTAGTTAGGGACCAATAGTAAGTGTTCAATAAATATTGGTTAAATGAAGATTTAGGTATCATATGTTGGTAAATGAAGATTTAATCATTGTATTATCCTTGAAAGCAATTGTGCCTCAGGAAGGCAGGACAGCTTGGGAGCCAGGCCAGCCTCCACAAAGAGCCAGTGTCTTCACTATCCCTCGAGTTTTGGTTTAGTCTCAGCCTCCTCTTGTTCTTTCTCATTCAGCTTCATTTCACTCTCAGGATGGAAGGAGCTGAGCCTCCATGTTCATGCCCAGGTAATGCTTGGGGACTGGGGAAACAGTGGCGAGCCGAGGCTGGTAGGGGAGGCTGCCATTAACCAAAGACTCTCACAGGAAACCAAGATGGTGGGAGGGTGGCTATGCCTGCTGCCTCCACACCATCTGGAAGACAGCACTGATCTGCACTGTGACCAGTGGTGCCTGGATTCTTGAAGGTGTCCTGAGCTCACTGTGTGCAGGGCGCCACTGGGACCGCACAAGCCCATCACCCTGGCTGCACTTCCTTGATGCTTAGACTTCTCTTAGATGAATGTTCTCCTGGCCACAAAAATAAAGGGCAGCTCAGGTGCCAGTGATGTGGATGCTTAAAGCCCAGAGGAAGCCACTGCCGTCTTCAGATGACACCAGCCTTGCTCCCCCTTAATTCCATCTGAGGCAGAGCTTAGCTCAAGTCTCAGCATTTTGGGAGGCTGAAGCAGGAGGACTGCTTGAGGCCAGGAGTTTGGGATCAGCCTGGTCAACACAGCAAGGGCCTTGTCTCTATGAAAGTAAAAGAAATTAGCTAGGTGTAGTGGCAGGTACCTGTGGTCCCAGCTACTTTGGAAGCTGAGGGTTGAGGCAGGAAGATGGCTCAGCCAGGGAGTTCAAGGCTGCAGTGAGTTGTGATCTCACCACTGCACTCCAGCCCAGACAACAGAGTGAGACCCTGTCTCAGAGAGAAAGAAAAGAAAAGAAAAAAAGTGAAATCAGGAAAAGAGCCAGAATCCTGCTCCCTGACCCTGGAAGTGGAGAGGGATTTGGAATACAGAGGGAGGTGAATGATGAAGCATTGCACGGCCTTGTCTATGCACTGATTTTCTATCGACAGCACTTTTTAGGTCTCTCCTCTCTGTATTCTTCCTTCTGTATTTGCAGCCTTCTGGATCAGTTGGTTCCTTTGTGGTTCAGCTACTTGGGACCAAATTAACAAACAGTTGATGGCCTAATACTGATCAGAATCTCATATCAAAACTAGTAAATTAGACCAAAATATGACTTCTCTTCAGCTTTTGCAAACTTCTAGGTTTTATTTTGCATGGATGGGTTTCCTTCAGTGGAGAACATTTTCTTAGAGCGTCTCCTCTGTTTGGTACCAGCTGTGAGAGACCCCAGCTATGGTGGGAAAGCAGGGGCTTGTAGGTCTAACCTGGCTGACAGTTGGATGCAGGGGGAAATCTTAGGAGAATAGATGGCAGGGAGAGAAGACTCATGGCTTTCCTCTCCAGCTAAGACATTGAGATAAGTACTGAAATGGCATCTCCAAACTGATATTGGCAGATCTCAGAATTTGTTAGGTTTTGAAAGGCATGGCTTGAAATTTATTGGTAAGGCAGACTTGGTGGACAAAGGAAACCAGATTGTGGTCAGACAATGGTACTGCTTGCCACAGGGCGGAGGTGAAGTGGGAGGTAGGAGTTCATCCTGGTCCCTGCCAGATCAGCCCTGCATTTGAACAGAACATTGCTGCCAACACCCACTTTGGGGGTTAGTAACCACAGGAGCCATGGGGAATTTCTACTTCAAACTGCTGTGATGAAGGATAGTGTTTTGATGTTTCTCTCTGCAGCTAAGTTTCATTTCTAATTTTAATTTTAACATTTGGATTGTGTTCTGGTCAGATTGGAAAGGTCTCTGTGCTCATTTGCAGAAAGAACATGCTCTTCCCAGTGAGATCTAAGTAACAATACTCCACAGTTTCCAAGAATGCTTCCCTCGTCCTCACTCCCTACTCCTGCTGATTGCCAGAGTGTCAGAGATCTGGAATTGCCTCTTTCTCACGTGACTGACCCGCTTGTACTAGTCGGCAGTGCCTAGATTAAAATGTGGTAACAAAGAGCCCCAAACTGCATATGTAATTGGCTTCAAGCAAAGGTTTGTTACTCACATGCACTTCATATCCAGCCAAGCTTGGTGCAGAAGTTGGGGGATAGGGACCCCCAGGACCTAAGTGACAGATGCCCCTCTATCATTTGTCACTCAGGTCCTGGGGCTGAGAAAGGCTCCTCCATCTTGTGCCACTGGCATCTCCACACAAATCTTCCAGATCCTGGGAAGATATGGCTGGAGAATCAAGCCAGCTCATACCTTACCGGCCATGACTAGTCACAGAAACAAGAAATTACAACCCTTCACATGTCTGGAAGTAGAAGGGAAGTGGATTCAGGTGACCTGTAGTAACCTGTGCAGACTGAGCCTTTGCTTTTGATCCTTTTGTGTGATTCCTCTCCAAGTCCAGGTGCTTTTGTTCTGCTTGGGAGCCCCTCAATAGCTCTCAAAGAATTGCTTTCTGAATAACCTGTCTTTGAGTCTCTTGAGAGAGAATCTAATATAGTGGTTAAGGGCACAGATTCTAGAGCCCCACTTCCTGGGTTTAAATTTGGCTCCAAGCAAATGTTCTAACATTTCTAACCCTCAGTTTCTCATCTGTAAACTGGAGAAAATGATAACACCTACCTTCCAGGGTTATTGTCAGTATTACATTGTGAATATGTGTAACAGACTTAGGAAAGTTACTGGGCACACAGTAAGTTCTATATAAGAACACATGGACACAGGGAGGGGAGCATCACACACTGGGGTCTGTCGGGGGGAAATAGGGGAGGGACAGCGGGGGGGGGGGTGGGAGTTGGGGGAGAGATATCATGGGGAGAAATGCCAGATACAGGTGATGGGGGAGGAAGGCAGCAAATCACACTGCCATGTGTGTACCTATGCAACAATTTTACATGTTCTTCACATGTACCCCAAAACCTAAAATGCAATTAAAAAAAAAAAGAAAAGTAAAGTGGAAGAAAAAAAAAAAGAATTGTGGGCCAGGCGTGGTGGCTCACTCCTGTAATCTGAGCACTTTGGGAGGCTGAGGCGGGCAGATCATTTGAGGTCAGGAGCTGGAGACCATCCTGGCCAACATGGTGAGACTCCATCTGTACTAAAAACACAAAAATTAGGTGGGTGTGGTGGGGTATGCCTGTAGTCCCAGGTACTCAGGAGGCTGAGGTGGGAGGATTGCTTGAACCTGGGAGGCAAAGGTTGCAGTGAGCCAAGATAGTGCCATTGCACTCCAGCCTGGGTGACAGAGTAAGACTCATCTCAAAAAAAAAAAAAAAAGAATTGTTTAACTTGACTGTATTATCTGTAGCACTGAACACCGATTATATATTAGGCTGCAAGATACACATAAAAATAAGTCACAGGATAGCCTGGGGCTTGAGTGGGGGTTTGCAGGGTCAACAAAGTACTGCCTTGTCAGCTAGGCTGTTGCTTGTCTTTGTGATTGTTCACTAATCTACCAACTTCCTTGCACTTTATGGAATGAAAATCTGTGACCATGACAAGCATGTTTCTTCATCATCCTGTGCCTTCTGGAGTGAGGCCCAAGTGGGGTCTGGGCCTGAGGCCAGAGGAGAACAGAAAGGAAGTTTGCCTGAGGAGTGGCTAACATCTCAGGAGATGTTGTTCCCCAGAGTAGCCTGGCTCACCTTAAAGGTGACAGTAGGTTTTCATCCCTTCTCTGTTGCTTATGAGCTGGGTGACCCTGGACAAGTAACATTTCAGTTCCCTAATCTATAAAATGGGGGGTTACTATATCAACCTTGCAAGATGGTTATTAGGATTCAAAGAAAGATATAATGCAAGACAAATGCTTAGCACTGGCCTGGCGTAGAGTAAGTCCTCTGCATGGGGCCATGATTAGTCAGATTATTACTTATGCTAATTAATAATATGTGGGATTAGGGGAGAGGAGGCTGGAGAATTCAATAGGGACTGGTTTGGGCGGGGCCTTGCTAATCACTTGGGGAATTTAAACTGTCCTGAGGACAATGGGTCACCACCGAAGGCTTTAATCGAAGTGTGACCCCCTTGGGATCTGCACTTTAGAAAGATCCCTCTAGCTTCATTATAGAGAGTAGATTAATGGCTGTAAGATGAGGGCAGAAAACTATCCAGAAAATGTCCTGGATTAGGGGGATGTCTGTGGGGGATAGAGGAAAATGGATTCCTAATAAATTTATCAGAGAATATATTAATGCAGCCTACTCAGGCAGCCAGGTGCTGTTCTAAGCACCTTATACTAATTACTCATTTAATCATCACAGTATCTCTTCCTGTAGGTTCTTCTACCATCAGCTTTCAGTTTTAGATGAGAAAACCGAGGAACCAAGAGGTTAAATAACTCACCCAAGTTCACACAGCTAGATGGGGTGGAGATGGATTTGAAACCAGAAAGCCTGGTTCCAACATTGGCCTTTTAACAAGTGTGCTTCAATTTGGTGCTTTATTGGGTATGCAGGAATGTATCAATTTTCTATGACCACAAGGATGCTGAATAGCAATCACAAAAATCTCAGTGGCATATAATAATAAACATTTATTGGTCATCACAAGTCCATGTGTTGGCTAGGTAGTTCTGCTGCTCTGAGCTCGTTGGTGGAGCTCACTCACTTGTCTGCGGTTAGCCATGGGCTAGCAGGTAGCTTTGCTCATCTTGGGTGGCTTGCTCAAATCTGAGGTGCCAGGTGGACTCAGCACTGCTCTATGTCTCATCCTCCAGGAGGTTAGCTGGGGCATGCTCTCATGGAAATGCAGAGGTGCAAGGGAGTGAGCCAAAACATGAAAAGAGTGGAACACTGTCACTTAGCCACATGCTGTTGGCCAAAACCAGTCCCATGGCCAATCCAGATTCAAGGAGTGGAGAAATGGACTTCACCTCTTGATGGGCCAAGAGTATGGGTACAGGGAAGGTGAGAGATTTGGGCCATTTTGGCCATCAGTTCACCATGGGGAATGAATCTTTCATAACTCCCAGAATTTTTGCTTGGGCAGCTCAGAGAATAATGAGTCACCGAGAGAGTGAAGCAGAGGAAAGGCAGTTTATGGGAGAAGTCAGGAGGCTGAGACTCAGTGAGGCCAGATATGTAACCCAAGGTCCCAGAGCTAATATAATCAGGGTCCAGACTCCAGCTGCTCAGAACTGAAAACCACCCTTGGAACAGATAGGTGTAATCATGTGTCTATAAATGACCTTGCTGTGTGTAAATAATTACTTGGAAGTGCCGAATATGAAAAATTCTGCATTTAGAATCCAGGTTTTCTGCCAGTTCAGTTCTGAGAAGCCTGCTTTCCTTTTCTATTCTTGGAGTTCTTTCCAATACTCCCCAAAGGGGCTTCCTTCTTCACACTGTAGGAATTGAATGTAAGTTTTCACCTCCAGGTAATAGTCTGGTGTTGTTCCTCCAGGTGCTGGCCTCTGGGGATTGGAGCAAAGCCTTTCTCTAGGAGTCTAGGCAGCCACCATGCATGGCTCACTGTGGCTTGGGGCTGGGCCATGGCGGAAGTGGTGGCTGACACTTTTCCGGTATAACCACTGAATGACATTCCCTGCCACTGAAGGGGGCTTGACTGGGTGTGTGCAAGTGGAGGCCATCTCTGATATGGCTTTTCTGAAATCACCAGCACTGAATTCCTAGGCCCCTTCCTGACACCCAGAAGCCTCCCAGGTAGTGTTGTTAATGTTCCCAGTAATAAGAAACATCTCCTCTTCTCAGGTTGAACCAACCCCACCTGCAGAACTCCTTTCCACCACCTTTCAGGATTCCCAGACTCTGCAGGGGTTAACACAGCCTGGATTCAAACCCACGCTCCCTGCCCCTACACCACATAGACAATGGCCTCTGAGGATGCGGGAGCTGAGACCCCCCCATCATGTCACTCTCAGGGAAGGCGGAGTGAGTGTGTGTTCTCGGGGGAGCAATTGTTTCTTCTGGAAATGCCATGGGTTCAGCCTAGGAGAAACCCCAAACAAAGCGTAGGCTCAGAAGGGGCCCTCTTAATGAGAAACAATTAGAAGTACTCTGAATTCTAACTGGTGTAAATCATCGTGCTAGCTCTTGTAGTGGTAATAATCAATACTCCATGAATGCTTACCACATATGAAGCATTGCATCAATGAATGCCCTTGCTTCTCCTACCCCCCTCTTTCCTTTCTCTCTTCCCACTTTGCAGAGGTGGGCTAAGGGCTCTACTAGTGAGGGACTTTGGAATCAGCCAGGTCAAGATTTGGGGCAAGTGACTACTTAACCTACTTTGAACTTCAGTTTCCCCCATGGGAAATTGAGTGGGGCTAGCATCCATTTCCTGTAGGGTCATTGAAGAGATTCGAAGTGATGTATGTAAAGGGCCTGGTACATAGTAGATGCTCAATTCCTAGTGGTTGAGCTTGTTATTTTTGCCATTGTTCATCAGCCCGGGGTCCCTGTGGCTACCCTGGGGCCCTGCTTCCTTCTCTTCTCAGCCTGATTTCTTCCCTCTGAGGCCCTTGGGGGATACCACCTCCCCTGCTGAGATAGGGAGAGGGGCTCATGCCTGTGATTCCCCCTCTGCCATCTGATGGGTAGATCTGAAATCTGGGATGTGCAACCTGGAGGGTCTTACCGCCCCTGTGGAAATGACTTATCCACTGGCAACAGGTTGAATGTGGCCTGAGCTGGAGCACTGGTAGCTGAGGAACGCAGGGCCCAGCAGGGCTGGCCAGGTAACAGATTGCTGGTGGCACTGGCCAGGACTCCGCTGGACAGCGATCTGCTGGTGGGTCTCCCCTGTTCCCTTCCTTCTTTTCTCCTCCAGGTCCCTCCTCCCTTGCCTGGAGTGGCTGTTTTTATTGTCTTACTCTGCCATTTCTTCATAAACTCCTGAAGTTTATTCATCAAGCTGTATTTCCCATTAAAATGTGATCCCGAGGTGGTATCCAATTATGCAAAAAAACATGTAGCCACAAGCCTCTTGTTGCCAGTTTATCATCAGTGCCAGGGTTCCCGGGGTCTGGGACGGCCAGGCCTGGCTCTGTGCGCAGGATAACAATGGGAATCCTCCTGTAGCCACCCCCCTCCTCTGCTTGAGTGCCTCCGCCTTGGGGGAGACCTGCCTGCTAATTTATCTTGGAATGTTTGGGCTTGATGCTTAATTGCTCTGTTTTCCGACTTTCTAAGTAGATGAGTGTGAAAAACAAGTCAACAAATAAACACAAGCTTCTACCAGAAGACCCTGAAACAAAGCAAACAGCTGCCCACATTACTGAAGCAGAGCAGAGCATCCCTGGTGTCACCCAGTAGGAGACAAATTCCACATGGTGTCACTGGGGCTCCTGTCATATGGAACAAGATCTTGGTTCTTCCACTTACTGGTTGAGGGACCTGAGAAAGTGACTTCCTGTGCTGCAATTTTCTTGCCTATAAAATGGGGATGATACTGGTGCCTGTCCCATAGGATCATTTTGCAGATAATGTGAGATAATACAGATAAAGCATTTAGAATAATTCGCAGTGTATAGTGTGCCTGATAATTGTCAGCTATTTCAGTTACAATTCTTTTATTTTTTTGAGACTAGGTCTTGCTTTGTGGCCCAGGCTGGAGTGCAGTGGTGCAAACATGGCTCACTGCAGCTTCTACCTCCCAGGCTGAAGCGATCCTCCTGCCTTAGCCTCCATGACTGGCTGATGTTTTGATTTTTTGTAGAGACAGGGTCTTCGTTGCTCAGGCTGGTCTCAAACTCCTGGGCATAAGCAATCTTCCTGCTTCAGCCTCCCAAAGTGCTGAGAATATGGGCAGGAACTGCTGTGCCCAGCTTCAGTTACAATCCTCACAGTTATTAATAGAGTGTGAAGGGCTTTGTGATCTTAGACAAATTACCCCAACTTTTCATGCTTGTTTCTTCATCTGTAAACAAAGAAACAACCATACCGACATCATGGGGGTAGCTATAAAATTATTAAGTGGAGTAACATTTATGAAATTGTTAGTCTTGTGGTTGGCACTTAGCAGAATCTGAATAAAATCATTTTCTTTTCTTTTACTTAGGCAGAACTCAATCAACTAGACAGTTAAAATGATTAGGTTGTTTGTTTAAGAAATAAAGTATTTTGCACTTATGCTTATAAAAGTTATTTTTATTTTTAATTGACAAATCAGAGTTGTATGTGTTTATGGTATACATAATGTTTTGCTGTATGTATACGCTGTGAAATGATTAAATCAAGCAAATTAGCATATCCATTACCTGACAATGGTACCTTCTTTTTTTGTGATGAGAAAATTTAAAATCTACTCCCCTAACAAGGTTCAAGCACACAATGTAGCCCAGCACAGTGGCTCATGCCTAGAATCCTAGCACTTTGGGAAGCTGAGGCAGGTGAATCCTTTGGGCTCAGGAGTTCAAGACTAGCCTGGGCAACATGGTAAAACCCCTTCTCTACCAACAATATAAAAAATTAGCCAGGAGAGGTGGCACGTGCCTGTGGTCCAAGTTACATGGAAGGCCAAGGCAGGAGGATCACTTGAGCCCATGAAGTCAAGGCTACAGTGAGCTGTGATTACATCACTGCACTCCAGCTTGGGTGACAGAGTGAGACCTTGTCTCAAAAAAAAAAAAGAAAAAAAAAAGGTAGACAATACATGGTTATTAATGATAGTCACCGTGTTGTACATTAGTTCTTCTGAACTTATTCCTCAGGTCTAAATGATATTTTGTATCCTTTGACCAACACCTCTCCCTCACTCCCAATTTTAATTATAGTACAACACATATAAAGTACACACTGTTTAAGGGTAAAACTCAGTGAATTTTTTTTTTTTTTTTGAGATGAAGTCTTGCTCTATTGCCCAGGCTGGAGTGCAGTGACGTGATCTTGGCTCACTGCAACCTCTGCCTCCTGGGTTCAGATGATTCTCATTTCTCAGCCTCCTGCGTAGCTGGGACTACAGGCATGTGTCACCACATGTAGCTAAGTTTTGTATTTTTAATAGGATGAAGTTTTGCCATATTGGCCAGGCTGCTCTCGAACTCCTTGCCTCAAGTGATCTGCCTGCCTTGACCTCCCAAAGGGCTAAGATTACAGGCGTAAGCCACTGTGCCCAGCAGTCAGTGAATTTTTATAAATATATACATGACCCAGATCAAGAGAGAGAACATTTCCAACTCTCCAGAAAGTTCTACTGCCCCTTCTTTACCCCCCCTACAGGTAGTCATGATCCTTATCTCTAATACTATAGACTAGTTTTGCATGTTCCTAAACTTCATACAAACGGGAGGATAGAGTTTGTACTCTTTTGCATCTGGCTTCTTCAGTTCAACACCATGTCTTCAGATCCATTGTGTTATTGTGCATATCCCTGGTGCACAATTTGTTTTGTTTTGCTTTTTAGAAAGGATCTGTTGCCCAGACCGGAGTGCAGTGACGTGATCATGGCTCACTGTAACCTTGAACTCCTGGGCTCAAGCGATCCTCCCACTTCAGCCTCCCAAGTAGCTGAAACTACCTATGCATGTCACCACGTCTGGCTAATTTAAAAAATATGTTTGGAGGCTGAGGCAGGAGAATTGCTTGAATCTGGAAGGCGGAGGTTGCAGTGAGCCAAGATCATGCTAATGCACTCCAGTCTGGTGACAGAGTGAGACTCCGTCTCAAAAAAAAAAAAAAATTATTTTTGGTAGAGACAGGGTCTTGCTATATTTCCCATACTGTTTTGAACTCCTGGCCTTAAGCGATTCTCCCACTTCGACCTCCCAAAGTGCTGGGCATTACAGGAGTGAGCCACTGTGCCCAGCTGGTGTACAATTTTGTTACTTGTGAATAAAGCTGTTGTGAAGGTTCTCATATATGTCTTTTTATGGATATATAAACTTATTTTTGTTAACTGTGTACTTGAGGAGTTGAATTGCCGAGTCATAAATAGGCGCATGTTTAGCTTTATCAGATTTTGCCAAATATATTTTTAAAGTCGTTATTCTCAGGTTATTTTCTGAATTGCTAAAAAAAGAGGAGGAGTTAAGTCTAGAAGACATGGAATGTAGAACCTATTTGACTGTATTTGTATCACATTCTATTTTTCTGTTGTTTTATACTATTTATAATTCACTTCTGCACATCTTCTATAGGAACAGTTGCAATTGTAACTAAATATATTGTTACCAAAATATTCATTATTTGTAATGGAAAAAAATGAGAATAATCTAAATGTTCATCTAAAGAGGAATGGCTTATAAATCACAGTATATATATATTGTGCAATTATAAGACAAATGAAAAAGTACTAGTCTGGTACAGTGTATAAGTTATAGTAAGAGTTTAAAAAGCATGTTGGAGAATATCAAGCAGAACATGGACTACATATGATCTTTATTATATATCAGAAAGTTTTTGTGGTGTACTATTTTGTAACTTGTTTAAAGTTACAAAATATCTTTCTCTCTCTCTTTCTCTATTAAATTGGGTAAAGCACATAAACAGGAAATTCACAGCAGAGGAACCTGGAAAGGCTAGTAAATATATAAAAGGTGCTCAGTGTCATTAGTATTTATGAAAATGCAATGAAAACAATCACGAAATATCAGTTCACATTCAATAGATTGCCAAAAATTTGAATGCCTGACAGCACTTTGTTGGCAAGGACGCAGAGCAGAAGGAATTTTCATGTGCTGAAAATGTAGATATTGTCAAATTGTTCTCTAAAGTGGTTGTACTAATTTATATTCTATGGTGGGAATACAAATTAGTACAAGCACTTTAGAGAGCAATTTGGCAATATTTAGTAAAGTTGAAGATACTCATGCCTTAAACCATACATTCCATCTTTAGCTCTATACTCCAGAGAAACTCCTGCATATGTATCTAAGGAGGTGGGTTCACTGCAGCACTGTTAGTATAGTGAAAAAATTGAAACAATTCTAATACTTATGGAGAGGAGAATTGATACATTGTGGCATAATTACACAGTGAAATATGACAGGGTGTGCCAATGAATGAAATAATGCTACAGTGTAACAACATGGGAAATCTGGAAACAAGGTAGATGGGAAAAAAGCAAGTTGTAGAAGGTAACATACACTATGATGCTTCAGGAAGGATAACATGTGAAACAAAGTTACGTATTGTTATGGATACCAGTAACTGTAGTAGAAGATTAATGGCTATGGAAATGATAACTTCTAGACATAAATTACTTTTGGGGGAGGGAAGGAGAATGTGATGCAAGAAAGAAACAGTGGCTTTCAATTTTCTATGTGATGTTTTATTTCTTAAGCTGGGTACTATGTTCTTAGATGTTCATTGAAGTAATCCATGAAATACTTAATATAAAAAGTAAGATTTATCTATCCATCCATCTGGAGTGCTATATATCAAAAAGTTCATGATGGTTATTTCTGAGAAGTAACCACGGGGGGACACCATATTTCATTTCCTACTTTATATATTTCTTTAATGTGGGAATTTTAATGAGTAGATACTGCTCTAAAAAAAATATAGGCCAGGCACGGTGGCTCATGCCTGTACTCCCAGCACTTTGGGAGGCCGAGGTAGGCAGATCACTTGAAGTCAGGAGTTTGAGACCAGCCTGGCCAACGTAGTGAAACCTCCTCTCTACTAAAAATACAAAAATTAGCCGGATGGGGTGGCTGGTGCCTGTAGTCCCAGCTACTCGGGAGGCTGAGGCATGAGAATTACTTGAACCCAGGAGGTGGAGTTTGCAGTGAGCCGAGATTGCGCCACTGCACTACAGTCTGGGCGACAGAGCAAGACTCTGTCTCACAAAAAAACCCAAACATATGTGTATATATATATTTGTTTGTGTTTTTCTTCCATATATATATATTACATACATATATATGGAAGAAAAACAGAACATTAGTAATCCCCTGCATGCTAGATGTGGTAAGTTTCAGTTAAAGAGAATACTCCCATTTTCTGACCATTTTGGGTAAAGCCTGCCTAGAAATGAGAGTGGCTTTCCCTATTAGAGTGGGGGTAATTTCCCTGGGAAGTTCAGGGAGATAAATAAGAAGAGCCAGAGACACTAGGGGCAAGTGGGGTCATCTCAGGCCTTGGAGTGACCCTGAGCTTAGCAGGAGGGCAGGAAGATGGGGGAGGGGGTGGTCTTGCTGGTGTTTGAATCCTGTAATCCTCAGATATTTGCCCATTATCACAAAGCAGTGATCCCAGTGGACCATTTTAGGACCAAGACACTCCTTTAATGAAAACTCTTAAAAAGCAGAGACAGACCAATAAAACCCTTCTGGGTTATGGTCCGTTCACTTGGAGCCAAATGGTTTGCTCGTTAATACCTTTCCCCCATTTGCCTTATGATCAATTGGCAGCTATTAAGACCCAACTCATTCTGGAATGAAGCTTTTCCCCAGCAGCAGCTGCCACAGCAGTGAGGGCTTTGGGGATGTGGAGGATGAGGATGGGGGTGGGGGGAAGAAGGAAGAGAAGGAGGAGGAGGAAGTGGTAGAGGAGGAGGAGGTAGAGGAGAGGAGGAGGAGGAGGTGGAGGAGGAGGATGAGGTGGAGGAGGAGGAGATGGAGGAGGAGGAGATGGAGGAGGAGGGAGGAAATGGAGGAGGAGGAGGGAGGAGAAGGAGGCGGAAGAGGAGAAGGAGCTAGAGGAGGAGAAGATGATGGAGGAGGAGGAGGAGACAAGATGGAGGAGGATGAGGTGGAGACAGAGACCCAAGAACTCTGTATCTATGACATCAAAGCTGGGGTTCTTTTTAATATCTTTGTGTGGTCTCTGTTCTGAGTCGTTTTCATGCAAAGGGCTGGAGAGAGTGAAGGCAGGATTAGTCTGAAGGATCAGGGACAGTTTGCCACTCAAGGTGCTTGGTTCCCTGGGGGCAGACCCCCACAGTCTGTCCCCTGCCCCGGCACCCTGCAATTCGCAGTGGGTGGTACTCAACACGAGGCATTCCTCCCCTTAGTGGATCCCTGCTGTCCTTCCCCACATCCCAGCAACCCAGAGCTGCACGGAATCCCTGAGACCAAGGCCTTGTTCCCCTCATCTCCCAGGTCAGGATGCCTGTGCTCAGCACCCTGCTGAGACATCTCACTCCATTCTGAAGAATTTCTGTGGCATGGTGGCACACACCTGTAATCCCATCTACTCAGGAAGCTGAGGTGGGAGGATCACTTGAGACAGAAGTTTAAGACTAGCCTGGAAAACATGACATAGACCCCATCTCTACCAAAAAATATGTATTAAAAACAAAAAGAACTTCTGGGAAATCCCAAGACATCCTCTGCAGTAAGAGAATTCTCTGCTCTGCCACAAGAAAAGCAGGAGCCACGGGGCTTTGGGCAAATTATATGACCTCTTTGAGCCTCAGTTTTCTTCTCAGTAAAATGGGTTAATAAATCTCTGCCTCATAAGCATGTCCTGAGGACAAAATAAGATCAGGTGAGTGAAACACGGGGCCCAGAATGAAAAAGCTTCTTGGCTATGATCCATTTCTTTTTATGAAGGTGAAAGTCACATAAAATTAACCATTTTATACTTTAAAATTCAGCATCATTTAGCACATCTACAATGTTCTGCAGCCATCAACTCATCCACCCTTTCTAGTACCAAAACATTTTTTTTTTTTTTTTTTTTTTGAGACAGGGTATCACTCTGTCGCCCAGGCTGGAGTGCAGTGGAGTGACTTCAGCTCACTGCAGCACTGCAAACTTCACCTCCCAGGTTTAAGCAATTCTCTCACCTCAGCCTCCCAAGCTGAGACTACAAGTGTGCCACCATGCCCAGCTAATTTTTGTATTTTTAGTAAAGACGAGATTTCACCATGTTGGCCAGGCTGGTCTCCAGCTCTTTAGCTGAAGGATCCTCCTGCCTCAGCCTCCCAAAGTGCTGGGATTACAGGCGTGAGCCACAGCACCTGGTCCAAAAACATTGTTATCACCCCCAAAAGGGGACTTTATATCCACTGAGCAGTCACTCCCTGGCCCCCTGCTTGTCCACCCCTGTCACTCACTGCAGCCTCAAATTCCTGGGCTCAAGTGATCCTCCCACCTCAGCCTCTTGAGTAACTGTGACTATAGGCGTGTACCACGACGCCCTGCTGATTTTTTAGATTTTGTAGAGATGAGTTCTCACTGTGCTGCCCAGGCTGATCTCAGACTCCTGTATTGTGAGTATCTCTCTTGGGAGCATGCATGCACATGGACTTGTTTGAGTGCTTGTTTTCAATTCTTTTGGGACTCTCCATAGGAGCAGAATTGCTGGGTGATATGTGGTATTAATAATTCTATGTTTAACATGTTGAGAACCCACCAAATTGTTTTCCAAAGGGGCTACAGCATTTTGCATTCTTACTAGCAGTGTAAGAGGCTTCCAGTTTCTCCATATCTTTGCAATGCTTAGTTTTCATTTTTTGTTTGTAATCATCCAAGTAGGTAGGAATCAGTATCTTATGGTTCATTTTTAAGCAGTGGCATGAAGGAGATGGTTTGGGGGGCCAGGGTAGTCCACAGTCTTGAGAAATGGTCCTGTCATGCTGATTAGCTGTAGGCAGGGCTGCCTGCCCTCAGTTGTGGCCTGACATCCTCTCCATTGCACCCCAAACTCTGGAAGGCAGGTGTGCCTCTCTGCATCCCCCACTTCCTCTCTTATCCATCAGAGCTGGGGCTCTGCGGGTAGCAGGGGACCACCCCCATCCTAGTCTTCCTTCCTTTATTCTGGGAGCTGGAAAAAAGGCTGACTTTCTTTCTTTCTTTTCTTTATTTTTGTTACGGAGTCTTGCTCTGTCACCCAGGCTGGAGTGCCATGGTGTGGTCTCAGCTCACTGCAACCTCCACCTCCCAGGTTCAAGCAATTCTCCTGCCTCAGCCTCCCAAGTAGCTGGGATTACAGGCACCCATCACCACTCCCAGTTAATTTTTTTTTTGGATTTTTACTAGTGACGGGGTTTCGCCCTGTTGGCCAGGCTGGTCTTGAACTCCTGACCTTGTGATCCTCCCACCTCGGCCTCCCAAAGTGCTGGAATTAGAGGCATGAGCCACCCCGGCCAGAAAAGGCTGACTTTCAAAGCACTTCTAATAGGAAGGCCAGGACTGTCTCCTTTTGGTTTTGCATTTCCTCCACCGTGTTGCTGTCCCTATGATGGTAGGTGGTCTGGAAGGCCAGGCTGGAGCTGCGAGGGGCTTGGATATAAAGCTCTAGGGTCTCCTCCCAGTGGCTGCTGAGTTCCTGCCTTGGGAAGTAAGGAGACCCAAGCCATGCTCACCCAGCAAGGGAACTGACATCCTCTTGGGCCAGCCCCTCCTTCATCAGCCTTCCTGCAGAGCACAAGGGCAGGGTCCCCTCCTCAGCTCTCCCGGCCCATTGGGTTTCTCTGCCTCAGAATCAAGCCCAGCCCCACCACTAAAGGCAGGTCCGATCCCAGCTTTTGGTCCATGTGTTGCTTCCCTGTCTATGAGAACATAAAATCTCTGGTCCCATCACTGGATCCATCTGTGCCGAGTGGAGGCTGGTTTTGGATTTGGGGGCCCCAAGCCCTCCTCTAATCCCTAGCTGCTGCTGCCACACCCTGTGTGACCCAGATGACCCGGCTTAATTAAGGAGACTCAGCAGTGCCCCACCCACCTGCCCTGGCTCTGGGAAATGGTGGCCCCTGCGTGCGGGGCTGGGGCTGGTGCACTTTTGGCAAATGGGCCAGACCTGTGGGGCCTTAGACTCTGTCTCTGACCTTCTGGGTCCCTTGGACAAGGCAAAGGCCAACGAATCTGGGTTTTCTGTAACTCCCTGGCCTCCGATAGCCCCTGATTGTTCCCTTTCTGTGGGACATGCCCCACTGCCACTTCCCCTAAGCCTCAGAACCAGCATTCAGAGCTCCTCCCCCAGTCCAGCTCCTCCTTTACTTAGCTGATTAATAACTCTTCCCTTCCCAGCCTGCTTCTTACCCCACCCAGGCCTAGATCCCAGTGGGGCGAGATGGGTTGGGGAAAGGGGAGGGGAGGGTCCGGGCATATCCACCTTGTTTTCCAATATGCATCTAAGAGAGTTCTGTGCTCTTTCTTCTGGGGGGTAGGATCTATCAGAATGTGATCCTTACCTGCTGAGGTAACAAACCTCAGCTGAGTGACGCCTTTGATGGGTCGAAGTTTTCTTCTTTAAAAGCAACAACTCCCTCCCCACGCCCCAGCAACTTTATTAGCTTCAAACATTTTTTTGGTCGTCACAATGGCAGTACGTTCTAGGAAATAGACAGGGAAAAATAACAAAATATTTAAAGAGAAATATACCTATAATCACACCACCCGGAGTTAACCATTTTTACCTAACAGTAACAACAACAACAACAAAATTACCATTTATTGAACGTTTACTTTATGTCGGGGCAATAGCAAGCAAGTTACACAGGTAATTCTCTTTAATCTTTGCAGTAGCCTCATGAAGTAGGTATTTTCTGCATTTTATAGACGAAAAAGCTGAAACCTGGAGAGGTTGCGTAATTTGCACAAGGTCACAGGGCTGGGAAAATTCAAACCCCAAACCCGTCTGTCTGCCTGCAGGTCACACACCCTACCTCCCTAGCACCGTTCAAGTAAATATATTTATACAAAGTTTTTTAATGGAATTAATTCTAGTTATTGCTTTGCAACCTGATTTTTCTCCCTCAGTTAACAGCGGATGGTTAACACTGTGTATTCTCCTGCAATATTATTTTAAATGGTTGCCTAGTAGCTCCCTGTCTGCATGCTCCAAAGTGTGTTTGACTAATTCCCTATTGTTGTATAGATAGGTTGTTTCTAAAGTTTTGTTATTATAAGCCACACTGCTGAACCAGACCAGTGCTAATTTTTTTTTTTTTGCCCACAGTATGCACAGTAATTTCCTTGGGTAAGTTCCCAGAAGGAAGGGATGGGGAGGGTAGAGGCCCTTGCCCTTTGTTTTTCAAATGTCTGTAACATCTTTGGATCAATTACATGTAATTTGTGAATACAAGTTGTGCCATTAACAGAGGGAAGGTTGACATCTTACCTAACTTGTTGGGCTTTGCACAACCTAGGATTACATGAGTTGTAAACAAGGCTCTAATAGCCCTGGATTATCTGTGGCTATTGTCAGGTCATGTAAAGGTGGTAATTTATTAAACAGATTTTTAAAATGTGTCTAAGTACACCTAGGAGGAGTGGAGCGTGGGCGGGGCTCCTTGGGGAGGAGATGGGATGTGGCGCTTTGGGGGCTGGGGGCAGCGGGTGGTTATTGGTTCCGGGAATCCTCGTATTTAACAAGGGGCTGGCTCAGAGGCCCCACTCCCCCACCGTCCCGCCGTCCCTCTGCCTGGTGTCAAGGTACCCAGGAGTGAGCCGCCCCAGGGGTTGTGGGAGAGAAATATAGGACAACAGAGGTGGAGGCTGAGCAGGCATGAACAGGTGACAAGTCATGCCCTGTTCCTACAAGGCCGTGGGTGCCGTTTCAACTGCCAAGAAATACCAGCTGGTGATGGCGAAATATCCCCAGAAGAATTTCTTCAGGGAAATTATTTAGCAGCAAAAACAGTCTCTCATTCCATGAACGCTGTGAGGAAGGAGGATCTCTGTGTGTGAGGAACACCGAGCCTCCTGCCACTCCCAGGCACCCCTCAGCCATCTGGTGACATTCTTCGGACATCACTTGCTGGACCAAATTATGTGGTGGCTTCCCAGGCCACCTGGAGGGGGTTGTGGGGTGGGACTTCATGGGCATAGGCGCCAGCCCAGCCGAGGCAGAACCAGTTTGGACTTTAAGCCAGTGAACTGTTCGATGAGGTATATGGACCGGTTTCCTCTGCAGGCAGGGCGGATGGAGTCAGAAGACAGTCCCTCGAAGGCAAGGACTGTCACCCATTCCAGTGGGGTGACAAACTCAGAGCTCTGGAGGAGCCTTCCTTAGTCAGAGGTCAGCGTGATGGGTGCTAACCTGTTGCCTTTTGGGTGTGAGAACTGAACAAACAGAGACCTGGGGGCAGGTAGTGTTGTGGGAGGGGAAGTCCCCCTTAGATAATCCACTGTTCTCAGGGGCACCAGCCTTCTGTGTGTTTCCTGGCCACATATTTTTTCCTTACCCACCATTCTCCCTCTCCCCCTCAGTCATGTTTCAAGTGTCAAGGTAGCAGCATGTTTCAGGTGCCGTTTACTGAGCACTTACTGTGTATCAGGCCCTGTTGTAAGCAGGCTTCGTGCATTATTTTTTTAAACTCTCCCAATAGTATTACAGGGTAGACAATGATACCATCTCTTTCTCACAGATGGATAAACCCAGCCTAGTCATTTGCCCCAAGACACCCAACCAGTTAAGTCCCTGTTTGCCCCAAGGTTTTTGTAAACCCAGAGTTCAGTTTCTTGTCAGCAACAGCCCCATGCTGCTCACTAAAGCTTGTCCTCACTCCTAGCATGTAGCTGTGGCCCCTGAAAACCCTGAACCTCCTTCCGGGGCCTCCACCACTGTCATCTATCACCTGGACTTTCCAGGTTTGAGTGATCTTCCTGCCTCAGCCTCTCAAGTACAGGAGTACAGGGGTGCATCACCACACCCAGCTAATTTTTTATATTATTATTTACTTGTTCTTTTGTTTAAGTGTCTGTCTAGTTGTTGCGCTGGATAGGAAACTCCCTGGTGTCAGGGATTGGGTGTGGCTCATATTCACAGCCCAGTATCTGGCTCAGGACTGACATACAGTAGGTGCTTAATAAATGTTTGAAGAACAAATGCATTTTCAATTGTAATAACTCAGCTGGATGCCTGGGTATCTGTAGGTTTTATCTTTTGGAAACTTACTGTGGAACATCCAGAGAATACAGCAAATCCAAGAGACAGAGTCTCAGAAGAACCCAAGTCGACACCAAGGTTTCGTTTTTGTTTTGTGTTTACATTTTTCCTTCTTGACTTTCCTTCTTTGGATTTTCATGGCATTCTGGAACATTCATATGCTTCCAATTTGTGATATCTCTTGATCTTTACACGTACCCTGTGAGGTGAGTACATCAGGTGTACAAAGAGCCTGTCTTATAGATGGGACCCCTTGATGCTGGGAGAGTCGTTTTTGATGACAGAGTCTCACAGGAACTCACGTGGAGTCAGTGAGGATTCTGGGCTATCTGACCCTCCCCACCGGGACCCTATCCCTGGATGCTGGAGATGCCAGGCATCAATCAGGTTTCTTTTTTTTGAGACAGAGTCTCAGTGGCCTGATTTCAGCTCATTGCAACCTCCACCTCCTGGATTCAAGTGATTGTCCTAACTCAGCCTCCTGAGTATCTAAGATTAAAGGTGCCCACCATAACGCCCAGCTACATTTTATATTTTTAGTAGAGATGGGTTTTGCCATGTTGGCCAAATTGGTCTCGAACTCCTGACCTCAATTGTTCTACCTGCCTTGGCCTCCCAGAGTGCTGGGATTACAGGTATAAGCCACCACACCTGGCATGATCAGGGTTCTTTATGGAGGCTCCATAGTGGCCTGGGGACAATGGCAGAGTCCGAGGCAGCTATGCTCCTCTACATGGGGCTGGAGTCCTTTGCTCTTATGGTGCATCCTTTCCCTGATTTGATAGAGTCCCATTTGAGAACGACAGTTTTTGTGCTTAGGGTCCTTCATGGGTCACTGTCAGTTGTTCTTGACCGTATCATTTCCCAGGTTCAAACACAGCCCATGTCAATATGGCACTCACCTGTCTTAAGCCTGAGCTCCATTAGATGCTGGGGCTCTGCTATACTCAGGGAACTGGTCAGTCATTAGATCTGCCCTCTCCACCCCAACCTTCCCCACAACACCAGATTTTCACAGCCTTGAAAGGGTAGGGAGATTCTCGCACAAGACTGAGGAGTGAAGGGCAGTGGTGCGTTGAAGAGGGAATGAGCAGATCCTCTGTCATGGAGTAAAAAGTCCTTAACCTTGGGAATGTGGGAACGGGGCTTTTTTTTCTAGCTCCCAGGAGAGCTAGAGAATAAAAAACGAAGATGATGCATCTATCAGGAAGGAACAAAATGCTACTTAAAAGCGTTAGTGACGTCCACGGAGGACGGGTCTTGTAAACTGGCTTCCTAGAAAAGTGACCGGCTGAGGGCTCCCTGGTGTTTCCACCTCAGTTTTTCTGCATGAAAGAAAGTTCCACCTGGTCGCTTCTCTAATGACAGCGTGATTCACTAGAATAATTTTTAAAAGAAAAAGGAAAGGAACTGACGCTCGACCCTTGGCGACTCTTCCACGCAGGTGTGATGGCTCTGATGGGGGCAAGGGTCATGACAAAAGTCACCTCCACTGGCCCTGGTGGCTGCTCCGAGCTTCTCTTCTCTCCCCCCTGGGATCACAGAGGCAGGCAAAGCTGGTCAGTGACAGGATGCTGCAGAGGCCTCCGCCCCAATGTCCTTCCCAAGGACATGCCCATTGTCCAACATGGCTCCCTTGTCAGGCAGTGAATTCGGGGCAGAGGAAAGTGGAAGGGAAGGCGTTGGTTGCCAGCAGCCAGTCCTCGGCGGGGTGGCCCCCCCAGCCCTGGCTGTCAGGACCTGCGGGAGGCTGACAGGGCTTTAGCATGCAGCACCAGCCTTTCCAAGGAGTGCGGAGTCTGGGCCGATGCCAGGAGAGACAGGAAGAAAAGAAGTCAGTCACTGCCCTTCCAGCTAAATGCTTGTTTTCTATGGCAGTCAGAGCTGGGGAGGGTTTACTTTCTTATTTTTAAATTTTTTGAGATATAGTTTACATGCTGTAAGATTTATTTATTTATTTAGAGATGGAGTCTCACTCTGACACCCAGGCTATAGTGCAATGGTGCGATCTTGGCTCACTGCAACTTCGGCCTCCTGAATTCAAGCAATTCTCCCACCTCAGCCTCCTGAGTAGCTGAGATTACAGGCTCCCACCATCATGCCTGCCAAATTTTTGTGTTTTCAATAGAGACAGAGTTTCACCATGTTGGCCAGGCTGGTCTCTAACTCCTGACCTCAGGTGATCTACCCGCCTCAGTCTCCCAGAGTGCAGGGATTACAGGCATGAGCCACTGTGCCTGGACAGATCTACTCCTTTAAAGTATCTGGTTTTTAGGAAAGTCATGAAGTTATGCAACCATCACTACTATTGAATTCCATCACTCCAAAAAGAATTTTTATTACTCCCAGAAGAAATCCCATATCCATTAGTGATCATTTTCTACTCCCCTATCCCCCTGCCTCTGATAACCATGGATCCACTTTCTGTCTCTATGGATTTGTCTGCTCTGGACATTTCATATAATTGGAATCATACACTATGTGGTCTTTGGTGATGGGCTTCCTTCACTTAGCATGATGTTCTCAGGGTTCATCTGTACTGTCATATGCACCAGTACTTCATTCCTCTCTGTGGCTGAATAATATTCCATGTGTGGATAGAATTCATTGTGTTTCTCCCTTCATCGGTGCATAGGCATCTGGATTGTTTCCACTTTTCGGCTATCATGAACAATGTCGCTATTAGCATCTGTATAAAAGTTTTTGTGTGAACATATGTTTTCAATTCTCTCAGGTAGATACCTAAGAATGGAACTGCTGGGTCCTATGATAACTCTATGTTTAACCTTTTGAATCACTTCCAGACTGTTTCAAAGCAGCTGTACCACTTTGCACTTTCACACTAGCAATGTACAAGGGGTCCAGTTTCTCCACATCCTCGCCAACATTTGGTATTGTCTATTGTTTTGATTATAGGCATCCTAGTGGGAGTGAAGTGAGGAGGCTGGAAATAGACACAGGGTAACATATGCAATTAGGATGACATGAGTGTGGATTGCGGGGAGGAAGTGGGGTGCTGGGAAAGTCCCAGGTAACATCCCCATGAGATTTGGGGACACATCTCATCCAAGGTGAGGAGAGTTTGGCAGCCTCATGAAGGCTTGCAGCTCCAGCACCTAGCACAAAGCCTACACTAGTAAGCAACTCCACTTTATGTTGAATGAATGATTGACTAAATTAATACATGAAAGTCCCAGTCACTGGAAACCTGGTAAGCATGAAGGGAGCAGGAGATGGACCAGGCCACTCTCTTGTATATTTCAGAAAAGAAGTACCCGCTTCAGGTCACATCCTTAGTCTTTTTGTGGTTGGGATGGATGTAGCTTGCTTTCCTTCCTTCCTTCCTTCCTTCCTTCCTTCCTTCCTTCCTTCCTTCCTTCCTTCCTTCCTTCCTTCCTTCCTTCCTTCCTTCCTTCCTTCCTTCCCCTCCTTCCCTCCCTCTCTTCTTTCTCTCCTTCCTTCCTTCTTTCTTTCTTTCTTTCTTTCTCTCTTTCTTTTTCTTTTTTTCTTTCTTTCTTTCTTCCCTCCCTCCCTCCCTCCCTCCCTTCCTTCCTTCCCTCCTTCCTTCCTTCCCCTCCCTCCCTGCTTTCTTTCTTTCTTTCCTTCCTTCCTTCTTCTTTCTTTCTTTTCTTTCTCTCTTTCTTCTTTCTTTCTTTCTCTCTGTTTCTTTTTTTTCTTTTCTTTCTTTCTTCCCTCCCTCCCTCCCTTCCTTCCTTCCCTCCTTCCTTCTTTTCTTCAGAGTCTCACTCTCTCACCCAGGATGCAGTGCAGAGGTGCAATCTTGGCTCACTGCAACTTCCTGGATTCAAGCAATTCTCCTGACTCAGCCTCCTGAGTATCTGGGATTCAGGCATGTGCCACCACACTTAGCTAATTTTTGTATTTTTAGTAGAGATGGGGTTTCACGATATTGGCCAGGCTGGTCTTGAACTCCTGACCTCAGGTGATCCGCCTGCCTCTACCTCCCAAAGTGCTAGGGTACAGGCATGAGCACTGTGCCCTGCCTCCCCCTCTTTCTTATAAATGAGGGAAAGAGGCTGGTGAGAAGTGAAGATTGGGAAGGGCCAGGGCTTGCAGTGCGGAGCTGCAGGCTGTGAATTGTGGCTAAAGCAACCCTGAGCATGACAGCTCCACGCAGGCCTCATAGCCCTCTGAGCTGACCTTCAGTTGCACTTGACTTCTCAAATCTGCTTTCCATGGTAATGCTTGGTTTCAGATCTCTCTCTGTAGACTGCTGTGACCGTTGCTTTCTGCAGCGCGGGAGAGGGCAACTCGTCTCCTGCTGAACATCCTCCCAGGATGAACTAGCTGGCCCTTCCTGGTATGGCTACGTGGGTGCAGGGGAGAAGCCGAGCTGGAAGCCTGAGGGCTCTGTGTCTTCTGGAAGCTCAGCACTGAGGAGGGAGTACGTGCTGGAAAAGCCACCCTGTGTGTGAATGGCAGGACATTTTAGCTTAATCATAAACACACTTCCAGTTACTGATTATTTTATACGTGCCAGATTCTGCCTGGAGTGCAGAGTGCTTTTTTATTTTTTTTTGGGAGACAAGGACTCTGTCACTCAGACTGGAGTGCAGTGGTGTGATCATGACTCACTGCAGCCTCTACCTCCAGGGCTCAAGTAATCCTCCCACCTCAGCCTGCGGAGTAGCTGAGGCTACAGGTGAGTACCACCAGGCTTAGCTAATTTTTATTTTATTCTATTTTATTTTTTTATAGAGATGGGGACTTGCTATGTTGTCCATCCTGGTCTCAAACTCCTGGGCTAAAGCAATCCTCTCGCCTTGGCCTCCCAAAGTGTTGGGATTAAAGGCATGAGCCACCACACATGGCACTAGAGTGCATTATGTAATCTGGCAACTGCTATTGGTTGTCTCCCCTGGAGGTCATTTTCCTCCGTATTCCTCTTAATAGAAGACCAGAGCATAAAGTGTAATTGGGTTGCCTTCCCCAGCACCCCTTGCAGCTAGGGGTGGTGGTCATGTGGTTTGATTCTGGCCAATGAGATATTGGGGGAAGTGTGCTGGGTGCTCTTTTAACCCATTTTCCATTTTCTCAAAGAATACTGCACTGGCAGTGAGCTGCACTTTTTTTTTTTTTTTTAACAGGAAAGGGGTTTTAAAAATGACAGAGATGTGGCAATAAAAGGTTTTATACAGAGGATTCTGCACTTATGGCTACCACAACCACCTTGCAACCCTAAAGGAAAGCCACGTTGATGGCAGAGTTGCTGAGCTGGCCCTGGTACTACCTGGCCCTGACATCTTGTTATTTGAGAAAAATACATCTCTCTTTGTTTAAGTTGCAGTAAATGGAATTTTCTGTTTTTTTTTTTTTCAGCCCCAGATCATAATTGACACCTGTATTCTTTTTTTTTTTTTTTTTTTTTTTTTTGAGACAGAGTCTTACTCTGTCACCAGGCACCAGCCTGGAGTGCAGTGGTGCAATCTTGGCTCACTGCAACCTCTGCCTGCCTCCCGGGTTCAAGAAATTCTTCTGCCTCAGCCTCCCAAGTAGCTGGAACACAGGTGCACACGACCACCCCTAATTTTTTTGTATTTTTTAGTAGAGACGGGGTTTCACCATGTTGGCTTGGATGGTCTTGATCTCTTGACCTTGTGATCCACCCGCCTCGGCTTCCCAAAGTGCTGGGATTACAGGCATGAGCCACTGCACCCAGCTGACACATGTATTTTCTGATTAATTTTTATTATTGCTGTAGGGGGAGGTATATTTATTTCCAAATTAGATGAGATAATTGATGTTCAGAGAAGGTAAGATACTTGTCCGAAGTCATACAACTAGAATAACTGGGTGGTCAGAATTTGAACTCAGGTCTGTCTGTCCCCAAAGCTCTTATTATTTTCATTGTTCCAAGATTCTGCCCACTCTGGCCTCAGAGTGGAAAAATATGTGACCTACAGCCAGGCAGAGGCTTTTGCAGAAAGGAAAAACATGTCTCGACTTTTTTAACCCCAATAGGTGCCCTGGGTCTCCCAGCTTCCTGGGTTTTTTTTCTTCCCTTATGGAATCAGTCTCTGGGCCCTTCCACACAGTAGGTGCACGGTGGTTGCTTGGGAAGTGAAGACACACTAGGCTGAGAATATAAAGGCTGGGGCCTGAATTCCAGCTCTTCCCTGTGACTTCCTTGGCCCTGTGACCTTGGGTAGATGGCCTAAGGTCTGTGAAACTTGATTCTTCATTTGTAAAATGTATGAGAACGCTTTTGGAAAGAAAAACCATGCGACGTATTTTGAATATTTGTCCCCTCCAAATCTTATGTTGAAATGTGATCCCCAGTGTGTTGAAGGTGGGGCCTGGTGGGAGGCGTGTGGGTCATGGGGGCAAGTACTTCATGAATAGCTTGGTGCCTCCCCTGCAGTCATGATTCATGTGAGATCTGATTGTTAGAGACTGGGACCGCCTCTCTCTCTTGCTTCCACTCTTACCATGTGACATGCCTGCTCCTGCTTCACCTTCTACCACTAGTGAAAGCTTCCTGAGGCCTCACCGGAAGCTGAGCAGATGCTGGTACCATGCTTCCTGTACAGCCTGCAGGACTGTGAGCCAAAGAAACCTCTTTTCTTTAGAAATTACCCCATCTCAGGTATTTCTTTGTTGCAAGGCAAAATGGACTAACATACCATATCAAGCTATCTTGAACCAAGGAGGGAATGTGTGGGCTTTTATTTATTGAAAAATTTAAGCAGTGGACCTGGCTTTCCCCTTAGACATAGAGGTGTTAGCAGAAAGGGAAAACAGACCCTGCCTTTCCAAATTCCACTGCCCAACTTGCTCCCATCTTCCCAGGCGAATGATGTTTCTCTTCCCCCCACCCCATAATGTTCAGCCCAGTGGAAAGAGCTTCCTGTCTCCCAGTGGCACTGGTGACATTTCTACAATGGACGTCAGTGGCTCTGCCTGACTTGCGTGGGGACTGGCTGGTTTCCAGTGGAAAAATGGGGGAGGTGGGGGAAGTTGTCTTGGTCCAATTTGCTGTGATATAAAGGCATACCTGAGGCTGGTTCAAAGATTTATTTGGTTCACAATTCTATAGGCTGTACGAGAAGCATGACGTCAGCATCTGTTTCTGGTGAGGGCTTCAGGAAGCTTCCAATCATGGTGGAAGGAGAAGGGGGAGCAGACGTGTCATTTGTTGATGGAGGGAGCTAGAGACATACCAGGTTCCAGCTCTTTTGTGAATGAAGAGAGCAAGAACCCACTTATTACCTCCAGGCAGGCACCAAACCATTCAAGAAGGATCTGCCCCTGAACCCAAACACCTCCCACCAGGCTCAGTCTCCAACACTGAGGATCAGATTTCAACACGGGATTTGGAGAGGACAAGTATCCAAACCATATTGGAGGTCTTCTACCCAGAAATGGGGGAATAAACGTCCCATATCCAGAAGTGGGGGAATAGACGCTGGGCAGCTCCCCTTCTGCCCCTCAAGGAGCATTCAATAAGATAGCAACCTTCTGTGTAAGTAAACCCTTTGTATGTGCCAGCAGCCTCTTTCCAGGACACGGTGGTGTTCTCTCCACCACTAGCCCACCAGGGAGGGGAGCCAGGCCCATCTCCACCATGCCTCCCCTATCCATCACCCCAGGCTTTGTCCCTGCACCCAACATGACAATCACAGTGTGGCTTGAGATGAGACTCTCTAATCCTATTACTCATTCATCAACCAGCGGATGAGAACAGGCGCTGGATCGAACACTGCCGAGGAAGCTGGGAGATGCCTTCTCCACTGCTGTGAAACTGGGCTTAGCACAGGCACAATAGGTGTGTAATTTCAGGTTTTGTTGAGGCAGAATCCAATCACATACTTGACTGGTGGATCACAGAGACTCACAGGCTAAAAGAATGAGATAATTCCACCTCACACAAACACTGGCATTCAGCTTTGACTTAATGACAAATGTGTGACCAACCTTACACTGCTTCATTCCTCTCTTTTGTTTTAATGCGTTTCCACCTCCTCCCTCTCTCTCCTCTCTCCTGTGTCCTCCTTGGTACCCAGAGACGGAATGAGACCCAGCAAAGTCCTAGAGGCAGAAAATAAAGGCAAAGAAGTGGGAAGAAGCTTTTTAAATGGCGATCGGCAGAGGGGATTCACCCAGTCCCCACTGCCCTCTGGCTCTCCTGTTTCCAGCCCACATTGCAGTTTATATTCACCGCTTGTTCAATGTCTGTCCCCCACTGGGAAGACAGCGGCTGCATCCTCCTTGATTCCCAGAGCTGAGCACAAGCACCTAGCACAACCTAGGTGCTCAAAGGATTTTTTTGCTGAATGACTGCGTGGAGGTGAGAGACAGCTTCCAGGGGATGGATTTATTCTGATTCTTAGTCATCTTGGTTCTTCAGTTCCAGGAGTGGCTCAGCATGAGGAAAGGCAGCGGGCAGGAGAGATGCATGGTCATGTTCATTACATGTTTCCTTTATTCATTTAATGCATTTTTTGTCTGGAGGGGATTATTCAGTGTGGGGCAGGGAAAGGTTGTAAGAAGAGAAAGAGCATTTAGTTTCCGATCCCTGTTAAGTGGTGCTATAATTGTTTATATAGGCCGGGCATGGTGGCTCATCCCTGTAATCCCAGCATTTTGGGAGGCTGAGGTGTGTGGATCACTTGAGGCCAGGAGTTCAAGACCAGCCTGACCAATGTGGCAAAACACTGTCTCTACTAAAAATACAAAAATTAGCTGGGTGTGATGGCATGTGCCTGTAGTCCCAGCTGCTTGGAAGGCTGAGGCAGGAGAATCACTTGAACCTAGGAAGTGGAGGTTGTAGTGAGCCGAGATCGTGCCACTGCATTCCAGCCTGGGTGACAGAGCAAGATTCCATCTCAAAACAACAACAATGACAACAACAACAAACCTGCAAAAAATTCTATGTAATTAGAGAAAACGCTATGCATGAGTTCACCCAACTTTGTGAGTTTCTTCAACTTACATGTATTCATTCAACAATAATTATCCAATGGCTACCACATGCCAGGCACTCTGCTAGGAGCTGGGTAATGCACGGGTGAAAAAAGGCATTAAATGCACAGGCAACAAATAGTACGTAATGAGGAATAGTGGAGAGTGCTGTTTTAGAAGAGTAAAGAGTGCAGTGGTGTAGGGAATTACATTGGAAGGCAGTGGTTAGGGAGGAACTCTCTGTGAAAGGGACATTTAAGCTGACACCTGAAAGACGAGAAAGAGACATTTACTTCAAGATTTCAGGGGGAGCCCACCAGGCATCCAAGGCTAGACCTCAGAGGGGGAGACAACAGGGTGAGCCGTGAGGCCCGGATTCAAGCTCTGGTCTGCCGTTTCTGTGTGCCACATCTCAGGACAGGTCATGCCTCCTTCTGAGTCTCTTCCTAACCTCCTCTGCTAACTTTACAAGGTTTCTGTGAGGTTCTGCTATGATCACAGTGTGTCATTTTGTACAATGATAAGCAGAATATAATTGCCAGGAATACTATTGGATTCATGTTTCTTTATTTGGTGAGCATATTGAATGTGGTAGGAAGGTGTGGTCCCCAGAAATGAAAGTGGTCTGGGACCAATTCTGTGGAATCAGTTTCCATTTAATTTTATTTCCTGGCACTTCCTTTTACGTCTGTCCTCAGCTGGCATTTTCCATATAAATGTTTTCTATTGGCAAAGAGCTGAAGTGAGCTATAAAATCAGGACTCTGGGTAGTAGCCTCTAGAAGTAATTGGAGATGAACTTGACTCTCATCACGCCTGCTCTGGCCTCACAGAGGATGGATTTTGTAGCCAACATTAATTGAACATTTACTAAATGCCAGATACTCATATTATTTCATTTTTACTAAAACCCTATTTTAAAGACAAGGAGGCTGGGTGCAGTGGCTCATGCCTGTAATCCTAGCACTTCGGGAGGCTGAAGCAGGCAGATCACTTGAGGTCAGATGTTGGAGACCAGCCTGAGCAACGTGGTGAAACCCTGTCTCTACTAAAAATACAAAAATTACTAGGCATGGTGGCACATGCCTGTAATCTCAGCTACTTGGGAGGCTGAGGCAGGAGAACCACTTGAACCCAGGAGGCAGAAGTTGCTGTGAGCCGAGATCACACCATTGCATTCCAGCCTGGGCAACAAGAGCAAAACTTAGTCTCAAAATAATAATAATAACAATAATAATAAATTTAAAAAAATAAAGACAAGGAAACCAAGGCTTTTAAAGGTTAAGTGACTTACTCTAGGTTCCTCAATAAGATGGTGACATAGCTGATTTGAATACTTCTACTACTATTGTCACTATTATGAGCACTAATAATAATAGTTTCTATCTATCCAATGTTTCTCTGAGTTCCATTACTGTATTGCTATTGAGATGTCACTTATTATTCTAGTTGCTTTTCTTAAGCAGATGATTTTTTTAAAAAATTCAAGATGCTTTTAAGATCTTCTGTTTGTCTTTGGTAATTTTACTAAGATATGTCTAGATGTCGATGTTTATTTATTTATTCAGCTTGGGGTTCCTGAATCTCAGGACTGCTGACTTTCATCAATTCTGGAAAGTCCTGAACCATTTTTTTTAATATTGTCCCACTCACCACAGTTTCTTTCTGGAACTCAAATTAGATGTATGTTAGATGTTTTTCCTCTATCCTTCCTTTCTTTTAACCTCTCTTCCAAGTTTTCCACCTCTATTTCTCACTGTGCTACAGTCTGAGAACAGTAGTCCTCCCTTGTTGGGGGATGCTAATGAGGGATACATTATAAGACCCCCAGTGGAGACCTGAAGCCACAAATCTTACCAAACTCTGTATATACTATGTTTTATGTAGCATGTACTGAAAACCGCGGAAAGTGAAAACGCAGATAGGGAGGAACTACTCTAATTCCTTTAAACCTGTCATCCAGGGCACTCATTTCCCCCTCAACTGTGTCTAATTTATTTAACTCATCCATTTCCTCTTTTAAATTGAAGTGTCAATTACATAGAGAAAAAGTGTAGAAATCATAAATTTACAGCTTGATGAATTCTCACAAAATGAACGTATGTGCATGACCCTGAGGTGAACAAACAGAACATGACCAATGTGTCTGAAACTGACACATCCTCCTCCTTCTATCATCATCCACTTTCTCCACAGAAACCACTCTTCTGGCTTCTAACACTATAGATGGTTTTGTCTGTTTTCAACTTTACATAAATAGAATAACATGATTGTACATTTTTGTCTGACCTTACTCAATAGTCTGTTTTTTTTTCTTTTGAGACAGAGTCTGGCTCTATCACCCAGTCTGAGTTGCAGTGGTGCAGACCTTACTCAATAGTCTGTTTTTTTTTCTTTTGAGACAGAGTCTGGCTCTATCACCCAGTCTGAGTTGCAGTGGTGCAATCTCCGCTTACTGCAACCTCCATCTTCTGGGTTCAAGTGATTCTTCTGCGTCAGTCTCTTGTGTAGCTGAAATTATAGGCATGCACCACCACACTTGGCTAATTTTTGTATTTTCAGTAGGGACAGGGTTTCACCATGTTGGCCAAGCTGGTCTTGAACTCCTGACCTCAAGTGATCTGTGCGCCTTGGCCTCCCAAAGTGCTGGGATTACAGGCATGTGAGCTACCACACCTGGCCAATAGTATGTTTTTGAGGTTCATCAATGTTGTGTATATTATCAACATCAAGGCGTTTCATTTAGTTCTTAAAACATGCAGAACATGCTTGGTTTTTTATTCTGTTTGTGTTTCCTTAAGTATCTGCAGACTTTGCAGGTCTTATTCTCATGGTGGTTTGTTCCCTTGTGGTTTTGTGATTTGGGGCATGTGAAGCCATATTCTGTGGCCCATTATCTGTAGACATTTTTTAAGGTCTAGTTTCTTGGGCATGACTCTAGAAAAAGTTTGCATTTGTTTCTGCCAGGCTTCCTGATTAGTTACCAGCAAAGGACCACTTTAAAACAAATAGTTGGCTTAGGGCTTTTAGTGCCATATACATAAGTATAGTAAATGGATTCTTACTCCAAACCCAAGTTAAGCTTGAGAGTAGGAGTTCACAGTGGGAACTGGCAAAATCCCATAATTGCTCCTATGTGGAATGGTGGCTTTTTTTTGGGTTCCTTTTATTTTTCTAGTTACATCTTTACTGAGGCATGAGATGATGTTTTTCATGTTAATTAATTCACTGAGGGGGGGTCACATTTCTGGCTTTATGCAGGGGGTCCCAATCTAAACAGCCACCTTGTTTATGTCCCCAAGCCTTGTCTTCATTCCTCCACACATCAGAGACCCTTACAAACAAAGGCTGAAGTCTACCAGGTGTTAGCAGCTGCTCCCCCAAGAAAACCCTAGTTCATGCTTACTTACTCTCTGCTTTTAGGAGTACTTTCTCATTGTTTCTGGCCTCCAGGGATTTCTCTTGATTTTCCTACCAACTCACCCATGCATTTTTTTTTTTAAAAAAGCTTTGTAACCAGGTGTGGTAGCTCATGCCTATAATCTCAGCACTTTGGGAGGCCTAGGCAGGCAGAATATGAATGAGGTCAAGAGATCGAGACCATCATGGCCAACATGGTGAAACCCCATCTCTACTAAAAATGCAAAAATTAGCTGGGCGTGGTGGCATGCATGTGCAATCCAAGCTACTCAGGAGGCTGAGGCAGGAGAATCACTTGACCCCAGGAGGTGGAGCTTGTGGTGAGCTGAGATCACGCCACTATACTCCAGCCTGGTGACAGAGTGAGACTCCATCTAAAAAAAAAAAAGCTTTCTTACAAATATTGTATCCAACATGTTTGTGTATGTTTGTCTATTATGGGTCAGGAAGGTTTTTCCTAAACATTTATTCTGCGATCATACTGGACCAGGTAAGCAAGCTCTTTACATGCAGTATCTCATTTAATCCTGGAAACAAACCCCTAAGGTTAGTAATCAGGAATATCCCCATTTTATAGATGAGGAAACTGAGACTCTGAGAGGATGAGCCAACACATCCAGAGTTGCCCAACTGGTAAATAGCAGAAGCAGATTTAGATCCAGGTCTTGTGACCCTGGTGCCTATGTCAGAACTATGATACTCGCTGAGGTCAGTGCAGGATGGCTTGGGTTTCACTCCAGGTCTCTGGGCCAATAGAGCAATCACATTATTGAGAGGACTTCGTTAGTTGCCAAGACCGATGACTGCAGGGCAAAGCAACGGCCAAGCTTTGGAGCTAGTATCCAGACTGGACACAGGATTAGGTGGTCTCACTGGTTTCTTTGGGAGGTAGAGATGGCCATATGGAAAGGTGTCATTTGCTGAACTGAGCATCTTCAGATATCATAAATGTGCCAGTTCAGGCATAGGGAATATCCCAGGGGAAGAAATCTTGGTGGATGGAACATTTCAGGCCATTGGGATATTACAAAGGGAGGTTCTTTGAGTGTAGCTTCATAACTAGACTTCCCGAGTCGCCCAGGGAATGCTCCCATGGTGTGGCTTTCCTCCTCTGGTGTCCTGCTCCCTCTTTATTTTTCTCCCCAGCCCACTCCCCCCACCTAGTTTGGTCTGGTGGGCTCCATGGTAGAGCCCCCTCTAGTCTTTTCCCTGGTTGGCATCGGGACTCCTGGGTTCTAGTGCTAGGTGAACAGGAACTGGGGATGGTGATCTGGGGGTGCCTTCATCTCTGTTGCATTTGTCCCACTTGCTAGGGAGGAGTGTGCCAAGCTCCTAATTGTGAGCCACCGCCTTTTCCTCCAATGGGTGGTTGCTTGCATATTAATTAGAAAAGAGCTTCAAAGAGTTGGAAGCATAGAAACTAACCCCTGTTGAGCATTTGCTGTGTGCCAAGCACTTGTTTCATGGTAGTGAGAAAGGAGTTATTTTATTCTGATAATTCCTTTATTCTTATTTTTCTTTTCTTGAATGTCATTAGATTTCACTTTCATGTTAAATCATTTTTCATTGCATTGTGTTTGGAGAGTGTGACATGGGACAGGCAGGGTAGCCCACCACGTTAGAGCCCAAGCTCAAGTCCCAGCTTTTCCACTTTCTACTTGTGTGACTGTGAGTCTCTGACAGTGTTGGTAGACATTGTTGGGACCCGGACTGTAACCCCTTGGCCCACGTGAGAGGTCCTGTGCTGTTAGTTCCCCTACTTGCCAATGGCTTTGCATCTCAGGCTCTGCCTGAGAATGTTCTTGAGAACTGCAAGAGGAACAGTTTGGAAAGTTAAAGTTTCAAGAAAGACCCTCACCCAGGCAGGGATGGGAGGTGGTGGGTAAATGCCCCAGCTTCTTTTCTGTTGGTGAGACCATTCTGTGTTGTCTTCTGCAGGCCCTCGGTGGGTTGCCAGCAAGATCGAACTCAGCCATCCATCCTGGGAAACTACTCCTTAACGCCCCCTGCATAGACATTCCTTCCTCCTTGTCTCACTTCCTTGCCATCTCACTGTGCTTCCCGAGGTCACCTTCCAAATCAACACAGAATGATTGATTTGTGCACCTGGATTCTTGTCTCAATCTGAATTGTTGGGGGGGAGGTCCAACCTAGGAGGGGAGGGGGAAATGAGCTATGCTGAGCCCTGCACCTTGCAAGCGCCCACCTCAATATCTGCCCTGTTTGGTTTGCTTCCCATTGTGCATTGCCTTGGGGGATGCTCCAAGCCCCGTTCTGAGATGTTACTTTGTTGCTTGGGGGATAACGGGACTCTGGGCTTATGGGGGTAAGGCTGTGGTATTGGAATCACACTGCTTGTGGTGTTTAAATAGCAGAATCCTTGTCTGGCGACATCAGCCCCCATGCCATCATGAAGGTGCCAGCTGGGTGGCAGTGCCTTCTTGACCTGAAGATCTTGCTCTGTGAAATGGCAATGAATTTTAACATTTTTTTCTGCTAAAATACTGAAATCTATAGCCAGTGGGCTCGTGTCCCCAGATGGCAGGCTTTGGCTGGCCTGAGTGGGTGGGAGCCCTTTTCCTCCCATCCACGCAGACATCTAACCCAAGCAGGGGCTCTGCGACCTGTCCCTGCAATGAATGGGGGTGGGCCTAGTACAGCAAGCCGTGGTCAGGACTTTTGCCACTGGTCTTCTGCTGAGCAGTAGGAGCCGGTTCTCCATGGTCAGGACTTGGTGCAAGGTTGGCTTGTCCTCTTCTCTGTGATTTGCCACACCTACTGTTTATCACACTCTACACACCACACTAAGTGCTCTGCATGCCACACTAAGAGCTCTGCATGCCACACTAAACGCTCTGCAATCCACAACAACCTTGCCACATGGGTATTCTTACTTCTCCCTTTTTACAGATGAGCAAACGGAGGCCCTGAGTGGGAAAGTGACTTGTTCTCTTGGGCTCTGGTGGTAAGAGGAAGGCCGAGTTGAAGCCAGGATGGCAAGGAAGGAGATAGGAGTCTTGGGCAGGGCTCTGAGGACAGTGGTACTGCTCAGGGAGCTTCATGGTGGAAGTCCTCCTCCGGTTCCCCTTGGAGAGAGACAGCAGGGCTCCTGGGAGCTTGACTTTCAGGGCAGTGGCTGAGTAGGCTTCTCGGGGAACAGTGAGACTGGGGAGCCAACACAGGGGGAGCATCGTGTCCCCTTTCTTCCCGTGTGGGTAGTTCCTTCAAAGCTGGCGGAGGGAAGAGGAAAGGTGGCCTTCGAAGAGGCCTCCAGGCATGCAGGAATCTGTTTCCAGTTGTGTGAGGCTGTGCCGAGAGCCTGGGATTTACTGTACTACAACCAGTGGCATTCCAAATCTAAAAGGCATCTGGCACACCCCTGCCTCCTCCCATGCTGGGTCATGGGGCCAGTCTGTAGAACAGAGAGAATCACCTGCGGCTGGATCGCAGCAGAATCCTTCTCTTACGAGACAGGCTTGATGATGGTGAAATTGAGTGGCAATTGATGAAAGTGAGTGGAGGAATGCTGAAGTCCTTCCTCTGGAATAGGAACTGCATCAGTGGAGCGACACTTCATTGACACATCATCTTCATCATCATTGTCATTGTTGTCATCATTAGCATCCTCATGCTAACTTTTCTCTGAGCAGTTACCATGTACCAGATGCTGCTCTAGTCCTTAGCTTATATTGTCCGATTTTAAAGCTCACAGCCTCTGTGAGGCTGGATCAGGCTGCTAGCCACACAGCATCCGAGTGTGAGTGAGTTGTGGCCAAGTGATGCGGACTGGATCCCAACCCCCACTGCCCTTAGTTGAGCACCTTTGGGCAGCCCGTAGAGTACACACCTATCCTGACCCGGGATAACAACAAGCATGATACCTACCCATTGTTCAGATGAAGAAACTAAGGCTGAGAAGTACTTGCCTGAGGTCACACAGCCAGTGGGGTGCTGAGTCAGGATTCGAATCAATACCTGCCTGAGTCCAAAGCTGCTGGAATTTACAATGACACCACATTTTATAATTACATCATTTTATAATTACATCATTTTATAAACACACATGACTGTGCTGGGAGGAGGGGGGTGATGAGGGTCCATCTGTAAAGATTCCTTTCATTAAAACCTTGTAATTACCAGACTTGTGTAAAAAGAAGATAATTTGTTATAGTTTTAAAGCCATCAGTGGAGGGGGAAAAAACCCCACAACAACATGTAAATACTATTAGCTGCTCTCCAACTTTGTTGAATTTAGCTGATGTTTTTGGTGTTGACTTTCCCAGCTATCAGCTTAACTATATAAATCCAGTTGACGTGTCTTTATTCAGATAAAACTCTAATACTGCAAGTGTAGCAAATTAGATGCAAATACCCCTTTTTTATTTTAAGTATACTTAAAGCTGCCTTTCCAATGCAAATTTTATAGGAAATCTCAACCAGCTAGGACAGACGTCCTAGCTGTCAGCAGGCAAATGCTTTCATTTTGGTCTCAGGCAAGGGAGCTGCCTGCTTTTTTTCTTTTTGCCCCTGCAGACTGAGATAATTAAAACTTACAGAGAAATAGTTTTAAATATACATGATACACAGTTCCTTAAATTACGGGATAATGCATAAATTCACCCATTACCATATTTGATATCGGTCTCGATGACCAAAGCTGGGAGGTGGGGGCAGCGGGTGAAGCGATTTTCTCCGACAACTTGCTTCCCTTGTCAACAACCTTGCAGCTCCTATCACTTCACCTGGTGTCCTAAGGAGCCCTGGTAAAGGTTCAAAGAGAGGTTGTGAACACGCTCATTTAAAAGGGCTTGCTATTTTTCTTTTTAAGAAATAAAAATGTTAATGGCAACTTTTTTTTTTTCTTTTTCCCCCAGCAGTTCCCAGTCTCCTTGGAATACATATCCATTTCGGCTTTGATTTGTTGAGCTCCCTGAATGAGTTTATCCAAACAATGTGAATTTACTCAGATCTCTCTCAAATCCCACATCTCTTGTGGTTGATAAAGCTGACTTTAGTTAAGAAGGGCTGGATCAGTGTGATTTGAAATTCACATTGAAAATGATAAGGGCTTTGCTGCAAATAATAAGCACAGTCAAACGCTGTCAGGAGGAAACAGTTGAGCATGCGGGGAGAAATTTGGTTAGGTCCTGCCCTGGCCCCCGTCTCTTCTAGAATCAAGGTAGAGAAATGGGTGGAAAGGTGACCGGGGCTCTCTTAGACAGACACTTCAGCTTTGCAGATGATGGGGCTGATAGTTCTAAAGAGCTTTGTGCATTAGCTTCATTCTTTATAATTAGAAAATGGCAGTCGTTTCTTGATAGTGATGGACGATGGTCCCTTCTCCCTGTGGGGTTTGGGGTGGCAGTGATCGTTGACTACCATGGTGCCTGACACCAGTTGAAATCTCTCTCTCTCTCCTTGATTCCTTTTTGAGCACTTAACATATGCCTGGTGTTGGCCTAAACGTTTTCTCAGTTCCTCCTTGAAGCAGTGAAATTATTACATCCATTTTACAGAGGTGAAAGTTGAGGCTAAGCTTGAGCTCAGAAGCCTGGTCAAAGTTCCATCAGGATTTGCCACTAAGTCCTTGCTTCGGGGTCCTAAACACTCGTCCTCTTTTCCTCCAGCTGGCAGGCTGAGACCTAATGCCTTAAAGGAAGAAATTGGTTTGGAATGTCATTCTTAAGACATTCTAAGGGAAGATTTTTCTCTGGAACATGTTAACCAGTGACACTGAAGGGGAGGAGGGGGGAGTGGGGCGTGAGGGCAGAACCGACATTCTGCGGACAGAGTGGAGCAAAGAGTAGGTAGGATCTTCACTCGGTGAGTGTGATATGAGTAGACCAGGGCTTTTGACCTGGGCACTGCTGACATTTGGCGCTGGATAGTTCTTTGTCATGTGTATGCATGTGTGCGTGTGTGTGTGTGTATGTATGCCCATGTGTGTGCATATTTGCATGTGCATTCATGTGCACTCAGGGGAGAGGGTGGGGGTGGCAAGACTGTCCTGTGTGTTGTAGGGTTAGCACCATCCCAGCCTCTACCCACCAGATGCCAGCGGTACTTCATACCCAGTTATGACAACCTCAGATGTCCCCTGACATTGCCAGACACCTCACAGGGGGAACAAAATCACCCTGGTGGAGAAACGCTGAAATAGACTTAGATCTTTCAGAGCCTGGATTCCTCATTTTCCTTAAAAGGCAGGTTCCATGTGGGTTGTGGCTCCTCCTCCCCGTTTCCCTTTGTCTCAGAAGACCCTACTTTCACACGCCCTCCTAAGCAGCTAAGAGCAACCTTCCTTGGAAATAGGTGGATCAGAGGAGCTTTGCCATTGAAACCTTTTTTCCAATTACAGTAATTATTCCCTCTCGTCTTCACCATCAGGGCAGTCGGATAAGGCACTAGACTTCTCCTTGCTGCCTTAATCTATACAATTCCAGTTCTGCCTTGATGAATGACTTTTCTGAATGCTTCTGCCTTGCCTCTGTGTGTGTGTGTGTGTGTGTGTGTGTGTGTATCTGTGTGTGTGTGTGTGTGTGTTGGGGGGAGCACTGTGGCCAGGCTGGGGCTGGGGGTGGGGTGCATTAATTCTACCCAGTCCTTGTCCCTGGGATGCCTTGCAGGCCAGGGTGGCCCCACCACAGCAATCCTTTTCCCCACCAAGCTACGCTTACAGCTGACGTCTCTCTTCCCCATCGCTCGGGGCCTCCTCTCTCTCCGCTTCCACCCTCCACCTGGGCTGCCTCTCCTGACCCCATGACTCCGTGTTTCCTAACCAATGCTGCTAATAGCTACTGATCACCGAAGGGCAGTTTAAATTCTATTTAGACTTAAAAAAGGGTGGGGGGGAAAGAGCAAAACTTCAAAAGCTGCTTCCTGTAAACAGAGCGGAAGCCAAGTCCGGCCATCATCAGCAGAAGCCGGATCGATATTTCAGCACCATCCCCTGGCTGGGGTTTCGAGGAACTTTTATTATGATTGCGGTTAAGCTGTTCTAAAATGGAGCATCGTTTATAAAACAAACGGATCCCTTCCAAATAGGTTATTTTCCTGGTTAATGACCGATCGTCTGCCCCTGGGGTCTGTCTGAGTTGCGATTCCAGATGGGAACAGACACTACCAGCCCAATTATCTTTATTAAGTGTTTTTCCCCCCCCTCTCTGAAAAACGAAATGGCAGCCAGCTCCGCTGTCCCCCTCTTCCCCTTGCTCTCACCCTTCGCCATTTCCTGCATTCGCCTCATTATGGACAAGTATGTCCTTTAAGACACAGAGACTGATGAGGCGGTTTTATGAGACTAATACATTTTAAATTTTAACACTGGAGCTAGCATCTTTAATTGTACAATTATACATTCATTTGGTACACACTCTCTCTCGCTATCTTTTTTTTTTTTTTTTTTGCTTTAAAAGATAACAAAACCACAGGTGACTAAAGGCGTGTGAAAAGACAGAATTTATGTCATTCTTTAGGGGACTAAATCATGCAAGAATAAAAATTGTTTTTCTCCTGATGAATTTCTTCAGCAAAATTAGTTACTTACTGTTTCAGTAAGAATGATTTAAAAAAAGATGGAGCAAGAAAGGACAGGAGAGGGTTAAACTAGTGCCAACTTCTATCTTTACAGTCGTCTGTTTCCACATATAGAGCCTGTAGCTAGAAAGCGTTTTGAGAATGAAAGAAATCTTGATATTCTGTGGCCCAGCAGCTGGTGAGAGAGAGAGAGAGAGAGAGAGAGAGAGAGAGAGAGAGAGAGAGAGAAGCTACATATCCTGTCTCTAACAAAAGCCCTCTACATTCCCTGCCTGACAGGACTTTATCAGGGAGTAAAAAATAAGGCTGAATTATTGATGATGAGAACTACTAATATTATTATGACCTCAATTAAGTGCTGTTTTCAGACACATTAGCAACAAAGGGTCTTCCCTCTCCTGGTTACTGTTTTTCCCCCCCCCAGGCCCCACTTTACATTAAAATGTAATTGATCAAACCTATTTGCCATTCGCACAAGAGCGATCACCGTAAGGGGTCATCTATCAGCATGGACTCCTCATCCGGCGATTAACACCTTTTGTTGGCGGCCTCAGTTCTGTACCAGCTGAGAGGATCAGAAAGACAGGGCCTCCCATCTGTGTGTGTGGAGGTCTGACTTGTGGGACCCTTTAATTACCTCCTTAAACACCCTTGCAAAACACAGAAGACATCCTTGCTTTTGCGAAAGTCCTGCCAGGCAGGCTTGGGGTCACAAGATGGCACCCTCCTTATCTGGAGCAGAGGTGTCTTGGCGGGGGACTTTGCTGTCTCCATGAGTTCCGCTCACTGCCTACTCCCCCCATCTCCCCCACCATCATATGGTCTGCCCCAGGGCATCTCTGTGCCCTGTCTTCTAGGAGTTTGGAACTCGGTGGTGAGCATGGGAGTGGATGAAGAGTAGAGAGAAGCCCTTATTACAACCCAAGGCTGGTGCAGGGCTGAAAGTGGAGACCTGCACATTCCCCACCCCCTGGACCCTCCCCATGAGTTCCCGGCCCATGATCAATCAGAGCAGGACCATGCATCACTCATAACCCACTTGAAATGTGTACAAAATTATGTTTACATGTATTTTTCTAGGAGAGGATTAGAGCTTCCATTGGATTCCCAAATATATCCATGACCCCAAAGTGGGTTAGAACTATTTTCTCAGGAGCTTCTTTTTTCAATTCATTTCATTTCATTTTTTTATGTAGACTGGGTCTTGCTCTGTGGCCAAGCTGAAGTGCAGAGACACAATCATAGCTCACCGCAGCCTTGAACTCTGGGCTTAAGCACTCTCAGCTCAGTCTGGAGAGTAGCTAGGACTATAGGAATGTGCTACCATATCCAGCTAATTTTTGAACTTTTTTTTGTATAGATGGGGTCTCCCTATGTTGCCAAGACTGGTCTCAAACTCCTGACCTCAAGAGATCAGGAGCTTCTTAAATGGCAGATATCTTATATGGGTTTGACTCTCAGGCAGGATCTTGAGTGTCTGGTTTTTGGAATGTTGAAAAACCATTGGGATGAGCTTGGCTTTTGGTGCGTGGTGTGATGTTGGGTCAAACTCTCTCACTCTCTTTACCTCCTTTCTTAGGTCTTTGTCTTCTCTGACCATTTGGTCAAAAGTAAAAATGCTCATCAACTTTCTGCTTCCAAAAGTGTAAGAGCGGGCTTTGTAAATGAGTGCGCCTTGTACAGTGCCTGCTACTGGGTGTTGGAAGTAATGAGAAGGTAGGAAGTGCCTTGCACAGGCTGCGTTGCCGCCGATGGAGAGAAAGCAGGTCTCGATATGGTCCAACAGGAAAGCAGGTCCCAATATGGCCCAAAAGGAATGCTCTTGGGATGACCTTGGACGGCTTGGAGCACTATTCAAGGTCATCCCTTTGGCTCGTTCAACTCCACCTACCCACCATGAAAATCACATTATCATTTTTTTCTTGATTATAAATCAATACATTCAGAAATCAGTCAGAAAAGAGTGAAAGCTGGGCGCATGGCTTACACCTGTGATCCTAGCCCTTTGGGAGACCTTGGTGGCAGATGGAGCTGGGAGTTCAAGACCAGCCAGGGCAACATGGTGAAAGCCTGTCTCTACAAAAAGCAAAAAAATTTAGCTGGGTGTGGTGGTATGAGCCTATGGTCCCAGCTACTTGGGAGGCTGAGGAAGGAGGATCACTTGAGCCCAGGAGGCAGAGCTTGCAGTGAGCCGAGATCAGATCGCAGCACTGTAAGTAAGCTTGGATGATAGAGTGAGACCTTGTCTCAATAAAGAGAAAAAAAGGTAAAACATTCCCAAATCTTCAAATTTTGTCCTATCACAACTTTTATTCTTTTTCCTATGCAAATAACAATAGAAAGATATCCAGGAAAATTTAAAAAAATTTCTTATTTATGTAGCAACATACATTGTAAACATCTTTCCATGTGAATAAATATTATTTAGCGTCCTCATTTTAAATAACCGAATAGTACTTAACTGCTTAGACTTACCATATTTGTCAATCTCTTCTTGCTAGGTATTTAGGTGGTTTCTACTTGTGTCTATTACAAGCAGTGCTACAATAAATGTCCTTATGGAAACATGAGGTACTTACCTTATTATGTTCTTAAGATGGATTGTGTAAAAGCAGAATTTCTGGGTTAAAGTGTTTGTGTTAATATTTTTTATTTGCGGTACAGATTAAAGGACAGAATGCATCATTTTTGTAACTTTTTTTTTTTTGGAGACTGAGTTTCACTCTGTTGCCAGGCTAGAGTGCAATGGTGCGATCTCAGCTCACTACAACGTCCAACTCCCTGGTTCAAGTGATTCTCCTGCCTCAGCCTCCCAAGTAGCTCGGGATTACAGGCACGTGCCACCACTCCCAGCTAATTTTTGAATTTTTCTTTTTTTGGTAGAGATGGAGTTTCACTATTTTGCCCAGGATGGTCTTGATCTCTTGACCTTGTGATCCACCCATCTTGGCCTCCCAAAGTGCTGGAATGACAGGTGTGAGCCACTGTGCTGGGCCTCAGTTTTGTAACTTTTAACATGTTGAGAAAGAACAATTTCCATCAAATATTTGTCCAAAGTAAGGAGGTTTGGAAGAGCGGAGAGTGGAGTTACATAAGGGCTGACTCTGTGAGCTTTCTTCTCCAAGTGTGGGTCTGAAGGGCTCGAACGAATAGGCTTATTTTTCTGCCCAGTGAAGCCTGAAGTAGAGGCAGGTCTTGGCCTCTACTGGAAGGGTTGTTTAACGACACGGCCCCCTTCCATACACAGACCAGCTCCAGGTCAGTAAAGAGGCTTCGAGGCTGGCAGCGGTGATGATCGTGCCCTGGCTTCCCCTTATCTCGGAGCTCTGATTCGACTCCGCCAGTCCCCCATGCCAGGCAGCCAGGCAGGGTCTGTCTGCCCACAGCTCCTCCAGAGAATGGGGCCGGGCAGAAGGTAGCACGGTCACGGGACATTCTGCCACGAAGCGCAGCGTGTCCATTTAGCACTGCCTAGTGGCTTTTCAGCCTGCGTTGTCTTAATTCAAGCTGTCATTCATAGACAAGTAGAAAACTAAAATCAATAAATGGTGAAAATGGGCTTGAAAGGCAAACAAAAGTCACAGAGGAGGGAGGGAAACCCGTTGCCTCAATGGGTTATGTTTTCCTTCCTATTTAGGATTGCTGGATCTGGGGCCTGTGTTTAAAAAAAAAAAAAAAGGAAGGGAGAAGAAGACAGTACATTTCTCATTTATTTATTTATTTATTATTATTTTTTGAGATGGAGTTTCACTCTTGTCACCCAGTCTGGAGTGCAATGGCGCGATTTTGGCTCACTGCAACCTCTGCCTCCCAGGTTCAAGGGATTCTCCTGCTTCAGCCTCCCAAGTAGCTGAGATTACAGGCATGTGCCACCATGCCCGGCTAATTTTTTTGTATTTTTAGTAGAGACAGGGTTTCATCATGTTGGCCAGGTTGGTTTCGAACCCCTGACCATTCAAAACCACCTGCCTCTTGATGATCCACCTGCCTCGGCCTCCCAAAGTGTTGGGGTTACAGGTGTAAGCCACCTCGCCCGGCCCTCTTTAAAGATGTGTAGGGTCTCCATTGCAAAAAACCTCAGGCCTGAAGCATCATTTGATTGGGCTACAGAGAATGATGAAGATGATGGCATTTGGGGATGGGTCTTTTTTCTCTCCCAGGACCATAGCAGGTATATTTGGGGATGTCTGTCTGATTGCTGTTACTTCCCTCAGTCTACGCACTTCTCTGGGCCAAGTCTTCTCAACTGGAAAATGGAGTTGGACAAGGTGCAGTGATTTTGCAGACTGTTCTCTGGTGAGAAACTACAGCAGATGTGCCTCAGAAAGCATCAGGATAGGAGTGCGGGTCAGGTGGAAGGGGCTCTGGTCCTGCAGCTGAACCTTGACAGAACAGCTCTGGGCTCCTGCCAAAGATTTCATTTGAAGTTAGAATTTCAAGGCAGAGACAATCATTAGAAAAAAAATCACTGAAAGAGAGGGTTTCCAAGTTTCCTTCCGTTTCTGAGGGCTATAAACATCTGTTGCATGTCTACAGGTTATTTCTGAAAACCCAGCTTGGACTAATTCCACCTTCTTCCTGTGATTAGTGTAGAACTGACAAGAGTGGAGAGGGTGCCAGGCCCAGGTAGCGAATGGACTGCTGGTTCCAATGATTACCAGAAATACTGAAGGACTCTTTGTGATACATGCAGCATCTCAACCTGGGCTGTCATCTCAGAGATGGAACGACGGGAGACAGAAGTCATACCAGGAATAAATCTCAAACCAAGAGACGACAACATAAATACAAGAAAACCGTTTAGGTGGCAATGAAACTCTGTGACCCAATCTCTGTGGCAAAACCAGGAAACAATTTCTTTTGAAGCAATCAGAACTTCTGTGCACTGGCACTAAATGGTGTCCTAGAAGGGGAAGGAGAAAGAAGAGACTTTATTGGCAACCCCGATCCTTGGCATCTTTCTCTCCCAAAGCCACTCCCCCACCTCAGCCCCCCTAAAAAATCAAAGTAAGTTGTGGGCTTGCCACACAGATCTAGACAGGTCCCCTAGCAGCCTCTTTCTCGAGTTTGTCACCACTAGGCCCTTCATATTCAGGCCCCCAGAAATTCTGGGGTCTCTGGAGAGGCAGACTGATTTGCCCAGCCCAAATATAAAAAACCACTAAGGGTTAGTAAAAAATTCACTGGTGAGGGGGTTGTCAGAAATAGAAATTCAAGCTTACCTGTATTTCAAATATACAAGGGGGAGCCAACGTGTTGGGAAATCTTTCTAAGAATTCAGCGCTAAAAAGTCGACCCAGAGCTAGAGAGCTGGTGCTAGTAGGCAGCTGGTTTCATGAGGTAAGGATATACTGAGCCTCCTGGTGGAAATGGAGACCTGAAGCTCTAAACGATTGTGGGTGATCTCCCCCATAACCAGCAGCAGAAGTGTTCAATCTACCTTCCTGTCAAACAGCCAGTATTCCAAGGGCCTGGGGCTGCTGTATTCACTTGGCTTCTGAGATAAATGGACCTAGAAGTACAAAGAAAAATCTATCTGTGCCCTGGCCTAACTCAGCCACCTTGGGGTGAGACAGGTGCAAACGTGGTCCCACTTTTCCTTGAGCTGTTCCTACAAGTCAGTTTGATTAGATGTTACCAAAGGGGCAACCAGGCTAGGTATGGTGGCTCATGCCTGTAATCCCGACAGGAGTGAGCCACCATCGCCGGAGGCTGTGGTGGGTGAATCACTTGAGGTTGGGAGTTTGAGACCAGCCTGACCAACAATGAAACTCTGTCTCTACTAAAAACACACACACACACACACACACACACACACACACACACACACAGATTAGCTGGGCATAATGGTGTGTGCCCATAATCCCAGCTACTCGGGAGGCTGAGGTGGGAGAATAGCTTAAGCCCGGGAGGCAGAGGTTGCAGTGAGCCAAGATCTCGCCACTGAACTCCAGCCTGGGTGACAGAGAGAGACTCCGTCTCAAAAAAAAAAAAAAAAAAATGTTGGGGGCATCCATCATATGCCTGTCATAATATTTTCTTGTTTTGTTTTTATTTTTTAATTGAAAAAAAAAAATTTTTTTTGAGACAGTCTTGCTCTGTCCTCAGGCTGTAGTGCAGTGGCACAATCTCAGCTCACTGCAACCTCTGCCTCCCGGGTTCAAGTGATTCTCCTGCCTCAGCCTCCTGAGAAGCTAGGACTACAGGCATGCACTACCACGCCCAGCTAATTTTTTTGTATTTTTAGTAGAGACTGGGTTTCACCATGTTGGCCAGACTGGCCTCGAACTCCTGACCTCAAGTGATCCACCTGCCTCAGCCTCCCAAAGTGCTGGAATTACAGGCATGAGCCACCACACCTGGCCAAAAAAAATTGTTTTATAGAGATGGAGTCTTCCTATGCTGCCCAGGCCGGTCTCAAACTCCTGATCTCAGGCAATCCATGGCCTCCCAAAGTGGTGGGATTATAGATGTGAGCCACTGTGCCCGTCATAACAGCTTGTGACATTTAATGAGTGTGTACCCTGGGCCGCACACTGTTGGAAGCCTTTGACATGCACTCATTTCACAGATGAACACACTGAGGCTCAAGGAGGTGAAAGTGGTAGAGCCAGGATTGGCTTCTGACTCGAGTCTGGATGTGCAATCCTGAGACTATTTTGCCTTTGAAACCACATCAGTCTACATTTAAAGGATGAGAGAGAGAAAGTGAGAGAAGCTGAAGCCTGGAACCTTTGATACTTGATCTTGGCCATGATCAATCCTCTATTCCATGGGGTCCCCCCAAGAACCATGCGCTGAGAGCAGGCACAGGGTTGCTCTATTCATAGCTGAGACTTCAATCCCAGCAGCACCAGGTCAGGGTTCTGCTGGGACAGGCTGGGCCACATGGCACACTCCCTTTGCCCAGATTACAAGGACCAGAAAGAAAAGGAGTGTCCTCTGAGGCTGAGATCCAGGCTGTCTCAGATGGGCACAGTTAAAGATGCAGAGGGACAGACCAGCCCCTCTTAGGAAGGCACAGCTCCTGCTACTGTGACCCAACAGAAACTCCCTGAGGACCTGGTCCGTGGAGATGTCCTCCAACCTGTCCAGTGATGGAAAAGACCTGTGCCTGTCTCCTATGGGAAGAAATCCATCCTCTCTTTTATCCCCCTCTGCCTTGTACAAGCAGTTTCCAACGTGGCAAAGAGGATGGCTATTCACAAATCAGCAAAGTGCAGAGCCCTCGCTGTGAGATGCTTAATTTTTGTGAGTTGCAGAACCTTATTTATTTTATGTGACAGTCTCTTCCTTCCCCCTACCGTGACAGAGTGTTCTGTGGCGTATGTTATGATCTTTAATTAAAGGGAACTTAATTTGGTTTTGAGGCAGCCTTTGTTCATTGGCGACACCCTAGGGTGTTTTAAAACCAGGTTTTGGAATCATTGCCATTGAAGCCGGGAATCTCCGGCAGACTCACTCCTATAGATCAACTCTGGTTGCCTGGATATCAGGGAATATGTGTCACCCTCTCACTCCCCCTCCTCGCTCCACGGAGAAGCTGGGAACTTTACCAGGCTTTTCCCACTTGCCTTGGGATTTTCTGCCCATCTTCCCAGGAACACCCCGGCAGGCCCCATGAATGGACCATGGGCCAAAATGATGTTTGAGAAGGGGAAGGACCATTTAGATGACAAATGGGCTTCAGGGCACTGTCAGAACGTCGAGGCGGCAGGGACTATTAACCGGAGGCGGCCGCATCTGTGATGGCAGAGCCGGTCGGTGGGTCCCCACTGCTGTGTTTACTGCTCCTTAATGTGGTATTGTTTACTCACAATTAAACCCTTTACCATTAATTTAACTTTCAGATGCTGAAATTGGTCACACAGCCTCGAGTCCCAAGGCCCGGACAGATGTGTTCTATACACTTGTTTAAACACGGCGCTCATTAGGAGGTAATGCATGTATGGCAAGTTGATTACACCACAAAGCAGGATGCTTTATCATGGGGGCCTCTCAGGAGGCGGCAGGAGGGGGCGGTCAGCTGCCACTGTCACTCTTCCCTCCCAGGATCCTGAGTGACGGCTGGACCCGCCACCTCCTCAGCCGCCTGCTCGGAAGTACACAGCTTCCCGTCAGAGCGCCGCCGAGCTGCCTGGGAGGAGGTATTAATTGTTGTCAGCCTCCATTTCACACCCCAGATAACAAACGAGAGCCACCCTGGCAGTGTTTAAGGAAGATAAACAAGTTGCCCGAGTCCCTGCAATTAAACACGCTTGCATATTTAACCGAGACGTTCGCAGGGCCGCCCTAGCAGGTCCGCCCGGAGTGGCCCTTCCAGATGCCCGCAGTAGCATCCTGTGACCTGGAGACTGCCCACCCCTGGCTCAGAAAGGGGCCCCCACATTTTCAGAGTTTCTCGGTAAAACCACCTTTCTCCATCTTGATTCAAACAGACATCAGAGATGAGGGTGACGTGGGAAAGAGCAGAACCTCTCTTATTTACTATCTTGTAGGAAAAAGGCAGAGTAGTGCAGTGGTTAAAAGAAAGGATTCCTGGGCCTGGCGCGGTGGCTCACGCCTGTAATCCCAGCACTTTGGGAGGCCGAGGCGGGCGGATCACTAGGTCAAGAGATAGAGACCGTCTTGGCCAACATGGTGAAACCCCGGCTCTACGGAAAATTGAAAAATTAGCCGCATGGTGGCGTGAGCCTGTAGTCTAGCTACACGGTAGGCTGAGGCAGGAGAGTTGCTTGAACCTGGAAGGCGGAGGTTGCAGTGAACAGAGATCGCGCCACCGCACTCCAGCCTGGAGACAGACACTTTTTAAAAAGATTCCCGGACTGGGCGTGGTGGCTCACGCCTGTAATCCCAGCACTTTGAGGGGCTGAGGTGGGAGGATCGCTTGAGTCCAGGAGTTTGAGATCAGCCTGGGCATCACAGCAAGACATAGCCTCTATGAAAATTAAAAATAAATGAGTCGGAAGTGGTAGTGCACGCCTGTAGTCTCAGCTATTCTAGAGGCTGAGGCAGGAGGATCCCTTGAGCTCAGGAGTTCAAGACCAGCCTGAACAGAAGAGCAAGACTTACAAAAAAATACAAACATTAGCTGGGTGTGGTGATGCACACCTGTAGTTCCAGCTACTCTGGAGGCTGAGGCAGGAGGATCCCCTGAGCCCAGAAGTTTGAGGCTACAGTAAGCTAGGATCGTGCCACTGCACTCCAGCCTGGGTGACAAAGCAAGAACCCATCTCTTTAAAAAAAAAAAAAAAAAAAAAAAGGAAAAGGAAAAAAAACTTCTTGGAACCAGACTACGTATTCACATAGTCTGGTTCCAAGATCTATCTTTCTAAATTGGATTAAGATCTATCTTTCTAAATTCCAGATCTATCTTTCTAAACTGGATTAGTTTGATCAAGTAGCCCTTTCAGCCTCAGTTTTCTCATCTATAAAACAGCAATAGTAATAACACACATCTCCTGTTGTTATGAGCATTAGAGGCTTACGTTGTGGCTGTGCCTGACCCATGGTAAATGGCGAGAAAATGCTAGTATTGTTAATAATTATGAGACTATGATAACCATCTCATAATAATAACAAAATACTCTCATAATAATAACAATGAACAAAATTGCTTAGGAATAGATGGCTAGAGGGACTGGTTATAGGTCATCCCTAAACTGAGTGCTGTGACAGTAAGGTTTCATTGTCACGCCCCTCTGCTCTGCGGAACTGAGAGGGTGGCATCTGATGAGCTCATGGCTGAAGCTGATCTTCAGGGCTTTGCCTCAGAGCAGATTCAGCAGGCCCAGGAATTGGACAGACCTCGATCTTCCAGATATTTCTAGGTACTTCCAGATATTTCTGCCCCAACCCCTGACAGGATTGAATCTGCTAGACAACCTAGTTTGCTTCTCAAGTTGTTGCTATTGTACTTCTTTTAATGTGGCTCTGCAGCAAAGTCCCAAATCCACCAGTCCATAATAGCTTGTCCCCTCCATTCCCTGCCCCAGTGCCTCCCCAACCCCAGCTAAGCAAGGAAACTGAGGCAGCTGGGATGGACACTCCCCTGCTACCCTGTCTGGTCACATAAAAGAAGGGATAAAAAGGCTATATGGAAGAATACGGACTTTCTCCTTCTCCAAGATCCCCAAGGAAAATGGTCTGACTTTCTTGAGATTCACTGCAGTGTCACAAACATCTCTCTCTCTCTCTTCTCTTTTTTTTGAGACAGAGTTTCACTCTTGTCACCCAGGCTGGAGTGACAGTGGCATAATCTTGTCTCATTGCAACCTCCACCTCCCAGGGTCAAGTGATTCTCCTGCCTCAGCCTCCCGAGTAGCTGGGATTACAGGCAACCGCTACCACACCTGGCTAATTTTTGTATTTTTAGTAGAGATGATGTTTCGCCATATTGGCCAGGCTGGTCTTGAACTCCTGACTTCAGGCGATCCACCCACCTCAGCTTCCCAAAGTGCTGGGATTACAGGCATGAGCCACCGCACCCGGCCACAAACATCTCTTGAGCATCTACCTGCAGTGTTCTAGGTGCTATCACTTGATACTCTGTCCTGAGTATCTTACCCTTGTTGGGCAAGTCCAAGCCATATCCCTCTCATCACCTGACCTTTCCATGTGTCCGTTCTGCTGCAAGAACCACCTCTACTGAGACCTGCACTCTCTCTGCCTCCCAGACCAGACTCCCTGGACTTGGCCTTTCCTGACCTACTGGACTGTGGGGCAGATCTTTCTGTCTTAGGTTCTCAGAGCACTCTCTTTTTTCCTTTGTAGCATCTTCCAAAATACTCATAATTTGAGGAGTTATCTGTTTAATTTCCACCTTCTCAGTGAAGATGGGGGCTGTCTGTCCTGCTTACCACATCACACCAGCACCTAGGACACCGCTTGCAGATGCTCAAGAGATGTTTGTGACACTGCGGTGAATCATGAGTATGAGTCAAACCATTTTCCTTGAGGATCTGGAGAGAGGGCAAGTCCGCGTGATTCCTTGCGGGCTCTTTATTCTTTCCTTTATGTGGCTCAGTGACAATGACACTGCTTCATTGCCTCAATTTCCTTGTGGGAGAAGGAGGTAGGGAAGGGTTAAAGTGGACTCGCCTCAGATTGGGCGTTTGTGGTGCTCCTTCTGGAGGTCTGCGAGTCATCACTTTTGCCTTTGCGCTGACACTAGCAACTGCCCAGGAACCAGCGATGATTTGTCCTTGGACAATGCAGAGGATGTGGCTCTGGTGGGTACATTTCAGGGAGGTGGGATCTTCACTTATTTGTCTCCACAGCTGCTTCCTCTGGGCTTTGTGGTTGCCCCGTTCACCGCCTTCTCATCCGATCGCGTTACCCTTAATAACCATCGCCCTGGCGGGAGAGCGGTGCCGAATTCCGTCTCCTGCGTGCCTGCCGTGTGTAATGTGCCAAGCAAGTGATCCTAACGGTACATTCAGCACACCACTCCCCCAAGACCTGGCTTCCAGCTTATCCAAATCCATTTATATTCCCGCTCAGACCTTTAGGATCAAAATTCCTGGACCCTTTTGTGAAAAGCAAAAACACCTTTTGAAAAAACAGAAGAGGGAGGTGAAATTCCCCAAGCTTTCATTTCCCTTCATGGTTGAACTTCGATGACTCAAGTCATTTGCAGTCAATCTATTTCACTGACGTGTCCTGCTGACTGCCAGGAGGTCAACATTTCTGACTTTGCTTCTCCAGGGGGCAGCATGTGGTCCCAGCTGGTTGTGCTGTGGTGGGAATGGGGGCTTGGGGCGGGGGTGGCTGTGTTGTCTGGAAGCCTCGTTGGGGGCTCTCTTCTTTTGCACTGGAGCTTCACGTTCTGCAAAGATGATACTTCTAGGATAGTGCTTTTGTTTGCTGTTTGTGTTGGGTGGGATTAGCTCTGATTACATATTAATAACCTAGAGCACTATCTAGTAATTAGATGTTATCTTCCAGAAGTTTAAAAGAAATCTTTAATATTTTAAGCTGCTTGGAGGTCTCTTGGCACTTTATTAAAAACGGATGGAATTTAAAATGGGAGTCAGTGGTGAAGCTTTCTCTAGATTCTCTTGCTGGTCTAAGGCCCCGCGGCCCTAGGGTATCTATGAAAGAACCCAAAGCATTTATTGTGGTAGCCCCTATTTGGGAACAATTGGGGCAGCCACCCATTCAATGGGTGGCAGAGAGATGGCCACAGCACTTCTGGCCCCTGTCAATCGGCTGGGGCAGCCCATTGATTTCTTTGAACCACTTGAGTGAATCTCTCAGAAGTTCCCGTCCTCTGAATCCCACACAATCGCCTGTTCTCTCTTTATTAGGCGCTTTGAGGGACGGCCTGGTCTACACCTGCCTTTGAAGGGGCCCCCACCACGGTTTTAATGACCTCCATCCGTCAAAGGAAAAGTTCAGAGTTCATTCTTTTGTCTAAGTCCCAGCAACTGAGGAGTGGAGGGTGCTGGCTGGTCCAGGCTCTTTAAGTCACCCGCCTAAAACTTTCTCTGTGACCCGGCTCATGTCAAAACAGCGAGCTGGCCACTCTGGCCATTGTCATCGGAATAAGGGCTAAGTGATGCTGCTTGGTCATTACGTGTGCCCTGATTGGCAATCAGAGTACAATAGGGGGTCATTAAAGGCCATAAAACTGCCAGAGCTCTGAAAAAGGGATTTCGAATGGAGCCAGAAGGCTCTGGGAGCCTGCCTTTGCCTCGCCTTCAAGGAGAGGGGGGTTTGAGCTGGTCTGGGGGGAAAAGTCAGCTTGGTTTGGATTAAGAAGTTTCTCCCCTGTGACATCAGAAAAACCGATCTCCTGGTATTATCTTCCTAGTGCTCGTTCCTCTATTCTTAAATGAGATCCACCAGGAGCAACAACCCAATCACACATTGTGAAGCAAAGGCTGGCAGGATAAGGCTTTATACAAGGAGGTGAAAGTTATTCGTAAATATATAAATGCTGATTGGGTTAAACAGTCATCATGGCCAGGTGCAGTGGCTCACGTCTGTAATCCCCAACACTTTGGGATGCCAAAGCGGGTGGATCACTTGAGGTCAAGAGATCGAGACCAGCCTGGCCAACATGGTGAAACCCAGTCTCTACTAAAAATACAAAAATCAGCTGGGTGTGGTGGCACATGTCTGTAATCTCAGCTACTTGGAAGGCTGAGACAGGAGAATCGCTTGAACCCGAGAGGCAGTGGTGGCAGTGAACTGAGATCGTGCCACTGCACTCCAACCTGAGTGGCAGAGCGAGACTCCATCTCAAAAAAAAAAAGGAAAAGAAAAAAGTCATCGTGCGTATAAGCATGTACATAGCTCTCTATAATGAAGAGGCAGCTCTTACTGAACATTCATTTTATTTATTTATTTATTTAGAGACAGGGTTTCGCTCTGTCACTCATTTTGGAGTGCGTGGCACGATCATGGCTCACTGCAGCCTCCAACTCCCGCCTCACCCTCCTGAGTAGCTGGGACTACAGGCATGTGCCACCACACCTGGCTAACTTTTAAAGAGAATTTTTGTAGAGACAAGGTCTCACTATGTTGCCCAGGCTAATCTTGAACTCTGGACTCCAGCAAACCTCCTGCCTTGGCCTCCCAAAGTGCTATGATTACAGTCATGAGCCACTGTACCTGGCCTGAACGCTCATTTTGTACCAGGCCTTGTGCTAGGCTTTTTGCAGGTCTTAACTTAGTTAAGCCTCACACTAACCCATGGAGGTAGGTTAGCATGATCTATAGCTACATAAGGCATTCTTGTAAAACTCCCCATGCATGGCCTGGCTTGGAAAGGACCCATGGAAAGAGAAGGAGTGTCTCTTTTCTTAAGAAAAGATGATGGTAGCATTAAAAGTTTCATTGTCTTGAGTCCACTGTGCTAGGCACATGGAATATTTCACTTAATCCTCTTGCCCATGGAGTCGATACTGTTATCATTCCTGTTTTATAAGCATTAACACTATGAAAACTGAAGTGCAAAGAAGGAGGATGTGGATGGCACATAGGCAAGGCCCAACCCCAGGGGGTACCCAGCACATCTATTAACTTGTGAGTGACACCTCCTGCAATTGCACAGCTCTGTGGCCCTGCTGGGATTCGTGACAGCTCGACTGCCTGTGTCTTTAACCATTGTGTCCCATGTGGCATAGGGATCCTAGATCAGGCTTCAGTAGGTGTGGGTCCTGGATCCTACCCCTGCTGTGCAGCCTTGGACAAACCCTTTACCTCTCTGTGCCTCAGGCTTCTCAATTGAAAAACAATAAGACTGCGTGGGTCCTGGGCTAGCTCCTGAGTTGCTCAAACTGAGCTCTTCTCTACCTTGGGATAAAGCCAGGAGATACTCATGGGTCATCTTTGGAGATTGTCTGTTTCATTCCAGGGCAAGTAATTAAAAACATTATTGTTCTGTTTTCTTAGCAACATATTCTGCAGTAGAATACAAACCCCCCTGTGAATTTTTCAGATTAAAAATGAGCCTTTATGGAAGTTGGATGTTTGCTCTGTACGCCATTGGGTCTTTCCACTACACCCAAGATCTCCGGGGGCTGCTGCTCCCCTCCCCTTCTGCCGATAGTGGGACTTTGGAAGGAAAGTGTAGGATCCTCCAGATCGTCTGGCATGAGGACAGCTTGAAGTCCTTTTGAGCTAGCCTACTGGTTGGATAGGGACAGATAAGGACCAAGTATCCTCTTGGTCTTCCAAATGGAGCTGCTCCCAAATGCTACTGGGGACATCAATGAGAAAATGCACTGTAAATTGTAAATGTAGGCATAAATGGGGTGATATGGTTTGGGCGTTGTCCCCTCCAAATTTCGTGTTGAAATGTGATCCCCAATGTTGGAGGCGGGGTCTGGTGGGAGGTCATAAGGTGGGGGTCATGAGGACAGATCCCTCATGAATGGCTTGGTGCCCTCTGTGGGGTAATGCATGAGTTCTCTGTCACTCATTTAGCTCACACAAGGTCTGGTTGTTTAAAAGCGCATGGCACCTCCCTCCTCTCTCGCTCTACTTCTGCTCTTGCCATGTGATACTGCCTGCTCTCCTTTTGCCTTCTGTCTGATCAGAAGCTTCCTGAGGTCCTCACCAGAAGCCAAGCTGATGCTGCTGTGTTTCCTGTACAGCCTGCAGAACTGTGAGCCAATTAAACCTCTTTTCTTTATAACTTATCTAGACTCAGTATTTCTTCATAGCGATGCAAGAGTGGACTAACACAGAAGGGTGGGCCCAAGCTGAGATGGTTGAAAATTCCCGAGGTTGTAGCCCCAAGTTCTATTTAGGGTTAGGAGGAGGGGCTTTAGGGACTGGGAGAGATTCTGGCTCCACACTGGACTAGCTCTGGGACCCTGTGCAATGACGAGTTCTCTGAACCCCTGTGTCCTTATCTGTACTAGAGGAATAATCAGAGTGCCCACTGCCTAGGGTCCCAAGGATTAAATGATAAAATCTATGCAAGGCACTTAAAACAGAACTTACATCATAAACTCTCGATAAACATCAGGCATCATGACTATCATCATGGTGTTTTATCTCTGCAGTTAAAACAATTCCTTTAAAGAGCTGAACACCTCTCCTCATCTGTGGTCCTTATGAAGTCTGGCCTCTGACTCAGAAAGATAAAGAGAAAATAAAAGAAAGAAAAGAGGAAGAAAGAGAGAGAAATTGTGTGTAGTCTTATATTGTTTTTCCTTTGTTCAAGATTCTTTCTTTCTTTCTTTTTTGGTAGAGATGGGGTCTCTCTGTGAGAGACCCAGGCTGGTCTCAAACTCCTGAGCTCAAGCCATCTGCCCACCTCGGACTCTCAAAGTGCTTGGATTACAGGCATAAGCCACTGCACCCTGCCCTGTTCAGGATTCTTTTGGATTTAATTTTTCCTCTTTAATTTTATGTTGAGATCCATTGAGATTTGGTCTCTCTAACTCTTTGTGTTGGGTTATTTGGAGTCTGCGTGTCCATCTGTCTCTTAGACACTATCTTTCCCTGTCTGAGTCTCTGGGAATCTCCCTCCTCCCTATCTCTTGGTTGGGGGAGTGTGTGATTTCCTTTGAATCTCTGGATGCAGCCTTTCTTCCTCATCATTGTAGGGGGTGGGTCGTCAAGGATGGAGAGGGGAGAGGCATTTTGGGATGAAGCCATTCTCTGGTGAGTGGGAACCTAGGGCATCTGTGCCATGTGAGATGCCTAGTCCACCCCCACACTGATTTTGCCCAGGAAACTTCCGGAATGTGAAGAAACCACCCTGGCCCTCTTTCTCCTGCCCTGAGTGAGGCCAGACTTGCCTATGTGGTTGGAGATTCCCCCATGATGCCCTCCTTCCCCTCCGGGAATTTTCCAAAGCGCATTTGTCTCCCTCTGTGAGACAAACAGGATTTCCTGCACTCCAGTCCAAGTTATGAATGCCCAGAACATGACACCATTTAAAATCTTATCAATCTTGCATCCTACTCCCTTGGCATGGACATTGGCTTAAGTTTGCCTTATCCCAATGATGCCTTTGGGAAAAGGACCAATCAACTTCCTGCTTGGGATAATCTGAAAATGGACTGAGCTTGCCAGTTTGCTCTTGGTCCTTTTCAGAAGAACAAAGATCTATAGCTTCTGCCCTGGTCTGGCCACTTTCTTGCTGTGTGACCTTGGGCCATTCCCTTTCTTTGCCTAAGTCCTAGTTTGGTCCTCTGTAAAATGAAGAAGTTGAACTCTCTAAGGCCTCTTCTATGATAGCTTTAATAGTCAATTTCCAATATTCTTTTGTTCATTTATTCAACACATATTTACTTAGCACCTACTGTGTGCTAGCTATTGCAGGCACTGAATGCCTCAGTGAATAAGAATAACGTTTCAGCTCCCATGGAAGTAAGGAAATCTAAAAGGCTAGATGGAAGGAAGGAGAGTTGGAGGACAAGGAGAAGGAAGGAGGAAAACCAGTGAGGTGATTTTATAGGGAGGCAGGTTTCAGATCGGTTATTAGACTTGTCCACAAAAGAGCTATCCCAGTGAGACGAGATTCCACATAAAGAGCTGAGTTTCCCAGCAGTGGAAGTGTTCAAGGATGTCAGAATGACAACCCACCAGATCTGTGCAGGTAATCCCCCTCACTGAGAGGCTAAGAGCTGGCCAGGGGAAGGGCTTGGAAGGGCAGTTTTAGGCACAAGGAACAGCACGTGAAAGCTGGAAGACCAAATTTTGACCATGTGGGATCCTGCACACAGGGTTAGGTTTCATCCCAAGGGTGATGGAGGAGTTTCAAGCCGAGTAGTGAAATGATCAGAGTTCTAGGAAAGAGGTGTTGACTGCAGACAGGTGAGTGGATGGGAAGGAGAAAGCCTGGGGCAGGAAGGCAATATTTTGGAGGCTGCCAAGGTAGTCTGGATGAGAGATATCACTCTCTGAGCCAAGGGGGGCATCTGTGTGGGTGGAGAGGAGGGACAGGTGCTAGACACCAGCAGGAGGTGAGCACCAGAGTGCTAGGTGACTCACTGATTGGCCAAAGGTTCAAGGAAGAGAGAGGAGTGAAGATGATACCTGGGACCAAAAGTTCACATGGGTAGATCATTGTGAACTGATTTTGATTTTGAAACAGTCGCCTTGGAAGTTAGCTAGAGGAAAGTGGGTGAGCTCTTTTTATAAGAAAAGGTGCTAGCAGGTGATAAGGAAAGTATTGACCAACTGGTACAAGGCGTGCGAGCCAAACCATCAGAACAGCTTGTGCTACCATTGTGAAATACCACAGACCATGAGGGCTTCAAATATAGAAATTTATTTTCTACAGTGCTGGAGGCCGGAAGCCAGAGATCAAGGTGCTAGCAGGGTTGGTTTCAGTTGAGGTCTTTCTTCTCTTGTAGATGGTGCCTTCTTGCTATGTCCTCACATGGTAGCCTCTTAAAGACTGGGATTCCTAGGCTGAGCACAGTTGCTCATGCCTGTAATCCCAACACTTTGGGAGCCCAAAGAAGGCAGATCACTTGACGTTAGGAGTTTGAGACCAGCCTGGCCAACATGGTGAAACTCCATGTCTACTAAAACTACAAAAAAATTAGCTAGTTGTGATGGCAGGCTTCTGTAATCCCAGCTACTCAGGAGGCTGAGGCACAAGAATCATCTGAACCCGGGATGCAGAGGTTGCAGTGAGCCAAGATCACACCACTGCACTACATCCTGGGCAACAGAGCAAGACTCTGTCTCAAGCAAAACAAAAACACAAGCAAAAACTGAACTTTCCACTTCAGGCTTCCTTTCCCACCTACTCACCTCTCTGTAGTCAACATAACTTTTCTAGAACTCTCATCATTTCACTATCCTGCCTTCCTTTCCTCCATATGTGGGTGGAAAAGACAGACAGCACACAATCTGGTGTCTCTTCCTCATATTAGAAGAACACCAGTCTTGTTGGTGTCCCATTAGGACTCATTTACATGTGACCCCGCCCTTTTGACCTCATTTAATTATCTCCCTAATGGCCCTATCTCTGGTCACATTGGAAGTGAGGGCTTCCACATATACATCTTGAGGTGGACACAGTTCAGTCAATGACAGCTTGCCTGTCCCTGGAGTGCTGGGCATGGGGACATCTGGAGATCCTGAGGGAAGGGTAGGGTGTCCGGGCAGTGGGCCTGGGCACCGAGGGGGCCAATGTATTTACTGACTGGCGTGGAGATACTTTAACTTCTGACAACTTGGTAAGGCTTCACTTATACAGACCCCACAAATGCCAGTCCTGTGTGAGCTGCACGTAACAGCATGTGGCAAGTTGTGCCAAGCCACCAGGAACATGATGTCACATAGCCAAACATCATTTGGGGTGTTGGTGTTAGTGTTGGGAGTGGCCTTTAAAATGCAGATTAAATATTTGCTTTTAAAAGTATTAAGACTCAGTGTATGGTCCATGGTTGCCTTTTAAGAGGGTAACTTGGTATTTTTTCTCCCCTTGGAGTAAATATCTGTCTTGATGAGTGTAAAGGAGGACTTGAACATCAAAGTCCTCATTACTAAGCCAGAGGGAGGCATTTCTTTCCCTTCTCGCTCTCTCATAAGCCCAACCTTATCTGGAGGGACCTCTGTCCCCAGAGCTGTAAAACAAGCTCTTTTTCTAAGCTAACAGTGCACAATAGTGTCAAATTATGTATAATGATTTTGTAATGTGAACTAATGCCACCAGGGACCTGCGGAAAGTACCACTTTCATTAAACTTATCCAGAAACAGGGTCTGAATATGAATTTAGAGGTGGTGGTGAATTCCAAGACGCATTTATTTTAAGCATCTGCCGTCTGCTCTCAGATGCAAAGACTCATCGGTCAGAAATCAACAGCTCGGGTGCATCTGGGTTTCTTGGTGCAGCAGTGGGATGAGGCAAGAGTGATTTATTCCCTCCCTCCTCTTCACCCTGGGACCTCAAGCCTTGTGAGATTCTCCGCCAGCAGATGCTGGGGCTGCCAGCCCCTCTTTGTTCGAGACATGCTCACCTCTCCAGGAAAGTTCTCCCACCCTTCCCAGTGGATCAGAGAGGGCATCTGGGCATGGCCTCGGAATTAATGAGACCTCCAATTACATTTATTTGCTCCAAGGAATTATACTCAGCACTGACCCCATATATCAGACTTTCCCCACCCTCTTAACGTTTCTTCAGAAGAAGTAGCTAATTATAAGAAAATCATACCCAGGAAGGACAAATGGAAGAGACCTCAGAAGAAAATGCCAGGGAAGTTCCACCTCTCCAGCCCGGAGCCTGGTCCACAAACCCCACTCTGGAAGCCGGCCTTGCCTTCCCTGTGACCCGATAGAGCTCAGCTCCACCTGTGTTCAGGTCACCACCACCAGGAGATGAGAGAGAAGACAATACTAATCAAAACTAACCCATGCCATTTTTCTGACTGTGCTAATCTTAATTGAATCAATCTCCCAGCCTCTCTTGACAGTGAAAGATTGCTCAAATCTGGGAGGCCAGGCTGGACACGACTCCTAGAAGAAAAAAATCTTCCTTAATCATTAATTTGTCCATTCCCTCCCATTTGGCCCCATTCTTCACTGTCTTGCTAGTGCACCCCCCACAACCTTCCTCTGTTAGTAATCACTCCTAAGTGTTCTTCCCAGTATGCTCACATGGCCAGAAACCAATTTGCTGGAAAAGAATATGGCAGAGCAGCCCCCAGCCTCTCTCCTTCTCTCTGGTATGCTCTTTCCCTTTCTTTCTATGAAGTCTAGTTTGGCTTTAATTAAGTTCAATGAGGTCTCTGGTACTATTTTCTTGACACATTGGTAAATAGGCTTAGAGTGGACTTTTCCCCAGGAGCTAGAACTACTGGGCATCAAATTGGCCTTAGGTAAATTATTGGAAGGAATGCTCTCATTGTAGGATGCATCTTATCCTAGTGAATGGATCACATGATGAAAGCAACTGCACTATCCTTGACATGTCTTAAAAGGAAAAGGATTTGTTTATATCCTCTGGACTTGCAACTTTTCAGAATTTGTTCTTTTTCCAAATTATCCAGAGCTCCCGGACTCTAGGTTTAACTGCAATTTTTGTCTTTCTTAAAATAGGCTCAATGATGAGTAAGACATTCATGTGGGGGTGTGCAGATTGAGTTGAGATCAAAGTAGAGTGAGTGAGGAAATTTGTCATCTATTGCCATTAACTCTGGCTTGGACTCTTGCAATAGTATGCTAACTAGTCTCCTAGCTTCTATCCTTGACTACCAGTACCGTCCTCCATGAAGAGTGAGGTCTTCCAAGCATATATCACAACTTGTTAATCCTCAGCTCAATCTTCTAATGCTTTTCTAAATCCCCACGCAGGGCTTACAAAGCCTATAGCAAGCTTGTCCAACCCATGGCCTGTGGGCTACATGTGACCCAGGACGGTTTTGAATGTGACCCAGCAGAAATCTTTAAATCTTCTTAAAACATTATAAAATGGATGCATGAATTTTTGTTTTTTAGGTCATCAGCTATCATTAGTATTAGTGCATTTTATGCATGGCCCAAGACAATTCTTCTTTCAATGTAGCCCAAGTGATATGGTTTGGCTGTGTCCCTACTCAAATCTCATCTTGAATTATAATCCCCATATGTCTGGGGAGGGACCTGGTGGGACGTGATTGGATCATGGGGGTAGATTTCCCCCATGCTGTTGTGATAGCGAGTGAATTTTCAAGAGATCTGGTTGTTTGATAAGTGTCTGGAACTTTCCCTTTTTCTCTCTCTCTCCTTCAGCCATGTAAGATGTGCCATGTTTAGCCTTCACCTTCTGCCGTGATTGTAAGTTTCCTGAGGCCTCTCAGCCATGCAGAACTGTGAGTCAATTAAACCTCTTTCCTTTATAAATAACCTAGCCTCAGATAGTAGCGTTATAGCAGTGTGAGAATGGACCAATACACCAGGGAAGCCAAAAGATTGGACAGCCCTTCTTTATGGGATCTGGATCCTGGTTTCCTCTCTGATCTTGTCTCATATGATTCTCATTCATTCCACTCCAGCCACTCTCATCTTTCTTGTTTCTTAAAGACGTCAATCTTCTTCCCCACCTCCAACCTTTGTCCTAGCTGTTCTCCTGCCTTTAATGTTCTTACTTTCTTGTCTGCGTGACTTCTTCCTTAACTCTATTCAGGTCTCTAATTAAATGCCACCTTACCAAAGAGATATTTTCTGACCACCATGTCTACTAAAGCATCCCCATCACTCTGCTTAATTTTCCTCTGTATCACTTCTTGTTATCTGATACTATTATTTATTTATTTTGTGTCCCTCTCCATGAGATGATGTATCTGCCACATAATAGATGCTCCTTAAATATTTAGTTAATCCTTAGGACAAGATTCATTGAGAGGACTCTTGAAGACACATTTTCAAAATCACTCTTGAGGACAAATTTTCATAATTTCAAAATTCTTAAGATGTCCCTGAAAACATTTCATGCTGACTTCAAATCTCCAAATACCAACAACGAAGATGGAAAAAGCCCATAACGTATCCTCTCTAATGCCAATGCTACTGCTAATAATAATAAATCTGCAATGTTTAAAGCTAAGCAAGGCATGGCAGTTGTCACAATGGACTTCCAATTCAACATTATCCCTGATCAGGATAAAGAATCTTCCACCAGACAGAATTACTTTGAGGTTATTTGAGCCCAAGTTTTTAACCCAAGGTGGGTTGCCATTCACAGGTAGATTTATTGTAACCTTGTGGATTACTTCCCAGCCCTCACAGGCCAACCCCCCACAAGGCTCCTCTGTGTGTAAATGTCAGGTGGTAAATAAAACACACTGTTCTTCTCTCACGCCTCACCATAAATCGGTCCTGGCCTTACTTGTGGGGCTGGAGTCAAGTCTGATTTATACAGTTTGTGAGATTTATAGTGTAGTCATTTAACAAAAACAAAAACAAAAAACCCTCTTGAACATGAGTTCTTACACATAAATTCCAGATCTTGCAAATGTTTGGAAACTTTTGTTTTCTTTAGATGATGCTGAACATACCTGTCTTACCTTGGGGATCATTTAAGGTGGGAACCTTCACTCCTGAAATTTCAGTAGAGAGGAACAGAGGATGTTGAGTGTGACCAGCATCATGCTTTGTGCATAGTAGGTGCCAGATAATGGTCAGTTGAGTTGTTGTTCAAACTGGGGAATGTCTTCAACTTGGTCCACAAAGTGCTTCAGACCTGCCTCAGTGGAAGATATGAGATTTTATGTGGACAAAGTTGACATCATCAATGGGCATTGACTCTTTTGTTGTCCTGGCAAATTTGGTGGGCAGGAGTGGGAGGTTCTAGAAAGATTCCTGCATTAGATATAAGGAAATGCAGGCTGTAATGAATTTGCTACCTTTAAGTCCAGGTTTCTATATCTCTAAAATGAGAGAATAGATTACAATTGCTGATTTATTTCCTATTCTATTTTATGATTCTATGGTTTAGATGGGGGAGGAAGACGCCTCAATTTTTCTTTGTATTGTAACAGGCTTTGACACAAGAAGCAACGCTAATATGTTTGTCAAATAGAACTTGATTTTTCACTCTGTAAGTCTGGGGTGGGGGTGAAGCTGGGGAAAGAGTTCCTTTTAAATTCTGAAAATTCCTCATTGGCTCAGGAAAATAAAAATAGTTGTCTCTTTGATTTAGTTTGTGCATGCCATTTGAGAAATACCTGAGAACTTCAGCTTCAAGAATCTTTAAACTGAGAAATAGATCTGCACAAACCTTCCTTTGCTTAGAATTTAGTAGTATTTTTGGGATAGTTGGCTATCAGACATTTTATTTGCTTCTTCAAGGCCAGTAATTGTCATTTTGAAAGCAGTTGGATGTTTGGGTGTTTTCCACCACTCAAAAAATGATAAACCTCATCATATGCATACTTATTTGGAATATATATATTTTTTCCTGTTTAGTTGACAGTTTTAGGATTCTTCTAAGCAGTAATAAAAAACTCGCAGTTATAATGTGTATCATTTTGGCTTTCATTATAATGCAGAATTTCTCCATGCAAAATCAGGCCAAGATATAAGCGTAAACCCAGGGGCAAACTTCATTCATTATGCATGTACATTATTTCCCCCAAATATTGATAATACTTTTCATAATAATTATTTTACATATATTAGCTCTTGCTGCTGTATTAGTATTAAAGATACCTTTATTAAATAATCTTGAATATTTTTCTGAATAATAAATAGGATCTCAGAGACTTGAGTTAAAAGCTGCTCTTATACCTATGCAACAATCTTGCATGTTCTTCACATGTACCCCAAAACCTAAAATGCAATAAAAAAAAAAGAAAAAAAAAAGCTGCTCTTAGTTAGAACGCTGTAAATCTGTTTTTTATGAATAAAATTGGCTTTCACATTTTTTTTCTGGAGATTGCTTATTTAAATAATTTTCCAGTTCATTGAATGTGTATGTGTGTGTATGTTTTTTGTTTTTTTGTTTTTTCCTAGTGACAAGTCTTCCTGTTTCCTGGCTCTCTCTGTTGGAGAAAAATGCAAAATCACATAAGCCTTCTTCTAAAACTCAATTGAGAAGGGCAAGTATCCTGCGTTATTCAGCAGGCCATAGGCACGTTTGTCCCAGTGGTGGCACCGGCTGAAGTTCTCTTGCTGTAGATGGACTCCATGGCAAAGGAATGCACTCACAGGAAACTCTCATCGGTGTAAAGTGAGACGCACCCTCTTGGATGAGAGCATTTCAACTTGGGCAGTAGGAGCCGGTTCTTTTCTCTCAGATATACCATCCAGAATTGACTCTGTTCTTTTTCCTTTCTCTAATTTTCCTAAACTGTGCAACCTCTCATTCGCTTTCCCCACAGCCTTTGGCTACCCACGACTAGAGAAGGCTACCCAGAAAGAAAAGAATAACATTTATTGAGTATCTACTACATGCCAGCCACATTTGTGTTTTCTCGTCTTCAGGGTAAGTGGTATCATACTTATTTAAATAGATAACAACAACAATAATAATCTGTAACATTTATTGAGAGTTCTGTGCTGGGCTTTGGAAGTATCAGCTCACTTAGTCTTCACCCTGGCAGCTTAACACGCATTTTCTCCACTTTCCACAGGATGAAACTAACACTTAGAGAGCTCAAGGTCACACAAGATTAAGATTTGAACTTGAGTTGGCCTAACTCCAAAGCCTGTACAGTGCTGCCTCTGTGATGAAAGCTCAGGGAGAGGTGCCTGTGGGGTTCCAAGGAAGGTGCTAGGCCACCATGGCTGGTCTTGCAGGTCCTTGAGTGCCCCAACTGGTAAGCCCTGTGCTGCCATTGGTAGGCATGGCTGTCCATAGGATAGAGACGTGGCTGTTGAAAGACAAGCTTGGATGTGATGCACGTCACCATATAACAGCCTCTTTGTTTGGTTTGCAGTTCAGGCTCCACATTTTTTGATTGTACCAATGAGCAAAGAAAGCTAATATCTTCTTAGATTTTCATAATCTCATCTGTGTAGAGACCAAGGGTTAGTCTACTAGTGCCTGCACTGATGGAATGATAGGGTCTGCCTGGAGTTAGACTGAGTCTGATGCAAGATCTTCATAGACTGGTGATGTCTGTCATGGGAACAGGCTGGAGACTTGACAGTGAGCTTATTGAGCATGTGCTAAACCTGGGCTAGATTGTGTAACTGTTGGACAACCTGCCTTTCAAACAATTCTACAGTGGGGACTTGGAAGTATCGGTCTCATATGCTAAAGAGAAAAAAGATTCAGCACCGGTGTGATTTTTTTTCCCAAAAGTTATACCAGACAGAAAAGGGAAGGGTAGAATACAGGCTCCACAAGTGGCTTTTGTCTTTGAGCTGCTTTTCTGGGAAGCATCTCCTCATTGCTGTGAGAGGGAGAAGCAAGACCAGCTCTATTTTCTCCATGGCTCTTATGCCCGGCCTAATTGACCTTAGTTACTGTTAGTTTGTTCTGTCTGTTCTCTCTGCTGGGATGTAAACTTCATGAGAGCAGGAACTTGGTCTGACCTGTGTACTGCATGATCCTGACACCTAGAACTGCACCTGGCATCCTGTATGTGTTTTTTTGAATGGATAAATGAATGAATGAATGAAATCTAATGATTTTCCCCAGGACCTACTCTCTCCTTTGAGAAATTCGCACCTCTCTCGTCTCAGGTTGATCCTTCCCCAAATCCATCTTTTGCATTTGACCACTCTGTGGGGTTCTGGATTTTATTTCTCAATTCATCTCGTATCTTCCAATTTTGCCATTTAATCATGACCCACATGTCTTCCTTGGGAGCAGTCCAGGGCATGGAAACGTATTCCAGAAGTAATTTGTATTCTTAAATATGGCTGCTTCAGCTCCCACAGCTAGGGGCAGCCTGGCTGAGTCGGGTTTTAGAAATGCATATCATTATGTAAATGTAGCTCAATTGCATATAATTTCCTTAAAAATATTTTCTGCTGGAAAATAGAGCTCTGCAGAGGGAACCTAGCCAGCCAGTACCTGAAGAAAGCTTCATTGTTTGCACTAAGCATGCATGAGACATTTTGACAAGCTATTTTTAGAATTAATAATGATAATAACAATAGTAGAATTTATTAAATACTTGCTGAGTGCCAAGCACTGAACTAATCACGTTAAAAATGTTTTCTCATTTAAGTTTTTCAACAACGCTAGAGTGCTTACAACCACCACTCTCAGGTTGCAGACAAGTAAACTGAAGCACAGAGGCTTGAGATGAGTCCTGTGGTTATCCGCCTTGGGGCAGAGCTGGCTAGTAATACAGGTCAGGATGACCCCAGGATCCCTGGTTAAATGCTCTGCTTTCCTGGCTCCAGGCACTAGCACTCCAACTTTGAGTCATCATTAAAGGTATCTCGGAGGAAATGTTTGAGCAAATCGGGAGGATGAAGAACACACTTCATAGTATCTATCTCTTCTTCATACCTTTTTTCCATTATTCCAGCTGGTTCCAGTACCTCTCTCAGGGATAACCTGGAGAAGCCAGATTATTCCCAGTTAATAAACTGTGTGAAATAAATCAGAAAATGTCCCAACTCCAATACAACACACAGAATCAGACCCACTTGATTTTCTAAATGGAAATTACATTTGCATTAAAAAACTAAGTGTGTTGTTCTTTCTACAGAGCCTCTGGAGGAGAGATTCCAGGGGGGGGGATTCTGCTTCTTTCTTTAAAAGGACATTTGAAATCCCATGCACACATGAGCCCCATAGACTTTTTCTCCACATGACTAATCCAGTCTCCTGTGACCTGTCTTTAGTGTGGCAGGGCCGCAGAAACGAAGCCTGCAGTTTCCATCGACCCCAAACATTTAGTTACATTAATCACAGAGCGTATTTGGACTTTGAGCATCCGGAATGAAAGACACTTTCTTAGGGAGACATTGATCAAACAGTCTACAGGTATCTGTACATCGAGGGACATTAATCATTTCTGCATTATCTCACTCACCAGTAGAATATGTAAATGTGATTCCTGTCAATGATAAGGGGAAGTGAAATTATTCTTAGAGATTGGTCCATCTGGAGCTGTTGATACAATCTTACCTGAGACAATAGGTTGTAAAGATAAATTTTTTAGCATTACTAACCCAGCCTTGCCAATACCCATGGAGAATGGAGAAATTTAAAACCAAAGTAAGAATGTACAGTCAGTGGAAAAAGGAAAACAAGTCCCAGTTTTGCTGTTTTTTTTGCTTTTTTAGTTCCTATAATATTATACTGGCAACCTAGCAAGAAAGATGCTTTCAGTTTAATTAAAGAGGGCATTGTTTGGAAGGGTCTTGTTAGGCAGTTGGAGAGTATATTCTGAAAGGGTTCACATCCGGCCAAAGGTTTAACTCTTAACACAAATAGGACAAAGACTTTAAAATCCAGGAAAGAATATCCATTATTTCTGCAGACTCTAAGTTCACGAGTTTCATCTTCATAAGAGGAATCTCCTTAGACTCTTCTTACCCGGCAACTACACTTGATAAGATTGACAAAAAGTGTTCAATATAGAGAGAAACAGGAGGAAACGGGTAAACCTCTCTGCTGAAGGAGACCCAAGGTTCTAATCCCAGCCATATGACTCAATGACTTTGCAACTTTGGGCAAATTCCTTCCTATCTCTGGCTCATTTTTTGCATATGAAATGGAATGGGTTGGACAAGATATTCTTTTCTTTGTGATAGAATGATCAGCTTTCCTACCTGCTCTATCTTCTCTGTCAAGGTTGAGTAAGTTAATAAGTTCAGTAGAAGGACTTGGAATGCTGACCTTCGAAGAAGCCTCTTGGTTTATCAATGTGTGGCCACGGTGCCCAGAAACAGGGCTGTTTGGTGCTGGTGATGAAGTGGGATGTCCTGTCATGAAAGGGGCCTCTGGAGAGGGGACATATATACTTGAATAGCTACTGTTTTAATAGAATTTATAGTACTCAGAAATCACTGAAAGTCGAAGGGCATCTCGGAGAGCTGTTAGAATGTGAATGCTGAGCATGTTTTGCTAAAAGTTCCAAAATTCAGTGTTATTCTGAGAAGATTATTGAAAATCAATGGTAAGAGCAAGATTTCATCCCCACATTCCAGTTGCCCTCCCCCTCTTTTTACATTGATAAATAAAAGAAGGGATAACTCTAAATTATTATTTTTCAGCTCAGGTGTGATGGGGAAAATAAGGGATTTTGGTGGGCATGAGAGTAATCTTTCTTGGCAATTAATGATAGACCAGCATGAGGTGAGTTATTAAGGGATCAAGGAACTCGCCCTTTGGAGGGGGACTAAGTGACGACTTGCTTAGAAAGAAGGAACAAGGTGATTTCCTTCTATGTTGTCAGCTTCCAAAAGGTCAGGCATGTTTTCTTCCCCTAGATCCTTAGCTTGCTTCAAACAATCCATTCTGAATCTGACATCCACAAATTAGGTTAAATGTTCCTTGAACTTTATGGGATAATGAGTTCCTTAACTTTGCTGTGCCCTTGTGAAGGTTAAATGGTGTCCCTCAACCTGTATGGCTGTCCACTTTATTTCAGGATATGGTTATCACCTTGCCCATTGGGTTGTGTCCCCTTCATCTTCCCTCTTTCCAGAATGCGTGGTCTTCATTTTCTTTTCTTTTTTTTTGCGAGGGGACGGAGTTTTACTCTTGTTGCTCAGGCTGGAGTGCACCATCTCAGCTCACAGCAACCTCTGCCTCCTGGGTTCAAGTGATTCTCCTGCCTCAGCCTCCAGCGTAGCTGCGATTACAGGCATGTGTCATCACGCCTGGCTAATTTTGTATTTTTGGTAGAGATGGTGTTTCTTCATGTTGGTCAGGCTGGTCTTGTACTCCTGACCTCAAGTGATTGACACCCCCCTGGGCCTCCCAAAGTTGGTCTTCATTTTTAAAGCTTGTTCTCATATAAAATTATTATATTATTTGCTAACACCTTTAATTCCTTTTTTTTAAAAGTTTGTTATGTTTGCCATGCTGTTTAGTAGAAGGATTATTGGATGGGAACACTACAATGTACAGTGATAAGATGATGCTCTTTGGCCATGCGTTAGACCAGATTCTCCAAACTTGTTCTGAAGAACTAGTTGGTTGAATCTCCAATAGGCATTACTTGAAGAAAGAATTTGGTTTGGCAAATTCTGGGTTAAGGAGTCCAGTGGTTCTAAATGGGATGCAAGTATTTTTAATGCTTTTAAATTGGCAGTAAGCTCTGGAACTCTCAAAGAAGGGGATGACAGTACTTATCCATCTCCTACATTTATGTATTTGACCACAGAATCCTCTTTACTCAGCTCACCTCCTGCAATGAGTGTTCAGAGAGTACATTTTGGGGAAAGGCTGAATTGAAGTCCCCATGCCTGTGACATGTTTTGGAGAGTTTACTTGATGCAATGTTCAAGAAAGAGAGAATAGATTACATTAATGCAGGATATTACTTATGAGTTTAGAATTCTTGATAATTGGTGAACTTTTCTTTTTAAAAAATCCTTTGTAGAAAGAGATATTTTCATAGTCTGCTGGTAGGATTAAATATTGGTATAGCCCTTCTGGAAATTGTTTTCATAATGCTGTGAAAAATGTAAAAAAATCTTAATGCTCAGTTTTACATCTATGTAATGAAATATTTCACAGATACTAAAAATAATGTTATTTAAGACTACTCAATAGCATAAATACTGTTTCAACATTAAGTGGGGAAGACAGGCTAAAATTGTATATAGATAATGATTCTGTTTTGGAAATAAAGTATATATACAGGGATAAAAGGTGGGAAAGAAACACACCCCACATATTAACATTAGTTATCTTTGGGTGGTAGGATTCCAGGTAATTTTGTTTTCTTCATTTTATTAGTCTATAATCTCCAGATTAAGGGTTGGCAAAGTATGGCTTGAGAGCCAAATTTGGACTTATGTTTGTTTTTATAAATAAAGTTTTATTGAAACACAGCCAGGCCTATTCATTTATGGCTACTTTTATACTACACTAATAGAATTGAGTAGGTGCAACAGAGGCCATATGGCCCCCAAACCTGAAATATTTGCTACAGGAAAAGATTGCTGGCTCCTGGTCTAGGTTATATACAAGCAGCATCTTTTGCTTGTATAATTAAAAAGCCTAAAATGGAAAGCAATGAACTATGTGGTTTAAATATCAACAATGTCCCTTTTTAAAGATGAAAAGGTAAAGAAATAATACTCAAACATTTAGTAATATTTACTTCCAGTATTCATACCTCTATGAAAAGTTTCAAGGGGAGAATGTAGCAGAAATCTAACAACCTACGAAATGCCATCTGAGATGGAAATTGAAACACAGAATGTGTAAAGTGTTGACGTTTTCAGGCAAGAATGTCTTTTAACCAAGGCATCAGTAAGATGCATCCCCCTCTGCCTATCCACTTTTTTTCCTTCTCCCTGTTTCCAGTGACTTCCCAGAAGATCACAATAACACATCTGCCACAGACTAAATGTTTGTGTCTCTCCAAATTTTATATGTTGAAATCTTAACCCCCAATGTGATGGCATTTGAAGAGGGAGTTTTGGGGGGTGAATGGGATTCATGCCCTTCTAAAGAGGCCCCAGAGTGCTCCCCATCCTTCTGCCATATGAAGACATAGCAAAAAGACAGCCATCTGGTGAGTAGGCCCTCACCAGACACTGAATCTACTGGTACCTTGAACTTGGACTTCCCAGCCTCCAGAACTGTGAGAAATAAATGTTTGTTGTTTAAGCCGCTCATTCTATGATATTTTGTTACAACAGCCCGGATGGACTAAGACATCATATTCAGAATGTTCAGTTGTTGATCTCTCTCTTGTTGCTTAAATTCCAGCTGCCTGCTCTCTGACTCTCCATTTTTGCCTTGCTCTTACCCTTCAGGAGATCAGAAGGTATTTGGTTTTTGGAGAATAGGGATGTCCCCCAAGGAATGATGACTAGATGTTGATTTATTGGGACTCCCCAAAGATGACTAGATATTGACTTATGGGGGCTCCCCAAAACAAAATATGACCTCTGACCAATGATCAAAACACAAAGAACTTCCCATTTGCTTCTTGGCATCTCTCTCTTAAATATAAACAGACAGTCAAGAATATTGAGACATTTGAGACGTTTTCAACACGAAAAAAAGAGACACAAAAAAGTGTCCACAAAAAAGTGAAGGCAGGAAATAAAGACAACATAGGATCCAGATTATTAAAAAAACTATAGTGTCTTTAGAGTTATAAAGATATGTATAGTATCTTATGTATAAGATAAGTAGTATAGTTATGAAAAAAAGGCTATAAAAGTCAACAAATATATAACAAGAAAGAGTTTTTGGGAACTGAAATATAACATAAGTAAAAATAAATTAATAGAGAAGTTGAAAGATGATGTAGTTGAGAAATCTTTCAAAATATCAAGTTAAAAAAAGAACAAAATTATGACTGTTAGGAGGAAAAGAGATTTTAAATATAGAGGTCAGATCCATGTGTTCTTTATCTCACTATCAGGAAGCTTAGCAAGAATGCAAGCAGAAAATACAGACAAAGAAATTATCAAAGAAAAAATACAAGAAAACTGCCCAGAAGTCTTCAAGTTAAGCACTCCCTGGTTTTTCAGTGCAATGAATGAAAAAAAATTGACACTAGGTTCATAATGGTGAAATTTTAGAATGTCAAAGATAAAGAGAAGATCTTTAAAGATTTCTGAGAGGAAAAAATGTCATACTTGAAAACTGGGAATAAGAATTACATGAGATGTCTCAACTGCAACAGTGGAAGTGAAAAAACAATGGAGAACCCTGAGAAAACCCTGAGAAAAATTTTTCTAATCTTAGAATACTATAACCACCAAATTTTTTATTCAAGTTTTTTTAAAGAAATGAAAAGTTAAAAGATAAAATGAACTCCCAGGAAGCCATTCAAAGATTTATTTTAGCAGAATGGGGGTTGTATTGGTTGTCTTGGGCTTCTGTAACAAAAATTATAGACTAGGTGGCTTGAACAACATAAATTCAGCCTGTCACAATTCTGGAGGGTAGAAGTTCTGGACCAAAGGCTGGCAGGGTTGGTTTCTGGTGAGGGCTGTCTTTCTGGCTTGCAGAGAGCCACCTTCTTGGTGTATGCTCACCTAGTGAAGGGACCATGACTTGCTGTTTCTTCCTTTTCTTTTAGGGGCACCAGCCCTATCAGATTACGGCCCACACTCTTATGACCTAATGTAATCTTTGTCACCTCAGAGGCTCTATTTTCAAATACAGTTACATTGAGGGTTATGACTTTAACATATGAATTTTGGGGAGACACATACATTCATTCTATAACAATGTAAACTGAAACAGAGGAAGATAAGGAATCTAGGAAACCAGAGAGAGGCAAAGGGAAGGCCCAGGAACACAGCTTTGTAGCAGGGCTGTAGAATGTGCAGCTTGGCCTGGATTGCAAGGATGGAGACTCCAGGAGGGCAATATTCAAGAAAAATACATGTTCGAGAATGAAAACCTGTATGGAGAGGCCGCTGGGGTTGGCGAGAAGTACGGTGCAGGAAAGAAGGAATATTTAGTATTGCATTTAGAAGGCTAAGTAAATAAAAATGTCATAAACTAAGCCATAGCATGTACTTTAGTTCCTCATTAGAAAATATTTGCATAATTCAAAATAATGTGAATATTGGCTTAATGAAAGATTATACCATGTCTCAGATCATACCAGTGTCCTGTCCAAAATTTGACATGTTTTTATTGCACCCAGCATAAAATCCAACCGCCTTTCCTGCCTCCCAGCATCCTGGGTGAGCTGGGCTGCCCTCTCTTCCTTATTCAGCCATCTCTGGCCACACAGACTTCATCAGTTCCTCTCAAAACATTGAGGTCTTATGATCCTAGGGGACTCTGTTCGTGTTCTTCCTCCTTCCTGGAATGTGCATCTCTACTTTCCCATTACTAATTCTCTCTCTGCCTTTGGGTGTCACCTGCTGTGTTACCTCTTCAGAGAGGCCTTCCCTGAAGGAAGCTCCAGACCGCCATGTTTTTTCTAGCTGTCTCTTGCTGGATTCCCCTGTAACTGTAACCCTAATGAATAATTTTTGGGAACTTACAGAGGAAAAGCCTCCTCCTCACGCTTCCCTCTTTCTCCCTCTAAACAGAGCTCTTAGAAAACTGCAGGAGTATACCCTTTTCAGTGAGACAGAATCATATCTCAGCTGGGCCACAGTGCCCTCTCTCTCCAACCCAACTGGCGCTTCATTGGAGATGTAGCCCCTGCCTGTGCTCTTGAATTCGTCATCAGCCCAGAAACTTGGGATAAGGAAGCCTTGGTTTTTCTCTGCAAGGCCCCAGCCTGTCACCCTTCAGGGAGATGAGATGAGTTAAACTCTTCTGACTTCAATGGAAACCCCCATATGGTACTGATGGGCTTTGGAAATCTAATGACTGAATTGTAGTTTTGACCCAGTGCTTCCTAGTTTAGTAACATTTCTGAGCCTCAATTGTTTCTTCTGTAAAATGGATAAAATAATAGGACTTGCCTCGTAGGGTTGTTCTTAGGATTCAGGAGGTAACAGCTATAAACCATTAAATATATATTCAGGCAGGTAGTGCTTGGTACATGCTTGTTATGATTATTAGGACTATTGCTGAGGAAGAACATGCTGGAAATGTGAGTGCCTAGTCGGGCTCTTCAGTGTGGGTGGTCTAGGAGGGAAAGGAAAAGTAGGACAGAAAAGAGATGAATCATAAGCATTTATTGAGCCAGATCCTTTGCATTTCACTCAGTTTCTCATGGCATTGGCGTCCCCATTCTACAGATGAGGAAACTGAGCCCCCAGGAAGGTAAAATCACTCATGCAGCCAGAAGCTAGCAGAGGCAGGTGTGGAAGGTAGGTTTTCTGACTCCAGGGCTCTTGCTCCGGGCTCCAAGAGGTGAGAGTTCTGAAGGCTTCCATCACTGTCCTTTCTCATCACCAAACCCTGCTCCCCGAGTGCCCAGTTCTCTGCCTGCATTTAGCCCTCAGGAGCCAAGTTGGGGAACTCTCAGGCCAAGCCAAGGGCAGGAAGTGAGATCATCAGTCATCTTTTAAAGGGGTAATTAGCTGACTATGAAAACAGCTTCTTTAACCACAGCAATTTGCCCCACCAGGGGAGAAGGGAAGTCGATGTTTTTATTATAAACGGACTCATAGTGGGGTTTAAGGCTTAGTAGTGTTTGGTTTAGTTTTGTTTTTAAAGACCTGAGATGGAACTTGGCATCTCCTGCCTCAGCCCAGAAGAAAGGAAGTTTATTTTCTGGGTTAGATTAAAAGACTTTGGCTTCCTTGATTTCTATTTTCGCGGAAGAGGAATAACTTGTTACCTTTACTGAATCTCCTAGATTCCTTCTCTCCTTCTTGCACTGGCCCTCTGGGGGGTTTCTAGCCACATGATGTGGGTCTTGGGCTAAGGGCAACAGGTAGGAGAGAGAGAGAGACTTGTAAGGCAGCTCTGGGGTCTTTGGATCCAGTAGGAACAGGGTGGAGCCCAAGGGAAGTGCTTCAGAAGCCACGGACTGCTTGTATGACCTTGACCAAGTTTCTTAACCTCTCTGAGCCTAGTTTTCACATCGTACAATGGGAGGGGTATCTGTGGCTTGTCCAGGAAACAAGTCTCCCCCAGCATGATGTGGTTTAAGGCATGGACAACCCAGCTTTGGGAGCTAGCCCCACCCTAGCCTTTCCTTTCTGTATGAGCAAGTACCTTGAGCCTTTGTTTCCTTGTCTATAAAATGGGAAGAATATTATTAGTTGTGAGGATCAAATGGCAAAAGTGTTTAAAATAAAGCCTGGCACATAATAAGTGCTCAAGAAACACGAGTGATTTATTGTTATGTATTGTTATTGTTTACTGTTACAGACAGACCCCAATGGGGTCTGTCTGGTTTCTATAGGTGAGTGATGGATGGTAATGATGGGTTGAAGGTCACATGATGGAAAGATTTAAATGTTGAGTGAAGAAATTTGGATTTAGGAATCAACTTTTGAGATAAAGAAACCTAAGAGGACATTTCATTCAACTCACTCAAGCATGGGGTGTAAAACCAGGGTCTCAGGCAAGAGAATGCAGGTTGCTTAAGGCTCCACGGAGGCTGATCTGTAACCAGGAAGGGGTGACTCGACGGGTACATCAATGACCACCAGTGGGAAGGCTTTCCTCCAAGAATCTCCCACATTAGAGCCTCATTGTTTGTGTCTAGAATCCTTCCCAAGGGACCTGGATAAAGGTACTTTTCATATTCCCAGGTAAACACATTAAGCCCAGGTAGGACCATTCACATTTTAGTATGAATTAGTTTATCTGAAGATTTACAGTGTGCTGGCTAGCTGAGGGCAGGGCCCTGCTGGGAAGATCAAGGGGCGGATACTTCATGATTTATGGTAGAGGTTGAGCCTGGGGCCTATCTAAATTAGCTCGGTGTGGTGGGGATTGGGCAGCTGGGAAGCCAGAAGGCAGCTTGAGGACTGTCTCTCCTAACTTCCCAGAGACACCAAATACATGTCTCATACCTCCTTACAGTTCAGCCAAGACATTTACAATTTGGAACCTCTTCACTTTTGGGCAGAGAGTCCTCATCCTTCTTGATCACTCAGAACCAAAAAATGCTCTAAAAATGTGGTCAGTGGGGCCTTAACCTCAGAGGCCCATTTGCAAATAGGTCCAGTGCATTGGGTGAAACCATGTCCCCAGCCCACAGCATCTCTGGGTTATATGATTATTGCATTCATTTGTTCAGCTCTGCCTCCAACCAGAAAGGACTCTGGGCAATTTACAAGAAGTTAAATAAAACGAAATGGTCTCCCCTATCTCTCCTCTCTCATCCTTCTTACCTTAAAGAACAAAGGAAGGGGGAAAAAAAATTAGAATAGGGTAGAATGTTCAATTAGGACTGAAGCCAAAAAGGGCAGTCCATTAATTCAGGATCACATCTGACTTGATCCTGGGGGCAATTTCAGCCTTTCTGGAAACATTGATGGAATCTGCTTTTCTAACCAATCCTCTAAACACCATCAGTGTTATTGGTACTAATGAAGAAACAGCTGATGTAGAGACAGAGGCGTATAGTTGTTTCTGCAGTCAACTCCACCAAGATCATGGAACCACTTCCCTCTAAGAGGAGGCTGCCTCCCAATGGGCTATCTCTTCATTTCATTGGTTTATTCTTTCCATGCATATTTACAGGGTGAATACTGCATGTCTGCACCCATCTGGGCTTTGGGAATGCAAGGGTTAACAAAACTGTCCCAGATCATCACTGAGCAGAGCTTACCATCTAGTGTGTGCGTTTGCATAGCATCTATGAAAAGTTAAACGCTGGCCAGGCACAGCGGCTCATGCCTGCAATCCCAGCGCTTTAGGAGGCCAAGATGGGAGGATCACTTGAGACCAGGAGTTCAAGACAGGCCCGGGCAACATGGTGGTGAGACACCCATCTCTAAAAAGATATTGAAAATTAGCCATATGTGATGATGCATGCCTATAGCTGCCTGTAAGTCCTAGCTACTTGGGAGGCTGAGGTGGGAGGATCGCTTGAACCCAGGAGATCAAGGCTGCAGTGAGCTGTGATTGCATCACTGTACTCCAGCCTGGGTGACACAGCAAGACCTTGTCTCAAAATAAAAAAAAATAATAATAAAATAATAATAATGCCAAGAAATTCTCCAGAACCTCAGCTTGCATAAATACAAGAAAGGTGCTTTGAAGAGGGAGTGCAGCAGGCAGGAACACATGAAGGCTTCAAGTAATTTCAACAAAGGGAAATTAACACACGGATCACTTACAGAGAGAGGAAGAGCTGAGATGACAAGCGGGGGGACAGTGAAGTCACTTGGAGATCAGTAGCAGCTGGATCCAGCTACCACTACCATCCCTGCAAGCTGGAGGGAGAAAGGGGTGTGGCTGTGTCTCCGAACTCCAGGGTTCAGAGTCAGCTGGTGGGGGCTACAGGCATGCCTGGCTCTCTGGCAGGAGCCTGAGCCACAGATGGGATTCAGTTTCTTCTGAAAACCACCCGAGGCAGAGAGAACACTGGGAGAAATACCCTGACTTTTCCCTTCTTTCACCCTGCAGACACCCACCAAGGCCTCTTATCAGCTAATTCCACTTAGAAGCCAACCTTTGTGGGAGTCTAGGATCCACAGACAGCTTGCAGGGTCAGCCCCGACTCTCTTCCCCACCATGAGGTAGAGCAGGAGGATGATCAACAGATCTGTTTACAAAGCAGGCCACTGCCCATGGAAGGAATGTCTGGACAAAATGTTATATGAGAGCCCAGTATAGAAACTCACCCTAGGCCGGGCGAGGTGGCTTATGCCTGTAATCCCAGCACTTTGGGAGGCCGAGGCGGACAGATCAACTGAGGTTGGGAGTTTGAGACCAGCCTGACCAACATGGAGAAGCCCTGTCTCTACTAAAAATACAAAATTAGCTGGATGTGGTGGTGCACGCCTGTGATCCCAGCTACACGGGAGGCTGAGGCATGAGAATTGATTGAACCTGGGAGGCAGAAGTTGTGGTGAACTGAGATTGCACAATGCAGTCCAGCCTGGGCAACAAGAGTGAAACTCCATCTCAAAAAAAAAAAAGAAACTCAGTCTAATGGTCAAGTGGAATAGTACAACTCAATGCCAGTTTCTCCTGGAAGAATAACAGCAACAATGGCAATCATCACCATAGAATGCCTTCCTCAATTATAAATACGTATGTGTGCACACTTACTCAAAGGGCTCAACTTTGTCATTGGACCATTTTGTAGATGAGGAAACTGAGGCTGAGCAAAAGCAACTCATTTGCCCAAGGTTGTAGGGTAAGCAAGAAGCAGGATCAGAATTTTGAATTGCAGTTTGTCAACCACGGAGCTCTGAACCTTGACGCTCCTGGGACAATGAACTCTAGAGCAAAGCCAGCCCCTGGCATGGGGCATCCTTGGGAAGGGAAGGCAGCTTTTGTGGGACTTACAGATAAGACCCAGACCTACGGGAAGAGCCTCTTCTGAACACCAGCCCCCACACTCCAAGTAGCATCTGAACATCTGGGGCTGACCAAAGGCCTGAGGAACGGGCCAATGGGCAATTGGCAAGACCATGGCCTGGGTGCCCAGAGGGCTGTAGCCAATGATTCAAAGGGCAGCATGTGCTCATTTCAGAATATGTAATGGGTATCCCCAGTGCTGGGACGTCTCTGCTCTGCCTTCAGGCTCTGGGTGGCTAGGTTGGATGGGGCTGGATCCCTCCATGGGATCTTCCTGGGTGGCTCTCCTTTGGGGCCTCCAGATGTTGCTCTGAGGCTGCTTGGTATCAACAGGGTGCTGGCACTGGGAAGCCAAGAATGGCTTCTTTCCCTGCCCTGAAACTCTCAGCATCCCACCCAGATCTGTGAATATCTAAACTGGGAAGGGAAGGGCAGGCAGCATCCAGCCACGAAAATCAAGCATTTCTTTGAGGACACATCCCCATGGTCCTGCCTGGCGGTCTCCAGAAATTCCTAGATGCCGAGCGTGAGCCATGCCTTCTTGAGAATGCCAGACTGTCAAAAGAAGAAAAGTCAAGGAAAGGTGGAGACCTGGGGGTGGGGTGGGGGCCTCGGTGAGTTTCCTTTGAGGGCCATGCCACCAAGTTTCTGCTGTGGCTTTCACACTTTGTAATAGTCAGACCTCCATATGTTACAGCTTTCTTTGCAGTCTGGGACCCTGGTTTTATCACTCCCTAATCTCAGTTTAATTGCCGTGGTCAATTTACCCTGCACTTAATAACCCACAGCTTGGTATACTGTTTAATATGGTTGACACACACTTTGCTTAAATGTCAGCACTGGCCAGGTCTGGGGACTTGGCAGGCTCCCCGGGAGAGATGGCAGAGGAACAGCATCATCTGCTCAGCGTCTGGGATGCTGGTATGTTGGCTGCAACTTTTCTTGGCTTGAGGGCTCTGCCACTGCCCAGCACTGAGCTATGGAATGGGAACCGCCATCCCCGCTTGGATCTGGGGCCCACTCAACCCTGACCTGCTTTCTTCCTGCTGCCTCCCACGTGGGGGCCAGTGGAGAAGGGCTGTTGGAAGCCAGCGTCCTCAGCTTGAAAAGTGTGTTGAGTCCAGGCACAAGCAGGGAACCCTGAAGCCCCAGAGGTGTGTGTGGGCCGGTCCTGGTTGTGTGTTTGTGATAGAGACCCTAGGGGCAGCCGTTGGGTAAATATCACACTTTGCTAGAGGGACTGTAAGTGACATGAATGGTGGCAGCTGTGCCCAACGCTCTGCTCACCGACTACCCTCCCATGGTTAGCATCAACTGGCAAACTGGATACATTTTTGCCACCCACTCAACTTCCACTCCTGCTTCTGATGGACTAAACAGTTGGAAAGATGCCTATTGTGGTGGCCCCCAGCTCACCATGATGCCCCACTGCAATTGCTGTGGAAACTGCCCTTCAATCCATAGAGCAAGGGCCCTGAGGAGTGCTGTTGGCATTGGGTGTTCCTGTCTCCCTGGCAGGAGCCCTGACGCAAGTTGGGCTGATTGCCTCTCTCTTGGGTGCCCATGGCAGTATCTACTACGGGGCAGTATCTATGATAACTCACAGACTCAGGAGCCACGTTTTGCCACATGCACCAGACTGCAGAGGAAGCTAACTTGCAGGGCATATGTGAAGAATGAAATGTGCAGCGACATGCAGGCAAGAGGAAAAGAGAGCGAGCTACTCTCAGAGGCTCTCTCGCAGTTTCCAGGTTCCAGTCTCTCCCAGAAGAGCAGTGTTTTCTTGTCTTTGGCTTCTCTGAGATGCTCTGGAGCCTTGGGGTAAACTCCCCCTTTAAAGGTAAGCAAGTGGGGTTGGATTTGTCATTTTGAAGCAAGAGCTCTGGCTCAACGATGCTGTCCTCAGCACAGAACTGGTGCAAGCCGAAGGCTGATCCTCATATGAAGTTGTATTTGGCATATGATTTTTGGGGAGAATTTGGAGGTCTGTTAAGGATTGTGTTGGCTTTGGGTGGGCAGTTTATTCCCAGGGCTGGAGTGTTGCTCTGACCACCTCATCTTGCATGAGTTTCTCCTGCCATCCTTGACATTCAAGCTATTTCAGGAATCTGGTGTCTGTGCCCTAGGCCACAGCCTGGGGAGTTTGCTCCAGTCCATCATCTGGTTCCACCATCTAGGTGATGAATGCCCATTCCAGGCTGTTTTGGAAACTCAGGTTTATCCTGGAGTACCTGAGAGTCAGTTTGGGAGCCTCTTCTCTAAGGACATTTTCTCCTACAGGCTCAGGCCCTGGGCACAGCCAGGCTGATCCTCTATACTCTGAAATGGCTCATCCTTCAAGCATGGTGGGTACAGGGTCTAGGCTTATGGTACATCTAAGGGCCCAGGAAAATGTCTTAATGTTAATTTCTTTTAAAATTAGAGGAAAAGGCTGGGCGTGGTGGCTCATGCCTGTAATACCAGCCCTTTGGGAGGCCAAGGGGGCGGATCACGAGGTCAGGAGTTCTAGACCAGCCTGACCAATATGGTGAAACCCCGTCTCTACTAAAAATACAAAAATCAGCTGTGCGTGGTGGCACGTGCCTATAATCCCAGCTACTCGGGAGGCTGAGGTGAGGCAGGAGAATTGCTTGAACCTGGGAGGCACAGACATTACAGTGAGTCAAGATCGTGCCATTGCACTCTGGCCTGGCAACAGAGCGAGACTCTGTCTCAAAAAAAAAAAAAATATCCATAAATAAAATTAGAAGAAAACAGACTAAAATAATAATAAAGATATAATAATAAATCCAGCGTGGATCCTGTGTTTCTATTTGTCTTTATACCAATAGAGTTGTAAAATATATTTTAATTTTTTATTTTTTAATGGAGGAAGAAGCTCACAAGGACGAAAGTACTTAAGGCCCACAAGCAGTGTTACAACGTGGCTCTGTCTTCCCCTCCTCCCAAGTATATCATATATGGAGATATCCGCTTCCTGGGAACCCTAGATGGAGCCCACTACAAAGCAGATAGATGTGCCCTGATTGTTTAGGAGGGTCTCTAGGGAGGGCAGTGCCTCGTGCTGCTCTGAGGTTGGGGGAGTAGTGTCAGGTCGGGGAACCAACCCACTGATCTAGGGTCATTACCTTTTATCAGCTTGGATTGAGCTCAAAATTCAGTCAAGAAGAGGATTGAGCCCAAGGCCCAAAGATACTGCATTCTGAATCTGGAGAGTCAATCAGCCCAGAGGTGTGACCATCAGTCCTAGAATAACATCAGGCACTTGAACCCTGCCCTGACCTCTTGCAGGCTGGAACTAGGTACCGCCCTGCTTCCTCTCCATCCCAGTGGCCACAGAACTCCATGCGAGCTGCCCAGTGCTGAGCTTGTCATATGCATTCTTGCATTTAGTTATGCCGGGAACCCTGCAAAGTGGGTGCTCTTAATGGCACCATTTTATAGACACAGAAGCTGAAGCTCAGAGACCCAAAAAGGTTGGGCCCAGTTCAGAAAGCTGGTAAGCGGCAAGGCCAGGATTTGAATTCAGGTCTGGCTGACCCCAAAGCCTATGCTTCCCTCGCACTCCAGCCCCCAACCAGAAGGCTGGCCAGAGATGGAGAGGCAGGACTCCCTCCAACCCCAAGGAAGCCACCTGGTGTCAGGTGGGATTTCCAAGGTGAGGTACAAATGTGGTATCCTGGAGGTTTGCCAAAGGGTGACTTCTGAAGGGTACACAAAATAAATTTTCTCTTTTATTCCATATGTAGGCATATAGGCAAACATAGAGACTTTACACCCCAAACTTCCTAGGTATTCCTGCTAGAGTAAGGTCTATATGTTTTTAAACATATAGGTTTAAACATATGATTTAAAGGAAAAAATGAAGTAAATAATGGTACAGACGACATATAAGTAAAGCAAAAAACCCCAAACCAAACAAAACCAAATAAGAGAGACCTGTAAACCTTAAATCAGAATCTTTGGGTTTGAGTTATTTTATGAGCCATGTGGCCTTAGTAAGATTCTTCAGCTCTTGAACTCAGTTTCCTCATCTGTAGAATGGGAAGGGTCATTGTAAAGATGCAAAGGAGATAACAGTTCACTGTAGATGCTGTGCCAAGCTCTGTTTAGATCCATAGGGAAGTGGGTCAGGGAGTCCCCCTGGCCAAGTGTTTCTTGCTGCAACTCTCAGGCAGGGACTGGGAAAGGCATTTTTGGATGAAAAGACTGTGGAAGGGCTAGGTTTGGAACTGGGAGTTGTCTGGGCTGAATTCTGCTCAGGACCTACCCCAGACTGCTGGGCCTCCCAAGTAACATGATACACATCTGTTTAATTGGACATGAGTCTTAATGGCCAAAATTACCTGTAACATTAGCTTCTTTTACAGCTGTGACCTCTCCTGGGGCTGGTGCCAGTTCTGAAGCCAGGCTCTGATAGGGTAAGCTGTCAGCCCACCCAAGGGCTCAGCACAGGGCCTTGGACAGGGGGCGAGGTGACAGGGGTGAGAACTCACACATTGGTGCCATGACCTCTCAATTTGCTCTTCCAGGGATGGTCCTACCCCCTTGTCCTAGCCACCCCAATTTCTCCCTGAAGAAGTCTTCCCCCGGTTAAAAATGGACAAAGCTTCATTTTCCTGAAATCACCTCAGGTCCTGGAAGGCAGAGCTCCTGCCCTTATCCCTATTATAACCCCCAACCACAGAGGTGGTGAAGCACAACCAGGGGGGACCCCTCAGCATCTTCTAGGGTTTATGGTGACCAGGGGGGGGACAGGAGGCATGAGATGAATTTTGAGGAAGTGGTGACCACCACTGGGGGTGTGTTTTTACCCTAAATGACCTTCTCTTCATTGAATAACATAAGAAAATAAAAATGGCCAAAAAGAAAGAAAGAAAGAAAAAATAAGAGAGACTCACCAGTTATCAGGGAAATGCAAATTAAAATAAAAATTACAATTAGGAAATGGAGGGTTGGAGGAGGGGAAAGAAGCAGGAAAAATAACTAGTGGATCCTAGGTGGAAAACCTGGGTGATGAAATAATCTGTACAACAACCCCCATGACACACGTTTACCTACGTAACAAACCTGCACATCCTGCAAGTGTACTCCTGAACTTAAATGTCAAAAAAATTACATACTTTTGTTTACCCATAAGATTACAAATAATTTTAAAGTTTAATCATTTCAACATTGTGTAATGTGGAAAATGGACTTTCTTTTTTCCAGTGGAAGTATAACGTGGTTGAGAACATTTGGCAGTATTTATAAAAATTTATAATGTGCATTGGGGTGCCACTTGACCCAGCAATTCTACCTCTAGGTACCAGTATCTACCCCCCAGGAAAGTCCTTGTACATGAACCAAGGACACTTTGCACAAAGATGTTTGTGGCAGCATTGTTTAGCCAGCAGTTGGAAGCAAATTAACCTTTTCTCCAGAGTTAAAAAATGCACAGTGCTGTGGTAGCCATCACCTCCTCCAGGTTGACTTCATGTTGCCAGTCCCCTGTGGTCAACATGAACTCTCAGTGATGACTAAGGGATAGAACTCAATGCACAGACTTGGAAAACTCTCTAAGACTTACTGTTTGGTGAAAATAATCAATACAGAAAGATCTAGTATGAAATAAACTGTATAAAAGCAACAACATACAACATATAACCAAAACCACAGAACAAACCCAAAGCAATATAATGTATTTCTAAAAGTATATAGATATGTAAAAATCTATATTAAAAGGCCAGGAAGGGAACCCTCCAAATAATAGTAGTAATCTCTGGGATAGAGTGTGAGACTGGGGAGAATGTGGTTGAGAGGATATTGAGCTTTATATCAACTGAAAATGATGTTTACAAATGAATATACTCTTGTGCTATTTATGAAATGAAAAGTGAATTTATTTATGGAATTAAAGGAAGGATACGTGGAGGTGTGCTATTTTCTGTCAACTTGTGTATTCCACATTCTCTGTAACGAAAATTTAAAATTAAAAAATAAAATTGATATTATAAAAGTGATTATCTCACTGAGATATGGCTCTTTCTAAGAGGTCCATTTGATGTGCCCAGCTCTGCCCCAAGGTGAACCTGGCTGACTTTGTTCCTCTGTATCATGGGCAGAGACTGGTGGTCTCATTCATTGAATAAATAAATGAATGGATGGCTAGATGATGATTCCATTGAAACACAGCAAGATCTTGTCCCTTGATGACCCATTTCTGGTATTTCTGGAGGCTTCAGGGGGTGCTGTGACCTCTTTGGGCTCAGTAGAAAATGTGGCTCACATTCTTCTTCGGGACTAGAGAGGTGGATATCTTGGGGCGGTAGGTATTTCTGACAGAAAAAACGTTGGAACCCCTGCTCTCAACCCCATCTGCAACATGAGATTCCTGGATAGCAGCCCACGCTGCTCCTTCATCAGGGCTCTGTGCTAAGTCCTGGCATGCAGAAGAGTGTTTCCAGGGTTGGTTTCTAGACAACTAAACAGGTTGAGAAATGGGACTTGACATGAAGAGTCCCTGAGAGGATCCATGAGTCTAAAATCCACCCTAGAGCAAGATTGTGAATCCCATCCACATTCTTTGCTACTCTCCTCTTGGGTTCTGGGCAGACACAAATCAACCGCAATGTTGGCCTTTCCCACGGAAGCATGACTTGGTCTTAGACTCTTGTCCCATAGATAGCTCCGGGGCAGCTATATTAACTGATAAGGTTTAACATGATAATTAAAATGTATTTGCCATTCTTGCCTGATGGCATCAGTGAGAATCACCTCTCTCGATATCCAGTGTTTGAAAATGAAAATGGGAGGAAGACGGGAAGGCTGTGTGTAGTTGTCTGTGTGTGTCGGGGTGGTGGTGGAGGCATGAGCTTGGAGAAGAGAGAGGTGGGGACTGATACAGAAAGAGGAATACAGGGAGCTGAAGCCACATTTTGGGTGCATGCTGAAGAGACACATATTCAGTTATAAATCAGTCAGTGGTAGGGGCGGTAAGAGAGACAGAGGTTCTTGCTGGAGATTCAGTCTTGGAGTCCCTGAAGTCTCAGGTTGTGGGAGAGGCAAATGTCCTCAGAACACCCCTCCAGGGTCTGAAGAAGTCTCTTTGTCTTCAGTCCCTTTGTGATTGTCATATGTTCTAAACATCTCAACACACCTGAGTAAGACAATTCAAATCAATTGCAAACTGAAATCACCAGTCTTGCCAAAGATGCAGAGTTTCATGAAGTGGGTGAAAGTGATGTTGCAGGATTACTTGGGATAGTTCTCAAAGCCAGTGATTAAAGGAGACCTGGCCATGGTAGAGTGGTTGGCAAATGGAAAGGAGGAAAATTATCAGGGATAATGACACAGTAACTGCATGACAAGAGGGTGGGTTGAGTATCAAGGTATTGAGAGTTTCTTGAGAAAATGAATGAAACTCTGATAGGTTCACAAAATGACCATTCTAAGTAATCCTGCTATCAAAGCCAAATATCAAACTGTCATATTGATTTATCATATAATTTTATAGGAATTATAAATGGAGGCCAGGAATTATTCCATGTTAGTTCTTCAAATTAGCACATAGTTATTATGGTAACTTAAACGTTCTTAAAAATCAGATAAATGTATTTTGAAGTAATTCTCTATTCGTTTATCAAGTTAAAATCTAAGTCAAACCCTTTTTCACTATTAACATGATATTTTGTTTATAACTTATTTATTTATTTAATTGTGAGATATAGTCTTGCTCTGTCACCCAGGCTGGAGTACAGTGCCATGATCTTGGCTCACTGTAACCTCTGACTTCTGGGTTCAAGCAACCCTCCTGCCTCAGCCTCCCAAGTAGCTGGGATTACAAGTGTGCACCACCACGCCTGGCTAATTATTGTTGTTGTTGTTTTTTGTTTTGTTTTAGAGATGGGATTTCACCATGTTGGCCAGGCTGGTCTTGAACTCCTGACCTCAAGTGATTCACCCCCCTCCCAAAGTGTTGGGATTACAGGCATGAGCCACCAGGCTTGGCCTGGCATCATTTTGGTAGTAATTTAAAAAAATAACCTTGAATTTTAAGTAGTTTCAGCTTTGTGATTTTAAATGGAGGCACTTGTAGCACATTTCTGCTGTTTCAGTGCCTAACCCTGTCCATGGAGGAAGTATCAAGGAAGGTCTCTTGGGGAACCAGTATTTGAACAAGCCTGGACACAAGAGGAGAAGTTTGCCCATCAGTGGACAAGACGAGGGAGAGGCAGGACTGACAGGGGGTGCAGCATGGGACTGCATAGGACCCGGAATGAACGGGGTACATCTGGGGGCAGTCATGAGGCTGGCCTTGCAGCATCACTGAGTACAAATGACAAATGCCTGAGGAAGAAGTTATAGAAATCGACTGGAGACACATCACAGAAGCCCATGGGGGCCATTGTGAGAGGTTTGGATTTCATCCTGGGGAGAGTTTTCAGCAGAGAAATGACAAGATCAGGGTCAGCTTTTAGAACCATCCCTCCAGGAGGGGAGAAGAAGCTGGGTGCAATAGTCTGGAGTTCCCAGGTGGTGAGGCAGCAACACTGTGTGACACTCACCCTACTCAGTCCAGTAGCAATTCACCTAAACCTCACTGCAACCCTAGGAGGAACAGAGAGAGGTTAAGAAACTTGCCCAAGGTCACATAGCTAGCAGATTACAGAGCTGGGCTTCAGACTCAGGCTTGAGTTCTCAACCAGCATATCACGTGGCCTCTGGTTTGCCCTACTGGTATGCTGCAAGTTGCCTGTCTTAACTTTTCAAAATGTAAATGAACTTCTTTCTTTTCTGAGTTGGAGTCTCACTCTGTCACCCAGGCTGGAGTGCAGTGGCATGATGTTGGCTCACTGCAACCTCCACCCGCTGGGTGTGAGCAATTCTCCTGCCTTAGCCTCCCTAGTAGCTGGTACTACATGCATGTGCTATCATGCCTGGCTAATTTTTGTATTTTTAGTAGATACGGGGTTTTGTCATGTTGGCCAGGTGGGTCTTGAACTCCTGACCTCAGGGGATCTGCCCACCTCCGCCTCCCAAAGTGCTGGGATTACAGGCGTGAGTCCAGTGAATTTACTTCTATATTTAAGTACATTTACTGAAAAGATAGCTTTATATTATTACTATCAAATGAAAAAGCAACTTATTTTCTTCCTTTTTTTAGAGACAGAATCTTACTCTGTTACCCAGGCTGGGATGCATTGGCACAATCTCAGTCCACTGTAGCCTCGACCTCCTGGGCTCAAGCAATCCTCCCACTCACCTCAGCCTCCCGAGTAACTGGGACCACAGGCAGGCACCATGACACTGAACTAACTAAAAACATTTTTTTTTATAGTGATAAGGCCTCCCTACATTGCCCAGGCTGGTCTCGGACACCTGGGCTCAAGTGATCTATCTATCTCAGCCTCCCAAAGTACTGGGATTACAGGTGTGAGCTATCATGCCCTGCCCCAACTTATTTTCTATTACCCATTAAAACAAACATCTAACTAGAATATTAAAATAAAATATTTGCCCATGCTGGAGCCTAATGAGAGAGGTGAAGGTGGGAACTAAGGTGGTGGTACCTGCTAGATAAGAGGGGACACTGTGGGGACCCATTTAGGGGTTTTGGCAAGAGGACGATGTAGTGGCTGGCTGGCATGTGGCGATGGCCTCCTGGGAGCCACTTGAGGCCTGCGTGATTAGTGACAGGTTCACACACCTGGGTGCATCACAAGAGGGCCCACTGTGCACATTCCAGTTAAAATCCTAAATAAAGTGCTTTGAGGGTTGGGTTACACCTGAGCTAGCAGGGCAGGGTGGTGCAGAGGACTTGGTCACTGACTTCCTGGACGTGGTAGAAAGGGCGATGGCTCAGGATCCTGAGCCCTGAGGATGAGGAAGCATGCACATTACATCATGGGAACATGGACATTCCCAGCGAGTGCAGCAGAGGAGCAGAGAGAAGGCTGGGAAGGCAATTGTCTACTGGGCCCGTGTGCAGGATCCCAACACAGCCTGAAGCTGGAGCCCTGACATCATTAGGAAGGCGACATCAGGGCTGTATCCGCGGTGTCACTGGACGGGAGGGTGGAGCATTTGCTACTTGACTGCTTTTCAGCACTGAGCCAGGGAAATAGGCATCTGTGGCACTGACTCTGCCAACTCCGCTCCCAGGGAATTGGCCTTTTTCCATTTCCCCTTAGCCCATCCCGGCTCCAGGTTAAGCAAGGCCTCCCTTCCCCTCCTGTTGCCTTTTGTTTCCGTGGAGGAAAATCTGAAAGCCCAGCATATTGGATTTTTTTTTTTTCAGCACACCGATAAGACAGAGGAAACATCTGCTACTAGAGACAAAATGTGTGAAAGATGGGGGCAGGGTGGGGCAGAAGTTTTCTGTCTTAAAAAAATGTTTTATCTCCTCGCTGGACACCTGCTTTATTAAAATGAAATTTATAGGTTGAAATGTTCACGTGAACACAGAGGAGACCGAAGGTTTAAACCAAGAGGAGGGAATTCAAAATGAATAAAAGGAAATCCTGGAAATGCCCACTTCCAGGACTCAACGCAGACACATTCGTCTCGGTTTCCTACACTTCTCTCGGCCATCAGCTCAGAGAAGTCTACCACCTGTGATACACGCCTCAGATTTATGATCGGTTTCCCAGGGACCAGCCAAACAGCCTCACCGCCTGCCTCTTCATAAATCAGGTGCTGAAAGCAGTTCAGATGCGAATTTGACAGAAGAGGCCTGCATCTCAGAGAAAGCAAGCTCTTGAGCCCCCAAATCTGGTCATTTGCCCTTCTGCCTAATTCCAAAGAGAGAGAAGACCTGGCAGAGGGTAATATATGGTGTTTTCTGGAATGAGACCAGGAGTTAGACACAGCTGCATTTTGTGGCATCCTCTTCCCTTGCCCGCTGTCCCTGTTTGCTGCCATTCAGGCTCTGGGTGCTGGGAGTAAATCCAAAGGATCAGGCTGGGAGAAATGGCTCATGCCTGTAATCCTAGCACTTTGGGAGGTCAGGGTAGGAGGATCACTTGAGCCTGGGAGTTTGAGACCACCCTGGGCAACATAGTGAGACCCTGTCTGTAAAAAAAAATTTATATAATTAGCCAAGCATGATGGTGCACACCTGTAGTCCCAGTTACTTGGGAGGCAGAGGTGGGAGGATCTCTGGAGCCCAGGAGCTTGAGGCTATGGACTGCACCACTGCACTCCATAGTGGGTGACAGACCAAGACCTGTCTCAAAAATAAAAAAACAAAAGACCAGTAACCAAATTGTGCCAGGCTGTTAGATAGGCAGGAGCTGCCAGCTCTAGGAGGGGAAATGCCTTGCTTCAAAATAGCCACAGCACACTCTGTAAGTGGGTCATTTATTGTTTGATGTGTTAGAAGCTTCATCAAACCTCTGGGCATATTTATACAATTAGAACAGCCGGCGAAGAAAAACAGCACAGTGACAAATTGGGCTCGTGCACTCTGATTAACTTGTTAAGCTAAATAAATTGCGTAGGAAACGTGCCCCGTTTAAATTTATGAAATTGCTTCTCATCTAGATAGATGGCTGCTGGGCCAGTCTGGGGCAGGCAGCTCGTACCCACTGCGGTCGGAATTAGGTGTAAGTCCAGGAGAGGGGGAAACCACCCCCCTACTGCAAACAACATGACAAACGCCTTTTACAGTAGCAAGCAGGGTTACTGTTTTGTCCAAAGCGTGTAGTGTTGATTTGCTCTAATATTGTCAACTCCTGTTAAGGCAAACCCAGGCAGCAAGCTGACGCCCGTCACCCAGTATTTGCTAGTTCTTGGTTTTCAAGAAGAAGACAAGTAGCAGAAAAATAAGAGGACATCAGGGTTTTAGTTAAAAACCCTGTAGGAACCAGTGCATCTTCCACATCATCAGTCATTGAGGATCTAGGCAGGGTGGCCCCTGAGCCTTGCAGGGTTGAATTCTGTCCAGTCCTAAAAAATAGAAGCAATCATTTATCAAGTACTTAACTCTGTTCTGCGACATAGGCAGAAGGTTTTTAAGTCAATTATATCTTATTAAGTCCTCATAGTAGCCCTAGTATTATTCCCATTTTCTAGATGAGAACAGAGAAGAGATCATGAAGCGTGCAGGGGTGCCAGAAAAAGGCAGTACCAGGATTTGAACTCAGGTGAGCCTGGTTCTAGGGTCTGCAATGGTGACCACACATGGTGCTGCCTGCATCAGGGGACTCCCAGGTGACCCGTGAGCCCTGTCGGATCTGAAACATCCTTTGGACACACCAAAGAGGTCGATTGCATTCCCTCTAGCTTGCATGTTATTTTCTGATAGTGTATTATTTGAAAATTGGTATATACAGGGATTGCCCCTTCATCCGGCCCAACCCAGAAAATTGGATTAATCCCTTCGCCTTATGCCTTGACCATTCTGATGCTTAAGGGGAGATGGTATTTACAGCATGTCAGTGCCACCAGTAATAGCAACAGCTACACTTGCAGCACTCATGCTATGCGTGTGGCCCCCGTTTGAGTTGTCTGTATCAACTCATTTAATCTTATCATCAGCCCTAGGAGATAGGAACTTTTATGTTTTTTTTTTTTAAAGCCCATTTTCCAGATGAGCAAACTAAAGCATATGGAGGTTAAATCAATACTGATGGTCACACCATGGCCTGGGGACCCACCTAGCCAGAGTCTGGAGTCCACATCCTGAGAACTGTGGATGTGGGTGAAGCCAGGGAAGTCCTGTGTCCCCCCCCCCAACAAGGACTGTCCTGTGGACAAAGTCAAGCCCTTCTCTTTCACTTGGGGGAGACGGCCCTGTGGGCTGGCATCGGCTGCGCCCAGTACTCTGGGAAGGAGGCTTATCCTACTTGACACCTGGAGGAACCTGCTTTCAGAGAGACAGAGATGAGCCAGGAGCCCTGTCCTTCCCCAGGTGCGGGTGCTCCTGCGCAGCTCTGCTAGAGGAAGCTGGTAGGCTTTGGCTCCTGCCCCTTGGCGAGGATGGCTGGACGACACATTCTTGTCAGGGAGTGTCTGGAGCTAGAAACTGGCCTGGAAGATCAGGAACCCGGCTGGGAGCATGAGGGCAATGGGAACACACGGAATTGTGCTTCTTCACGGGGACTGCAGACCCAGCTCCAGGGAACCGGGTGTCCCTGGGGTATGGTGGAGCTGATTGCTTGGTCACAAGCTGTGGACTTGTCTTCCTGGGTAATATAGGATGGAATAAGTCACATACTTCTCTTGCAGAATGACAGGCCTAGGCCTGCCCAGGCAGGGGCACATGTATGAGTCTGTAAAAGACTGATTTGAAGTAGAGGTGGGGCCCAATTTCCCCTAGAAACAGAGAGCTAGGAAAGAAAGGTGACTGATCTTCTTTTAGAGTAGAGAAAGGCTGTGCTCTGGGGAGATCATGATTTTCTTTTCTTTTCCCTTCTTTCCTTCCTTCCCTCCTTTTTTCTCTCTCTTTCTCTTTCTTTTATTTCTTTCTTTCTCTTTCTTTCTTTCCTTCTTTCTCTTTCTTTCTATTTCTCTCTCTCCCTCTCTCTCCCTCCCTCCCTCCCTCCCTCCCTCCCTCCCTCCCTCCCTCCCCTTCCTCCTCCTCCTCCCCTCCCTCCCTCCCTCCCTCCCTCCCTCCCTCTCTCTCTTTCTTTCTTTCTTCCTTCCTTTCTTTCTTTCCAGGGTCTCACTCTGTCATCCAGGCTGGGATGTAGTGGCACAATCTCGGCTCACTGCAACCTCCGCCTCCTTGCTTCCAGTGATTCTGCTGCCTCAGCTTTCTGAGTAGCTGGGATTATAGGCACCACCACCATGCCTGGCTAATCTGCATTTTTAGTAGAGATGGGGTTTCACCATGTTGGCCAGGCTGGTCTCGAATTCCTGGCCTCAAGTGATCCACCTGCCTCAGCCTCCCAAAGTGCTGGGATTACAGGCACTCCCAGGGGACCCCTGAGCCTTGTTGGGTCTGAAACATCCTTTGGACACACCAAAGAGGTCAATTCCATTCCCTCCAGCTTGCATGTTATTTTAGATAGCTGGCCCGACCAGTGAAAATGATGAGCTTGGGCCGTGAGCCACCGTGCCTGGCCTGAGCTCATCATTTTCACTGGTGGTCTAGGACTTAAGCAGGTGTTTTACTCACTCACTAAGCAGGTGTGGAGCAGGCACTCTGCAATGCGCTGGGACATGGCAGTGGATAGAACAGATGCAGTCCCTCAGGAGCGAATGATCCAGGAGAGAGGGAGGCAGTTATAGCACCATGTCAACAAGGGCAAAATGTGTTCATCTGTGATGAGAACTGGAGAGGAGAGCAACCCAGTGCTTTGGGAGCCTGTAGGCAAAAATCCGTGGTCAGCAAAGTCAGAAAAGGCTTCCCTAGGAAGGAGATGCTGGGGCCGAGACCTGAAGCAGGAGAAGAGCTCACCAGACAAGGGAGCGACAGGAAGAGAAGGTTCCCAGCAGAGGGAACGGCAATTGCAAAGGCCCAGGGGCAGAAGAGAGCATCGCAGACATGAGGGACCGAAGAGGCGTGAAGACATGAGGGGTGGCTGGGGGACACAGTCGTGGGTGGGTCTGCAGAGGTCAGCTGGGCCATACTAGGCTGGGCCATGCTGGTGATGCTGACACCATGTAAAGTGATGGATGTTATCACAAAAGCAATGGGAAACCATTAAATGATTTTACTCACGTGGGGGGTGGGGTGGAGAGTAGAAACGTGAGGAGGGCGGTGACCTTCCCATTTGTGTTTGGTAAAGATCATAGTGGCCCAACCTCCCTTCTTCATGGCAGAATTTCAAGCAAGGGCTGGATGTTTCCAGCACAGAAACTCAAAAGGGCGAAGACTCTGGGTGTTACAAGCTGGCATGGAGCCTAGGAGAAGACCCAAGTGCAAAAGGAGTGAATGGGTCACGCAATGTGGGGGAAGGCCTAGCTTTAGGCACAAAAGCTAGCATGGGGGAGCATTTACTGTGCGGTCACCAGCACCACATTCCATAGTCTTCAGGCCAGGTTTTGCTGTCCTGCAGTAACAGAAGTTTATCCTCTTGCTGTCCTGCAGTAACAGAAGTTTATCCTCATGTCCCCAGGGCTAGCCAGAAAAGATAAAAGTATAGCAAGCATTATTTGTTTTAGCAAATACAATACTGAACAACAGAGTATGTTGCAGGTATATTGTCAAACAAAATGGTTAGGATAAAAAAGAAATTGGTGCAAAGAAGGAATACATCCCATAGCCTCTAATGACATGGCCCCTGGCCTGCTGGATAGCCACTTGACTGTATGACAAACATTAACTGATGAGATTTTCAGCTGGTTAAAGGAAGTGAGATGTCCCTGTGACGCTGGCTGAAAAATGTGGCAGTGGCTTTGGAATTGAAGGATGGATAGAAACAAGAAGAATGTTAAGGCACACGAGGGAAAAAACCCCTAGCTTGTCTCAATCAGGCTGTTGGCAGAAGTAATAGACATTCGAGGTGCTTCTGGGGAGGGCTCAGAAGAGGACACACACACAGAGGAGATGGGGAGGTAGAGACGGAGGTGGAGACAGGAGAGATGGTGTCAAAAGCCAAGGAACTCTGGCAGCCACCAGAGCTGGAGGAGAAGGGAGGGATTCTCCCCTACAGCCTCCCAAGGGAGTGTGGCCCTGAAGACATCGTAATTTCAATCTAGGATACTAATTTTAGACTTCTGGCTTACCAAATTGTAAGAGAAGAAATTTCTGTCATTTCTAAGCCATGAAGTTTCTGGTAGTTTCCAGTAGCCACAGGAAACAAATCCGTTCTGAGCCTCATTTCCTTCCTATGTCACAAACACCTACAATCTCACATGGCTGATGTGTTCTCTTTTTAAAAACATTATTTATCTATTTACCTATTTATGTGTGTGTGTGTTTTTTTTTTTTTTTAGAGACAAGGTCTCACTCTGTTGTCCAGGCTGGAGTGCAGTGGCACGATCATAGCTCACTGCAGCCTCCGACTCCTGGACTCAAGTGATCCTCCTGCCTCAACCTCTTGAGTATCTGGGACTACTGGCATATGCCACCATGCCCAGCTAATTTTTACAATTTTTTTTTGTAGAGTCAGGGTCGCTCTATGTTGCTCAGGCTGGTCTCGAACTTCTGGTCTCAAGCAAGATTCCCACCTCTGCCTCTCAAAGTTCCAGGATTATAGGCAAGAGCCATGGAGCTTGGCTGGCTAATGCATTCTCATACTTCGGGGCTCAGACTAAATGAGGCCACTCAGAGTGGCCTCACAGACTTCCTTAACCAGAGTAGGTTTATTTCTGTCAACCTTGACTGCAGTATTGTGTTAAACCTAAATTCTTTCTTTTTTTTTTTTTTTTTTTTTGAGACAGCATCTTAGTCTGTCACCAGGCACCAGGCTGGAGTGCAGTGGTACAATATCGGCTCACTGCAATCTCCGCCTGCTGTGTTCAAGCAATTCTCCTGCCTCAACCTCCTGAATAGCTGGGACTACAGGCGCACACCACCACGCCCAGCTAATTTTTGTATTTTTTTAGTAGAGACGGGTTTCACCATGTTGGCCAGGATGGTCTCTATCTCTTGACCTCGTGATCTGCCCGCCTCAGCCTCCCAAAGTGCTGAGATTCCAAACGTGAACCACCGCGCCTGGCCAAATCTAAATTCTTTCTTTAGTTTGTGTTCTTGTATTTTTTTCTGCCTTCCCTGACTAAAGTAGAAGCTGCAGGTGATCAGGGACTGAGGCATTCTGCTCCCTGCCACACCCCCAGCACCAAGCAAGCAGAATAGAGGAGATCGAACACTCCATGAATGTTTGTTGATTGAACAATTGACCTTTTGCAATATTCTGAAGGTCACTTGAAAGTTTCACCAGTATTGATAAGACTAAGTTCCCTAGCTTGCCTTAATCAACAGGTATTGATGGCTGTTTAAATTCTTATTTTGGATCCTTAGTCTGCCCTAATCTGTGAGGCCATTTAATATTCAGTCACTCATTCACTCATTCAATAAATATTTATTTATTTGGGGCTTATTATGTGTGCAGCAGTCTGCTGATGATTCCTAATTGGGCTATTTTTTCCCCCTGTTGAATTTCAATTGAGAAAGAATAAAGCAATTGCAGCATTTTTCAAGGCAAAACAAGCCATACAACAACCACAGACCGCAAGCAACAAAACAATCTTTCATGAGGCTAATTAGTCCTAAGCCTTAAAAAAAATAATAATTGCCAATTCTGGAGTGGTCTTTGAAGGCTTTTTGAGCTGAATGGTAATCAGGAAACTACAGCCTTCACGAAGCAAGCTCTCAGAGAAACACAAGCCACTCTAGAGTTGTGTACTTTTCGTGCCTCCTGATTTGGTTGAATTTCCTTCTGATAAGGAAATTTTAAGGACATTGATGGGCGAGGCAAGCACATTTATTGCACACACGAATTCTTTCAACAGACTTCATGATACACAGCCAGTCTCATAATCAGAAGTATTTCTCTCTGTTTAAAACCCAGAAGGGTAGCTGACATCTTTTATCAAAAAGACAGACAATTCTTATCCCCCTGACAATTCCAGATTATGGATCTCAGGAGGCCCTCCTTACACTGGTATTTTATCACTGGAATCAGAGAGACTGCTGTTTATTTTCTAAACCTCTGCGTAGTTTTCAAGGTGTTGCCAGCAGGGCCTGGGCTGACAGTGACACGTGTTATTGTCACATTGCTAGATCTGAAAGAAAACAGAAGATAAATAAATATCAGTGTTTTCTTGGAGCTCTTTTTGCTATTGTGGGCACCGGAGGCACTGGCATTTGTTAATTCACATATCTGCTCTGTTTGATGGGGCCGTTTTCCCTTTCATCTAATGGGGCATGGAGGGAGGGAGAGCACAGGCTGACCGACTGGTGTGGACTAGGACAGCCGGTTCATCCAATTCCTAGTCTGGGCGAGGGACTGAGGGTGGAACTCTGAGGGACGGAGGTGGAACTCTGGACAAAGAGTTCTGTGGAGAACGCAGATTCTGGCTGCAGGACCCCTCTGGTCTTCGCAACCCTCTCCCATGTGAGTAGATTGTCTTGCACATGGCAGAGACAGCGCTGTGCTCATAGTCAGGTAACATGTGTTGGGGTCCTAGCTGGGTAAGTTGCTTCAGCTCTGAGTCTCTGCCTCTCCATCTGTACAAGCTACTGGAAGCTTCCCTCCTCCCTCCTAGGCTGTTGAGATGACACACGCAGGAGAGAAGTGGCCACCTCCAGCCAGACCAGCTCCCCACACGTCCCCAACACTTGCTGCTTATTCTCCCACTCTGCCCTTTTCTCTTCTCTGGGTTGCACCTCTCTCTGCCTTCAGCCTTCTGTGGATCTTTTTTATCCTAAATCAGAGGATGACATCGACACGCTGTGGCTTTTTGGAAACGCAGTCTTATTGGAACCCAGCTATGCTATTTCATTTACATATTGTCCCTGACTGCTACAACGGTAGAGTTGAACTGTTGCAACAGAGACCAATGGCCTGCAAAGTCTAAAATATATACTATTTGGCCCCCCTGCAGAAGTCTGCTGACCCCGTTCTACCTGCTCTCCTAGACATACTGATTCCATTCATTCTTGAAGACCCCGCTTGAGTTCTTGAGCTGCTTGGTGCTCTGTGGCATGTTAATTGTTTTTAGATGTAAAAAGATTTCGATAATCAAATACACTGGGGAAATCCTAAGTGAAACAGACTTAAGCAGGCTTCTTTACTAACTGCAGGACTTATCAGGAGCATTTAGTATACTGATATGTATTGGAAATCTCCAGCAGGGGAAAGTGGTGTGCAGCATTTTTCAATGTTATTTCTCTACGGGGCCACTATGTTGAAGAACTTGACCTCTCTTCTCAAACGATTCTCTCTCCCTGGTTGATATCATCTGCTACCATAGTTAAAGAATACATTATATTTTAATCTGAAAATTTAATTTGCAGTCTGGAAAGCTCCCTGGAGCTCCAGACACTCTGTCCTTTTACTCTGCGATTGTCTAATAGACACCTCAAACTTCACACGCTCCCAAGTGTACTGCACCTCTGCAATCTTAGCCACCTTAAGAAGTGGCAACACTGTTCACACCACTTACTGGGCCAGAAATCAAAGGCCCGTCTTGACTCCTTCATTCCTTCACACTCTGTATCTAATCCGTCAGCATGTCTGTCGCCTCCATCTTCAAAATACGTCCTGCATAGGACCTCGTCTTCACCATCTGCACTATGTCCAGCCAAGTCTAACCTGCAAACATCCCTTGCTTGGATTCCTGGTCAGCCTCCTAATTGGGTTCATCTCCAAATGAGGTTTGTCTTCTGACAGCAGACAGAGTGATCTTTCTGAAACTCAAATCCAACCGCCCCCCTCCCTGGCTTTAAGAAAAAGATTTCTGTTCCAACCAGAATAAAATACAAACTTCTTGGAGAATTTTTCAGGCTCTGCATGATCAGGCCTTCCCTTAACCTCTCACCTCTGGCCTATTCTGCTCCCCAAATCCAGGAACCCAGGGCCTTTGCACATGCTGTTCCTTTAGCTTGGAAAGCTCAACTCACTCCACCCTCCTCCCCGTACCCCCTGTCTTTTCAAGGCCTCTTTTGATTCTTCATTATTGTTTAGGTCTCAACTTTACGGATCTTCAGGGAGACCCTTGCTGATTAACCACATATACACCATTTCTTTGTATCATATGATTCTTGTTTATCATTCTTCTAGCTCTTCCTGGGAACTGAAATTAGCTGATCTATTGTTTTCACGCCTTTTTTTTCTGTCTCTCTCTGAGTACGAACTTCATGAAGGGAAGGAGCAGGCCTGTCTTTCCTTTTCCACCACTGGAGATGCAAAGCCTAAGATGGTGCCAGGCCTACAGTGGCTATTTGACAATGGCCATTTGTTGACAGAATGACTCACAACTTCCTTTGTCCACGGAGCACCCTCTGTACTAGCACTTTACACTATTATTATAACAACAACAGTTACGCTTGATATTTGTTCTGCTCCTAGGTGTTTACCCAATAGAGGTGAACCATATGTCTACACAAAGACACATGCAAATGTTCATAGTGATATTATTTATAAATAATAAATTTATTGTTTTGAATTCCCCAAACTGGAAACCACTTAAATATCCATTAACAGGTGGACAGATAAATAAATCATGGCATACCCACACAATGGAAAGCTACCCAATAATAGGAAAGAACAAAATATGAAGGTTTACCACAACATGGATGAATTTCAAAAGTATATGTTAATTTTGGGAGGCCGAGGAGGGTGGATCATAAGGGCAGGAGTTCTAGACCAGCCTGACCGACATGGTATTTCTGTATTTCTCTACTGAATTTCTACTAAAAATACAGAAATTAGCCGGGTGTGGTGGTGCACACTTGTAATCCCAGCTACTCAGGAGGCTGAGGCAGAACCTGGGAGGTGAAGGTTGCAGGGAGCTGAGATCACATCACTGCACTCCAGCCTGAGCGACAGAGCAAGACTCCATCTAAAAAAATAAAAGTATATGGTAAGTGAGAGAAATTAGGAAAAAAAGTCTGCACACTCCATGATTCCATTTTTATAACCTTCTTAGAAAAGGCAAAATGTAGCGACAATAGTTTGCTGGACCCTGGGATGACGAGGGAGGGGTGAGGTAAAGGAAACAGGAAGTGCTTTTTGGGGGATGATGGCAAAGACCTCTCTGGATGGTAGTGATTACAAGGGTATATAAGTTTGTCAAAACTCCTGAAATTGTGCACTTAACATGGGTGCCTTTTATTTTATGTAAAGTACACTCCAATTAAGTTAATTACAATAATAAGTTAAAGGAAAAATAGGTAAACAATAAAGTAGGTATTGAATGAAGAGGCAAAGCTCATCAAGGCAGTTTTAAAGGAATGGCCAAGATTTGGAGAGCCCTGGACCAGAGTTCCACCACCCCAAGCAGGGGGTCTGTTTTTATTTTCTTGTTCTCTTAACTGTCATCAAAAAATGCCTTAGCAATCTTTGTCAATCTTAATGCAATTGTGACTTTAACTCTGTCAATCTTTTCTTTTATGGATTCTGTATTTCATGTCTTGCTTAAGACAAGAGAAAGTTTATAAAAAAGTAGGATCTCATATTATTCTCTGATGCTCATACAATTTTTAAAAATATGACTTTGAGAAATTGTTTTTTAAATTGTGGCAAAATACATATAATGCAAAATTTGCCATCTTAATCTTATTTATTTATTTAAAGATGGAGTCTTGCTCTGTTGCCTAGCTGGAGTGCAGTGGTGCGATCTCAGCTCACTGCAACCTCCAGCTCAAGCAATTCCCCCGTCTCAGCCTCCCGAGTAGCTGGGATTACAGGTGTGTGCCACCATGCCTGGCTAATTTTGGTATTTTTATTAGAGACGGGGTTTCACCATGTTGGCCAGGCTGGTCTCGAACTCCTGACCTTGTGATCCGCCTGCCTTGGCCTCCCAAAGTGCTGGGATTACAGGCATGAGCCACTGTGTCTGGCAATGCCATTAAGGACCTTCACATTGTTATGCAACAATCACCACCATCCATCTCTGAAACTTTTTCTCAAAAAACATATTTCTGACACATAATAATTGTACATATTTATGGGGTACAATGTGATGATGTTTTGATGCATACATACAATGTGTAACAATCAAATTCAGAGCACTTTTCATCTTACCAAACTGTAACTCTGTATTCATTAAACAATAACTCCCTGTCCCCCACTTCCCCCAGGCCCTGGCAGACATCACGCCACTTTCTGTCTTCATGAATTTGACTACACTAGGTAACGCATATAAGTGGAATTTATTTAGTATTTGTCCTTTAGTAACTGACTGCTTTCACTAAATATAACGTTTATATAATTTAAAAAAACATTAGATATTGAATCCACCTGGAATTTATTTGCGTATGTCTTGTGTATGTGTGTGTGTGTGTGTGTGTGTGTGTGTATAGCGTAGGTAATAATTTAATTTTATTCCTCCCAACAAATGATGAACCAGTTTTCCCAGTGTTATTTATTAAAGAGACAGTGTTTTTCACAATCATTTAATGGCCACCGGTATCATACTCAGTGATGATACATGTTCCACATGTAAATGCATCTTGTTTAGTAGCCTCTTTTTGTTCACTTGATCTGTTTTTTTTTTAAATTTCTATGCCAGTTCCACAGTGTTGACCACTTTAGCTGAGACCTCACCTACCTTAAGCAAGGGGGCCTGCTCTGGTTTAGCGCCTTGTCTGTTTGTTTGTTTGTATTTTGGGATGAAGTCTCCCTCTGTTGCCCAGGCTGGAGTGTAGTGGTGCGATCTCAGCTCATTGCAACCTCCATCTCCCAGGTTCAAATGATTCTCTGTTTCTTAGCCTCCCCGAGTAGCTGGGATTACAGGTGCCCACCACCATGCCCAGCTATTTTTTTTATTTTTAGTAGAAACGGTGTTTCACCATGTTGGTCAGGCTGGTCTCAAACTCCTGACCTCAAGTAATCCACCCACCTTGTCCTCCCAAAGTTCTGGGATTACAGGTGTGAGCCACCGCGTCCAGTCCTTGTTAGTTTTTCAACTGTTTACAAGGGTACAGGATGGTTCCCTGGGCTCCCTAAAGCTCTCCCACCTCTCCTTTTCCCAGGGGGAGCTTAGCATTCAGGGGTCTCAGTCTGGGTGGGTGAGGAAGGTCTGGGCCATGTTTGTCAGATAGCACAGAACCTGAGAGTGCTGGGCACCCCCTGCCTGCTTCAGGGCTGGGGTACCAAGAGGTTATTTGGCTGCCCTTGCCTCAGAAAGATGTGTTGGGGGGTTAAGGTGCCCTGGGATGGTTTGAATTTCTGGGCCGGCAGTGGAACTTTGCCATAACCCAGTTGACTGTGAGGCAGAATTCAAGATAAGGCAAGTTAATCTTGGTTCCCCTCCAAGGACATTTGGTACTGACATGCAAAACAGGATCCCTTCGAAGTTCATTCCAGCAGGAGACCCTGGAGGCAGTCATAGACTGTCCCTTGTATTTCTACAAAGGGTATGTGGAGTGCTGCTGGGGCCACCTGTTTCAGACTGTGACCTGGCACTGAAGGAAGACAGACTAGACCCACCTGGGCAGGGCTGGCCAGCAGCTTTATGGGCCCACAGAATCTCCATGACTATCTGCAAGGCTGTGCTAGGCACTGGCCTAGTATCCCACAGGATCTGGGCACTTCAAACTCCTTTTTCAGGGCCAGAGGTGTGGGCAGAGAGTGGGAAGGGGTGAAGTTTCCACGGACCTCTTGCCATTCAACGTCTGATGAGTCAGGCCATGCTCATCAATCAGCTTCCTCTAGGTTTCTAGTAGGAGGCAGGAGAGATAAGATGGGCCAAGATGGAGCTGAGATAACATGGGGAGCTCACTGGAGAACAATGGAAATCCTCCTCCCCCGCCCCTGCCCGCCTCGAGGATCGAGGATCGGCAGGAGGCCACCTGGAGAGCCTGGCTAAGGTATTACATGGGGACATGCAGCTGAAGGAGAATCATGCTGGGATTGTGGGCACAGCAAGCAGGGAGGCAGACTGACAAACCAGTTATCTGATGGTTCAGAGTTTCCCAAATTATAGTCATTTCTATATGACCTGTCTAGGCCTCCCTTATCCTCCAGCTTCTGCACTGGCCTTCACATCTTATTTTGTTTTATTTTATTTTTTTGAGACAGAGTCTGGCTCTGTTGCCCAGGCTGGAGTACAGTGGTGTGATCTTGGCTCACCACAACCTCCACATCTGGGGCTCAAGCGATTCTCCCACTTCAGCCTCCTGAGTAGCTGGGACCACAGGCATGAATCACCACACCCAGCTAAATTTTTTTGTAGAGATGAAGTTTTGCTATGTTGCCCAGGCTGGCCTCAAACTCCTGGGCTCAAGTGATCATGGGATTACAGGTGTGAACCACTGCACCAGCCTACATTTTATATACACACACACACTCCCCCCAACACACACAAATACACATGTTCATACAACATACATATATATGTATTTGAACCACTTTTTCAACATAAATTTATCATTTTTAAAAGTAATAATATCTGTAATAATCACACGTATCACTCAGAGAACATTTATAATATGCCAGGCACTGCTATAGGTAATCAAATATATTACTCTGGTCAATATCAACTCCTTTGAGGTGGTGCTATTTTATGTTATTGCCTCCCATTTAACATATAGGGAAACTGAGGCACAGAGAGGTTATAAATCACCTGCTCAATGTCTCACTGATTCAAACCCATGGTGTGTCTGGCACCGGACCCTGAAACAGGCTGCCTCTCAGGAATGAGTCAGATATGGGTTAGGCTGAATTTTTTTTTCTTAAGTCATATTAATAAATCACAAATAATATAGACATATTAATATTTTTTAAGCTCCTCTGTGTACCATCTGGTTCTTTCTGCAAACTGCCAGCACCCACTTAGGCACCGCTGAGCCCAGGAGGTGTGATGTATGTGACCAGTCCAATTCTGGAGTCACGACAACTTCTTTCCCCCTGGTGGTGGGACCAGCAAGGCCACCAGCCTCTTGACGCATGTGACTTAGCTCCATTGGCTCCATAGATAATTTATACCTGGCTGCCAGCTCAAGCCACTGCGGGGGATTTGGTGTGCATGTGTTGGATAGGAGAGTGGGAAGAGAGAAAGTCATGCAGATTCCTGCCGATCCCAGTGATTCACTCCTCCGTGTCATCCAGCACCTTGCCTTACTCGCTCCTGAGGGGTTCTCCACGAAGTCGGCAAGAAGCAAGTTCAAGGCCCAGCGCTGGAGCCGCCTCCTGCGCCCAGGAGGGCATAACCCTCAGCACCAGCCTGTTTTGTGGTTTTTGTGAGCAGTTGCAGAAATGTTTGTCAGGTCATGCTCACCTCGGGTCATCTTTGGGAGAGCTGGGCAGCTCTTTGGGAAACCCTGGGGCACATTCCAATCCTCTTAGCTTCAGCCCATGTTAGAGTGAGGTTTGAGAAATTATTTTGTCCTCTTTTGAAAGCAGCAGGTCACATGAAGAAGGACTGGGTCTGTCCTCCAAGCCTTGGTCGGTGGCCTGCCACCTGTCAGGCTGAGCATCTGGGCCTGAGATTTTAAAGGCCTGGACTCGTGAGGCCTCCTCTAAAGAATGACTCGGTCCTGTCCTCTGCTCTCAGCTGTGGGTAATTACAGCCTTCTGCGCAGGTGCCGTGGGTCAAATCCTGCTGTTCTTAATGAGCTGGTGGCAGAGCAAGTCATTTAGCCTCAATACAGGTCGGTTTCCTCATCTGTAGAATGGGCATGACTTTGCCTACTTTGCGATGTCGCAGGGAGAGTGGAATGAATTAATTCATGGAATCCTTGGCCTACAAAAGCTGCCCAAGAAATGTTGGCTGATGCCACACCAGTGTGGTGCCTCTCGTCGGCTTGCATGTTTGTTTCTGCCCCTGCATTTATTGTGTACCTTCTCTGAGCCAGGCTCTGTGTTACATGAAATTCAGTGGCAACTGATAGCAATGCAGTTCTAGCCCTCACAGACCAAAATGGCTATTTTTCCCTGGTTCTATATCACTGATTTTTGCACCTCTTAAAGATGAGTCTTCTAAATCTTAGTGGGAAGGCCATGAACTCTTACAAAAGTCAGGCAAGTACACATAGGTACAAGGGACATAAAATTTGCAAACGAGTTCTTGTCTTTGCAAAACAGGAGGGGTCAGCCACTCTCTCCATTCTCCTCTTGGAGCCAGGCTAGGAAATCCTAAAGATGGCATGAAGAAAGGAAAGGTGCCTCCAGCAATTTAAGCTCATTCTATTTTTCCTCTTTCCAGCTTCATTCCCTGGGTGCTCGGGAATGGTGAAATGCCCTCTTTAAAAGCTGAGTTGTTTGCACTGACCGTATTTACTCTTAACCTCCAATTATTGAGTCAATATCATTTTTCCTTCTCTCCTTCTGCCCCTTGGCTCACAAAGCAAGCAGCTTTATGAAACCTACCTGAATGTATCTCTTTATTCTATTTTAACTTTCTCCTGCACCAATAATTAGATTATAGAGGCCAGGAGGGTCTAGAAGAGAGCCATTGTTTAGGCTGATGTGTTTGCTTCTTCTGCCCAACATTCACACCTCCCTCTTCTCTTGACATAGCTTTCAGCCCCTCATGTCTTAGGTGAGGTGAGCTTTCACTACGCCTCTCTCACATTGTAAACTTTTTTTCAAAGTTTTCCTCCCTAGCTATGACCTGAGACATTGCCCCAAGCAACGTGGGAGGGTGAGAATTTTCTCCACATCTATGACCACCAGGGAGTTTCTGAACATACTGTGATTACAGGAACCAACCGTCTTATCGGCTCTCCCCATCACTGCCCGGGTGAGGCTTTCAGGCTCTGCCCCTGCTACTGGGCACCCTGTACCCAGAAGTGAGCTTCCAAGCACTGAGCTGTACTCAGCAAACTGATTTGTTCAGTCATATCTCAGATGCCATGGGCAGATGAGAGTGATAATACCTTCTCTGTTTTGCAATGGTGGACATGATTGAGATGGGAGATAAGGCAAGAGGGAGGTGTGGCGCAAGCTTGAACCAACTCCCTGGATAGCAGTGAGGCCGTACAAACCTTTTTCTTGTTGAACAACATGTCTTATTTCCATTAGTCATCTTACCAATCGTCCTGTAATTAACCATGCTAATAGCATTCTCTGCGGTGCTAGCACTCAGTGCTCTCCTGGGCCCCCTTAGGAATAATGCCCTGCAATTAGCAGCCAATGGGTGACTCATATCTCCTGGCTGGATGGTGATGGTCCTCAGATACCATCCCAGGGCCTGTCTGATTCTGCAGGATTTCACCTGGGGCTCTTGCCCATCCTGGAGTGAAGGGAAACTTCTGTTCCCCTTCAAGCAATCCCTCCTCCTGCCAAAAAATGTGGGCTCAGCAAACTGGTTTGTATTTGCACATCTCTCTTTCCACAACAGAGCTTCTCAAAGCCTCAGTGTGTCTCTGTCCAGTTCACCTCTGGGTCCCCAGAGAGCCTGGTGCTGGGCTCAGCCTACTCTTGACCTGTAACAAATGTTAAATGAATAAATTCTAGAGAACAAACACACCCAAGCGCTCCCCTGGAGGTGCCAGTTCATTTTGCAAGTCTGGTTTCTATCCTTCCTGCTCCGGCCTCCTTCCTAAGCCTAAGGACAAGTTACAAACTATAAACTGAAAGGAAACTGGGCAGTTTGGTCCTGAGGTGTAAGTACAGGTGTTGCTGTGGGTGGATGAGATAAGGCAATAAAGGCTAGTGGCTGGCGTCGCTTCCAGAGAGCTCTGTAGGGCACTGTGCATAGGTGTTCTTAATGAACTGATGTCAGTCATGCACTCTGCAGGCGCATGGGGGCTGTGGTGTTGGTGGAGGGGAGAAGTAGGGCAGGGCTGCGAGGGGGTACCATGGGTGAGGGGGTGTCACAAGTTCAGCTCTGTGGTATTTCCAAATACTAGGAGCTAGGAGGGAGAGGCAGGGAGTAGATATAAAATAACACACATATGTGTTGGTGTATATCCATATAGACCTATATAAATTATGTCTTTAATATTCATGACCATTTTCTGAGCTGTTATTTGATGTGGTTGGTCCACCGATCAGAGTTGCTATAGGAAATAGATTCCAACTCAGACGGTCCAGAGGTCTTTAATGAAGGACCTGCTTCAGGAGATACTAAGGGCATGATCAGGGGATGACAAGAACCCCAGAAAGTAGCAGGGTGTTGTCACTACCTCCAGGTCTGAATGAGTATGGGAGGAAGCGGGGCATCAGGACTCCACGAGGGTGGAGTCTACGGAGCAGCACTGGCACCAGGAGCTGGAGCCTTGGAGGAACATGGCCACTGCCTGAAAACCCAGCCTGAAGCAAGAAGAGAGAGGAACAGCTTGTCCCATCCTCTTCCTGATCTTTTGTTAGGGCATCCCACTGGCCAACTGGGAAGGGCCCATGGAGGTCTGAGTGTACCATCCATGGAACCAGCTTGATAGGACACAGAGCCCAGCAAAGCAGGGAAGAGAATGGATGTGGGGTACAGGGCACGTGGGGGAGAGCAGCACAGTCAGGGGACACTCACATCATCGCCTGGCCCTTGGCCATGTGAGTGATGCTGCTGGCTGTCTTTCCTGAGCCACCTGCCTAGGAGATGCTAGCAGTACACAGTAGGTGCCACGTTGGTTCCTTTAACCCATTATCTGTCAACTTTAACACACTGACTACTACTTAGCTTCTTCAATGCATCCTCTCATTTAATTCCAGTACAGTGCCTGGCATATAGAAGATGCTCACTAAGTGCTTCTTAAATAATGATGGATGAATAAATTAATACACAAGTAAATCAGTGGGAGGATGTGAATCCCCTTCAGAGGGGGTACTATGAAACCTGTTTGACACCACTGGAAACTTGGGTTCTGAGAGGTTAAGGGACCAGCCCAAGTCCATTTTGTCACTCAATTCATTCCATAAATACAGTTGTCCTTTGGTATCTATGGGGGATTGGTTCCAGGACCTCTGCGGATACCAAAATCAGCAGATGCTTAGGTCGCTGATATAAAATGGCATGGTATTTGCATATAACCTATGCACAGCCTCCTGTGTACTTTAAATCACCTTCAGATCACTTATAATACCTAATACAATGTAAATCCTATGTAAATAGCTTCTATACTATACTCTTAAGGGAGTAATGACAAGAAAAAGTAATGACAAGAAAAAGTATCTTTTTTCTGAATATCTGTGATACCAGTTGGGCGAATCCCTAAATGTGGAACCCATGTATACAGAGAGCCCTGTATCTATTGAGACTATCGACTGTATCTATTGAGCACTCACTGTGTACCAGTGGTCTTACATTTGACTGGAGGAGAAAAACACAACAAACCTATGTATCTGGCACAATATCTAAATGCCACATACAGATGAATGAAGTGGACTAGAGGGATATGGAGCCCTGTGCCCGGCTTTTTAGAGTGTTGCCAAGGATGGTCTCTGTTATAAGAAGGAACATTGGAGGTGAGACCTGAAGGAGGGGGAGGACATGTCATGTGGCTTTCTGGGAAAAGAGCCTTCCTGGAGGAGGAGGGTGGGTGAAGAGTCTTCAAGCAGGAACACGTCTGGGGGGATTTGGGAAAAGCAAGAAGACCAGTGTGGCTTGGGCAGGTGTAACTGGCACTGCTCTCTGCCCAGCAACTGGAGGATGTCCTGAAATGCAGTCTGATTCCATTTTACCCCATCTGGAACCCTCTAATGACTTATCCTTGTACTTGAAATGCAGGCCAAACTCCTACCTGGCCAGGCCTACTTGGCAAGACACGATCTGTTCCACTCAACTCTCTGAAGCCACCTTCCTCTGTGGCTCCCTGCTTAACTGCCCGACGGCCACACTTGCAGCCTGCTTTTCCACCTCCAAGCCTTTGCCCTGGCCATTCCTCCTGCTTGGAACACTTGTCCTGGTTCTTTAGCTGCCATTCCTCAGAATGGTGTCTTCTGACCCCACTCCTGAGAAGGCTGTCCCCAGGCACTCACAGTCTATCCTGGCACCCTTTTTGGTTCTTTCTTACTTGACATTATTATCTCCTATTACCTGGTGGCAGAGGGAGGAAGGACTGAAAAGGGAGTGACCCAGAAAATTTGCCCAATGATGATACGAGTTAGGAGAAAGAGAGAGCGAGATGGACAGAAGAGAGATGTCACTACCAGGCTGTTACGTGCTATTCTGCCCCACTGTGAAAGCCTCGAAGAAAGGAACCTCATCAGTTTTGTTCTTCACAGGGAACAGCTCTCAGGGACATCTATAGTCACCTGAGTATCTTCTGTGCCTTGAGCAGTGCCGGGCACACAGCAGCTCTTCAGTAAATATTTATTGAATAATGAGTGAATGGTGAACCAGTGGGTGACCTTTGTTTGAGACACCAGAATGAGACTGGTAAGAACATATTCTTCCTTTCCTTGATCTTTTGACCTTGTAGGTTTTCTTGTGAGACCTCAGGTTTCCCAGGGAAGATTTAGGCCAAATGTCTACACTCAAATGTCCACATTTGTTGATCAGAAGAGAAAACCTGTGGGGATGCCAGGTGGGGTGGTTGGGGGAAAGCTTTATTTTGCACTCTCCCCATATTTTCTTTAAAAATCATGGTGTGTAAGTTCTTCCCAGTACCAGGAGCTCTTAGAACCCTGGGCAATCTCTGAGGGTTGACTATTATTGGTCACACCACAGAATCTGCTGCTAGCACTCTACCCCCTGCTGTGACATGTTTTCTTTTAGCAAATGAATTAAGGAATAGAAAACTGCCAACTTACAGATCCCAAAGCTGACTATAAGTTTGTGTTTTCTACCTGGGAAGCTTTGAGAAATGCAGATTCTCTCACCTCCAGGGCGGGAGATCCCAGATCCAAACATCTAAACTTAGAAATTTGTTTCAAAGTTGGGGGATGGGCTTGGCATCCTGCCTTTAGAACAAGGTTCCCAGTGACTTTAATGTACTTGGTCTGAGCACCATACTCTGAGGGTCATACTCTGGGTCTTGGGCCCCTGGCTTGGTTTTTGGTATGAAGAGGTGTTGTATGTTGTGGCTGTGTGTGTGTTGGTATATGCTAGCAGTCTATATACCTAGGCAAGTTTTTAATGTCTGACAAAAGTGTCTGATAAAGTCCCATCAGAACACTGGCATAGAAGTCTGCTATCATCAACCTTATCCTATCACTTTCAATTATAATGCCTTCCCCGTCCTTTAAATTTTCTAACAGGGCTCTGTGGTAGATGGGGTAAGCATGTTCTTGTCCCCATTCTACAGAAGAGGACACAATTCTGAAGTTAAATGGCTTCAAGTCTCAGGATCCTCTCACCATGGACTCTGTAGTCCACCAATTTCCCCCTGTACTCATGGGGGGACTATGTCATGACATGGTGCTGGCAGAGGAAGAAAGGACAAGGAAGGAGATAACTCAGAAAATTCATCCCACAATGGAAATATAGGAGAGAGAGAGACAGACAGAGGGAGGTGAAGAAAAGAGAGGTGTCACACATGGGGCTGTTGATCACCTGGAGTCTAGCCTGTGTATTTCAGAGAAGGCAAAATACCAAGAAACCACTTGTGCTGGGAAGAAAAGTCCTGTGATCAAGATGTGCCTTGGTCTACTTCTCAGTGCTGGCCCCTGATTCTCTGTCTTCGGCAGCACATCCCAGCCTGGGGCCAAGCAAATACCCCCGAGGAGGCTGGGCTCCTGAGAAGCCCGTATTTACCCACAATCTCTGTTTTGGAAGTAATTAATCTTCGAATGTACGAGCCCCTTTGTGGTGGAAAGAGCACGCTGACACTTTTGTGTAAACACCCAGCTTAGCATATTGACAAACTGGTGGCTGTTACTTTGATCCCGGGCTGCCGGCTCTGAAAAGGCAAGCCAGCTCCGGGCTGCCCCACCGGGCACAAAGGCAGCTCTAATCCCCTCTACACTCCTCTGCGATCCATATTTAGAATTCAGAGTCTTTATTTTCTATATCCACTTAAGCTCTGCTTGGAGTTTGTTTAGTAACCTTCTTCCTTCTTCATGCTCGCTGGTGACTCAGAAGTGCGTTTTCTTAGCAAGGCATGCAGCAAAATGCCAAAGTAGCAAATGACCCGAATGAAAACCCTTAAACTCACATAGATTTAATCACTGCAGCAAATTGGAACCATTTGTGGTCAGGTTTTGATGGCGATCTATAAAGATTTCTCCCATTCTCCCCTCTGCTTTTTTTTTTAAGTGGCTTAGTTAAGGTTAGTGAGAAAAGGAGGCATCGATGCCAAGGTCCATGGGGTGAGGGGAAAGGGACTTACATTGTTTTTCATCAGCTGTCAGGATTTCTGTAGCTACCTGAGTGTCTTCCAACAGCAAGGGGCAAATTTTGGGGGCAGCCAGCATCTCTCCCATGCATCACAGTGGCCAAGTCAGTGCAATCCAGAAAACAGGGAGGTTTCATTGCTGGGAGTTTCTGCAGAAGGTTTGGGGCCCTCTTAGGAAAATACTGTGTTCTGTGACTTTTGTCGCCTCCAGTTACCCTAATAAGGCAAGGGAAAGGTCAGTGCAATTTTTTTTTTTTTCACAAACAAAGAAGAACTCGAACTCGATCTGTTATGATTTCTCCTTAAGCAAACCAAACAGAGAGAGCTTTAATGAAGACGCCGATCCGGGACGGAGGCTGACCCAGGCAGCGCCATAAGAGTGTCAGATCTGTTTCTGATAAAATCGACATTGAGGTTTTGAAGAATGAATCAGAGAGGAAGTTCAATTCTATTTCACGACTGGGCTGAACTGAATAGAAGGGGAAGGCTTGTCTGTAATTAAAGGGAGGCTTTTCTTAAATTTTTTTTTTTCTGCAACATTTTTAGAAATTTCTAGAATTTGGATTGCTCTCAACAATCAATTTTCAGGGTTCAGTTTGATTTCTTGAGGAAAGATGGAAAAGAGAATTTGCAAAGACTTCGGCAACAAATTTCACTGCGCAAATGATGGAAAAAGTTACCCGATAGGGTCCTTTCCCCCAACCTCCTTTTTTTTTCTCTCCATCTCTAGTTTCTATGATTATAGTTGGAGAGAAAATTCAGGCTGAAAGAAATTTGATATTTATTTTCTGTGAACTTTAATAAAGAAAGTGGTGGACTTTTTTTAAAGGCCTTTTAGACAAGTCAATTTTTAATTTTTTTAAATAGCACCTTTTGGCATAAAGCTGCTGGTATGTGATTTATGGAGCTGTGAAGGGGTTGTGCTGAGAGCTGTTCCCGGCAGGTTGGTGAGAGACTTTGAAGAGGCTTTTGACTCTGGGAACCCACTCTTCATGGGACCCGTGTTCACCCAGGTTGGCCTTTTAAAATGTTTAGTGCCCGAGCCTTCGCTTGAAGTCCATGTTTGTTTGGGTTTGTGGAATCCCTTTCCTTTCTTCAACATTCTCAGATGTCCTCGGTTTAGGCCCAGTGATCAGCCATAATCCACTCCAGCCCTGCCTAGGAATAGTCCACTTTGTTCATAAGCACATAACATAACTTCAGCCCCCAGGGCCTCTGTTGTGAAATGGAATCCCAGACGCTCCAAGATGTCTTGGTAGATAAGCACAGCTCTAATCCTAGGGTCACCCTAGCCCTGAAGGAGCAGGAGTTCACCTATACATCATGACATTGTTATCAGCCGGGGACCCCAGGCAGCCACAACCCACCACACTTTCCACAGGGTTTGGCAGTGTTAAGAAAATACCCTCTAGCGCCGTGTTATTTTAGGCTGAAACAAAAGTCGACATGAATGGCTGGGGGGACAGAGGGGGCATTGTTCTCCCTACGGCTGGGTGCTCAGAACTGGCCTGAAACTGGAATCCAACAAACGGAGAAGTAAATGCCATCATGTACAAATGAGCTCTCGAGTGTCCAAGGGATCAGTTGAGCACAGAGGGCGGCTGGGTCGAGGATTCTGCCAGACCCTGGGTCATGGGAAGTTTGGTTTCCAGAGGGCGGATGGAAAGTGCCACTTGATTTGCAGTGGCATGACAACTGACTTCTAGGGGAAGCCACCTGCTTGTGAGAGACAGAGAGGAGAACCAATATCAGGCACTGGGTTTGGGGGCACTGGCTGGGGCATGCCAGCACTCTTGTGAGCCCCTCTCACAGATTGTCCCATTCAATCTTCCCAGACACCCTACAAGGCAGGTGCTATCTATGCCCCTTTTACAGATGAGGAAACTGAGGCAGAAGGTGGTAGACTTGCCCAAGGCCACATGGCTAGTGGTTGAAGGACCCACGATTTAAAGCCAGACAATCTGGTTCTAGAACCCACACCCCTTTCATCTGTGCCTGATCACCTTATTCTCCTTTTCCTTCTCCCTGTGTTTCTTATTCTTGGCACCTGGGTGATGTGGCAGGTGCTGTCAGTACTCTGCACAGAAGCACTCAGCCCTTACTGTGTCAGCGTGAACTGGTAGCCCAACTTTCACCTGCCAGTATCTGCATGCTTTTGCTTGAGGGCTTTCTTTTGCTGTGGGAGTCAGCTCTGCCCATTTTTGCAATAGACCAGAAATGCCAGGAAATGAACTCCCTAGAAACGCTGGGAAATTCACAATCAATGACAGTTGGAGTTTCAATATTACCATTCCCATGTCTATCTGGTGGGAAAAATCTGAGGTGGGTGTTCTATGCTGGTCCCCAGAGTTCTCTGCTGTGGTTAAACCCACGTGACCTCCTTGAAAATGCATGTTTTAGCGACCCCCTTCCCTCCTGACCCCACGTCCCTACCCCCAGCAGTCATCCTGGGATTCCCTTCCTAATATCACCTTCATTTTCTTTCTTTTGTTTTTTTATTTTGAGATGGAGTCTCACTCTTATCATACAGGCTGGAGTGCAGTGGTGGGATCTTGACTCACTGCAACCTCCGCCTCCTGGGTTCAAGCGATTGTCCTGTCTACAGGCATGTGCCACGATGCCTGTCTAATTTTTTTGTATTTTTAGTAGAGACAGGGTTTCACTATGTTGGTCAGGCTGGTCTCAAACTCCTGACCTCAAATGATCCGCCCACCTCAGCCTCTCAAAGTGCCAGGATTACAGGCATGAGCCACTGCGCCTGGTTACCTTCTCTTAAATCCTTATCTCTAGGACAACTTCTGGAGGAATACAAGCCAAGCCTGAGGATTGCACCTCTGTGTGATTATTTGATTAATGTCTCTCACCTTCATAAAACTACGAGTTTAACATTGTATTCCTGGGGGACCAGCTGAAGGCCTGGCTCATAGTAGGTGCCAAGTGAATACCTATTAAATGAAAGGATTTTGAAGCAGAAAGTCTCGTTCTACTCAACGTAAGTTTATATTTTGATAGTTCTTTTATGACATATCGTACATTTAAAGCAGTTTTATTTATTTATTTATTTAGAGACAGGGTCTTTCTCTGCTGCCCAGGCTAGAATGCAGTGGTACAATCACAGCTCACTGCAGCCTCAACTTTCTGGGCTCAAATGATCCTCCTGCCTCAGCCTTTCAAGTAGCTTGGACTACAGCTGTGTGCCACTATGCCCAACTAATTTTTTAAATGAATAAAAATTATTCTTTAGGGGATGAGGTCTTGCTATGTTACCCAGGCTGGTCTCAAATTCCTGGCCTCAAGCAATCCTTCTTCCTCAGCCTCCTGAGTTACTGGGATTGCAGGCATGAGCCACTGCACTTGGCTAAGGTAGTTTTATTTAAAGTAGCTTCATTCCTCATTGAGGAGCTACTTTGTGGGAGATTGGAGACCCTCTTCCTATTCCTCTTTAGTCTAGCCTAGAGTTAGGATGAACCAGCTTCTCTATTAGGGTCAGATAAAGACCCTTGGAGGTTGTTTGAGACACTGGCCAGCTTTTACCAAATCTTTGTCCTCTGCCAAGACCAGATTTCCCAGTCTCCTTTGTAATTGGCTGTGCCATGTGACTGAGTTTAACTAGTGGAATTTGAGCAGACATACACCACTTCCAGCCCAGCCCACAAACATCCCCCACTTGGAGTCTTCCGTGGTTCCGCCTTCTGTGGGCTAAGGCCAATGAATGGCCACACATTCAATACAGCAGAGCATACCATACAAGAAATCTAGGTCCTGGAGTCACTGTTTGGAGGAGAGCTGCACATTAACCAGGGACACTCATTTTGTACTTTTCTAGTAAGAAATTTTCTATTGTATTTGCACCCTCACACATTTAGGGGCTTGTTTGTTGCAGCAACTGATATGATCCTAATACTGAAGCCCTACGTACTAACAAGAGTTCCTGTTCTTTGCTTCTTCCCTGCCATGTATAAAATAAACATTAAATATGTCCAACAAAATTCCAATTTTTCTATGATAGCTACTCTCATTAAAAAAAATTAACTAGCAAAATCTTAATTATTTTCAGTAGTAGAAGGGTAGTGTCTTGCTTTACTGGCACCAAAAGTAAATACTTGTTCTGCCTCTTAGGTAATTTCACAAGCTACTTTTCTGGAAAGGACTTGTCTGATAGGCTGGTGCACAGACACCTGCTCCATCCAATGACTTTGGGATGAGCAAATGGAATTAAAGGGCATTGCTGTTTTCTATAGGGGTTCAAGGGTATTTGTAGAAACAAGGCTGTTTTCTACAGAGGTTTGGGCAGCAGTTCCTGCCCTCCTATGGGCTCCAGGACCAAAGAAGATGGGCCTGAGGGTTAAGGGCAGAGACGCATTGATCCCTCGGACCTGCCTTTTGGCTTCAAAGCTTTGGAAATGTTCTTCTAAGCTTCCATAAAACCCAGAGGGAAACACAGCTGTGCAACCACCCGAAGGCTCCATGGCCACTCTCCTCACCAGCTGCTACCTTTCTTCAGAGGAACTGGGCGTGCTGGGAAGCTGGTGATTCTGGAACCAGGCGGAGATTAGGGTTTGCCTCCTTGGTCTGTCTTCTCTTTGCCATTATCCCCATTTTACAGATAATAGTTGGGACTGATTCCTGAACCTACACCTTGATCCCAAATCAATCTGTACTCACGTGGTGAGATGTGGCCCGCTCTGAAGCAATGGCCTGGGCAGAGAGTGCTAGAGGTACTTAACAATGTGGGGCTTCCCAAGCTTGCAGCATGGCTCTGCCTCCATGGGCAAGTTACTCAGCTTCTCTGTGCCTGTGTCTTCGTGTGTGAAATGGGATTATAAATAGTATCTATGTCAGGGGCCTGTAGTGAGGCTGAAATGAGGTGGTACTTGTGCATTGATGACAGTTCCTGCACACAGTACGCTCCTATAATTCTTATTGGAAGTCTACGGCGATTAGCAGTGTGACCATTCTTGTGGTCAACAGCCCTATGGCTTCTCCACAGAAGGAGCAGGTGACAGTGGTCTGAAGATACGTTTGGGGCCTGGCCTGTGAAGAGAATGGTCACTTGGGGGGGTACATCTGGAGCCTTTGCAGCCTCCGGAGACCACAGATCTGCACTCCCTTGACCTGTGTAGACACTTGATGCTCAGAGGACTGAGCCTCCATCACAGGAAGGCATGGGCTTTTCACTGGACCCTCCTTCCAAAGGTACAGCGACTGCTGAGCAAGAGAGGGGCCCTTTGTTGACAGTTGTTTCAAAGAGGCCGTTTCTAGGAGGGGGACTGGGGAAAAACCCAGGAGAGTGTGGTCTGAGTTGATCACCCATGCCAGAGAAAACGTGACATTCCTTACAGTCAAGGACTTGGCCTTTAGTCACACATACCTGACTATGCATTCCACACATCCACATAAGCGAGTCTCTAACCATCTCTTCCCAGTATCTTAGCTGTAAAATGGGACTGTTGATCGTGCTTTCCTCATAAGACAGCTGTGAGGACTGTGTGGGATGATGACGTCCATATAAACACTTTGCATCACGGAAGCACTCAATGTATCCCTGAATACATTTTTTCCCTAAGTGTAAACTTGGCATAAGACTTAAAGGATTCTAGCAGTACAAAAGGTTATGCAGTGAAGAGTAACTCTTTCCTGCTCTTGACCCCTTAGTCATAGAAGAGGAGACACGGGTTATCAGTGTCTTGTGTAAAATGCCAAAGATGGTTTCCATATACCAACATGGAAATGATACATATATAGCCATTTTTGATCTACAAAAATGGGAATTTAATATGGTTCAATCTAAATGGTGTGTGTGTGTGTGTGTGTGTGTATAAAAAACAGTAGCCTGCTATATATACTGTTTTACATCTTGTTTATTTTTCAACCTAATAATACCTTTTAGAGAACATTCCGTGCCAATTCTTACAGACGTTTCTCATTCTTTTCAATAGCCATGAAATCTTCCAGCTTGAAGGCATACCTTCATTTATTTAACTCTTGATGAATAGTACCTGGGTTTTCTTGTGTGTGACATTTTTGGAGCAGGAAAGGAAAGTGATGCATTCAGGCATTCTCCATCCCCCAGGCCCCAGGCCAGCCCCCAGCCTCCAACACCTGTTATTTCTTCTCTGTTGAGTAATTCCCTGGAGTGCACATTTTTCTCATTGCAACTGCACTACACCCAAGTTTTGGGTTCCTGCACTGTGCCTAAACATGACTTAGATCTCTTCATAACTCAGCTTGTAAGTTGAGGCCTCTTAATTTGGCCCTCAGGACTCTTTAACGCCCTTTAAACCCCGTTAAACCCATGTAATGAGTTTCCCCTTGCTGTGCTCCAGGCCGTGAAAGCTGAGAGCTGGGGCTCAGGCCTCCCACCTGTTCCAGAGATTAGGCTGTGCTGCAGAGGCTGTGGGGCCAGAGGGAAGGGACAGGGGTCAGCCGTGGAAGCAGGACACCTGGTTGCCATGGGTGTGTGGGTGCCCGGGATGTGGGCAGGCATTCACCGGGGGTGTCAGAGCATTCACCTGCGGTGGCTAGGGGCAGTTCCAGCACCCAGTGTTCCCATGGTGCGCAGAGTGTGTGGACCACTTTGCGTGGACCAGGGGGAGTGGGTCAGAGTTAACAGAGGTCTGCTGGGATGGGAGGCAGATGCTCGAGGTGGCTTATTCTCTTAAGAGAATCTGGAGGCACAGAGATGGCTGTGCAATGAGCCTTCCTTAAATTCTGTCCTCAGCATGTCAGCACTGTTCCAGAATCGTCTTTCCATGGCTGTGAGGGATGTCTGCTGGTTTACATCCATGGGGTCCTGCCTCCTCCCTTCCCTCTCACACACACACAGTCCACGTGAATAGGGAGGGCTGACGCTACAGTTCCCACGTCCAGCTCTGTGCATGTGACCCAGGACTAGCCAATCAGAGTATTGAAGGCTGCTACCCCATCCTGATTGGTTCAGGGGTAGTCCCTGCTCAGCCTGTGATTGGTTAAGGGGTAGGCCTATGACCCAGATCTGGCAAATCAGAATATTTAATCCATTGGCCGCAGTCACTGTTTTAGAGATAGACGCATAGTTGGATGGTGGTTCAAAGAGATTCAATCCCAGAATGCTCTGTGGGAATAATTAGGAAAGAGATACACTCTTTCCATGGAGGTTATTGGAGGTGAGAATGCCAGCTTGAAGGTTGGAGGCCAGAATGTCACCATGAGGGAAAGCCTGTTTGACATGATTTAGACAGAGGAGAACAGGGGTGAGGAACAGAAAAGGCAAGATTATGGCTGCTGGCATCCTTGAGCACCTAGATCCAGCCATACTTGAGTATATTTACATGAACACATACACTCTCTTTTTTACTTAAGTCAGCTTGAGCTGAATTTGTGAATTTCTTTCAACTCAGAGTCATAACTAAAACACATCACCCACTACAGATACCACACCCTGCAATTCGACCTTAAGAGTGGCCTCAGCCTACCTCTCCTCCCTTTCCTCTCTGGCCAACCTTCCTTCATACAGCCCTAGAATTTGCCTTTGACACATCCTACTTTCAGTTCATTGCTCAGTCATTTCTCTCTGCAGTGTAAGCCATTTCCCACTCCTTCTCAACAAGTCATTGTCAGCTAACATTTGGCTCCTAAAGCTCTCAGTCTGGGAAGAGCACTATGTTCTTAACACATAAGAGCTTGTAATCCAGTTGTGGGTGGCTTTGCACAAAATGCATGCTCAATAAAGACAAATGAATTAATCGAATAAATGAGGAAGTGGGTCAAAGAGAGAGGAGGTGGGCTCATATTAATAATGTTTATATCAATTCTAGACAGCCTTAGCTAGCTGGCAAATGAGTGGGACAGATAATCCAGGGTTCTGAGAGGGATCAGGAATATGAACGGCAGGTGCTAGGAAAGATTGGGAGGAAGCTGCCAGTTGAATGTCAGGCTAAAGCTTTTAGATGCTTCTTATGGGCAATGGACATCCACTGAAGCTTTAGGAATGTGTGTGTAACGTGCAAAACTGTATTTCAGAGATGCTAAACAGACAATGGTGAGAGGGTTGGACTGGACAGGAAAAAGCCAGTGACAGTTGAATTAATGAGGAGGGGATTTGAAATACATCCTCTGAGGGTTGATGTGAGCCTGGCATATGGAGTAATAGAGATAGATCATGGGTGGCTTTGAGGAGCTTGCTAGGTTCCACTCTTGAAAAGTCTTCTTTACTAGGTCTGAAGTTGGGAATCCCCTGTTTCTAAAATAGTTCACAGAGGATTCCAATGCACACCTGTGTCTAGGGTTTGGGTTCATCGTTACCAGAGGGGTAATGAAAGAAACAGAGACATATGAGAGAGTCACTGGTTTGGAGGAAAAATGACAAGTCTCCCATTTGAAAAAAATTTTAGAGAAATGGCAGCATTTTGGGAATTGGTAGGATGTTCATGCGTAGGTCCCCGGCACAACCATGAAGAGAGACACATAGCTAGAAGTCAACAATACTGGAAACCAGAGGGAGAGGCTGTTCTTGTAGAGCCGATGGATCCATTGGATTTAGTCACCAATTGATTAAAATAGGAAAATGTCATAAATGATGGATTTCTGAATTTCGTGGAAAAGTTAACAGATCTGCCCTGTTGGAGCTACCTTCCCACATAGTATTCCTAGGTGGGAGCTGAGATGTGGCTGCTCCTGTTAGCAGGAACCTGTGCTCTCAGCTTGTCGCAGTTCCCATCATTCCCTAATGCCTCATGCCCAACCCATGTGGCTCATTGATATTACCTGCCTGGCATCTGTTGGCATTTATAATAGTGACCCTCAGTGTCCTCACATGTGGGGATAAGCATGTGAGGGAGGAGGCGGCAATGGACGTAAAAGGTAACCCTAAGAGGTTGAGTAAAACAGAGTCATGGATACCCTGGAAAAAGTAATATAAAGGCAGAACTTAACCATGTAGAGGGAGCAGCTCCGATCATGAGTAAATGATTACTTCACTGGTCCCAATTTCATCTTTTCCTTCCCTCCCTCCCTCCCTCCCTCCCTCCTTCCTTTCCTTCCTTCCTTCCTTCCTTCCTTCCTTCCTTCCTTCCTTCCTTTCTTTCTCTTCCTTCCTTCCTTTCTCTCTCTCTCTCTCTTCCTTCCTTCCTTCCTTCCTTCCTTTCTTTCTTTCTCTCTCTTTCTTTCTCTTTCTTTCTTTCTCTCTCTCTCTCTATCTTTCTTTCTTTCTTCTTTCACAGGGTCTGTCACCCAGGCTGGAGTGCAGTGGCATGATCTTGACTCACTGCAACCTCTGTCTCCTGATTCAAGTGATTCTCGTGTCTCCCAGGTAGCTGAGATTACAGGTGTGCACCACTGCACCCAGCTAATATTTGTATTTTTAGTAGAGATGGGGTTTTGCCACACTGGCCAGACTGGTTTTGAACTCCTGACCTCAAGTAATCCACCTGCCTAAGCCTCCCAAAGTGCTGAGATTACAGAGATGAGCCTCCATGCCCAGCCTCAATTTCTTATTTCTAAAAAATGCTTAATATTATCTGTTTAAAGGGCTGATAGGTGCTTCAGATATCTTAATGCTTGTGAGACTCACTTATGGCTTAGAAAGGGTTACAGAGTAGTAGGTTATTGCTGTGAGAGGCGGGTGGGGCACCCCAAAGAGCATAGGCTTGCATCCCACTTCTGCAACTGACTAGGAGTGTGACATTGAGCTAGATAGTGGATCTTCCCTCAGACTAAATGTCCTTCACTGTAAACTGGGACAATGACGGCCACACATCAGGGATGTTGGGAAGATAAAATGAGACATAGAAGAATTTCATTTTCAGTGTGTGTTAGGTTCTGAAAGCCAGCACAGAAGCCAAAAATTGTGTATGATTAAAATTATCATTGCAAATTATTAAAAATAGTCCTGAGCAGTCAATTTTGAGGATAGATATAAAATATGTATAGTGGTGGACACTATATAAATAGTATAGATACCAAATAGACTTTTACAGAATGCCAAGTGCTATAAAATAAAATTATTTGGAGAAGCTCACAGTGAAGATTCATGTATATACACTAGTGGCTTCCCTGCATAGGTGAGCAACACTTGAAAACTTCCTGCAGGGCTTTTGGATTCCTGGCTGGACACTCTATCACCAGGTGATGGTTTTAAGAGGTCATTAGAAGCCTTTGTAGTTGCAAACAAAATCTTTGAAAGCACCTGTTTGGGTTCCATAAACCTTTTTAATAGCTTTGATAGTCGAGAATAGTTATTGAATTAATGATGTTTTATTTTAGAGAATATAATTTTAAATACATGAAGTACGGTTAAATGAAGTGCTTACTATATACCAGATACTTTTCTAAGTGCTTTCGTTGTGTTACTTCATGTAATCTTTGCAATGACTCTGTGGAGCAGGGGCTTTAATTATCCCCATGAAGGCACTGAGGCATTCCTTATGAAAGTAAGGTCTAAAAAAATATTAAAGAAAGTAAGGTCACGCAGCTAGATGAGAGCCGAGCCACACCTGAGCCATCACTGCTGGCTCCCAAATCCTGATTTTAGTCAAATACTGAATTGCAGCTTGAAGCATGTGTGGAGGGAATGGTTTAAATGTGTGAAGTATTTGGAATGTGTTAGATGGGAAAGTATGTGTTTAAATAGGTGAAAGTGATTGCTGCCTCTGTAGACCCTGGGTGTATTGGTGTATCATCTGTTGCTAAGGGATAGGGAATGCCTTGGTTTACACATCAAAGCTCCTGCACATAGGAGGGAGTCCTTTGCATGGTGGAGAATTTGGTTACTGTGTCAATGAGAGCTAGTTTAGGAGCCCAAGGAAAAATCCCAGGGGCTAGAGGTCTCCCTGGAGGTGCAGATGCTCCAGAAAGGACAGTGACACTGAGTGACAACTTTCTATTTTTGGTTATTCATTCTCAGGCCGTGAACATCACTACCTTGGGGGAAGGCATCACTGGGGTGGTGGGGCTTGGTAGAAGTACCAGGGAGACGCACAAAACTTCTCACTACGGACTGAAGCTGGTGCTTCACCAAAAACAAGGAGAGCAGGAGAGCTATTGGGTATGTCTTTGGGTCTCTGCAGCACAGGAGGGTAAAGTGAGCATAGAGAGGCCTCCAGAGAGCCAGGTTACAGAGGGCCCCTGCGTGCTGGCTCACCACTGGGGAATGTGGACATTTTTACTAACAATGAATGGCTCTCAGTTCCCTCTTGAAGGTCAATGTTTATGCTGGAAACTTAGTTATTATAGCTGAGGTTGACGAACCTCAAATGAACCACTCCTTTATGAAGTAAAGAGTTGCATTGTCTTTCTTCCAACCCACGGTTCTCAGAAGTGAATTGTGCACTCTTCATCCTCCACCATCCCCAGTGCATCCCCTTATCACATCACACACTGGGCTTTCTTATCTGAAAGTGCAAGAAGGCCCACGATGCTGATATGGCCCCAGAAAAGGGAACGTGGTTGAGACCAGTGGCAGTTTTTAAACCATGGACCCCAGATTCTGTGACTCTCCTTCCATCAAGAGATGGGGTCCCTTGAATCTGGCGAAGCTAGGGACTACTTTGTCCAGTAGGGGCTGGTGGAAGCTACACCTTGTGACTTCTGTGGTGAGGACAGAAAAATGCTATGCAGCTTCCTTCTGGTCTTTGAGACTTTTGTTTTGGGGACAGCCAGATACGTGCAAGGAATTTGACTACCCTGAGATTACTATGCTGGGGAGACCACACGCAGATGCTGGGATTGCTCAGATCTCTAGTCTAGCTGAGCTTCAACAGTAAGTCATGTGGATGAGCCTTTTGGGAGGTTCAGCCTCCTCAAGCCCTCAGATGTGTGCAGCCCCAGCAGACAGTTGATTGCAACCTCACAAAAGACCCCCAGTGAGAAGAACCTCCCAGCTGAGCTCTTTCCAAATTCTTGACCCACAAAGTTGTAAGCAAAATAAAGTTGCTATTTTAAGCTGATGGGTTTTAGGTGCAGTGTGTTGTGTAATAGTGGTAACTGGAACAGGACCAAAGCTTCATGAGAACCTTCTGCGAATCTTCAGATGGAATATAGACAAGGGGAAAGGGCTCCAGGAACAGACAATACTGACATCTGCAGGTGTGCTTAACTTGGAAGGACTGAGTGGGCTGAAGTGCATGGAGGGGAGGAAGCTTTTGTTTCATGCATCCTGAGTTGGCAGCCTTCCTCGGATTGCACTCAGGGCATCTTCCCAGAGGGAGCCTTAGGCTTCACCAATCTCCTGGCTCACTGGCATACTCAGCACATCAGGCATAGTCTAGGAGTACAAGGGGAAGCCTGTCTGTTCTCCTCACCTACCAGGTCTCATCAGGCGGTACGTCCCTGGCGAGGCAGTATTGACTCATGATTAGATGACTGACTCTGGCTTCAGCCAGACCAGGTTCAAATTCCAGCTCTGCTCACACACCTGTGAGCCCATGGTTGAGTAATTTTCTCCCTCTGTACTTTACTTTCCTCACCTATAAAGTGGGATTCATAGATGTGCCTACCAAGTATATGGCTAGGTGGAGAATTAAATTAGATTATAAATAGCAAGAGCTCAGAACATATAATAAATGCTGGACACTATTTGTCATTATGTAATTCACCATGCTGAATTTAGGGATCTGATTCTCAACTTTTTAGGATTAGAAGCTCAATTTATGGGCCAAGGGAGAATGAAACAGACTCACATTAACTAGCATGGAGTCTGATGTATAAACCTGAATATGTATAAGCTAAATGACCATCAGAAATACGGCTATCTAAAAATGTGGCATGGTCACATGGGCAAAGCAGTGTACTCCGTTTAGTTGTGGGAGGACTAATTCTAAAGGGAAGGTTACTTTGGAGAGTACACTGTGGGAGAAATAGGAGTAGAATCAGATCTCATCTCATCTGAGGCTTCTCACCTCTCCAGAGAGAGGCTTCTAGAGAGAAATACAGTGTTCAAGTCTGCCAGGCTCCAATGTCCTTCCTTTGGCACCTACCGACTTTTGACTGCCTAGGTTTTCTTTTCTGTGATCTAAGCCAGCATGGCCCAGATTTCAGTCATTTCTGTTGGGAGATTAGTCTCCACGGGCCTCTCCCATTTCTGCATCTTGCAAGGGCGGTATGAACTGGCTTTTGTTATCTCTGCGAGGATGTTGCACTTCCAAACAGCTTTGGAAGATGGAGATGGTGTCTGCCTCCAAAACAAAAATCAGGCATGCTTATTGTCTATTATAAAAGATTCTGGTTCCCTAAGCTATGGGTTTCTCTTCCATGAGGCAACCCCTTGTGTGTGCAGGAATCCATCTGGCCATCTGCATCATTCCTGTGGGTTTCAGAACAACAGGAACTTTTGCAAATATGCTGATACGCACTACTTGCTGAGTCATAAGTAATCAAATTCTTTGTCTCTGACCCCAAAGTCTTGTGTCTTCTGCCAGCACCCATGAAACTGGCAAGTGAACTTAACTTGCAAGTAGGATGAAATTTCAGGTCCTTTCAAGTTCTTGACAATTCCCATCCACTCTTCCTGATTTTTTGCCATGTCTGCAGAATACCTATGCAATTTATGTCTATAAATCATACCCCTCTTTGAAATTGTTGATTTATTTAAAAAGAAAACTATAGAACGACAGCCTTTCCCCCTCTTATCTGTGGTTTTGCTTTCCGAGGTTCCAATTACCCATGGTCAACCGTGGTCCAAAAATAGGTAAGTACAGTACAAGAAGATATTTTGAGAGACCACATTCATATAACCTTTATTACAGCACATTCTTATAAATGTTGTTTTATTATTATTATTGTTAATTTCTCACTGTGTCTAATTTATGAATTAAACTTTATCATAGATGTATGTATAGGGAAAAAACATAGGTTTGGTACTATCCATGGTTTCAGGTGTTCACCGGGGATCTTGGAACATATTCCTCATGGATAAGGAGGAACTACTGTATCTTAAATTAAAAACCAGTTGCCACTTCATAAATCTAAGCTCAAGATAAGTACAAGATATTAAAGAAAAGAGTACACATTGTATGACTCTATTTTTATGGAGTTCTGGAAAACCCAAAACTATAGGGACAAAAAACAGATTATTGGGTGCCAGGGGCTGGGGAGGAGAGGAGAATTGACATTAAGGAGGGTGGGGGAGGTATTTTGATGGTGGAAATCTTCTTTATCATAACTGTGGAAAGCTCATAGAAACATATGATAAAACGGGTGAATTTTATTGTATGTAAAATCTACCTTGATAAACTTGACTTACAGAAGAAAAATAAAAACTAAGGTCATTAAATTTTGGTTAGATATTCTTGTTTGCCCAAGGCTTGAGCCTAAAGTCTATTCTTTCTTTGCCAAAAAGGGAGGTGATGACCACATTTTGAAGTGATATTAAAGATCTCCTAGCACCAAACTAAGACTCTGTCCTTGTCCTCATCAGATGGACCAATCCCATGAATCACGGGATTCAGGGCTAGGAAAGATTCATCCTTAAGCCACCCCATACCATCTCTGTACTACCTAGAACAACTGTGGCATTTGGAAACTGTGCTTCTAAGCTGACATCCGTGTTTAGTTGTCCACTCATTCCCAGGTCTGTCTGCTTGAAATTACTCCCAGCCAACCAAATTCTCCTGCCCCATTGTACGGTGACAACCTTGGCTGCTCTAGAGAGAGCCTTGCATACCTGCTGCCTATAGAATTTATTCACCAGACTCTCTGGGGGAACTTGCCTTGGTCAGTAACAAGTTCTTGGGATCATTTTGTTGTTGCTTGAATGAACACTTAATGCAACAAAACTACATATACCTGTGCCTCCATTTCCCCTTTTTCTCAGTCCACTCCCTCTCCCCCACCCCCTGTCTGAGCCACAAATCCATCTACCAGTCTCAGTAATGCCCCACTGGGCCCACCAGTCAGTCTCTCCCCAGACCACAGTGGGGTAAAATGGTGGCTTCCTTTCACTAGGGAGTGTGATAAATGCTACTGTGTTTTTCTTGACTGCTTCTCTATTTTTCCTGGCATAGGCCTGGAGCAGGGAGTGCTTTGTGGCTGTGTCACTGCCAATTATTAATGTGAACATCATCATCTGTGGCTGTTGCTGCTGCCTGGTGTTGCAAGCTAAGCTCAGCCTGGCTTTGCACGGCTCCGCAATGATCTCTATAATTAACTTAGATGATTCACTGCTGTACACCCATTGTGCTCTTTTCAAGGCCGGCGACATCCATTTACATGAGGAGCTAAAAACAAGTATTGCCTTCTCTTGGAGGAGTTTCCAAGTGCTCACCCACCCGTTCTCTCCCTAATGAAACAACTTGACCTTACCCTGCTCTCGCCACCTGTCGGAAAACCTAGCACTTGAAACTAGGCCACTGAGGATAAACTAACTGTTTGGTCCTTCCTTTTTCAAGGCTGGGGGCCACATGCATTCCCCCCCTGCACCTTTTTTAGAGACAAAGTCTCATTCTGTCACCCAGGGAGTGCAGTGTTTCAATCATAGCTCACTGCAGCCTCAAACTCCCGGGCTCAAGTGGTCCTCCTGGCTCAGAATCACAAGTAGCTAGGACAATAGGCACAAGCCACCATACCCAGACACCCCTTATTAGTGACCATGTGCAATGCCTAGCAGAGGGTCTAGCAGAGAGTAGACATGCAGAAAATGTCTTATTTGAATTCTTGTCTCCCAAATTGCAGCTGTCCAAGGGGATAGATGCTTAGAAGCATGGTCCTCAGTGCAGGATGTTTTTTTTTTTTTTTTTTTTTTTCCTACAGGGGACACTTGGCAATGTTTGGGTTTTGGTGTAGGGGGGTGCTACTATTGTTCGTGGGGGAGAGGCCAGGGATGATGCTTGGATATCTTACAGTGCACAAGACAACCCCCTGCCCCCTCCATACACTCAAGAATTATCTAACACCAAATGGCAGTAATGCCAAGGTGGAGAAACAGCTTAGACGGTGTTTTACCCAGCTCATCTCCCCCTGGATTTATTCCTGTTGGCATTTGGTTGGGCTCAGGGAAGCCCAGAGAAGTTTTTGAAGCTCTGGAATGATTGACAATTTACTGCCTGGATTTTATGTGAACTGCTGCTAATGAACACGGCCTGCCTTGATGACTCTGCAGAGGGCACCATTCAAACAAACCAATTATGAAGGATTTTTTAACGTAAACTTTTAACCAGGTAGCCTGAGGGCTTGCTGAGCATAAAAGTACAATTTAGAAAACATGAGGGTTCCTGAGGTTCCGGGAGGCCCCGCAGGATTGATGCTGGCGCAGGAGCTGCGGGGTTGAGAACACAGTTCTCTGAAGTCCGTGGGAGGCTCTAGCCACTGTGTTGCCCTCAAACCTTCCCTGGCAAAGAGGGGCAGACAGCTTTTTCTTTGGGAGGAGCTGGGTGCCGGGGTGGGTAGGTCTGGAGTGGGGCACCTGCAGTTTGGGGTCCTTGGTATACACTCCCCAGGCCGCTCCCTTCCTCCAGCCCTTGCGCTGAAATCACTGATTCCCAGCACCTTCCTGACTCATTACTTTCCTGCCTTTAGCCAGAATGCTGGGGTTTTAAGTAATTTAATGATTAATTCCCTCCCTCCCTCAGCAGTTATCTGCTCTGACACCTTGTGTGTCATCCATCAGAAGCTGGGACTCAGCTCCCCCAAGTTCACACGAAGGCCAGGGGCCTCTCTTTGTTTTTCCTGGTTCCTTTTCTCTTTCTGGTCCTGACTCTCCCAAAAACAGGGGTTACTGTCCAGGAAAAGGGCTTCCTCCAGGGAACCTGCTAAGGACCCTCCTGTCTGCCTCTGTAGTTTGCAGTGTTATTTATTCTGCCGCTCCATGCTTCTGGGCTTTCGTGCAGAGTCCCCTACTCCTGTCTTTTTCATCCTCCCTTTGCCACTTGGTGCTGTGCGGTACAACCCCAGGCCCTCTACTTAGCAAACTGACATTGGACCCGGTATCGTGGCTCATGACTGTAATCCTAGCATTTTGGAGGCCGAGGCGAGAGGTTTGCTTGAGCCCAGGAGTTCAAGAATAGCCTGGGCAACATGGTGAAACCCTGTCTCTACATAAAATACAAAAATTAGCTGGGAACTGTGGTGCACGCTGGACAATAGAGTGAAACCCTGTCAAAAACAAATAAACAAAAACAAAAATAACTGACATCAACACAAATCACAGAGTGGTGCTGATGTGACTCAACCAAGCATTTTTATTTTATGTATTTATTTTTTCTTGAGACAGAGTCTAACTCTGTCTCCCAGGCTAGAGTGCAGTGGCGCAATCTTGATTCACTGTAACCTCTGCCTCCTGGGTTCAAGCGATTCTCATGCTTCAGCCACCTGAGTAGCTGGGGCTACAGGCATGAGCCACCATGCCCAGCTAATTTTTGTATGTTTAGTAGAGACAGGATTTCACCATGTTTTGGCCAGGCTAATCTCGAACACCTGGCCTTAAGCAATTCCCTCCACTTCAGCCACCCAAAGTGCTGAGATTACAGTCATGAGCCACTACGCCTGGTCCCAACCATGAATTTTAGACAGAGCACTAAACTTGTGGCTTCAGATATTTTCTTTCTAGATCTGTGGCCTTTAAAATGTCTTTTGATTTATTTGTTTTTAGCAGGAGAACCTAGTCATTCATTCCACAAATACTGAATGAGCATCTGTAGTTTGCCAAGCACTATTCTAGCCACAGGGGACAGAGCTGTGAACGAGATGGGCAGGATTCCTGCTCTTTTGAAACCTACATTCTCATGGGGGAAAGCCAATGATAAGCAAATGAAAAACTATGTAGTATGTCAGGTGGTGATACATGCATTAAAAAGAAAGAAGCAGGAGAAAGGGTTAGAGAATGACTGTGGGGAGTGCATTACTGCGAATGGAGTACACAGGAAAGCCTCTTTGAGAAGAACTCTCATTTGAATAAAATCTTCCTTGAAATTCCAATATTTAAAATAGCTTAAGGCTGGCCTCAGTGGCTCACACATGTAATCCCAGGACTTTGGGAAGCTGAGGTGGGCGGATCGCCTGTGGTCAGGAGATCGAGACCAGCTTGGCCAACATGGTGAAACTCCTTCTCTACTAAAAATACAAAAAAAAAAAAAAAAAAAATAGCCGGTGATAGCTGGTGTAGTGGCAGGTGCCTGCAATCCAGCTAATCTGGAGGCTGAGGCACGAGAATCGCTTGAACCTGGAAGGTAGAGGCTGGAGGGAGCTGAGATCACGCCACTGCACTCCAGCCTGGGTGACAGAGTGAGACTGTCTTTTAAAAAAAAATAGCTTAAAAGGGGAGCTACTCTGCAGGGGGGAGAGGAAAAACAAGGGAGCCTGACATAGAGTTATCTAGGAAGGCTGTGCTGAAAACTTTGCATTTCAGCTGAGCACTGAAAGGTGAGAAGGAACCAGTATATCAAAAATAACTTTAACATTTAAAATGTAAGAAATGGCTTAAAAAAAAAATCAAACAGTACAAAACAGTATACAGGGAAAGTATCCTAATTCCCTGGGATACCGGTCTCCTAGTCTTATTGCCCTCCCCTTCACAAATTTTATGTGTCTCCTTCCAGTACTATTTTTTATTTACATAAGCACTTAGGTGTCAGTATCTCCACCTCTATTATCCTTCATTTAGAAGCCAGTAATAGCATATTAATACTACCTTCTGCACTTTTTTTTCATTTAACATTATATCCTGGAAATTTTCCTGTGCTAGCTTGTAAAGATTTCTTCCATTCTTTTAACAGTTAAAAGGTATTCCTCTGTGAAACTGCATTTTGCTATGCCACCCATCTATTGCTGGCATTAGATGGTTTCTGAATGATTTCAGCATTGATTTGCAGATATGTGAGACTATATATATCATATATATATCACACATCACATCATATATATGATTCATACATATCGGACAAATACTAATGGAAATAATTACATTAAACATTAATTGAAGATATGTATCTATATACAGATATATACGAGAAATTCTTAGAAGGAGAATTGCTGGGTCAGAGGGGATGTGTGGTTTTCATTTTAATAGGCATTGACAATTTGCCCTACAAAAGGATTTTATATATTTACATTCCCCCACTAATTTACAAAGGCACCTTTTACCTCTAATACTTATCAGCAGTGTGTTTTTAAATGTTTTGATCTCTCTTGACCACACTGATTGGTGAAAAATATCTCACTTTTGTTTTCATTTGCATTTTATTAACTCAATGAGGTTGAACACCTTCAGCATGTCTAAAAAGCCTGCTGTATTTCTTGCTCTGTGAACCGCCTAGTCATGGAAATGTCAAGTTGAGAGGCCTGTTAGACGTCCAACTGGAGATGTCAAGAAGGCATCCAGATATACAAGTTGGAGCTCTAAGGATCTTTCTGGGCTGGGGCTATAATTTGAAAGTCAGCAGTTCATAGATGGTATTTACATGGGAATGAAGGAACTCACCTAAAGAGAAAATGAACCAAGAGTGAGAAGAGGGCTGAGGATTAAACCTAGGGGCACCCCAACATCTAGAAGATGGGGGGCAAGGCTGGTCAATGAGAGACTGAGAAGCAGAAGCCAGAGAGAGGATAGGATAGGAAAGCAGAAACAAGGAGAAGAGATGCCTCAAGAGGGAACAAGGGGTCCCCTGAGAACACAGAGAAGAAAGATCCCTCAGATCCCCTTGCACCTGAGGAAATGGAGCTCATTAATATGCTTGATGAGAACAGTTTCCTTGGCATGGTGAGGAAGCCAAGTTGGACTTGGTTGAAGAAATAGAGAGAGGGCTTGGAGACATTTGTGAGATATTTTGCCAAGATGGGAGTTAGCAAAACAGGACTTAATTGAGGAAAGATGAGGGATCAGGTGATTTTTGTTTTGTTTTGTTTTGGTTTGGTTTCTTGAGATGAGAGATGCTGAAGTATGTGTGATTGCTGGTGAGAAGGATCTGGGATGGAGGGGGTTGTTGATGTGAGTGTGTAACTAAAAGGGTGGAGACTTGTAGAAGAGGAGAAGGTTCCAGATACACGTGGAGGGTAGCCCCTGGTGGGAGGAAGGACGTGTCTTTCACTATATCCAGAAGGATGAAGAAGAGTGGGGCACAGGCGTGGGCAAGTTCATGGCAAATGAGAGATGTGAATCTGATCACTTCCAGTCCCTCCATAAAGAATGAGGCAGGGGTGTCAGCCCAGGGTGAGAGGAGAGGAAGTGACACAAAATCTGGGGAGGGAGGAGAAGACATGAGACGAGCATCTTGCTGAGCAGGACAGGAACTTCACCAGGGACTAAGCATGGAAGCGCCAGGCAAGTTTCAATGCCCATTGGAGCCCTGCCTTAGGCAGCTTGGCAACTGAGAAATAAATCTAGCCCAGTAGTAGGAGGCTTTGTATTGCCAGAGTGGTTAATTTTGATGTGTCTGATCTCGACACTGCTCCTGGAATTATTTATGTCTGAAATGATGAAAATTCCCTCCCCCCATAAAAAGTGTTGGAGAAGTGGCCAAAATACCAGCCTGCTGCCCTGGGTCGTGTGGATTACCGCTGTCACGGACATGTTTCACGTCCCCATCCATCTTCAGCCCAGACTCCCCAGCTCATGCCTGTCAGGACGGGGCACTGACCCCTGCTGTGGCCGACGTTCCAGGCTTTGGGCACCATGTGGGCCTGAACGCAGCTTGTGAGCAAGTGCTTTTAATAAGCATCAAGTTCCAGAGCCTCTTTTTCTTTCCTGGCCTCCTTCTCAGCATCTCAAGACAGCCGACCTCCAGCTCCCACTGAGTGTGGGATATGGTTTCCTACCTACGTACACACTTGCCACAGGATGGGGTATGTCCTGAGGCCGTGGGGGGTCATGTACACGTGGGTTTTGTGTTACTGTGTTCTACATTGTCCAGATTCGGGATCCTCATTTTCTGGGAAATCTTACTCCAGGAGAAGTCTGGGTGGAGGCTTGTCTCAGACCCCACGCCCCTGCTGTCTTCAGCATTGCCACATGCTTCCTAGTCTTACTGCATTGGTTCACTCCTCTGTAAAGTGGGGTGATAATATCTGCTCTAAATATCTACTGTGTGTTTTTTTTAGGGGGGGATATAAAACTCAAATTAAAGAAAGAATGTAAAATTGCCATTCCATCAAGAATGATGATGATTATTATTTTTGAAGCAGTGTCTCATTCTGTCATCCAGGTTGGAGTGCAGTGGCAAGATCATAGCTCACTGCAGTCTTAAACTCCTGAGCTCAAGTGGTCCTCCCTCCCCAGCCTCCTGAGTAGCTGGGACCACAGGCACATACCATCATGCCCGGCTAACTTATTACAACTATTTTTTGTAGAGATGGGAATCTCATTATATTTCCCAGACTGGTCTCAAACTCCTGGCCTCAAGTGATCTTCCCACCTTTGCCCTCCCAAAGTGAGAGCCCAGGAGTTGAGACCAGCCTGGCCAACATGGAAAACCCCGTTTCTATAAAAAATATATTTAAAAAAAAACAGTCCCAGCTATTCGGAAGGCTGAGGCAGGAGAATTGCCTGAACCCAAGAGGTGGAGGTTGCAGTGAGCCGAGATTGTACCACTGCACTCCAGCCTGGGCGACACAGCAAGACTCCATCTCAAACAAAACAAAACAAAACAAAACAAAACAAAACAAAACAAAACAAAACAAACAAACGTGTCTAATGCCCCTGGCCCATCATAGGTGTTCAATAAACATTTGGGGAATGAATGAATGAACAGAGGGATAAATGTGCCTGTTGGTCAATCTATGTATGTAATAATAGCTATAATTAATCAGCACTTACTATGTTCTGGGCACTCTGCTAAGGATTTTACAAAATCATGTCATTTATTCCTAACTGGTTGTAAACAGTCCTGTTCCCATTTTATAGATGACAAAATAGCAACCCAGTGAGGTTGACTTGCTTAGCCAATGTCTCCTGCTATGTAAGTCCTGGGGGATGGGATTCCAACCCAGCCCTTTCTGGTTTCAGAGGCTACGTTCTCAGCCTCTAAAGTAGATACTGTGCGTGACAGCAGAGGCGCCAACTTAGAAAGTGACACCAAGATCCCGTGCTGAAGTCACATGCTCCTCCCTGAGGCTGGAAGAGTTATTCTCATAAGTCAAAGGCTGGCTTGTGAGAACATCAATATGCAGGGATTTAATAGGTAAATAAGCAGATTTCTGTTCAGAGGAAGAGGAAAAGGAGCTGTGTGTGGACACACTGGGGGCCATCGTGCTGGTGTGGACACCCACCAGCCACACAGGCTCAGCCACTGCATGATTGGAGCTGTCCCTGCTCAACCAGGATGCTGAACAAGTTGGATAACAGAATGAAGCAGGATAAGTCACACAAATTAATTTCTTGGCCGGGTGTGGTGGCTCATGTCTGTAACCCCAGCACATTGGGAGGCCAAGGCAGGTGGATCACCTGAGATCAGGAGATCAGCCTAGTCAACATGGTGAAATCCTGTCTATTAAAAATACAAAAATTAGCCAGGTGTGGTGGTGTACGCCTGTAATACCAGCTACTCAGGAGGCTAAAGCAGGAGAATCGCTTGAATCCAGGAGGTGGAGGTTGCAGTGAGATGAGATTGCACCACTGCACTCCAGCCTGGGTGACAGAGGGAGACTCCGCCTCCAAAAGAAAAAAAAGACTTAATTTCTTGCTGCCTCTTTAAATCAAGTAGATTTGGATTGAATAGGGCTTGTTGGCTTTTGGATCGTTTCCTTCTGCATCTGGGTTGGGAGCAGGATGTGTTATGGAAAGGGTAGTGTTTGCATCTCCTCTCCTTCAACTCTTGGCCTACTGGGGCCATTTGCTACCCAAAGTGGCCCATCAGACCAGGAGATTCCCTCACTAAGCTTTGGAGCAATGGCCCCCACAGGCTGAGTGGTCTCAACTGCCACCCTGCCATCTATTCTCCAGAGGATTACACAGTGGGAGCAGGCAGGAGACAGTGACGGTCATTTGAGGACCTGCCTTCCTCAGCTCTCTTCTGGCCTTTAGAGAATAAAGGGCTTACCTTCAACCTCATGTAGCCAGGATATTTGCTCCAGAGAGAGCCCAGGGAGCTGCAATCTGAACTTGGGTGATGTGGCAGCGCCGTGGGGCTGTATTCAGGAGGAGACCAGACAAGTTTCTTCCACCCAGAAATGACGGCCCCACTCTGCTGGCGGGCACGCACTCTGTGTACTCTGCTGGCTGGCTGCTGTCTCGTTCTAATAAATTAAATCTGTTACATCATCACTGTTATATTCCTGAGACAAGCACTTCCAAGGCAGATTAGAAAGGAACTTAAGGGGATTAAAAGCTTCTCTTAGTGAAAAACAATGTTTCAGATGGGAAATCCATTTACCAATATGAATTTCAGCAGAAATGCATGTTTTCTTTAATGCATTGCTACTGCTCAAAGAAACTGGGATTCCCCCCCATGCCTGCCGTCCTCTGTTTTGCATAAGTTATAATGCAGATTCTGTTGAGCGTGGCAAACCTCTCAGGGAGATTGATGGCTTCCATAAAGTTGCACGAAAACATTTCTCCTTTGTTCACAAGGGAAAAGAAAAGTGTCTAATGGATTTAGAGTATTAAAAGAGTGTTGGCTTGTACTGTAAACCAGGGGAAGTCTAGGAGTAAATACCAGACACCAGAGGAAATAGATTAATTGGAAATGGAAACAGTCAATTCTCAGTTATCTGCATGTGGCTTATCTGCAATAAGTTAAAAAAAATAAAAAGGAAAGAATCCCAGTGTTTCAGCTCCCCTGCCTGGCTGTCTGTTGACATGTGCTCAGGGAACTGAAAGCCATTTTAATAACCTGGACCCAATATAATTTGGAAGGTAATTCTGCTGCTACAGCTATATTTTCAAAAATCACAGGAGGCAGTCCAAAGGATATGTAATTATTTTTTTTCTCTTATTCACAGATTGGGATGCATTCACTTAAGATCATGAGCTAGTTTTCAAAAGCCAATATGGAACTCCCACTTAAGGCACACTTAAAAGTTTGGGAAACTGTTGAGTCAGTCACCAATACTTACTTGCAGGGGGGGTCAGAGAGACGATTTTTCCAGGAGGTGGATGGTACCCAGACAGCCTCTGTCTAGATCCATTGTAAGTCAGAACCTGGGCAGAGAAAGGCCAGGTGCTGGCTGTTGGGTTTGGCCACTGTTGATTTGTTCTAGGTGATTCTCAGGAATCCTGGGGGTGCTGTGTGCAAACCCTGCTTCCCACTCTGTGGAGCTGGGTGTCTGTGAACATGGGTTCTTTGCCTTCATTGTGTTGTGGAAAACCCCTCCCCTCACACTTTATATGACTGCTCAGAGTGGTGGACAGAGCTCTTTTGGTGGCCAAGGAACAGAAGCCCACTCATGCTATCTCAAGTCAGAGGAAGGTTTGTGACAGAGGTACGACTCTCACGGGACCCAAAACAATGGAGCAGAGATGGGCTAGAATGTCGTGGACTAAAGATGGCCCCTCCCTCCCTCCCTCCCTTCCTTCCTTCCACAGGAAAGTTCCCTTGTCCTTGCAGGGTGTGTGATGTGGATGTGGCTCCCTTCTTTGGTGCCCAAACCTCTAGGGAACCAAGCAGATGGGCAGGTTGTGGGAGTCTGACCCCATGGCAGTGTCTAGGGGTGAATGTTGACAGCTGAAGCCCCAGTGGGCCTGTGTTACAGGGACTTCTTTTAGTTTAGCTGTCTATAGGCAGCTTATATTACTCAGCTCAGTTAGACCCCTGCCTTATCACAAGGACAGGGAGCTTTCTGTAACCTGGGGTTCCTTGCCTTGGTGTACTGGAAGAATCAGTTTATATGTGGCTTGGAGAACAAGCTCAAGGTTTTATTGAGTGGAAGTAGCTCTCAGCAGATGGGGGAGCCAGAAGGGAGATGGGTTTTCCCTGGAGTCGGGCTGCTAGGCGACCTGTGCTCTCTTCCAACCGCCCTGTCCAAATTCTGAGTCGTTCTGCCAGTCAATGGCCTGCCAGCGTCTGTCGGTGTGCTCTTCTACAAGAGTGCTCCTCTCAACCTCCTCTCCATGTCCAGCCGCTTGTAACTCTGCCTGTTAGGGTCTCCGAGTTTTTATAGGCACACAATGGGGGCGTGGCAGGCCAGGATGATCTTGGGAAATGCAACATTTAGACAGGAAAACAGACATGCCTGTCTTCACCTAGGTCTGTGGGCCCAGGCCCAGGGGTGAAGCCCTAGCCAGGGGCTGTACCCTTCTCTACCCAGCACTTCTCTACCTCTCTTCCTCTCTTCCCTATCACTTCCTTCCTTCCCCCTCTTCCTCCCCCTTTCTTTCCTTTCTTCCTTCCTTCCTCATTTCCTCCTCCTAGTTCCTCTCTGCCTTTCTCTTGCCTCTTTTTTTTTGTTTTGACTGAGGGAGGTCAGAACAGAGTCTCTCTAAGTTCCCCGGCCTCCGCTGCACATCTGCCTGGCCCAGTTTCTTTAGGAGGTGAGCATGAGCCCTCATGCCTGAAGCCAAGATGTTCCTGGTGGAAAGCTTCCCAGCCTTGGCTAAGGGGCCCCAGATTTCACCACATGAGAACTTCCATTTTGTTTGCACTGTGCTGCTCCCACATCTGGAAGAGGGCTTTGCCTCTTAAACGGAGAGGCTGAACTCCTGGAGTTAACTTTCCTCATTCTCAGCCCTAATAAATAACAATATTTGCCCACAGTTATTGGGTGCAAACTAGGTGCCAGGCCACTGCATTAAGCGCTTTGCCCAGAACATCTTGTTAAAGACTCTCGGCAACTGTAAGAACAAGGTGCCATCACTGTCCCAGTTCACAGTTGGGAAAACAAGGCTCAAAGAGATTAAATAACTTGCCCAAAGTCACACCGCTAGCACACGGACAAGCAAGATTAGAACCCAGGTATGCTGGCTCTAGAGTCCACACCTTTAACAGTCATATTATATGGTCTTCATGATCTTCTAAACGGAGTTCTTGCGCATGACTTAATAAAAGGTTGTTTTTTTTTTTTTCCTTTTAAAGAATCTTTCAGGTTAAAAAGACCAGTCTACAAGCGAAGAAGCCAGTTTCCTACATTCATATGGATGGAGATGAAAACAGTAGATTAAAAAATAAATATTGTTAGCTGGTGCCTGGGGACTGTGAATAGCATCTGTGGGATTTCTCACCTATGTGCAGAGAATCTCTACCCCTCCTCACAGACACCATCACCCGCTCTGCCCTCCTCCCCCTCGGCCACTGCACATTTCAGGATCCTACTAGAAAACCTGGTGCTAAAATGTTGCTCAATTTTAATTACACTTTCAAGCGCCTCGCTGTCAGCTGTCCTTCTGAAATTGTTTTAATTGAAGTTCCATGAATCCTGGCGAGTTCAGATGGAGTTCATCTCTGAGCCCATCCTGATTTCATTAAAGATTTGATCTTTCTTTTTTCACCAATAAAACATTTATTATCGTTATCTGTTTTGTAACCATTTTCTTTCACCAAAGTAGGGGAGAAAATCAACCTCATCTTCATGTCAATTAAACTAAGGAGTCATCTGTTGATTTTTCTGCATGCATTAACAGTAACATTTTAAAACACTAATAATTATTTTTCTTTTATATGAAGGCAATCCTCATTCAAGAGGATTTTTTAAGCCTGCAGGTGAATATTTATGATTAAACTGCACACAGGGCTTAAGAAAGAATCCTCTTCCTAAACATAGGTGTTTTTTTTAAATTCTAGTTGAGAAGATGTCAGAGTTTTTAACAGCTGAAGCCGAGATGGTTCTCATTCTGCATTTCCCACCCCCCCCCCACCACCACCAGAAAGTAAATTATGGGAAAAATAAGTGAATTATGGGGGAAAAAAAAGTTACAGATGAAACAAATAATACAAAAGTAAAACGTTACCTAAAAGTAGTAGTTTGTTGACCCCTGAGTGTTAATAATTAACAGTTAATTACTATTAAATCATCATTGCCCAGTCTTGGCTGGGATCACAATTTATGCGCAGGAGTCAGGTCTCAATTTGTGTTTGTGATTATCTGCTCTGGGACATTCTCAGCAAACTCAATACCTGTCTCCTGCTTGGCGGATTTGAGTCACAATGTTTTTGTTAACATCTCAGCTGCAGCTCCTTCTAGATCTTTGTTTCATGTATGTAATATACTTAAAATGCACTAAATGATAGTTTATAATATCATTATCTACAGTTAAAGATATTATAACTTCAAAAATGAAAAGAAAGTGCAGCCATATGTGGAAATGGTCTATTTTGTGCCCTTTTAACCCTCTTCTCTCATAGTTTCAATGGCACCAGACAGGCAACGGCACAAAAATCATAGGTCTGCAAAATCATTTTGCTATTTTAGCCCACGGTTGTCATGAAAGGAAAACTGGGTTATTTAGACAGTAAATAACAACGAGGACTAATTTATTTTTCTTTTCTTTTCTGTTCTTTTGATACTGGGTTTCAATATGTTATTACATGGTTTGATAATTCAAGGATGGTTCAGAAACCCCTGCTGCCCTGCCACTGCCCTTCAACGCCCCCACCAGCCCCCAAGAACATGGGAATTGATTTAAAACTTCACTCTGAACAGCCCCGGGGTTATTAGGAACAGTGTGGACTGAGTATGGATTAGGTTTAAAAGTAATAAAAAAGGAGACCTGTTGGTTAGGTGAAAAATTCACTATCAGATTCTTGAGTGTAGCATTCCTTTTCATGTGCAAACGGAACTAAATGAGGCATTTAATTCAACAAATCCAAAGTTCTGATCCGCCAGAAATAGAGACTGGGTTAGTTCAATTTGTAACAAACGATCTCCGTATGATCAAAGTCCTGAGCGCTGATTTCAACATGCTGCTTAAATTAGTCTAACACCAAAGTCTTTGGCTCGGAGACAGTATTCGGAATGTCTTACCAGAGGAGAAATTCCTTCTCACACATGGTTCTAATATCATGCCATGCCAGCTTTGCTTTTTAATGGGCTGACAAGGAGGCGCAGTGCTAACTTTCTGACTCCAGAAAGTTCTTGTGCTGTCACCCGCAAACCAGCTAGGATAATTTTTCCTTGGCTTCCTTATTAAAGACTGAATGAAGGGATTGTGCAGCTTTCTTAATGTCACTTGGTCTGTTTGCCATAAATTCAGGCGCTCATGATGAAAGCTGCACTTATATTTCGCTGGGAAATGGAATCAAGGAGAATGCACCCCGGTTCACAATAAATAACTACGCGTGAGTTATTAAGTGAATTTCATATACCAGAGCCTTATTACATCAGCAGTTTAGATAATGGCTTCTGAAAAACTGCATCTACGTCTTCCTTGGCCAAAGCTTGCTGGGGTGGAGTGGGATCTCCAGAGGGTGCCGAGGTGGACAGACAGCCAGCTGGGGTGAGAATGGAAAAGGTGGTATTTGAAAAATAGTATAATATTTACATTTTTGCATGCTGTTTGCCTTTTCAGCTCAGCGGGGAAACTGGCAGGCCTGTTGGCCAACATGACATGCATCACTGCAGGCTTCCTGCCTGCGATTGTTTGTTTTCTTGCAGAAGGAAGACTTGGGGTTGTTTAGACTATGAGCCTAATTTTAGAGGATGATAATTATGTTGCTTCTAAACCACATATTTTCCAGAATTTGCTGCCCCATGAAAATAACTCGCATGTGTGTCCAGCCTGGCTGGCAGCCAGCCTGATGCCCAGGGCCTCAGTCTCTGTCATCCTGGGGTCCTCCCAGTGACTGAAACAGGGTCGCATGGTGAGATGAAAAGGTCTTAGTTTTAGGAAACAGAAGAGCTGAATTTGGGCTCCCACTCCACCATCCTTTTAGGTCTTGGGGAGGGTCACATAACTTCTAGGGCAGTGCTTTTTAAAGGGTGGTGTTCTGCAGAATGTCAGTGCTATGCAATGCTCTGCAGGACACCAAGGATCAAAAATGCTTGGCAGTCTTTGTGGTTACACTCTCTTTCTTCATGATTCGCCATGCACATGGATTCGTCCTCCATGCTGTCTTTAGCCTAGCCTTAGCCTATCCATCCATCCTCCAGGTCTCTGAGTCTCAAATACATTCTTTCTCTACAGTATAAATGAGAAATGTAGCCAATGAACCAGTTACTTGAGAAATAATTTGAGGATGTCAGTGTCCACTCAAGACTAACTCCATGAGATCAGGTGTGATTATCTGTCTTGTGATGAATCGCTAATGCTTGTCACAATGCCTGCCATGTAGTAGATCGGGGATGTCCAATCTTTTGGCCTCCCTGGGCCACATTGGTAGAAGAATTGTCTTGGGTCACATATGAAATACACTAACACTAATGATAGCTGTTGAGCTAAAAAAAATCGCAAAAGAAAATCTCACAATGTTTTAAGAATGTTTATAAATTTTTGTTGGGCCACATTCAAAGCCATCTCTGGCTGCATGCAGCCTACAGGCCACAGGTTGGACAAACTTGTAGTAGATGCTCAATAATGATTTGAGAAACCACTGACTTAAGACAAAGTTCCTAAACTTCAGTGAACATTCAAATCAACTGTGGAGAGGGGGACTCATTAAAATGCAAGTTTTGATTCAATAGGTATGAACTGGGGGCTAAGAGTTTGCATTTCTAATATGCTCCGATGTGATATTTTTGCATTTTGAATAGCGAGGAATTGAAGAGTTTAATTGTGATTAATCCTAAATATATCAAAATCTGTTTGCCTTTTTCTGGTGCAACACCTAGTAACATCTATGAGCTGAGCCTCAGTTTATTCATTTGTAAAATGAGCTAAATGCTCTTTAAGGACACTTGCAGCTTAAAACATTACAGCCTTTGGGTGTGTTACTTGGAAATTGTTGCTGGGTCAACTCTGGGATGAGGATGAGGATGAGGGGGAGCTCCCCCCGACACATGGTCTCATGAGGTGCATGGGCAATTTCTGAAGTTTACTGGGGGCCTTGGGGATGTCCAAAAGGGATGGACTCAGTCTGTTTGAGCTTTTACAGGCTCAGCCAGGACTCTTAGGCAGCTAAGTGGTGGTCACAGCTGGGGAGCTGCTCCTTTTTGATTCTCTGAGCGTTGGTATGCAAGGTTGGGGACATGAAACATTTCATGTATTCTAAACTCAGAATAATACAGATGCAGGGAGTTAGGGGACAACATGAATGGAGCTGGCCCAAAAAGTATGACAAAGATAAGAAAAAATAATTTATTAAAAATATACAAAGCACTCTTAAAATTGAATGGTGAGAAAACATAATGACTCAATTTAAAAATGGGCAAACGGTTTGAACAAATATCTTACTAAAAAAGGAGATGCAGATGGCAAATAGGTATAAGAAAAAAATACTCAGCATCATTTGTCATTAAGGAATGGCAAATTAAAATAACAATGAGACATCACTACACATCTATGAGAAGGACTAAAATCCAAAAACTGACCATACCAACTGCTGGTTGTGCAGCAACAGGAACTTTTATTCATTGCTGGTTGGAATGAAAATGGTGAAATCACTTTGGAAGACATTCTCGTAGTTTTTTTTTTCTTTTTTTTTATCTGTGAGGCAGTGTCTCGCTCTGTCACCCAGGTAGGAGTGCGGTGATACAAACATGGCTCACAGTAGCCTTGACCTTCTGGGCTCAAGCCATCCCCCCTGCGTCAGCCTCAGTTAGCTGGGACCACAAGTGTGTAGCTAATCACCAAGCCTGGCTAACTTTTTAAATTTTTTTATAGAGATAGGATCTCTGTTTGTTGCCCAGCCTGGTTTTGAACTCCTGGCCTCAAGCAATCCTCCTGCCTTGGCCTCCAAAAGTACTGGGATTACAGGCATAAGTCAGTGTGACTGGCTTGGTAGTTTCTTATGAAGCTAAACCTAGTCTGAGTATATGATGCAGCAATTCAATCTCAGGGTATTTACCCAACTGATTTGAAGACACAGCTACACAAACACCTACGTGTGAATGTTTATAGTAGCTTTATTCATAATTGTTCAAAACTGAAAGCAACCAATATGTCTTTCAATAGGTAAATGAATAAGTTAATTGTAGTATGTTCATAGCACAGTTTTATGGTTTTCAGCAATAAAAATAAACAAATTATCAACTTCAAAAAGACAAGGTGAAATGAAAGAAGCTAATCTGAAAAAGCTACATATTCTGTGATTTCAACCATATGACATTCTGGAAAAGGTAAAAATAATAGAGACAGTAAAAAGATTGGGTGGTTGCCAGGGATTCATAGTGAGGTACAGGGAGGACTGATGAGATGAGGCACAATAGATTTTTAAGGTGAAGGAAACTATTCTTTATGGCATTGTAATGATGAATATGATATTATGCATTTGTCAAAACCCACAGACCTTCACAGTGCAAAGAATAAACCTTAATATATACAAATTTAAAAATAATAATTTAAGAGGTTGGGGGAATCCCAAGATGGAATGCTGAATGTGACAAAGAAACCTAATTATATTAAAAATGTACAAACCAACCTCACTGAAATAGATGGGAGAATAAAATGCCGGCTTAAGTAACTCTGAATGTGAGTGGAGTCTGTAAGACTTGAAGACAAAGGAAACGTACATAAACACTGTACTCTAGTTGTTACAGTTATTTCCTACAATGGGAGAGTTAGCCATTTGGAGATTACTATACATGTGCACTGGAGCTGAACTACTAAGTCAACGATGGCAGAGGGTGGGAGCCAAGGTTTTCCTGGTTGGAGTGGTTGGTTACAGACAAGGGTCTGAGGTTAAAATAAAGCCATATAGTAATGATTTAGAGTTGGAGACATCACAGTGGACTTATATTTAGCTTCATATGGATACATATTTACATGTAGACATTTTTATACATATGTGTGTATTCATATGTTAGTATATATATCTATGTCTTGTTCCGCTGCCAGCTGAAAGGGCTTAGAAGTACTGACACACATATCTCGTTGTGATGTCCTTGTCTAGCATTCTGATCTTGGTTTGTAATACCATTCTCCAATAAATGGAATCAGGCTTTAGAGAAATGGCTGATTCTAGGACTCTAGGTCTGGGGCAGCAAATTTGTAAGTTGGAAGCATCTTATAGTGCTAGAAAGTAAGAAAGTGCTAAAAGCAGACAAAACCAAAACCCAGATCAAGCCATTAGACCAAATCCACAATGATGGGACTATGTCAGAAGGACACAGGAAAGAGCTCCCAATGGCCAAAGCTAGAGCAATTTGAGCAACAAAATAAAGTAACATTGGGTTATAACCTAAAGAATAAAATAAATATCCCCAAGTTCATACTGATATAAATAAATGGTTGAGTAAATAAATAAATGGGGAAGAATAGATCAATCTTCTGTGCAGATAGATATTCTGCACTTAAAGAAGTTGAGTTTAATTCTCCACTCCTTCAGTGCGGGCTGCACATAGTAACTTTCTTCCAAAGAGCACTGTATGAAAAGGGAGAAAAGAAAGAATCACTTCATGATGGTTATTTCAAGGTCAACATCAGCCTTGCTAAGTCATGTTGGCAGTGTGGACCCTTGATATGATGTGATGGGAATGACCCTTTATCTCTGTGATCTTCCTCCCCAAAACACATCATCCCACTCTAACCATGAGAAAAATATCAGACAAATTTTCCATTGAGGGACATTCTGCAAAAACCTGTCTGGTCTTCTTCAAAACTGCCAAGGTCATGAAAAACAAGGAAAGCCTGAGAAATAGTCACAGCTCTGAGAAGCCCAAAGAGATATGAGAACTAAATGTCATGTGGAGTCCTGGATGGAATCTTGGAACAGAAAAAGGGCATTAGGGAAAACTGAGAGAATCTGAATACAGTATGAACTTTAGTTAATAAAAATGCATTGCTATTGGTTCATTAATTGTGGCATGTGTACCATATTAATGTTAAAGTGTTAATAATAGGGAAACTTGGTATGGAATATGCAGGAGTTCTCTATACCATGGTTAACGGTAGAGGGTCTGGACTGCAAGTTGTCCAGGTTCTTGGTGTTTTGAACAAAGAATTGGACAAAATGCACAGCAAAGAAAGGAAAGAATGAAGCAACAAACACAGAGATTTGTTGAAAGTAAAAGTACACTCCACAGCGTGGGAGGGGGGCTGAGCAGAAGCTCAAGGGCCCCAGATACAGAATCTTCTTGGGTCCAGATACCCCCTCAAGGCTTCCCATTGGCCACTGGGTGTTTGCCTCATGTAAGTGAAGTGGTGGCCCAATCAGTTGCCTCTAGCCCTTTTGTTACTTAGACACAGAAAGTTGGGGTTTTCCTTTCAATTTAGTTCTAGGAAGTCAGCGTGAAACAGCGTTAGGTTCCCTACCTCCAGACCCTATTCTCCTGCCTCACTATCTTCATGATAACTCTGCAAATCTAAAAAAAAAAAAATTTACTTAAAAATGTGTCATCATCAAAGAATGAGACTTGCCAATTGGAATAGACTTGGGAAGGACGAAGTTAGCTTAACCTGAGCACTTAGTATGTGTCAGACACTGTGCAAGATTCCCTTTGCCTTGAGCAAAAGAGCTTTTTTAAATCTTTACAAGAGCTTTATAAGAAATGTAGTGTAATCCACGTTTTCTAGATGTGGAAAGGTAGGAAAATAGTCCAAGGTCAGATAGCTATTGTTGGGAAGAGCAGAATTCTACAAAGTCTAGAGTTTGAAATACATTTCTTGTGCATTTCTGCCAAAATACACAAGAAATTATCGTGAACTCTCTGGTCTCCACTCTCTTCACCAATTGTGTGGTGGACTGGGATGGGAGGGTGTTTCTGTTCAGTGTCTGGAAGCATTAGCAGTGGCCTTCAGCTGAATACCCTTGAGGTGGAGGCCTCGTGGTTGGACATAGGGTGGTGTAGAGCCCCCAGCATAAGGGGAATAGCCAACTTTGAGGTGATTCCCAGACACATAGGAAGAACTTTTCTGTTTTTATTATTTTGCATGGCATGGTCAGCACAAGGGCACTGCATAAGCAGACTCTTTATCGGGGAAGAACATTCAAGTGCTGCCTGCAGACAGGTGTGGCCGGAACGTCTTGGGCCCCTCTTGCATGGCCACTGTTGCTCATGAACTTTCACAAGTTCTTTAATAGGGTGTTCAAGTACTTCCTAATTAGAAACCCAAACTCTGCCTTTTGCTGTCATTTCTCCCACCAGGTGCCATGATCCTGCAGAAAGCGGGATTGGAATTATGCCTCTGTGGGTGCCTTTCTATGCTGTGTGTTTGCGCAGCTGACTAGTAACGAACGTGTACTGCTGCTGATCCCAGTGCCCGTATAGCCACTCTAGCCTTGCTGGCTTTCCACCAGTAGGAATATCTACAGTTAGACTGGGTTTGTATCCCACCTCTGCAGTTTACAAGTTGAGTGACATAGGGAAAGCTTCGTAATCTCTTGGAACCTCAGTTTGCTCATCTGTAAGACAGAGCCAATAAGTCTCTACCCCATAGGTTGTGGGAGAGTTAGATGACACATTACATTAGTGCATAGCTAGAACAGGTGCTCAATAAATGCAAACATTATTATACAGCATAATTATTCCTAAGTAACTCTGCTTCCTCTATCCGGCTCTCTCTCCATTTTGAAGGGCCACTTCTTCTCATCTTCACTCAGCTAAATCCTTCCCTAAGTTGGGCCTTTTTAAACTTGTGTTCTCTGCTTTGTCTGCACATAGTAGGGGCTTCAGGGACTATGGATAACTCCACTGAGAATAAGGATAAGATGCTGGGCTGCAAGTGAGGCAAGTGGTAAATGAGGTAAGGGGAGGAATGTTCCCTAGGGGATTGAGGGAAGAACGGATGTGTCGTTTTGCTGCTAAGGTAGAGAATGGCTTTCCCCCTGATTTGTAACCCCAAAGGGCATGAGTCACAGCTGTCGGTGTGGGGACAGTGCTTCACATTGCTGGCTGCTGGTGTGGGTCCTTGCCTATCAGCCTGTCTGCTTGCACTGTATCGAGAAGCCTAGGAGACTTCCTCCTGCCTGCATGGGGTGACATTCACGAAGTTTTCTTGCCCCGGGTCTCAGTCTCATCTTCCCTGTCTTCAGAGTGGTGGCTGCTGTGTAAGGGGCAGAGGGTTACCCATATAGTACTCCTAGAATTCCACTAGGAGCAACCCTGGGGCCCTCTTCTGAAAATGGCCAGGAGCTACTCAGAAGGGGCTGTCCCACTCCATTCACGCTGCTGCGCATCCAGGTCATGACTTGTACTATATCTCTCTATTTCAAGCCCTGAGTTCTGACAACTGCATCATCTTTAGTGAAATAACCACAACAGGAGTTGGTAATTTTCCTTTTCAAAGTTTTCTTCTTCGGCGTGGTGGGGTGGGGGGACGGGGGGATGGTAACTCAATGAATGAATGAAAAAAGTCTAATGACCAATGAACCTAAAAATCTTGGCCTATTCCCCAGGTTACACAGAGCTTTACTCCATTAAATATATTCAGTGGGTCAGAAACCAGAAGGCCACGACCAGGAGATTCCTGTATTGCTTAATTCCAACTTGAATTTGGAAATACTTGCATTTCTGTGGCTCCCTTAATCATGATGATGGCAATGATGATAAGAATAATAAAAAATAATGTTAAAGAGTAAATGCCTTCCTCCTTTTTTTTTTTTTTAAGGTGGTGGAGAATTCCAGAGCAACAGATTTGAATGTCTTTCAATCTGTTCTCAGAAGAAAGAGTTCAGAGACACTCTCAGGCAGATAAAGCTTCTCCTCTCTTAAAAAGGCCACTTGGATGGCATTTAAGTGTCTTTGTTCCCTCTACTCAAGTTGCAAGAGATACATGTCATTTCGAGAAGTATGGAACTAATTGAGGAATATGTCCAGCTCTTGTAGAGGTGAATAGGGCAGATAAATAAAAACTCCATTGCACATAAATCTTTGCTCCCAACATCAAAGAAACAGGATCCTGCTAAGTGTATTTGTATAATGCAGTAATTTATGCAAAAAGCAGCTTTGATAAATGTCCCCTAATTTATTGTCATGTATCTCAAATCAAAGTCAAACATTTACAGCCTGAGCCTGAAGGAAGCCAGGCCTCAGAGAGCCAAAGGGGTTTGAAGTAGGTAAAGCTATGTTGGGCAAAAGGTTAAACAGGGTCTGGTTTGAATGTTACAAACTTTCTACCAATATGGTGGAAGAAAGAGGGGGCTGGTATGGCTCCTAAACACAAAGCGAGGCAGGACTCTCAGACGTTTTTCTCGCCAGTACAGACGTGATCCATGCACTGAAATGGTCTTAAGGGAATAGAACAAAGGGATGCCCTATATCCTTTCATAGATAATTGTAATAAGACAAATAATAGGAAAAGCCAACATTTATTGGATTCTTAGCTATAGGTCAAGCTTCATGCTAAGCATTTTGCACTTATTATCTTGTGACTTCTCAACACATACCAATGAAGGGATAATCTTACCATCCTCATTTTATAGCTGGGGAAACTGAGGCAGCACATGGCATGTAGAGTCAGAAGACCCAGGAGGCTGTGTAGCCATGTGTTACTGAGCACTGAGTCGTAGACCCTTTTTAGTACTGAAGTTACTCATTTCTCTTATGATTGTTTGTTCCAAGGATGGATATTGTTCCATAGACGGATGGGAATCACTATGAGTAGGGAAATATCTCCAAAGGTAAAGGCCTAGGTTTTATCGTTAGGAAGATCTTGATTCAAATTCCCTTTCTACCAATTTCCAGCTGTGTAATTCTGGGTGAATCCTTAACACCTCTAAGCCTCAAAATACCCACCTATTGAATGGATCAAATATTACCTACTTACGTGGTTGTCATGAGGATTAAATAGATAACACCTGCTAAACACATAGCAAGTGTTCAATCCATGGATGCTGTCATTGTTGTGCAATTCTCTCTTACTGGTAACAGTTCCTCATTCTGGACCCAGGGTTTAAAAGAGTCTAGGGTTCCCCCAAGCTAAATTCCAGGAAGCAGCTACAATCCTAAGATGCTGGGAAGACGAACCAGCTTTTGTAACATGGTAATTTTGATTTTCAGTCTGAAGGGCTCTGTTTGCCTACGATCCCTATAAAATCAACTTACAACTCCAGTAGTGGCATAGCCATAGACAGCAGCTGTTTAAAAGATTTTACTGCCCATCTGGTGGCTTGGCATGGCCTTCAGGCTGGTTCTAGGAGAAAGGGCTTTGCTCTCTGATTCCACCAGCTGGTAACTGGTATTGCAAACCCACAGTCAGCTCTCAGCCTTCTGGTTAATAAAATTGAGAAGGGAACGAACTTGTAAAGGGCAAGATTTTTTCCTTACCCAGGGGTTTAGCCTCCGAGGCCTGGATCATGATGCTGGGCTGGTTTCTATCCAAGGCGAGGTCCTTGGCAGTTGCAGATCACATGGTTCAGGGCATGTGTGGGTTGGGGGGGGATTTAAGGATGTGTTTGCCATTGACTTGTTGGCTTTGCTCAGTTCCAGTTGCCATGGAAGGCGTGGGAGGGCAAGGCTCTTCCCCACCCAGATGGTGGCTGGGAAGTTTCACCACTTGACTTTTGAAACATGCTAGCAAAGAACATCCTGTCAGCCGGGTGCGGTGGCTCATGCCTGTAATCTCAGCACTTTGGGAGGCTGAGGCAGGTGGATCACAGAATCAGGAGATCGAGACCATACTGGCCAACATGGCAAAACCCTGTCTCTACTAAAAACACAAAAATTAGCTGGGTGTGATGGTGCATGCCTGTAGCCAGCTACTCAGGAGGCTGAGTTAGGAGAATTGTTTGAACCCAGGAGGTGGAGGTTGCAGTAAGCCAAGATCAGGCCACTGCACTCCAGCCTGGCTATGGAGTGAGACTCTGTCTCAAATAAAACAAAACAAAACAAAACAAAACAAAACAAAACAACAACAACAAAAAACCCTTCCTGTTAACTTACATCTTCATCCAGAGTGGGAAAAGGGTCCCTGTCCTTTCACATGGAATCTCAGCCTCCATGGATTAGCTCAGAACATACACTCTATGGTGTCCTCACCTTGAGAGAGCAAAAATTGAAAGAATCTGGTTCTGAGTTTGAATCCCAGGAATGCCACTTCCTGGTTTTATAACCTCAAGTCTGTTCCTTGACTGCTCAGAACTCTAGTTTCCTCATCTGTAAAGTGGAAATGAATAATAACAGCCATCTCACAGGGTTGTTTAACATAAGAGATGAGCAACCTATTGTATTGCCCAGGGGAGTGTTGACACAATAAATGTTTCTTTCTTGGCCTCAGTTTCTATAAAGCACTGGATAGTGCTGCTGTGAGAATTCACTAATACCATGGATGCAAAGCACATAACACCAGAGAACCCCCAGTTTCCACATCATCCCTCTATTCCACTGTAAACTGGCGGCACTGGGTACTTCAAACCGAAATCAAATACAAAAATCCACATTGCTTCTTCCTCAGTTCTGGCGATCTGAGTAAAAGTCCCATCTTAAAACCAGGGACTTTTCAAAGGCAATTAAAGAAAGCATGGTGATATGGTTTGGCTGTGTCCCCACCCAAATCTCATCTTGCATGGTAACTCCCATAATCCCCACATGTCACGGGAGGAATCTGGTGGGAGATAATTAAATCAGTAGTGAGCAAGTTTCACAAGATCCGATGGTTTTATAAAGGGCATTTCCTCTGCACATTCTCTCTTGCCTGCCGCTATGTAAGATGTGCTTTTGCTTCTCCTTTGCCTTTGCCATGACTGTGAGGCCTTCCCAGCCATGTGGAACTGTGAGTTCATTAACCCTCTTTTTTTTTTTTTTTTTAATAAATTACCTAGTCTTGGGCATTTCTTCATAGCAGTATGAAAATGGACTAATAGAGGGTGGCCAGTTCTTTCTTGAAGAGGGATCCAGGCATCACACCTCCATGTTGACCCTTTCTACTGTCCCCCTCAAAAGGGTGGATGTAATGCTTTATCAAGAACATTGGGTAAGAGTCCCTGGAGCCTCTGTTAGAAGTCAGATGTGACCTTTGGGTGCTGGAATCCTGCCAGTTCCTGGGAAGTTGCCATTGGGCACCAGCTACCATTGTCCACAGAGTCACCATGTCAGACTTCCAAGGGAAACAGAGAGAGGACTTGCTCCTCTTTGCTAGTGATCCTTGGAGGGTCCCAGAGAGAGAATAGGATAGATCCCTCCCAGCAAGTGCTCCAGAGCTCAAAGAATTCTTCAAAGCCACACAAAAGCAAGTGCCAGTGAAACATGGGTACCGGCTCCCACCCTACAAGCAGTCCAGAAAGCCCTATTTCTATCTCAATCTGTACCAATGTTCTCTCACTCTTTCTGGCTCCCAACTCCACCTCCAAATAGACCCCAGAAAATTGCCACCACCGGGCCCTCTGCCAAGATTTGAAGGAATATGTACTGTGTCCTGGGGGCCAGCAGGGGAAATGAGCCACTCCATTTCCAGTTGCACGTCATGTACTGATAGCCACCGTATGTGGATTTTGCCGACGACCTCCCTGTTTGTGTCTCCACTTGCCTCTGGGCAGTGAGCAGACCAGTCTAATTAGAAGAAGTGGAAGAGTGTTTCATTTTTGTATTGTTTTCTTTCCTCTCCTTTTTGCTTTTGGTTATACTCTTAAGTTCTCTCAGATGCTTGGAAAGCTTCCTTTGACTAAACTATACCATGTTTTTGTGCAAATTAGAAAATGATGCCCCCCTCCAGGCAGGCACATAGCTTCTCAGGTGGACAGTGGTGCCCTTTTCCCTGGCAGGTGCCTCCCTGGAATAGGTACCCTGCTTTGTAACTGCAGCACTGGCTGGATTTCTGTCCCTGCTCATCCCTCAGAAGGGCCATTTGCAGGGTGTGACCTGTGTGTCTGTGGCTGCCCTGTTCCTGGGCTCCCCCGCCTCCTCCTCTGCCATCGCAGTGGTTTCTTTCTATTCTTTTCTTTTTTCTTTGGAGACAGAGTCTCACTCTCTCACCCAGGCTGGAATGCAATGGCATGGTCTCAGCTCACTGCAACCTCTGCCTCCCAGGTTCAAGCGATTCTCCTGCCTCAGCCTCTCAAGTAGCTGGGACTACAGGCACGTGCCACCACATCTGGCTAAGTTTTGTATTTTTAGTAGAGACAGGGTTTCACTGTGTTGGCCAGGATGGTCTCACACTACTGACCTCGTGATCCGCCCACCTTGGCCTCCCAAAGTGCAGGGATTACAGGCGTGAGCCACCGCACTCAGCCCATCCCAGTGGTTTCAAAGCTGTTGTCCTCTGTGGTGTGAGGGTTTTCTTGCTCATTACCCTTCTGAAAGGTCTTCATAATGTGGCTATACTCAGAAGTCATGCCTCCCAAGGGGGTCTGGAGATGGGAAGAGTCCCAATGAGGGGTTTGGGAGTAGAAATGGGACCCACTTAGAACCAGTTTTCTGGAGTGTCTAGAAGGTGGGGGAAGAGGAGGAAGAGGTGCAGGAGAAAGTGGGGCCTGAACAGTGTCCGCTGGGGTGGGCTAAAGGTGTGATTCCCCAGGCCTTGCCCATCTGAAAATAACTCCTCTAGCTGTCTACCATGGTGTTCTGGGTGGGGCTGGCTTCATGGGAGGGAGACCTGTGCAGTTGCCAGAAGGATCCTGCTCTTGGTTCAACACTTGGCTGTCACCGTCTTGAAATTTAGAATACTTTTGAAGAAGGGGCCTTGCATTTTCATTTTGCACCAGGCTCTCCAATTATGTAGCTGGTCCTGTTCTCGGTTCTTACCAGCCTTTTTGAGAGACTGTTTTCATGTAGGTATATTTGTTACCTATGCCTGCATTCAACACGTCTCTATGGTGCACTTACTATGTGGCAGGTGCTTGAGACACAGCAGTGAGAAAAGCAAGGAAGGTCCTGGCTCTTAGGAAGCTCATAGCTATGGGCGCACAAGGGGAAGGGAATCAATGTCAAATGGGACAGTGTCAGAGGCTGAGGAGTCATGAAGGATATGGAGCGGAATAACGTGGTGGAAAGGGCTTAGAGTGTGGCTCCTTTGCATGAGGCCATTGGAGCAGGCCTCTTTGAGAAATGACATTTAAGGTGATAGCCCAATGATGAAATAAGAACCAGCCACGCCATGGTGGGAGGCAGGGAAAGTGGGGCCAGCAACCCAAGTGGAAGTAACAGTGAGTGCTGAGGCCCTAAGGTGGTACTGCTTGGGGGTGGGAGGCACAGAAATGGGTTTGGATTTTAAACACAAAGGAACAGTAGTAGGTAAACAGCCCTGGTAAGAGCAGCAAGAACTACCTTTTGTTAAGTGGCTACTCTATTCCAGGCATTCTACAAACATTCCTGCTTCTGATCAGCCATGTAAGACATGTACTATACCCGTTTTCCAGATGAGAAAACTGATGTCCCATGGCCCAAAGTCAACCAGCCCATGCATAAGAAAGCTGTGATTAGAACTCAGATCTGTCTGATCCCAATGACACTGCTCCCCCGCTCTACATGAGCAGTTTTGGTCCCACATTGTAACCTGGCTGCCTGAGGGTGGGGCTCTCCACTGGGGTGATGACTCCCTCCCTCAATGTCTTATGTCCCGTTTTGGGCTGAGGGACTTCTGAACACAGCCCTGGAGAGGATAGATGAAGCAGTCTTTCGTCACGTTCGCTGGTGATTCTGATGAAATTTTATTCCATGATCATTTAAACAAAGCCACCTGGAAGTAGTTGCTGAGGAGACACAAACAAGAATTTGATTCAAGATATCTTTGTTTAACACCATATTTTGGCTGTGCCTAGCTTCAAGTCCAGAAGAAAGGGAGAGACCAAAACATGAATGAGTTGTGATGGAAACTCTGTGTTTAAATGCATGCCTTCCTTTAGCCCAGTGGCTTGGAAATGGCGAGTTGACTTGTATTTTATGGAGAAGCTCCAAAACCTCTTGATCTATGTATCTATGTTCCTGCCTCAACTGAATTTTAGAACCAACATGGGCAGGGCATGATCCTAAGCACTGCTGCAGGTGCGAACACAACTGCTTTCAAAGGCCTTTCGGTCTGGTAGAAGGGGCTAGATGGGGTGGGATGCGGAAAGTGTGTCAGGCAGAATGCTAGTACCGTAAGGTGTGTAAAGACAAAGCATGGAGGTTTTAGGGAAGGAAAAGTTGAATCCACAGTGGAATTCATTCATACGAGCAATATACATATATACATATATATATGTATCTATATATATTCATCTTTATATATCTATATATACACTGAGCACCTACTATGTGCCTGGAACTGGGGACTGAACAAAATGATCAAGGTCAAGGATCCCTGTCCTCACAGATCTCACATTCCAGAAAGAGAAAAAGACAGTAAATAACTACACAGATGAACAACCACGATCATTTCAGACTGGGAAGGAAACAAGGAAGGTGACAGGATGGGACTAGAAAATGGTGGGAGAAGGTAACTTTGGCTTGCATCAGTAGAGAGAGTCTCCTGACCGGTGACCTTCAAGCTGAGACCCAAAACATGAGCAAAATTAACAGAAAAGGCTTCAAAAAGGAAGCAGCAATCACAAGTTGAGGAATCCCGAATAATATTTGTCATTGTTTTTGTATGAGTTTTTGGTTCATTCGTGTAGCGCTTTGATGTTTGAGAACACATTCTCATAACAGTCTCTCAGAATTAGAGTGGTATCCAAACCAAGCATGGTGCGTAAGCAGAGGGGTGTGTGGTTTGCTTTATTTCTTTGGCAACAGTGACTGCAACATAGCTATGAATATCAAGGTGCTGGTCTTGACGCTGCTGTGGCTTCACTGTGCGACTTGGGTAAGTCACTTAACCTCTCTGGGCTACTCCTCTGAAAAAGGGCCACGCAAAACCTAAAGATCTCAAACTTTAAAGGTCAATGATTCCATGATCTAATGGATCAAAACAAAACCTCCTGATGGGTCATTGGGAACACATGGATTCCCCCACTTTGGCAGAAAATTACATTACCAGGTTCTGACCTGGGATCACAGCAAAGGTTGTGAGCTAGGGGTGAGCTCTCAGTCTTGATCCCCCAGCTTGGGCTGCCCGGGAGCTGCAGGGACACGTCCTGGCCAGCACCCACATGTGTCTTGTATTAGTGTTATTTTCTTAATGGCAGCAGCCGTGAAACTGGCCCATTTTACTATTGAATTACCCAGCTTAGTCTTTGTATCACTTACACATAAATACCAGCTCCAGCTGATGAGTCCACTGTTTTGTTTTTACTTTCTCCACTGCCTTCTTCCTAGCACAGGTGTGTGCAGCAGCCATCAAAAATAACGTGGATCAATCATCTTGCTGCTTCTAAACAAACCGAGGCGTGTTTTTGAAATTTTGCTTTAAGACAGAAGAAAGAAAATAAGAAAGAAGAAAGAAAAGAAAGAAAGAAAGAGAAAGAAAGAAAGGAAGAAAGAAAGAAGAAGAAAGAAAGAAAGAAAAATACTTGTTGTGTGCCTTCAGTAAACTGTTCTCTTGTCCACATGGGATTCATGAAGAAAAACAGACTAGAGGGCAGTGTTTTGGATGAGGGCGGACAAAAATAAGGAAAATGAAAGAGCAGAGGGAATGGCTGCCTTTCTTTAATGGCTGCTTGGTCTGCAGCTGGAGTTCAGATAGATCCTTAATTTCAGCTAAATTGTGCCCTTGGCAAGCACCCCCTCCTGGAGACCTGAGACAGTGGCCTACGCTGCCCTGCAGGGTGGAAACGACCACCTTTGACTTTTTGTTGGAAGAGAGTATTCATTATTAAAACCAGCTTCTCAAAATAGTTTGTCATACCTGAGGGTAATAAGAAAATGGACACCACTTGAAAACCTCTCTCTAGGTGCCTCGCCTCAGTTTCCCAAATTTTCATCCCTGTTTGCTATTTCTACTATAGGTTCCCTGGCTCACACCCTTCTCCCTCCCAGTGGCCTCCATACTTGGAAACATGTTGTCCTAGGTGACCCTGCATTAGGGTTTCTCTCAGGCTGTGTCTGTGGAGCTCCAAGTCAACTGTCACTGGGAAGCAGAAGAGTCTCCTAGCTAATTGGTGAGTTCAGCAGACCATGCCAAATATATTGACCCATTTTTTAAAATTTTGCCAGTTTTTGATGAAAAATATTCTGTACATCACTGTCATATCACTCCCAATGGCCAGTTGAACAGTTCAAGTCAATGGTTTCTTATTTTTTGTTCTTAAATTTACTGTCTTTTAAGTTTTTGAAATGATACCCTATTCACATAGGTCAATAACTCAGCAATATAAAGTATTAAGTGAGAAGCCTGATTCCAGTTTCCTGCCCAATTATCACATACCCTAAACAGTTCCTTCATGAAAATATAAACACAAATGCATGATCTTGCATCTTCCCTTTGTTTGACTAAGGTACCAGCTTACACAAGCTATTCACCTTCTGCCATGGCTTTGGAAGAAGGGCTCTTGTTTGAAGCTGTATCTGCCAGGCTGCCAATGTTATTTCTAGGGTCTAATGATATCATAGAAAAAGATTTTGAAATATGATTAAGGAAGTCACAGACACTCAGGAGAAGGAGGTAGAGCGTGGCCCCACCCTTTGTTTGGGAAATTTGTTTTAATGGAATACTTATATGTCAGGAAAAAAAAGGAAAGAAATAAAGAAAAGAAAGTTCTTGAATCAAAGGAATTCAAAAGTAGATAGGCCTTTATACCCAAATCAATGTTATATTAAGCAATCTCAGACAGTGACTATGAAATTTGAGAGAAAACCAATTAGGAGGTAAGGCTAAATTATTTTTTTCATTGATTTTGTTTTTGAGAGAAAGAGAGGGGAGGTGAAAGAGAGGGAGGGAGAGAGAAAGAGAGAGAGAAAGAATGAGAAAGAGGTAGATCCAGGCTTTGTCCACATAAAGAGAGGCCTGTTTGGTGAAGTTGAGCAGCTTGTTGATTTCTTTGATGTTTCTGGATAGATATAACCACTGTTTCTCTCTGAGACTGAATAGAGGAACAATGGAAGACACAGTCATGTGCCACGCCCAGGGTCACAGTCCTTGAGACAGAAAGGTGTCCATCCACATGTATTAGACTGTTCTCATATTGCTATAAAGAAATACCCGAGACTAGTAGTTTATAAAGAAAGGAGGTTTAGTTGATTTATTGTTCTGCATGGCTGGGGAGGCCTCAGGAAACTTACAATCATGGCAGAAGGGGAAGCAGGCACGTCTTATATGGCAGCAGGAGAGAGTGAGAAAGAGGAAACTGCCACTTATAAAACCATCTGATCTCGTGAGAACTTACTCACTATCAGGAGAACAGCATGGGGAAACCACTCCCATGATCCAGTCACCTCCTCCCAGGTTCCTCCCTTGACATGGGTGGATTACAATTCAAGATGAGATTTGGTGGGGACACAAAGCCAAACCATATCACACAACTGTGTATAAAGTGGTGCAGGTTTAACTTAAGGATCCAGGAGTCTTTGGTGTGTATAAGTGTATGCGTACACTCCCCTAGACCTTTACCTACATGCAAGCATTCACGGGGCTGAAAACCCAGCTCCAAGCAGCAGAACACACAGGCATGGCCAGCCAGGGTATCAGGGATCCACCAGTGAGAACCCAAACACCTTCATGCCAGCTCAGAAGAGATGCTCCTTCTCTTTCTGTATGAGTGGCATCCCAAATTACAGCTTTCCTCTGCTGAAAAAACTTGCTGTTTATTATGTTACTAAAGAAATAAGTGGTGAAATAAGTAGTAGAAAGTTAGAGTGAATTACTAACGAAATATTTACAAACAACCTCTTGCTCACGCAGATTCTTCCGTTCATTTCAGAGCCACACACTCTGACAGAGGGAACTAACCATCGGCTTGATCCAAAATGAAAGAGGGTCTGTAACAAGAAAATGAAGGCTATGGAGCCAATTTCTTTATAGGCTGAACAAACAGTGGGGCAATTCTTTAAAATGTGGCATTCCAGATCAAGAACACTTGGGCCTGTTAATTACTTGAGCGCACCTCTCTTTGTCGTCTGTGTTTTCTTGCAGCTGTTTTTGTTTTGTGATGCAGTTTGACATCCCCAGGGTTTTCTGTCCTGGGATTTGACATGGAGAAAGCTCCTCTCAGCGTTGGGCTTCATACCCAGTGTTTATTGTGTGTACAGATGAACCCCAGCAGCAGGCGTCCTGGCCACATGATGTTGGCAATGTGTTTCTAATGAGGACGGTGTTTCCGAGCTCTGGTTTTCATATGTTAAGAGAGTGGAAAAGACCTCAGAGCCCCGTCCGTGCTCCTTGGGAACTTGTGACCCAAACTCAGGGCAAAGAAGTAACCTATTTTGGAGGTGATAAAGGCTACAAGTTAAGTTCCGCTAACAGGCCTCTTAATATGAATGGAGACTGCTTTTTAATTCTCTCTCTCTCAGAACAATCAATGGAAAAATAGTTTCTCTTTGCCTACCCGTTGGTTGTCTCTCAAATTCCATAATCACATTCTGAGATTGCTTAATACAACATTGATTTGAGTTGTTCAATTGGCAATTGGGAGTTATATGACTGGGAAGTGTAGAATATTTTCAGCCTCATATTTCATGTTATATTAGTCGAAAACATATTTTTAAGATGTGTATTATTAATGATACAATAAAATCTCATTAACGGATGGGGTTGATAGATGTGGTTTATCTAACATTAAGCAGAAATTGACATCTTGAGGGGGAGTATCAAGATTCTGTGATCCCAGACACTGATATTGAACAAGCAAGGGCCAGGAGCAATCTGCTATTGATTAGATGGTGCAAGTAATTATATTTACCGAGCCGTTTTATTGGGTGGGGCAGAAGGTGAGGTGAATGTTCTTTAGAGTGGAGAGAGAAGCAATCAACAGAGATGTTGTCGGCAAGAGCCCCAGAGCCAGCGTGATTTTCTTGGGCTTTCCTCTGGCTTTGCCATGGTCCTAATCATTATTTAGAATTTCAGCTTATGCTGGAAGAGTCTCAATGGCTTCCATGGTCCAAATGCCTGTGTTTTCCAACAGTTTCCCGGTATACCTTCTTGTAGGGATAAATCTTGCATTTTATTCACTCCTTACCCCCACTCTCCTCCATGCTCTCATTATGGCCACCATCACCATCACCATTACCACTGTGACCACCATTACCAACACCCGCAGCTCCAGCAGCATTAACATGACCCCTGCCACCATCGAGAATTGTGTCACCACCATCACCACTGCTACAATACCACTGTTGTCACTACCATCACCATGGCCATCACTGCCACCAGCCCTTAACCAATGCTGCCAACATCAACACAAATAGCATTAACCACCACCTGCACCACCATTACCAATACTACACCACTGATTCCACTAGCATTGCTAGTATCGCCACATCCACAACCACCACCATTGCCACCACCATTATCACCAACATCATCACCGCTAATGCCAATGGCATTCACACCACCACCACCACCACCCTGCAACCAGTGAGGAAGAAGTAGGCTTTCGAGCTTGACAGTCATGGGTTTGACCTACTGCTCTGTCCTGGAGTCCTCATTGGTTAATTATCACCTGACTCAGAGGGTGGCAGTGAGTTTCAAATGAGTTAAAGCTGTAAAGTAGCACACAGCAGACATTCAGTAAATAAAAGGCACTGTGCTATGTCTTTGATGAAATATTATGAATCCTTAGCTTTTTTGTTCCTGATGCCCCTTTCCTATCTCAAGGAAATTTATGGGCTTTGACCTTTCCTCATTCTCTTCCATCTTCCCTCTTTTCTTTATTTTCTCTAGATTCTTTGGTTCTGTGGCTAAATTGTTCGTAAAAACCTTTCATTCATCAGAAATACCATTATTCCAACTGGATAGTGAGTTATTAGAGGCAAGATTCATGTCTACCCTGCCAGCATGCCCTCATCACAGTGCCTAGGACCCGGTAGGGAGCTTAATACATGTGCTTTGATTAAATAGTCACGTGTGTGTGTGTGTTTATGTGTGTATATAAATGAGGCTTTTACATATATCGGGCCTGAAGGCAGATTTTATTTTTTCCTATTAAAAGTTAATTCCACAAATGACAAATGCTCAAAGACATGCATATAAAGAATGTTGGCACAGCATTGTGTATAATAACCAGAAAAAGGAAAACAATCTAAATGCCCATCAAACCAGGAATTGGTTAAATGCATTTCTCTTCATCCATGTAACTAAATACTTTGCAGGTATTTTAGAAAGTAAGGTAAAAATATGTTTATTGATAAGAAAATTGTTTGCAACATGTTATTAAATGTAAAATGAAGTTACAAAAATAGCAATATGGTATGAACATTTTTTTCCCCCTGTTTTGATGGGTAATGCATCAGTAAACAGAGGCACCTATAGACAAATACCACAGAAACAGTGTGGAGGAACATAGACCAATTCAATAGTATGTTAATCTCTGGTAGGGGCCAGGTGGGATTACAGGCAATTTTCTCCTTTACATTTTCCTGTTCACCTATGGATTAATTTTGCCAATGAACAATCATTAGTTTAGCAATCACCAAGTAAAGAACTAATGCTACACTAATTAGAGTTTGACGTCGTCCCACTATTCGGATTCCAGGTCTGACTTCTTTGCCACAATCATACATATTCCCAACCCCAGCAGAAATGCAGTGGTATGCTCTGGGGGTTTCCAAGGAAATTCAAAGGGGAAGAAAGTGCCTGGTGGTCACAGGACTTGGAACTTCCCAGACAGGAGGAGTAGAAGGCATCAGAATTATTCACCCTTGCTGGGAATTGCTTGCCGGATGTCAGAGAATCCCCAACATGGAGTTCTAGCTGGCAGGCTGAGTCTGCCACTTTGAAGTATGTCATTTAAGCTCTCTTAGCACTTCCAACACTTTAAGAAAACATATGCCAGAATCCTAAGACAAGAACAGGAAATGTCTTCCCGTAGTCTGCCACCGCCATGTGTGCCAAAGGCGTCCTCCTTACCTTGGCCTCAGCCATTTCCTCCTTCCCCACTGACCCCTGAGACCTGGAGTGAAACATGTTGTTTTTTGGGCAAGCTCTTAGCATCAGGTTGTAAGAGAAAATTTTTCATGTTCCCACATTTTTTTTTTTTTTTTTTTAGATGGATTCTCACTCTGTTGCCCAGGTTGGAGTTCGGTGGTGAGATCTTTGCTCACAACTTCCACCTCCGCCTCCCAGGTTCAAGCAATTCTCCTGCCTCAGCTCCCTGAGTAGCTGGGACCACAGGCACTCACCACCACACCCGGCTAATTTTTTATTTTATTTTATTTTTAGTAGAGAAAAGGTTTCACTATGTGGGCCAGACTGGTCTGAAACTTCTGACCTCAAGTGATCCGCCCAACTCGGCCTCCCAAAGTGCTGGGATTACAGGTGTAAGCCACCTCACCTGGCCCATGCTTCCACATTTTAATAGTCTGTGTGTTCTATTTGATGAATGGAGAGGTTTCCACATCATAGATTGAATTCGTTTGATTCATCAGAACATTCACTTTAAACCTGGTATCTGGTAGGCACTGTAGTAAGGGTTGAAGGATACAGAATTTATAAATTCATTTTAATTCAACAAACATGGATGAGGCACTTTCATGAGCCAGGCTCTGTGCTGGGAATACAAAGATGGACAAGAAGGTCCCAAAGGAAGAGACGTTGGACTCATGAACAGATTATCTCATCACAATAACCTTTCTCTCCGACATGTAGGAGGGGGATCTACTATAAGTAGCCATGTAGCTTCAGGGATAAGAAGTGCGTTCCTTGGTGAGGACTACCCTAGCCTCCATGGTGCCTTTGTGTTGGTTAGAAAAGGTTCCCAGTCTCAAGTTCCATCTGTCAGAAAGTGTCTATGCTGATTCTTTTATTTATTTTTATTTTTTGAGACTGAGTCTCTCTCTGTCGCCCAGGTTGGAGTGCAGAGGCACAGTCTCTGCTCACTGCAACCTCCGCCTGCTGGGTTCAAGTGATTCTCCTGCCTCAGACTCCCGAGTAGTTGGGACTACAGGCACGCTATACCATGCCCAGCTAATTTTTTATATTTTTAGTAAAAACTGGTTTCACCATGTTGGCCAGGCTGGTCTCAAACTCCTGACATCAAGTGATCCGCCTGCCTTGGCCTCCCAAAGTGCTGGGATTATAGGTTTGAGCCACTGTGCCCAGTTGATTTTGTTAAAACACATTATTGTCATTGTCCAGAAAGTTATCATAATAAATATAGAAATCTACAAAAGCTATCATGTGAATGGCACCCCTTAAATATGGCCTTGTGTGCAGTGCGCAACCTGCACAGCTGGATATATGGCAGCTCTGTCTGCCTGGACCCAGGGGCCCAGATTGGAGGTGGGAGCATGTCCTGGCCTGGTTGAAAGTCAGGACTGACCTTGCTCCATGTGCCTTTCCCTCTGCATATGAACTCATGTCAAACAGTTTTTATGAAGATACTCTTGGTTTTACCTCTGTCCTGAAGCCTGGTCTAACTAAACAGATTGCACTGATGAATGTACAGTCTTTCATTTCGTGGCTGAAATAGACTATGTGAGCCCATGACTAGCATACCAGCCTCAAGAGAGAGAATCAGGATGGGATCCTGGCAAGGGGATTATTACCAAGATCATGGAGGTGACAGATACTGGAGGAAGCAGGGAATGAATGAAGAGAGAATAACAATTCAGCTTTCCAGCCCAAGGAGAAAATCAAAGACATCTAGTTCTTAGCAGGCCCAGAATTTATGGCCTCCCCCAAGCTAATCTAGAAATCACCTCAGCATTGATTAACCCTGACTTACGCAGTCAGTAAATCTCCATGGGGCTCCCCCAAAAGGTCCTGGGTTGAAAGGCACCTGCCAGGAAGAATGGGGGTGTGATTTAAGCCATGGAGGGATGTGGGAATGAAGAGAAAGCCCTCCTTTCTGGGAGGCCTGCCATCTCTCCTCCTGGAGACCCAAACCTTTACCCCACTTCCAGCAGGGCCTGGGAAGGAAATGTTCTCCCTTTCTGGGGCAGGGAAGTGTCACACTGAAAACATGTCCTCTCTGAGTCGCCCCTGATGGGAAGGGCGACTCAGATAAAGGAAACAGATACATATCTGTTGTTGGGAAGCTTTGTTTCCACGCATGATATATGGTTCCGGAGGAGGAGTTAGAAAACAAATTATTGTGTCTCTTCACCACCGACAGGTCTTTAGTGGTGCCGACCAGAGAGGGGAGATTCCAGAGATTAGCAGTTACCTCACAATAGGGCCGCAGTACAGGAAAAGTGTCTTAAGTTTATCTATTGTTAAGTGATATAATTTATCGTTGCCGAGGGTTAAGGAGCAAGTCCAGTCCTTTCCTACTTCAGGAACAGAGATTTATAAGATGATGCCCAAATTTAGACATTGAGGCACTGCCGGCAGAAACGTCCCCCAAAGGCTGATGGCTTGTGTGTGCGTTTGAAGCCAAGTCATTCACAGAGCTAATTTGAGGCTCTCCTCGGAAACTATATTTGCTTTCTGAGTGCATGGTGAGTTTTCATTTGGGCCCTGACCAGCTGACAGCTATGCAAGTTTGCAGATACCAGTAATTGAATATAGATAACCTTGATGGTTGACCTCGTCAGAGCCAGGCCTGCCTGTTCCCCATTGTTTCTGGTTTTGCCAGTAGATACTAAACTCCTGCTGGATGAATTTATATATTAAGAATTCGCTGCAGTGAGAATTGCTTATCATTCCCTGGTCTATCCTGTAAGCTTCTATTTACTTGACGTAGTGAGCTGGGAATAAAAGCCGTGATTTGACTGTTCACTATTAGTGGTGGGGGTTGGAGTGGGGGGGATGTGTTGGAAAAGCCCTATTAATTTCTAAAAACAAAGGTGGCAGAGAGATCATACTTTTGCTTTATCCAAATTGCAAAGAGAGGTTCTTATCTCCCAAAACTGCTTGTGGCTGTCCGAGGTTCCCAGCCATCTTTTCAGTGTTCAATTTAGCTTAAAAGCAGAGTTTGAATCAAACACTGTACTGTCACCCATGTGCAGCTCTTGTGTTTTAAGGAAAGCATTTGGAAGAGGTTCAGAATTTATGTTTAATTCAGAGAGATGCTTTAAGAAGTCTCTAAGTGGGAAAGGTGTCCACAATCCCCCTGGAGAGGGCAGAGTAGGTGACGGGGCCACATTGACAGTGGGTTCCAAGCAGGCAGAGTGTCATACATTCACCAGCAGAATATTAACTGAGGGAATCTCTCCGTGAATGGCTCTGTAGCAATCTCTGCTTTCTTCTTTATATCCTTCTGAATTGTTGAAATGTCAGTGGTGAACACAGATCATTTTTGCAATTGAAAAAAAAAAGATGAAGCTGCTGAAAAAAATATTTTCTGGAAACCATGTTTTCCAGCCCTCTGGAAATGGATATGATGCATATTTCTCGAGGCTCTCTTTCCACAGGCTTTGAACTTTGCAGCTGGTATGGACAGGGGCTTATGAAAGGACAAGTCTGTGTCTCTGTCAGAGGTGCAAGGGTCAGAGGGTGGCTTCGTAGACAGGGGAGGAGGAGGAGGGATAAATGTAAGCTAAGGAATAGCCCAGGTAGCCACTACCTAGTGAGTGGAATATTGGCCGCTAATAACGCAGGGTCGATTCAGAGGGTCTGGGCTTTGGATGGTGGAGGGGGGGTGGGGAGCTCTGGAGGCCTGACTGTCGAGCGACTGTATGTCACTGCTCAGCTGAGGGGATCAGCCTTTGATGCTTTCAACATCAGAACATCAGAGCTGTTCTTCATCCTGAGAAGGAAGGTTCGGGTTAGTCAGCCAGGGCAAATAGCTCAAGGGAAATTTCATTTTCCCTTTGTTGGGCCCCAGCTTTCATCTGCTGGGGATGTACATGTACATTCCCACTACCACACGGAGGGAAGGAGGCTCGCTGGACCCAGGCGTGCGCAGCCAATTTGGGGCCTGAGAGGAGCAGGTGACCATCTCGGTTTGGAGGCCTTGTGGGGAGCCAAGGCGCAGATCGAGCCTGTGTACCTCTCCACAATATCCCTGCCGTCATCAGCCAGCAGTGTGGGGACTGGTGGGGGAATTTTTCAACCCTGGCCAATCCAACCAGTCTGACCTCCCTTCCAGCAAGGACATCCCCTGTTTCTGTCTCTGCCGACTGAGGCACATTTACCTTGTAAAGAAGGGAATGAAAAGCATGAGTGAGCCAATCGTCAGTGCCTTCCGTGACTGTAGTGTGTGATGCCAATGTCCCAGATTCAAATCTAGACTCTGCCTCTATGAGCTATTTGAACCTAAGGCAACTTATTTCATCCTTCTCTGGCTTAGTTTCCTCATCTGTAGAATGGATATGGTGTTAATTAGTATCAGCCTGTGGGGCTGTCATGAAGCTACAGTGAGTTGATATGCACAGAGAGCTCACTGCTCTACCAGAAAGCACTCCTGGCAGATATCCATTTGATATTCATTTGAACACAGTCTAGAAATCCTCAATATTTTAAAAACAGCTTCAAGAGATGACTGCTTTTTCCACCAGTGGAAATAATGTTTATAAAATAAATGTTTATGAAATATATAATAATGTTTATAAAACAAAACCAGCCAGGTGTGGTAGCTCACACCTGTAGTCCTAGCACTTTGGGAGGTTAAGGCAGGAGGGTTCCTTGAGGCCAAGAGTTTGAGACCAGCCTGGGCAACATAGTGAGACTCCCCCATCTCTATAAAAATAAAGATAAATTTAAAAATTAGCTGGACGTGATGACACACACCTGTAATCCTAGCTACTCAAGAGGCTGAGGAGGGAGGATTGCTTGAGCCCAGGAGTTCAAGGCTGCAATGAGTGATGATGGCACCATTGCACTCCAGCCTAGACCAGAGAGAGAAACCCTGCCTCTAAAAAAATCAACAAATCAATAAAAAAGGAAAATATAAAGCAAAACTGTGGTTAAAAACATGAATATAGCTTAGCAACCCTACCTTCCATCCCCAAATACGTATTGAGTGCTTTTATTAGAATGAACTACACTGGCACTCAGTTCTTGGGAGCTTAATACTCCCCAGCTAAGGCAGGGTCTGGAGGGAGGTGGGAGTGAGTGCAGGTGGGATGTGACACTGGGGAGAGCAGGATTAAAGGCAATGGTCAAAATCAAGCCAGGGACCAGGAGCCCTGCAGTCCAGGGAGAAAGTGATGGTCACAGATGCGACTTCAGAAAGGTAGGAGGAGCCACTGGATCATGAGCCATAGTCTGCAAGCTTAAGAGGTCTGATGAGGCCAAGTAGAGTGATAGAGTGGCTGCTGAGGTGAGCTTGACCTTGGACTGTAGACTATTTTCCCTCTAGCCTGGTGTGGTATCTGCGAACTTTGGAGGTCCCAGGTATTTTCAGGATGAAAGCAGGTTCCAGGGTGACAGCAGGTGCCCTGAGGCTCCCTGGAGGAGCAGTAGAAGTGACATCATCACAGGGATCTCTGCCTCCCTCTCTTGGGAGTCCAATGTGGCATCAGAATGTAGGCTATGAGAGCCACATCACGTGAACTGTGGCTGAAATGTGGCTCTGCTGAGCCTCCATCTCTTGGGACCTGTGAGTGTGAAAATCCTATGACTACTACCTGAAATGATTAATTGATTCAACCAACAATATTTATTGAATATGATGTATAAGGAACCATGCCAAGTACTAGAAATAATTTTCTCTAGAGCCAGAATTATCTGTAGTTTCACACCTAAGGTCAAAATGACCAGGGAAGGTATTCAAAAATGCAGATTCCAGGGCTCCACCCAAGTGATTCTGATCCAGTGAGTTGAGCCTGGGGACTGATCATTTGCACTTGGACAGGTGCAAAATTTGCCTACTGAGGCCAATGAGCCATGCATGACATGTATGTTTGTCCCTCTATCTGGCTATCACTTATTGAGCACTTGGCTAGGTATCAGGCACTAAGTAGGCAGTGGGGATTGGGATGACCCTTGCACCCAAGTCACTCATGGTTATTGGAAAAGATTGGGCTCAACAACTGTAATGGTTCTTTCTATTTCAGATACTACAATCTTTAAAAGGTGCTGTTGCAAAAAATCTAAAGCAAGAGGCAGAATCACATTCACTAGCCTGTAGGTCCAGTTGTTGTAAAGTTTACAGTGAACAAACTTACAAGACGCTTATTATGAGCCAGGCACTTGTCCAAGTGTTGTACCTACTCAGTTTAATCATTAGTCTTTGCAACGACTTTGTGAGACTGCTGTTATATGAGTATTCCCATTTTACAGGTGAGGAAATTGAGATGTAGTAAGGATTACTTACCAAGGCCTTGCAGCTAAAAAGGTGAGCCTGATTTTGAACTCAGGCAGTCTAACTTCAGAGCCTTCACACTTAACTATTAGACTGCTTCCCAATTCAACATACGATTGCTGCAAATTTGAGGCTGCAGAATGCTGTTGTAAACTAGTTATTTTGGAAGTGGATTGATACAACCAAAGGAGAAAAGTATCATTGTTTGGACTTTTTTCTTTTTTAACTAAGACACAGGGTCTTGCTGTGTCACCCAGGCTGGAGTGCAGTGGTACAATAAATCATACGTCACTGTAACATTGACTCCTGGGATCAAGCAATTCTTTTGCCTCAGCTTCCCAAGTAGCTGGGATCACAGTATGTGCCACCATGCCCAGCTAATTTATTTAAAAAAAATTTGTAGATACAGAGTCTTACTATGCTGCTCAGGCTTGTCTTGAGCTCCTGGGCTCAAGCAATCCTCCAGCCTCCAAAAATGCTGGGATTATAGGCATGAACCAACAAACCCAGCTCTTGACTTATATGTTAAAGGACATAGGGCATCTTTATTTTCTTGGGTGCTGAGGTGGGAGTGAGAATGTGGGGCTGAGAGAAAGGCTTAACTTCCCAATGGCAAGTTCACGGGTTTAATTTTACAAACAACTAAAAGTCTTAACTTTTAAAAGTACACTTGGATTGGTAAAGCTTAAAGAATTTGATGGTATCAAAATATTGTCAAAGATGTGGGGAAAGGGGCGATTCCCATATGCCTGATAAATTTGTTCAGTGATCTTGGAGGGCAATTTGGCAATATCTAATAAAATTTCAAGTGTGTTTGCCCTTTGATTGTGCAAAATCACTTTTAAATATGTCTGCGTGTACCCACAGAGATGGATAAAAACATATTTATTAAAACATTGAAAACACTGGAAACAACCTAAATATCCAGCAATAAAGAGACAAGGTTTAAAAGAAAGTTTCAATCCATGGAACTCCTGTAGCCAGATCTCAGCTTGCTATGCCAACCCCATGGCTTGAGAAACTCTAAGAGACTAACAGCTAGAAATATGAGTTCTGACTCCCATTGCCTGCCTTGAATCTTGGCTCCTTCTTTTACTCATAGTCTGATCATGGGCAATTTTCTAGGCCTCTTTGTGCTTTAGTTTCCTCATCTGCAAATTGGGAATGACAATAATAGTATCTTGCTTATAGGTACCATAACTATTGTTATAAAGTTTAAAGGTATTAGTGCAAGCAAATCTCCCAGAATGGTGTATGTTTTATGGTGTTCGTTGCTTAGTGTTGCTAGATAGTTTCAATAAATGTGAGACGAGATGAGGTGATGGAGGTGATGGTGACGATGATGATGATTAGCTTTGGCTTGGATGCATCTCAGATACTAATTGAAAAAGTAACAACAAGCAAACAATGACAGAGAGTAAAGTTCAGAGAAATAAACTAGACTGTTACAAAACCAGGCAAAGATTTGATCCTTACTCACAAATTCGGGAAGAAAATAATCAGTGGTGGCATCTAAAAAAGGTGACATGGGGAGTCTGTTTACAAAAATGAAATTTTAAGGTTTCATCATGGAGGGACCGATGTTTATGAGGGATGAATATGGTGGCCATAGATATTCACATGACCGTGGTAAAACTAACAAAAGCTTAATCCCTTGGGGGCAGAGATGCTGTCGGGGCAAACACCTCCATGGTGGCTGAAATGCCAATATCTTTTGTCATCCTGAGAGTATGAAATATTGTTTGGGATTTCCCACAGTGAGAGAAGTGTTTTTATTCCAGTCCCTAGTGAATCCTTTGGAACCAACAGACATCTTGCTGCTTCCAAAAACATCCCTGAATTCCATTATCCAAATGTGAGTTCTTTCTCAATGACCTGGCTACTGCTCTCTACAGCCTGCCTCCTGGGGCTTCTGAGGACCAGCAAAGGGAATTTCTTGATATTTAGCAATGAACAATCTCTCTCAGCAAACACTAGCACCTAGCATGGAGCAGATCGTGGTTCATCTCGCAGAAATTTGCCCAGTCTTCTTCCTCTGGGTTAAGTGACAGATTCTTTGGGGTATTAAGGTAATACTGCACCTCCAGTTCCAGCAGCAAGGCCTCTGCCCTGCCATGAAGCAATTTTCATTTCAGTGAAAGATGTAGCAGTCATGTTCCAAATTGCTTCTGAATAATTCTGAGACATCTGCAGAGATTCCAAGGCAGCTACTGTGCTCTGTTTACCAACACAATTAAACCTCGACCATTCCCTGCTGCAGTACAAATATAATCTTATCTACTTAACGTCAGCCGATTAAGACATTGGGGCTGTAAAATGGGAAACAGATATTAATAACCAACTATAAGTGAGTCATCTGAGTGGAGTGAAATATCGTGGCAGGTTCTTAGGCCTTAAGACGGAAAAGTTCACACCTTCCTGACACCGCTATAAAACACTGCAACATTACAACTTTTCAACCATATCTAAAAGGCCAATTTAGGTTTATTCCCACCCGCATTTACGGCCATGGTTCGGCAGGTGTAAACCGGTAATAGCTGCAGTCCAGCTCTGGGTGGATGCCAGCACAGATGTGTTCAGTCAAATGACTAATTGAAAACCTTAGACAAAATCAGCAGCCTGGCCATTTTGCCTGCATAATAAAACAGTGCTGATAAAGGCAGTGGAGAAAAAAAATCCACCCATCTCATCATCAGTGCCATTAACAATCATGAGTAAAGATGAAAACAACGCATGGTTTATTCTGCAAATGAAGGCATATAACTAGATGGTTTCCCAGGGGTCCATTACCCATTTTAATAATACATCAAGGAGCCTGAGCAAACAGTTTGTATGTGCAAACCAAACAGAACAAACTATTTACAGTTACCGCATACAGAGACAACTCCCAGCACTCTGGATTTAACAAATTTATAAAGGTACATAACATGATAGCTATTAGCAAAATTAAAAGAGAACCATTATAGACTTAAAGGCTGCCACGATCGCCAGTGAAGAAGGAACAGCAACACCAACTTTCGATTGAGAAGAATCCACCCCCCCACTTTTTTTTTCTTTCTTCCAAGAGAGCAGTTTGATTTGGACTCAAATTATGTGCATGAATAATAAAATACCATCTAATTAAAAACTGTAGTTAAATATGCAAAAATTAATGGTAATGAGATTGTGCAATACCTTCGAGTATAGGCACTTTATGAATTACTCACAAGAGTTCCTCTGCTTGACCTAAGCAGAGGATAACAGAAGCGACTTTGAACACTCTTGGTCCTGGTGGCCCATGGTACCCATGACACTCACGACCAGGGCAATCAATGGCCAACCCAGGGTGGAAGGTGGCTTGGCCAAAGCCTTCTCTTTTGGTTCTTGGAGGTGACAAGAACTGGAAGGATTGGGGTAGGCACTGTGCAAAAGACTGGGTGGGGGTCCAGTCTGGGGAAGTGGCTTTTTACCCTAGAGTAAGAAAGGCCTTCTCACAAAATCATGATGGCTGGAGGTTTGGCTGAACCCTCAATAATAAGAAACACATGAAATATATCTTTTTGGACTCACTTAAGGATGTTTTCCTATGAGGAATCCAGAACCTTGTTTCACCAAGTGCAAAGTTTTACCCGCACTCTGGATTGTATCAGATCATTTTAGGAGAGCATCCTCATGCCAGCACTATTGCCCGGGACAAGAGCTGCTTCCAGAACCTTCTCCCCAGTATGCATCCTGCTTTTCTCTCTTGTAGTCTCTGAAGCCTAGGTGATGTCAGCACAAACCCTTGTGCGTATTTTCCTAGCACCATCTGAAGAAGCCACTGGTCTCTTTTTGCCTTTCAGCCCTTTGGGTACTTGACCATGCATTTGCCACTGGGTCAGCCTCTGAGGGCTGCCCTGACATTAGCTCTAGAGGCAAGGGACTAGATCTTACCCATTGCCCTTGCTTAGAGCTTCTGAGTATCAACTTCCCCCAGTCTCTATCTTCCTATTTCTCCACGGTTGGCGATTCTTCTTGAGGAAGGTCGATGATAAACTGAATGGTAGCACCCCTTAAGAGGAGAACACGATCTTAGCACAGTAGACAATTTCAGACCCACTCCATATGACTCCAGTTTTCACCTCTTTGTCTGTTGAGATGGAGGCTGACATGCTGAAAAGTAAGCATTTCTTTGGGGGAAGTATTTCTGATTCAGATGAGGCTGATGGAAAAACTTCCCTCTCAGCACCTTCTTGAATATACCATGTCATCCTGCTTATGATAAGGGTTTCCTGTCAAGTCAGTAGTAACTGAGCTAATTGATATGTTCTCAAAAGCCCTGTATACCAGGCAGGTTCATCAGCTATGCAAAAGAATAGTCATTGTGATGTCAGCGGAGCAATCATTTTATTCACTGCCAGGTGACCTTAACCAGTTCTGAGATTTGTATTGTATCATTTGGGGCTTATGTGGACATGGTGAACTTGAGCTACCTTCTTCTCCTTTTGTTTTCTTTCTCCCACTGAAAAAGTCACAATTTTTCCCTTCCTGTCTCATAGGTTCTACCTGACCTTCTCAATAGGTAGCCAAGTTTCAACAGTAGAAGCACAATGGTAAGAATTGTTATCGTCCAATTTGGTAATGGTACAAATTTGAACAGGCTGAGCCTTCTTAAAATTGGTGGATAAATCCTGCTTTGTTTAGGGATCTTAAAAAGACTTGGTGTCCCAGTCTGGGCAACATGATGAGACCTCGTCTCTACAAATTAGCTTAGCATGGTGGTATGTGCCTATAGTTGCAGCTACCCAGGAGGCTGAGATGGGAGGATCACTTTAACTCCGAGAGGTTGAGGCTGCCGTGGGCCAGGATTGTGCTGCTGCACTCTAGCATGGGAGATGGAGTAAGACCCTGTTTCAAAAAAAAAAAAAAAAAAAAAAATCGAGAAGACTTGGTGCCTAATAAATATATTTCTTTTTGATATTGATTGATTGATTGATTTGTTATTTACATCTTCCAAATGAGTGGGATTTGAGAATTCAGTTGAACGTAGATCCTCTGGTGTCATTGAGACTAAACTCTGTAATTCAGCTTTGCCACTTGCTGGTTGTGTGAACTTGAGCAATTTCTCTCACCTTTCTGAGCTTCAGTGTTTTTCATCTACAAATGGGGATGATTATAGTGTCTCCCTATAGGGTTCTTGTGTTGACGAAATGAGATACTGTACATAAAACACTTAGCACAATACCAAGTGTAGTAAATAGTCAATGACTAGTACCTGCTGTATAACAACAGCCAGCACCACCACCACCACCACCACAACACTTACTAGAGCTGCCTTTCAATAAAATTACTTAAAACAACATAGGAAGCTGGGTGCAGTGGCTCACGTCTGTAATCCCAGCACTTTGGGAGGCCAAGGCGGGCAGATCACCTGAGGTCAGGAGTTTGCCAATATGGTGAAACCTCATCTACTAAAAATACAAGATTAGTTGGGTGTGGTGGTGGGCATCTGTAATCCCAGCTACTTGGGAGGCTGAGGCAGGAGAATTGCTTGAACCTGGGAAGTGGAGGTTGCAGTGAGCCAAGATCATGTCACTGCACTCCAGCCTGGGCAACAACAGTGAAATTCTGTCTCAATAAGTAAATAAATAAATAACCAGCATAGGAAAAACAGATTAAAAGCTAGGAGTCAAGAAGATTTGAGACAAAAGGAGAAATAGATATTCTGGGAATAAACATAATAGTCTCCCCCTAATCCATAAGGGATTCATCCTAAGACCCCCCCACAGTGGATGCATGAAACCTGAGAGAGGACTAAAGCCCATATACACTATGCTTTTTCCTATACATACTACTTTTGATAAAATTTAATTTATAAATTAGATACATAAGAGATCAACAACAATAACGAATAATAAAATAGAACAATTATAACAATATACTGGGCTAGGCATGATGGCTCACACTTGTAATCCCAACACTTTGGGAGTCTGAAGTGGGAGGATCACTTAAGGCCTAGAGTTTGAGACTAGGCTGGGCAACATGGCAACACTCTGTCTCTAAAAAAATTTAAAAATTAGCAAGTGTGGTGGCACATGACTGTGGATTCAGCTTCTCAGGAGGCTAATGTGGGAGGACCATTTGAGATCAAGAGGTCGAGGCTGCAGTAAGCTGACATCATGTTGCTGTACTCCAGCTTTGGAGAGGAGTGAGACCCTATCCCCCAAAATAAAAATACCCCCCCAACCACCAATATACTGTAATAAAAGTTATGTGAATGTGGTCTTTCTTTCTTTTGCAAAATATGGTAATAATTTTCAACCACAGTTTGCCAAAGGTAACTGAAACTATGGAAGGAAAAACCAGGGATAAAGGGGGACCACTGTAATTATCATCCTTTTATAGATTTTCAAAGTGTTTCGTTGTTGTTGTTTTTTGAGATGAAGTTTCTTTCCGTTGCCCAGGCTAGAGTGCAGTGTCACCATCTCGGCTCACTGCAACCTCTGTCTCCCAGTTTCAAGTGATTCTCCTGCCTCAGCCTCCCATGTAGCTGGGATTAAAGGCATTCGCCACCACGCCCAGCTAATTTTTGTATTTTTAGTAGAGACAGGGTTTCGTCATGTTGGTCAGGCTTGTCTCCAACCCCTAACCTCAGGTGATCCGCCTGCCTTGGCCTCCCAAATAGCTGGGATTATAGGCGTGAGCCACAGCCTTTCAAAGTGTTTTGATGTACATTATTCAAAGTAACTAATGGTTAACATATTTTTGACTACAAGAAATAGAATATAAACAGCTTAAAAGTGTAGGATATTCGTTGTCCTCTATAGCAAGAAGCCCAGAGTTTTCCTGGGGGGGTGTTTGGCAGTTCCTGAAATCCAGGGTTGGCTTCCCTGGAAGTGTCTTGGCTTCCTGTTATAATTTCAAGATGGCTGCCACAGCTTTAGCCCTAACAGCCACACAAAAACCTCATCCAAAAGAAAGAAGGCTTGGGAGCAGGGGATGGGGCTGATTTTCTCCTTGCTCATCCCTCAAGGAGGAAATCTCTTTTCAGGCTGTTCAGCAGGCTTCTCTTTATGACTCATTCACCATAACTGGGTCACATGTTCAGCCCTACAGCAGTCGCCAAGAAAGGAGAATGGGATTCTTAAATCTGGCTCGGACCCATCATGACTCATTCACTAGAGGGGCATTTCGCTCTACTCAGCTGTGCAAAGATGTTAGATCTGAAACTTCAAGCTTGCTGGTAGATGGAGTAGAAAGACCAAGAAGATGAACTTCGTGGATCATCTCCTATGATCTGATCAAAAGGAGGCATACATACGTTTGTCTGGAGAGGAGCATTTTTCCCGGTATTAAATTATTGGAGGAATTTATTGCAGAGATTCTTCCATAAGGGACATAATAACATAATGCATAATGTAAAAAAAGAAAAGAAAAGAAAACTGGCAAATGCTCTGCCATTATGAAAAACAGCCATGGTTTTTAACGTTTTGTTTTCTGTTGGGATATACGTACGTGAATGTCACGAACCCAGGTTTTGACTAATGTCAAAAAATTTGTCAAAGAAGCGAATCTCTATAGTAATGGAACAGATCAGGATGAATAATAGTACACTGGAAACAATCAGTACATTTTTTGGCAAAGATAAGCTGGGCCTTGGATTATGCGTAATTCTGGTATATCATAACCACATCCTCTTCTCTTTCACTCAAACAGGCAAATGAGTCAGTGTGAGGTTGTTCTATTGATCTCTTTGAATTGGCTCTATTTATATATATAAGAGCCAATGACTTGCAACATTGCATTGGCTCCTATTAGTTTAACTGTTGTGCCTTATTCCATGTACCACAGTCGCAAAGTGGAGACAAACCTCCTGGGTTCCAGCTCAGTCTTCAGAAGAATAGTGAACAAATTCACCTTCATGAGAAAAGATGTATCATTAAAGAGAACATTCTGGGTTGGGGCACGGTGGTTCACTCCTGTAATCCCAGCACTTTGGAAAGTCAAGGCGGGAGGATCACCTGAAATCAGGAGTTTGAGACCAGCCTGGCCAACATGGTGAAACCCCATCTCTACTAAAAATACAAAAATTAGCCAAAATTAGCCAAGTGTGGTGATGTGTGCCTGTAACCCTAGCTACTCAGAGATTGTAGTGAGCCGAGATTGCGTCAGTGCCCTCCAGTCTGGGTGACAGAGCAAGACTCAGTCTCAAAAAGTAGAAATAAAGAAAACATTCTGACATTTCCTGATGTTTGCCAAGTCATTTTTCTTTAAAATTACCTTAACTAGATTTGTACATTATCTCAATAGATGAGACTTATTCTATTGGAAAAGGATGATAGCCCACTTTATCTCTGGCTAATATTTTTTAAAAGCTCTGTAATCATCTGCAGTTATTCCACCTCTTCAAACCTGTAAGACCTTCTGTTTATTTATGTAGAGAAGAGTTGGCTTGCACGGAGCATACACAGAGCCTAGAGACTCCTGTAGTCACCATGGAAATGCCATCATTGGCCCACATCTTTGCTTGGGAGAGCCTCTGGCCATGAGATGCAGAGTAATCTCATGATTTGATCATGAGTGGGCATACTTACCTTTTAAGAAAATTTTTATATTTACTTATAAGAAAGGAAATAAAGTACTTACTGCTGTGGAAGAAAAGTTTTTCTGTATCAACGTATTTGCCAGGCTGCTTCTAGAAACAGAGTAATTGTTAAAACCTTTTTCTTTTAAAAAAAGATTTTCATTTTTTGTAAACAAATTTAGGGAGATACCTCATTCATTAAAGGGAATCCCTCATGCTGAGAAATTTGAAATTTTCATAAAAGTACAATACATGAGAGTCAATAGATTGTGACAGAGTGGGAAAATGCAAGGAACTTTATCCAATTGTTCTATAATTATTTATTGAGCACCTACTGTATGCCTGCTACTGAACTCAGTCTTGTAGGGGATATGGAGAGGAGTAAGACTTAGTACTTAACACCTTCTCTGAAATGGTTCCATCTTACAAAGGCCAGTATAAATAAGTGTTGCAGGCCAGGAGAGAACCGAGCAAATGTGAGATCTCATGTGGTATCTCAAGGGGTAGACACTACTCAGCTCCCATGACAATTTCCATCTGGGAATGCTATCCCGACAAAGTTAGATCATTTCATTTTAGAAGAATAATTGGATATCTAAAATTTAGTGTAATCTTTTTCTACTTTTCAATGTTAAGTCCTTTATTTAAATAAAATAAAAACTATGAAGGAAAACTAAAACATACCATAAGTTTGCTGTTTTATCTGAATGGATTTTTTGTTTTGGCAGCATGAAAACGTGACTCTTAATGGCATTCATTTTCTGTCCATTTTGTCTTGTGATGAAACTGATTATGCTTACGTCAGCCAAAAATACCTTTGGGTCTTTAAATCACTTTTTTCTTACTTTTTAAAGAGGAGAGTATTTCTACCTAATTGATCAGCACCTGCCATTATGAGATGGCAGCCCTCACAAGAGACGTTGCGAGATGGCGTGAGGGCCGTCAACACATTTCAACGTGGTTTCAGCCACCATTTGAGACTTGCTTTACTCTGTCTCACATGGGAGTGAGTCCAGTGGTTGAAATCTGATGGCAAAGGGGGAAGAATGAGCAAAGAGGAGACAAAACTAGAGATAGAGAGGGAAAGTGGTATTCCCGGAGGGCTGGGAATGTGTAAAAGACTGAAAGTAATTATTCTTAGATATTTATTGAGCATCTATTTGCAACAATCTTTGTTTTAGTTGTAGGGCATTTGGGTGCTTGGGAGCAAAGTCCGTGCAGTCTTGAAACTTACATTCTAGCAGGGGTGTGGAACAGACATGAATAAGTAAACAAACAGGGTCATTTGAATGGCAATACAAGTGCTAATGAATGAAATAAGACACGGTGGTGGGATATGACTGGGAGCTACATTCGTGGGCGTGGTCAGGGAGGCCTCTCTGAGAAGAAGAAATTTGAGCCAAAACCTAAATGGTGACAAGAAGCTAGCTATGCAGAGGTGTAGAGGGAGGAACAGAGGGCTAAATAACCCGGAGTTATTACACACTGGGTCAGTAATTCACATTTTCAGTTACTTTTCTAGTCTGTTGAACAAAGGGAAAATGTAACAATTTGGTGTTTACAGGTCTTTCCATTAGCAAGATCTTTATAACAATTGCAAGGCTGTCTCTTTAACAAAGAGCACACCCCAAACCCAGAACCATCAGCAAGCAGCAACAGCTGGCTAGCATTCATAATACTATTTTATTTGTTCTTTATTTTCATACTTTCTTTTTGATTTTCCACTTGCCATTGTGATATCAAAATTCCTTTGTGAATAAATTTAGTTAAGTGAAAAGAATGAATCAAATATAAAGATAAATATTAATTAAACCACAGTATAGGACTTTCCAGAATTAAGACAAGAGAGTGCTTTTCTTTCCCCATCTCTTCTTGAGAATCACTTCCAAATGTTCAGAAGAATGAGAAACCAAAATGCAGTCTTCATCACTGCTGAAACTGGAAGCCATCTGTGGAGTTTAACCAATAATATATTCAAATGGAAAGCTAGTAGAGAAAAGGTGGTCAAGTTAGCAGAGTCAGGGTGATAAGCTGCAAAAAAAATTAAAAATAGGTAGAATAACTGAAAGCCTAGGTACATGTACACTAAGATGGCCTAGAGCATTTTGCTTGCCCAGAATGCACTATCAGGCTTCTAACCTTAAAACAGAGGTGGAGGACTTGAGAATTCCTCTCTGGAGAAACTGGAACCAGAGAAAATATGCAGGAACACACTAAAAGGCTGGTTTGCCACCTAATTACCCACCAGTCAACAAGCTTTCTCAGGTACATGGAACCTCTGGTCAATTATTATTTTTTTAAGGTTGCATTTATTTATTTATTTATTTATTTATTTATTTATTTATTTATTTATTTATTTTGAGGTGGACTCTCACTCTATCTCCCCGGCTGGAGTTTACTGGCGTGATCTTGGCTCACTGCAACCTCTGCCTTCTGGGTTCTCCTGTCTCAGCCTTCAAGTAGCTGGGATTACAGGCACCTGCCACCATGCCCAACTAATTTTTGTATTTTTAGTAGAGATGGGATTTTGCCACGTTGGCTAGGCTGGTCTTGAACTCCTGACATCAGGTGATTCACTCAACTCTACCTCCCAAAGTGCTAGTATTACACCCATAAGCCACCATGCCTGGCGTAAATGTTGCATTCTTAAATAAAATGTTGCATTCTTAAATAAAAACTGACTGCAAAGGATTCACATATATTAAAAGAAAATCCTCAACAAGAAAGACAGAGATTAAACAAGAAATCAGAAGTAAAGAAATTCTGAGGTATCCGAGTTAATGCAAGGGATAGAAGAAAATGTCACAATATGAAAATTAATACTTTCAGAGAGGCAAACATGTACTGCATCTAGAAACAAGAACGTGATACCATCGATTTTAAGATTCATAAAGAACAAACAATTAAAAGCTCTATAAATTCAAAGTAGAGTTGCAGAAATAACAAGTGCAATTTAAGGATTAGAAGGTACAGTTGAATTGATCTCTCAGTTAATGAAATAAAAAGACTGAAAGATGGAAAGAAAATATTTAAAAATTGCAAGCTCTCACAGAGAAGTCTGACTTCTGACTATTGGGGATTCTAGAAAGAAAAAACAGAGGACACAAAGTAAAAGAGTAAAAATTTAAAGGAAATAACAGTAGAAAAATTTTTAGGATTAAAGAGCAAGAGTTTTCCCATGTAAGTTGAAATAACCCAGTCAGAGTTCAGCACAATGAAATTTAAAAGGCCCACCTTAGGCAAATCAGCGTAGTATTTCAGAACACTGAAGATAAAGACCCTTAAAACTTTATGAGAGAAAATAAGAAATTATGCCACATGTAAAAGACTGGAAAGAAGAATGAAATATGATTGTTAGCCAAACTAGGAGAGAGGAAATACAATCTTTAACATACTGAATGAAAATGAGTTTTCAACCTAGAATTCTATATCCAGCCAAACTATCAAGGGTTGGGGGAAGAATCTTATAGATAGAAATCTGTCTCCAGTGGGCCCCTTCCCAGGAAGTGACTAGAGGGTGTAATTCACCAAGGATGTAATTCAAACACAGAAACAAATCTAGTACATGAAAGCCTAACAGACAACCAGTCCAGGTTGGAGCAGGAGGGCAGAAATCTCCAGGAGGAAGGTTGCAGGAAAAAAACCCAACAGATTATCTGATATGTTGAACACATGGATAATTGAATCAAGAAGCTATTGAAGGAAATAGGAAGAATTTTAAGTAGGTATTTTGAAAACTAAGAACATTGTCACAGTAGCATGGAGTGCAGGCTGGAGGTATGCACTGGATTCTGCAGGACTGGGTTGCTTTGGATTCTACAGGAGTGGAGTGAAGATCAGTTGGTTTGCTTTTGTGTTCATTAAAGCCATCAGATGCCTGCAGCATAGCTGGAAAGTGGGCGATCCTCTATGGGCATGTGTTAAGGTTGTCTTTCCAGTGGCCTGCTGGGCTCCTTTGTATCTTGGGCTCTGCTGTTCAGGCTGGCCCTGGTAGCAGGATGACTGAGTGGGACCCAGCAGTATTTATTCCCACGCTCCTGCCCAAGGAATTCTATTCCTTTAGGAAATGTTTCCTAACAGACAAATCCTCAGATGGCACAAGGTCTCATCAAGTGTATATATATATATAATAAACATATTTTCGTCAGTTTATCACTTTCTCATTTGTGAAATGTTTTACAACTATTCACTTTTTTTTTCAGGCAGGAGAAATAGAATTGGAACCAGCTTCTATGAGGGGCTTTTATTGCCCCCATCGAGGGAAAGGGTGTTTCTGGTCCACACAGACTTCACTCCAGACAGCTAGGACCTGAACTTAGAGCAATTTTAGGGAAGGAAATGTCTTCCTTCTTGGTTGCCAGCTTCCCTCTGGGCAAAGGCTGGCAGTTGGGTGGAGGTTTTAATTGCACTTAAAGAATTAAAGGATGACCTAGGCAGAAAAGAATGGAACTGACCCAGAGAAAGATCGATGGTAGTACCAGAGTTGGGGGAGTCGGGGGAGTCATGCTTCTGATTTTGTCAACACCAGACTTGAAGCTTGTCCCAGCTGCAGACAGAGAGATCTCAGATTGAGGCACGCCAATAACCAGGGAATCCTCGTGTGACCTTGAGTGTAACCAAATTCTTCAAGGGTTCCATTTTCTTTAATATCTATATAAAAAGGCTTATGTACTCACCCACTAAAGAAAGAACAGCCTCTTGGCAAGAAGTCTGAAGATTCCTTAGGTCAGGGCCTGTCCTCTCTCACTCTGATGTCCTGCACTTCGCTGGAGCTCCATTGGCCACGGTGTCCCCCACCGCACCTGGCTCAGCACCTTCCTGCCAGCCTCAAAGGGCCATAAACTGTCTGCTGTAAGATGCACACCCTACTGAAAATTTCTAATAATGAGGGCAGGGCCACTCTTAACACTTGTATACCCTGGAACATCCATGAAGGCCCACTCATCAGAAGTCTAAGGACTTAAAAGTTTTCCTTGAAATTAGAATTCGTGGACTCCTCAGAGTTAGGCCTGCAACTCACCCTCCTTCCTTCCACCTCCCAGTTCCCTTGCATGCTGGGAGGGGCCTCTGGCTGATGGGTGTAGACCTTCACATCAGTCTCTGCCCACACTCCCTACACACAGCCACCTCCTGGCTAACCTCAGACACAGGGCACAGTTAATCCTTGGAAAGCAACCCCTAGAAATGGGCTTGGGGCAATGTTGCCAGGAAATTCCAGGGTCCTGGATATGGGCTAGACCAGTGACAGATAAACTATGGCTGATGGGCAAACCCAGCCCATCATCTGTTTTTGTATGGCCTGCCAACCTCAGATTGGACATTTTTAAATTTTTAAATGATTGGAAATAATCATAGAAGCATAATATTTTGTGACACATAAAAATGATGTGAAATTCAGCTTTTGGTGTTTGTAAAAAAAAAGAGCTATTGGAATCCAACTACGCACATTCATTTACATAGTAATATATCATCTCTAGCTGCATTTGTGCTACTACAACAGACTGGAGCATTTGTGACAGAGATGGATGGGTTGGCAGAGCCAAAATACTTACTATCTGGAGGATAGTAAGTATTTACAGAGAAGAAAAATCTAGAAAAAGAGGTTGCTGGCTCAGGTGGACACTGTAATCTCCTTGCCTATGGAAAGGGGCCCCAGGCAAAGAGGGACTCTGGTGGGGTTCTCTAGCACACAGCAGCCAGGACTGGGGCCCCCTCTGCCAGGGTCTGAGGGTACAGAGGTGGTGGAAAGACGTCCCGTCACAAAGAAGAAAGTGATCATCTTCAATTAGAGTGTAGACATTGCACTGTAATTGAACATCTTTCTAGACATTCATAGGGTAGTCTTTGGCACACAGAAAACTCCTCCCTGGTTGGGTTCCTTCTGGGGTCCTAAATTCCTGCTCCCTCCCCCACCTGCCATTCCCCTGCCAAGGACAGGATCTATCTCCTCTCACTCCAAAGGCCTGCGCCATGCTGGAGCGCCACTGGGCAACTGCCATGATGTCCCCATCCCACTCAGCACCTTCTTGCCATCCTCCAAACCGATGTGTCTGTGAGACACAGACCCTATTGAAAGTGTCAGAATAATGGGGGCAGGGCCTCTCCTCCCAGACCGAATTCCAAACCCTCTCTCAGGTCGCCAGTGCCAGCAAGAAACTCTGAAATTCACATTACTTTGTTACACAGAGTCAGGGCCTCTCTCTGTTCTCACTGGCTCCTCACTAGAGCAGCCTAGATACCTTCACTTTCAAAATTAAAAAAAAAATTAAAATTGTAGTAAATACACATAATATTAAATTTACCATCTTAACCCATTTAAGCGTACCATTTAGCAAGGTACAATCAATAAGTACGTTGATACTGTCCTGCAACCACCGCCACCATTCACCTCCAGATTCTATTCATCTTCCAAACTGAAATTCTGTCCCCATCAAACAATAACTCCATTCCCTTTCCCTGCCCCCATTTTTGCACTGCTATAAAGAAATACCTGAGGCCGTGTGCAGTGGCTCACGCCTGTAATTCCAGCACTCTGGGAAGCCCAGGTGGACAGATCACCTGAGGTCAGGAGTTCAAGACCAGCCTGGCCAACATGGTGAAACCGGTCTCTACTAGAAATACAAAAAAAAAAAAAAAAAAAAAAAAAAATCAGCCAGGCCTGGTGGTGGGTCCCTGCAGTCCTAGCTACTCAGGAGTCTGAGGCAGGAGAATCACTTGAACCTGGGAGGCAGAGGTTGCAGTGAGCCAAGATGGCACTACTGTACTCCAGCCTGGGTGACAGAGAGAGACTCTGTCTCAAAAAAAATGAGTTTTTTTTTTTTTTTTAAAAGAAAGAAATATCCAAAACTGGTTAATTTATAAAGAAAAGAGATTTAATTGGTTCATGTTTCTGCAGGCTGTACAATTATGGCACCAGCACTTACCTGCTTCCGCGGAGGTCTCAGGAAGCTCTCACTCATGGCAGAAGCAAATTGGGAGCATGCCATCACATGGCGATAGTAGGAGCAAGAGAGAGCGTTGTGGGTGGGGGTTGGGGAGTTGGGTGGAGGTACACACTCAACCAGATCTTAAGAGAACTCACTATCATGAGAACAGCCTCAAGCCATGAGGGATGTGCCCTCATGACCCAAACGCCTCCCACCAGGCCCTACCTCCATCCCTATGGATTACAGTTCAATATGACATTTGGCAGGAACAGACATTCAAACTCAATCACACCACCTCCTGGCAGCTGCCATTCCACCTTCTCTTGATGAATTTGATCACTCTACATGTCTCATGTAAGTGGAATCACACAATATTTCTTTTTGTGACTGGCTGATTTCACTTAGCTTCACATCAAGTTTCATTCATGTTGTAGCACGCATGGGAATTTCCTTTATTTTCAAGGCAGAGTAGTATCCCGTTACGTGTTGGTACCACGTTTTGTCCTTTCATCCGTTGAGGATCATGGGGTGGCTTCTACCTCTTGACTGTTGTGAACCGTATTGCTATGAACACAGGCATATAAATATCTCTTTAAGACTCTGCTTTCAGTTCTTTGGGGTATATACCTAGAAGTGGAATTGCTGGATCTCATGCTAATTCTATTTTTAATTTTTTTTTAAAGGAAACACCATAGTTTTTCATAGGGACCTCGCTATCAGATATTCCAACAGCAGGCAGCATTACTTTTTACAACCAAAAAGGCTCGTCACACTGTTTGCCCAGCAAAAGTGTCACCCCCTCTTAAAAAAGAAAAAAAAATCCAATCTCTTTAAAATAGTGGTTTTTGACAGTGGCTACACATAAGAATCATCTAGGAGCTTTTTAAAAAAATACCAGTGCGAGTTGGTGTTGTCGGGGAGTACCTCAGGCCAATGAAACTGGAATCCCTGGGAATGGAGTTGGGGGACAGGTATTCTTTTCATTCTCCCCATCATTCTCCAAAGCACAGGGTCAAGAGCCCTGCCCTTGAACAACCAGCTTGCCCTGCAGCCAGCTTTTAAAATAACTTGTCTTTTCTCTTGTGGAGCAAGAGGACCTTTCTAAGCATCCAGCTCCAGGAAGCAATAGACACGTCCCTGCACTCTTGAGGGGTGTTGGGCATGAAGGTGGTGACACATGGCTTCCTGGTGTGATAGCGGGTGTGTCAGAGACGTACGCCATCTGGACTAGAGGGGAGGGGGGCTGAGATTGAGCTGGCCACACCCGGTCCCTTCAGCACCTACTCCCGTCCAGGGACACTTCTAGGACTTCTCTGTCCCAGTCTCCCCAAGTCTCTCTTTCTGGGGGGAGACACTCCCCCTAACCCCCGATACACAAATTAAGCCTTTGAGGGTGAGGTCATCTTCTTCATCCCCAACTAAGCCCAAATTCTGAATCTTCTTCGCTCAAGTAACATTAACGTAAGCTCTCGAGTCACAGTCAAGAGACTGAAAAGAATTATTTTACATTTTTCCTTGTGAATCCAAATAGCCATTTTATTCTGCAGTGGTAATTTCAGGAACACTGTGCAGCTTGGATGTCTTCCTAGAGACGTACAGATGCCAAGAGAGATTCTGAAACATTGCTTTGGTGAAATAGATTATGGCAAGGCCACCGTATGCGCTTAAATGATCTAGAATGATGAACACCGCACAGAGATTTTTTTTCTTTTCCAAGAGTGGCCCTTGTAGGTTTAATTGTAAAGTATAATTACTTCAAGACATCATAATTTGTTGTGTACAATATAAATCAGTAGAACTCCATGGAATCATGTTTTTAACGTAGACCCCATATAAAATGTTCTTTTATGACATAGCAGATGTTTCTTAATTCACTAGGGCCATGCATTGGGGTATTAAGATTATTCCTTGGCATTTTATTATGAATAACATACTTGCTCCATCATTAAGTGGGCCATTAAAGACATAAACAAGCTTTTATGCCCTGGTTTTCAACAGCTGCTGGTGGTCTACCAAGTGATAATCCAGCTTTCAGCAAATATTCTTCAGCTCCAAGAAATAAATACATTTAATAGGGCAACCTCGGGTCAATCGGTCCACAACTCCTTGGATCCTGGCTTTGGGAAATTCTTTACCCAGGAGAATGGACTGAAGGGGTGTGGTTTGGGGGAGCTGTTTTTAAGAGTCCATTTTCTTGAGAATGTTTGTATGTGTAATTCTTTAAAGTAAGAATTAAAACAAATAAAAAGGAAGAGAAAGGCCAGAAAAAAGACTACGACTTGGAGAACGTGCGGAGGCTCTGAATTCTCACAAATCCTGGCACCCGTGCTTTGGAGGAATCAGCTGAGTTGATTTTATGCCACAAACAAAGGGAGGGAAGGACAGTGTAGGTCACAGGCCCACATTCGGTCACTGGCTCAAATCTGAGCGGATGTGACCCCTCTGTGACAATGTTCCCAAGGTGTACAGGGAGGAGCCTCATGCCTTATAACTAGGATGGGAGCCAGATAAGCTTTCCCCTCTTCGCCACCTTGGACTTCCTAAGGATAACAACTCCAGGCCGCCGAGAAGCAGAGCTGGGGAGAGTGCTGAGATAGGAAATGCCGAGGCCTGTATTATCGTTGGCTCCCCCGTTTCCTTGTTTCCTGTGCCAAAGGTAGCCCCGAAGGGTGCTTAACTTTAATGCGCTAATGTACACAACAACATCCTCCTAGGAGCAGATGTTAGAAGGAGAAAAAGAAGCTGGCGGGGGTGCTTGGGGGTGGGGGTTGGGGAGGAGAACTCGATGAAAATTTGCATTAAGCCTGTGTTGCTCCCACCCGAGGAGACACTTGGGACGACGAAGGAAAAAGGGGGAAGGTGGAACTGACTTTCAAGTCTGGTCAATTCCAAATCTATTACAAGATCTGTCATCAACTGGAGGCTGGAGAAAGAGTTATAACTGATACAGTGAATCAGGTAACAGAGAACCACCTTAACAGAGATACTTCTTGGGTACCTGGATAAACATGATTACAACACTGTCATTCTAAAGGTTACAGGGGAAAGGACAGTTGGGGGAGATATTAAGCATCTCATCCTAAATGTTGAGAGCTACAGCAGAGAATGCAGAAAGGCCTTTTGTGTTTTGCTTCTTTTTGTTAAATAGGATTAGTAATTTTCTTTTCCTCTTTTTTTTCTTTTGTTTGCTGATGAGGGTTTAGTTTTCTTCTTGTGTTCTATTTCATTTTGTAGTTAGATGTACTATTGTTCTGGGCTGGCAAAAAAAAAAAAAAAAGGAGAGGGGGAGTGGGAGGCAGGAACCACATTGTGAGTGAAGTTGGCAGAAGGAGAATGAGGAGGTCACCTCCCCCGTAAGGCACAGTCTCTGCCGTTTGCAGTGTGGCTGGCACATCAGTTCTTCCATGGGTATGTCTACAATATTCCTGTGCCCTGGTGGAATCATGAATGTACTTAGTCTGGTCTTTTCATTTTTTTTTTCTACTCACCTGATTGGAAAGTCAAGTTTGATACTACTTTTCCATTATGTTAATTACAACTCTAATAGGATTTTATGGTGTCCTTGATGACATCACTTTGGAAATATCATTCAATTGGGTGGCCTGCTTTCCTCTTGATCATTGTACAAAACAAACACGCAAGGCTTCTGTTCATAGCCACACACTGTTTCTACACACACACACACACACACACACACACTTTTTAACCACGTCAGAAAGGAAACAGGGCTGCCAACTTCTCAGCATTCAACATGATTTTGAATTAATATTAGCCTATTAAAAAGAGCTGTAATCAGAAAAAAAAACTTAGCCTGATTCTCACAGCAAACACATTTCACAGTTGTTTTGGACAAATGCCCTTAGTGAATATGTTTAAAGTCATGTACAACAGGAATATGTTATCACAAGTAACCATGTTTTAATAAACACTTCATCTTTTTGTATTGCTTTCTTTTCATCACAATAATAGAAATATAACACCATATATCACTGTAAAACACATTTCCACATAAATGCTGATAAGCACAAAATATTTTTCATCATTTACATTTTAAACGTAATAATATATGGCAGGATTAAAGCTGCATCCATCATGTGTCTAACTAACCTTGCTGTAATGAATTTTTAAATGTAATGGTTTCTGTCGCAAAGTAAAATCATACATAATGTCTAGTGACACAGTACGCTGGCAGGTGGGTGGGTTTAAAAATGTAAATGCAACTTCATTTTTAATTAGATTTATAAACTTCACCACCTCCCCCTCCACCGTCTTCCCAATTATTTAAAGTAAGAAATACAGAGGCATGAAGATGTGAGGCACTGCCAAACAGCGCACTGCTCGAGTTATTTAAAATCACTTGCTTGCTGGAAATTTGGTCAAATCTGTGTGTGCGCGCTTGTGTGTGTTTAAGAGCGAGGCACCCAATTGAAACAAAAGCTTATGAAAATCATAGCAAGGAAAGCTTTCTAGGGCGTCTGGAGGGGCTTCACTACCTGGGGCATACTCTTTATGACAGTCCTCTGGATCACGTTTGGGGTTGGGGGGGCACCAGGGGCGTGAGCCGGAGGGATCTAGGTCAAGGACAAATGCATTCCTCTCTCTGCTTGAAATAACAAATAAGCCGACTCACCAGAGAAGAATCATTAAAAATAATTTGCACAAGCTTTCGGTTGTGTGAGCTCTTTTTTGATACAATATTTCCTTCCATGATTATCACTGCAGACATGTCCCAGCCATATGGAAGTGAGCTGGGCTGGGAGCTTCCACAATACCTGAGTGGTTAATTAAGAGCCGTTGCCCGGCCACAAGAAGCAGGTTTGAAATCCCTCTTCAGTCTCCGACAATGAGTAGCTTTTTTAGCAGCAGAAGTCACCAGAGACAGCCAGAAGCGAGGGTAATTATTTGAGATAACATACAGCTGAAGAGAGTGTGTGTGAGTGCGAAGAGGGGCGGGGGATCTGGGGGAGCAGTGTGCAGTTGAAAGAAGGGCAACAGTAGAGAAAAGTCTATAATAAAAAGGTCAACATCTCCTATTTTTCTGTACAGTGTCGACAGTCTGTAATGCCTTTTTAGCATGAATGACAACGGATTCTGTCTTTTTTTTAAAAAAAAAGGGGAATATCTTATTTTGTATTCAAACTTTGCAATTGTGAGTTCAGGCCTGCCAGCTCCATGTGAATAAGCTATTCTCACTTTATCAGGGTTTGCTGAACTGACTTTGATTGCATTGTTGCAAAATAGCAGTAATTTTTCCATTAACCCATACAAACCCTCAGCGAGCAGGAGAACAAAGAAATATCAGAGGGATGAAAGCCATGGAGTGCTGGGAGGGAAGCCAGGAGTTTCCTAAATGGCTCTAAATGCAGCTGCACTCACCAGCTTCGCAACCTGGTGGGGGCTCATCGGGGGATGCCATTTTAGGTTCTCTTTGGGGTCCCTTGGGGTTTGAGTCCCAGTGAGCACCTTTTATCCTCTCTGCCAAATTCTATTGTCTCCTCTGTGTTAGAAGGTAAAGAAGGATCCTGGGAAGCAAGGGGTTGGGTTTCCCCTCCCTTCAGAGGAATCATAGTTGTATCCTGTGTCATACCCGTGCCAGGGACCTCAGTCTTCATCTAGAACTCAACTCAGGAATGCTCAAAGCCCTTTCAGAATCCAGGCTTATATTTGAACACAGAGGGGCCTTCCTCTTCTCCAGAGCAGAGGCCAGCAGGCAAGGGTGAGAGACAGTTCTTTTGGCCCCTGGAAGTGAGCAAAGAACACTCAAACTCTCCTATCTGACATTTTGGCAGGTTCAGAATTACCCCAACAGGCTTTTGGGGCAGATGTGTTGCTAGATTTCTGGTTTCAAGGTAGCAATGGAAGACTGATGTTTTGCATAAATAGAACCGCACTCACCTATTGTTTTAATGACAGGAGGAAATTAAGGGCAAGCTGGGTCTTCCATTCTCTCCTCTATTACCATGGAGTGCCTTTGGGAGCCTCAGAAAGGGTTGGGATGCTACAGTTCTGCAGAAAAATCCCAAAGCCATACTGATGGTTACGTTGTTCAAATCAAAGTCTGCCTTTTAAAAAAAATGTCGAAATGTCGAGAAGTGAAGCTCATTTTTTGGTACAAGGCCATCTGCCGTGGGACTGGGCAAAGAGCTGAGGTCTACAATAGCTTTTGATCTCCCAGTCCCACAAACAACCCCGCTCACACCGTGGCGGTTTCACCCGGAATCCGCATCTCAGCTTTGTTTAGGAACTGCCCAATATGTTAATTATCTCCTTTACCTCCGCGGCAGGGTACTGTCAAACTGTACACCAGTCTTTAGAAAATAAAAGCAGAGACGGTGCGCCCGCTGTACCCTGCTCCCTAATATCCAGTCCCTGACAATGCCTGAGCTGTCAGATGAGAGGCAGCATCACCAGAATAAAGGTGGGCAGATGTGTGGTAATGAGACAGAAGTGTGCAGATGCTAATAGAACTCCTCGCCAGAACAGGCCTGCCTTAGTTAGACGGGGCAGGCAGCAGCTGCAGACTGTCAAGAAACCCGGATGCTACTTTCTCTTGATTCTCATTTAAGAGCTGCTTGTGCACTGCGCCTGTCAGTGAACTTTTCCCCTCTCAGGAGCTCCAGCCCCTAGGTGATCAGTCACATTTCGACATAACTAGATGTCAAAAGAAGTTTAAGTTGTATGACGAACTGTGATGCAGTCACTGCCAGCCTCTGGCCTCCAAGCCAGCTTCTTAATGATCCTCCTGGAAACTCTGGCGCCTTTTCCTGTGTTTTGTTTTCTTATTGAAATACTAGCTAAGTCTTTGTCAATATCCATGTCAGCAACTGTGAGCTCCAGACAATATTATCCCCAAGCATAATTTAATTTTCAATGCAGAATTCAGACCCAAGCTGGCCGGGTAGCGGGAGGTGTGTGTTAAGCAAACAGAAGCTCCCTTCAAACAGCTCATTTTAGCATCAGTCATTAAAATGAAGTCGTTAGGGAATGTCTTGTCAGCCCCATTTGGGACACTGACCATCACAGAGGGAAACTAAGTGAGGGTGTCACTGTGAGCTGTTCCCCCAATCCCGGGTATGAGAGCGAAGCTAAGAATGAAAGATTGGACCCACGAGAAAGTGGTTCCAGGCTGCAAAAGTCAGGAAACAGAAATAACCTGAGAATTGTCATCTCACATTCCAGTAAGACCTCCTAACTTGAGTCTGAACTTTATGAGGTCCGTACTGGCCCCTGTGAGCCCTGGGGTCCCTCAGACGGTGCACTTTGGTGATGGGCTGAAGGGACATTTACCAGAGGGGTTCTGGGGGCACTCAGGCATGAGTGAGACAAGCCATTACGGATGCAGTGAAACCCACCAGCTCTCACCCTTCTTTGTGCGGCAGGCATTTCTTGGAGCATTTAATTGGGTCGGGTCAGTTTGTTCTCTAAATATTTTCATCTTCTCCAGCCACTGTTTACATTTCCATTGGGAAAATAAATACTGCATGTCGCTTCTGCCTGCTATATTTTCTTAGAGATTTTAATCCCAATTTCTCATGAAAGGTTTACACACACACACACACACACACACACACACACACACACACAAATCTCCAACCCTGGTGTGAAGGCACCGCAGTTCATAAAATGCTTTCTTTCTTCTCTTCAGAGGCTGAAGGGATGTGCTAGGGAAACCTAATGCCGCGTTGACATAATGAAGCATTCGGAGAAATCTCACGTTTGACAGTTCTCAATCAGAGAACCAGCCAGTCTCATCCAGAATGTTCTAAGCCACCAACGCTGCTTTTTCATCTCTCCTCGCACGCCCTCATCCCCACACCTGCTGCCTCCCCCCCAGTGTGGTTCTTCCACAACATCTCACAGACTGGCTGGTATGCAGCCACAGGCTCTTACATGAAACAGGGCTTCTCCCCCTAGATCTGCTATTTAGTAGCCTGAAGCTCATTAGTACTTTGCTCCTTTACCCTGGAGTTTTAAATTTTTAAGCAGCTAGGATTCCTCTAAGAGGTCTTAACCTTATAATTTGTAATAACTTAGAGATCACGTATCTAAAGTGTGGGTTATTAAAAAAATGCTCCTTTTCCTTTGCCAGTCATTGATTTGCTTCCTCTTGCAGTCAGAGATGGAAAATGCTAATTTATTTCTCCGTAGTAAACACAAGCAATTATGAGATATTTCTTAACATAGATTGATCTTGCTATAAATGAAAGCCCAAGCTGTCAGAAGCAACTGTAGGGCAACAGAGATGAAAAGAGGTGAGGAAGAGAAGGACCAGTGAGTCCAAGTCCACTGAATGGGATAAGACCAATGCCAGGATATCTGTGAACTTGAACCTTAGCCTCCCACCGAAATGTGAATAAGTACATGCTGATTTCTGCCTGTGCCGGGCTCTGGACTAAGCAAGGTGGCGTGGTGGAAGGCATATCACAGTTTGAATTTGGACCTGTGAGCTGTTTAATCCTGGTTAAGTTGCTTAACCTCTCTGGGCTTCAGACTTTTCTCTCTATTAAATAATAAAACATGCTTCCTAAGTTTGATGTGAATGTGAACGGAGACACTGTAAGTCGATGGTCCAGTGTCATGCTGGAGGTCTTATAGCTAACAATAGAAAAACCACCCTCCAGGCACAAGAGGGAGAGTGCATACATGGTTTTTCACTTGGCCTTGGACCCCAAGGACCTTATAGTCCTAAAGTGGGGTAAAAGGGACCCACAAAAATGAGGCTCATTATAATGTGCAAGGAACCGATGTGACAAGGCAGGTTTCCTTTTACTTTGCTGCTTAGAACAGGGCTGGGCTCCTGCTACACTGACTAAACTTTGTCTAAAAATTATCTAAGGACCACCTAATGTGTGTCGATGCCGCACATGTCAGATGTGTCAGCCTCTCCCAGTAATGACTCTCTGACATAAACAGTAAGGAAGAAGTATTACAATTACCGAGGGGTGCCAAAGCCAGGCATGCATTTTCATGAGAGGCCTTGGTGAACAGCGGCATGGCTCTGCCATCAGCTTCCCCTGCCTGCACAGCCAGCCAGAGAAAGCTTCTGTCCCTGCAAAGACAATTAAAATGGGTTAAATGAATTAAAAGGGCCCTTCCCCCATTAAAGTACAGTCAGAGGTTAGAAACAGTAGTATTTGGATTTATGGAAACGCCATGGCTGCCAAACCTTAGGAATTGTGTGGGTCACGGGGGAGTCATTTCAATGGTAGCCTAAACAGCTTATGAAATTGAAGGCAATATGCATAATTTTACATTTCTGGGAGGCAGTTTTCATTCCCTTGTTTATTTTGGCTTCTTAAGTCAAAAGAAAAATATTTTCACCTGGAGTCAGATTGAGGTAGAGAGAGAGAGAAAACCACATTCTTGGATTTATTAAAACAATGCTACAATTGAACAGGGACTTTTCCATTTCGAGACAATGGGAAGACCAGGCCTGGACACAGGTAGCACAGGGGAGGAAGTAAGGTGGCTTGAAGCCCCATATCACTAATCACTGGTTGTGAATCACTTGCAAGGGACTAAACCACGCTGCGCCTCAGTTTCTTCATCAGTAAAATGGGGTCAATCATTTCAACCTTACAGCGTGGTTATGATAGCTGAGATAAGGTCCACAAGAGTCTTAGCCAGGTGTCTGCTGCAGTCAGAACTCTGCATGTCAGCTTTTATTATTACTGATGTTATCATTACCACCCTTGACTCAGGAGGACAGGAAGTGAAATCATGAAGGTATGGGGGAACAAGGGCTTCTGGGACCTCTCTCCAAACTTTCCCGAGCACCAGACGTTGACAAGCCATGGGGGCTCCCAGGAGGCTGACTATTAAAGGCCTCGCTGCCATTGTTCCAAAAGTCCTTGCCCCCTGCACGACCAGATCTGATCTCCCCTGACCCTTTGGCTGATTCCGTCAATTTCATAAGACATTCTATGGAGGCTTCTGACCACGGGGGTGTAAGAATGCAGCCTCCCCCGTCCTCCTCCTGCCCCCCGAGTTGAGTGTGTGTACTCTTTTGCCCATTACAGGCACAAACTCCATCAGAAAGCACTTGTCTACACCCTCTTTATTCACTTTCAAAGGGTTAAACAGCCTATTTACTGGGCTGTCAACAATCCGAGGCCCACATCGTGAAGAAAGCCCCGTCCAGTTTTGTGTGGCGAGAAGCCTTGTCTTTCCTGGCCTGTTCTTGTTACTGTCATGTAATATCCATGACAATCGTGTTGGGCTTTTTTGAGGGGCTCTGTGGGGCTCAATCTGAGGGGCCACTTTAAGCCAGGAAAGGCCTTTATTTATGTGGATTTGAAAGAGCCTGGAGACGGTCCCTTCCCCCTCAGAACCCTCTTCAGCAGGTCACTGCAGTTTCAAAAGGATTTAAATGCAGAGGCTGCGATCAGTACTTCCATCACGTTCTAATAGACTGACATGAGCGTTTGTGTCTGAAAGACAGGGGAAAAACTGATGCAGATTTTCCCTAAATTGGACTGACGCACAATGCAGGCAGAGCGATTGAGTGCCGAGGTAACCCCTCATACCCTTTTTTACACTTCTAACCAGCGCCGCACAAAGAGAGAGCCGTGGGAAGCTGCCCAGGAGCCGGCCGGGCCATTTCCATGAGCCATATGGAAATTCTGTTTTGTGTACAGAGAAAGTGTCTGATAACAGTGACCTTAACTGCCATATGTGGGCAGGTGAATAGACCAGAAGAAACCACTCAGCAAGCTGACCCTCAACATATGGACTCTCCGCCCAAGGAGATTTTCATTGCCATCTCGTTGGCAACCCGGGGGATTTCATTAGATTTGTTAATGAATTGCTCTATTGACTTATATCTGAGCTTGCCTCATTAGAGGAGAAGAACACAATTTTTTATCTATGTTTTCGCGAAGGGGACCAGAGCGTCTCCTTCCTTTGTGGGGTGATGGGTAATCTTCCGGGCTGTCATCAGCTTTGAACTAATTTATTGTGTCAGTTAAAGAAGGCCCTTCCGTGCTTGTGGAGGCTCGAGCCCACTCCAGGCCTCTTCAAATCAATGTTTTCCTTGTGTGTGGGATGTTTTCTAGGCTCCTGCTTGGTTTACAAATAGCGGAACATGGTGTTGCCTTGGTGTTGTGTGTCTTCAGGGTGCCGGCAGCAAGCTGATTCCCGGAGTCCCTGCAGCATTACCTGTCAGGAAGGGGCTTTTCAAGGCAGCTGTGAGCTTTGGGCAGGGGTTGCCCTTCTGCCTTCCCCCACCTACCACCAGTGGCTTGAGCAACGTGCCTTTGTCAACAGGCCGAGGGGCTTTGTGTTGGAGCATGGCTGCCTGAAGTGCACACCCCCTCTTCCCTGCCAAGTTGAGAATCCCACAAATTCTTCCCATATTCGAGCCTTATTAGTAATGGCTTGATTGTTTGGGCTTCTCAGTGTTGGAAGGCTTGGGTTTTAAAGCCATAAGAGCTATCAATTAACGTATTGTTAGGGGTAAACTAATAAAGAACCCATTATGGCTAATAGTGAATGTGGAATCACGAGGAATTAGCAAAATGAGATTCAATAAAACAGAAACCGTAAAGATAAGCTTCTGAAGATTGGATCTGGCTTTTTGAGTTTAAGACTCAAATAAACAAATGAATGATACCCACCAATGTCTCTGATTGCTTCCTCTTTCCCAAGCCTGCTAAGGACAGGAGAACTTTCTGAGTGGGAGCTAGGAAGAAAGTCGGTCGACACTGCAACTCAGAGGCAGTTTATCCCATTGAGGAGGAAGGGAAGGAGAAAGCAGGTAAATCCGTAGACTATGCATCTGTTGGGCTCCATCATAGGACCTCCTGTGATGGGATGTGGCACGAAAGTCCCCAAGCTTGTGCACTGGCCACTCTGAATTGTATTCATGACACATGGAGAACCCCAAAAGTTGGAGAAAGCAATAAAACCTTTTATCAGTGTCACAGTGAAACTCCGGGGCTCCCATGAGCCCTGCAGCAGCAGCAATGTCAGGGCAGGGATGCAAGGATGCTGTAGATGAGAGTGTCTCTTCTCCAAGGGCTGCTGGGGCTAGGGTCACTGTTTATCTTCTACTGAGTCTCACGGTGGAAATTTAGTTCTCTGGTGTAGCTAAGCCCCCTTCAAGTTCTTCATAGAAGTGTGGAGACATGCTCTGTTGTGCAGAAAGAAAAGCTCATTAGGAATATTGGTAGACATGGGAGACTCCAAGAAGAGGAACTCCCACATTGGGAGAAAAGGGTTCCACATTTGTTCTGGGCAAGACAAGTGTCCTTGAAAGAGGGGCTATAAGATCTGAATATTTCTATATATGAGAATTGAATCCAGGAGGGTTATAAAGGAAGTACTATAAGCTATAAGAGGATGAGGAAGAACGTACCTAGATTTAGCCAAGCACACTGTCTTTATCAAGACAGGATTATTGGTTATTTGCCTTGAGTGCATGCATGCTTGAGGTTGACTCTGGCTTTTATAATTGAAATACCACTTGGCTGGGTATAAAATTCTTCCTCTTGAGAACTCCACAGACATGGTTCCACTGTTTGTTGGTATTGAATATTGTACTAATTCTTTACAATTTTCTTCTTGATTGGCTATATTTCATCATTAAACAGGTTTTTTATTTTTAATTTTCAAAAGAACAGGGGTGCTATATATCATAATATGTTTCATGTTTGAAAACATGTTGCTATTGCTTTTATGCTTGCATGACAACTAACCTGGGTATAATTTGCTTGGGTCACATATTCTTTATCCCAAAACTCTGTAGACATTTCCCAGTCACCTTCTGGCTGCAAACGATCCTCCTTGGAATGACTTCTATATTGCCAATGCCCTGATGTGGTTCCCCAGGGGCCTGAAGAAATATTTCTTGCCACATGAAGTCTAAGAATTTGACCAGGAAATATCTCAGTGTCCATCATTCTCTATCAGTACTTCCTAGAATATAGTGTACTTTTGTGACCTACAGATTTAGTTCTTTCTTTGTTATAAGGAAATTCTATGCTATTATATCTTTGAATATTGTTTGGTTCTATTTATGGGATTCTCGAATTCAGAGTCACTAATTATCTGTACCTTGCATAAGTCCGTTGAGCTATTTTTTCTTTTATTGATACATAATATATACATATGGGGTACATGTGAGTGTTCATTATAAGCATAGATTGTGTGATGATGAAGGTATCATTACAAGGTATTTGGGGTATGCACAACCACGAGTATTTATCATTTCTATGTACTGGTGTCATTTCAAGTCCCCTCTTCCTGTTACTTTAAAATATACAAAATATCGTTGCTAGATATAGTCACCTGAGTCTTCTATCAACCATTAGAACTTACTTCTTATAGCTAAGTATGTGTTTGTACTCACCAATCAACTTCTCTTCTTTGCCCACCCACCTTCCCAGTCTCTGGTATCTATTAATCATTCTATTCTCTATGCCCATGAGATAAAGTATTTTTTTAACGTTTCTATTCACTTTCAACTTATGGATGCTCACATGAATTATCACATTATTGTCTCCCACATATCCCCAGACTCTACACACCTCAAACGAAGAAAAGCTCCTTACTTATCTTTGTTTCCTTAGATCCCAGTACATAATAGATGCTCAGTAAGTGACTGTGGCATTATCCTGCACATGACCTTGTTGGTTAGAGTTTAAACTCAATTTTAACAGAAGCCCAGAGCCATTGGAGGTTTTTGATGTAGGTGGCAGTGGTTAACATGACCTGACATGGGCATACATCACTCCCAAGTATGGTGGGATGGAGGAAAAAGGTGGGGCTCCTGTTGAATGGTCGTGGTACCTGGTGCTGGGCAGAGATATGCTGACTTAATAGGAAAAGTAGAGGTGGTGAGCAAACATGAATAGTTTATACTCCCCCTAGAAGAAAAATTCAGACTGGCACTTCTACTGGGAGAGTAGGTGGCCAAAGGAAAGGAACATGACCTTTGATTTCAGGAAAACAATTGGAAAGTTCTGTAGGCTCCTTTTTCCCTTGGGTTTTTTTCTTCTTAGATGTGCAATTTTTAAGTTGATTCCTGGCACCAAACTCCCCCAAAGATTGCCATATTAAATTTTTTGGAAAGATTTTTGTATCTATCAGAGTCTTTGCAGGAAACAGATGACACATTTGGAGGGCTTGTTTGAAGAGTTTGGTGATGACATGATATAGTGAGGTGGGAACAGGGCTAAAGGCTCCACCAAGGGATGCAGAGGCACTGGTAGGAAGGTGCCACCACACCAGAGCCTAAAGGGACAAGGACAGACAGTGATGCTGTGGAGACTGTTGAGAGTGTTGGCCATTGAAGAGGGGAGCTCCATGGAGGTTCTGTGCCCATGGGCAGAGCCCGGCATTCCTTGACTACAGCACTGGGCAGAACACAGGGAGGCTGGAGTGATGTCTCTCCTCCTCCCTGCCTCTGCTTTCCTCTTCATCCCTCCCACAGGCCAAGCCCAACTAGAAGCTAGAGACAAGGAGCCCGAGGGATGCAATCATCCACAGATATCAACCTCCCACGTCCTGAACTTAGCAGCAAATGGCAGAGTGTGGATCTGCAGGGCCCTGATCTACTCCAAGGAGAAAATCTCCCTCATCATTGAATAAACCAAATAATTTAAAAAACAAACTAAATAAATTCCATTTCTCTCCAATTAGATTTACAAGGATGAAAAAGTTTGAAAACTATATGTGTGAGGGTGTATAAAGAGGCACTCTAATACATCATTGGTGAGAGGGTAACAAGAACAACCTCTAAGAAGGCATATTGACAGCATCTGTCAAAATCACAAGGACACACACTTTTTTTTTTTCACAAAGAAACTCCACTTCCAGGAAGCCATCTTCCAGATATATTCAAACCTGGACACAATGCTATGCACACGAGGCTATTCATTACTGCATTGTGTGTACTGGCAGAACACGGGCACAAATCCAAACACTCATCAGTGGGGGGGGCTGCTTAAATAAATCATGGTTCACCCACACAATGGAATACTATGCAGCCATAAAAGAAGAATGAGGAGACTCTGTAATGATTTCTAGTTAAGCATAAACGGCAAAGTGTGGTCATTTGGACGAAAGGGTTAGGAGAGGAAATGAAACTATAGCAATACAATCCCTTTTGGACCAAGGACACACACATGAAACTGAAGACATTGATTGGGTACATCTAGGGGATTGGGTAGCTGGGGAACAGAGTAGCAGGGAGATTTCACTGGATGACTTTTGGGTTTTTGCATAATCAAGATACATTTTACCTATTCAAAAAATGAATAAAGTCAATGTGTTAAAAAACCTTATTTAAAAGCTCATACTTGACCATCTTTGAACAGTGAGAAATTTGTATGAAAAACTGGGTGTGTGAAGTGAAGGAGCCTGGGATTCGAAGCTTCCAGACTCCCGAGGGACCTACTGTGCTTGTCTGGAATAAAGCTGTTCCTCAGCCGAGGCTGGACTCCTGCCTAGGACGTGAGGATCTATGAAACAGTGAAATAATGGAAAGGACCAGATTACACTCCCTAGAAGCTTTTTGGCTTTGAAGTAGAATAGAAACAACCAATGAATCCCTAGCCCACCCTCTCTCCTGGGATATGTGTCATTGGAGGGGTGGTGTTAAAGGTGGGAAAATCCCCCGGGGGCTGCTGTTGGGAACTTCCCCTCCCCTGAGTCCCCTTAACACTCTCATTTGCATCATCAAGTGATGATCTCTCTGTTTTATCCTGCCAGGTCCCATGAGCAACGACTTACATTGCAAGAGCTTCAATCCTTCCCCCACTGCCGACCTTCAGGGCTGCAATCTCCTTATCTCTGGATAAGAAAGGAAAGATAGCACATGTTGTCATGGTAGCAAACATGAGAATGCTTGTCTTTCCCCTATTTCATATCCACTCTTATCACACTCCTCTATCTCCTGCCTTTCCATGCCTGTGTCCTCTTGTTGGAGGCTGTTGCACAGTTGTTGGAGAAGAGAAGCAGACACATCCTAGGGGCACTGCCAAGTGCGCCATGATGGGCCATACTGAATAACCACTGTCGGGGTGCTCACTCCCCTCTGGCCACACTGGACTTCTTGTGGTTTGCTCTTTGAGCTTACCAACGGGGCATCCTCTGTGATGCTTTGGTCCTGCCTGTTCCCTCTGCTTGGCATGGTCTTCCCTTGGGAAACAACATGGCACCTTCCTCAACCTCCTTCAGGCCTCTGCTTACATGTCACCCCCTTCCCCCAACTAACCTAAAATGACAATCCCCCATTCCACGAAACCAATTTTAGTTAATTATTTGCCAAATTATCTGCACATTATCTGGAATGTAAACCTCATAAGTGCAGGGATTTTTTTCCTGTGTTGGTTGCTGATGAACCCTCAGTACCTGGAAGAGAGCCTGGCACATTATCAGGCTCTGTATTTGTTGAATGACTAACCAAGTGAGGTATAGACCTCAATCTCACTGTTGTTTCACTTATTGTCTCACTATTGTCTTACTTGTCTCTTTACCTCAGCATCTTGACCTCTGGACCATGAGCTCCTGTCATTGCTGCAATCCCAGAACTCACCATGATGCCTGGTGGCCAGCTCATGTGCTCTACATGTTTTTGACTGAATAAATGAATAAAGCCTTTTTGTTTTGCAACCTTAATCCCTGATGATTTTCACTCTGCGGATACAGGACTGGCATCAGCCCTACTCAAACACCGCAAAGGTCATTTAGGGTCCTTGGCTCACACTTCTTCTATTTGTTGTGCCTGCTTTTGGCTTTTTAGACACATTTCAGTTTAGGACGTGTGAATGAAATGATGAGCATAGTTCTAGGGATTGGGGAATTGTAGGCAGTGTCTAGATGAAGAAATAGTTTCTGAAAGGTTGACTTCAGGGACCTATCCCCTTTGCTTTTGGATTGTGAAGTTTAATTTTTCTTTGAGAAAAGCAGTTGCTGTGATGGATCTTGCTCATATAAGAAGAGAAGCCCCAACTTGTTGACTGTGTACCCTTGTCAGGAACTGTGCTGAGCACTTAATCATAATACATAAATTGATCTAAATGGTGTGGCAACACCATGGGATGGTTATTGTTTTTATATTCCATATTCAGGAAAAGTAACTGAGCTTTAGAAGGAAGGAGATAGAGATAACTTGCTCAAGATCCTAGAGCTAGGAAGTGGTGAAACTGGGGTTTAAATTGAAACCTGATCATCTCTAAATCTTCTGCTTAATCTAAAATATCTCTCTGCCATCATCTTACAAAGAATAATGCACCAAGTGGGTTTGTAGTAAGGTGATATGTTGGTCAGGGTAAGCTAACTGCTAAGCTAACAAACAACCCCCACCCCTAACTTCAATGATATAACACCATAATTATTTATTTCTCATTCAAGACATAGTCCCCAAAGGGACTTTGTGTTCTCCCTCTCTCTCTCTCTCTCTCTCTCTCTTTGTGTGTGTGTGTGTGTGTGTGTGTGTGTGTGTGTGTGTTCACTCTGCTCCATGCAGTCATTCAGAGATTCAGGCTCCTTCCTTCTAATGGCTCCCCATGCCGTTAGGCCTTTGGAGTCCTATACTGAATTCTCTGCATATATCCGGCAGGTGGACGAACTAAAAGAGAAAAGAACTGGTAGCACTGGGAGGGTTTATAAGCCAGGCCTGGAAGTGGTGTGCATCACTTCTGATCACCCTCCTTTGGCTAGCACTCATCACGTGGCTGCCCCTACTGCAAGGAAACTGGGAAATGTAGTCTATGTGCCTGGGAGGAAAAAAAATGTGGTGAACACAAAATTGCCTTTGCCACAGAAGAGCATGGACGAGGAAGTTCCAGTACAGAGTTGTGTAATTGGGTCTTAAGTTTTCCATGCTATTTTTTTTAAAGGCAGAGTTATGAGTCAGCCAGAGCAGAAGATAATTAAACAACCACTTATACAGTAGAAACTCACTTGATCAGAATTCTCTGTTCATGTACCGTTTTTGTTAACATGATATTTTGGTTAAATGAGCGGTGACCAAGAAGTCTTTTGGTTTCAAGTCTTATTGATGAAAATCTTTGCAAGATGTGGTGTTGCACGTTCCTGCCTCAGTAGAATATTTTCTCAGTGACTGAGGATCTCCCAGGGCTTCTGGATTGCCATTCTGAAAAAATATCAGTTTTCAAGATGCAGGCTGGAGTGTGTGAAGGGAAGAGGAGGCCACCCTGAATCAGCAGTGATCAAAAAATGTCTTCTTTGATTTTTTTGATCCTAATTTCTGTGGTTGTTTATTTTTTTAACTTTACTTTTTTTCTGATTACAGAAATCATTCATAGCCATTGCAGAAATGCTGGAAAATATAGAAAAGCAAAATTACAAAACAAAATAACCTCTCATTTTACAACCTAGAACAGCCACGATTAACATTTTTGGTTACATTTCCCTTGTTCATCTTCTTCCCTTTCTTCTCCTTTGGTACCACTGGTATATTTACATAATTGAGTTAATATCTTAAATATAGCTTTATATCCTATAGTTTGTCTTGTTATTGACTATACAATGAGAATTTCTCTTTGTTATTAATACTGCTTTGAAAATATCATTTTAGACTCTTCATAATGTTTCACCATGATTAGCCATAGTACTCCCAGCATTTTTTTTTTAACAATCGAGCTAACCTTCTTTTTCTCCTTCAATATTTTAAGTAGCACTACAATAGATATATTTGTACATAAACCTTTTTTTGCTTCTCTAATTTTTTAAGGACACATTCTTTGAAATCACACAACCAGCTCAATGAGCATAATTTTTTTTTCTTTTTTTTTCTTTTTGAGATGGAATCTCACTCTGTCACCCAGGCTGGAGTAAAATGGTGGGATGTCGGCTCACTGCAACCTCCACCTCCCGGTTTCAAGTAATTCTCCTGCCTCAGCCTCCTGAGTAGCTGGGATTACAGGTGCATGCCACCATGCCTGGCTAATTTTTTTTTATTTTTAGTAGAGACAGGGTTTCACCATGTTGGTCAGGCTTGTCTCGAACTCCTGACCTCGTGATCTGCCCTCATTAGCCTCCCAAAGTGCTGGGATTACAGGTGTGAGCCACCGCACCCGACAAGCATAAATATTTTTATGTTTGCAACCCTGACCAATATGAAAGGTTTTCATTTTATTCACTTGCCATGTAAAACACAGAGTCTTTTCATTTGAGTTTACATTTCTTTGATTACTAGTAAGACTTTTTATGCTTATTAGCCACTGTATTTTCTATACCTAATCTGTTCTTATCCTTTGCCTGTATTTTCTATGACTCAGTATTTTACATTGATGTTTAGGGACTGTTTATTCGTTAAGGATAATATCTTTGTCATTCTTGCAGAAAATATTTTTCCATTTGTTGCTGCTGTTTTAAACTTACTGTTATCAGCTATTAGCTTGCCATTTATCTTTTTTGCTCTACAATGAATTGTAAAGGGACATATTTCTGGTTAATTGAAAATTGTAATTAGTTGACTTCTGGTCAATTAACCAACCAAGATTTTTCTTGCTTTAACTCTGAGACATGTTGCAAAAGCAGATAAATTTGAGAACTGCAGGGTTAAACCACGTTAAATAGGTTTCTTTATTGTAGGACTCACCAGAGCCTTTGATAGGCTAATATGCCTATGAATCTCCAAGACAGGATATTATACATTCTCACACTTATTTGACCATAGAGCCCTCTTTTTGAGAAGTATCCTTTGAGAATATGCTCAGGCAGAACAGGCTTTGAAAAAAGCTACCTTAACCCAAAACGATTCTGTGTATATTTCAGGCATTGAAACAACCTGGTAGGGGAAGTATTTGGTGACATAAATAATTAGGCAAGTATATGAACTGCTCACTCATTGTCAAGACCTTTTTTTAATTTATCCTCTCATCTAATCTTCACAGCAGCATTATGGGATGCCAGGTAGCTACTGCCTAAGAGTTCTAAGATTGAATTCTGATTGCACTATAACCTGTGTGATCACATGCAACAAACATAGCCTCTTTGTGCCTCAGCTTCCCATTTGTATATCTTGGATAATAATTTCACCTACCTTATAGAGTTGCAGTGAGGATTAAAATAAATAACATTTATATGGCACTTAGGACAGTGTATTGTATATCCTATGTATTCAATGCATACTGAATGTTTTTATTCTCATATTACAGCTCAATACGCTGAGGCTCAGAGAGCTGAAATAACCTGAACAATATTGTAACAATAAGAGGGGGAAGGCTGGCTTTGAACACAGATGGTCTGACTTTAGAATTTTTTGCTCTAAGTTTATAATCATTTTTGTTGTGTGTCTGTGAAGAGTTTGGCATTCTCATACATCTTTCCATGCAGGCTATAAATAAAGACTGTGTCTTGTGCAGTGGGGTAGAGATGGGCTAGCTTCCCAGTAACATTCTTGCTCTCTCTTCCATGGAGTGATATTATTGAAGTAGGGCAGCTGCCACGCCCAGGACTTAGGCCCCCTTGCTACTAACTGGTTGTGGCCATATGACTAATTCTTACCAATTGGATGCATTACTCTGGGATAAGAGTTCTAAATATAAGGGCTCCCTCTTTCTCCTCTCTTTCTGCATTTAACAAATGATCAGATTACTATGAGGCCCCCAGAGATGGTGGAATTACAAGACAGAAGGGTCTCCTTGGTCTCTAAATCACCACTAAGAAGAAAGATATTCTCTGATCAGGTTCACCTGCACTTGGCAAGTAAAAATAACCCATTGAAACGTGAGGGTTTGTTTGTTACGGCAGCTAGCATGACATCTGCTTACTAGCATGACATTCATTTACTAGTGCAGTGACATTGGTGTAACAAGAGCATGCTTTTCAGGTCTTTCTCAAAAATCCTCTGGGCAGACCCAGATACCCCCACTAGTTCTCTTGAAGTTATGGCCTAGTTGGATCATTCTATAATAGTTCCGGGTTGGACCCAAAACACAAATGCTGACAGAACTGAGCTTGGAATGGGAGACTTGCTACCAAATGACATTGTCTTTGAGAAACCTCTGGACAGAGAGAGAAAGGGAGCTGGGGAAGGACACTGGGCCAGCAGGCGTTTGAAGATGTTTCTGTCGCCTTCCGATCCCATTGAGCGCAGTTTGAATTTGTCATTTAATGTTTATTGCCAATGTAATGAAGAGTGTTAATAAGAGAAGGGACACCAAACAGCTGAACATAAAAGCCAACACTGGCCATAAAGCTGCATTGACCATTAACGGTGTTTTCCTACTTGGGAGAAACACTTTTCCTGTACAAAAGATATAACTATATATCTTCGGATTTTATGGGCTGCAGATTACTCTAATTATCATAAAAATTACTACTGCTAATAAAAATTCTATTATAAGTTACTTATAGTAATCTCTAGGGTACTACACTTAGCCAAGAAAAGGTTTTAATTACATTATACTGCAGGGAGAGTTTGTTTCTCAAAACACCCGAAACATTGGCTGTGTCTTTTAACACCTTCACAGTTTTCCAGCCCCTGGTTCCTTCTCCCACCTCCTCCCCAGTTTTTGGTCAAAGGTCTCCTTGTTGTTTTCATTTTGCAGGATGTGGTTTGAGCCTAGAATAATGACCCATCTTGGACGCAAATGACGCAAATGAACTTTTAGAGCTACAAATATCTGGGTGGATTTCTCCTCCCTTGGGGCCCCCGGTATGTCAATGGAAGGATGTAAAAACAGGGAAGATTTGACAATCCCCGCCCAAAGGGAAATATGCTTTGCAAAATTGGTGGAAGCCACTGAGTGTTCATGCAAAACACAATGGTTAGTTTTTTGTTTGACAAGACAACAATTGGTATTTTCCCTTTTGTAACTACTACTTCTTTTTTTTTGGAATTGTATCTGTGAGGGTAGATGACACTTCAATGACCTTAAAAACTCTTGCCAATGATACCAATTCTAACTGGTGATTTTATTACCCTCCCCACCCCTCTCCCTGCCTTTGAATTAAATATCAAAATAAATCGCCCTCTTACCCTTCTCTGAATGACGAAGCAGTAAATAACCTCAAAGTCCAGGTAACGAAGCTAAAGTTGGGCCAGTGGTCATTCTCCTAAATAGGGCTTCAATTGCTTTTGCAAAGGGTGAATCAACATCTTAATGAATGGGCCTAGAAGATGAAATAGCCCGTTTGAGTTGCTTTAAAATAAACAACTTATTTTGGCAATGACTTGTGGCACATTAATTGCTATCAGTAAGGGGGAAAAGTATGTCTCAGAGCTTTTCTGGCTCATTTTTAAGAGACACTTAGGAACTCGGCTATACAGGGAAGCTCTGAGTGAGACATCCTGTGGTCAGCTAGGGAGTAAGGGTGGGTGCAGAGGGCTTCCTAGGGAGCTCCAAATACTCCTTAGCCACCCCTTACCTCCCGGTTGGGGGGCAGCAGGTAAAAATCATTACCCATAGAGATTCATCCCAGATTAATTTGTTTCGAATTTTATGAATAGAGAATAGAGGCTGATGGGGGAGTTTGCTATTTCCTACTTCCCCATACAATCTTGGGTTTCTTTCTAATTTGAGGAAAAAGATATTTTTAAAAGAAAACTACATATACTCTCTCTCCTCCCCTAGAATGGAGATCTAATGAGGGTAGGAATTTTGTGCTGTTTCTCAATACATCTTGAATGACTACAATAGCATTGAAATGACATTTGTGTTTAATACATATTGTCAGATGAGTGAATAAAGTGATTGTCAGGGAAGATTGAAATACACAAAGATAACTGGGTATCCTGTCTCGCACACTGCTCCAGGTAATTTGATTATGTAAGATTGTAGAACTTCCATTGTTTTCGAGCCAGTTCATATGTCCACACCAACTTTATTGATTCAAAATGCTAGTGGGCCAGATGTAGCTGCTTAGAGCTTTAAGGGCCAACCTCATAGGAAAAGGGACAAAGAAAAAATGTATTTGCCCATGAATATGGATACTCAACTTCATTTAGTCATGGAAGTGGTATCCCGTGATATTATTTCTCTAATAACCAGCTCAACTCTGTGGAAAAGGGATGGATTTTGGCACTGGAAACACCTGGATTTGAGCTTCTGCTCTGCCATTCATTGGCAGAGAGCCAACCATGGGTGAGTAGTAAGCTTCTTCAAGCCTCAGACTTCTCATCTATAAAACAGAACAAACCCATCTACTTCCTTGCACAGTGCCAGGCATGAATTGTCTCCAATAATTCTTGCTCTTCCTTCTCTATTTAAAAGCACTCTTCTTCCTTCCTGCTGTCATGATGCCTATGCTATACCTCACCCGTGCCCAGATTCACGACTATCCCACACCACACCTTGCTGTTGTTATTTGGCTCTCTATTTCTGTTATCAGAGTTTACTGTGACCAGGAGAAGCACAAGGTACACAACCTGAAGAGAGGCACAGAGGTTAACAACATACTTCTGAAGCTAAAAACCCTAGTCACCGCCCCAGGTTCTCCATTTCCTAGTTGAGTGCAACTAAGCCACATATTATTTATAGAAGTCTCCATTTCAGCATCTGCAAAATGGGAATTCCAAGAGAACCTTCCATGATGGATGTATATGTCATGTGCCTGGCACTTGCCTGTTGGTTAGTAAGTAGTAGCTGAAAAGAAAAATTAACAAGATAAACAAATTTGCCTCAGAATCTGGAAATGGGAGAGCATCAGTGTCATTTCCTCCTTTCTTGTTCTCCACTCCCCATTTTTCCTTGAAAGTGAAAGAAATAAGATGTCAACTTGGCAAAGGAAGGGTTCTCAGTAGTGGCATCCGGCTCCCTGGTGAGCTTCCCAGCACACATGTTGGGAGCTTATTCAAGACCTGTCGGGAAGTGAGGCAGCTGATGAGGTGTGGTGCTATGAGATGTCGTTTCTGACAGCTCTGCTTTGGAGTGAACTGAAAGCAATTTCATCACTTTAACCCAAGAAAGTGCCTAACGAATGCCCTGTTTTAGTTATCTATTGCTGTGTAACAAACCACCCCAAAACTCTGGGGTTTAAAAGCAATAACCTTTTATTACTTGTGATTCTCTAGGCTAGCAATTTGGGCATGTGTTAATTCAGCAGGGATAGCTCATCTCTACTGCACATGGAGTTGGTTGAGGTGACTATTCTGGGCTGGAGATCCCAGGTTGCTTTATTCTTGTGACCTCGGTGCTAGCTGTTACACAGGGCACCTTGGTTCTCCCCCATGTGACTTCTCTCTCCACGTGGTCTCCTAGCATTCAATAATCTAGACTGAGTTTCCTTTCTTGGTGGCAAGAGTGTTCCAGAAGGAGAAACACAGGGTTCAAGGTTAGGCCTAACCTCAGAAGTTAAACAACATCACTTCTGCCATATGGCAGTGGTCACAGGAAGTAACAGGGCTTTCCAGATTCAAGGGAAGGGGAAAAGGGCTCATCTCTTGATGGGAGCAGTAGCTAACTCACATTACAAAAGACATTGAGGATAAGAAGGATTTTTGCAACTATCTTCAAACCCATCTACCAGTGTCCTCCTTGTGGTCACAACAATCACATCTCTCCAGCAAGCAAAATGCATTCTTTCTTCATGTTCAAGTCACATACCAGTATAGTATCAGTTAGAGGTCCAAGATATAGTCATATAAATCAGGGCCAGATGCAGATGAAATTCCTTCAGAGAAGTTCCTTAGAGAGCTGTAAAGTAAAAGTTTTCTGTACCTCTACACCCAACATACAATGGTAAACATTGACAGAGTAGCTGCAACAGATATTTCCTTTCAAAGAAGAGAAAAATGCAAAGCACACAACACTCACGGGTCCATAGCAATTCTGAAATCCAGCTGGGCACATGTTTCCAAGCTCCATCCTCTGGGAGCATGGAACATTATTTGATCATTACCCAGTACTTTTCCCTAAAACAGGATCTCTAATTGTATTTTCTTCTCGGCTTTTGGCTGTGTCCTCTGAAGTCCTTCCTTCTTCATAAGAATTGGCTCACATTTGCAGTTAAGTACGTCTCTCAGCATGCTTACTGCTTGTAAAAAGTTAGGGACCCAGAGACCACTTTTTACTTTGAATGTTTCATGTCCCTTTTGATCCAAGCATGTGCTACTTTCACCAATATAATTTGCTTAAAAATTTTGTGGGTTTTCTATGAATCTTAATGGTATTTATTTTATGTTCCCAAAGCTATGCCCACATTTTTTTTCTGAGACTTGCTTTAGGACAATGTTCTTACAGTTTCAAATTCTGCAATGTTTAGTTTTGAGAGGATTTACTAATTTAGACAGCTTTAACTCTTTCTGAGTTCTTAACAAGAGTCTTATGGCTATGCCTTGATCTTATTTGTGCTCTGGAGTCATTCCTTACTTTGCAAATTTGTTTTTCAGCTGGAGAAACTCTTCTGGGCTTGCTATATTTTATCTAAATTCTTGAAAACTTGTTAGTTCCTTCGTCAGCCCTCTTTCCCCATACGTTATTATAAACAGTTACAAGAAGTCAATTGGCACTTTTAACACTCTTCCTGGGGATCTTAGTCAGATTCACGCTATCTCAGTTATCTTTTGTTATGTAACAAACCACTCCAAAACAGAGTCACTTAAAATAACCACTACCGCCATTTATTCACTCATGATTCAGCAGTCACAGTGGAGTTAGCTGGATAGCTCATCTCTATTCCACATGGTGTCATCTAAGGCAGTTCATAGGGAGCTGGAGGTTTGAAGAGAGGAAAAATGGAAGACGCTGGCCTACTTAAAGCTTAGGTTCAGATTGGCACAACATCACCTCTGCTGCTTTCCGTTGGTCAAAGCAAGTCACAAGGCCATTCGAGGGAAAGGAAAATAGACTCCACTTGTTGTTAGGAAAAGCAGCATGTACACACAGAAATGAGAGACACTGTTTGCAGCCGTCCTTGGAGATGATCTACTATGTCTTCTTAAGCAGGCAGATTGCAGCTTCAAGTAGGTATACCGTACATGTTCTGGGGAGACTGTGCACATGGTAGGCTCTTAGTAAATATCCTTAAATGAATAAATAAAGGAGTTAATAAGTGAATATGTGATTGAATTAATGACATGCACAAATAAATGGATGAATGAATACATAAGTAATGAATTAGTGAATAGATAATTTTTTTTTTTTTTGAGACAAAGTCTTGCTCTGTCACCCAGGCTGAAGTGTAGTGGTGTGATCTCGGCTCACTCCAGCCTCTGCCTCCTGGGTTCAAGCGATTCTCCTGCCTCAGCCTCTGGAGTAGCCAGAATTACAGGCATATGCCACCAAGTCCAGCTAATTTTTGTATTTTTAGTAGAGACAGGGTTTCACCATGTTGGCCAGGCTGTTCTCGAACTCCTGGCCTCAAGTGATTTACCCACTTCAGCCTCCCAAAGTGCTGAGATTACAAGCATGAGCCATCATGCCCAGCTGAATAGATAAATTAATGGGTAAGCAGAATGAATGAATGAATGGTGTGAAGAAGTGCCTCCCAAATAATGTAGGAAACTTTTCCCTATTTGTGAAAAATGTAAGGTGCAATCTTTTCTTTTCTGTAGAAACTAGGCACAATCATTCCAAGAAGCAAGTTCTCCTCCAGTTCTCTTCACCTGGTCCTATTCTCCCACCCCAGAAAAGGGGCAGGCTTGGGTTTCCTGCCCTCGTCTGAAACAGGCTCCATAGGTGAAACACCTCTCTAGCTCCTTAATTTGGCAAAGCTAACTTGTGACAAGATCATCATCAGGGATTTCAAACCCAGATATCCTGATAGCCAAGCAAATAATATAGATGCGTGAAGTGGTCCATGTGGCCACCATGACAAACTGGAGATCAAGTGTCCCTAATATTGCCATGTGGACTAAAAACCCAGAGTTTTTCTAAAATTTCTCATTTACCAAGATAATTGGGAAGTCTAGGTTTTTATATGAAACCTCCCTATTTTCAAAGGTTGGCAAGAGTATTTTTCAGGATAGGCCAGACTTCCTGCTGCTGTGCTTGGACAACAAAGAAGACCCAACTATGAGTGCCTTGAAACAATGAAAGTTTATTTCTGGTTCACACTTCATGTCATCAGAGGCATTCTGGAGACCCAGCTCTGCGACATCATCACTCAAGATCCCAGGATGAAGATAATGTTCTCTCTCTCTCTGTTTTCCAAGGCAGAGAAGTAGAAACATGGTGAGTCATTCTCTGCCTCTTAAAGCATCTGCCTGAAGCAACAGCTCCCACCTTTGCTCACATTCCATTGGCCAAAACACATACTCCAGCCACTCCTAACTTTGTGGGGTCAGGGAATGGTGGCCTTACCATGTGCTAACAAGAATTGAGAATTTCTGATGAGAAGAACTAATGACTATTCAACAGCTAGCACACTTTCCAAAAAACACTGCTTGGACCAGAGCTGGTCAGTCTCTGAGCCCACATCAGGAGGGTGAAATGTGTATCAGAGCCTCCCCCTCTTCACCGCCTTCACTGGCTCCTGTCTCCTTTCCATTGCCCCTGACCTCTATTGGTCAGGACACTTCAACTGGAAACAGCTACAGAGTAGTTCAGGGTTTCTCACCAACACTATGGACACTTTAAGATGGATAATGATTTGTTGTGGGGCTGTCCTGTACATTGCAGAAGGTTTAGCAGCATCCCTGGCCTCTACCCTTTCCGATGCTGATGGCTCAGTGTGACAGCCTAACAATAAGCATTGCCAGATGTCCTCTGGGGGGGATAAAAATCACCCCTGGTGAAGACCCACTGGGGTAGCAGAAAGACCACTGGGCTTCAAGAATTTAGACAGCTCAAGAGCCTGACTTTGCCAGACTGTGGGATCCCATAACAAAATGCTTAACGAATCTCAACGGTCTCATCCGTAAAATGGGAGTAACTATTAGTAGTCTTCCCCTGATTGGGAAGATTTTTGAGAGGCTAGAATGAGATTTTGAACAGGAAGAGCCAGTGTAACCTGTCCTATTAGGGTTTAGAGACCTGCTTATTATGAATTCATCCAGGCAGCCTTTTATGCCCAAGGCCTTTCAGACAAAAATTGCATCTTGGGCCCTGCCAAATATCCATGGTCATTGATAATATTTGTTATCATGGTCATCACAGTAGCTGTGTATTGGGTGCTTTATGCATGCCTGACACCATATGTCAATTTATATTCACTGTCTTGAGTGATGTTCACAAGATCCCTGAAAGTAGGGATTACTGTCCCTGTTTTATGGTGACAAAATGGGGCTTCAGAGAGGCAGAGAGACTTGCCCAAGCTAGGTAGGAAGCAGTAGAGCAAGCCATATATGCTATCCCATCTGGAGATCATTTGTCCCTACCTAGTAAGAGTGTCAAGAGAACAGAGCTGCCTTAACAGATGGGGTGATGAAGTAGAAGGATGTGTTGAAGGCTCTGGGAAGTCTGCTCAGCCCTCGACGTGTAGGCAGCTACTCCATAGCCCAAACCTGCATCGTATTTATGATTATACCAACAATGGCTTCCATCGATTGGGAATTACCCATGTGCTTGGAACACTGATAAGAACCCTCTGTGAATGTTCTCATTCAATCCTCACAAGCAGTCTAGAAGGCCAGTACTACTATTGGCCCATTTTACAGATGAGAACTCAGAAGCCCAGAGGTGGGAAACAACTTGCCCACAGTCAGAATAAGTGAGTGGTGGAGCAGGATTCCAAGCCAGGCCTGGGACTCCTAGTCCATCCTTTGCCTTCACACCATACAATTGCTCTGTGCTGCTCTTCTGCAGAGATCAGGGCCCTAGGGACCTCACATGTACACAGTCCCTGCTCTGCTTTCCTTTCCAGCACCCAACATTGGCAAATCCCCGGGGTGATTCGTTGGGATTGCAATGACACCAGTTACAACTGCAGCAGGAAAATCCCCCAACCCTTCCCTCCCAGCACACAGCCACACTTTGGATTCTCCTGATGTGGTAGTCCTTGCCCTACAAGCTCCATTCCAGCCCAGGAGGTGGTTATCAAGCACATAAACCAGATGGTGGGTAAAATTCAAGTGCTCATTCACTAACAATTAATAGCAGCAGGCACACACCCCACCCTGGTTGGCCTCTCTCCTGGGCCATTGCCACATAGCCCAGCCTAATCCCTACCACCCAGGCAGGACTCACGCTGCCACCAAGAAAAGACTATAATTGTATGATGCCTGTTAGGAAGGAAGGAACCGTGGGACTGAGCAGCTGCTTGGGCAATGAATGGGTTTTCTCGACACACAGATAAACAGTTTACAGTTCTGAAATCCTGTGTTTGATTTTCACACCTGCCCTCCCTCTCAAGATTGGCACTGAAGGCAGCCAACCTTGCCCTTGGAATGGCAATTGGAACTTGAAATCAGCCTTCTCTCATCATTTCCTCCCCCCTCACCTTAGCTGTAGTTTTGTGTTGTTTTTGGAGGGATAGATAGAAGAGTGTGTTTTAAATCGTGGAGTAAATGTTGTTTGAAAAGGGAGACTTCCATTCTCTGATCCAACAAATTCAACAAATCTCTCCTGGGGATTCAACAAATCTCTATTGCACACCAAACAAATCATCATTGGGTTCACAGCGTGACAGCAGTTTGGTGTGGTGGAATGATCATCCTAGTTAAAAACAGTGCTCTTCCAGATAACAGTTTCCCAGATGACATTCATGCTGTTGTTTATTATTATTTTTAATTCATTACTTTCAAAGTAATATGAAAGAAACAGTTTTCTGTTGACCAAGTCCAGGAGGTATAGTGAGTGTCCATCAGGTTTTTTGTCTTAGAATTTGACCTTGAATAAGTGATTGTCCATCAGTTTTCCCCATCTATATAATGGGAGAAGGAGTAGGTCAGTATTGTTATTTTTGTTCTTGAAGGAGAAGCTTCCCCCACTTTTTTTTTTTTTTTTTTTTTTTTGGAAAATGGAATTGTAGCAGGAAACCCAATTGATTGAAAGGAATGGCTTGGAGATGGGGGCTGAGATCCCAGCACTTGAGATCTTGTTCATTTCCAAGAATTTTCAGGGAAGCTCAGAGCTTTGTGGAGCGTTGTATAATGACCCCTGGAATAGACGATTTCTGAGTTTTCTTCCTGCTCTGATTTGAAGAGGTGAGAAATAAAGGGGGAAATAAGCATTTGGGATCACCTATTTGTACTTATGGAAAATGACATGAAGTTTTTCTATTGCCATTTCCTCTCCATTCAAAGGGGCGAAGATAAAAGAAAGGCTTTACTGGCTCCCAGCATCCAAAGAAATTGGTGAAGCCCAGCTTGATGGAACAACCAAACAGCAGGAGGAAGAGAAATATATGTGGGCCCTGGGAAATTTCTCAGGCTATCCCTTGTCTTGGCTTCTGCGTGTTGGGTCCATTTTCTTTCTCTTTGTGCCTCCTTCTACACTTGGTGGAAAAATGGCCACTTACAGGTCTAGGCCTCTCATCCCATCACCGAGACAGTTAGCTTCCCTTTCACTTGTCCAATACCCATATCCCAAGCAATGTCTCTGATAGGTCTAGCTTGGGGTCAGGTGCCCACTTGTAGACCAAGCAACGATAACCAGTGGGGCAAGGTCACACAGAAACATGATTCCCCTGTGTGGTAAGGAAAGTATTTTTTAGAGGGATTAGAAGGATAATGTGGTATACAAAAGAATTAGATGTTCATGGGCCTCGTGGGGAACTTTGAAACACTAGCTCACAGATTCTCAACCTTTGGTATACATAAGAACACCTGGGGAGTGGTGGGGAGTAGGGTGGTTAAGATCTGAACTCTTGGGCCACAATCCCAGAGGGGTTTGCTTCGGTAGGTCTGTTGAGGGCCCAGGAATCTTTCTTTTTAACATGTTTAGTGAATTCAAATTTCACTGATTCTCAGACTAGGACTTGAGAAAGGCTGCAGTGGAGAAATCTGAGCTTTTCTTGTGCTGAAAAAAAGGTGTTTATTCCTCAGCTCATCTTTATCCTCAGGAGACAGTCAGAAATAAGGACAAGCTAGAGCCAGTATCCAGAAAGCCCCATGTGGCCACTTTTAGCCCTTATGTCACTACACATCCACCTCCAATCTCTGGAAGCTCCAGGACATCTGATGAGGAACTTGGTGAGATTCAAGGAGGAGAGGAAGGGGAGTTTGATGGTAATGGAGACCTCGGCCTCCAGGTGTGTACTTGAAAAGGAATGCCCTGAAACCTAGCCCCATGAACCAATGGCACTGGCCCAGGTGTTTGGGACAAAAGAGTCAAGTGGTGGACTGTTTTTAGAGAATGAGGCCAGACAGCCTATTGCATGTCTAGTCATCAGTGAGCAAAGATGAGTCTTCAGGGATGAATGTTGATGGGGTTAAGCGGGGTGCAGAGGAACTGGGTCTATAGAGCATGAGTTCGTAGGAATGGCCTGTGATACCTTCACATGGTTTTTGCTGTTTATAAGGAGACTGAGAGACTTTCTAGCTGGATCTCTTACTGCTCAGCATGGAGCCATTAAAGCCAGTCTACATTCACATCAGTGGCTAGTTGGGGAAACAGAACCCATATCAGGTCATTCAATTAAGGGAATTTAATATAGTGAACCACATGTGCTGGAGCAAGGGGGACAATCTAGATATTAGCATGAGCAAGAAGTTGCTACCACTGTTGGTTCAGTAAGTGATATTCAAGCCCAAGAGCTGGGGCCACAAAGCAGGAGCTGGAGCCAGCAAGGAGGGGGCTACCCAGTGGAAACTGGAACCATGGTGGGAGCTGCTCGGCTGGAGCTGGGAGCAAGGAAGAAAAGGCTGCCCTAGAGGAGTTTGAGCCAGGTTGGAGGTGTAGCATCTGCTCCAGAGCCACTGACTGGAGCAAAGAACGAAGGAAAGAGATGATGCTCTGGCTTCTTTCTTCCTCTTGCTCATCAATTTCAGTGCCTTCCATTGGCCAGACATTACTGGAAATGACCTGATAAAGCTTGACACAGGTCAGCCCGTGCCACAGAGCAGGGGAAGGATGGGATGAATGAGGATGAGGGTGAACAGGCAGTTGACCTCTACATTGGGTCCTCCCTAATTTTATGAAACTTTTCTAGCTTAGTATGAGTATAGGATGCTGAAATTCTATTGGTTTTAAAACATAGTTAGGCCAGCACAGTGGCTCACGCCTGCAATCCCAGCACTTTGGGAGGCCGAGGTGGATGGATCATCTGGTGTCAGGAGTTCGAGACAGCCTGACCAACATGGCTAAACCCTGTCTCTACTAAATACAAAAATTAGCTGGATGTGGTGATACATGCCTGTAATCCCAGCTACTTGGGAGGCTGAGGCAAGAGAATTGCTTGAACCCAGGAGACAGAGTTTGCAGTGAGCCAAGATCGTACCACTGCACTCCAGCCTGGGCAACAAGAGTGAAACTCCATCTCAAAAAACAAATGAACAAACAAAAACATATTTAAAAATACACACACACACACACACACACATATATATATATATACAGGCTACTTGCGATTCTCCTTGCTCAACTGTTGTCACAAATCCCTCTGCAATTTGTGATTCAATTTGCTTGACTCACTTGCTAAAGATTATTTCCATGATCTTGTTTTACTTTGCAGCTGCTTCATCCCAAACACAAATTTGTATTGTAAAGGCTTCTAGCTATAAAGCAGAGGAGAGGTTGGCTTTTACGCATGGGCCATAGGCTACCCTGGCCAGGAGTTTGTCTTTTTCTGCCTCTCTTCGAAGAAAATAGAAAAAAATTTCAATTCCCCCTGTTTTTTTGCCCCAACTCTCCTTTAAGATTTCAACCTCACAATACTCAGATACTTCCTGCCCTTCTGTTCTGCTATATACATTTTCTTCAGGACTTATCATCGTTTTATTTACACATATTTTGCTCACCTATTTTTTGTGTTTATTGTATCTTATTTATTTTCCATCTTCTCACCTGGAATATCTTAGATGAGTTCCTTAAGGGCACAAACTTTTGACTTTCTTTTTCCATTGCTGTATCCCCAGCACCTAGATAGGTGTTTGGTATGCCATGGTATATACCAGGTACTTAATAAATAATTGTCAAATAAGTAAATAAATGAATGGAGAGAACTCTGGGCCATTGAATCCTAATTAAGGATTGCTGTGGTAGTCAACAGTTTTCTACGAGCAAACACCATGTTCCAGGCCAACATCTGTGTTCAGAGACGAAGCTGATTGGTCGTGAATGTGAGTGATGGCCTGACAAGGTGCTGAATCCTTTTCTTCCAAGTTCATTTTGCCTAATCCTCAGTTACTTGAGATGAAGTGTAGACCTTTTTGGTGGTGCAGTATTATTCTCCATAATTATCCTGCTCAGATTCACATAATGTCTGCCTCCTGAACATAAAATTCCTCAATGATGGGAGGCTCTACAGTGATACTCATTCTCTTCTGAAAGGTCATGCATCTTTTTTCAGTAGATTAACTTTTTATCTCTTAATGATGTTAAGGAAAGGTCAAAGCATCTAACAGATGGGAGATGGAAAGCTTCTGGTGACGGAGATCAATGTTTCCAACATCAATCTAACTCCAGAACTTCTTAACGATTATGGGTGGAGTTCATGGGACACTGCAACTAACATGATAGTTTATTATCATAGTAAAAATAAAACTTGTGCAAAGCAGTGTGTTATATCTGTTTTGAAGCAGGCTCTTGGCCTTCCTTCTGAAGTCTGTGAGCTCCACAGGCAGTCCATACTTGTAGGATAATGTTTATAAGACCTGATGGCTCCTATGGGAAGAGAAGAGTTTCCATTCCTTGTTAGCAGGTGGGAAACTCTATTTGTTGTGACAGCTCTGATGTGCATGATGATTTTCTTTCCCCACACTCAGGAACAGAGGTACTCTGCTTACAAAAGGAGCTGAAGTAAGGCAGAGGGTTCCTACTTGAGGTTTCTGCTACCCACAGAGACAACCCACCCTCTCCAGGCAGGGAAAGGGAGGTACCAGAGAGCTTAGGTGGCCAGAGGGGTAAGGGTAAGGATCTCAGGGCTTCCATTTACTTATCTGATTATTTTCTTAACATCTTTCTCCCTCATTGGACTATATATTCCATGAGGGCATGGATTACGTCTGATACAGAGCCAGATATGTGTAAGGAGCTTAGTAAATTGTTCTTGAGTGAATAAATGGACAAATAAACAAATAAAGACTCCAGTGCCAGAACTATATTTCTCTAGCACCCATTCTGCCTTGGTCTAAGGTTAAGCCTTTAATTGCACTGATGGGCCTTATGTGTGATCAAAGGGGCCTTCCAACCCTGATCTCCCCCACAATTCCATCAGCGTCCGGTGTTTTCATATTTATGTGTGTTCCAGACAATTGGCCTTTCACTCCTTGTGCTTCTTCTTTTCTTTTTTATTTTTTAGAGACAAAATCTTGCTCTGTCCCCCAGGCCTCAGTGCAGTGGCATGATCATAGCTCACTGCAGCCTCAAACTCCTGGGCTCAAGCGACCCTCCTGCCTCGGCATTCCAAAGTGCTGGGATTACAGGCATGAGCCACTGCACATGGCATCCCTGTGGTTCTTCTAACACCTAACATACAAAATTGGCATGACACTGGCGCCAAGAGGAAATATTCATCGAGAGAGTCTAGGACCAGTGGAAATGTGATCTCCCACCCCACTACCTGGGTCCCCAGCCCAGAGTTGCCTATCCTCTTGTGAGGCGGTGAAACAACCTCTCTGCCAGAAACAAGGACCAGCTCTTGGGTCCTAAAATGGACCGGAGAAGAGCACAAGTTAGAGGCTTGGGATCTGCTTTGAGCATAAAAACGAGGCTTTACGTGGATAACTTCAGAAATGGGAGGTTCAGAAAATGACTGAAGATGAGATATTAGAGATGAAACAGATGGGTGCTCAATGTCTCCATCAGTGGAAAATGTAGGGCAGCTGCCAGATGTGCGTTCCACAACTGACTGGCTTCTCAGAGAGAGCTGGGCCTCAGCCAGCTCAGTGACCCCTCAGAGTAGCAGGGGCTGTGGAGGGAGGCAAGACCCCCAAGACCACAGACTCCCCTCTCCCAACCACATTGTGAATGCCTCTAAGTCTGGGGCTATAACTGAGACAGCAGATTCTATGTAAATGTTGAATGGATGAATGAATGAGTCTCATAGGCCATTTCCACCCTGCCAAACCCCAAACAAGGATCCAAGATAGAATAGGATAGATCCAATATTAGTACCTGCCTACCTGTTGGTTTTCTGGCTTCTAAGGGGTTAACATTGTTCACAGGAGGTACCTGGTCAACATAACACTCTCCTGTCCATCCCTTCACTATGTAGGTGGGGAAGGGGGTCTGTGAGCTGTCTGCTTCTAGTAAGCTGAAGCCCTCAGCCTGATTCCACCCTTCCTGACTGTGTGATGTTAGTCAAGTGATTTAACCTCTCAGAGTCTCAGTTTTCTCACCTGTAAAATAGGAGAATAATAATACCCAACTTGTGAGATTGTTGCAAGAATTAAGTGAACGATTTTAACTAAAGCATCATCATCAACATCATCATCATCTGAGGGTACAGAAACAAGGCAGGCGGGCAGCTGAAATTGGCAGGATGCCGTGAGAAGGATGCGGATGAAGACAGGAAGAGATAGGGGGTCGAGGGCTTGGGTTTTGCATCCAGGACACAGAAAAACTCATAAAATCAAGTGTGCATACTGTGGAAACAGAGGTGGATGCCACAGTCCTCCCTGAGAAGTGCTTCTTGGGCTCCTGGGAAGTCATTGGTGACAAAACAAAGTCAGAGCAGGAGTGCATTTTCCTAGAACCACCCTTGCTCCCAGCAGTCTTTCCTGGGAGAGGAGGGCATTGCCCTGGCTGCAGTTTTGATCCTTGGAAAACCCACAGTGAGACTTAGTCGTTTTTCAAGTCTCCTATTAGCATATCTACAGTCTGGCCTATCATCTCAGAAAGCAGCTGCTTCTGGAACAATCGCTCAGTTACTGGTTTTCTGTCCTTACCTGAGCTCAGAGCATTTCCTCAAGTCTTTTGTTACTTAGCTCTTAATAAAGGAACGTCCTCTTCCAACTGAGAGAACATTTGCTTTGTAGACATCCAGCTCAGAAACATCATCAGTCCTTCACCTGGGAGAAGCAAACTGTCTATATGTACTCTCACTTTTAACCATGTTTCACATGACATGGCTTTAGGTGCTTCAGAAATGACTTCCAGAGAGTATGCTTTGCATGATATCCTAGAAATAATGTTCCAGAAAATAGTGACAACTTCCTGGGAGAGGGCATAGATAGGAAACCTTAGCCCCTGGGATATAACCTTTCTCTCCAAAGGCTGTAATCTCAGCGATTCTTGGTTTGCAGATGTTTCAGATTCTTCTGATCTGATTTTTCTACCCTGCAGGGGACAGCATTGGGCAAAGAACTGTGGAATTCATATGATAAAAGAAGAAACATTTGCTTCCAATTATCCAAATTATTGTTTGCTAATTGAAGTAGAAAAGGGGTATGTTTTTCTCCTCTGGTTGGTATAAGCATCCCTTCCCTTAAATCTCTTTGATTGAACAAAAATGCTTTTGGAGTGTTTACTTTAATTCCATACATCATTTTCCTGATTAGTACTTGTTCAGTAATGCCCAGTGATGGAAGCAAACTTCAACCAGAGAGCGGTTTGTCATCAAAGCTGCAGAAACTGATATATATTACATATACACCATCTGTCACCCTGCCTGGATTTTTTTTTGGCATGGGTATCAGTTTTGGGGACAAAATTTATCTGCCACTATCCTATAACCATATAGGCTTTCTCACATAGGCGAACCTTGCCTTAGGTCGAGTTTTCTGGAAATAGACTCTTAGATGGAGATTTGCATTCAGAGCGTGGTCTCAGAAACAACACCTGTTAGAGATTGTGGAATGCATGGGGGAGCTGGCTAGTACTCCAGTACCTATGTCCCCCATGGCATCAAATGTTGCAGTTGCAACAGACAACCTTTCAGAGTTGTCCCAGATTGAGACAAAGAGGCTGAGCTTTTGAGTCCTGATACTGACCAGTCTTTGGAAATGAGCTACCAGAAAGGAAATGGAACCTTGAGTGTGGTAGCTCCTTCCTACCTAGGGAGGGAAGCAGCTGAGAACTTTTAGGAGCCATCACTTCAGAGAAGGATGGGGAGTGGGACCTGGGGAGAGGGGGAATAAGTATCCCAGTCCTAAGGGGGGATTTCAGGCAGTCTACCACAGCATTCACCACGTCCACATCTAAGCAAGTGTGCTTTACATGGAAAATAGAGATTGACATATGTTATTTTTGAAGATGCACGTGAAAAGCCACCAGAAACCTTTCTTAGTGCCAGCTGTTCAGATGTTGTGGTCCTCAAACTCTTTTTCAAGTAGAGCTTTGCAAAGTCGATGGTATTTACTTATTCTGGGCAGATGCAACGAAGTTATCTCTGAACTTCTGCCAGCGATCAAAGGAACTGGTGATGTAGAACAGTTCCATGGACCATCTCCTTCCTGCCCATCATCTATCATCCCAACCCTCAACCTTTTTTCTGAGTGATAATTGCACCCTAAACACATAAAATTAATCACCACTCGAGGCCAGCCAGATGTCTTGCCTCCAGAAATTATCTCATTGCAGCAAAATAACAGCTCAGATCTGATAATGTCTCATAATTTCATTTAAAGAGCACAGTGGAGTCATATGGGAGCCACTGACAGGTTTGCAAAGTTCTGAGAAGCAAAGAGCTAGAGCTGGCTTCGTGCAAAGATCGGGCAGCAACTGTTTCAGGTAAAGTCCTGTTTCAGGTTAAAAAAAAAGGCTCACCTTGACTTAAAGCAGTACTAATTAAATCAACAGCTTCCAACAAAGGAGAATGCTTGTAGGGCAGAATCGGGTGCTCACACAGAAGAAAAGCTCTGTTTTTTTCTGGAAACTTTACTACGATGATTTTGCAGAACTCAGGCACAGGCTAGGGGAAGTTTTTAAACTCTACACTGAGAAGCAGATTATTACATGATTCAATGAAGCTCCGATTTTGAAATTCCATATGACAAGCCCTGCTTAACTTAACAGTGGCTGATAGTGGCCTTCTCTTGTACCCTGTATGTATATTTTATTTTAACTATGCGGCCCTCTGGCAAAGTCCTGTACATTTCAATCAATCAGAAACCCTATTTGTCAGTTCCATGTGGAGTTCGGCGTTTCTGAGGATTTGGCAGGCAGAAAACAATCACAGAGCTAGATATAAAAATGATTGTCTTAATCTAATCACGTGGCATTTCCAATATTTAAATCCGGGATGGAAGCACATTCTTGCAATACACGGAACGATAGATTCACAAACACCAGGCTGGTTTTTACTGATGAGCTTGGCCTCCATTTTAGATTAGCGGCAAATCCTTATAACTTGGTTCTAATTGAGAGCTTAGCGGTTGCTATGAAATTCCTTTTCAGAAACAATACTGCCTACACGATTACACTTACTGAGAACGTTCTCCTGCTCTATCGGAAACTATCCAAATGGATGAGTATTAAGACAAACACTTTATAAAGTAGCACTCCCCCGAAGACATGTTGGAATGTTTGATTAAGAGAAGCCTCAGATAGAGTCTGTGAGTAAAATAAAGCCGTTCTAAGTGTCTTAGGGCTTTGCCCTGCCTATGTCTGCATTGCAATTCCACTCCACCTTCATTCTTGGAGCACAGTAAATATGTTCTTGCGACATTCAACTCCGAAGAGAAGGAAACTGAGTCTTAGTGAAGTGTCCCGCTTGCCTCTTCAAGCTGTATCATCTTGTCTTTTTAAAATCTTTCAGAAAATCCAGACTGCACACACAGCCAGTGGGTCCTAGGACAGGTTGTGCTGCATCCTGGCTGGCCTCGGTCCTTCTAATGCAGAACTCGCCCAGGGGAAAGGAACAGGTCTGTCCAGCCTCTGAGCAAACAGACACCCAGCGCCCTGGCTGGTCAGTGTGCTAGCAGCAAACAGCACCCACGATAAACAGGCGCCCTTTAAATAGGCCAGTATAGCAGGCAGCTGGCTTACTGCAACCGAGGCAAAAGAAGCAACTCGGGAGACAGATCTCATAGAACAAGCAGAAGGGAAGAAAGTTCATATTATAGATACTCCTAGTTGAAAAGGTCCGGCAAGTTGCCCCTGCCGTCCTGAATCTGTGCAGATGGCTCCTGGTGACAGCTGCATAATAAATTGTGCGTGGTGA